>OY294056.1:80899925-82149925 GCA_958510865.1 Myrrha octodecimguttata
TCTCGGATCTTTTACATCGAGAGAAAATATGTCCGAGCAAGGACCTGGAGCAATATTTCATGCACAAAATTATCTTCAATATCAAAGGCTCTTCCTTCCCGAAGGAGCATTGATGTGAGCCGGTTCTGCTTCAAGCGGAACACTTTGATTGCTTCTGATGCAAAGGCTCTTCAAAACAGTCCGCAGACATTATTAAATTTGAAGCACATAGGCCCAAAGCAGACACTGGGGTTTTAAATCGCGTTCAGCATTTGTGAAATCGTTCGCGTAAATGTTGAGGGGAGATAATTTGTAAAAAGTTGGCCTTTAGGGTATGTACTAGATTTATTTGTGATTTGTTTCCATTCACCAGAGTTTTGTTTGTTGAGTTGTGGTTGGAATGACGAAAGAATTGTCCTTGAATTTTCATAAAAGTTAGAAAACATAACGAGAACATTTTTATCTGCGCTTTTTCTGGGAAACAGAGTCGTTATCATTTTGCCCCAATGTCTCAAACTCAATTCTGCCGTCGTTATCTAATTTTCGAAGGAGAACTCAAGGAGTCATCATCTTTTCAAGCATGTTTAAATTCTAAATATCTCGATTAGATTATTTCCGAAATCTGCGTAGCGGTTTTGGAGTCACATATATTTGAAATGTTGAGAATATTTCCTCAATATCTCAAAAAACTCTGATACAATAAGATTCAAACTCGGTTATAAGATGTAAAATGCTGACTTTCAAACCAATTTAATATTTTCTGAGGATTGTAACGTTAGTAAAATTTAAAAAAAACTCCCAAAAACAAATCTAAACAATTCCTCATATTCCAATGAAATGCAGAATAAACCTTTAAGTCAATATATAACAATAGTGCACTAAATGTTAGCTAGATCGAATATGTAGTCCCGAAAATATTTGAGAAAAAATATTTCGAGTGACCTTCATTACTGAGCTCACAATTTGGTCTACTAATTTTCTGTCAAGAAATTGATTCTTTCGGATATTGTCGTGTTCAAAACCAATGGCATGGTTGAACGCAAACATAATTCTTCCGGGAGGAATTAATTACATAAAATCTAGATATTTTTAGGTTATCTTGGGACTTCATAACGGAGGTGGAAATAATGAATGATAAGATCAGTAAAAACGATTTATAACTTTCAGTTTCGTTCATGATTAATTGATCGAACACAAGTCTGTCAGGCAACTGAGTAATTTCTATTTCTTGGCCACATTGACTGGAAAAAACGTTTTTGAAATTATCAACATTGCGCAACTGATAAAGGCACAGAATATGCCGAAACGTAGGTGAACATTTGTATGTGAGGACTCAAAATAATTAAAATTGTCCACCTGCCTGATAGACTTTCATTCGAGTAGAAACAGTTTAGTCAATATGATTCCAACGAATTTTGCATGAAATTTACGACGTCATTTTAATGGAGTACAATATTTTTGGAAATAGTCGCCAGAAAAACATTCGAAATAATTTTTGAAAGAAACGAATGAAAGACTCGATGTTTGTAGAGTATGATAAATTAGCTAAGTATATTGATATGCAATAGACGACTTCGGCCCAAGTTGTCAAACCGCAATATTTTTCACAAATTTACTATTACTGGGGAACGGGAATTTCAGAAAAAAATTCTACATTATAAGATTTGCATTATTTATAAATATCTGTGAAAGATGCCTCGGCTTATCAGACAAGATAATTCCTTCCAAATATAAGGTTTTTTTTAAGATCAACTCTGATTGGCTGAAATTTAAGTTGGGATTCCTGATCCCATGTTAATAGTGTCAAATTTGTATAGGATATGTTCCGCAAATCAACTTGGTTATTTCGGTTGCCGGTTTTCCTTTCCGTAAATATGAAATATTCGGTTAGTTTCTGACAAAAAGGTTAATTACGGAATTTGAATGAAGAATAAACGTTCTTTCCGTCACCAAAACGACTGTCAATGTTCAATGATAACATATCCATAGAAGAAAAAATCTTTATTTACTTTATGGTCCATAGGACATAAAAGAGACAACAATCAACAATGGAAAAATTACTAGGTATAGTCTATGGATCATAAGGTAAATAAAGATTGTTCTATGCTATGGATATGTTACCATAAAACATTGATTGTCGTTCTGGAGCATAGGCTTAATATGTCTTTCTTCTGGTGACAGAAAGATTGCTTTTTCATCAATCAAATTCCGTAATGAACTTTTTATTTCAGGAACCAACCGAAAATTTCATATTTACAGAACGGAAAACCGGCAACCAAAATAACCAAGTGGATTTGCAGAACATGTCCTTCATGAACGTGACACTATTAACATGAAATCAGGAATCCCAACTTTAATTTCAGCCTAACAAAAACCTATATTTGGAAGAAAGTATATTGTTGTAGGAGCCGAGGCATCTTTTACGGATATTTATAAATAACGCGAACCTTATCATCTAGAGTTTGTCCTGAAATTCCCGTTTCCCAGTGCTATTTAATTTGTGAAGAAAATTATGGGTTGGCAGCTTGGGCCGAAGTCGTCTATTTACCCTGAATATTACGATTCGATAGCTTTTACCGTTCGCAAGTTATCGTGACAACAGACAGACTGCCAGACATGAATGACTTTGACCGATTGACAGTGAGTCCAACCTAGTCGTTTAAGAAAATTTTCAGCAAAAAAACGGAATTTCCAGACAACTGGGCAATCGCTTTGTTCCGAAGAGCGTGCACGCCCAAAAGGATGATAGGACAGGACGCAATTACCACGATCAGAGATCCCTGTAGATTCCCATTTGCCGAAACATGTAAAAGATATTACAAGCTTCGTTTGGAAGCTGTGAAACGGGTAATAGGAAATCTTATCAGCCGGGAACAAAAGCTTTGCAAATATTGAAATTTCCACCCTAATGAGCTGCAAGGGGGAGTGAAATATTCAACAGATAATGTCACTTTTCTGCACGAGCAGGAAAGCAGTTTTCACTGAGAAGAAAATCCGGTCGGGTATGAGTTAATATCCATACATTGGACGATAACGAAATTTATTGAACGTTCTCTGGGGGTTGTGATAACGTATCCATATTGAAACTGCATTCGTGAAGATTCTAATACCGAAAAGAGTTTTGGCCATTTTTAAAGCAATGAATATTTTTTTTTTGCAATTAGTGTAAAATAAAAATACTTGTTCTATACATTTCTGATATTCATCCATCAAAATCGATCAATATTCCACCTGATCTAGTCCTTTCATAAGAAGGGAAGAGGAAAAAACGCAACAAAGTTCACACAAGGGTTTATTATTTTCTCAGTTGAATAACCCAATACCATAGCTGAAACGAAACATATACAGGGTCTTTCACGAGGAACCTCACCCATATTTATACGGAAAACTACTGAACGTATTTTCATGAAATTCAGCACTTATGAGTATTTCACGATGCTGATGAAATCTAAAATATTTTCAAGGCATGAACACCTCCGGTTTTTCCGGAAATGACGTCAACTTCCGTTTTTCAAATTAGAACACCATTTTTTTATTGCAGAAATAGATTCCTTAGAAAATTTCAATTTATTTTGATGTAACATTTTTCAGTTTTGGTTGGAAAATTCTCTCTGAGCGGGAAAATTCGAAAAAAAAATCGAAAATAGAGCTCCGCTGAAACAAGAATAACTTTGAGGTTTTTGGATGGAAAATTTTCATTTTTGGGATTTTTCGAGATGTAAGATTGATGTATCCACTTTAAAAATCGAAATTGCGATTCATGATACAGGGGGTGAAAAAATCGCTTTCAAAGTTAGGGATGACAAAATCGTGAAAAATCAATTTTTTCAAATTAGAACCCCATTTTTTTATGGCAGATATTGAATCTACGTTAAAAAATAATGTGAGTGCATGCATCACACCCTTGCCCTAAAGTGGATAGTTTCTGAGGTATTCACAAAAAACTGTTTTTCGTCTTGAATTTTCAGCTATTTCTTTTCCCTTCTCGCCAAAAAGATGACATTTTCAGGAACTGTTACTTAAACCACGTTTTAGATTTTACTACCCTAATATGCAAGAGAAAAAAGTTACAGGTTGTTCCTAAATAGATGGCGAATTTGGATTCGAATTTGTATCGGAAACCTCTTTATTTCAACTAATCGGCCATCGGTTTTCACTCCAGTGATAAATAAATAATTCCTTATGAACCATATGCAAAAACTTTTACATTATTTTTTTTTAATGATAGATATCATTAACTACATCTGCCAAATTCCTCTTTATTCAATAGCATTTTGTGTTTACTATTAATTTGGTGATAATTCGTATTAAGTTATAAAATCGATCACTATGCCTAATTTTACCAATGAAGATTATTTAAATCTCATTCTACTTCATGGAGAATGTAATAAAGTTGTAGATAGAACGATTCGACTGTTCATTGAGAGGTTTCCTGACCGACCCAGACCAACGAGAGATACCATTAACAGAACCATGACAAACTTGAGAAATGTCGGATCTTTCGAAAAATCTACAGCATGGTTCAAATAACAGTTCCTGAAAATTTCATCTTTTTGGCGTGAAGGGAAAAGAAATAGCTGAAAATTCAAGACGAAAAACAGTTTTTTGTGAATAACTCAGAAAATATCCATTTTAGGGCAAGGGTGTGATGCATACACTCACATTATTTTTTAACGTAGATTCAATATCTGCCATAAAAAAATGGGGTTCTAATTTGAAAAAATTGATTTTTCACGATTTTGTCATCCCTAACTTTGAAAGCGATTTTTTCACCCCCTGTATCATGAATCGCGATTTCGATTTTTAAAGTGGATACATCAATCTTACATCTTGAAAAGTCTCAAAAATGAAAATTTTCCATCCAAAAACCTCGAAGTTATTCTTGTTTCAGCGGAGCTCTATTTTCGATTTTTTCTTCGAATTTTCCCGCTCAGAGAAAATTTTCCAACCAAAACTGAAAAATGTTACATCAAAATAAATTGAAATTTTCTAAGGAATCTATTTCTGCAATAAAAAAATGGTGTTCTAATTTGAAAAACGGAAGTTGACGTCATTTCCGGAAAAACCGGAGGTGCTCATGCCTTGAAAATATTTTAGATTTCATCAGCATCGTGAAATACTCATAAGTGCTGAATTTCATGAAAATACGTTCAGTAGTTTCCCGTATAAATATGGGTGAGGTTCCTCGTGAAAGACCCTGTATATCATTCATAACTCATTGGCTCTTCACAGAAAAGTTTGCAGCGTCTTTCTTTCTAACTAAGGGACCCTGGTCGGAAAACATCCGGGTGAAAATTTTTAGGTTGAAGGATGCGACAGTAATCAACGTTGCGAGTTTCATGAAATTTCGGAGGTAAGTTTTCGATAAATGTTTTTTCTCCCCTACCCCCAGTTTTGAGCCCTTGGAGTACACCGATCTTGCTTGGAGGATCCATCACGATTTTTCTACCAAGTTTCACGGATTTTTCTACCAAGTTTCACGGATTTCGGTTCAATACTTTCAGAGAAAAGCCCCGGACAACGGACGGCGGACGGTGGACGAACGGATTTTTTTTATTAGTTCATTCAAATCTACATACTTCAAAATGTAAACTGTGAATATTTATTTTTGGTCGAACACTGGGGTTTATTATTTGATTTTATCAAATAATAAACAAAAAAATTTTTGTGATGAAAATTCATATTAATATGATTTCAAGTTGCAAATTAATTTTAACCCGTAGGTCTGCAGCGTATACAGGGTGGTTAAGAAAAATCGAGTAAAATAACGAAATTTTATTTCCAGAGGATTCAAGCATTTTAAGTCTATCAATACAATGTATGGCCTCCACGGACATCAATTACAGCTTGACATCTTCTTTGCATACTACACACGAGGTTGTTGAACATTTCTTGAGGAATTTGGTTCCATAAACAGGGCAGAAGCTCTCTCAGATCATTTAAGGATTCTGGGGTAGGTTGATGATTATCTAATCTTCTTTGGAACATATCCCATGCATGCAATTCAAATCTGGTGAGTGTGGAGGTATTGGTAAATGTGGAATACCGAGCTCCTCGCACGCATTCTCAACTATGGCTGCACGGTGCGGTCTAGCGTTATCGTCTAGAAATTGAAAAGTTTCACCAATAGCAGCGTGACAATTTGGCACAACATTGTCAATGACATGCTTCGTATAGTGTAAGGCGGTCATATTCCCAGGACAAATGTGTAGATCTGTGCGCCCGTTGAAACATATCCCGGCCCATACCATAACACTACCCCCTCGGAATGGATGGACTTCTTGGACATAGCGACGATTACGGGGTATGCGTGGGATTGTCCATACCCTTATTCTTCGAGAATCTGAAAATCGTCCATATCTGGATTCATCAGTGAAAAGGACACTACGCCATTGATCGTTTCAATTGATATGTTGCCTTGCCCATTCCAGTCTTTGACGCTTATGGTCACGTGTTAATGGAACTCCTCTTAATGGACGTCTAGAACTTAGATTCACCTCTCTCAAACGTCGTCTGATGGTTTCGATAAAAACTTAGACCCCATCTGCATTTTGGAGAGTATTCCGTAGCATTCTACACGTAGATGTAGGGTTTCTTCTCGCCAAAACGGTGATGAAACGATCCTGAGCAGGTGTTGTTCTTCATCGCCCACCAACCCTTGGTCTTTCCAACACGGAACCTGTCTCCCTGAACCTATTCCAAAGTCGAGATATCACACTTTGGCTGACTTGGAGCCTTTCCGCTACAACAACCTGAGTGAGGCCACCCTGTAGCATTCCAATAGCCCTATTAGCTTCAGCGTTTGTTAATTTACGTCTTGGCCTTTTCAGAAAACTCGTTTCAAATCGGAGTCGTAGATAAACTGACTTCACTTCAAAATAAGAACATTCATGAAGCATATGCAAAGAACCAAATTTCAGAAAAAAGGCGACCAGATCGACGAAATGTCTCATACTGATCTTTATTGGATCTATTCAAGTTGTAATTGAGTTTTAAATGATTTTACAGCGATTTTCTCGAAGATTACATACTTTTAAAAACGATTGAATACGATATCCCTAACTCTTGTGGAGCAGTATATTTTGTGACAAATTGAAAGACCAATGACACAAAATCGGTAACAAAAATATCGTAGAATTCGGTTCAGTGACAATATCGCCTCAACTTTTTTCATGTTGCACATTCTGATGCCGTCAAAAAGTCAGCAATTTCAGCGCACATATTCAAGTGCTTGAAGGAAAAGGGATCATGGCCAAGGTCTGAACCTATGAAGTTCCATCAAAATCTGATGCTCAGTTTCCGGAAAAACATCTTCCATAAAATATCTTCCATAAAATATTATTAAACAAACGATTCCAACAATATTTCGGTTGCTGTTGCTCGTCAGTACTCTTAAACGAAAAACCAATTTTCAATCTATCACATAGGTAGTTGGTGAGATATGGAAAAAATAACTTCAAAAGTCTATAAGGTTTTCCAGACTCTCGAAATCGTGCCTATCACTTGCCATTCGGCCTGAGAGAATCGATTTTGACATCGGATTCGTCATCAGTCAGTACAACCAAGTCGTTGGAGATCATTTCTGGGACGCTGTTCCCTAGAACATGCGCGCAAAAGAGATTTTGTTCGTTACAACCTACAACAATAGAGTCCCTTGCAATTTCGACAAAGCCTTCGCTCCCTGATTTTCTCCTGGAAAGTGATTCCCGCAGATATCTATCCCTGTCCCGAATGAATAAATATTCCAGTTTGGTAGTTCTTCCCATTTAAAAAGTTGCTCAGGCAGACAACGCAGAGATGGGAAAATGGGCAATCGGTGAAAATTAGAAAACTTCGCTGAAGGCTCCGATGACTTCTCTTTCACTGAGCGTGATACATACAGAGCATTTCCTGTCTGTACTTCAGGTACGGTGCAGTCTGCAGGACAAAGTTTCCTATTTCGCTGTCGAATGAACTCCGAGGAACTGATGAGGCAGAAACTGATGCTTTATGTGATAATCGGAATGAGGAATTTTATGTTGGAACTTGAGTTTAGATTTTTTTGCTTCTGAACAGTCACAATTGAAGTTTCTGATCAGTAAGTGCAGATTTCGCTGTGAAATTCTATCAGGAGTAAAGTTGGATTGCTCTCCCAACTCTTATATGAATCTAGGAGAAATTCAATTTCATGTTAACAGAATGATGATATTCAAAATATAAAATAGGATTTTTCCTACTAACTCTGGAACTAGTTCTGAATCGAGCGGAGTAAGTGCATATCGATATAGGCGTTCAAACTGATTCTGAAATGGCGAACCAAGTTTTCCAACGTATATTGAATTGTTCTTAGATTAGTTCCTGAACGGTGAGTTCAGTTCTTGGTTCTAGGCAAGAATTGTGAGGGTGAATTGAAAAGGTCAACTGTTATATGTCACTCGAATGCAACAAGGGGCAATATAATCACATCTGGCATAGACAGGCGCCACTTTCGGGAGATAAACAGCCCTTATACTTTAACAAGGGAATTTTTAAGAATTATTAATTTGAAATGAAAATATACCAGATAATTTAGTTGTATTGATTAATTATTTCAATATTCTATGATATATCGAACTATACAGGTTTTGGGAAGGGTATGACTTAATTTTTTTGGGCAAGAATAAGGTCTAACGCACAATAGGCAATCGGTGGCCGATTATTTTCTCTAATTTCAACGGACGATAGTCTACCGACTCATGTTTTTACGCGCTTGTTCGGGGGAACAGCGCATTATCGGATCGTCACAATGTCTGTAATTTTCAAATTTGGAGCTAAAATTGGTCTCAAACAACTATGGTGCAGTCACTAATGAAGAATCCGTCGTCATATTTGATTCTGTCCGTCCGACCGGTCGTCTGGCCATCCTTGTGTGCTCTAACTTTCATTTCAAGATACCAGTCACTTTGGTTTCAGCTGGTTTTACTTTGATATTTCTGACTAGAATACCACGATGTCGAAATTTTTGTGAGGAGCAGCTACAGTCACGACGATCGTTGAAAATGGACTGCCTTCTCTATGCTCGAGCTTTGCTTTTTCATATTTTTGATCAATTTCAATCGAAATCAGATTTGCCTTGCTTGTCAAAATTTCTTCAAAAATGATGCTTTCGCAATTCTCTTCTCGGAGGTGACCTTCCGTTATTCGAAATCACTCTAGGAAGTTCGGCCACATTTTCCTACGTATTTTAATGCCCCATTTGCCTATGTTCTTATATAGAAATCTTTACGAATTCATGCCTAAATGTTTGAATTTTTCCAAGTTTACAATTTAATTTGTCCAGAATTCATGAATTTCTACTCACATTCGCCAACAGATAATTTCATTATATTGAACAAACCCTATTTCTTGAATAAAGCTGCAATTTGATTCCTTCGAATACCTGATAATTACATGGTATGCAAATTATTGGTCGATACATAATTTCTATCACAAGTTTAAATTTTCTTTAAAGTTATACATCTAATTCCTGATTTAAATTGCTATTTCTGTTCAATTCAAACCTATCCAATAGACTCCTCCTTTTCGACTAGATTTTAGATTTTATAAAATCATTGTATAAATCTTTATACAATGATAAAATTCAAGGTATAAATTTAAAGTTCTCGTAGTTGTAGATCATGAGAAGCCTATTGAAATGGATAATTTGGAAGGATTTCGTTTCCTGAGTAAGCTACTGAGTTACTGGAATTTAATTATCTGAATTAGTTAATGGGTCGTGATGGATTTGTATATTTTTTATATTTTATGATTTACTATGTTCAATGCCTGGACTTATCTTAATTGTATGTTATGATGATAAATGATTGACTGTTTCTTTACTAATGAGCCTTTGAACTCTCCTATCGTCCACGATTAGTGCTCTCTTTAACTGTGCATCGCAGTAGCCAACGTTTGAACTGGTACAGAAAATGGCAGCAGTGGGAGGCAGAATGCATTCAAAACTTTATTACAAAAAATCTAGAAAAGCACCAGCTTTCACGCGCTTGTTCACATTGCGAAATGGTGACTTGAATATTTCAGTGAAATTTTAATGAAATATGAAAATTTTCGAAAAAAAGAATTTTTTTTCGAATTTTTCCATGGATAATTCTTCTTATTAACACTGTTCATCTTCCAACCAAGTTTCATTTCGATCAGATAAATATTTGTCGAGTTATTGAAAAATCAAAATTTCAAACGACTGTAGCCAAAAACCATTCGGTAGATTTTGCCCATTAATGAACTCAACCTAGATATTCAGGATCTCAACCTAACCTGAAAATTTGAAGACTCTAGGTATTTCCTTTCGAGAGTTACAGCGCACACGGACGGACGGACAGATTCAACTTTGACCACGGATTCTTCATCAGTGAGTCCAACCTAGTAGTTTGAGACCAATTTCGGCTCAAAATTCGAAAACTACAGACATCGTGACGAAATGATAACGCGCTGTTCCCTAGAACAAGCGCGTAAAAAATATGTTATATAATACTATCTGTTTTCAAAGTTTTACAGTAGATCTGACGGGCTATTTGATCAATGATCAATATGGGTAAGAAAAAAGGTAGAAAGTTTTGCGAATAACATGCAACATCATATCATATGCATCTTCCCAAACACTTCAAGCTTCTGTGCCTTCAAGATACTCCAAATAAGAGTTGAAATAAGTGGACATTCAAATACTTCTAACAGTTATTGTATCTGAATTAGAATAGATGATACATCACTCTTTCATAAAAATTTCAGAAAGCGCTGCCGTGAAGGCAGCAACTCTTGCGCGCATGTTTAATGTAGATGACCGCTTCAGCAACGAATTTGAACAGGCACGCAAAAGCTGCTGCCTTCACGGCAGTGCTTTTTGAAATTTTTTCTGATGAATTACTGGATTTCAATTCGATCATATCTGTATTTTTGGACATATTGCAAAAATAAAATTTTATTTTTCCAATATTCCTAAAAATACATATCAGATCGGATTGAAATCCAGTACTTCATCGAAAAATAACAGTTCGAAGTTTCATACAGAATTTAATGAGGATGATATGATGAGAAAATCATAGAATTTTTTTTTTCAAATTGTTCTAACACGATTATCACGAAATTTCGCATAAAGTTGTCTTTCAGCATCTTAAAACTAGCTGTGAAGTTTAATCAGGACTGAATCAGTATTTCTCGAGTTATACCGAAAAAATCAACGATATCGAGAAGAAAACCTCGAAATTTGACATATTTTTTCCCGATATCACCAAAACTTATGATCGTATCAAACTGAAATTTGATACACTGCTGTGAAATTAGAAGGTCAAAGTGTGAGTATAATTTTTTTTGGATATGATGAATGGTTTCCGAAAAAAAAAATTTTTTAGAAAAAAATTTCGAAAAAAATTTTTTTTCAAATTACTGACAGTATGATCCTGACGAAATTTGGCCCAAAGTTGCGCGTCGTTGTACTTCACCTAATTGCCAAGTTTGAAGCCAATTGCTAGCTTGCTTCTGTCGACAGTTATCTTGTCTACGGCCGGACAGAATCGATTTTGACCCCGGATTCGTCATCAGTGAGTCCAACCTAGTCGATTGAGACCATTTTCGGCTCAATCATCCAAAGTTACAGACATTTGGACAAAACGACAGCACGCTGTTCCCCTAGAACATGCGCGCAAAAATGAAACAAATTGTAAAATGAAATTTTAATCAATCTATATATAAGCAAACTCTCAAGAACCTAGCTTCCATCTGTCTATCTAAGGTTCTCAAACTGGCCACCGTGGTGCTGCAATTTCAAATTCAGACACCAATAGGTTGACCTAAAAATTTCAGATGAACGGCCAAACCAAAATTAATTTCGCCAAGAACAGAGCATGTACAACTGAATGCTGTGAGTTTCATATTTCAGTATCGTTCCGTACCTCGGTTCTACGATGCTATAAAATATAGTATATTACTTCGGTTCGAATATTTGTCGGAACGACACAATCCCAATTTTATTGCTCTAGCTCATGGGCCTTTGATCGTGCTCTAATTGGAAATAAAAGCAATTTTAAACAATCTCTTTTATTTTCCGTGCTATAAAGGCAACTTGATAAATGAAACAGTATTATCAGTTTTATCTCGTGGATTTTGTGCTTATATCCGACTGCTGCCTGTATGGAACGGATGCATTCCCAACTTCAGTCATATAGTCTACCTTGGATTCTCGTTTTTTAGGGAAAACAATTTGTTTTCGATATTGTATACCGCCCGTTCTGGTTCACGAACACTGGGTATTCGTTTGTTTTCACACGAAAAACGAAATTATTCTATTTGATTGTAGGAGCTAGCATACGGTATTTTCCTTTCTACTTTGAAACTGATGAATGCCTATATAATATTATATTTTTCATTAAACAATCGGGAATTATGTACCTTGTGATGAAACTGAACTTCATTTTTTGAAGGTTCACCGACTGAACTTCATATATTGAATTCAAATGATTCTATTTGATGAAGGTTATATATGCAATAATTAAATACTTCAGATTTTTTTGTGAAGCCTTTGAATAATATCTTTCGATACAACTTTCCGTAAAAATAGTTTTATTTTATCTTCAATTTTGTTCCAGATACTGGGAGTGAAAAACCAGAAAAAAACCTCAAAAATCATATCTCTTATTGGTTCAGTTGATCCAATATCCTCGAACATTCATTATCTAGTGCTTTTTTCGGTTGGTGCATTGCGAAACTGATACTGCATCCGATAAAAGAGCTGGTAACTAAATCACAGTTTTGGTAAACGACTCCAAAACAATCTATACCCTGCACTTTGACGAATGAAGGTAAGCGCTACTCCCTCTGGTGGCTATCAAAGTAACCCGAGGTACAGACAATATCATTGACAAGTTAAAAGTTAGAATGCATTTATGCATTTTTTTGGCGTTTGTGTGATTTTACAAGTGTTTCTACTGAGAAAAAGCAAACTCAAATGGCCCTTCCCATAGATATCTACAGCCCGTTGAAAAGTTTCGAGGTTGGGTGAAAGAAATTTCCTTCAACAAGTCGGGCCTAAAAGTGTTGAAGAATCGATAAAAACCTTGGCAACTTGTAACTCAAAATTGGTAAACCAACAAACAAGGTTTATGAGAGTCTGTTACCTGCATTTTACCGATGATGATAATTTTTATAGAGGTAAGCACGAATTGCTCATGAAATACATATTAGATCACATTCTTGAAGACAATTTCTTTCCAGGCCCCTAATCCAACCAGAGAAAGTTACTTATAAGGTATGCTATGCCTTCCAGAAATCTGCCTGTTGAACTGATCATTAGGAAACAACTTAAATGTTTCAGTGACAGAACTTACCGATGAAATCAAAGTTTAGTGCTTCTGCCGATGAAATCAAAATTGTACAAGAAGATGCATGTGATATTATGTTGCATGTTATTTGCAGAACTAATAAAGTTTCAACCTTTTTACCTGCCCAATTGGATAATTGATCAAACACCCCTTCAGATCTAGTGCTCAAAAACTTGAAAACCAGATAGTATTGTGAAATATACTTTTTGTAATAATAGACAAATACTCATAACCTTACTATTTATATGAGGAAGGACTGAATTCACACAATATGTTGTGAATAAAATGATTACATTCACATAAAACTAATGCTACTTGTACCGTAAGCCTTATTTATTATGGATTGACAAATAAATTCTTCCAACACTCATATGATTGGTCTTGAAAAAGCTGTAATCAACGAGCTTTGTACAGCCTTGAGTTCATCGGCAGAATCACTTTGAGCGAAGTATTCATCACCAGATATTTCCTTGTTCAGACTCTTTAGTTTCAATCGGTCAGTTCAATCACTAAAACATTCACATTGTTTCAACAGGCAGATTTCTGGAAGGCATAGCATTCCTCATAAGTAACTTTCTCTGCTTGGATTAGGGGCCTGGAAAACCATTGTCTTCATGAATGTGATCTAATATTTCATGAGCAATTCGTGCTTACCTCTATAAAAATGATCATCATCGGTAAAATGCAGGTAACAAACTATCATAAATCTTGTTTGTTGGTTTGCCCATTTTGAGTTACAAGTTGCCAAGATTTTTATCGATTCTTCAACACTTCCAGGCTCGACTTGTTCGAGGAAGTTTTTTTCATCCAAAATCGAAATTTCACACCGAGCTGTGGAAATCTATAGGAATGTATATTTGAGTTTGCTTTTTCTCGGTAGAAACACTTGTGCATCACACGAACGCCAAGAAAAATGCATAAACTTTCTTATTTTCTCCAAATTTCTTTTAACTTGTGAATGATATTGTCTGTACCTTGAGTTACCACCAGACGGAGTATCGCTCATCTTCATTCGCCAATTTACCGTCCCCTCAAAGTAAAAACAAAAATAAAATACCAATACCATTTTAGACACCCTGTATATAAAATCTCAACATAATCCAGCTTATTTCAAAATATGCAGATGTATTCAAGTATTGTCCTAGCAAAATCCGAGCCAAACGGAGAAACATGTATATGCAAATAACAATTTAGACAGTTGTCTGAAACTCCTCAATAATTATTACGAGAAACTAAGTTTGAAGTTTATCTAACAGGAACTTCATGAAATATAGGTTCGAAGTTCTTGGGTTAAATGAAGACGTTATGATATACTTCGAGTTGAATCAGTTTGCGTTTCAACAATGGGAAGTTTCTATCTTTCCTTAGCATGAATAGAAGTTTGTTCAGAGTTTATTGCGCCTGTCATCTCAGCAGGTGGGATTCAGAACGTTTATAATTCTGGGAATACAATTGGTCGGGTTAGTAAACTAGGTTCCTCAGTTTTTTTGGTCATTAGTTATACTCCTTTCTTGTAGCATTCTAACCAAACACAATATTCCATTTTGAGGTTTGTAGAACTTCTTTGAAATATTACGGTGGTGCATTTTAGTTGTCTTTGAATCTACAAGCTCTCACACATTTGAACGATTAGGTTGGATTCATTTGTCACATTCAATTCCATCCGGCAGACCCTCCAGCCTTATATATGTTCTTATTTTTGTAGAAAAAGACCTAGATTCTTGAGAATTCCAGGGAAGGTTTAGAGCCTAACTATTCCGATTGAGGTTGTAAATAAGCAAAATCCGTCGAACGGTTTTCGGAGTAAGAGCCATATCGTACGATTGAATTGATAGATTCATGCAAAATTCTGTGGCGATTATGTCACAAAAAATTCAAGAGAAATGAAATATATTTTCAATTGGCGAATGAAGATAAGCGCTACCCCATCTGGTGGCTATCCGAGTAATCCGAGGTACAGACATTATCATTGACAAGTTAAAAGAAATGTTAAGAAAATGAGAAAGTTTATGCATTTTTCTTGGCGTTCGTGTGATTTTACAAGAGCTTCTACTGAGGAAAAGCAAACTCAAATGTCCCCTTCCATAGATTTCCACAGCCCGGTGAAAAATTTCGAGTTAGGCTGAAAAAAACTTCCTTAAACGTCGTGCCTGAAAGTGTTGAAGAATCGATCAAAACCAACAAACAAGATTTATGAGAGTCTGTTACCTGCATTTTACCGATGATGATCATTTTTATAGAGGTAAGCACGAATTTCATGAAATATTAGATCACATTCATGAAGATAATTTTCTTTCAGGCCCATAATCCAAGCAGAGAAATTTACTTAAGAGGAATGCTATGCCTTCCAGAAGTCTGCCTGTTGAACTGATCATTAAGGAACAACGTAAATGTTCTAGTGATAGAACTGACCATTGAAAAAAAAGAGTCTCAACAAGGAAATATCTGGTGATGAATAACTCTTCACTCAAAGTGCTTCTGCCGATGAAATCAAAGTTGTACAAAGCTTATTTATTACAGCTTTTTCAAGACCAATCATATGAGTGTTGGAAAATTTATTTGTCAATCCATAACGAATTAGGCTTATGGTACGAGTAGCATTAGTTTCATGTGAATGTATTCATTTTATTCACAATTTATTGAGTATTTAGTCCTTCCCAATAAAAACAGTGAAGTTATGAGTATTTGTCTATTATTCCAAAAAGTATGTTTCACAATACTATCTGTTTTTCAACTTTCAAGACAGCTTAAGAAATCCACCAAAGTCAATCTTGCCATTTGGATCTGAAAATAAATAATATTAAAATGCTGTCTAACCTTGGAGATATCCCCGTAATTTTAGAGTTGCTACACTCAATTAGATTGAAGGATGATACATACCTACTTCATAGGAATGGAATATGTACTCCCAGTAATACTCTCGTCAACTATAAAAAGTTTTTGAATAAATTGTGAAATTAAAAATTATCAAACCAAACAGTACAAATCGACTGTCAAAACATAATCTATATCTGTATGTGAGGTTCTAAAACTGGCCACTGTAGCGCTGCAATCTTAATTTCAGACGCCAATAACTTCGATATTGAAGAAACTTTTCACCGCATGCTACTGGAATTTTTCGTTACAAAACAAATGTGTCCCAGGAGAGAAAGCAATTACATTTCTTTAATTCGATAGTTCCCTCAACCACAGGGGGACATAAGAATATTTTTTGGCAAAAACGATAATTTTGGATTCTTCAGACAGTATAAAAACATGGAAATATGAAGGTTGTTGTAGGCAGAGGCAAGGTAGAAATGGGGCTACATTTCTACACGAAAAAACTGTATGAAATATGAATTCGAAGAGAAACTTCTCCTGTGGTGAAAATTTGAAAGAACTTATTTCATTATACTCTTTGAACATGTTGCCAATTAAATGACAGTAGCTGTATAGTGAAATGGGAATATTTAAAGACTTCATGAAAGCATAGGATAATTTCCACGCCGGTAATCGTGCCGGACAGGTTCGATTTTGAAACTGGAGTCGTCTTCAGTGAGTCCAACCCAGTCGTTTGATACAATTTCCGGCCAAAAAATTGAAAGTTATAGACATTTGGACAAAACGATAGCTCGCTGTTCCCCAGAACATGTGACCTCCGAGGTATGCTCTGAATTTGAACATTTGTTATGCTAAATCATTCAGGGTACTCATCTCCTTTCCCGAACACACTTTTCCACCCTGTATTGTCTCCTTGGAATCAGTAACCATCTTGTGCTCCAGGAAATTGGATGTTTTTTTACGCGCTTCTTCTGGGAACAGCGCGTTATCATTTCGTCACGATGTCTGTAATTTTCGAATTTTGAGCCGAAATCTGTCTTGAACAACCAGGTTGAACTCACCGATGAAGAATCCGTGGTCAAATTTGAATCTGTCCGTCTGGCCGTCCAGCCGTGTGCGCTCTTACTTTCGAAGGAAAATACCTCTTGAAATTTTCGGGTTACGTTCGGAGCCTAAATATCTCGGCCCAGTTCGTTTAGGAGCAAAATCGACAGAATACTTTCGGAGTTATATTCATATAAAATTTTGAGGTTAATTCCTCGACATCTCATAAACTACTGATTGGATCAGATTCGAACTTTGCGATTAGTTCTTGAATGCCAACGAGCAACTTAGTACAAAATTCCGTATGGACCAAGTGGTAAGAAATTTATAAAAAAATGTTCATTCGAAAATTTCTAAATTTTTGTTGAAAAGTTTTTGTTTCTCGGAAAGTGTTGGTCATATTTCAACTAAATTTGGCACAGACCTTAAAATCAGTATTCAACAACAACTTTTCAAATTTCAATTCGATACGATGTTCACTTTCGGAGATGTATGAAGGTTCATGGAAAATGTCTTGGGGAAATGGCTTCAAATGTGAACAAGCACGTAAAAGCTCCTAACCTCACGTCAGTGCTTTTATGTGAACGAATGATCATATCATAGAGAAAAAGGATCTCTTAAATCAAATATAAAAATATTCTTTAATTAAATAATCTTCTCCTAAGAATAATAATTTCAAATTGAACAATATAATTCTATTCTCAACTCATTCCGTTATTTGCTTGTTTATATGAATTTTCTTGAATCGAATTCAGTTGAACCAAAACATACGTTCTCTCTACTTTAGAAAACCATTTCAGCTAATCATAGTTCTCTTGGATCAAGAATATCATTTCTTATTGAATGTGTTCTGATGTTGAAAGCATGTACACGTGACCCCCTCGACCAATAAGCGGTATTAGCGCTGAAGACGCTTATGGAATATGGAATCGCAGAACATATGGATATTTAGATAGGAAACAAGGCCATAGCCACCATTAGTGAATAGTGAACGAGTGCGTTTGTGTTTTTGATGGTGCATTGTGAATTTGATCTAAATGGAGAACTACTTATCAACATCAAGGGAGTTTTTCGGGAACAAAGTTTCGAAAGTCAAGAAGGAAAGGTTGGTTTTAAGAATAAGTTTGATTACTCGAGAACAAAGTTTGAATTGAAATATGTGGGTACATGCCTACATGCATGTGTGTTATGCACAAACATTGTCACATGTATACCTTCATTCGTGAAGTCCAGACTACACGATTTTATTTTAGATTGGAAGTCGAGAGTTAACATAGTAACCAAGCATATTGTTTAAAAAGACTTCTGCTCTTTGATCTTCGATACCCTGTTCCCAAAAAACTGTCTTGTGAAAAGGTGGTGCTCCATTTGCACCTTATTTGTGATTGATATCTTCAAAAATGATTATGAAAGGCTTCTTAAGATACCATTCGAGAGCCGCTAATTGCAGCCAACATATTATATTCTCTTGGTGAAAGAAATGGAAACCTTCTAGAAAAATATTTCAAATACAAAAATGAGAAATCTTACATTTGTATCGAAGCCATAGTATTTCCGAATGAAAATATGAAACATATATAGCAAACATATCCAGTAATTGTTGTGAAATTTCTCATTTGGACCAAACGTGATTCCGCTTGAATCAAGAGTATCATTGTTCACATGGGTCAAGAGTATTTCTTCGAAAAATCAAACTAAGATTTGGTTGGACATATTCAAGAGTACCATTCTCTAGAACGAATGCGGTTACAAATTGATTTAAGAGAACCTTTTTCTCTGTTTATTTCAAAGAAATTCAACTGATTATCGTCCCTTTTCATATTTAGGTTATAAGGGATAAGATGGTATGATGATGGACTTTATGTGGAAACATTTCCACCTTGTGGAAAAAACTGACTTGCTCGCGCGAGTATTCGAATTCTTGAATTTTATGCAGAAAAAACCTCCGTTCCTTTTGCACTGTAACACCCTGGTAGAGCATAGACAACCATGAAAAGCATAGACAACCATTACGACGAAATGAAATCTATCATCCAATAAATCTGTAGAACCATACCAACCCCCCTCAGAGTTCTTAAAATGAATGATTCCTCGACGCCGAAATTTCTTACTCCCAGACGAGCAACGCCTTTAATTAAACAGCACACTTTTGAAGTTTTCCTCGCGTTGCAGTTCCCGTCGAGGGGAGAGCCGCGAATCTTTCCAATTTGTAAGAAAAGTTTCCACAAATGATGCGACAAATTACGATGTACTTCACAACTGTTGTCGGGCTTTGTTGAGCAGGTGCGTGGACGGGAACACTCTTGGGACGAAATTACTCCTGCTTCATTTCAAGCCAGGAACGCTTGACTCCGGCAGATTTAATGCTCTAGATTGAAAAGTAAATAAGAACGCTGATGGGGGAGAAAGACGAAAATTGTTACTGGTTCCGTGGCTTTGTCGTGACGACGGCGTGAAATTACATTGTGACCGAAAATGTCCACTGTAAAAGGGCCTTGGGAATAGTTCAGGAATGTCTACAGGGTTCGACAGCAATGCAATCATCAATTTGAAAATCAGATTCGAATAATATGAAAGCACTGACATGAGGTAAGAAACGTTTGCACGCTTGTTCAAATTCTTTGCCGAAACGGTACCAGTAGATAGGCTAGGACAGTTCTAGCACGATTTTGATCATTTTTACATGTAAATCCCCATAAGGAATTCTAAGGTTCATTTTGCAAATTTCGATACCTTCCCGAGTCCCGTTCAAGGTTATTCAGATTTCGGTTCGAACTGTTAGCTAATCTGTCTGCAACTGCTTTAGAATTGTGTTGGGGCTGACTTGGAGGTGTCTGGAGCTGCCTCGGAGCTGCCTGGAGATGTGATGGAACTGTCTGGAGCGGTTCGTTACAACATTATTCAAGACAGCTCCAAACCAGCTCTAGACAGCATCAAAGCAATTCCAGACAGCTTCAAAGCAGCTCCAGACAGCTTGAGAGCAGCTCCAGACAGCTTCTGGGCAGCTCCAGGTAGCTCCAAAGCAGCTCCAGAGAGCTTATCTGACAGTTCCAATTGAAATCTGAATGACCTTGAACGGGATAATATTTCAAAAAGGTATAAAATTTGCAAAATTCCTTAGAATTCCTTATGGGTAAGGGGATTGTGCTAGAACTATCCTTGTCTATCTACTGATATTTTTGTATTGATCAGGCGAAAAATCATTGTTGATTTTTTGAACTTTTCAACTGACGCAATCCTCATGAAGTTGTGTACAAATTTTTCAATTTCAATAATGATCGGATCAGTATTCGTTTCGAAATCGTAGCAAGATTCCATTGAGAATCGATGTATAGTTTCCAAGATTCATTTCCAACAAAATTTCTACAATTTTCGAGAACTTTTTTTGTATCTACTAACGATACGATCCCAATGAAATTTCCGATGCAGTTGCGTGTCAGTATTGTACAACTAAGTTTCACTATGATCGCATAGGTGATTTCTGAGTTATAGATAGATAGATAGAGATAACTTCAAACAGGAATAACTCCAAAACCGTTTGGTCGATTTGCCCCGTTAACGAACTGAATCTTTGCATGTTGATAGCTCTTTCAAGGGCCGACCGGACAACATTGAATCTAAGCAACTTAGCAACTTGAAACTGTCGGGGTAGGTCGCGAATTGGAATGCCGCGGTTAAGTTCGTTAATGGGCCAAATCGGTCGAATAGTTTCGGAATTATAACCACTTGAAATTTTGATGTTATTTATTTTTTTATTCCAGAAAATACTTGAGCGATTGAATACAAACTGGGCATTTAGGTGGAGTCTATCAACGGGCAACTTTGAGCCAAATTTTGTCAGAATCATACTGTCAGTAAATAGAAAAATAATTTTTTCCAAAAAATTTTTTTTTTCGGAAACTGTTTATCTGCTCCATATTTCACAGCAGTGTACCCAATTTCAGTTCGATACGATTATAATTTTTGGAGTTATCGGGAAAAAATATGTAAAATTTTGAGGTTTTTTCTCGATATCGTTGCTTTCTTCGGTATTACTCGAAAAATACTGATTCAATACTGATAAAACTTCGCATCTAGTTTGAAGATGCTGAAAGCCAACTTTGTGCAGAATTTCGTGATGATCGTGTCATTAGAACAATTCGAAAAAAAAATTTCTGTGATTTTCTTATCATATCAACCTCATTAAATTCTGTATGAAACTTCGAACTGTAATTTTCCTATGAAGTAGTGGATTTCAATTCGATATGATCTGTATTTTTGGAAATATTGGGAAAATAAAATTTTGAATGGGTATATCTACGAAATCATTGGGCGGATTTTACCCATTCACGAATTCGACCTTCGTAATTAAGGTCCAAACCTTCTCTACAAATATCGAGTTTCTACGTTGTTTCTGTAAGAAGTTATTGTATTTACGCAGTCGGCCGTTAGACCGACCGTAAATACAAACTCAATATTTGTAGAGAAGGTTTGGGGCTTAATTACGAAGGTCGAGTTCGTGAATGGGTAAAATCCCTCCAAGGATTCTGTAGATATACCCATTCAAAAATTTATTTTTCCAATATTTCCAAAAACACAGATTAGATCGAATTGAAATCCAGTAATTTATCGAAAAAAAAATCAAGAATAGCATTGCCGCGAAGGCAGCAGCTTTCGCGCGCAATTTCAAATTCGTTGCCGAAGCGGTCATCCACATTGAACATGCGCGCAAAAGCTGCTGCCTTCACGGCAGAGCTTTTCTAGATTTTTGATGTTCCTGATTACTCGATCACGAAATCATGCACATCAGCATTCTATATCACACAACATAGTATTATAAATCCAGATCAGTATTTTCCAAAGTTATTGAGAAAAAAACACCTATTCTAAGAAAGAATAACAACGAACCTGAAAAAATAACAACGAAATTTCACATTATATTTTTCCAATATTTCCTAGA
The DNA here is from genome assembly GCA_958510865.1 of Myrrha octodecimguttata. NCBI lineage: Eukaryota > Metazoa > Arthropoda > Insecta > Coleoptera > Coccinellidae > Myrrha > Myrrha octodecimguttata. The sequence continues at coordinate 80,922,036 of OY294056.1, forward strand.
AGACTAACATAATCACAAGGACGGATATCTGTCGATAAATCAACAAATATTTCACCTTGGTTTGAGCGGATCATCCAATCAACCAGAACATTTATACCGAAGAAGCGGAGGTGAGATGTTCTGTCGATCAGTAATCACTGTGAAACAGCTGTAGTCATTCTCCTTGGGTCCGCTTCTTCGGTGTAGATGTTTTGGTTGAGTGGGATGATTAACTCTGATCAAGGGGGAATATGGATTTATCGACAGATATTCGTCCTTGTGCTTATGTTAGTGTTATTGCTGGAGCTCTCTTTTCTCCATGAATCATTTCCCATTTCCCAGAATGTGTGTCCGATTCTGCTAAAATTTGGTGTGGCACAGTGAAATTTGAGTCAAAGATGTATGCTGAATTTCATCGAAATAGGATGAATATTTCCAGAAAAAAATTTCAAAAGCACTGCCGTGAAGGCAGCAACTTCTGCGCGCATGTTCAATGTCGATGACCGCTTCAGCAACGAATTTGAACATGCACGCAAAAGCTGCTGCCTTCACGGCAGTGCTTTTTGAAATTTTTTACTGATAAATTACTGGATTTCAATTCGATCCAATCTGTATTTTTGGAAATATTGGAAAAATAAGATTTTGAATGGGTATATCTACGGAATCATTGGGCGGATTTTACCCATTCACGAATTCGACCTTCGTAATTAAGCCCCAAACCTACTCTACAAATATCGAGTTTCTAAGTCGTTTCTTCCGGAAGTTATTGTGTTAACGGTCAGCCTAACGGCCGACTGCGTGAACACAATAACTTCCGAAAGAAACAACTTAGAAACTCGATATTTGTAGAGAAGATTTGGACCTTAATAACGAAGGCCGAATTCGTGAATGGGTAAAATCCACCCAATGATTCCGTAGATATACCCAATCAAAATTTTATTTTTCCAATATTTCCAAAAATACAGATCAGATCGAATTGAAATCCAGTACTACATCGAAAACTAACAGTTCGAAATTTCATACAGAATTTAATGAGGATGATATGATAAGAAAATCATAGAAATTTTTTTTTTTAATTGTTCTTATGACGCGATTATCACGAAATTTCGTATAAAGATGTCTTTCAGCATCTCAAAACTAGCTGTGAAGTTTTATCAGGACTAAATCAGTATTTCGCGAGTTATACCGAAAAAATCAACGATATCGAGAAGAAAACCTCGAAATTTGACATATTTTTTCCCGATATCTCCAAAACTAATGATCGTATCAAATTGAAATTTGGTACACTGCTGTGAAATATGAAGCCCAAACTGTGAGTGATATTTTTTTTTGGATATGATGAATGGTACCCGAAAAAATTATTTTTTTTAAATTTACTGACAATATGATCCTGACGAAATTTAGCTCAAAGTTGCGCATCGTTATACTCCACCTAACTGCCAAGTTTGAATCTAATCGCTCAAGTAGTTTCTGAAATAAAAAATAAATAACTTCAAAATTTCAAGTGCCTATAACTCGGAAACTATTCGACCGATTTGGCCCATTAACGAACTCAACCGCGGCATTCTGATGCGCAACCTACCCTGAAAGTTTCAAGTTGCTAGCTTGCTTCTGTCGACAGTTATTGTGTCTACGGCCGGCCGGCCAGCCGGACAGAATCGATTTTGACACCGGATTCGTCTTCAGTGAGTCCAACCTAGTCGATTGAGACCATTTTCGGCTCAATCATCCAAAATTACAGACATTTGGACAAAACGATAGCACGCTGTTTCCCTAGAACATGCGCGCAAAAAGTAATCAACAAGAATTTCTAAAATTTTCGAAAAATTTTTCTTGTTAGATTCTTGAAAGATATTCAGAAAATAACATCAAACCTGAACTATGTGCCATAGTCACTAGCTCTTTCCATTTTGAAGTTATCGCAGCAGCAAACGGAATTAATTTGAGATTCCTCGTTAATGAGTCCCACCATTTGCGAAAATTATAGACATTTGTCGAAGTTATAACGCTCTAGTTACCTTGAACAAACGCAAACAAAACTAATCCGATAATATTTATGTAGCTGCTTTGCTCCGGCAAACCTTCAATAACAGAAATCGGAGAATCCACACAATACCGAATATAACAGCATTCGCTGCTAATTATCTTCTACAACGTATAAAGGTTAATTAATATCTGCAAATTAGCAAGGCAAATCACACCAGAACTTCACAACTGTGTAGTCTCGATGTACAAAAGCGGCAATATATCAATAACCTGAACCTTTCATCCCATGTTGTTTTTACTGCATTGTGTGCTCGGCCATTATACTCGGTCATTCTGTATGTAATTTGGGATGGAATATTCCCCCAAATGAATCATCGAAAGGGCCAATGCCTTTCAGTTTCGTTATTGATAATTATTTCAAAACCTACCACCTACCACGAATTTATTTGTCCATTAATCATATTGATATCAGAGACGTATGGGTGAATTAGGCTATTATTGCTTTGCGGAATTGATAGGGGGACGTATAGAAACGGATTTTTGGAAAATTATTTCCTGTTCGCAATCATGACATTGGTCACTTTTCAGTAACATCAGAGCCGGATCTAGCAAAGGAAGCATTTGCTACCTTCGCAAGCTAATTAGGGGCGCAAACTATGAATTGTCTCTTGAAAATGATAACTCATTTCGGACTTCAGATGCTGTAGTGCATGAATAAATCTGTTGTTTAATTTGAGGCGACAAGTAGTTACCATACAAAATCCCAGGTAATAAATTTTTACAAATTTGAACCAATCGGCCGCCCATTTACGTTTAAATCTGAGGGGCTACATGAACCAAAGCTGTCTTGAGCTAAAGCTTACAAGGGCTGTGGAAGAACCCACCCTTGTCTGAATACTTCCCTTTTTCAGCAACTGTATTAATTCTGTGCAGCGTTATCGAAGGAGTTAGGAACTCAGCATGTATTATGTGCAATATTTTATCGTCCAAACGGGCCTATAAAATGCCACAAAAGAGTTTTCAAATTTAAATCAGGTACCCATATTGATTAAATCATATTTTAAATAAAACATACGTTTTATAGAGTTAGTATCAATTGTCATATAGTTTTTGAAGTCATAAGAATTTTTGATAGTGTTTTTTACCGCAGTCCATTTATCAGAGAAAAAAGACGGTATAGAAGTTGTTGTCAAAATTGTTCTCTGCGCATGCATTTAACAAGCTTGCCAGTAATTCTGTACAATCTTAGATCGTTTGTGAGTGTGGCCAGATACATGTGGTAAGATTTTGGCATATTATATACAGAGCGCGTCAAAATTATGGAACTAATTTATCTTCTCAGGAGAAAAATATTTGGCAACAAAATCTTAAAACAGGTTAATTTTGTTACACTTTCACAAATTTTTTGCATTTTTGAGAGGTTGTGGATCATGTGATACTTTTCTGGTGAGGTCTTTGTATCTTCTTTACAGGCGTGCAGAGAATTTCAAGAAAAAAATTTTTTTTTTAAAATTAGTTACTTCAAAGAGATTTTCAGTATGCGCACTTTGTCATGGCTCATTTACTTTGAGACGATGGTACCTGATGAAATTTGTCACCTAATGAAAGTTGACCATTACAGTTTTGTTCATGCACTACTCTCAACCCCTACGAACCCTTCAATGAAGAAAAAAATGGAGGGGGTTGAAAGCGGTTGAAAGTTGTGCATGAACAAAACTGTAATGGTCGATTTTTATTTCGTGACAAATTTCCTCAGGTACCATCGTCTCGAAGTAAATGAGCCATGCCAACGTGCACATACTGAAAACCTCCTTGAACTAACTAATTTCTCAGAAAAAAAAAATTTCTTGAAAATTTCTGCACGCTTGTGAAGAAAATACAAGGACCTACTTTCCCTACTCAAAAAATTTAGAGGGTTGATAGGGATGGCACAGGGTGCAACAAAAATCCTTCAAAAATGCATATTAATTTGGTAAAAATGAAACAAAAATTGACCTGTTGCAGGATTTTGTTGCCAAATATTTTTCTTCTGAGAAAATGAATTTGTTCCATAATTTTGACCCTCACTGTAGAATAGATACTACTGATGATTCTCAATCGAAAGATGAAACGCATTTCTGGTATTATTTTTGTATTGTAAGATATCTCGAAACTATCGTTCGAATTCTTTTTCTTATTATCATATTCCAATAAGTCTGTGAGCAAAATGATAACTCCTTAGTAACCCAAAAGAAGCGCTTTCCACCCTGAAATTTCAAGTCCCCAGATCTTTTCTTTCGAAGCTAACAGTGTTCTAGGAAGGGCTGACGATCAAACAGAGTCAATTTTTCAGACACTACTAATAAATGTGTCAAATCTAATGTTCGAGATCATTTGAGGCCATTCTTTGTAGAAAAATAATAACGCTCCTCTTCCATCGTGCGAAAGTTTGCTCTCAGTTGTTCATCAAAGTTGTACCTCCATAAGCTCATTGTTCACGAAAAATCAAATGGAGAAATTTCCCCTGGAACACATCCTGTTTATCTGAACAACCTGGGCCACAGGTCATCGCGCAAGGTAATAATCTCCTAATTGGGATAATCCGAATGTTATCCTGTATGGAGCTTATTTAGAGACCGTCCATGATGATTTCGTGCCCCCGGCTCTCAAACTGATTTACGATCTTGTAAATCATCCGCAGCAAGTTGCGACGCTCAGGCGACGCTCGACTATGCGGATGTTGAACTGCAGATTATCGAGGAGAATGAAATATTTCTGGTCGGTTCTACTGGGATTTCAACATTTGGAGAACCCTATAAAGCGAGCGAGCATTCCATTTTTCCTACATTTGTTCGCTTCAGTCCTGGAAGCGTGAAAGAGGAGCAGATTCAAATTCCATTTGAACTTGTAACTTTCAATTGATACACGATATACGCTGATATTAATACATAAAAACTATTCTATGAGAGTTTTTTAACGTGAATGGAATAGGGTTCCTTACTTACTTGTTTTGTTATGATGCTAACATCGGTCTCTGTCTTCACTATTTGAAAGTGACACCTTCAAATGATTCAATAACAAAATCGAACCCAGAACTGAACCATGAGCCACTCCGTACTCAAATATTTCTCGTTGACTGATCAATCATTTTATAATATCAAGCCTGTTTTCGCCCAGAAATACTTGGAGTTGATGAATGAACCTTACCCTAATATTTCCAAGAAATTGGGGCTTTACAAAATTAAGTATTTTATCAGAATTGATATATTCATCCGCAGCAAGTTGCGACACTTAGAAGACGCTCGACTATGTGGATGTTGAGCTGCAGATTATCGAGGAGAATTGCATATTCTGTCAATCTAAAGTCAACGAGAAGAATAGATACTGATTCAATTTCGAATTTCACAACTTATTCTTCAAACAAATTCCACTACACTCATACGTGAAGACAGAGTATTTTTGTTGAGGCCTTAGCTGTGTGCTCTTACAACACATTCGGACCTAGAACTGAACCATTGATCACTCATACCCCTTCTCCAGTAGTAAATATTGAAAGCTGCAGCCTAATTTCGCTCAGATATACAAAAGTTGACAAATACAAATCAACTGTATGATAATAGATTTAAATATTAACAACTCATACTTCGTGATCATACGTTTGTATGATCTCACAGATATCATATATTAGTTCGAGAAAATCCGTAAGTTTCGATATAAGTTATTTCATTTCTAAATGGAGTAAAAATTTCGACCTGGGCAAAAGATAGTAACTTTGAAGAAACAGCATTTCGAGTTATTTCTATCATGTCAAACTTCGTCTATTTTGAGTCAAAAATTGTCACAAATAATGGCATTAGAAGAATTCATGTTCAAAATTATTCGAGTTTAAATGAGAACTAAAATCTTCACGATCTCATGAATGATTGCTGGGACCCTATTCTTGAATGTGATGGTATCAACGTTCTCTATCGTTCCATCAAGAACGCACCGCGTTTCCGTGCCAACAGCGTCGATACGCCTATTTTTTCCCATTCCCGATTCAAGAATAGGGACCCTGGAGAGTTGCTCAAAAGCTTCTGATTTCATTCCAATCTTTCAGGTTTTCGTTAAAACAAGACACTGAATTCGGGTGAATTTCAAATTCAAAAGGTCTATTCCATCTTATTTAGAACAGAAAAGGCAGTCCTGTATTGAGTTTCAAAATCCCCATCCTAGTGGGGTTTCAAGAATTTAATCAATATTCCTTTGAGTGCATTGAGCTCATCCTATATAAAAGATGTTAATCTTGTGTTTTATATCGAGAGAAATCCTTCAAAAGGCGCTTTTCATGCTTCAACAAGTTCACTTCATGGGGACGAAAACCCTGAGGAGTCCCAAAGTTTCTGACTCGCTCATGAACCTTATGAAGCGGATACATATCATAGATGGGGCAGTTTGATTAAAATTTAAACCACAAATATCCTCCATCTTTATTGTTTGTGACTTTCATGAAAGGAAACAAAAATGAATATACCTTTTACAATCCTCATCCTAAACTGATGAAATGGCCCCTTATATTCTAAGAGAATACATTAATTATTTGACTCTTATGGAATATGTTCATGACGGACGGACAGTTTTTATTCGAATTCAATTTTGTCAGTCACTCCATCCGCTAGTGAGCACAATAACTTGGGGACTTGAAATTTTCAGTTCAGGTTCGATTATAGAATAAGAAGCTCACTTCTTATCTGGCAGATATTTCCGTCTGTAAATTTATTCCTTATTTGACCGAAAAAAAACTGAACAGAACTAGTTTGATATTTGTTCTGTGATATATAAGGACTATACATGAATATTATCCTCAAGCCGTGCTTCTTTCATTATTTTGTTCGATGGATCCTACATTCAGGTTCAGTTAGCTGAAATACTCGAGAAGCTATTCTTTCTCAACTATATAACTCCGTTCAAATAAATATACCTCATCCTTCCCTGCTTTTCAAACTTGTAAACGTCTAGATATGTTTGCTGAATCTCGGGGTGAACTTGAAGAACTCTCACAGGCAATAAAAGAAAACACACAAACTTGTTCTGCAGTACAAATGAACAGCTCACTCAATTATATATCAGCTTCTATATGAGATCGAAAATATGTTTTTCAGCGATTCCGAAATTGACTCTCTATACCTTTGAAAAGTTTCCTACTGAGAAAGTTCTGGGAGTAAGTCAATTAATGATGTTGGTTCTATCATTTATGAGCTTTTGACTTGGCTCAGCTCACGTGGGATTAGAAGAAAGTTGATAAGACAGCGCAAGCATTGGCGAATTCACGACGACAAGGGTCTAAAATTGATATCAATACAGGGTGGCACATCACTCTTTGTCGATTTATATGCCGAAACCTATAGAAACGGATCAAATCTGGGACATATGGAATATTATGTACATTCCATCAAGGGTATATTTCGGAATATCGAATAAAGCAAATTTTGGGAGGATTTCGCAAGGGTGTTTTTCATGAAAAAAACAATTTTTATTTGATTTTTAATAGTTCTGTTTCTGATATCGTGAGTAAAAACCCATAAAAAAACTAAAAATTTCAAAGAGCACTGCCGTGAAGGCAGCAGCTTTTGCGCTTATGTTCAATGTAGATGACCGCTTCAGCAACGAATTTGAACATGCACGCAAAAGCTGCTTCATTCACGGCAGTGCTTTTTGAATTTTTTTTTTGATAAATTACTGGATTTAAATTCGATATAATCTGTATTTTTGGAAATATTGGAAAAATAAAATTTTGAATGGGTATATCTACGGAATCATTGGGCGGATTTTACCCATTCACGAATTCGACCTTTGTAATTAAGCCCAAAACCTACTCTACAAATGTAGAGTTTTTAAGTCGTTTCTTCCGGAAGTTAATGTGTTTACGGTCAGCCTAACGGCCAACTGCGTAAACACAATAACTTCCGAAAGAAACAACTTAGAAACTCGATATTTGTAGAGAAGGTTTGGACCTTAATTACGAAGGCCGAATTCGTGAATGGGTAGAATCCACCCAATGATTCCGCAGATATACCCATTCAAAATTTTATTTTTCCAATATTTCCAAAAATACAGATCAGACCGAATTGAAATCCAGTACTCCATCGAAAAATTATAGTTCATACAGAATTTAATGAGGATGATCATATCATCCTCATGATGATATGATAAGAAAATCACAGATATTTTTTTTTCAAATTGTTTTAATGACACGATTATCACGAAATTTTGCATAAAGTTTTCTTTCAGCATCTCCAAACTAGCTGCGAAGTTTTATCAGGACTGAATCAGTATTTCTCGATTTTTGCCGAAAAAAACAACGTTTTCGAGAAGAAAACCTCGAAATTTGACATATTTTTTTCCGATATCTACAAAACTTATAATCGTATCGAACTGAAATTCGATTCACTGCTGTGAAATATGAAGCTCAAAGTGTAAGTGGATTTTCTTTTGGATATGATGAAGGGTTTCCGAAAAAAAAAATTTTTTGGAGAAAAATTCCGAAAAAAATTTTTTTTTTAATTTACTGACAATATGATCCTGAAAAAATTTGGCTCGAAGTTGCGCGTCATTATACTCCTAACTGTCAAGTTTGAATCTGATCGCTCAGGAAGTTTCTGAAATAAAAAATGAATAACTTGAAAATTTCAAGAGCCTATAACTCCGAAACTATTCGACCGATTTGGCCCATTAACGAACTCAACCTCGGCATTCTGATGCGCGACCTACCCTGAAAGTTTCAAGTTGCTAGCTTGCTTCTGTCGACAGTTATCGTGTCGTCGGACGGACGGCTGGCCGGCCGGACAGAATCGATTTTGACACCGGATTCGTCATCAGTGAGTCCAACCTAGTCGATTGAGACCATTTTCAGCTCAATCATCCAAAATTACAGACATTTGGATAAAACGATAGCACGCTTTTCCCCTAGAACATGCGCGCAAAAAGGTTTTATATTGCTAATCTAGCACGATTCCACGGTTCATTTTTCGAAATATAGAAAGAAGTTAGACCCTCAATCGGAAAGATTACCAGACCAGCTTGTTCGTTCAATATTTCAAGAATATTTTATCCTCGAACATTAATAAACATTACGATATCCATCATCAGCTAACGACGCTTTCATCATTCTTTTGGTTTTCCGTCGATATATTAGTTGGTTATCTGCCAAAATCTGTTGACATGACTTTTCTGTTTACCCAATCGATAATGTATCGGGCAATCGCCTAACAATTCGCTAGGTAGGTTCATAATCTGGAAAATATTTTTCTTGAAAATTTCTGCACGCCTGTAAAGAAGATACAGAGACTTTGCCAAAAAAAGTACCACATGACCTGCTTTCCCTATTCGAAAAATTTAGAGGGTTGATGGGGATGGCACAGGGTTCAACAAAAATCCTTCAAAAATGCATATAAATTTGGTAGAAGTGAAAAAAAAATTTCAAGAAAAAAATATTGTTTTTGAAAAATTAGTTAGTTAAAAGAGGTTTTCAGTATGTGCACTCTGTCATGGCTCATTGACTTTGAGACGATGGTACCTGATGAAATTTGGCACCGAATTAAAGTCGGCCATTACAGTTTTATTCATGCACAACATTAAACCCCTTTCAACACCCTCACGTGAAAAATTAGAATGTGTGAAACGCTGCGCTTCAGTTATGATCTTGAGAAGGTATGTTATTAGTACGTTCAGACTGAAGTTGAAACTTTTCGATGAAATGGTTCAATTCATTTTTTTCTCCATTAAAGGATTCATAGGGGTTGGAAGTTGTGCATGAACAAAACTGTAATGGTCGACTTTCATTCAGCGACAAATTTCATCAGGTACCATCGTTTCAAAGTAAATGAGCGATGACAAAGTGCACACACTGAAAACCTCTTTGAACTAACAAATTTTTCCAAAAAAAAATTTTTTCTTGAAAATTTCTGCACGCCTGTAAAGAAGATACAAAGACCTTGCCAAAAAAGTACATGACCTACTTTCCCTATTCAAAAAATTTAGAGAGTTGATGTGGATGGCACAGGGTGCAACAAAAACCCTTCAAAAATGCATATAAATTTGGTAAAAGTGAAACAAAACTGACCTGTTTCAGGATTTTGTAGCCAAATATTTTTGTTTTGATAAAATGAATTTGTTCCAAAATTTTGACGGGCACTTTATATAAATTCCATTTATGATATCAAAGGTATTGGATTCAGTTCACAAGTTACCCTTGTGTAAAATTTGCAGCGTTTTTTTAGTATAATAAATCAATGAACATTACGATATCCATCAACAGTTGAGGATGCTTTCATAACTAAGTATAGGTATTCCGTCGATGTATTCGGTGTTAATCTGCCAAAATCCAATGACTTGACTTTGCTGTATCCCCAATCGATAAGGTATAAGATAATCACCACACAATTCGAACTACGAAGCCAGTAGGTACATTCATCATCTGATAATGTTAGCAGGTGGTTGTAGCATACTAATTCGAAGGCTTCCCTCCTTCCAGCATCTGTTTCTGAACTGGAGCTCCATTTCACACCTATTATCATCAACTGCCGTTTAATCTACCAGGATATAATGGTTAGTTCATCAGCCGATATCCCATCATTCTAAAAGCGATTATCAGATAGCTGGCGTAGAGGCGCTCGGCTTAGCATCCTTCCGAGGAATATTTCATTCTCCCCGATGTTGGTCAATAATTCAAACTTCAATATTCTATGAATCATCGTGGCAGACAGGAAAATTTGATAATCTATAACAGGAAATAGGATTTCCAACCAACATACGAGTATTGAAGATTTTATCTGACCTTTCGGTATCGAGGACCATTCTCTATTTATTGGCAGTATAGCTGTGTACTGACTATACATTTTCGCATCAGATGTACAAGGTGCGTTAGTGGAGTAGGTTAGACGAGGTTGAGTATTGTGTTCGATGAATGCACCATTCACTCCATTATGGATCTATGGGAGATGATTCCCCAATCTAAGGGGCCTGTAGCGTTCTTCGTTCATCTGAGGATCTGAAATAGCATCACTTGGAAGACCGGATCTGGTCGAAAGACCCTCCCGGTCAGGGCGCAAATGTAGGTAATATTGTTTACTGCTCCTGCTGGTTTTCTGTCCCTCCTTCTGTTTCAGATATCATGTCAAGATACAAAGAGATAATAAGATAAAACTGTCAATGAAAAAGATGTCATCCATATTCATTAAAAAAATTCTCAGACTTATATGGGGATACAGAGTTTTTGCTGAGGTTTTTATATGTGCTCTTGTATCATAAGTAAAAAATATATGGTACCCTCTTCACATTTCCTCTGCTAACACTGTGATATACCAAAGAATGTAATATTTGTTTTCAAAAGATAATATAAATATTCACTCCTTATTCTAGAGATATCGTAGGCATGTGAAACCATTTTCTTGTTCCATATTTTTTGTGTTAGAACTTATATGGAACCATGCTGTGCATATAATCTGCAAAACCGAATAATCATATCCTGAGAAGATTTTGCATTATTTTTCGAGATTTTTCTAGGTTTTCACCCCCAAATCTAGATAAGAACCATTGAGAATGAAATATAAAATTATTTCCAAAGTGCGAAATTCAAAAATCATTCATTTTCCCTCTCAACTGACGGAATCAATTGGGAATTGAAGATTATATCTCAGCATCGAACCCCCTTCGATTAAACCAATTTTGAAGGAAATCTATTCTTTCAAATTTTCATCGAAATTTTACCAAGGGTCTAGACCCTCCAAATGATTTGGCTTAATTTCAAGAATTTAGTGAAACCTACGTGTACTTTTTTGCTGTGGATTTCTTGAGCTCGTTGGTGTGAATGATAAAAAGCAATAATAGAATCGCATACTCATCGATTCTTCCTTGTAGAGCCCTTCAAACAAAACTCAGAAATGAAAAACGCGGTAGTTTCAAATTGAAATAGTTTCGAAAACACCAGAGTTATCAGGCAAGTTTGGTATGGAAATATAGGTTTTCGAGGTCGCTGAATATGACCAAGACATTTTCTCATCGATATGTCCTACCGTTAAGATTTCCATCTGTCAAATGGGAAATTACCAAAATGTGAAATTTCAACATAATTTATTTTCCCTCTCAACTGACGGAACCAATTAGGAATTGCAGATTATATTCCAGCATCGGCCCTTTTTCGATTATACTAATTCTGAAGGAAATCTATCCTTTCAAAATTTCATCGAAATTTTACTAAGGGTCTAGACCCCCCAAAAACGCTTTATTTGGCTTGATTTCAAGAATTTAGTGAAAGCTACGTGTACTTTTTTGCTGTGGATTTCTTGAGCTCGTTGGTGTGAATGATGAAAAGCAATAATATAATCGCACACTCATAATTTCTCCCTTATAGAGCCCTTGAAACAAAACTCAGAAATTAAAAACGCGGAAGTTTCAAATTGAATTAGTTTTGAAAACACTAGAGTCAAATGGGAAATTTCCAAAATGTGAAATTTTAAAATCATTTATTTTCTCGGAATCAATTGGGAACTGCAGATAATATTTTAGCATCGAACTTTCTTCGATTATACTAATTTTGAAGGAAATCTATTTTTTCAAAATTCCGTCGAAATTTTACTAAGGGTCTAGACCCCCCAAAAACGCTACATTTGACTTATTTTCAAAAATTTAGTGAAACCTTCGTGTACACTTTTGCTGTGGATTTCTTGAGCTCGTTGAATGATGAAAAGCAATAATATAATCGCACACTCATAATTTCTCCCTTATAGAGCCCTTGAAACAAACCTCAGAAATGAAAAACGCGGAAGTTTCAAATTAAATTAGTTTCGAAAACACCAGAGTAATCGGGCAAGTTTGGTATGGAAATATAGATTTTCGAGGTCGCTGAATATGACTAAGACATTTCCTCATCGATATGTCCTACCGTTCAGATTTTCACCTGTCAAATGGGAAATTTCTGAAATGTGAACTTTCAAAATCATTATTTTTCCTCCCAACTGACGGAATCAGTTGGGAATCGCAGATTATTATCCAGCATTGAACTTTCTACAATATTCCAGTTTTGAAGGAAATCTATTCTTCGAAATTTTACTAAGGGTCTAGACCCCCAAAAACGCTATATTTGGCTTATTTTCAAGAATTCAGTGAAACCTACATGATGTTAATTCAGTTCTGACAGACAGTGCCCCCTTCAGTGGAAAAAACGAATTCGCCCCAACCTTGGCGAAACAAAAGCGCATCTTTGAATTCACATTATCTTCTGTGTATCCTACTACTAACTTTCCTGCACCATAGAATTCCTTGATTTGACAATCGAAATCGACCTAATTCCGTGTCAAATTCAATTCCAAATAAATCTGAAGTCATAACCGGCAATAATCTCCGTCCAACATCAATACCACGAAAGAAGCTTAAAAAACTAATCCAGCAACTTCCTCAACGACCTCATACGCGTGAGCAGGAATGAAATGAATCGAATTGAGAACACGGAAATATGATTCAGAACGCTACACACAATATTCTTTCCTGATAGTTCTGGGACTACCAAATCCCAACCCCTGTATTTCCTGGAGGGAATCTCGCGAGTTAAGAATAATCCCGTCTTGACGCCTTAGGGATCAGGATGATAAAAGAGGGATTTTCATTACACTTTTTCATTGGGTCAGTATTTCATGAAGCATGAGTTCTGAGGAGCTGGATGCAGTATCGATTCGAAGTCTTCGGGGTTCGCTTTTTTTTATGATGAACTGACCGGATTGCAAAATTTCATGGCTGTGCGGCTTGTGAATAGAATCCGTGGAGCTTAAGGGTTGAATTTGAATTGTTTCCATTAATTTTGAAGTAGAAATAATACTTTATAATGAACTTAGGGACCAAGGGTACGAATAGAACAAGTGGGTGGCGGTTGAGATGGAGGTCGATGTGGATTCCACTAGTTTAGTAGAGGTCGATGTCGACAGCACTTAACAAGGAGAATACCTGCGATTCTCAGTCGAGCTAGAAATGGTTCAAGATCTGTTTTGCGATCTAAAGATCATAGTATTCACGTATGTAACGGAACCATAGAGTCATTCATGAAAATATGACCGAATTAACAACCTCTTGTCAAATTATATGGCTTCGACTACATTTCAGTAGTGCCAACCAGTCTTAGTTAGTGTTTCAAATTGCGCGGTCTTTTTTAAGAATAAATAAAATATAGATGGCGCACTAAATTCGTCTGGGTATTTTGACATTTAAGAAGTGCGATGTGTGACATTTATAAAAATGGCTCCATACACGATACAACAACGCTTTCAAATTGTTGAATTATTTTATGAAAATCAGTGTTTTTTGAAAAGTGTTTTTAGAAAATAACGTGAACTTTTTGGTTTGCATAATCGTCCATCTCAGAGCACTATTGGACGAATTATTAAAAAATTTCAAAAAACCGGTTCGGTGGAAGATAAAAAAAGTGGAAAATAGCGTCGTAGCGGTCGTTCACAAGAAAATGTTGATTTGGTTCTTGAAAGTGTTGCTGAAGACCCTGGAATGTCTATTAGATGACGTTCACAAGTTGGACTTAGTGTGTCCAGAACATGGCGTATTTTACACAAGGATTTAGCTCTGAAGGCAAATGAGGTGCAGATAACACAGGAACTAAAGTCATTAGATCATTTAAAACGTCGTTCATTTGTCAATTTCATCAATGAACAACCAGCTGATTTTTCTCAAAAAATCATGTTTTCCGATGAGGCTCATTTTGAACTTGGTGGCTTCGTTAATAAACTAAATTATCGTATCTGGGGTGAGGAAAATCCACGAATTATTCATGAGAAACCTATGCAACCTAAACGAGTCTCTCTTTGGTGTTCATTATGGTCAGGTGGTGTAATTGGACCTTACTTCTTTGAAAATGCTGCGAAGCTGTAACTGTCAATGGTGATCGATACCGTCGGATGATGATCGAATTTTTGTGGCCTGAATTAATGGATATTGATCTAGAGGACATTTGGTTTCAACAGGATTATTCAAAACGTCGTTCATTTGTCATTTTCATCAAAGAACAACCAGCTGCTGACTTCAGGTCAATGCTTTTCCAATATTTTTCCTAAATAATTTTGGAGAGGTGGAAATAAATCATAATCAACGTCCTCGATCATTTATATCTTCTACCCTTTTTGAACAGACACCTTGTATATTGTTATACAGATCAGATAGCGTGCAGAAAAAACTCAAATAAATGAGAAAGTAGTTGGTTATCGAAAAGGACAATGACTCCCAACAAAATCGAAATAAGTCCAACAAATGGAAGCACTCCAAAGAATAATTGCTCGATTCAAACTCTGCCATCAACATGACCCTGGAGTAGCTCAGACCTTAGATTTTTCAATAATTTTTTGTCAACAGCACGATCCACTCGAGAGGAACAAACAGCTTGCGTTGGCCTTTTTCGATTTCTCTTATCGAATAAGTAGGCTCTGAACTTATTCGTTATTGATCGAAAATTGATGTATTGTTCGTTGAAACACGCACAGGAAAAATAATTGAATTCCAGACAGGACCGGATCGACAGTTTACTCTGCCCGAAGATTGATGAATGCGGAAAAAGTTCGTTTCAGGAATAGTTTTTATTTGTTTTCGAACTTCCGTAATTGCTGTAGTTGATTTTTTCGAAGGCTTTATGTTTATTGTTGGGTGGGCTATTTAGAAGTTACTATACTGTCATCGAATATGCGCCGCAGCCAACGTTTATCCATCAATTTTCGTTTCCTCAATTTCATTATGCAGTCAAGTACAGCTTTGGGATACACAAAATAATACCAACCTCATTAGTGTGTCGTCAAGTTGCAACATCAAACAGAAAACGCGCCTATTCATTCAAAAAAGGTTATAATATATCCTCATGAGCAAGAGAAATGACAGGACAAAATTTGGGGAGCATGTTTTTACAATATGAGAACATCCTCACGCAATTTAGCTGGAAAATTCGAATTTTCATCTCATATATTTTCAGTTTTTCAGGTCACTGTGGATAGCACAAGGGACGGAGAACCCGATGTAAGATTTTAAAGGAAATTCGGATTCTCTATCGATATGGAATATTTTCAGTTCTGCGGTGTTGCAGCTTTCATCGAAAAGTAGTAGGAAATTGGATATTCCAAATAAAACCAAATATGTTATGGCTTTTTGCGCGCATGTTCTAGGGGAACAACGTGCTATCGTAAGGTCCCAATTTCTGTAATTTTTGATGACTGAGCCGAAAATGGTTCCAAACGACTAGGTTGGACTCACCGATGACGAATCCGGTGTCAAAATCGATTCTGTCCGGCTGGCCGCCTGGCCGGCCTTCACTACGATTACGGCCGTACGGAGGATTCTATCAACTTGAAAATTTCAGGAAGGGTTCCATTTCAAAATACAAAGGTTAAGTTCGTTGATGGGTCGAATCGCCCAAATTGTTTCGGAGTTATAGCCATTTGAAAATTTGAGGTTAATTTCCTCATATTTCAGACTCTACTGGAGCAATTGGATTGAAACTCTGCAGTTAGTTGAAGCATAACGACGCGCAACTTTGAGCTGAATTTCGTTGAAATCGTATGGTCGCTCAATTCAAAAAAAAAATTTTCAGAATTTCTCTCGAAAAAATTTTTTTTCCTGAAACTATTATTCGTATTCGAAAAACATTTCAGTTATACCATGAAATTTATATTCTACAGCAATGTACCGAATTTCAATCCGATACGGCTATTAGTTTTGGAGATATTTAAAAAAAAATGTAGAATTTCGTGGTTTTCTTCTTGATATCGTTGTTTTTTTCGGTATAACTCAAAAACTACTGATTCAATCGTGATGAAATCATGATGATCGTGTGATCAGAACATTTGAAAGAAATTTTTTTTTCAAATATTTGATATTATGTGATCTTCTCATCATATTATCCTCATTTAATTCTATATGAAACTTCAAACTGTCATTTTAAGAACTGGATTTCAATTCGGTCTAATCTGTATTTTTGGAAATATTGGAAAAATTCAATTTTGATTGGGTATATCTACGGAATCATTAGGTGGATTTTACCCAATCACGAATTCGGCCTTCGTAATTAAGGTCCAAACCTTCTCTACAAATATCGAGTTTCTAAGTTGTTTCTTTCGGAAGTTATTGTGATTACGGTCCGGTCGATAATTAGGTGAAAAGTGCGGAAATTAACTCCAGAAAGCTCTACTTCTTAAAAGCAATGTCAATATACGAATATAGAGATCGGTAGGAAAAATATTTACTTTAAACGCATCCAGCTGACCAAAAACACAATACCTCTTGGAATAATCGACTCTCAGTGTCGATATTCGTAAATAAGGTTTAAGGCATAATTTCGCGATTTAAAATGGTAAAATCCTAAAATCCTCCAAATTGTTTCCCAGGTATACACGTTCGAATATTCACTTCGAAATGATTTCAAAATTTCAATTCCGATCGAGTTGAAATAAAATTATCGCTTTCAAAATCACACCTGTGAAAAAGATCCGAAATTTCGTAAGGATCGTGTAATCTTAAGATTGCAAATTTGATCCTTTTTGAATGTCAAGCAACGCTAGGCGGACTCGGTACCTGGATACCTGAGTTTGGCTTAAATATTTAACAACCACGCAGAAGCACTTGACCTCATGTCAGTATCTCTTTAGTGACTCAGATTCAATTATCGAAGCTGTGAAGAGCAGAAAATAAATAATTTCTACGAAATTATAACGTATGATGAGTTTTTTTAGGTTGGTCAAATGAATTCCGGTATATGGGCATGAAATTTCATCTAAAACAACCTTGGCATCCTCGGTAGGAAAAATGGCTTCACCCTTTGACATTCTCAAAGGAATCTAATTAATAACTGGCATATTCGTGAGATGGGGAAATATGGAAAAGGGCTAGCTCCGTCCTGTTTGTTCGATAGAAATGAATTCCAGCAAGACAAATAAATAGCTATTCCATTTTCTCAAACGCGAATATTCCTTTCAACTGCGAGACTACAAAGAACCCTGAACTCATTGTTCCAGAAATGATCATTTTTATTGAGTATTATAACGTTATAATTACTTTCCTGGAAAGGGGTGAGTAGCTGACAGCACCTCCTATGTTGTTGGTCTGCTTTTGTGTAGTTGAATTATGAAATTTGATATAATTTCAAGTTTTTATCCAAACATAATGAACTATGGTACTCAGATGCTTATTTATACAAAGGAGATCAATGAATTTTTTTAATAAATTAGAACAACATTTTTCATAACGATGTTTTACTACCGACAATTAAGAGTTGTTTTACAATATCTGAGGTAGCATTTTTGTGACTTGTTTCATTCTTTCGTTCATATTCAGACAACTAAGCTCTGAGCCCATGGTACAGGTTATTTATGCACTATCAGGTATAGCGAAATCATAATAAAAGTGAGAGTTGAAGATTTTTGTCTGCAACAGATGTTGGAAAAACAAAAGCTAAAGAGTATTTCAAATTGCGTGATTTTTTTAAGAATAAATGAAACACACAATTTGCTTTCATTTTCAAAAACTTTTATTGGTAATTGAAGTATCAGTTATGACATTTATATATATACGAAAAATAATATATGTCAAATGGCCTCCTCTTGCAGCTTTACAGACGTCCAATCTTTTGTTAATATTGTCAATGACTTTTTGACATAATTGAGGCTCAATCTCACTAATGACTCGAATAATTTCATCCTTCAGTTTAGGAATCGATTGTGGATTATTCTTATAGACCTAGCTTTTCCATAACCCCAAAGAAAATAGTCCATCGGTGTCGAATCACATAATCTTGGTGGTCAATTGACATCACCGTTGACATCCAGACGTTTTAATTGGTCTAATGGCTTTAGTTCCTGTGTTATTTGAACCTTGTATGCCTTCAGAGCTAAATCCTTGTGTAAAATACGCAAACTTGCTGTGAACATCGTCCAATGGATATTACAGGATCTTCAGCAACACTTTAAGGAACCGAACATATTTTTTCTTGTGAACGACCGCTACGACTGTATTTTTCATTATTTTGATCTTCTAGTAAACCGGTCTCTTGAAATTTTTTAATAATTCGACCAATAGTGCTTTGAGATGAACGATTATGTAAACCATGAAATTCACGTAATTTTCTAAAAACAGTTTTCGCAGAACGCTGATTTTCATAAAATAATTCAACAATTTGGACGCGTTGATGTATCGTGTACGAAGCCATTTTTATAAAAACCATACATTACACTTCTTAAACGTCAAAATATCCAGACAAATTCAGTGCGTCATCTATATTTTATTAATTAAAAAAAAACGCGCAATTTGAAACACCCTTCGAAAAGGCACTGACGTGAAGTCAGCAGCTTTCTCGCGCATGTTCAAAGGATATCACCAGAAGTGAAGCTGCTGAATCAACGTCAGTGCTTTTCTTATTTTTTATCTAGAGATGGATCTTAAACTTCAAAGTGAATCAATGGATAATAAATCATTGACTCTTTTTTTCGACTTCTTTTCATTTTCGGTGTGATTTCAAGATACCAACCTGCATCGAAAGGACAGAAGAAATTTTGTTCCATTGATGAAAAAGAAGCCCCTCAATAACAAACTCTAATGTCACTACACTAACACGGGAGACAGATATTTTACTCTTGTTTCATACAGAAAAATGTATGGTAACCCCCAAGATACATGGAATATATCATTTCCTACTATTACCTACTAAATTTTGGGTCCAAAATGCGGTCCTAGAATTGTCAAATATTGTCATACCTACTCGGCTCTGTAAACGATGATGGCGCTAAGATCGCTTTGTCCATATAATTAATTCTGATGAATAAAAATCAACTGAGCTCTAATATGATGAAACTATTCCCCAAAAAATTAATCATATATTTTAAATTATGGATTATTACTTATTTGTAAGAATACTTTTACAAATGTGGAACATCTGCTCATTAATAATATGAAATATGTATGAGAGAATAAGGAGCAATATGATGAGGTGGTATTGTAAGAACACTTTCACGGATGCAAGAAGTCATTTCGAAGCCAAAACAACACGGTGAAAATGAAACGGGAGATTAATATTACTCATGGATTTTAGTGGATAGTTTGAATCTCCTTTCATAAGTTGGTTTCTAAATTCTGTATGTACCTATTAATGAATATTCAATTCAAAAGTTATGAATTTTGTTACATACTTATGAAAATATTCCCAAGAAATGTTCATGTTAATTATTGTAGAAATTGATATCTGAATTTTCACATAGCTGTTCATGTTCATACGAATTCATCAGACGAATTTCAAACCAGACAAATTAATTGTAGTATCTATCGTTCCAAATGATTTCTTGTGGTATTTTTGAAAACGCAACTCTGGAATACTTCCTTTGCATGAGCTTAATATTGAGATAATAAATATCTCTCGTAATGAACAGGCATTCAAAAATATCAAGTTTCAGACTTGTGTATTCAGAGACGGAGGTAACCTTTATATATATTATCGCCATTCTGACCGAATGAAATGAAGCATCATAATTTAAATTCGTCAAAATGAATTTATTTCCGGAAATTCTGGAAAATAATGTATGTTCCAACTCGAAAAATCAGAAGGAGTTATGATTCAATTAGTTTCGATATGACAGGTCAGTAACTTCCATAAATATTTCAGATTTTATATGGCAGATTTTCCTATGCCGGCATCTATCGGCAAAAACTGAAGTAGGACAATAAAGCTGTATCCTGACAACATTTGGACCTCATTTCGGACTCCAAATGCATCTATGTATCCCCTATACATTTCAACTGCTAATATTGTTATATTATCACACATGCTATATTATTTCGATATTTCATAGGACGTAACGCGATTCCCCAAAAAAATATAATACCCCACTCTGCTAGGATTCATTTTACCATACTTCGCATTCAATTCATGGAAATAAAATAACTTATTCAACACAGCATGGATCCTTCCACTGCCATCATATTAATGAAGACAGTGTAAACAGAATGAAAAACCCTAACAGGATGAGCATTTCCACCACCGGTGCGCCCCCGAGTCCATGAGCTGTCAGGACGGTTCCAATATATCTTTCAACTGAACGCAAATGAAGATATTCGGGTAGGCTTGGTAACTGCCAATCCAGATAAGCAAATCATTCACACGGCAGTTCGCGTGTGTTTAAGCGGGGAATTAAAAATCACCTGGAGAGTGCGAGTTGGAATTACTATGGCTGGAATGCCTGAGCTTTCGTTTTTAGAGGTTGAACACCATTTTCTTCCAAAGCCGCAGTTTCACGCGATTAACTTGACTAAAGTGATTTTCCGAATGTTACACAGGTTGACTGATAGAAGAATTGGACAATCTTCCATTATGTTGTTGATATGAAATGTGAAATTCAGATTTTAATTCCAAACGAGTCTATACCTTATAAAGGTCATTAATACGATCATAAAAAATCTAGAAAAGCACTGCCGTGAAGGCAGCAGCTTCTGGGAGCACGACAGCTTCGGCAACGAATTTGAACATGCGCGCAAAACCTGCTGCCTTCACGGCAGACCTTTTCTAAGATTGTTTCGATAAAGTACTGGATTGCAATTCGATCTAATCGGTATTTTCGGAAATATTGAGGAAATAAAATTTTGAATGGGTATATCTACGGAATCATTGGGCGAATGTTACCCATTCACGAATTCTACTTTCGTAATTGAGCCCCAAATCTTCCCTACATATATCCAGTTTCCAAGTCTAAGCCTAACGGCTGACCGTAAACACAATGACTTCTGAAAGAAACAACTTGGAACCTCGATATTTGTAGAGTGGTTTTGGACCTTAATTATGAAGGCCGAATTCGTGAATGGGTAAAATCCACCCAATGATTCCGCAGATATACGGAATAAATATGCTCTCAATATTTCCGAAAAAACAGATAAAATCGAATTAAAAACCAGTACTTTATCAAAAAATGACAGTTCGAAGGTTTACACAGAAAATAAAGGGGATAATATAATAAGAAGATCACAGAATATCGAACATTTGAAAAAAAATTTGAAATTTTTTTCAAATTGTTCTGAGGGCACGATCATCAAGAAATTTCGCAGAAAGTTGTCCTCCAGCATCTTCAAACTAGATGCCAAGTTTCATCATGATTGAATCAGTATTTCTTGAGTTATACTGAAGAAAACAACGATATCGAGAAACAAACCTCGAAATTTTACATATTTTTTCTCCATATCTCCGAAAATATTAGTTGTATGGAATTCAAATTCGGTACTCCGCTGTGAAATATGGACCTAAAGGTATGAGCTGAATTTTTTGGATATGATCAATGCTTTCTGAAAAGAACTATTTTCAACAAAAATGTTGAAACATTTTTTTTTTATTGAGTGACTATACGATTCCAGCGAAATTCTGCATACACTTACGCGTCGTTGAGTTCCAACTATCTGCCAATCCAAATAGCTCCATTAGTTCGAGAAATATCAGAGATAAAGCCTCAAATTTGAAATGGCTATAACTCCGAAACCATCTGGCCGATTTGGCCCTTCAACAAACTCAACTGCGGCATTCCAATTCACGAACTACCCTAAAAGTTTCAAGTTGCTAGCTTGCTCTGTTCGACATTTATCGTATCCACGGCCGACCGGACGGACAGTTTCGATTTTGATATCGGATTCATCATCTGTGAGTTCAACCGAGTTGTTTGAGACCATTTTCAGCTCAAAATTTGGACATTTGGACAAAACTATAACACGCTGTTCCCTAGAACATGCGCTCAAAAATACAGACTTTTCTGTAATACCTTTACATAATATCTTCCAAAATACTTGCAAAATACTTCTATTGTCTTCAACGTACTGCGTATGAATGACAAATTTAATTATTATATAAACTGCCCTACAATGATTTGAGTGAAAAAATTGACCTTGGGAACTCCCCAATCAGTAAATTATTTGGAAGACTTCGTTCCAAAGTTTCATTGACGAAATATCTATCAGATTCCAATGTATTTCTGCTTCAACTTGCCAGACGACCATATACAACCGAATTTCAGCTCAATCCAATATCATATCATTGAAAGTATTGGGAAAATAAAAGTGCAAATGATTCAATTTGTACAATCTTTAGTTAAAAACACAGATCTGAGAGAAATGAAATCTAGTCCAACTTTCATTGAAATCTAGATTTGTCAAAGTAGCTTGACCTTGTTGTCATGTTTCACTCACATGATCCTTACATTATTTATTTCCCATCCGAGAACAAGATTTCAATCCGAAGGTATCTATAGTTTCAGTAAAATTGGTGAATAAATTTCGAGTAGAATCGTGAGGTAGATTTAGCGCTAAGGTTTGTCTCGTCTCAAGTCCCCATTACCCTGGTTATCTACGGCGATCTCCCCCACTTCCCCACAAGTTCATTCAGACAAAGCCAGGAGGAAACGTGATGTCCCTAAAAAGGTTGAAGCAACCTCGAAGATCATCGAAAAGCTTCAGAGCTATGCAATTAGTATCGGTTCAAAATGAAGACAAAAGAAACAGACATGATAAAATCTACAAAAACTTAAATAATTGCTTTATCGAAACATGCCCTATATGATCGTAGTAAGTCTGAGAAAAATTCGCATTATCAGGGAACAATCCAACCATATGCTGTTGGGTGAACAACTACAGGGCTGTTCCTGACGTGGCATAAGAAAGCAGAACCTAAGCCTACACAGAAAACACTAGGTCTCCTATCTCCCACTAACATTATAGTGATAGCCTAATTTCGGATTATGATACAATTTTTTTCACATCTCAGTTTCTGGATTCAAATAATTCCTGATGAGAATTTCATGATTCTTTTTCTATTCTCTCCTAATAGAAAGCACTTAAGAACTTCATCCATTATATGAATCAGGCAGAGGTCAAACAAAAATCCCATTAACGAATTTATTTTCCAGCCCAACTCATTTAATTTCACAAATGGAAACAACCTACGGAATTCCTGTACGAGAGAATGGACCGCTCTTTATTCTCCACAGTTTTTCCGGAAATTGGCATTTGACCGCTTCTCCCCTTTCATCACTTCACACCACGGTGATTACGTACTTTCAACATGAAATAATCCTCTTACGAGCCCTTTCCACACGAGGTGTTTCATCCCTTATATAACCGAATAATAAAATATTCCTCCTGAAAAATTACGCTCATTCCGAATATTTGAAAACGGATTATTCCACCTAACCCAGGATGATGGATATTCTCATTCGTCATCTCTTGGAATTCTTTATGAAAGGATATTTGAAGGCAGGTGACATGCTAAGCATACGGCAGATTAAAACTGTAAGAGTTGTCATCCATTTATGCGAAGTGGAATGACGAAATACGTCTATCCATTAAGAATCCTGTTATATTGAAATATACAACATGTTCTATGAACTTTGAGAACAACCAGGATATATTTCTCCGTGTTATTCAGAGTAAGAAGGGTCTGTAGGCGCTTATCCTCAACTGCTTCGTTTACAAGATACAGGGCGTCCCTGTTTTCCAAATGAATAATAAGAAGTGACACAATCTGTATGTGGAGAAGACTTGACCCTTGTATCCCAGCTGCAGGCGGCCATTTCTAACAAGTCGTAAAATTTGAAAAGCGAACCTGAAATAATAATAGTCAATGTTTGTTTGCTCTACTAGAGTATTTTTTTGAATTGCAATTTCAATCCTAGGCGAAAAAAGCTGTGATTTTTTTTTCAGAGTCGAATAAGAATTGTGGCAATGTATTTGGATTTGCAGATTGCAGAACTGGAAGACGATATCGACAGAATACCACAAGCCTTTAAAAGAAAGGCATTAGAATTTTGCATGTTTGTTTCCACCAAGAAGACCAAATGCATGACAATAGCAAAGGAGCCACAGCGATGCAAAATAGCAATAAGAAATAACATCATTGACCAGGTCATGTCATTCTAAAACTTCGGGTGTAAAATTACAAGCACGCGGTCCTAGAAGACGAAGTGAGAAAGCAGATCAATGGAGCTGAAGCAATATCAGGACATCTTGAATACCCCATTTGGAAGAACAAACACCTAAGCACTGCTTGCAAGTCGAGAATATATAAATCATGCATAAGACCAGTGATGACATACAGAGCAGAAACGTCTCCAACAAAGTGGATATTACAAACAACGGAAATGAAGACCCCGAGTACAAGAACGGGATACACACTGGCTGACAGGCAGAGGAATTCTCCTATAAGAGAGAAGTGCCAAGCAGACGATGTGGTTAGATGGATAAGGAAAAGGCAGAGGGCATGGAACCAGCATGTAGACAAAATGAGGCCAGACAGAATGGCAAAGATCACCAGGGACAACAAACCCCACGGAAGAAGACCAATCAGACGTCCACCAAAGCCATGGCGAGACAGTTGGCAATTCACGTCACAGAAAATATAGACCGGAGAAAACAGACGATACGCCTCCTTAAGAAGAAGAAGAATTTGCATTTGAAAAGAGACTGGCATTCTATTTCTTTCTCCAATAATATAGAAGTCAAGACAAGTGCGCAGCCCACTACAGTTGCTGAAGATAAGGTTTCAAAGAAATTAATCACCACAATGAGGTTTCGATTTTCAACGAAACTCTGAGAACGATATCTTGAATTTGTTCGCAATGTTTTTGTTCCTGTATACTGTCAAAAAAGTACTTTTCGTCGCTCAATATCTTACCTTAGATGCATTATGTACCGAGTGAAACAATTTAGATACTCGTTATTTGTGGATTAGGTTCGAGGCCCAATTGTTGATTCCGTGAATGAGTGTAATCTAAACAAGGATTTCACAGAATTCGACGCTAAAAAATCTAACCAAAAAGTAGAGAATTTTTGATAGTGACATTCTAATAAACAAGCTCTATGAGGAAATTTGTCAGTGAGGGGTTAGTTCACAGCGATTGGTCACGAAACATACATATATCGCATCAAATTCAAATGGGATTCAGGTCAGGTGATTGTGCAGGCCAAAGCAAAACCTCAATTCGATGCTCACGTAAGAAAGTAGTGACTGTGTGCGACATGTAAGTCGAGCATTTTCGTGCAATAAAAGATAGTTTTCAGCGGAATCTTCAGCATATGGCGCGATTACAGGTTGCAGAATCTAATTTTTGTATATATCCTAGCTGTCATGTATCCTCGGGAAACGAAATTTGTTCTACGGCCTATTGCAATGCCACCCCAAACCATCACTACTTGGTATCTATCCATCCCCCTCGTGTATACAGTATTTAATGGAGTGAAATTACCAGGGCGTCTCCATTCTCAACTCTCAAACCATATCTGAACAATTTTCTTCCTCATTCTGTTCATCCCAGTTTGAGTGTTCCACAATTCAATCTGATCTCCCCCACAGGAAGGAACGGAAAATCTGAGGGGACGTCTAGCATAAACGCGTCATATGAACGTTTTCCCAATTTTTTCGGTAACATTTATGTTATAAACGTTCTGCATTTCACTTCTTAATTGATTGGAAGTCAAATTCGGGTTTCTTCCAGCTTGTGACTGTATGTGTAGCTCTTCAAGAGCGAGCATTTCTTTCTTGAAGTTCGTTCCTCAGCTCAAAAATCAGAAAACGCGTTCTTAATTTTATTAACAATATGAAGTTTGTTCCTAAACACTTTGGAACTAGTTCTGAATCAGGCGGAGTTTTCGCATATCGATATTAGCGTTCCAACAAATTTCGAACTGGTTCGGAATTGCAAACCAAGTGTTCCAACGTAAAAAGAATTGGTGTCAGACCAGTTCTAGAACGGTGAATTCAGTTCTTGGGTTAAGGCAAGAACTGAGAAGGAGGAACTGAATCGGTCAGCTGTTACATACCATTCGAATGCAGCAAGGGGCAATAAAACCACATCTGGCAGAGACGGGCTGCTTTTTTCGGGTGACAAACAGCCCTCAGGCTATTGCAAGGGAATTTCTAAGAATGATTCGTTTCCAACACTTTCGAACTATCTATTCAGAATTAGTCCCGAACTAGAATGAGCGAAGACGTGTGAATTGATTCAGTTCTGAATGAGTTCAAGACAGTAACAGAACTGGGTGTTGGAACAAACCTATGGAGTGCCAATATCTGTCCCATATTCCCATCCGCAGATTTTTGATTGAATCCTGAATTTTAATCTAGTGGCATTAAAGGACTTAATAGGTTTGTTCCAACACCCAGTTCTGTTACCGTCTTGAACTCATTCAGAACTGAATCAATTCACACGTCTTCGCTCATTCTAGTATTTGTATTTTTTTTGTATTTTTTCCGAATATCCTAGGCTTCAACGAAACCCCTCAGAAGCTTAAAGCTTGTGCGAGTTAGGATACCGGGTGTGTTCTGTGTAGGCTTTGTTACTAATTCCTTGCGCCACGTTAGGAACAGCACTGTTAATTGTTTACCCAACAGCGAATGGTTGGACGGTCCCCTAAAAACCGGAAAAGTTATTTCCCGGCCAAGGGCTTGAACCCCAGACCTTACGATCATGGGGCTTGCGGTCTAACCACTGAGCTACCGCCGCTAGTTCGGGGCTAATTCTGAATAGATAGTTCGAAAGTGTTGGAAACGAATCATTCTTAGAAATTCTCGTGTCATAGCCTAAGGGCTGTTTGCCACCCGAAAAATGCAGTCCGCCTCTGCCAGATGTGGTTTTATAGCCCCTTGCTGCATTCGAATGGCATGTAACAGTTGACCGATTCAATTCCTCCTTCTCAGTTCTAGCCTAAACCCAAGAACTGAATTCACCGTTCTAGAACTGGTCTGACACAAATTCTTTTTACGTTGGAACACTTGGTTTGCAATTCCTAACCAGTTCGAAATTTGTTGGAACGCTAATATCGATATGCGCAAACTCCGCCTGATTCAGAACTAGTTCCAGAGTGTGTAGGAACAAACTTAATAATGGATGGTTTCTGTTCCGTTGTACTTGATACAAGTTCAGTTTGATTGTAAGATATGTTACTGATTTTTATTCTGCCTGTAGATTCCACACATTCTTATGTTTTTTAGTGCCCTGAAGATGGCCATGTGAATGACTGAAAGCTAGGCAATTTTCAATGAAAAGCTTGACTAAGACCAAAGGGACTTTCAACCCGATAGGTTTTCCTTAAACTATTTGACCATTTAGAAGTGTGTTTTATTTTCACAATAATTCCAAAGATTCATTTCCCACCAAACTGAAAATTACAACTTGGTTTAAAGATGCAGGTGAATATTCTAACTAAATTCGTGCAAAATGTGAAAGGTGGTTGCTGAAATGACAAAATTAGGCAATTTTTACCGGTGATACAATCTTCACATATGAATTCTTCTATATTCAATTTTTCGATGTATACAAATGAACACATCTTTCTGGGAAAAAGGTCAGTTTCTTCCTTACTCACTGTCTTTCATTTCGCAGAAATACTGGATGTTTATCCCTAAATAAAACCACCAAGAGTTCACGAAACTCCGAAATGAATCTCGACGATGAAAAGGAAACTCTTAATGTATCCAAAACAATAATTTCAGTTCGTTCAATGGAAACGAAATGAACTTTCTCCATACCTGAAAACTGAAAAAAAGCGAATTTTCCAACCGACGAAACCTGGCTCTTCAATTCACATTGTAATTACCTCGGATAAAGTAACCGAATTTTATGCGATTCCTAAAACTGCGCGAAAACTTTTCGTTCGAAATTTGTTCGAATCTCTCAGCGTCCCCGGCCATTTTTATTCTCAAATTTCTCGCGAAAGAGAGTTCGTAATGACTGTCATTCGTCTGCAGCGGGCGGAAGAAACTTGGACAGTTTCTTTGCGATTACCCATTAACCTGATTTACAAAATTTTATTTGAAATTACCCTTCACGAAAAAGCGATTCCCCAAAGTTGACGAACTTTTCGCGTGCTGAATTATGCGTTTTTTTCAAGTCCCTCATTTAAGGGTTAGTGCTATAAAGAATTATGTGTCTTGTGACTCTTGTAGGACTGTAACCCTTTTATTTTGTTTCAATGAATGACTTTGATGTTTCCTTGATTTTTTCAGATGAACGAGCTCCGGTTAACCAGATTCAACATTATCCGCTTCATCATCCACGAATATTGCAAACAATGTTGTACCCAGAATTGAACCATGTGGCACCCCCATTTGAGATAAACCCTTTGTGATATTCTACCATTTAAGTCTATAACCGGGTAGCTATTGTTCATGTATGATTAGAAAAGCTGGTGAAATGAAACCCTAATGATATGGGATTGTTACTTGTTTCAATTGGTCGGTTCATGCCCCCACTGTTTTGCATGATTATGAAATTAGTAATTAGATAAACATATGTCACATTTTTTTTAGTTTATTCTGGATATCTCGTGAGCTTTTTAGTCGAAAATATCTGATTATGAATCTATGAGAAAGGATTCCACAATATAAAGGACCTGTGGTGTCCTTCGAACACCTGAGGTTGTGAATAATCATGGCAGAGAGTTAAAGTGAGTAACATTCAGTTGCAGATATGATTTCAAGATATTTCATCAAGTGGTAAGAAAAATCATTCCAATGAAAACTGACCCTCCATTATAGATAAGTCAGCTAATTCTTCAAACAAATTCTAATTTCACTACGAAATGAAGGCGTGTATTTGCTTGAAACTTTTAAATATATTTACTCGTGTATCATACGTTGAACAGTATGATGCCACGTTCACATTTCTTCTGCTACTACGAATTCTTCACACATGCTATTTTTTTTGATATTGCTAAGAATATAATGGTCTTTCTCAAGATTCAAATCTGAAAGGGAATACAGAAACTGGGGTTACTACACGTAATTCAATGATGGTTAAGTCAAACTTGCCGTAAACAAATGTTGCTAGTACTTGCCTTTTTTCGAATTCTTGCGAGAAATAATAATGAAACAAATGGTTCTCAGACATAGACCCTTTCTTACTCTTCTCGTTATAAAGCATAGCAAGTATTTGTCGTTGCTAAGATAGCAATATTGATAACAACATTCTTGTTCAATTGACAGATCATATTGATCGGAATCGATGGTCGGAAAACCAATATTTCCGTATGAAAGCAATATCTTTTCCAAGCTATATTGCTAGGTGCGAACAGAAAAGCCCTGATTGCCTATCGATATATATTCTTTTCAGTCGAGTAAATTGGACCTGGCATATTTATATTTTGTAGCTACGCTTTACAGACTAACTTAACCCTAAATGTCCATAACTTAATCCAGCCTAACACGCCTGGCGTTAAAATTTAATTCCCATTTCCAATCACTAGCCAGCATACGTCGGAAAAAAGAAGACTGAGCTAATATGAAAATCCCCCATGATTGAAAGCATGCTGTCGGAACTGAATTTTTCCCCAACACCGTCATGGAAGCGAGGGTTTTATTCAATTTGGGTAAACATGACATGAATTCATTTTTAGGCTTTTGCTCAGGTGTCATGCTGCTGTCCAATATAAGTATCTGATATGACGGACGTTTATAAAAGGTATGCAGGAAAATATTTCACGAAGTAAACTATTTCGATCTGAACTGATTGTGGAATAAATACTGGTCAATTTATGGTACATTGAAATTCAGGAATAAATCATTTATATCTGATATGTTTCTGATTTATGCAATATAGTTGAAAGTATTCTGAATTAATTTTGAATTATGCAAATATTCATTTTTTTGTAGACCTGTTAATTTCAAGTCAGTTTTTGGCAGACGAAATCATTGAAATATTTTTAAGGGAAAGTTGAGCATGAAATTTTTCATAGATATAGATAACTTGATGATGAGCCAGATCAATGAATCATATCTAGTGGTTCAATTTCCATTTGATTTTGATTTAAGGGAAACCTGTTTCACACAAAACGAATAATTTCGAGAATATTAGTATAACTTCGATATCTATAATATCTATATCTCAGACCTATAACTTCTCTACCTTCGAAAAGTTTTAATTCAGTCACGAGGAAAGTATTTCGGCATTCTGATTCAATGGAATAGTTAATCATTACTTGTCTTCATCGGAAATAAAAGATCACTGAGTACCTATATTTTCATTGGAAGTTGGAACATGATTTAGTATGTCAACTGTGAAGAGTATTATATGGACCAAGAATGCAGCCGTTATGAAGAAAACATTATATAATGGCTCTGACGTGAAATCAACATGTTCAAACTTGTGGATATAAAATGATGTTCTTGATTGTTTCAATGTTGCAATCATCACGAAATTTCGCACAACATTCTATACAAGCCAACTTATTACCAAGTTTCAACATGATCGGATAAGTAAACTGCTCCACATGAGTTAGGGATATTGACTTAAATTCCAAAAAAATATTGTTAAAATAAGATTTTTGTGATGAAAATTCATATTAATATAATTTCAAGTTGCAAATTAATTTTAGCCTGTAGTTCTGCAGCGTATACAGGGTGGTTAAGAAAAATCGAGTAAAATAACAAGATTTCATTTCTAGAGAATTCAAGCATTTTAAGACTATCGATACAATGTAAAGCCTCCACGGGCATCAATAACAGCTTGACATCTTCTTTGCATACTGCACACAAGGTTGTTGAACATTTCTCGAGGAATTTGGTTCCATAAACAGGGCAGCAGCTCTCTCAGATCATTAAAGGATTCTTGGGTAGGTTAATGCTTATCTAATCTTCTTTGGAGCATATCCCATGCATGTTCTATGAAATTCAAATCTGGTGAGTGTGGAGGTATTGGTAAATGAGGAATACCAAGCTCCTCGCGCGCATTCTCTACTATGGCTGCACGGTGCGGTCTAGCGTTATCGTCTAGAAATTGAAAAGTTTCACCAATAGCAGCGTGATAATTTGGCACAACATTGTCAATTACATGCTCCCTATAGTGTAAGGCGGTCATATGTGTAGATCTGTGCGCCCGTTGAAACATATCCCGGCCCATACCATAACACTACCACCTCGGAATGGATTGGACATAGCGACGATTATGGGGTATACGCGGGATTGTCCATACTCTTATTCTTCGAGAATCTGAAAATCGTCCATATCTGGATTCATCAGTGAAAAGGACACTACGCCATTGATCGTTCCAATTGATATGTTGCCTTGCCCATTCCAGTCTTTGACGCTTATGGTCACGTGTTACTGGAACTCCTTTAAATGGACGTCTAGAACCTAGATTCACCTCTCTCAAACGTCGCCTGATGGTTTCGATGGAAACTTGGACCCCATCTGCATTTTGAAGAGTATTCCGTAGCATTCTATACGTAGATGTAGGGTTTCTTCTCGCCGAAACGGTGATGAAACGATCCTGAGCAGGTGTTGTTTTTCGTCGCCCACCAAGCCTTGGTCTTTCCAACACGGATCATGTCTCCCTGAACCTATTCCAAAGTCGAGATATCACACTTTGGCGGACTTGGAGCCTTTCCGCTACAACAACCTGAGTTAGGCCACCCTGTGGCATTCCGATAGCCCTATTAGCATCAGCGTTTGTTAATTTACGTCTTGGCATTTTTAGAAATCGAAGCCGTTGATAAACTGACTTCATTTCAAAATAAGAACATTCATGAAGCATATGCAAAGAACCAAACTTCAGAAAAAAAGGCGTCCAGATTGACGAAATGTCTCATACTGATTTTTATTGGATCGATTCAAGTTGTCATTGAGATTTAAATGATTTTACAGCGATTTTCTCGAAGATTACATAATCTTAAAAACGATTGAATACGATATCCCTAACTCTTGTGGAGCAGTATATTTTCTGGGATTTCCGGGGAAGAACCGGACTACCCTGCTAGATTGAGACTGTCTGGGCTGACCAGCTTCGAGGATCGGCGTGCCAGGGGAGACTTGATCGTGGCATTCCGAGCGATGCATGGTTTCTTCGGTGTGGACCTACGACAGCTGTTCGTTCTGAATAAATAACTTTCGAGGCCATGAGTTCAAACTTGCTAAGGAACCATTTCGTACTTCCTGCAGAATTAACTTCCTGTCCAATCGAGTCTTCGAGGCTTGGAATCGCCTCCCCGTTGAGGTGGTAAACGCGAGTTCGGTGAACGGGTTCAAGAACTCATTCGATAGACTTATGTGAGGTGCTTGTGTTAAGACGTTTTTTTTTTATTCAGTTACTTTTTATAGTGCAGAATACTTTTTTTATGTTTTTTTCATTTGAGTGCATAGGTAACATGTACCTCCACTCTGATCCATATTTAATAATAATAATAATAATAATAATAATAATAATATTAATAAAATTATCAATATTTCTATGAAATCGGATCAAACTGGAGTTGAGTACACTCTTGTAATACATTGACTACAAAGACTGTACAAAATACATCGAAATCTTACGAATGTTACGGAGAAAAAATTCGAGGAGAATTAGGCAATTTCTTCATACATTTTCACGTACGATTCAACCCAATAAGAATTTCGCGAATAGTTGAGCGAAATGCACTTCGTCCATTTGATGGTTCTCATAGCCGGTCTGATGAGCAAGCAATTCGTGCAGTAGTTGATAGTTTTCTTATAACATCCTTCTCGATTGAAAACCATCAACAAGACAAAGAATTATGCTTACCTAAGAGACGGTTACGATGAATTCGCCTTGAAAAATTAATCAGCTAAATATCGACGATATTTGATTTCTACACGATGGCGCAACCTGCCATACAGCGGGCTTAACATCTGCTTATTCCAAAATCATTTTGGTGATAAGTTTATTTCCAGAAGTGATCTTGTTAACCGGTCCCTCTTTTCTGCGACTTAACGCCTCTCGATTACTTCTTATGGATATATGTTAGGTCATTGGTTCATGCCGACAATTCAGCCACTCTTGAAGCATTGGAAGCCACCATTGATGCCAAGTGGTCAGATTTATTAGAAAAAGTAGTTATTATTTGGACTGTTTGAATGGAATATGTCACAGGAGCTTTTACGCTCTTGTTCAAATTCTAACTATTAGATCAACACGAAATTTTGCACCCAGTTGCATGTTGGTACTCTCCACCTGATTACGAAATTTCGATCTGATTGCATTTGTACTTCCCGAGATATTGCGGATAAAACGTTATAATTCAAAATTAGAACGAAATTTGGCACATTTTTTTAGCTTTCATCTCCGAAAGCGAATATCGGATCGAAGTTTGGAACAATGTTGGTTAAAACTGAGTCTGAGGTTTGTGCCAAATTTAATTGAAATCTAATCAATATCTTCAGAAAAAAAAAAATTTCATCCAAAATTTAAAAAATTTCGAATAAATTTTTTTTCATATTCAAATGACTAGATCTATATAAAATTTTGCTCGGAGTTACGCGTTGTTATTCCAAAACTGTTCAAGAAGTTTTAATTTGATCGAGTCAATACTTCATGAGATATCGAGGAGTTAACCTCAAAATTTAAAATTTAAAACTCCGAAACTAATCTGACAATTTCAAGTTGCTAAGTCTTTTCCTTCGAAAGTTAGAGCACATACGTACGGACGGCTGGACAGAATATAATTTGACCACGGATTCTTCTTCAGGGAGTTCAACTGAATCGTTAAAGACCATTTTCGGCACAAAATTCTAAAATTACAGACATCGTGACGAAATTAAAACGCGCTGTTGCTTAGAACAAGCGCGTAAAATTAAAACAAAGTGAAAAAATGGTTGATCATAGCGCCCTATGCGAAATACAATCGTCTTTGTATACTATTTTATTAGCACCCTGAGATACAAAACCAAATTAAACAGTTTATTCAGCACCTTCGCTCCATCCAAGAAGTTCTCCAAAATTCTCAATCTTGGTTATGAATGCTTCCCACTTTGAGTTGATTGAATAATTGTTAGTAAGCTATCCTATATAGATAATAATTCCTGTTTTTACTCCTTCAAAATGTAATGGATACAAATAAATGTTTCTTGTATCTATCGAACGATGTCTGATGAGTCTTACATGCTTCATCAATTTAATTTAATTGCTTCTACTCAATACGAATAAATCACTATAAAAAATTTATAAGAGTTTAAAATCATAAAATTCAGTTTGATTCATGACGACTAGCACACGTGATTTTTTTATTCTTCTGACAAATTACAATTTTATTCATATTTGATAGGAGATCATGCTGTTTATGCTAAAATAATTCGTTAATTGCATTCGTTTCTAATGGAATAACTGGCTATTTATCAGTGCTCGATCGAAGTTTCTATGGTGTGCTTTTGGTACACCCACGCAGAAGAAAAATTGCTATTTGGATATGGATACATGATTTTTTAATGTAAAACATCTATTTAGTTTCACAACTGTCTTGTAGAAACTCTTCGAGTAATATCTCAATCATTCTGAAAGAGTTTTATATTATTAATCTGACAGTTTTTTTTTCTTTTGAGTGTAGACATAAAAGGAGAGTTATTTGACATTTTTTTAATTTTTCGAATTTGTGCCTAATTTTTTTTAGATTTTTCATAATTTGGTAGCCAAAATTTATTGTTTAAGGGTTTAAGACTGCAAATATTTATGCAAATAGAACTTCCTTGAAGCACAATCTCTTTTTCGAGATATTCAATTTTTCCATGGAAAAAAACTGTAGGTGGGTGTTTTTCGTTCTTTGTATTCCAGTCGGCTTATCAAATTCATCAGAGAATTTTTTAAAAAACGAACATTCAGGGGGAAAAATGTTGTGAGCTCATTTCCGAGATGGGTGTTTTTCTTTAAAAATTTTGAAAATTTTCGAATAAATTTTTTTTCAAAATTTTCCAACAACTTGATCCACACGGAACTCTCATTTGAGTTGCGCGTTAATATTCCAAAACTGTGCACGAAGTTTCAATTCGATCGACTCAATACTTCATGAGATATCGAGGAATTAACCTCAACTATTTAAATGAGCCTAACTTAAAACCGATGCCACCCATTTTCGAACATGGTCGAGATATTTGGACTCCATACCTAATCTGACATTTTCAAGTTGCCTCAGTTTTTTCCTCCGAAAGTTAGAGCACATACAGATGGGCGGACGGATGGACAGAATTGAATTTCACCACGGATTCTTCTTCAGGGAGTTTAACCCAATCGTTTAAGAGCATTTTCGGCTCAAAATTCGAAAATTACAGACATCGTGACGAAATGATAACGCGCTGTTTCCTAGAACAAGCACGTACAAAGAAATCCCAAAAAATTATCTACCAATCTGCAAGAATGAAAACTGCATATTAATTATATTAAAGTTTTCTATTATCATCTAAAGTTCGTCAGCTTTTAAAAAAACACCCATTGTAATAAAATGACAAAACAATTTCTCATACAAAAAATTCAATATTGCTGAATTGTGAATCGATGCTGGCAAGATGATTCTGCCCCGGAACAAAGGAAATGAAAATTCCTGTTCGAATTTCACCGTGCTAACGTCTACTGGATCCTACCCTAAGACTTACTTCAGGAGTTTCAAATTTCCAGCCCCTCCCTCTCCCCGCATTTGTCGAATTCTCAGGCGGAAATGCCGCCTTTTATCTAAACTCAACAAAACATAATCGGTTTAAGGTATTACCGAAACATCTGAAACTCGCGGAGTAGATAAAAATAGGGAATTATGTTAATAATAGCGTTCTTGGTTGAGGCAAGAAACTTTTCGCTGATCGGCATTGTGAATCACGTCGTTATGTCAGAACGAAAAGTAGGAATTTTACCGAGTTCGAACGTTTCCTGAATTGGCTTGATTATTCGAAATTCTAATCGCGAACCGTTCAAGAGTTCTGGGGCCAAAATCGTTTCCTACTCTCGAGATTGCTCGTGTACCTAAATTGGAATATTATGTCCTGGAATTTTTTAGTGGAGAAACTCGTTTCATTCAGAGGAATTGGTAAATATGTGTCCAGAATGATTGAATCTAAGCATGTCCATAAAGTTAGCAGAGCTACTTGCACGGTGGTCAATGAAAACCATCTCATTAATTGTCGTATATTTGTCGAGAATTTGTCGTGAAAGAAAAAAATTTGTCGGGCTCTTTGTTTTTTTTTAAGGGGTGGCACTGCTAACTTAATATTAAGTTAGCAGAGTCATTCTAAAATATGAATCGAATTCGATCAAAAATGTTATGAGTAATTGTCGAGTATTTGTCGAGAAAAAATAAATTTTTTATAGGTTTTAATGAAATGTTCTGGTTTCTTAGAAAATTTGTCATATCCGGCATCACTGCATTGGTAAATTAATATTGCAGGTATGTTTTGCGTATCATTATGGACTGATATTGGGTTGTATATGTTAAATCTTCTATTTCCCGAGATGAACAATTTTCGTTTCAATGCTGAATAATGGAAATATTCCATTCTCACGGATATACATCGACATAACTTTGTGATACGGAAAAGTTATTTAGATGGCCGTATTTTCTTCCGGAAATGAGCTGAACGATTGAGGGACGACCAAAACATATTTGTCGTGAGAGAAAAAAATTTGTCGCGCTCTTTATTTTTTTTCAAAAGGATTGGCTCTGCTAACTTATAATTAAGTTAGCAGAGCCATTCTTAAATATGCATCGAATTCGATCAAAAATGTTATGAGTAATTGTCGAGTACTTGTCGTAAACCATCTAGCCTGAAAAAAACAGAAAAAATAATTTTTTTATAGCTTTTCTATAGGTTTTAATATTAAGTTAGCAGAGCCACCCCTTAAAAAAAAAACAAAGAGCGCGACAAATTTTTTTCTTTCACGACAAATATGTTTTGGTCGTCCTTCAATCGTTCAGCTCATTTCCGGAAGAAAAAACGGTCATACAATTAACTTTCTTGTATCACAAAGTCACGTCGATGTATATCCGTGAGAATGGAATATTTCCATTATTCAGCATTGAAACGAAAATTGTTCATCTCGGGAAATAGAAGATTTAACATATACAACCCAATATCAGTCAATAGTGATACGAGAAACAAACCTGAAATATCAATTTACCAATGCAGTGTTGCCGAATCTGACAAATTTCCTGAGAAACCAGAACATTTCATTAAAACCTATAAAAAAGCTATAAAAAATGATTTTTTCTGGGTTTTTCAGATTAGATGGTCTACGACAAATACTCGACCATTATTTATAACATTTCTGATCGAATTCGATGCATATTTAAGAATGGCTCTGCTAAATTAAAATTAAGTTAGCAGAGCCACCCCTAAAAAAAAACTAGAAACGCGACAATTTTTTTTCTTTTACGATAAATTCTCGACAAATATACGACAATTAATGAGATGGTTTTCATTGACTTTCGTGCAAGTGGTTCTGCTAACTTTATGGACATAATCTAAACATATTTCCTTTTTGCGCGCATGTTCTGGGACTCTCTGGGAGTACGTTATCAGTTTGTCCAAATATCTAGAATTTTCCAACTTTCTACCGGAAATGGTCTGAAACGATTAGAATGGACTTGGTCTGAAAATTTATTGGAAAGATTTGGAGCTTAAATGTCTCTGTTAGATTCGTTAGTGGTCAAAATCGCCCTGATAGAATAAATAAGATGTGAATCGTGGGTAACTTAAACTCTGAATAGAACATTTCTTGTGGCATTTTAACTACTTTGGGATACTAATGAAAGATACTATAACTATAAAGAAAAGTGAATTAAGATACTTGATTTTTTGCCGATTCCGAGTATATTGAAAATAATTATTCAGTCGGGTGGCCAACGAGAGTGGTCCCTGCGCCATTTTGCGACTACAGGAAATTGTGTTCTCTAAGATCTATCTGAATTCATTTGTCAAGGAGGGCTGATCTATCGGAAGGATTTTTCGATGGCCTCCACTAATAAAACATTTTTGAAACAGTGGGATATAATGCCTACTCCTCGAAAATGCGAATATCGTTTCATTAAAAAAATCGAATAATATTTCATAGTTACATTTCTATAAAATTTTTCCACCATATTCTGTATGAACCTTCGAATGTCGTTTTTCAATCACGTACTGGATTTGGATTCGATCCAATCTGAAAAAATTAAATTTCAAATGGAACTCTGGAATCATTCGATGGATTTTACTCATTCACGACTACAGGCTTCGTCATTAAAAGGTCTGAACCAGCTCTACAAATATCTGGTGCCCTTCAAGAATTTCCTTCTCATGACGCCTCGAAATACACATTATATTCTACATGAATTCAATTGAAATCCTAGTTTTAAATGTTGTTTATATCCAACAAGAATATAAACTAGACTTCAAACGGAGATTTTGTCTTGTGCAAACTTGACAGAAAGGAAATATCCCTTAACCGAATAAATTTCAGTCCTGTATGATTAAAGGGAAACCTAAAAGTAATTGCATTTCCAAGCGGATCACAAGTATTCACCAGCAGTCGATAAAAAGGACCTTATCGCTACCATGAGCCACAAGAGAAAATCTAGCGTCCGGCAAACAAATGAAACAGAAACGGTCGAGTATTTGAGTTTGAGTTTTCAAACTAGGAACAAATAGCCATTTCCCCAGAAACTGTGTGTTTCTACAGCCCGTTGGCAACTTCCAATCGATCATGAAACTAGGGAAATCTCTTCTGTGGCGATTAAGTTCTTGAGTGGGCAAAATCAGCAATCATTCGAAATTTTGAGGCTATTCACTCATATCTCATAAAGTACTAATGTAATATGGTCGAAACTCCGTAGTTAGTTTAACAACGCCATAATTATATAGAATTTCTTTGGAATCCCAGTTATATAGCTGAAATATCGAATTTTATTTCATTCTCCAAATTGTCTCAATAAAATTGATGAAATTTGGAATGAAACTTGATGTCACTATTCCAGACGAGTGTACCAGATTCATTTCATATTCTAGCACCGAATGACTGAGGGGGAACTCAAAATTGATTGCATTTCTAAGTTTCGAAGGGAATCGCATACATGCGCTAGCATTGAATGAAAGTAAAATACCTAGAAAAGATCTGATATGAAATCTGACTTCACGTCAGTTCTTTTCTGGGTTTTTCCACCTAACAGCTGACCATAAATACAATAACTTCCGAAAGAAACATCTCAGGAACTCGATATTTGTGGAGTTGGTTTGGACCTCAATTACGAAGGCCGAATTCGTGAATGGGTTGAGTCCACCCAAAGATTCCGCACATATATCGATTCAAAATCTTATTTTTCCAATATTTCCAAAAATGCAGATTGGATCGAATTGAAATTCAGTACTTTATCGAAAAATGACAGTTTAAAGGTTTATGCAGAATTTAAATAGGATAATATCAATTAGTATAGTATAGAATAATCGAAGAATATTGAATATTCGAAAACAAAAATTTTTTCCCAAGCTCTCCCGAAATTATGATCGTATTGAAATGGAATATGGTACTGTACTGCAAAATATTGAAAATGTGATAGTCAAGGTATGAGCAGAAGTTTTTTGATTCAAGGATCAGTTTCCGAAAATAAAATTTTTTAGAAAAAAATATCGGAAAGAGATTTTTTCAAAATTCACTTCGATCCCAACGAAATTTTGTAGAAAGTTGAACGTTGTTATGCTCCAACTAACTGTCAAGTTTCAATTCAATCGTTCGACTAGTTCCTGAAATATCAGGGAATTACCCTCAAAATTTTAAATAACTATAACTCCGAAATCATTCAACCGATTCGTCCCATTAACGAAACTGAGCGCCGCATTGCAATGCGCGACCTAACCTGAAAGTTTTGTGTCATCAGCTCACTTTGTTCGACAGTTATCGTGTCGTCGGCTGGCCGGCCGGCCGGGCAGACAGAATCGATTTTGACACCGGATTCGTAGTCAGTCCAACCTAAGCGTTCAAGACCATTTTTGGGAGAGAATTCGAAGAGAAACAGACATTTGGACTTAACAATAGCACGCTGTTCACCAGAACATGCGCGCAAAAAGGACCTCATGGCTGTCACGAGTCAACAGAGAATTCCCATCGTCCCAGAATAAGTCGAGCAGTATTCGAGTTCAAGTTGTCAGATTAGGGACAAATAGACATTTCTCCAGAAACTGTGTGTTTGCACAGAAGTGGCAACTTAAAATCGAAGGAAATCTGTGTGAAATCGGCCAGATGGTTTCGGAGTTTCGGACCCAATCAAACTTTCCTCATATCTCAAGAAGTACTTCAGTAATCGGATTGAAATTTCGTAATTAGTTGAACAATACAGACGTGCAACATCATGTAAAATTTCGTGGGGATCGTAAAGTTGAAAAATGGAGTTTTCTTTGTTTCCAAAATTTTTTCAGACCATATTTTCGTGGGTAATTTTTCATCCGATGAAATTAGGCACAAAACTTGAGGGCAATATTTTATAAAAGCGTACCAGATTTCAGTACGATTCATTACATATTCTAGCACCGAATGATTGCATAGGAATTCAAAACTCATTCCATTTCCAAGCTCCGGAGTGAATCGCAGACATGCGCTAGCATTCAGTAAAAGTAAAAAGGACAGCATGGCTGTCACGAGTCTACAGACAATTTCCATCGTCCGGCAAACAAATGAGACAGAAACAGTCGAACTGCTGTATTTAAGTTTGAGTTCCCAAACTGGGAACAAATAGCCATTTCCCCACAAACTGTGTGTTTCCACAGCCCGTAGGCAATTTCTGATCGATCATGAAGCTAGGGTAATCTCTGCCGTGACTTCTAACCGTATTAGAACCGCTAATGCTAACCCTTGTTTGTTGAATTTGAGAGTGGAGAACTTACTGATATTATAAAGCAAATATTGATCTACGCTACCATCTCAAGTTTCGTTGGGAGAAATCCCATAACCCTTTTTACTATTTGCTTTTTACGCGGTTGTTCTATGGAACAAAGTGATATCATTTCGCACAAAAGTCTAAAACGACATGCTTTGACTTCTTGACAAAGAATCTGTGGTGTAATCCAGTTCTGTTCGGCAGGCTAGGAGTTGTTCGTTTACACAAAATATTTCGAATAAAATAAATGAGGGCTATCGAATTATCCTAGTGATAGATTTGCTTTTCGAACAAATCGATGAAAGATATCGACATAAGACCTTTTCCTCGAGTTGCAAAATGGCGCAGGATATGGGATCCATCGCTTACTTTGTCTCAAATTGGAGAATTTTTTAAAAATACTCAGAATCATCGAAAGTGCACGTTATTTAATTCATCTAAAAATTCAGGTTTTCAACCTTCTTGCAGCAGAGTTTGACTGTCTTCAGAAGTTATCTGTTCCGTGTTTAAGCTCGCTCCAATTTACACCTTATTTGATTATTATAATATACAGTGCGCGTCAAAATTATGGAACAAATTCATTTTCTCAGAAGTAAAATATTTGGCAACAAAATCCTGAAAAAGGTCAATTTTTGTTTCACTTCTACCAAATTTTTATGCAATTTTGAAAGATTTTTGTTGCACCCTGTGCCATCCCCATCAACCCTGTAAATTTTTTGAATGGGAAAAGTAGGTCATGTGGTACTTTTTTGGCAAGGTATTTGTATCTTCTTCACAGGCGTGCAGAAATTTTCAAGAAAACATTTTTTTTTTTGAAAAATTAGTAAGTTCAAAGAGGTTTTCAGTATGTGCACTTTTTCATGACTCGTTTACTTTGAGACCATGGTACCTGATGAAATTTGTCACCGAATGAAAGTCGACCAGTACAGTTTTGTTCATGCACAACTTACAACCCCTTTCAACCCCCTCACGTG
Source organism: Myrrha octodecimguttata (assembly GCA_958510865.1). Taxonomy (NCBI): domain Eukaryota; kingdom Metazoa; phylum Arthropoda; class Insecta; order Coleoptera; family Coccinellidae; genus Myrrha; species Myrrha octodecimguttata. Next base: position 80,964,590 of record OY294056.1, read on the forward strand.
AAAATTTTTTTCTCCATTAAAGGGTTCGTAGGGGTTGAAAGTTGTGCATGAACAAAACTGTAATGTTCGACTTTCATTCGGTGACAAATTTCATCCGGTACCATCGTCTCGAAGTAAATGAGCCATGACAAAGTAATTTTTCTAAACAAAAATTTTTCTTGAAAATTTCTGCATGCCTTCGAAGAAGATGCAAAGACCTTGCCAAAAAAGTTCCACATGACCCACTTTCCCTATTTAAAAAATTTAGAGTGTTGATGGGGATAGCACAGGATGCAACAAAAATCCTTCAAAAATGCATAAAAATTTGGTAAAAGTGAAAAAAAATTGACCTGATTCAGGATTTGGTTGGCAACAAAATCCTTAAAAAATCTCAGAAAAAATATTGGCAATATGGAAAATGAATTTGTTCCATAATTTTGACGCACACTGTATAACTAGCTATCGACATAAAGTCAATTATGACTGGGTATAAATGGAAAATCATTGAATGTATTCCCATTCAGAAACAAGTCCTGAGTAATTGAGGGACAAACCTTTTCTTCAAATATCAAGTCCCTAGGTTGTTTCTTCAGAGTGTTTTTCTGTTAAAGATGGACCCCTAGGCAAAACCGAATATTCAAAAAAACTTACGCATAAATACTCAACAAGCTCAGTATTTCACTTTCACTTTCGGATGCTAAACCCGCTCTGAAACTCCTCGTCGCTAACTCAATCCGTTTCAATGATATCTCGGAAAAGCCTGTACAGAGTTAAGATTGACCATAAAGTTTGCGTTCATGAGCCGACTCTAATTGTTTAAGACTATTCACGTTAACTGTTCGAAAAGTCGACAAAATGTAAAATATTTTCTAGATCATGAGCGCAAAAAATATGGGTGTCGAATAATATACCGTTCTTCGACTCCTAAAATCCGAAAAATGTCTTGAGAAATGGATAATAGTTTTCTATGGAAAATTCATAATAATCAAATATTTCGAAATTAATTTTCTTCTTCGAATGTCACAAATGGAATAGGTATACAAGAATATTTTCGAAAAATCAATGAGTCCGTATAACCTAAAGAGAAATGTATTATAACTAATGCTCGTTATCCTCGTGAAATCAATAAACAAATATGGAATCGGAATAACTCCCACAAATAGGTCAACTACTGATAGCCATCACAGTATTGACCATTACTGCAATTACCTGCCAATCACCGGTGGGGGCTTAATTGCTTGAATGATTACTCAAGCAAATAGATTTTGATAGTTGTAATGGAATATATGCCCCTAATCAATTATCATTCGTGATTGATCAGTTGAGCAACAGTATTCCGGGTGACCGAACAGGGATATGTATGTATACATATCGAACGCCCTTCAATTGGTCAGTTGTGACCAGATTTATGAAATAATTCCATCAAACCTGAATTTTATCTTAAGAAACCACTGATGTTGCATTTGTGTGCCGTCAGTTCAATAAATTTTCAGTGCGTTATTGGTTTGATTTTCCCTTCTATACACCATTCACTTCTATAAGGTGAGTCGTAAGGACACGGATGTTTGACACTTTCCACTCTGTATGATTTAAAAATGTAATGTAACTGTAATTTTCCTGTCAGATAATTACGCGGTGTTGTCAGTTTTACACTAAGGTCATAGTAATTACTTATGCGACTGAACCAAACCATAGTCATGGATAAAAATATACAGTGCCCGTCAAAATTATGGAACAAATTCATTTTCTCAGAAGAAATGTATTTGGCAACACAATCCTGAAACAGGTCAATTTTTGTTTCACATTTACCAAATTTTTATGCATTTTTAAAGGATTATTGTTGCCCACTTTCCCTATTCAAAACATTCAGATTGATGGGGATGGCAAAGGGGGCAACAAAAATCCTTTAAGAATGCATAAAAATTTGGTAAATGTGCAACAAAAATTGACCTGTTTCAGGATTCTGTTGCCAAATATTTTTATTCTGGGAAAATGAATTAGTTCCATGATCTCGACGCGCACTGTATGAAAATTAACACAGTACTGCCGAATTATTTTGATGTTTACGAAATTTCATCAATGTTAAGTTGCCTTAGTTCAAGATCCAAAAACCTACTGACTTCATGAAGGTAACCACAGTATACAAGTTTGGCTTTTCCTTTACTGTCAAATTCAAGAGATAAAAATATGTAGTTAATTCTTGTGAAGTTGAGTTATTTGTTGAGATTTTTCGGTGATGTCCATGAATATATGATTGTAGCACTTTGTGTCTTTCATTTCATGACTAATTAATTAACAAGTTTTATAGAGGTAATTCATGTTTGCTTGCGAAGATTCTATAATATTATTCTGTATCCAAAAATCTTATGAATGTGTAAAATTTTTAGGTCTGTGGAAGCAGATGAAAAAGTTCTGCGAACCGTCGCCAAATATAGACATAATTTAATTCATCTTATTTTTGTCCTAATTACCACAAAGAAATATTCAATCTCGATTTACTATGGAGGGCACTATTTCGAACAACTTCCAAATCATACTTCAAAATGAATTCGACATGAATGATGAATATAAAGTACCAAAGACTGAAACTTTTTTCTTCAACGATTTGATATTGGCAAATCCATGTTCGTAAATACAGTGAGGGTTAATACAATCAACATAGATGTATATTTTTCTAAGAACAAGATCAATCAACAGAGGTCATTTTTGGCTCAAACTTCCAGAATAACAGATAGGTATTTGACAAACTGACGCTCTGTTACCTAAAACAAGCCAGCCCAAAAACATCATGCATGCATTTTCCATGAAGCGGGCCACAGCTAGAAGATCAACCCAGTGAAATAACTGAACTTTCCGGTTGAATTCAACTATTCAATTTCGAATTTGTTTGTACAGATTTTGTCATGAATTTTTTCAGTGGAATGAGGATAACATGATGAAGCCACTGCGTAAATTCAATGAACATCGCATATGAAACTCCATGTGCATTCCCAGCTTTTCATCAAACATATGAAAGCCATAACCCGGATTTGGAGCGTATTTCAGTTATTGTATTTTCTGGTTTTCATGGAAAAAATTATGGTTCGATAAAAATAATTTCATTCGATTTCTACTGGGTAAACTAGCATCATAAAGTATTCGATAAATTCCGACTGAAAATATGAAAACAACAATTTGACCTAGATTTTCAATGAATATTTCATGGGATTTTTTAGTAGATTTCGATGACTCTGGGGTAATTATAGTATTAACTTTTATTCATTCTAAATGGCATGGTACAATGAACAGGTCAATTCAATCTTATCTAAACTCAACAAAACAGATTAAAACGATTTAATACAAGGGAATTATTCTTTCAGAGATTTTCACACGTTATAGCAGCCTTTTTCACAGTAAAAAATAATACTTCTTCTGGCGAACCACAAACTGTCCACATGTTTCAATGGTCAGGTTGGACTGAAGATTCGACAGGTCTATTGTTTGCACAATATCTTCTGAAAGAAAAAACACAGAGACTCTACATTTGAAGAGCCAATGTGAAACTCGGTTCCAAAGACCGAATTCATAAATGGGTAAAATCGAACTTATCACTTCGATTTCATTAATGATCCCGCATGTATGTTAATACACCGGGTGTCCCACGAATACCGTTCGATAGAATATTCTGGGAAGGAACCGAAATTCACTTTTGCAATTTCTGCTTTAAGCTTTTACTAGAGAGATGACTGAATGTTGATTTTTCTGGAATTCGTGGGACTTCCGGTTCCGCCGGAAGTGACACCAACTGTCGTTTTTCAAATGGGAAGCCTCATATTTCATAATGGAAACAGTTTCCTCATAAAATTCTGAATAAAAAAAATTTTAACAGAAATTTAAAAATTTAAAATTAGGGCAACTTCATTAAGAATCTATTTTCATTATGAAATATGGGGCTTTCCAATTAGAAACGAAACTTGCAGTCACTTCCGGTGAAACCAGAAGTCCCACAAATCTCGAATAATTTACATTCATCCCTCTAGTAGAAAAAAAAGAATTTTGATTTCTTCCCAAAAATTTTCGAACGAATGGTATTCGTGGGACACCCGGTATACATTCGGTACTACTCTTGAATTACTTAGTGGTAGATGCAATATTTCGTGAAAATTATATCTACGGAATCACCGGGATGATTCGAAACATTCAAGGATTCTACAATCAAACCCTAAGATATCAGGAAAATATCGAGATTCCTTGGAGTTCCTTTCAGAATTTATTGTTCTTATTGTGTTTAGAGTAAACCCAATGGTCGATTTTGAACACAAAACTTCCAAAAAAGCAATTTTTCCTCTCAAAAATCAGTACAGTAAATGTGAAGCTTTATCAGTATATACTTTTTCTTAATTCTTCTGAAGTGAACATCCAGCATAACCTGAATTTGGTACTCTGTTGTTGCATGTATTTCCCTGAAATTTCCAGAATTTTTATTTTTCTAACGCAGTACCATTTTCAGGAAATTCTGCATAGATTTGTGCATATGCATAATACAATTCATTACTAAGATATTATCTGATAGCATCAGGATGTCTCGAGAGATGGAGGACATAACATGAACCTTTGAAATGAGTAAAACTACTAGAACTGAAAGGTTAAATCTAACCACAAACAACCTAGTCGAAGATTATAAGGCTCTGGACCTTAATTTAATTCAATTTGAAATAGAATTCTTCGTTTCATTCGTTCGAGGCTATATTATCGGCAAAAACTCTGAAAACTACAGACATTTGAGACAAATAATATCAGTATTCCAGCGGAAACGAAAAAATTTGAAAAATTCAATGGTTACCAAACCGTATATCGAAATAGAAAACATCTTTTATTCTTGATCATCCCCTCCTGTTTTTTTCCTGGAGTTCAGGGACATTTGAACATTCAAACTAAGGAAAAACAGAACAAAAGCCTGCTTCTTATATTTTCTGATGAAAAAAAGTTCACTCCCTCCGAAATAAACTCTATGAACCGCCACTGTTCCAAATCCTTAGCACGAATAATGGTCCAAATATTTCGCAATCTCGCACGAACTAGAACATAACATGTATCTCGAGCATAGATAGAAATGAACTGTCAAGATTTGAATACCACCGAAATTAGAATTTCCTTCGAGGGATTTTAAACAGACGTAAAATATAGCATTTGTTTCCGTGCGGGATTCTTTTCCCATAACCCGAGACAGCGTGGGCCCCCACATTCATGCCTGCTTCTAGACTGTCGCATTCTGGTTCTCGAAAATGCTATTCCAGAGATAAGCAGACACATTCCCGGCTTAAATTATTCAAAATTGAAATAAATTTTTCATGATGCATTTGCTCAGATATGCGGGTTCGACGGTTTAGAGTTGGTTAGAATGGGGAAATAGATGTATAGAGAATAGAATAGAATGAAGCGGCTTCATCGCAAATATTCATATTCGTAGGGGAATATCTGCCGATGAATCAACGAATATCCCACCTTGATCAGAACTAATCATCCAATCAACTAAAACATAGACATCGAAGAAGCGGAGTCGAAGGAGAATGGTTATAGCTGTTTTACAGTTTTTGCTGATCTTCAGACCACCTTACCCTGGTAAACCGCAGAATAAGAATCTAGATACTTATCACCTGTCAGATGGAACACACCAGTATAACTACATACAGCGTACCATCTCCCAGGAACATCTTGCAAATCCCAACAGTTCAAGATTATTAAAATGACACAAATATCTCGCAATTTCTCACTAGCATTGTATCAGTATTTGCTCATTGGTTTCCTAGATTTCTCATGATCGGATCCAAGTTTTCGAGTTATTCCGGAATAAACAACCACGAAATTTGACATATTTCTTTTCAATAATCCAAAATCTTCAGATCGACTCGGCCCATTATTTTGTTAATTCCTCAATGTTTCAAGAATACAGATGCAAGAACAGGTAACTGCTTTGGCAACAAAACAAGCGCAGCTGCTGACTTAACGTCAGTGCTTTTCTAGATTTTTTATTCTCAAGTTATCCTAACAGCAGACGGCCGAGCAGAATCGATTTTGAGACTAGATTCATCGTCAATCAGTCTCCATAATCGTTCGAAAATTGCAGATATTTGGAAAGATTTTAGCGCACTATTCTGCAGGATATGCGCGCCAAAAACAAAAAAGAGCTTTTTCAGAAAAGAAAGGTTTCTATAACAATTCGAGATGTTGTGCGTTCTTGGCTGAAAGAGGATCAAATGAAAAGAATTCCAAAAATTGAGCTTTTGTGAGCGAAACTGAGCGGTCGCCCATTCAAGTATTGAAACCGTCGAACGCAGCTTCACTTCGTTAAAAATAGATTTTGCGATTTTTTATGCATGTGACCCCACGGTTATCTACCTGAACTTCAAAGCCGTCATTTGTCAACCAAGAAGTAGATTTCATTTCGATCCGATCTGTATTTTTGAAAATATGGGCAAATAACATTTTAAATTGATATATCTTTCTCTAAAAATCAGACAAATATCAACAAATAAAGGGTTCAGCTGAAACGATATAATTCGAATTATTGTGAATTAAAATATCTAACGGCCTACCTTCAACACAATAACTTCTAGGAGGAACAGCGTGGGGACATTATATCTGTTGTTTTCTTGGCTTCAAGCTGAATGACGAAAGTCAAGTTGGTTCAATAATTCTGTAGATATAAAAATTCCGAAATATTTTTTCCATATTTGAAGCGATGCAGATCATTTCGAGTTAAAATCAGGTAGTTATTCGAACAAAGAAGTTTTCAAGCTCCTTGCAAAGCTTCATATAAGAATGGCTCACTTACCTATAGCAGATCTACTGAGATTTTAAATTGGAAATAAATGTTTTCTGGTTAAGCCTCGGTTTTTCAAAGAAAAATATGTGACGACTCTATTTCAGAAACCTTTGTGCGGATGTTGCTATTAATGAATTCATTGGGAGAGTTCAGAACTCAAACCTACTCTGAAACTTTAGAGTCTTTCCTTTCAGAATATATTTTCCTATGGAATACAATAGAGCACTAGCAGGACTCTATGGTTCAGCAAGATGAGACGTCAAAATCAGCTGCTGGGGGGACAAACAAAGAGATTTCCCATAAGAGCTAATGTTAACATTCGGTGTATTATCTGAGTGGAAAAACATTTTGAGACTGTTTTTTTCAGTTAATTTTGGTCATTGAACCTTTTTGAATACCTGCAGGTAAGAGAATAGTGTTTGCAAGGGTGATTTGAATCAAGATTTTTCCAGTTTAAATAAACCCACTCCTGTTTATTATGTCTCCTTTTTCAGATTAAATTCAACCTTGGAATTTTTTTCAGTTGTGAGCTGTAGTCATCGGTCTAATAGTGATAATCACACTCATTTTTTTACATTTTTGTCGTTGAAAACTAAATAGAAGTAGGTAGAACCTGCCAAGGTGGAAAGAAGTACGCTTGCTTTTATCTCTACATGGGGATGACTTCCCCGATTCTGAAGTGGAAAATTCTTTTATTTTCTGCATTATCTTTAACAGGTAATGAACTAACAAACTTATTTAACATATTTATGGATAAATATCATTTCAGGACAACCTTTAAATGAACTTGGCATTGGAATGATATTCAAGATACAACAATTAAAAATTTATATAGTTACCATTAGCATGGCATTCTGAAATCATAAACAGAAGATAGATGGTAACAGAAGTAAAACACACAACTGTGAACATTTTTGTGGCATTATTTTCTTGATGGAAATATGCCTTCCGACAGGAGGCTCACGTTGAATCTATAAATCCTAATATAATTCCAGTATTCTCTAGGACGAACCTAGACCTTGAAAGTTTGTGAAAATACAGACCAATCATAGTAGGATATTGCCAAATACTGCAAGTTGATGCCAAAATATTAATATCGGCAAAGTCTCAAACAATTAGTTAAGCCTCAAATAGACTTTATTGAATTAAAATATTGACTAGAGTTCCTTTTATTGTATTACAACCATTGTGAAAATAAATACATATTCATCTCATGTTAATATTCAAATATAGAACTCTCAACAACAAATTGTGTTTAATCAAAATTCACTACTTGAAGATGTGAAATCATCTATTCTCCTGGATTATGTTAATCTCAAGTCTCCAAAATTAACCAACAACTTAAATTTCACAGGCAAACAACCCAAACTCATAAAATGGACAATAATCTGCAACAGCATAACAAATTTCAGGTTACAATTACAATAACAAACTCTTTGTTTGTCCCCCCAGCGGCCATGTTGTGACGTCACCTGCTAGTGCTCTATTCGGAAACCGATGAATTCGATCCGAATGGTAGCACTCTGTATCTTGAGAGAATAGCGCAGAAACATAAACAACTCCATTGGTTTGTAGGTCAGCTGCACACACACCCTCCTCATCATAAAATCATAAATATCCTCCTCTGGAAACCATTCGAGAATTTAATGGCATGTACTGCTCGTACATCTCACCCCCTTTCGAGATGGCGAATGCATCCCATTTCAATTGTTATTTCCAAGGTGCTCCCGCATCTGCAACGGCAATGTCTCAGGCCAAACATCCCCATTTCTCTTATCTCATCTTCTCTTCAATCGTTAAACCACGCCATCTTATCTTCGAGGCAATAATGCCGTGTTATTGTGGCACGTGAATTGAGGCACACTGTGCTATCAACACGTAACCTTATTATAACTTTCTGAGTGAAATTCGATACTCGATGTGAGATGCGATCGGACCATTTAACTCTGCAGCTGACAAAGGGTGGATATAGGTTTTTTTCCGATCGAACCAGCAACGTTAGACCGAACTGGAGTGATGTATACTGTATGCTTCCGTCGACCATTTTATTGTTGTTAAACTCGGTGAAATGGCAACATCGGGTTGAATGTTGGTCGGAACGGATAGAGAAGTTTGTTTGGTTGGTGTTGGAACATGAGATATTTCCATCATATATTGGAACTTGACAGCAAATAACTGCAGTCGGTTTTATTATAGGGATTTTACTAATTGCAGATCCAAAAATTGAATTCTTCACGAAGACAATTATTTTCTTCTCGTGAAGTGTGCTCAAGGAACACTTTTTTTCCAGGAATTCAGTGCAAAAGATTAAATTGGATCCAATTACAATTAACACAGTATATACTTCTGATTCACTTCCTGGCACTTGCTCAACACCATCTAGCTCTCTCAGCTCATTAAAACGTGTCAGTTCCTTTTTTGTTTAGTGTTTTCGGAATTTACAGCCTTTTCTTCTTTGTCTATGACAATGAATCCATTGAGGCACACTGTGCTATCAACACGTAACCTTATTATAACTTTCTGAGTGAAATTCGATACTGGATGTGAGGAACGATCGGACCATTCAACTCTGCAGCTGACAAAGGGTGGATATAGGTTTTTTTCCGATCGAACCAGCAACGTTAGACCGAACTGGAGTGATGTATACTGTATGCTTCCGTCGACCATTTTATTGTTGTTAAAATCGGTGAAATGGCAACATCGGGTTGAGTGTTGGTCGAAACGGATAGAGAAGTTTGTTTGGTTGGTGTTGGAACATGAGATATTTCCATCATATATTGGAACTTGACAGCAAATAACTGCAGTCGGTTTTATTATATGGATTTTACTAATTGCAGATCCAAAAATTGAATTCTTCACGAAGACAATTATTTTCTTTTCGTGAAGTGTGCTCAAGGAACACTTTTTTTCCAGGAATTCAGTGCAAAAGATTAAATTGGATCCAATTACAATTAACACAGTATATACTTCTGATTCACTTCCTGGCACTTGCTCAACACCATCTAGCTCTCTCAGCTCATTAAAACGTGTCAGTTCCTTTTTTGTTTAGTGTTTTCGGAATTTACAGTCTTTTCTTCTTTGTCTATGACAATGAATCCATTGAGGCACACTGTGCTATCAACACGTAACCTTATTATAACTTTCTGAGTGAAATTCGATACTGGATATGAGGTACGATCGGACCATTCAACTCTGCAGCTGACAAAGGGTGGATATAGGTTTTTTTCCGATCGAACCAGCAACGTTAGACCGACCTGGAGTGATGTATACTTTATGCTTCCGTCGACCATTTTATTGTTGTTAAACTCGGTAAAATGGCAACATCGGGTTGAATGTTACGGAACGGATAGAGAAGTTTGTTTGGTTGGTGTTGGATCATGAGATATTTCCATCGTATATTGGAACTTGACAGCTAATAACTGCAGTCGGTTTTATTATATTGATTTTACTGATTGCAGATCCAAAAATTAAATTCTTCACGAAGACAATTTTTTCTTCTCGTGAAGTTTGCTCAAGGAACACTTTTTTTCCCAAGAATTCAGTGCAAAATATGAAATTGGATCCAATTACAATAAACACAATATAAACTTCTGATTCACTTCCTGGCACTTGCTCAACACCATCTAGCTCTTCCATCTCATTGAAACGTGCCAGTTCCTTTTTGGTTTAGAGTTTTCGGAATCTACAAACTTTTCTTCTTTGTCTATGACAATGAACCCATTGAGACACACTCTGTGCTATCAACACTTAACCTTATTATAATCTTATTATAACTGCAGCTGAGAAAGAATGGATATAGGTTTTTTTCCGATCGGACCAGCAACGTTAGACCGACCTGAAGTGATGTACATTTTGAGCTTCCTTCGACATTAGTTGTTTAACTCGGTGAAATGGCAGCATCAATATGGGATGAAATGTCAGAACGGATTCCAAAGTTTGTTTTTTTGGTATTGAAACTTGAGTTATTTCTATAAAGACATCGAGTAATTGCAGTCTATTTTTTTCCTGTTGGTTTCACTGATTACTTCAGCGGCATAGACCCACAATTAAATTCTTCACAATAACTATTCTGTCTCCTCGTGGTGATGAAATTTTGATCAATAAACATTTCTCTTTCGCCCAGAAATTCAATGCAAAAGATGAATTCAATCAAGAATTATGAACACAATATTTGCTTGCGATGCACTTCTTGGCACCTCCTCAACACCATCGTTGAAACGTGCCTTTTTTTGGTAGAAGTTTCCGTAATCTAGAAACTTTTCTTCTTTGTCATGACAATGAACCTATTGTGGCATCATGTAACCTTATTATAACTTCATGAGTTTGAAATTCGATACGTGAGATGCCATCGGACCATTCAACCCTGCAGCTGACAGAAGCTGAATATTGGGTTTTCGGATCGAACCAGCAACGTTGGACTGATCTGGAGTAATGTATATTTCGTGTTCCGTCGACCATTCTGTTGTGGTTAAACTTGGTGAAATGGCAACATCGCTATGGTGTGAAGTGTTAGTCGAAACCGATTGAAAAGTTTGTTTTGTTGGCATTAACTTGAGTCATTTCGATCGTATATCGGTACTTGACAGCTAGTAACTGCAGTCGGTATCATTTTATTGATTCCACTGATTGCCTCAGCTGCAAACGCACAATTAAATCCTTCGCAATGACAATTTTAATCTTCTCCTGATGATGGAAAGTTTGCTCAAGTAACACTTCTGATTTATGGAGCGGTAGGCGTACACTTATTCTTCACGATGACAATTTTTATAAGGTTATCTTCTCTAAGTGACGACAAGTTTCTGTTCTCTTCTCCCAAAAATTTGAAACACAATACAGAACTCAATTCACCATAGACATGCAAGAATAAAAAAAGACAAAATAATTGCTTCTGTTGCATTCTTTGGCACTTGGCTGAAGATCATCTTGCTCTCTTATTGATTTCTCATCGAAACGTGCACACTTTCTTTTTGGGGAGACATTGTCGAAATCAACAAACGTTCAATGTGTGGGTGTGTGAACCCATTACCAACTTTCTACGTGAAATTTGATACTCGAAGTGAGATGCGATCGTCGGTACCATTTAACTCTGCAGTCGACAAAAGCTGTCGGTTTGGGGTGAAAAATTCAGTGATTCAATTCATTGTACACAGAATACTTGTCAGCTGATCATATTACCACCCACAGAATCTTCCCCGTACTTCCTTTGTACATGCCGAGGAATCATCTGAAGCCATCAAAGTCTGTTCTGCACTTGTATCATCCTTCTGTTCTTCACTTTCCATATTTCGTGTTCTCGTGTTTTATTATTTGTTTTACTGGAATTCTTTAACGAATATCTATTTTTTTGAAGATGATGTGAGAGAACCATCAGAAAGAAAAGCATTTTGCAGTCCATAAATGAAACAGCTGTACCAAACAATAAATATTCTTTTTTCATGTAATGGAAAATCAAGTTTCACTGGGTAGGCATGACAGCAAGATACATTAGAAGAAAACTGCTCCGATTTCCAATCACCAATCTTAAGTGGTAAAAATTAATTAACCAATTCTATCAAACATCTTGCGGTTGCTGAGCTCTCCCGCAACAGAAAATTATGTGTCACCGCGCAGGCGCAAGCGCGACAGCGAGATACGTCCCTCATATTTCCATGGCTCCGAATGATCGCTACATAAATCGGATATGTGACATAAATTCATCGATTTATTGCATCGAATACTGATTAATCCCGTTAATTATCCTGGTTCGTATCACTTCGACACGTAGGGCTAGAGGTTCCCCTAACACGTTGCAGTGTGTTCTGCACATAACCGTTTGTTTCGTAACATTCGGAGATTATGGATGCTTATTTCTAATATTCGTGTGTATTCAACGCAATTCTGAGCCTCGTGATGCTAGAGGCATAACCTGTTTGGTGTTTGGGAAGGAAAACGTGACCCTTGACGTAACTGTATATTTTACTGAAAATTAGGTAACTTGGAATTCAAATTCTGTCACGTTGTGGGAGAAGACTTTGAAAATTATCCAAAGGAGATATTTTTTTGTAAGACAATGACCCTTTACACTGATAACATGATATCAAATACAAGTGAAGCCTCATACGATTTTCTGTGATCATTTAAGAGTTGAGGTTTGTTAGTTGTATCTGCATGAATATGACTGTAATTGTTGCTTGAGATTACTCATGCCAGAACAATCCATGTCATGTGGATTTAGGTGTCGTCATCAGCAGAGATCTTTCATGGAGCCCGCATATTCTTAATCTCTATAATGAAGCTAAACAAGGTTTTTACTTGCTCCAGCGGTGTTTCAAAGGTATCCATCCAGATACAGTATCTGCACTATACATACAGTTTTGGTATTTGCCAGACCCATATGGCATCCATGTCTCAGGCAGGATGCGCAGATGCTCGAGTCACTTCAACGACGATTTACGCGTTTACCTTTCGGAGTAGAGAGACCTGGTTATCAGGAACGTTTGAGGATGATGTCTGGATACATTTGCAGTACGTTAACTTCTTGGAGATAAAATATTCACGTTTCGAACGTTGGGTGGATTTTTTTGGCACCGATCTGTCGCATCTGTTCAGGTTGAAAAAGAACCACCTTAGAGGTCATGGGCGTAAACTTACTCGTGAGAGGTTTTATACGAGAAGCCGAGAATATTTTTTGACTAATCGGGTTTTTGCCTATTGGAAACGATTGTCACCTGATGTAGTTGGAACTCCGTCCGTGAACACCTTCAAAATCCGGCTGGACACTAGGAGAGCTAGCGCATTGTTGTGACGTATTTCTGTCTGTGTTCTTGTTACTTTTTTCCCTTATCTAGGATATTTAGATGAGGCTTTTGTAAGTGGCCCTAAAAACTAGTACTGTTTCATTAAGAATTTTTTCATTGTAATGTTCAAAAAGTTTATAGTTTTACTTTAGGTACTCTGTAATACACCAGTGAACAATATTGTAGTTAGTGGGGACAAAAAGAACAAACTTTTGAAGAGGTAGAAGAGGTATCTAAGGAGCTGATAGTTGATAGTTGATAGTTGGTAAGGGGTTACGTTCCACTGCGACCTTCAGGTCTATTGTGCCCCCTTGTCAGAACTGTTTTCGCAACCTACAGCTCGCCCTCCAGCTCAAGAGCTCTGATGAATTCTAATATCTGTGAGGGCTTCAAGGAGGCTAAGTTCTCATTCCTCCTATAATGCTACTGTCCAAGGTATCTTTTGCGCAGGCTCACAATGGCGAGGCATTCTGTGATCAGGTGAACAGGGGTTTCCTCCTCCTCCCCACAAAATCTGCACTCGTCAGTCTAAGGAGCTGATACACCTAAGGGTTCACAGAGCAAGATTTTTTTGGATTCTTTGGAGAGATTTAGTTGCAACCATCCGGAATTTTCTCTTCGCAATCGATGATCATATTAATCCAAGTAAATTGGGTGATATTTCATTTTCAGAATTGTATATAACGTGTGACGTGTTTCTGTTTGTGTTCTTGTTACTTCTTTTCTTTATCTAGGATATTTATATGAGGCCTTTGTAAGTGGTCCTAAAAACTAGTACTGTTTCATTGAAATTTTCAAAAAGTTTATAGTTTTACTTTAGGTACTCTGTAATACACCAGTGAACAATAGTGTAGTTAGTGGGGACAAAAAGAACAAACTTTTGAAGAGGTAGAAGAGGGATGTAAGAAGCTGATACACCTATGAGTTCACAGAGCAAGATGTAACTATTCTTTGGAGAGATTTAGTTGCAACCATCCGGAATTGTCTTTTCACAATCGATGATCATATTAATCCAGGTAAATTGGGTGATATTTCATTTTCAGAATTGTATATATCGTAAACGAATGATTAAAAGTCAAAAAAATTAATTGTCGTATTCCGGAACGTCTTCTCAACAACATTTTGCACAACGCATCTTCCTTTTACAAATCCGAGGCGCAGATGGATGAAATCATTTGATGATGAATTTTATGCGAGAAAATCTACTGGAACTTTATCATCTCCTTAAACTGTCCCTCCCTTTCCTCTCATCACTATAACCGAAGAGAATAAATAATATTTTCCATTTACAGTAGGAAACAAAACATCCATCAAGCAGAAATAAACCATTCCATCTGACCGCTACATTGGGCTGTTGTGTCATCTAAAACTGGAACCAAGTTTCAAACTCCTGAAGATATGTGGCGGAATTAATTCATTGATTAAGTTGAAACGTATTTCCTGAGGGTCTCTCTTAATTTCCGGCCTGTTCTGTAAGGCCGCTCTGAACTCTCATCTACAATGTCTTCGTTGAAATTTATTTCTGAGATAACTGGAAGTGAAAGATTAATTTTTGAGAATTCTGGAAAGCCAATTACTATTCAGATCAGGTTTTTACTCCCAATATCTGTGAAAGAACTACTATTTACGGAAAACGCCCTTGCGAATTGATGGATTCAAACGATTTGTTAATGGTGATGTCTTAAAAAATTGTTGCCTCAACAACGATATCGGAATAATGGGAACGATCATCGGAGTGAACTGTAAAGTAACATTCTATATCTCCCCATCAGACAATAATGATGAAATTTTCAGAAGAATCTTCTTTAGATAATTTCGCATATCAAGACTTTTGTTGAATTGACATTTTGAAAAAACCACAGCAACTCCTTTTTTCATTAAATTCAGCAAAATATAGCCCTTTCCTATAGAACAATGGGTGGAATTATTTTGCCCATTTAGGAGAATAAAGGGAGGACTCTTTGTATTTTTTGCGCGCATGTTCTTCGGGCGTGCTATCGTTTTGTCCAAATGTCTGTAATTTTCGAATTTTGAGCTGAAAATGATCTCAAACGACTAGGTTGGGCTCACTGATAACGAATCCAGTGTCAAAATCGATTCTGTCCAGCCGGCCGTCACCACGATTACGGGCGTACGGAGGATTCTATTGACTTTTTTTTCAGGGTAGGTTGCATTTCAAAATGCGATGGATGAGTTCGTGAGGGGGCAGAATCAGTCAAACGGTTTTGGAGTTATAACCGTTTGAAGTTTTGAGGTTATTTCCCTGATATTTCAGAACTTTGGTTTGACCTTAAGTACTCGCAACTTTAGCGGAATTTCATTGACATCGTGCTGTCAGTATATTTCAAAGAAATTTAATTGAAAAATTTTTTTTCGAAATCACATTTTTTTTGGAACTATTTTTTACATTTTTTTTTTCAAATATTCTATATTCTCTGATCTTCTGATCATATTATCCCCATTGAATACTGTAAGAACCTTTCATTTTTCGATAAATTACTGGATATCAATTCGATCTCATCTGTATTTTTGGAAACATTGGCAAAATAAAATATTGAATGGGTATATCTGCGGAATCATTGGGTGGATTTAACCTGTTCACGAATTCGGCCTTCGTAATTAAGTTCTAAACCTACTCTAGAAATACCGAGTCTCTAAGTTGCTTCTTCCGGAAGTTATTGTATTTACAGTCGGCCGTTGGGACTGTGTAACTTCATCGAGACAGTTGAGTTAAAGTTAATAGCCAAGACGACGATTTTGTTGAGTTAGGGCTTGCAGAATGCAGATGGTTAGACTTGTGGTCTTTTCGGTTTGATTCCAATACGTTTCGTGGGAGACTTGAAGCTAAATTTTTGCTTTTTATGTGTAAGTTAATACCTGCAGACATAGAGTAAGCTTTATAGACTTCAGGGACCCTATTTTCGAATGTGATGGAATGAACGTTCTCTATCGTTCCATCAAAAATGCACCGCGTCCTTGACAACAGCGTCGACACGCCTATTCACTCTCTTTCCCGATTCAAAAATAGGGACCCAGGCAGTACTACTGCTACACACAAACCTACACCTTTTTTATGAAGAATGGAGGATAAATTCACAGGTTTCTTGATTGCTTTGTTTTCTGTATGCTTCTTTTAACCTGCACACTTTTGAAGACTCAGAGAAGTACCCCAATGGTACCGAGGAGTGAGTATGTGGTAAAATCAACCTAAATCTCTGAAAAGTGAAAGCGCCATAAGTGGAACTTGGTTTTGTTCAAGACTCTGATAACTCTATCTCGCCTAGAGAGGCTCTCTGATATAATGAGGGTTTGAAAAGAGGCCGAGATACTTCGAGAAAAGGAAGATTGTGATCAGATTTTTCTGACCCTTCTCAAAAGGGGCAATCACGTGCATCAGCAGAAAATTCAGAATAATTAATTCCGTCGACAATGAATATGTTGAAGTGACGATCTACTTATAGCCTCAGTACTGTGCCTTAGATGGTGAGAGAACTTCGAAATTAATGTCATCTATCTGAGTCTCAAGGTACTCCCCGTTTTTCCATACCCTGTACAATAGGTTTGTGATTGCTTTCTTTGCATAAACAAACCTCTTCCGTGAACATGATTTGAGAGGTAAAAAAGGTAATTCATGTACGACTCAAGTACCATTGATTATTTCGCAACTGAAGAAACAATAACCAGGAATGTAATTCAGGCATCTGAGAAGCTATAAATTCATGGAGTAACCTGTAAAAATTAATTTGCCATCAATATTCATGGTACGTTTCATTTATTGGATGATTCGGAAGAACAAAGTGGCAATTTCGATGAAAAATCCATGAGATGGAATTATTGTAGTATCTCACCAGAAGGTAAGACAGATATTCAGAAGTGTGATCATGAAATAGATTTCTTTAATATATTTAAAACTGTTTACGTTAAATGAATCACGGAAGCACGGATACCACAATGATGACCATTAAATTCTTCTTGATAATGAGCACATTAATATTCTTACGAACATTTCGACGCACTCCAGCAATAATGACAACGAAGGCTGTGTTTCTATGGAGCACATGCTTCACTCCACTACGTTTTAAATGTATTCAGTTCGAGATATGAAAATTGAGCCTTCCGCATTTCGAAATAATCAATAAATCAATAAATATTACTACTTAAAGCAATCAATTCCAATCTACATGTTCTAGAATCTCCCTATTTCTATTGCTCCTCCTATCTTACCTTATTTCCAGTTCTATCTCTATTTCTGGAAAACTTCTTTTAATCCAAACTCAACGAAGTGGCCACTATGGAATTGAAAAGTAGTACAAAACTCAACACAACCACAAACTCCAAGTTCAAAACGTTTTGGTCGAGCTTTCCGCACAAGATTTACAACCTGACTCAAAGGGCTTCCACAATCAGTGATGGATAAATCCCAGTGTGAGATTACGGTATCACGTAAAAACGGCCTTAGGACTCAAAAATCAGATCGATCCGTTGCTTGTCGTCGACATGGACGGGATCGCGCCTTCGTCACGGCCACCCTCGATAAAGTGAAGTAATTCCGTCGGCTGCATGCGACTCAAAAGGGATGCGCGGTGGCGAACACTCGCTGCTTCTTGTGTGTGATTGCGATGGTCGCTTGATTACGGAACATGCAGGGGATGATTTGCGGTCATATTTGAATAAGGGCTAGATTTACGTTGGTTCGTAATCAGCTGATAGAGAGGTCGAAGAAAAGGGATTCCATGTGTGTGATCGTTCCTGATCCTGACAATACTTGTGGTGTTACTGTAAGGTTCCACATCTTCTGGACATATCTCGGTTCCACCGCATAACAAGAAGAATGAATTGGCCAACTCAAAAGTGAGGAGACCAATGTAGAAAGCGATATCTTGATAAGAGTGTCTTCTAACGACTGGAGATCAAAGCTTAACTTGTTCACTTGCTTGGAGGATCAAAGAGAACCTTGAGTATTCCTTGAAATATTTTCTGGATTTGCCCTTAACAGATAGGAGGCAAATGATTATTGAATTGTATCGACCCCTTCTTCACGTAAGATGCAGGGGGTGATTTGCGGACCCGAGAAAGAGCAACATTTATATATGGTGAGTCTACCGTTTAACGATTGGAAATCAAAATTTAACATGACTACTCGCTCGGAGGATAGAAAGATTAGAGAAGTGATATCGACAGAAGGTCTTTTTTGGGGTGGCTTGCATTCTTCTCGAATCTAATAATGGTTTGATCTGGGACAGAAAGTACACTATTGAATTTTGTTTTGACCGCTTGACTAGTGAAGATGCAGGAAATGATTTGGATGGATATCTGAATGAGGACTAGATTTATGTTGGTTCGTAATCAGGTGACAGAGAGAGCGATGAAAGGGATTCCATTTGGAGGTGTTCCATGTATGTGATCGTTCCTGATCCTGTGAATAGTTGTGGTGTTTCTTCTAGGTTCCACATCTTCTGGACATATCTCGATTTCATTGCATAACGAGAAGACTGAATTCGCCACCTCAAAACTGAGGAGACTAATGTAGCAAGTGATACCTTAATAAGAGTGTCTTCTAACGACTGGAGATCAAAGCTCAACTTGTCCACTTGCTTGGAGTATCAAAAAGAAGGTTGAGTGTTTCTTGAGATATTTTCTGGATTTGCCCTAAAACAGATAGGATACAAATCATTAGTGAAGTCTTCTCGAATTGTATCGACCCCTCTCTTCACGTAAGATGCAGGGGGTGATTTACGGACCCGAGGAAGAGCAACATTTATATCTGGTGAATCTGCCGTTTAACGATTGGAAATCAAAATTCAACGTGACTACTTGCTCGAAGGATAGAAAGATTAGAGAAGTGGTATCGAAAGAAGGTCTTTTTTGGGGTAGCTTGCATTTTTCTCGAATCTAATTATGGTTTGATCTGAGACTGAAAGTACAATAATAAATATTGTTTCCATTTGGAAGTATTCCATGTGTGTGATCGATCCTGATCCTGTCAATAGTTCTGGTGTTACTACAAGGTTCCACATCTTCTGGATATATCTCGATTTCACCGCATAACGAGAAGAATGAATTGGCTGCCTCAAAACTGAGGAGACCAATGTAGAGAGTGATACCTTAATAAGAGTGTCTTCTAGCGACTGGAGTTCAAAGCTCATTTCGTCCACTTGCTTGGAGGATCAAAGAGCAGCTTGAGTGTTCCTTGAAATATCTTCTGGATTTGCCCTAAAACAGATAGGATACAAATGATTATTTAAGTTTCCTTGAATTGTATCGACCCCTCTCTTCACGTAAGATGCAGGAGGTGATTTGCGGACCCGAGAAAGAGCAACATTTATATCTGGTGAATCTACCGTTTAACGATTGGAAATCAAAGTTCAACGGGACTACTTAATCGAAGGATAGAAAGATTGGAGGAGTGGTATCGACAGAAGGTCTTTTTTGGGGTAGCTTGCATTCTTCTCGAATCCAATTATGGTTTGATCTGAGACAGAAAGTACGCTAATGAATATCGTTTGGACCGCTTGATTACGGAAGATGCAAGAAATGATTTGCAGGCATAACTGAATGAAGACTAGATTTACGTTGGTTCGTAATCAGGTGATAGAGAGGGCGAAGAAAGGGATTCCATTTGGAGGTATTCAACATGTGTGATCGATCCTGATCCTGTAAATAGTTCTAGTGTTACTACAAGGTTCCACATCTTCTGGATTTCACCGCATAACGAGAAGAATGAATTGGCCATCTCAAAACTGAGGAGACCAATGTAGAAAGTGATACCTTAATAAGAGTCTTTTCTAACGACTGAAGATCAAAGCTCAACTTGTCCACTTGCTTGGAGGATCAAAGAGAAGGTTGAGTATTTCTTGAAATATTTCCTGAGTTTGCCCTAAAAAAGATATGAGGCAAATGATTATTGAAGTTTTCTTGAATTGTATCGACCCCTCTCATCAAATAAGATGCAGGGGGTGATTTGCGGACCCGAGAAAGAGCAGCATTTATATCTGGTGAGTCTGCCGTTTAACGATTGGAAAAGTTCAACGGGACTACTTAATCGAAGGATAGAAAGATTGGAGAAGTGGTATCGACAGAAGGTCTTTTTTGGGGTAGCTTGCATTCTTCTCGAATCCAATTATGGTTTGATCTGAGACAGAAAGTACGCTTATGAATATCGTTTCGACCGCTTGATTACGGAAGATGCAAGAAATGATTTGCAGGCATAACTGAATGAAGACTAGATTTACGTTGGTTCGTAATCAGGTGATAGAGAGGGCGAAGAAAGGGATTCCATTTGGAGGTATTCAACATGTGTGATCGTTCCTGATCCTGTCAATAGTTGTGGTGTCACTACTAGGTTCCAAATCCTCTGGACATATGATTTGATCTGAGACAGAAAGTACACTATTAAATATTGTTTTGACCGCTTGATTAGGAAAGATGCAGGAAATGATTTGCAAGGATATCTGAATGAGGACTAGATTTATGTTGGTTCGTAATCAGGTGACAGAGTGGGTGATGAAAGGGATTCCATTTGGGGGTATTCCATGTGTGTGATCGTTCCTGATCCTGTCAATAGTTGTGGTGTTACTACTAGGTTCCACATCTTCTGGACATCTCTCGATTGCATCGCATAACGAGAAGAATGAATTGGCCACCTCAAAACTGAGGAGACCAATGTAGAGAGTGATACCTTAATAAGAGTGTCTTCTAGCGACTAGAGATCAAAGCTCATTTTGTCCACTTGCTTGGAGGATCAAAGAGCAGCTTGAGTATTTCTTGAAATATTTTCTGGATTTGCCCTAAAACAGATAGGATGCAAATGATTATTTAAGTTTCCTTGAATTGTATCGACCCCTCTCTTCACGTAAGATGCAGGGGGTGATTTGCGGAACCGAGAAAGAGCAACATTTATATCTGGTGAATCTGCCGTTTAACGATTGGAAATCAAAATTCAACGTCACTACTTGCTCGAAGGATAGAAAGATTAGAGAAGTGGTATCCATAGAAGGTCTTTTTTGGGGTTGCTTGCATTCTTCTCGAATCTAATTATGGTTTGATCTGAGACAGAAAGTACACTAATAAATGTTGTTTTGATCGCTTGATTACGGAAGATGCAAGAAATGATTTCCAGACATATTTGAATGAGGGCTAGATTAACATTGGTTCGACCTATTCGAAAAGAAGCTATATATACTTTGGTTCATCATCACTTGACAGACAGGGCAATTAAATGGATTCCGTTTGGAGATATTCCACGTGTGACCTGCATTTTTCTCCAAACTCAGTTACGGTCTGCATTAAAACAGAGAGAACACAAAATTGGAGTTCTCTCGAATATAATTGTTTCCTGTATAGAAAAACTTTGCAGACTGAAATGGAATTATACCGCAAATTTCAGATATTTAGAGGAAAGAGAGTGCGATTTAAGGGATTCCAGTTGGAGTTATTTCACGTGGATGATTGTTACTGATAGTTGCAATAGTTGTGGTGTTACTGTGTTGTTGTTTTTTGACGTATCTCGGGTACACCGCATTTGTAGAGAATAAATTGGTTACCTTGAAACTGATGGAACCCATGTAGAATGTGATATCTTGATGTTGTTGTTTTCTAACGACTGGAGTCAAAGCTCAACTTGACTACTTGCGTGGACGATCAGAGGAAAGGTGGTCTTTTCTTGAGAAAACTTCGGATTTGCTTCATATAGAACAAAGACAAATGATTATTGAAGTTTTCTCGACCGCTTCATTATGTAAGATGCAGGGGGTGATTGGCTCTGCACTCTGCCAAGAGAACACCTGAACAATATGCAGGATTAGGAACAATCACACGTAGAATACCTCCAAATGGAATCTCTTTCTTCGCCCTCTCTGTCAACTGATTCGGACCTTTACAAACCAACATGAATGTTGCTCTTTTTGGAATAAGTGGCCAATCACCCCTGTATTTTTAATAATCGTTTGCCATGATGTTTGTTTATAATAGTATCAGGGCTAGATTTACGTTGGTCTGCAATCAGGTGATAGAGAGGGGAATAAAAGAGGTTTCATTTGGATGTGGTATTACACGTGTGTAATCGTTCCTGATCTTTCCAATTGTTTATTGTTACTCCAGTATTATAATTTCTCATTCAGTGCAATAAAATTTTAAATTATTTTCCATCGATTTGAACACAAAGTGATTACTAGGTGACTCCGCAGTTTAACAACTGGAAATTAGAGTTCAGGATTGAAAGATAGGAGAAGTGGTAGCGATTGAAAGATTTTTTTGTCGTAGCTTGCATTCTTCTAGAATCTTTTAACGGTTTGATCTAAAACGAAAATAAATATCGAAGTATTCAAAATTTTTTTGACCGTTTCATCACAAAACATGCAACGGATTATTTGAGGTCATACCTATTCAAATAAGGGTTAGATTCACGTTGTTCGTATAATCGGGTGATAGAAAGGACAATGAAAGGGATTCCTTTCGGAGGTATTCCACATGTTTGATTATTCCTAATCCTGTCAATATCTGTGGTGTTACTACTTTCATCGGTTCAACATCTTCTGGACATGTTTTGTGTTTACCGCATAAAGAGAAGAGTAGATTGGTCACTTTAAAACTGGGGAGAACGATGTAAAAAGTGGCATATTAATTAATGTGTCCTCTAACGACTGGAGATCAAAGCTCGTATTTAATACAAGAATAGATAGATCATCGAAATTTACCGATTGATGAATATTTTGCGAGAAGCTTTCATTTTTTTGCAATTTCATGAGACAAACGAAAAAAAACTTTTCGAACCAATCTATTAAATTGAACTGACCCTCATTAACGCATTCGAAATTGCATCAAAACTGGAAGCGATTCTATAGAATTTATAGATCAGTCAGTCTACCAATTAATTTGCATTTGAGCACCTAAAATCAAACATGTTTATACTTATACAGGGTGATTCCGGAGGAGACCGTCAGATTTTGGGATGAGTTTACACTAGTCAAGACAGTCTCGGAACACTGTTTGGTTTATGGTTGGGGGTCTCTGTTGAGAATATACAGGGTGATTTGTCCGATTCGACCGATTTTACTTTTATTTATAACTTTGGTATGGCTTATTCGATTTCAATGAAATTTTCAGCGTAGTACAATATTGTTGAACACATTCATTGATTTCAAATTTTTTTTTCAAAATAAGCGGTTGTTATTGTGACAAATCCAGATTAATTGTGCAGGTTGAAAAAACACTCTGTACATAGCGTTTCCTAAACTACGCTATCTGTTTAGGATTGTACTATAATAAGTCATTATTTGAGAGTTTCTAGTTTTTTTGGCACACTTCTAGTTTTCCGAGAAAATTTTTTCAAATAATGATAATGTCAAAATTTCACTCCAATCGATTCTACTTTCATTGATAACTTTGGTATGGCTCATCCAATTTTGTGGAAATTTGCAGTGTAGAACAATCTACATTGAATAATCGCAACAATCTCTCAAAATATAGTGTTGTAATTGTGATAATTTCAGAGTTTCAGATTAAATGTGCAGTTGAAAAAAAAACACCCGGTACATTGCTTTTCCAAAACTTTCTTATTCGTTGCAGATTCTGCAATAATATGTCATCACCCAGAGGTTTTCGATTTCTTCGGCACACCTCCGGTTTTCCACGAAAAAATTTTTGAAGAAGAGCATTATCGAAATTTGGCTCACAAGCAGTGAGAGTATTCCGCACTAGCTAGGAAAGCTGTATATTCCAAGGATACAAAGTTGTTCGTCACTTCTAAAATTTTCTTTTCAAATTCTAAATATATTCTGAATTGAATGATTCAATACAAAATATTAGCAATTAAATATGAATTTGGAATTGGAAGAGAATATTTTAGAACTTAAGAACTGCTTTGCATCTTGGGACAATACAGCTTTCCTACCTAGTGCGGAATACTCTCACTGCTTGTGAGCCAAATTTCAATCATGCTCTTCTTCAAAAATGTTTTCTAGGAAAACCGTAGGTGTGCCAAATAAATTAAAAACCTCTGAATGATGACATATTATTGTAGAATCTGAAACGGATAAGAAACTTTTGGAAAAGCAATGTACAGGGTGTTTTTTCTTCAACTGCACAAATAATCTGAAATTCTAAAATTATCACAATTTCAACACTGTATTTTGAGAGACTTTTGCGATTATTGATATACTCGTTCAGATTGTTCTATACTGCAAATTTCATCAAAATTGAATGAGCCATACCAAAGTTATCAATGAAAGTAGAATCGATTGGGGCGAAATTTCGACATTGTCTTTTTTTGATTGGAATTTTCTCAGAAAACTAGAAGTGTGCCAAAAAAATTAGAAACTCTCAAATAATGACTTATTAAAGTAGAATCGTAAACAGATAGCGTAGTTTTGGAAATGCGATGTACAGGGAGTTTTTTCAAACTGCTCAATTAACCTGGAATTATCACAATAACAACCACTTATTTTGAAAAAAATTTTGAAATTAATGAATGACCTCATCAATATTGTACTCCGCTGAAAATTTCTCTAAAATCGAATAAGCCATACCAAAGTTATCAATAAAAGTAAAATCGGTCGAATCGGACAAATCACCCTGTATATTCTCAACAGAGACACCCAACCATAAACCAAACATTGTTTCGAGACTGTCTTGACTAGTGAAAACTTATCCCTGACGGTCTCCTCCGGAATCACCCTATATATTCACTTCATTTTTGAAGAAATTTTAATTCACGATGACGAAGATGACATGAATATTGTTGAACATCCTTGTTGAGAAAGGATATTTAGAAATCGGCTGAACCATTTGAACTTATGGGAAGAAACGGAATTCAAAAACCGATTTCGCTTATCTGGACTCTGTACGCCTGTAATGGAATACATAGTCTTAGAAATCGTGCTTTGACACTAGTGATCTTGTCCTTTCTTGATAGTTGCTGGAGATTTTAGGGGTTTTCACAAATCAACTATACTGACTGTATTATCAGAAATGTCCCATGAAAAATTGCATACTTATTATCTATCTACATCAAAATGCCTGCTATAAACCTCACTCGAGTAAGAATCCAATCTCGAGAGTTCATCATGGCATATTATTGTTATGAAAATATCAGTTACTCAGATACTGAGAATCTGTGGAAAAAACAGGAGTTAATTTTAACTTTAACTATAATTGATACCCAAACCCCCAGATAAAGATAACCCTGCAAATCTAACTTTAACTGGAAGTTACTGCTCAACTGTCAGTTAAAGTTGAAGATAACTTCCGGTTAAGTTTTATAATACCGGCCCCTAGTCGTTTGAGACAAGTTTCGAGAGAAAAAGTCTAAAATTACAGATATTTGGGCCGAATGATAGCATGCTCCGTAGATCGTGCGCGTGTCATTATAATTGAGCGTATTTCGATTCAATAGGAATCGATACCAAGGTGAATAGTTGCCAAACGTATATCTGTACAATGTTCAACTAAAGACGATGATAATGGTTATCGTACGCTCATACATAAGTCGACAGCATTCATTTAGAATTGACAGAAGTTATCGAGTTCTCGAAGGGCTCGGAAGTCATGGTTTTCGCGACGATTCATGAATATTTCGAGAGAGATGGCGGTGAGTTAAGAAAAAATCATCAACTTATTTCTGTTCTCAATTTTGTAGAAGCAAACTTTTCATGAATCGAATAAAATTCCATGAAATTCATAAAGGTGTGAAACATATAATCTCTATTGTTTTGGTTCATTAAAATGGATAAGATCAGTATATTATAATCCCCAAATTATGAAGAATATCCTTTTGGAAATTCAATGAAACATACTGAACTTTCCCATGTAACAAAGATAAGCAAGCTGAAGATGCTTTTAGGTCTTCTGAATAAACGTTATTAAATTTGATTTTAAATATATTCCATTTCAATGAAACAAAAACTCAAGAAAGAATTCATATTTTGTTTTTAACTTCTTCGATCCGAACAACCGATTTTCATTCTCTAATATCTTCGAATAGTTGAATAATTTTGCAGATTCACGAAATGAAATTCCCAAAAATCTATCATTATTCATTGCTATGAAAATATTTTTCCAAATCGATTTTGAGTACCTATTTCTCGGTATCTACATAAAATATACAGGTAATACTAAGTAAGTGCGACAAACTTCTGTGGATGATTCTGCATGAAAAAATAATTAATACGAGGTGTTAAAGTTTTTTTTTGAAATGTTACTATTTATTTATTGCTCGGAAACCGGTCGAAATATGCAAATAATATTTGGTGAGTCATAAGAAGTAGTTATTATACACTTTATGATTTTTTATTGCTTGAATGAAAACGATACCCCATACACGATAAATGGCATCAGAGGATTTTTGTTTCGATCTGAACGAGAAATTCAAAAATTCTTTTTGAATTGAAATATCTGATGGTGTTCATAAGTCGTATGCTGGCCAAAGATGAACTTAAAGTTCTCAATTGCATTTCAAAAAATTCGCAATAACAACTTCGTTAATCCCATCAAATTTCATTTGCATATTTAAAAAAAATCGAAAAACGAAACTTTGGCGGACAAACGTTAAATAAAAACTGTCATCACCTTTTCATACAGAATCACCCCCACAAGTTTGTCGCACTTATTCACTGACACCATGTATAAGCAATAATTGTTATGAATAGTCAAAGAAATATTCAAGCCAAATTGAAGCTCTGTTGTGCGAATTTATTTCATGCTTCAAACGTCCAATGGTGCCCTGGACTTATAGGAAAAACGGCACGCACGGTTGTATTGAAAATTTGGTTTCTTGTGTAGGAACTACTCTATCTACATGAATATTTTCAGCGCTGCGGTGTTGCCGCTTATATCTGAAAGTACTAACATTTTCAATATTTCAAACGGCTACAATATTTTCAGCACTGCGGTGTTGCCGCTTATATCTGAAAGTACTTACATTTTCAATATTTCAAATGGTACACACGTATATAATATTCGTAATTATTTAGTAATTGATTGATTCATTGTTTTCTTTTTGTGCAAAACATAGCTTCATTTAATTATTCATCACTTCGGAAGATGGGATCATAGAAAGCTGAAATTTCGGGTATGGATTACCAATATCACATGTATCATTCACGTATACTTACTGTTATACGCCCCAAATCATACGCGGTTTTTGAAGAGCTAATTAGGCTTTTTTGAGACAATTTAAAACGATAAGAAATGGGTTTCTCGATTGGAATGGCCTTCATATCATAAGATGTATTGAAGGAGAATTAGATATCCTCTTCAATGATATAAGATATTTCTTTGCCTCAATTCGTATTAGAGTCATAACCAAGGTTTCATGGGAATGTTGAGGAAAACGTCAATTCCGGGGTACCATGGACAATGGGTCATCCTATATAAATCATGAAGGCATCTAAGAAAAAGGGTTATATATATTGAAGGTCTCATAAATCATCAGTTTGCTTCTGCGAACTCGAAAATTTTCATTTTAGAAATATCACTTTTTTTTTGTTGAGAATTTTCCATTTCTGTGGAAACATTCTCGTAAAAACTTCTTGCGTAGAATTCAATGACGTTAATTGAAATAGAAAACACCGGGTAACTATATAATGGTGATAACTACCTATGGAGTTGTGATTCATCAATAAGTTTCTTATGTAAATCAACCCTGAGACACAGACATCAGTTTTTGTCTATAGTATAGAAATAGGACTTCCTCTTCAAAAGTGTCAAATTTGGCTCACCCCGTACAGCGAGAAAAATTGTCCTCCATAATTATTGTTACGCCATTGCTCGTCCAGAATTATAAAGAATCTTTGTTTTATGTTGAAACTTTGTGATGGCCTGAAATATTTTCGTGTAGACTGCCGTAACTGAGGAAGAAAAGGTTGAAAAATTCTCTCTATTCACTTTTTAAGCTAGTTCCTCAAGAACTTCATTCTTCAATTCCCACAATGCAAAACATGACCTGAAAAGAATTTCTGGTAGACGAACGAACATCCATGCAAAACTCTCCTGACCTCAAGCCAGTGCTTTTCTCGATTTTTCCGTACTAATGTTTTTCGAGTTTCAATTTCAGGTTCCCAAAAAATCAGTCCAATTTATTATAAAGGAGTTTCAGGTCGAACCTCTAAATTATGTGCTAAATTTCCTATTCGCTGTAAGGAGAATTATCAGTTAACCTCCCTGTATAACTCATAATCAAACGAACAACTTCACGAAACTAACAACTGATATGATATTGCAAAATAAGCAGGTTAGTTGGCTAGTTGATATGAATTTTCATAGCTCATTTGACTATATGTCCATTAGTCAACGTTCAAACAAAAGTTACGAAGATAATTATCTGTACCTGTGTCTTTCCTTATTTTATTGACTTTCATGTTGATTTATGATACAAAGTCTAAAATGTTAATGAATTCTCTAATTTTTGTTCTCACATTGGCTAAGATAATAATTCCATAACAAGTTTTTTAGCCTGGTGGAAATCCGCAAGCATTTTTCAGAACTCTTCATTATCTGGCAAATTCTAGAGAAGCACTAACATGAATCAACGCGCTTGTTCAATTTCGTTGCCAAAGCGCTCACCTACTGCAATACCCCTTCAAGCAGAGCTTTACTTCCTGATAGAAATTTATTAATTGTTCGTATTCTACGACTTCCACGAGAGTTGGGAGAATTTTCGTATCAGCTTGATCATCAGTATTCCTTCAGTCATTCCGGAAATAACAGCTTTTCATTTTCAGTTGTGAATTCTCCCATCAGTGTGCAAATATTAAAGCAGGGTCCAGATGAGTGTAATCCGAACAGCGAATACAATAAAATTCGATAAACGATTCGGCGAATAGTGTGAACGGCACTCGATCTCAGCCTCGAATAATGAACTCGAATTCAGCGTTCTATAGTTGAAAACCTAGTCTCGACGGAGCAGAAAGAGCGCTGCCAAGAACCATGGAACTCCAGGTGATTTACTGCATTCGCTGTTCGCATTACACTCATCTGGACACGGCTTACTGTACGAAAGGAAAAATTAAACACACCAAGCTTTCAAATATAAGAATACTCTTAGCTGTCGATTTCGGCCTTAAGGCCATCATCAGGCCAGGTGAAAATACACAATGGGGGTTTTTCCTGAATTTGGGTTATTACTGCAAATGAAAATTGGAACATAATTATTATGGGTTTGATTCATCATTTTCCCAAATTACCTTCAGAAAGTATTCAAAATCAGGTTTCAAAGTAGCGGTTTGGGATTTGTCAGGCATGCACGAAGTGAGAACGGTGTTGAGTAGAATAGCTTTTTCCGCTATAGAATAATGAAATATTTATTCCTATTCTGTGGTACACACGTGTTCTTTGTCAATATAACCGAACAATTTCCGTTTGCGATTTGTCAGTATTACAGTCTGTGCTCTTCTTTTTCTATTCCTTGGTCGTTGTCTTCTACTCTAACCAGATCGAAGTATAGCAATCTCTGTTTTCCTGAGCAATGTAACACATTTGACGTCCTTTCCTTTCCGAGAAAGCTGAATTCGACGTTGCCATATCGTGCACTCATGACAAATCCCTTTAAATGCAAATCCCCATTTTTATTTTTCAGTTTTAATTGATGAAACATTTTTTAAAAATATAATATTGAAATTATATGTTTGAAATGTGATATTCTGAAGGTTTTTCATAAAAATTACTGCATTTTCATTTAAAGGAAAAACCCCAATTACAATAGCGTAAAAACAAACGATTTACATCAGACGAGCGAATTCTTATTCTATTTCCATCCTGTCAAATCTTATAGTGTAAACAGAAGTGGAGCATTTTTCCGTCGTTCTAGCATTTAAATTAAAAGATCAACCAGAATGTTCCTGTTGTAGCTTTTGCCCCTTGTGCTCAGATTTTTCCTCTTATTGGGTAATTCCCTAACTAGAACTACAAACGTGTGGTCGCAGCTTTACTTGTAACGACGAGTTCAATAGTTGATTATAATCGATCATACTCATTTAAAAACACTCTAACTTCACAGAACCACCCGAGGTGTATAGTAGGTATCTGAGTTCATTCACTTCTTTTATTATATCACTTTGGTAATACCCAAATGGTGATCATTCCAAACTCATTTACGCATCATTGCCACATTCTACTTGAATGATCGTTAAGCAAAACTGGTCACGTGAGAAAGCTTATTGGTTTTTGATTCTTTAGGCCATCTGATAAGCCCACGATTAAAACCAATAAGTGTACCTTCTTTTCTTGCACAAGGTCTAGGAAAGAGTGTGTTATCGACTTGCCGACGTGTCTGTGATTTTTGTTTTTCAACCGACTAGTTTGGATCTTTGAATAAAGAACTCTCTTCTTTATTCAAAAGGTTGGCTTCAATGACTGAGTCAAAATTGGTTCTATCCGGTCGACCGGGTAGAAGAAAAAAAAGAACTTTTATGTTGAGTTGCATATCGCGGCACGCCGGTTGAGTTTGTTCATGGGCCAAATCTGCCAAACGTTTTTCAACCCACAACTCCTCTGAAACTATTATACTATACACATGCCATCAGGTTAAAACTAGATAATTAGTTGAAGAATACCGACGCAAAACTGCTTGATGAACAAGAATGGTTGTTTTTTCAAAATATCCATCAGATTTCTTCGAAAAACTCAATAAATAATGGTCCTATCATGAAAATACGAATTTGAACATGCACGCAGAAAGCATACGTCCTGACTATTCTAGAATTCTTAAGACTCAAAAACAAACTAATTGTTTCAAGAACATTGCAAATTTTCCTCGATATGTTCAACGATTACGATTAAACGATTAAAGGTTTTCAGTATGTGCACTTTGTCATGGCTCATTTACTTTGAGACGATGGTACCTGATGAAATTTGTCACCGAATGAAAATCGACCATTACAGTTTTGTTCATGCACAACTTTCAACTCCCTCACGTGAAAATTTTTTTTTCTCCATTAAAGGGTTCGTAGGGGTTGAAAGTTGTGCATGAACAAAACTGTACTTTCATTCGATGACAAATTTCATCAGGTACCATCGTTTCAAAGTAAATGAGCTATGACAAAGTGCACATACTGAAAACCTCGTTGAACTAACTAATTTTTCAAAAAAAAAAATTTTTTTCTTGAAAATATCTGCACGCCTGAAAAGCAGATACAAAGACCTTGCCGAAAAAGTACCACATGACCCACTTTCCCTATTCAAAAAATTTAGAGGGTTGATGGGGACGGCACAGGGTGCAACAAAAATCCTTCAAAAATGCATAAAAATTTGGTAATAGTGAAACAAAAATTGACCTGTTTCAGGATTTTGTTGCCAAAAATTTTTCTTCTGAGAAAATGAATTTGTTCCATAATTTTGACGCACACTGTATACTGTGTAACGCTTCATTTCGAGAACTGAGATGTCTACTCTAGCTAGAGATCTGTAAGATTGGGCTGATTGAATAGATTTCTTGTGCTAGAATATAGAAAAAATCATTTTATGCTTTATCTGGCACTTAGAATGCCATCCTTATGTCAGAAAAACCAACAAGTCACCCATCTTGTGTAATTATTTTTGGATAGCTGTTTGAAATTGCAGAACTTTTATCGTTTTAAAAAATAGGGCATCTTATTTTCAACATTATGTTTTCGTTTTTCGCAAACGTGCGTGAAAAAACAATGGAAGTTCCACTTTCAGTCTCCAAACAATTCCTGTACATTCATTAGTATACGAACTGATTTCCATGAAATTAACATTAATATCCAACAGGAAATTGTAAACTGTACAATATATCCTGTAGCATAAGGCCATTAGTAAAATTAGCAAATCACATGCATCAGGGTATTGAAAAGAATACATTCGGTAGCTTCCCACGAATTTTGACGTAGTAATAAAAAAGTAATAAAAATTTCAAGGAAAGAATCAAGACAATGCTTCTGAAAAATACGAATTGATGAATGTTAATATGAAAAGATTATTTATTTGTGATGATTGAGTTTGTGCAGCAAGGTACGGCAAGGTAGGGCAATGCCCTACTTTGAAATACCATTTCCCTACCTCAAAAAGCAAAAGCTTCATATCTGAAAAAGTCAACTATGAGATGAATCTATTCTACTTATACTTTTTTTTTTGATGAATCATACGACTACAAAACATACAGGGTGTTTCATCATAAACTGGTCAAACATATATAGCCGTATAGATGACATTGGGAAAGTCATTTTTGCCTTATGATATATACCCCGTTTTCGAAGCATAAGCGAGATACACGGTGTTTAATGTCAAATTTGAGCAATATTCCGATAACTGTGGTGAGTTATGCGTGACCTTTCAAATAACGGTGTTTGGTCACATCTTAGGATTTTTTGGTGGTCAATTCAATTGTTGTGTAGAATTCGAGAAAACATATTTCAAAATGGCAAAAAACCTACAAAGTTGGAATTTCTTGTTTTCGATTGCCAAATTGGATGGCATTATTTCGATGTACTCAATTTTTTAAGATTTTCCGTGAAAAAATTTTTCCAAAATTTAAATTCAACTTTTTTTTACATGTCTACAGCGAAAAAAATTTCCACCCAAAATTGTTGAAATCTTTTGAGGTTGAACTTCTCTTCATTCTGAACACTGGTGTGAAAAGAGAATGAAAAAATATCCATTGGTTTTCGTTTTATAGCCTTCCAAACATTCCGCTCGGAGTACTTAAATAATGTTTATTCGAGAAACTGGTGGCCCTACGGATGCAAAAATTGTGCTTACGGGTCCCCAGAATGACCCGCATAGAAATATGAATTTATCAGAAGAAAAATTTTTTCAAAGAAACTTTGGTAAAAATCGAACTCTCTTCGTATTCGGAAAAAAGGGTCAAATTCGATGAACTACCGTTGCTTGGTAACGGACGTCATTATAATCAGAATTAATCCAATTTATACGCGACCCTAACTGAAGCGAGTTCAAATCCCATCCAAGATTTTCTTTAAAAAAATTTTTGTTTTGATAAATTCATATTTCTATCTGGGTAATTCTGGGGACCCATTTGCACAATTTTTGCCTCCGTAGGGCCACCAGTTTCTCGAATGAAAATCATTTAAGTACTCCGAGTGGAATGTTTGGAAGGCTATAAAACGAAAACCAATGGATATTTTTTTATTCTGTTTTCACACCAGTGTTCAGAACGAAAAAAAGTTTAACCTCAAAAGATTTCAACAATTTTGGTTGAAAATTTTATTACATTGTAGACATGTAAAAAAAAAGTTGAGTTTGAATTTTGGAAATATTTTTTCTCGAATTCTACACAACAATTGAATTGACCACCAAAAAATACTAAGATGTGACCAAAAACCGTTATTTAAAAGGTCACGCATAACTCACCACAGTTATCGGAATATTGCTCAAAGTTGACCTTAAACACCCTGTATCTCGCTTATGCTTCGAAAACGGGGTATATGCCATGAGGCAAAAATGACTTTCCCAATGTCATTCATACGACTACTAATGTTTGACCAGTTTATGATGAAACACCCTGTATTAATTCAGTGGTAGGCATTCAAGAAGTCACATAAATTAAATCCGCGATAATTCCATGAATAATACCAAAAAGTCCTCCTCTCAAACAACTACCTAAGTACATTGATAAAGTGAAAATCGAATATACACGGTGTTGTCTGACTACTATAAAAAAATGTAGAGGTTAATTCACAATGACATTAAAAGAAGATGTTTGTGAACATATATTTGGGGTTTCTTTGTTTCTGAGATGCAGACCGTTTCAAATTCAAAAAAGTAATATTGAGGAAAAGAGTGCACGTCTGACTTTTTTATTTTTTAAATTCAGCAAATCAAAATTCAACTTTTTGGATATGCATGAGTGGTTCCATTTTTTATCTCGAAATCGAAGCTAGGTATGAAGAAAACACAAAGTAAAAAAAAGATTTTTAGCTGCTGAATCTGAAAAAAAGGAATAACACAAATAATATCACTAGCGTATTTTCTTTCTCAAAATGGTTC
Organism: Myrrha octodecimguttata; assembly: GCA_958510865.1. NCBI lineage: Eukaryota > Metazoa > Arthropoda > Insecta > Coleoptera > Coccinellidae > Myrrha > Myrrha octodecimguttata. Next base: position 80,999,108 of record OY294056.1, read on the forward strand.
TCTGTGTTGCCCACTGCATTAATTTTACCCGTACATACTCCATTCACTTTCATAAAGTTAGTTGATAGGCGTTGGAATAGGTATATTTATCACGTATTTATCACTTAAATTGATTCAGGTTGGCACTCGTGAAATGGCAAGGTCAAAATAATTCTTTGAGACGTTGTCAATTACCAGATATTTCTATCAAGGACTCATGGTTTTATTTTGTAACAAATGTAATAACTACCATCTTTATGTGCAGTGAACAACGTCGCTTGGTTAACTGACAGAAAAATTAACAAAACCTTATGTTTTTCAATAATGCAAAATGGAATGTGTTGAAGTTCCTAGCCACACCACTGACTTTATAAAAGTGAATAGAGTATAGATTTTTGGAGTTTTGACGTGAGTAACAATTTTATTTATTTCCAGATCCTAGAACACTGCAGTATATTCTCATGTCATCGATATGGCAACCTGTATCAATCACGATTGTGTATTTGCTACTTGTTCAAGTCATAGGACCTAGGTATATGGAGAATCGAAAACCATACAACATTAAAAAATATGTCATGGTATACAATATCATTCAAATAGCGCTTAATTTATACTTAACAATTAGGGTGAGTACACAGAGGATTACTGAATGAAATGAATAATCATAATTTAAATTGGTCAGAATGAATTTATTTTCGGAAAATCTTGAAAATAATGTATGGTCCAACTCGGAAAATCAGAAAGAAGTTCTGATTTCACTAGTTTTGATATGACAAGTCGGTAACCTCCATGGAGGTTAAAGAAGGGGAGGGAGCATTCTTATATTTCCCTTGCACCAAAAGTTTCACACATATTTGAGAACCTTCTGTGGATTTTCCCATACCAATATGGCCGACCACTATGTCAATAGACGACTTCGGCCCAAGTTGCCAACCCACAATTTTCTTCACAAATTTACTATCACTGGGGAACGGGAATTACCGGACAAATTCGCCATGGTAAGGTTCGCGTTATTTATAAATATCCGTGAAAGATGCCTCGGCTCCTCAAACAAGATTATTCCTTCCAAATATAGGGTTTTTTTAAGATCATCTCTGATTGGCTGAAATTTAAGTTGGGATTCCTGATTTCATATTAATAGTGTCAAATCAACTTGGTTATATCGGTTGCCGGTTTTTCATTCTGTAAATATGAAATATTCTGTTGGTTCCTGAAAAAAAGGTGAATTACGGAATTCGATCGATGAAAAAACATTTTTTCTGTCACCAGAATGACAGTCAATGTTCTATGGTAACATATCCATAGCTTAGAACAATCTTTATTTACTTTATGAATTTATGATCCAAATAACATAGAAGAGACAACAATCAACGATGGAAAAATTACTAGGTATGGTCCATGCATCATAAATAAATAAAGATTGTTCTATGCTATGGATATGTTACCATAAAATATCGATTGTCGTTCTGGTGCATAGACTTAATATGTCTATGTTCTGGTGACTGAAAGATTGGTTTTTCATCAATCAAATTTCGTTATTATCCTTTTTTTCAGGAACCAACCGAATATTTTATATTTACAGAACGGAAAACCGGCAACCGAAATACCAAGTTGATTTGCGGAACATATCCTTTATAAATTTGACACTCAACATGAAATCAGGAATCCCAACTTAAATTTAGAGATGATCTTAACAAAACCCTATATTTGGAAGGAATTATCTTGTTTGAGGAGCCGAGGCATCTTTTACGGATATTTATAATTAACGCGAACCTTACCATGTCGAATTTGTCCTGAAATTCCCGTGCCCCAGTGATATTAAATTTGTGGAGAAAATTGTGGGTTGGCAACTTGGACCGAAGTCGTGTATTTACAATGTGTATATGTATTTGTATTCTGTGGTGTACAGCAAATGAGACAAAAATATTCAGTTCAACGTCGGCCATATTGCTATGGGTAAATTCACAGAATGTTCTCGAAAGTGTGTGATACTTTTCAAACGTTATGCCCCCTTCACTCTTTTCCTACCTCCATGGTAACCGCCGTAAATATTTCAGATTTTATATGGCACCATGTCGATGCATTTTTGCCAAATTATCGTAAGCTACAACCTACTACGTAGAGGCTTACGATAGTTTGGCAAAAATGTATCGATATGTATTCCATGCACCTATATCGGAACAATACAAATGATAAGCCAAGCGAAATTTGACGTTTCAGATTACAAATCTGACTCTATCAGACAAACGAGAATATAAAAACCATCTTACAGCCAAGATTTTCTGGAATTCTGTACAACTTAATGCGTCCCAGATTTCTTGCAAACCTAATGATTACCTTCATATTTTGCAGACTTTGCATGCGTTCTATGTGTTACTACCTCATATAGCACACTGCATAGACATCGATTACACAGAAAGCGAAAGAGGATACAGAGAGTTAGATTGTGCTCACCTGTACTATATGTTGAAAATATTAGACACCGTAGATACCGTAAGTAATTCATTTTATAATTATAAAGTTAGTAAATTAGAAAAGTACCACCGCTAAAATATCTCGGCCCCATGCTAAATCATAAAAACCCAGAGAAGCACTGCCGTGAAGGCAGCAGCTTTTGCGCTCATGTTCAATGGAAATGACCGCTTTTGGCAACGAATTTGAACATGCGCGCAAAAGCTGCTGCCTTTACGGCAGTGCTTTTCTAGTTTTTTTCGAATTTTTTCCTAAAAATGATCTCAAACGACTAGGTTGACTCACTGATGACGAATCCGGTGTCAAAATCGATTCTATCCGACCGTCCTGCTCGCCGTCCGTCACCACGATTACAGGCGTACGAAGGATTCTATTTTGTTGAGATCATACTATCAGCAAATTTTGAAAAAATTTTTTTCTTGAACTGTTCATCACATTTGAAAGAAATTCAGTGCATACTTTGAGCTTTATATTTCATAGCAGTGTACCAAATTTCAATTCGATACGGCTATTAATTTTGGCGATATCGGGGAAAAAATATGTGAAACTTCATGATTTTCTTTTCGATATCGTGTTTTTTTCGGTATAACTTTGTGCTGAATTTCGTGATGATCGTGTCATTAGTACAATTTGAAAAAAAACAAGCACGTACAAGATTCTGACATATACAGGGTGATTCATTAAGGTTGGCCACCGGCCGTATCTCGGAAACCGTTTATCCTATGACTTCCGGAAAAAAAATGTAATGACAAATTCGGCCCCTAGAAAATGATTAAAAATATTTTCAAGTTCGTAGTTCCCCACTAGAGGGCGCAATCTATCACTTGTAAAATATAATCTCATTTTTTACGAAATATTCTCCAGCTAACAGTGGTAAAGAATAATAAAATAAGAATCTACTCTTTCTATTCAAGAACTTTTGTTTCAGTAATTTTTCTATATTTCCTAGTTTTTAGTGATGGGATGGATAAACTTTTCTTCACGAAAAAAACATTCTTACTCCTGTATTGGTGAACTGATTTTCACGTAATCAGATTTCATTCGAAGGCCATCGAAAGCAGATCACAGAAACATATGACAACAATATACCGGGTGATCCAATTGAAAACTACAGACTGTTTTATGTCACTTCGCCCTATTTGTGCGTTTTACTCGAAAATTTCAAATGCAATGCTATGCTTCTAACCGAGTGAGAATAAGCCAAGCATTATCACCTACTGACTTTTTAAAATCGCAGACAGATATCATTGGTCGTTTCGGAGTTATTGACATTTTTGTAAATTTTGATAAGTATTGATCAACCCTGTGAAATGCAGGAGGAATTGAGTTATTTCATCTCTAAACAATTAGATGAAAGGAAAAAACTCATCAAAACAACGAAACGAGCTGATTTAGAACCAGTAAGCTTTGGCGATACTGTTCATTTTCGGTATCTATAGCTGTAAAAGTTTTTTAGGACGATTGCAAACCACTATTATGATGCCCCATTATTCAAATGAAGAAGCATATGATATGCTTAATGTTCATTTTGAATGTTTAGAAAATGCAGTAGCTGAAAGGGAATACCCGATACGATATCCTGAAAGACATCGTCATTCCAAAAGGGTATTCAAAAGATTGACACGAAGAGTGCGAGAAGCTGGATAAGGTTCAATATGTTGGAAGAAAAAATAGAAAACGTAGAAGCCGTAATGAGGATAATATCATAAAAGTTTTGGCTTATTAACAAGACAAAGGTGCTTGAAATTTTAACGGAAGATCTTCCAATTCTTTTGGAAAATATTGCTATTCAAAGCAGGTTAGATATGTGGTATCAACAAGATGGTTGCCCGGCGCATTATGCTGCTAATGTTACGGAATATACATATAATGTCTTCTCAAAGAGGCATATTGGACGAGGGAGTATTTTTCCATGGCCAGAAAGATCACCTGACCTCACAGTATTAGATTTTTATTTTTGGGGGAGAATAAACACTTAGTTTTCCGAACACCCCCCACTACAAGTGAGGATATTCAAAATAGATTTCGACAGGCAGCTTCTTCTCATACTGAAATTGTGGCCAGTGTCAAGTCGACGAAAGAAAGACTAAATTTATTTGTAGAAAATAATGGTAGACATTTTAAATATTTGAATTGATTAGGTGTAAGTGTTGTTTTTCTGTTCAAATATTTTCGTTGTTGCTAATTTCATTGTTATTTCATGTGTGTTGAGTATTTTGCTGCGTTGTCATGACGCATAAAGTCACTTCCTTGTTTATTCAAGCTCACAGAAAGTATCAACATTAATCAAAATTTACAAAAACGTCAATAACTCCGAAACGACCAATGATATCTGTCTGCGATTTTAAAAAGTCAGTAGGTGATAATGCTTGGCTTATTCTCACTCGGTTAGAATCATAGCATTGCATTTGAAATTTTCGAGTAAAACGCACAAATAGGGCGAAGTGACATAAAACAATCTGTAGTTTTCAATTGGATCACCCGGTATATTGTTGTCATATGTTTCGGTGATCTGCTTTCGATGGCCTTCGAATGAAATCTAATTACGTGAAAATCGGTTCACCCATACAGGAGTAAGAATGTTTTTTTCGTGAAGAAAAGTTTATCCATCCCATCACTAGAAAATAGGAAATATAGAAAAATTATTGAAACAAAAGTTGTTGAATAGAAAGAGTAGATTCTTATTTTATTATTCTTTACCACTGTTAGCTGGAGAATATTTCGTAAAAAATGAGATTATATTTTACAAGTGATAGATTGCGCCCTCTAGTGGGGAACTACGAACTTGAAAATATTTTTAATCATTTTCTAGGGGCCGAATTTGTCATTTGATTTTTTTTCCGGAAGTCATATGATAAACGGTTTCCGAGATACGGCCGGTGGCCAACCTTAATGAATCACCCTGTACATATGTATAATGAATTTAATAATTTTATGTTTTGAATCCTAAAATATATTCGAACACCTAGAAGTAAATGTGCATCATTCTAATTTTAAAAAAATATTTCCAGATTTTCTTCCTCTTGAGAAAAAGCTACAGACAGATGAGTTTCCTGCACATATATCATCACGCTATCATGATCAATTTATCTTGGATAGCTGCTAAATATTTCGGAGGTGGTCAAAGTGGCTGGGCTTGTGTATTCAATGCTATTATCCATGTTTTCATGTATTTTTACTATTTTGCTACATCCTGCAACCCTAAGTACAAAGAAATACCGATGAAGAAATTCATGACTCAATTACAACTGGTGAGAATAATTTATTACTTCGGTCATTCATATTTCGAATTTATACTTAAGAGCGAACAATACCTCGAATATAACGGGATGACTTGAAAAAATAACTAACATGTCGCATCTCACGAAAGAATTGAATTCTTCCCAAAAAAAAATTTTCAAAAAATACTCACAGACGCCTGCAGAACGACACCAGTTTTCTACCATAAACGTCGAAATTTCTCCTAATTCTAAGATGTCACGCGGCTATTGGCAATGTTAAAGTATGAACACAGCGATACAGGTGCCTGACGTTCAGATATTAACGAGGTTTAATGAAACTTGAATGTGGCTGTGTTGCCTAGTCGTAATTCAACACCTCGTGGTATTATTTGCTCTTAAGCTTATAATTGTGGCAATATTGATAAGAATGAATCTCCAATGTCAAAAGCGGTTGTCGCACTTCGTGGAATCTCAGCATTACAACATTTGATTCAATCGAACGAGATCGGCAGCAAATGAGATAGCACAGAACAATATTCCCATCAGTTTCACGCCATCTTCTTTCTTTCGTAATTGAATGCTGCGAAAATCCCCATAACTTCAAGGATCAGATGACAGTTGCCTGACTCTATCAAAGTTATATATATATAAATATAATTTTGTCATATAAGATAGAATAGATGCTATTGATAATGTTCAATCGAAAGATAGAAGATGAAACACTGTGTCTAAAATTAATTTTCTATTATATTTTTTGTACTACTTTTTCTCTCGAATGTCAATTCAATCATTGTGTGTCAGTTGACTCTAACTTTAATTTGACATTCAAGACCTAAACGTACAAATAATAAATTATATTGTGAGATATGAATATCGCATTGAAGATTTTATATGAAGGTATCACACAAATATCTGTACTTTTTAATAATTAAATGAAAAACTTCCTTCAAGTGGATTCATTTGCATTCAATATACAGCGTGTCTCACTGTAAATGACCTATTAGACGTTAGCGGAGAACGTATTATAATTTTGTGGTGAAAATTTGCATAATTCGGTGTTTTCGACAATCGTCTTTCTTTTTGGGTATTTCCATAGCTTCAACTACCGATTATACCGGAAACAGTTAACTACTTCCTCATTTTGAAGTGCACATCCTGTATATTATTGCATCATCGGATCAAGGAAAAGTTGCATAAAAAAAGTCTAGGTATTTAATATGATTATATTTTCCATATAAAATATGAAAGATTCTCCGTAGAACTTTCGGGTTATATAAGGGAAAACGATTAGATAACCAAAATTAATTAACAGGCCTGCCGACATATTCAAACGTAACCAAACGTGTATTTTGGAAAAAAAAAAAAACGCAATTTCTGATCATAAAATATTGTTTTTCACTACTGATCTCATTTCCAATAATGAGCTAATAGATTATCGATAAGGTTTCACTAATTGATCTCCGTTTCAGGTGCAGTTCGTCCTTCTGCTGTACTTCTATGGCTCTTCATTATTCAGTTCCTGTAAATACAACAAAATCATGAGCGGATTGATCTTATCACAAGCCGTCATATTCCTCTACCTATTTGGAAATTTCTACTACGACACGTATTTGAAAACGAAAAAAGGTGGGTTCAACTTCCGAAATAATTAATGTTTGAAGAATTTGAAATGTGCACCTAGCAAACTTTCATTGAAAGTCATAAAAACTTATACGAAAGGATTCACATCCAGAACAAAAATTTTCCTTACACTAATTTTCATCTTTTAATTTTTTCAGATAAAAAAATTGCCGAATGAGAATATCCTTGGAACTACCGTCTCGCATATATTGTCTACGAAATCATATCACATTTCATCACATCTATTTATTCATAGCAAATAAATTATTTCATGTTGATTTTATCAGTTCCTTCTATAACCTTCCCACTATAGCTCTCGGGTTCTGGTCCGATAAGTTAATCATTCTGCCTCCATGAACTACACCATGGAGGTAGGAAAAGAATGGAGGGGGCATAACGCTTGAAAAATGTCACACACTTTATAGAACCTTCTGTGGATTTACCCATACCAATATGTCCGACTTTGAACTGAATATTTTTGTCTCATTTGCTGTACACCCCAGAATACGAATATACACCTTGTAGTTGTCGGCCATATAGGTATGGGAAAATCCACAAAAGGTTCTAAAAAGTGTATGACACTTTTGGTACAAGGGAAATATTGGATATTCTACTTCCCCTTCTTTTAACTCCATGAACTACACCGGTGAAGATAGTGAAGCTCTGATAACGTTCAGAGTGTTTTGTGCTTGGTTGTTAAAGTTAATTTGTACTCTGTTGTCTCTGTTCGTTACAGAAAAGTTAGTGAAGTCACAGATAACGAGTGCAGTGTATGCATATTCGCAACTACTGCTAAGCGATACTTCCTCTGGCGATAGAAATTCGAACACTTCCAAGCTAGTAGTTTTTTGACGTGCCTGGTATTCTAACGTAATTTGCTTACTTTTGGATTTCATTTTCGAGCTTTTGTATTGTTCTCTGAGTAGAAATTTTGGTATACCGAAAGTGTTTGTAATATTCATCAATCGATTCCTTTCTTTCCGATAAAAATTTTCGATTGTATTTACTCGAAATGGCATCCTCCCGAAATGACTATTGTTGTGTGCCTCAACTTAATGTTATTCATGGTCAAAGAAGGAAGGATCATCTAGTGCCTCTCGTTTTAATTTTTTCCAAAGCCAAATGAAAGTAAAGTTAATTCGGAAACAGTATTTGGCAGGGAACTCAATGATAGAAGAAAGGCCTAGCTTTAGAAATTGAAGATTGGAAAACAGGTCACGAAATACATGAAAGAATGTTCACTGCATTTCTCTGATGTTTATTTTCATAAAGGTAAATTACCTACAATGTATTCATTCCGAAACAACTTCATGTCATGATGTTTTCAGGTGTAAATAAAAATAGAGAATTTTGAAGAAAAATGCTGCAGAGAAACTACCGAGCACTTCTGCAGCTACCTAATTCACATACTACACAAAATCATATTCTAATTAGTGATCTGGTTGAAAACCTAACAAAAACTAGATATACTGTTAGAGTTGATAATAGCTGAAGTTATTCATATAAATACATTAATACTTTTCATTTCTATAGGTAGGTTGAGCCAGCTGTGACATTTTTCATTTTGTATGTGTATTTTGAGCTGCTGTAATATGAACATTGAAAACAATTATATGTCTATCTGTTTCCTTTTCTTTAGAAATACGATGCAAAAGAACTATAGCCGAAAATCTGTTTTCATTTTATTGATTCACTCGTATGTAAACAAAGAACAAGTCATATCATTTGGACTGATTCTAGATTTACCACATAATATAGCCTGCATTCAGCACTTCTTCACATAAATAAGAGTCCTTAAATTACTTATTGAGGTGCCTTTTTTTCCAGAAATTCAAATAAACTTAGATATTGGTTCATTATGATCCACAAAGCAACATACACTAAAATAACACCGAAATTATCCTCCAGGGACGATTTTAAGTTCGATTTTATATCGTGATCCAAACGAAAAGTTCCTTCTCAAGAAATCTTACACGAAATTATAATGGTTTCTTTAAATATTCAAGCTCTGCTTAATAAATATTCGTTCTCCACCACATTTCTAAGGTTTGTTTACATAAAACTACTAGCTTGGACAGGTTCCAAATTTATCCGTTAGGGCGCTGGCATCTTCGCAGAGTGAGCAGCATATATTTGTATTCTGTGGTGAACAGGTTATCTTCTGTGATGATTTATTATAGACATCTCTTGTTAACCTATCCTATCCTCTTGGCAATCACTGTCTTGAAATTGTCCACATTCCTCCTACGTTCATTTGCTTTATTTAAACAATCAGAAATGTTTTCCGTGATGACTTCTCATAAAATCACCATGAACATAACCTTTTATATGAGCTTAACCTCAAAATTGTAGCGAAAACAAAAGAAGCATAGAAATACTTATCTGCACTGCCATTGGAAGCCAGTGGAGTTGGTGAACAATAACATTTGCATGCAGGTACTAAGAACAAACATAAAATTTTCTCGAGTATGTTTGCGTTTGCTAGATATTTCGAAAAATACCAATTCAATCCAATTGAAACTCAGTAGATTTTTATAGAGTATTCTGACAACTCCTGAAAAATTTCGTGAGGATTATATATCTATAAAAATGGAAATATCTGTTTCAAAATTGTTTTCATCAGTGCGAATTTGCTTATAATATTCATTTACCTTCATGTCATCTGGTTTCAACCAATCTTGGGGAAATAAAATGTCGAATGATTATAGATATAGGTGAAATGTTTTTGTCAATTATTTCACCCAATCACAAACTCAACTCTCGTAATTAGTACTCAAACCTTCTCTAACAATATTGATTCTATTTCAAAATTGTTTTTTATATATAAATGGTTGGTATTCACAAATTCAGCTTTCGAATTTAATAGTCAAACCTGCTCTACTAAAGTTGATTCCCTAAGTTGTTTCTTTAAAAAAATTTTGTTCAGTTTTTACGATAGACCCTTAGGTTGCGTATTCATACTTTCAATATACACATTCGAAATTCTATTTCCCCAATAATTCGAAAATTCAGAATCGATCGAATTGAAATTTACTCGAGAAATGACTCCACGTTGATGTTCTCTCGATTTTGTTAGATTTCAATCTCAATAATGAAAACTGTTAACCCAATCATGAAATATTAAAATAATGGCGAAAATATATTCTGCCTGCATGTGTGAGACGATAATCAAGCTCGGTTCAGAAATCCGGTATCGCAATATTCATTTATATTCAAAAATTATTGGTACAGATCGTGTGTGGCTCACCTTTAATGGCGGCGCATCCACCAATTTTACAGAATCTTCAATTCAATACAGCATCAACTTATAATTTATATTTGCATATTAATTCCCAACTTCTAATCACACTATACGTTATAATAACTTCTGTATGTTCATGTTTATATTAAAAACAATGTGAATTAAAAAGCCTGAATATCTATAAAGGGTAAGTAGGTACCTATTGAGTTTATAAATTGAAGAAATTAGATTCGATCGGCATGGAGAATGAACGGATTGAATAGATTAAGAAAATCAATGCTCTCTGATTTCTAATGAGAGATCTGAGCCTACTGGGCGCTCATACTTTCTCGTTCAGTTATAGAAATCATTTTTCTTCATTTTGAACAGTTTTGCTTCTTCTCGCCAGATGTCGCATGCAGAAATCTCTATTCCCACTAGTTCTCCAAAATGCCGTTGATCTATCCGCCTTATCATATTGAAAAATATCTATTCACCGGATGTCGAACCTGATCATCATACTCTATGCCGTACTCAAAGCGTTTGTGGGATCTATGTTGTGGTTGTCAAAATTTACTTTTCGGGCTGTGTTCGCGCGTCTGGTATTGTGTATTGTAAACAAATAATTGTGTTTCAAAGGACCTCAATAATAAGAACAGTGAACTCTACCGGTTAGATAATACTGGTGACAATTGAACAGGACTTTTGACTTACCTATGCCTCCGTTAACCCAGTTGTGAATTGAAGTGTTTACAGCAAATAAAAATCGAGGTGAGTTTGATCTGCTAATTCTAGAAATCCATGTTTTATTTCAAAGCTCGGTAAACGATTCAGGGTTTGTCTAATTTTTATTTTGAGTAATTCCTAACTAGGGCGTACCTTGCTGTTTACAATTGAGATTGAATTCTTCGTTTCCCCATGCAAAGTTATGGCTGGGGACATAACGTTTTATGTATTCTATTTTCTGTCACTCCTGCTGCGTGTGGGAAATCTATTTCCGTTTTCTCGATGACCACAATCTTTTCTAAGAATTCCTATTCATCTCCATGTTCAATGAAATTCTTAGTGCCTGAGTGTGTTCGTATTCGTTGTTCTAACTTGAATGAATTTAGTGGCTCAATGGATTAGACCAGACAATAAATAATCGATTAGCGGTTCAATTTGAATGTCAACTACGTTGTAAGGATGTTTGGGTGTCATAATAGCAGGTTCAAAACTTCATTCAAGCTACCTGCCCTTTCCAAGACAACCTTGAATGAACAGGGGGCAATTTTTAAAATTAATTCTCACTAGTGGATTTTTGGAGCCTCTTTTTCTCAAGTTTTCGCGTATTTTATCATATGTTTTATGAAAGATATGAAAGTTTGTGTTCTCATTTGGGATTGTAATGAATTTAAAACCAAAGACAGCGATAATGATCATTTCACAATGTATTAAAAATAAACAAGGAAAAATTGCTCAATATACGAGCTAGATATTACAGCAATCAGGATTATATGCGTCAAAAATACATGGAAATCATCAATATTTATCAACATTATTATGTTTAATGGTATTTAACCAAGGAATTAACTATTGATATACGTAATAATCGCAACCATCGAAATACGACCATTACAAAATCCACATCCTCAAATCTACTTTTTATCAAAAAGTGGACGTTTTTGAGAGACTTGGTTAATTCCAAATTATTTTACGGTTGACCTATCTGCCGATCTCAAACTCAAAAACTTCCGAAAAGGACAATTTGGAGACTCGATACTTATTGAGCAGGTTTTGAGCTGAAAAGTCAATTCATAATAGGTTGAAATAACTCCAGATAGAACCATAGACACTGGTATGAATCGAATTGAATTTTCAAAATTGATGTAAACTGAAAGATTTTCCTTTTTCCTTTCATCAAAAAAAGGCTTGAATATTCCCATCCAAGTTACTCTTCTACGTGGATCATAACGATAGGCTAATAAAAATGCCCAGTAGAGAAAAATTTCCTACATTCTAATTAATCTTCAATACATAACAACATTCAAGGTTCTTACTGCAGAGGAGTTATAATTACTATAGAGAATAATATGAAGTTCACCCAAACATAAGAGTAATAAAATAAGTACAGTTAACCTGGAGCTTGAACGGTTACATCATCATGAAAATTGGGTATAAAACAAACGAAGCGTGTCAAAACAACCGACTATTTGGAGAAAAATAATCTGCTAAAAACTTTTCCACCTGTAGATAAACCGTATCTGAATTTCCTCGAATTCAAATGCCCTCAATGGGGGTTTTTCCTTCGAAGGAAAATGCAGTAATTTTCATGAAAAACCTTTAGAACATCACATTTCAAACATATAATTCCAATATTATTATATATTTTTAAAACAATGTTTGATCACCTAAAACTGAAAAATAAAAATGGGGATTTGCATTTAAAGGGATTTGTCTTGAGCGCACGATATGGCAACGTCGAAATCAACTTTCTCGGAAAGAAAAGGACGTCAAATGTGTCACTTTGCATAGGAAAACAGAGATAGCTGTACTTCGATCTGGTTAGAGTAGAAGACAACGACAAAGGAATAGAAAAAGAAGAGCACAGACTGCCATACTGTCATATTACTGACAAATCGCAAACGGAAATTGTTTGGTTATATTGACAAAGAACACGTGTGTACCACATAATAGGAATAAATATTTCATTATTCTATAACAGAAAAAGCTATTCTACTAAACACCGTTGTCACTTCGTGCATGCCTGTCAAATCCCAAACCCCAATTTTGAAATCTGATTTGGAATACTTTCTGGTAATTTGGGAAAATGATGAATCAAACCCATAATAATTATGTTCAAATTCGCATTTGCAGTAATAACCCAAATTCAGGAAAAATCCCCATTAGTATTGTAGCTGTAGTTTTTCAAATTCCTCATGCGGAACGAATTTTCGATAAGGCCCGTTGTCACATCCGGTTTTTCAAGTTCCAGCACCGTTGCGGGACCGTACTTGCGGTCTGAACCTGAAGTATATAATTTCAAATGGGAGAATGACAGAATGTACACATCAGCGTGACCAATTATTTTTTTCAGAATCTACCAAACCTTCTGTAGAAATCTACTTTTATCTACCAAAGTCAATTACAGAAATCTACTGACAATCTACTGCTACCTAAGAGCAGTGTTTAGCACTTTATGTTGGAAGGAAAGTAGAAAACTTTAATGTTTCGTGTAATCTAAAAAAAATATCGCATTAACATTCGCTCAGCAAAAAAAGCTAGAGAAGCACTGCTGTGAAGGCAGCAGCTTTTGCACGCATGTTCGATAGAGATGACCGCTTTGGCAACGAATGTGAACATGTGCGCAAAAGCTGCTGCCTTAATTCACGGCAGTGCTTTTCTAGGTTTTTTTCGATAAATTACTGGATTTCAATTCGATCTAATCTGTTTATTTGAAAATATTGAAAAAATAAAATTTTGAATGAGTCTACGGAATCGTTGGGCGGATTTTACCCATTCACGAATTCGACCTTCGTAATTAAGCCCTAAATCTTCTCTACAAATATCGAGTTTTTAAGTTGTTTCTTCCAAAAGATAACGGCGGACCGTAAACACAGTAACTTCCGAACGAAACAACTCAGAAATTCGATATTTATAGAGAATATTTGGACCTTAATTATGAAGTCCGAATTCGTGAATGGGTAAAATCCACCCAATGATTCCGCAGATATTCTTATATATTCACCCAAATGAAAGGCTCTTCGGTTTTGGATGGAAACGATGAAAATGCGGGAAAATGTAGCGCACACACGCACCTATGATGGGAAATACGATATACTTATTGAGTGTGACGGGATTAGAGAAATACCCCAATGTCAGTCAGAGCCATCTATACGAGTTGTGCTATTTTTTCACATAATTCATGCGATTATAGTTAGGTTAGGTATGGTTGTGCCACTTCTCAACTCAGACAGAAGCGTTCTACTGCTTCAACAGTGAAAAGTAGAATTCTACTAAGATAGTTCGAAATACTACCAAAATCTACTGTTCAATTTCTGTCTACTAACAATGATGAAATTATAACGAAAATCTACTAAAACAGTAGATTTCTACCAAAATTGGTCACGCTGGTACACATCCGGCCAGCCCTTTGAGACGCCATCTGATTTTTGCAGTTCCGGCGCAGTTTCCTACTTCAGACCTTTGGCAGTTCAGACTGCAAGTACGGTCTTGCAACGGCGCAGGAAAGAATTTTCGATTAAGGGCCAATTGCACCGTTTTCGTCTTAAGCTTCAGTTAGTTAAGCGACAATAAACTTATTAAGCTCTGATTTAAATATTCGGCTTGCACCGAGGCTGAATGTAACTAGACTAAAGTTAATCTACAAATCTAGTTACTTTCTCATGAATTGGTACTTGTGACTAGCTTCATGTTGTTTATTTTAACCCTAATTGATGATATGATATAATAAGATATGAAAAATCAAGATGCATCTATTTGAAAAACCCACCGAAAAAATATAGCTTCCGTAAAAATATTGGATGTAACGTTCCCGACTTGTTTATTATCATTAAGACTAGGGATCTCTTACTACAGACCTGTGCTCTTACTTCTGCATTAGGCTTTAAACATTATTCAAATTTACAGTTATATACTCAAGTAAACTTATATTTTGTAATATCATAAGATTTGAGCTTCTGCATGGAATTACAATCCTGGCGTTTGTGAAATGAATAAATAAATAGTATTGATTTATCCGAAAAGCTTTCGGATCAGGAACGGCTTACCCATGGATAGACTTTCTATTGAATTATTTTGTTTGTAATAAGTATATTATGAATTGAGTTAATTTTTGGTCGAATATAATGAAAACTCTAATGTGAGATCCGCAGAATAAAAAGTATTCTATATAAATATTGAAGTATCATGTATGGATGGATTGACGAAGGTGCAATTTCCTTTACATTAATTCGTTTGTAGTTATATTTTGAGTCCAGTAAATATATAATCGAGGAGAATGATAGCACAGAGACAGCACCTGCACAATAATAAAGTAGTATATGATAGCTTTCCACGTAATACATCACTTAATAAAATAGTACAGAAGAATCTTCATGAAACTATGCTTTTTCATTCCAAATATGTCTACGATTTCATTCTGCTTTTTGCTCTTGGAAATAAATAAGCACATCATTGTAACTTTATCATTTCAAATAGTTGAAGGCTTATAAGAAATACCATTATTACCATTGAGTTTTCGAACTCAATGGAAATACTGATGTTAATTCTTCATGCTTTAAAAGATACGAATCAATGCCTACTGATGTCATTATCTCTCTATCATTTTTCATCAATATCATCTGAAATTCAATAACTTTTAATCAAAATTTGATCATCAAATCCATTAACTCGTACGAGTTCTTCACGAATGTCTAATGTAAACAAAAAAATGTAAACAAACTGGAGGTTACGTCCAGAAAAATGTCAAACTTGTACGAAATCGCTCGAAAGTAGGGTTAGATTTCGGAGCTTACCATTAATATTTCTTTTAAGCCCCCAAATTCCAGAGTTTAAATTTAATAGTCAGTTAAGGCCATTAAACGTGGATTATATGACGGTGCAAGATAATTTTTTACCTAAACCTTGGTTATGGTCTTTATCTATGGTTTTGTAATACGGTGCAAATGGCCCTAAGCTCGGTCTCTCCACCCGGCTTTTCGATTTCCAGCGCCGTGGCCAGACTGCGCTTGCGGTCTGAAGTACTTGTTAGGTTCATTCGGGTTCCAACAATTACTGTTCTAGAACTGTCAGGAGTTTGCGCAGTAGAGTTGGTCACGTTCGGGTTTTGTCGAACTGTTTCAGGACCGACTTGATCTGTGTTCGGGTTTTGTCAGAATTATCCTCGGACGGTCCTAGAACTGTCCGAAAACAGTACCTGCTTTCGAGTGGGTACTGTTCTAGGATTTCTACCACCGCATGGTTAAATTTTTTATTTTGGACAATGCCATTGAAATCCGATTATTTGAATATAATAATTGAGAGTTATGTTTGTGTTTGGATGCGTTTTTTAAATTTTAATCCATTGGTCTATCATTGACTACCTAATCGTTAACGGATAAAAGTATATTTTTTCTTTCAATCAGAAAAATGCCGATGACCATTTCAAAGTTGTGTTTTATTTTTCAACATAATTAAATTTCCGTTTTGAATCGAATTATAGATTTTTATTTTTAATATTCGACAATTCAGTGTATTGTGAAAAAAAATCAAATATAAGAATTTTGTTTGAGATATGAAAAATGGGAAAGAGTTTTTTTTCTCATACTCATCTGGTTGGTCGAGAAATTGATGACGTTTCGTCGATTGTATTTCTATATCGCCAGATTGAATTCATTCTATCATTGAGCTGATCTAAATTAAAAAAATTGATTCTCCTCTGCCTCTGTCTGTCCTTAGGTCTGTTCGGGTTTTCATGTATTTTGAACTGTCCTAGGATAGTTCTAGGACTCGAAAGGTCTGCTCATTGGTTCTGCGCAGTTCGGGAACAATCCTAGGATAGTCCGGAAATTGGAACCAGAATGAAGCTAATATCAAATAGGAGAATGCGCTCATTCGCCCAGCCTGTAGCGGCGTCGCCGCCGCGAAGGATATTCTTTGCCCAGAAATTCCTTGCAAACATCCGATCTTCCAAGTTCTGGCGCCATTGCGGTACCGTACTTCACACCGCAAGACCGTTCGTACCGCAAGTGAGGTCCCGCAACTGCGCCTGAACTTAAAACACCGGATGTGTATACCGGCCCTTAGGTTTTCCATTTGAATTCTAGCATTTCTATTATACAGGGTGTATGGTAAATATGCGGCCTAAATTTAAAAAATGTTTCTTTGAACTTACAGATACGAGATGAAAAAAAAAACCTAGAAAAGCACTGACGTGAAGTCAGCAGCTTTTACGCGCTTTGTTCACTTTGCGAAATGGCGACTTTGAAATTTCAGTGAAATTCAATTCAATTCAAATATGAAAACTGAAAGAAAAATTCGAAATTTTCCATAGTTAATTCTTCATATTGACACTGTACATCTTCCAACCAAGTTTAATGTCGATCAGATTAATATAGATAGTTATTGAAAAATCAAAATTTCAGATGGCTGTAACACAAAAACCATCCGGCAGATTTGGCCCATTAACGAACTTAACCGAGATATTCATGAGTAAATCCTAACTTGAAAATTTATTGACTCTAGGTCCTTCCTTTCGGAAGTTAGTGCACATACGGACGGACAGACAGAATTCAATTCGACCACGGATTCTTCTTCAGGGAGTTCAACCAAATCGTTTAAGACCATTTTCGGCTCAAAATTCGAAAATGGGGGTTTTTTCATGAATTTGGGTTATTACTACAAATGCAAATATGAACATAATTATTATGGGGTTGATTCATCATTTTCCCAAATAACCTTCAGAAAGTATTCAAAATCAGATTTCAAAATTGGGGTTTGGGATTTGTCATGCATGCACGAAGTGACAACGTTGTTTAGTAGAATTGCTTTTTCTGCTATAGAATAACGAAATATTTATTCCTATTCTGTGGTACACACGTGTTCTTTGTCAATATAACCAAACAATTTTCTTTTGCGATTTGTTAGTAATATGACAGTCTGTGCTATTCCTTGGTCGTTGTCTTCTACTCTAACCAGATAAAAGTAACACATTTGACGTCCTTTTCTTTCCGAGAAAGCTGAATTCGACGTTGCCATATCGTGCACTCAAGATAAATCCCTTTAAATGCGAATCCCCATTTTTATTTTTCAGTTTAAGGTGATCGAACATTTTTTTAAAAATATAATATTGCAGTTATATGTTTGAAATGTGATGTTCTAAAGGTTTTTCATGAAAATAACTGCATTTTCCTTTAAAGGAAAAACCCCCATTACAGACGTCGTGACGAAATGATAACGCGCTGTTTCCTAGAATAAGTGCGTAAAAGCACATGTTATCTATCCTACAATAAGTATCCAAAGTCACTTTCACCAGCTTGGATACAAGCATGCATTCTTCTCATCAGTGATTGCCGAACTCTTTCAATCACATACCAGGTTCATTCTGAATGGAGTTACATCCAGCAATTATCACATTTCGCAAGTCAGCCAAATTTTCTACTGGATTAGAAATGATCATCAATATTCCCAGATCACTGAGTTGGTCGGGGTGGACAGCACGCTTGGCCCGAGCAACCGTCTGATTTAAACCTTCTAGATTATTTCTTGTGGGGTTATCTGAAGTAATTAGTTTACGCTACTCCAATAGAAAATTTGGATTACTTGCGAAATTGGATAACTGCTGGATGTACTAGATTCAAAACAAACCTGTTGTGTTTGAAAGAGTTCGGCAATTACTAATGAAAAGTATGCATGCTTGTAACTCAGCTGCTGGAAGTCATTTCGAGCTCTTATTGTAGATTAAGCCAATTTAACATGTGCTTTTCGATAATAAAATATTGCAGCTGTCGTAAATTTCTTTCACCCTGTACTTTTGAAACGAAGTGGTTCTTCAAATATCGTCAAAAAACAAAATATCCTTGAAATAGTTCAAAGAAACCCCCTTTAAATTTTTGCTGCATGTTTACCAAACAGCCTGTATATTGTCCAAATACAAGGTGTACAAAAGGGTTACCGAGTTTCTTCCGGAATTTATTGTATTTACGGTCGGCCTAACTGCTGACTGCGTAAACACAATAACTTCCGAAAGAAACAACTTAGAAACTCTATATTTGTATAGAAGGTTTGGACCTTAATTACAAAGGCCGAATTCGTGAATGAGTAAAATCCGCCCAATGATTCCGTAGATATACAATATTTCCAAAAATACAGATCAGATAGAATTGAAATCCAGTACTTCATCGGAATATTACAGTTCGAAGGTTCATACAGAATTTAATGAGGATGAGATGATAAGAAAATCACAGAAATTTTTTATCTAATTGTTCTAATGACACGATCATCACGAAATTTTGCATGAAGTTGGCTTTCAGCATCTTCAAACTAGCAGCGAAGTTTATCAGGATTGAATCAGTATTTTCCGAGTTATACCGAAAAGAGCAACGATATGGAGAAAAAAAACCTCGAAATTTGACATATTTTTTCCCGATAACTCCAAAACTTATAATCGTATCAAACTGAAATTTGGTACACTGCTGTGAAATATGAAGCTCAAAGTCCGAATGGAAATTTTTTCTGGATATAATGAATGGTTCTCGAAAAAAAAAATTTTGCAAAAAAATTAAAAAAAAATTTTTTTTTATTCACTGACTGTATGATCCTGACAAAATTTGGCTTAAAGTTGCGCGTTGTTATACTCCACCTAATTGATGAGTTTGAATCCAATCGCTCGAGTAGTTTCTGAAAAAAAAATAAATAACTTCAAAATTTCAATTGGATATAGGTAACTCGCGACATTTCAATGTGCGACCTACCCTGAAAGTTTCAAGTTGCTACCTCACTCCGTTCGACAGTTATCGTGACCACGGCCGGCCGGCCAGACAGAATCGATTTTGACGCCGGATTCGTCATGAGTGAGTCCAATTTAGTCGTTTGAGACTATTTTCAGCTCAATCATCGAAATTACAGACATTTGGACAAAACGATAGCACGCTGTTTCCCTAATACATGCGCGCAAAAAGCGCTGCCGTGAGAAGAGAAGAGTAGCTTTTGCGAGCATGTTCAAATTTGTTGCCAAATCGGTCATCTTTTCACGTATCGACCCCGCCAAACATAGCTTGTCAATCTTCTAATCATAATATCCACACGAAATTCAACTTTCAAGCTGTCATTTTTCTATCAACTACTGGATTACAAATCGATGCAATCTGTATTTTTCGAAATTTTGGAAAATTTTGAATTGGGATATCGACGGAATTATTAGGCCCATTCACGAATTCGATCATCGTGAATAATCCCCAAACCCGAGCCCAAACCTACTCTGCAAATATAGAGGTTCTAAGTGTTTTCTTTCGGATGTTACTGTGTAAACAGTCGTCCTCTTGGATGATCATGCCCCCAATAACTCCCGAAAAAAACAACTCGTTATTTGTAGGGTAGTTTTGGACCTTGATTTCGAAGGCCACCCCAATATTTCCAAAAAATCGAATTAGATCGAATAGACGACTTCGGCTCAAGTGGCCAACCCACAATTTTCTTCACAAATTTATAATACTATTACTGGGGAACGGGAATTTCCGGACAAATTCGACATGATAAGGTTCGCGTTATTTATAAATATCCGTTAAAGATTCCTCAGCTCCTCGGACAAGATAATTCCTTCCAAATAGGGGGTTTTGTTAAGATCATCTCTGATTGGCTGGAATTTAAGTTGTGATTCCTGATTTCATGTTAATAGTGTCAAATTTATATTGGATATGTTCCGCAAATCAACTTGGTTATTTCGGTTGCCGGTTTTTCGTTCAGTAAATAAGAAATATTCGGTTGCTTCCTGAAAAAAAATGTTAATTACGGAATTTGATTGATGAAAAAACGTTCTTTCTGTCACCAGAACGACAGTCAATGTTCTATAGTAACATATCCATGACATAGAACAATCTTTATTTACTTTGTGATTCATAGAACATAGAAGAAACAACAATCAACACTGGGAAAATTACTAGGTATGGTCTATGGATCATAAGGTAAATAAAGATTGTTCTATGCTATGGATATGTTTCCATAAAACATTGATTGTCGTTCTGGTGATTGGACTTAATATATCTATGTTCTAGTGACAGGAAGGTGAACTTTTCATGAATCAAATTCTGTAATTAACCAACCGAATATTTCATATTCACAGAACGGAAAACCGGCAACCGAAATAACCAAGTTGATTTGCGGAACATATCATTTATAAACTTTTAACATGAAATCAGGAATCCCAACTTGAAGTTCATAACAACTAAAACCTATATTTGGAAGGAATTATCTTGTTTGACGCGCCAAGGCATGTTTTACGGATATTAATAAATAACGCGAACCTTATCATGTCTAATTTGTCCTGAAATACCCGTTCCCCAGTGATAGTAAATTTGTGATGAAAATTGTGGGTTGGCAACTTGGGCCGAAGTCGTGTATTGAAATCCAGTACATTTTTCAAAAATGACAGCTTTAAAGTTCATACAGAATTCTGTGGGTATGTTATGATCAGAAGATCGCAGAATATAGAATATTTCGAAAAAACAATTTCAGAAATTGGAATTTTTTTCAAATTATTGAAATGATACTATTGTCACAAAATTGTGCACAAAGGTATTCTTCAGTATTTCCAAACAAATCACCGAGTTCCGTAATCATTAAATAAGTATTTTTTGGGTTATTCCGGAAAAAACAACTATACCTATACCGAAAAAATCGCGCAATTTGACATATTTTTTTCCCGATATCTCCGCAAAGTCTAATAGTATCGAACTGAAATTTGGTACACTTCTGAAGAAAAATTTTTTGTTTACTTACAGGAGTACGATCTCAACAACACTTAGCAGAAAATTGCTCCAACTAACTACCAAGTTTCGATCCAATCTCCTAAATAATTCGGAAATAGCGGGTAAATAACCTAAATATTTGGCCTCTTTTGCCCATTAACGGACTCAACGTCGCATATTGAAATGCAACCTACCCTGAAAGTATCAAGTTGATAGAATTTTCTGTCTAGCCCTGATTGTACCTACGGCCGGTTGGTCAACCTGTCAGAAGCGATTTTCAAACCGGATTCTTCATCAGCGTGTCTATTCGAGGCGTTCAAGACCATTTTCAGGACAAAAAAATCGAAAATTACAGAAAATTTGGACTGAACAATAGCATGCTGTTCTCCAGAACATGCGCGCAAAAAATGCTTCAATAGGTCCACCCCCGCGAGATTTATTGTTCAGAAATATAAAAATGTGTTAATATAGACACCGGACTCTATTCCTGCAGAAAATTGAATGAGTTTTAGTATTCCATTTTTTTGCAATATGGAGAGGCAAAAATTTTCTGAACTTCACGTTAGAGTGTGGATTCCAAACACAATGACACAAACTTTTACATAAAGTTGAATATTGGGCCAAGAATAGAACCATGATGCACCTCGAAAATGTTCAGACAGACACAACGTCAGTTTATCAGAAAAGTTTCCAGTTCACGGCCGAGAAGCAGACATCGAATCACCTTATTATTCTAACTCGGTATGCGGGAACTTATCTGTTTCACAACTTGCAGACTGTATAATTGGGACATTGGCTGCATGCCCAAACACCATAACATATATCAGAGGATGTAACATGGTCCTGCCGACCAGTTGCCAAATTGTGTAATTAAAATATGTTTTTATCTGTCTGGCACGTCTGAAAAATTCTATTGTGATCCTTGTTGTTTTCTTAATGGCAGACATGCCATCGTCTATGTTTTGAAGCGTGCATGTACAGGGTGGGCAAAATTCGTTGTCTACCGAAGGGATCTCGAGAACTATAGCAACTAGAAGAAAACTGATAACACATTCTCTAGCGCTTTTTTTCTGACTAATACGAATCTGAAAACAGATCCAGCTTATCGCGCATAGAACTTGAGTTATGAGCGAAAACTGAGAAATTGTCATTTTCAATAATGCTGAATAACTCGCTTCTTTGAACTCGTATTGGTAATCTGTTGATACATTCTACAGGCACTTTTTTAAGAGTAATTCAAATATAATACGACTGAAATTTTTAATCCAGCCATTTTCAGGCCAAAGTGTGCCTGTAGAATGTATCAACAGATTTCGAATACGAGTTCAAACAAGCGAGTTATTCAGCATTATTGAAAATGTCAATTTCTCAGTTTTCGCTCATAACTCAAGTTCTATGCGCGATAAGCTGGATCCGTTTTCAGATTCGGATTAGTCAGGAAAAACGAGCTCGGGAATGTGTTATCAGTTTTCTTCTAGCTGCTATAGTTCTCGACATCCCTTCAGTAGACGACGAATTTTGCCCACCCTGTACGCTAAGCGAAACCTATGAAATAGGTTTCAGAACTGAAATAGGTCTGTTGCATGTTACACGAATTATCATATTTTATGTTTTTCTCATTCTATATATATAACAAAATCATAATGTATGCTATCACACACTTCAACAATTCCCGAATTTTGAATAATTCGGTATCAAAAATGGTAAAATCGGGACCCAAGGTCAAAGCGGGAGAAACGCGTCAGATCGCTTTGTACGTCATTCGTTATTGTACGATTCACGATCGATACAGCCGACGCTGTCTATTGGTTTGCTAGAGAGAAAAGTACACGAGAAGAGGGAGAGAGTGGATAGATCCCGGTACGTCACGATAGCCGCGAAGTTTTGTCGGTTTGAACAGCCGATATGCGGAGCCAAATTTAGATCAATTTCTCGTTGAAAATAGAAAATTTTGACGGTGGTTAAGGTTTTTCAGTAGTCTTATGGATAGAATATTTGATTCCAATGATAAAACAAATCATGCAAAAAACCTATTGAACAATCTATGCAAGGATGTCAATTCGCCTGTCTGGTCACTTGGACATGGACAAGAAATAGAGGAGTACAAGAAAATTTTGCACAAAGTAACTGATATTTGGTACACTGTTTTGTAATAGTTAGAGTTCAGGGTTAGATTAATTGTGCAGGTTGAAAAAACACCCTGTACATAGCGTTTCCTTAACTACGCTATCTGTTTACGATTGTACTATAATAAGTCATTATTTGAGAGTTTCTAATTTTTTTGGCGCACTTCTAGTTTTCCGAGAAAAATTTTTCAAAAAATGATAATGTCGAAATTTCGTTCCAATCGATTCTACTTTCATTGTTAACTTTGGTATGGCTCATTCAATTTTGATGAAATTTGCAGTGTAGAACAATCTGAACGAGTACATTCAAAAATCGCAAAAGTCTTTCAAAATACAGGGCTGTAATTTTGATAATTTTAGGATTTCAGATTAATTGTGCAGTTGAAAAAAAAAACACCCTGTACAGGGTGATTCATTAAGGGTGGCCACCGGCCGTATCTCGGAAACCGTTCATCGTATAACTTCCGGAAAAAAATTCTTATGACAAAATCGGCCCTTAGAAAATGATTAAAAATATTTTCAAGTTCGTAGTTCCCCACTAGAGGGCGCAATCTATCACTTGTAAAATATAATCTCATTTTTTACGAAATATTCTCCAGCTAATAGTGGTAGGGAATAATAAAATAAGAAAATACTCGTCCTATTCAACAACTTTCGTTTGAGTAATTTTTCCATATTTCCTTTTTTTTAGTGATGGGAGGGAAAAACTTTTCTTCGCAAAAAAAACACTCGTACTTCTGTATGCGTGAACCGATTTTCACGTAATTTGATTTTATTCGAAGGCCATTAAAAGCAGATCACAGAAAAATATGACAACAATATATCGGGTGATCCAATTAAAAACTACAGGCTGTTTTATGTCACTTCACCCTATTTGCGCGTTTTACTGAAGAATTTCAAATGCAATGCTATGCTTCTAACCGACTGAGAATAAGCTGAGCATTATCACCTATCGACTTGTTAAAACCGCAGACAGATACCTCCAGTCATTCCGAAGATATTAACATTTTTGTGAATTTTGATAAGTGTTGTTCAACTCTGTGAGCTTGAAACAACAAGAAAGTGACTTTAGTCGTCATGACAACGCAGAAAAATACTGAACACACATGAAATAACAATAATACGATAAAATGAAACAAAAATAAGCAACAACGAAAATATTTGAACAAAAAAGAACCCTCATTCATAATCATTTGAAATATTCAAAATGTCTACCATTTTTTTCTATACATAAATTGAATCTTTCTTTAGTTGATACTGGTCACAGTTTCAGCTGCCTGTCGAAATCTATTTTTTATATCCTCACTTGTAGCTGGGGGTGTTCGGAAAACTAAGTCTTCATTCTCCCCCAAAAATAAAATCTAATACTGTGAGTTCGAGTGATCCTACTGGAAAAATACTCTCTCGTCCAATCCACCTCTTTGAGAAGACGGTATCCTATTCCCTAACATTAGCAGCATAATGCGCCGGGCAACCATCTTGTTGATACCACATATCTAACCTGATTTGAATAGCAATATCTTCTAAAAAATTTCGAAAATTTTCCGTTGAAATTTCAAGCACCTTTGTCCCGTTAAGATACTATCGAAGAAAAATGGTCCGAAAACTGTTCCATCAAAAATTCCGCACCACACACGTAAACACTCGAGCGATTCTGATTATTGACATATCTTTGCCAATATGGATAGTTAGATGATCAGTAGTGGAGGTTGTGAAAATTTACTTTACCATTGCTGGAAAAAGTAGCCTCGTCAGTCCATAATATTCTATGAAGGACCTTAGGTTCGCCGTTAAGCATTCGTTTCAACCAATTGCAAAAGTCCTGTCGTCTCTTTCAATTCTTGGTGCAAGACAACATGATACGGATGCAGTTTATGGTCCTTTAGTGTCCTTTGAACTAGCGAATAATTCGATCCCAAATCACTTGCAATTTTTCGGATGCTTAAATGTTATTCAGCATAAACATAAGCCAAAACTTTTATGATATTATCCTCATTAAGACGTTTTCCATTTGTTCTTCCAACATATTGAACCTTCCAAGTTTGTCGCAGTCTTTGTGTCAATATTTTGAATACTTTTCTGGAATGACGACGTCTTTCAGGATATCGTATCGGGTATTCCCTTTCAGCTACTGCATTTTCTAAACATTCAGCATGAACATTAAGCATATCATATGCTTCCCCGTTTGAATAATAAGGCCTCTTAAACTAGTAGTTTGCAATCGACCTAAATAAATTTTACAGCTATAGAAACCGAGAATAAACAGTAACGCCAAAGCTTACTGGATCTAGATCAGCTTGTTTTGTGAGTGACATACATTTTTGATAAGTTTTTATTTTTTCATTTGATTGTTTAGATGATGAAATAACTCAATTCCTCCTGAATTTCACAGGGTTGATCAACACTTATCGAAATCTGCAAAAATGTTAATATCTTCGGAATGACCGGAGATATCTGTCTGCGGTTTTAACAAGTCAATAGGTGATAATGCTTAGCTTATTCTCAGTCGGTTAGAATTATAGCATTGCATTTGAAATTCTCCAGTAAAACGCGCAAATAGGGTGAAGTGACATAAAACAGCCTGTAGTTTTCAATTGGATCACCCGGTATGTTGTTGTCATATTTTTCTGTGATCTGCTTTTAATGGCCTTCGAATAAAATCAAATTACGTGAAAATCGGTTCACGCATATAGAAGTACGAGTGTTTTTTTTGCGAAGAAAAGTTTTTCCCTCCCATCACTAAAAAAAAGGAAATATGGAAAAATTACTCAAACGAAAGTTGTTGAATAGGACGAGTATTTTCTTATTTTATTATTCCCTACCACTATTAGCTGGAGAATATTTCGTAAAAAATGAGATTATATTTTACAAGTGATAGATTGCGCCCTCTAGTGGGGAACTACGAACTTGAAAATATTTTTAATCATTTTCTAGGGACTGGATTTGTCATTACAATTTTTTTCCGGAAGTTATAGGATAAATGGTTTCCGAGATACGGCCGGTGGCCACCCTTAATGAATCACCCTGTACATTGCTTTTCCAAAAGTTTCTTATTCGTTTCAGATTCTACAATAATATGTCATCATTCAGAGGTTTTAAATTTTTTTTGGCACACCTCCGGTTTTCCTAGAAAACATTTTTGAAGAAGAGCATGATCGAAATTTGGCTCACAAGCAATGAGAGTATTCCGCACTAGGTAGGAAAGCTGTATCGTCCAAGGATGCAAAGTTGTTCGTCACTTCTAAAATATTCTTTTCAAATTCGAAATATATTCTGAATTGAATGATTTCATACAAAATATTAGCAATTAAATATGAATTTGGAATTTGAAAAGAATATTTTAGAACTTCAGAACTGCTTTGCATCCTTGGACAATACAGCTTTCCTACCTAGTGAGGAATACTATCACTGCTTGTCAGCCAAATTTCAATCATGCTCTTCTTCAAAAATGTTTTCTAGGAAAACCGGAGGTGTGCCAAAGAAATTAAAAACCTCTGAATGATGACATATTATTGTAGAATCTGAAACGAATAAGAAACTTTTGGAAAAGCAATGTACAGGGTGTTTTTTTTTTCAACTGCACAATTAATCTAAAATCCTAAAATTATCACAATTACAGCCCTGTATTTTGGAAGACTTTTGCGATTATTGAATGTACTCGTTCAGATTGTTCTACACTGCAAATTTCATCAAAATTGAATGGGCCATACCAAAGTTATCAATGAAAGTAGAATCGATTGGAGCGAAATTTAGACATTGCCTTTTTTTGATGGAATTTTCTCGGAAAACTAGAAGCCATTTTTCCAATATTTCTAAAAATACAGATTTGATCGAATTGAAATCCAGTAATTTATCAGTAAAAAATTCTACATTGAACATGCGCGCAAAAGTTGCTGCCTTGACGGCAGTGCTTTTTGAATTTTTTTTTGGTCAATCACTAAGGTTTATTATTTGATATTATCAAATAATAAACCAATAACAAAGATCTGACTTGCTCTATTAGTTGCAATTCCTAGAGCAATCAAGTCCTTTATACATGAACACAATTTCCCCATCCAGTCTGGAATCGGGTCTCTAAGTTATTCAAGGGCAATAAATTACTCCAGTACCGAAAAAAAATCCAACATCCAGCTAAATCGTGATCGGCGAAACTCATTCAATAGGAAACTATGTTTCCACTTTTCCGAGAGACGCCACGCCACGTCTTACACAATCAATTACTCTACCTGAGCTTTCCATGACCCTCCGTTATAGCTCGTTATTTTCCAGTTTAGAGAGGCATTCTGGATTCGAGAAGGCTTACCGGAGAAGATTGCTTAATTAAGTCTCTAAGTATTCTTATCCGAAACGGTTAAATTCGGAAGACTGTCGGACAGTTCAATTACCCGAATAGCTCTTGCTGGCTCATCGATCCACAGGAAAAGTTTTGAGATTTATACGGGGTGTCTGGATAAGTATACTCCATTCGGTCTTCGAAATGTGGTGGCCGCAGCTTGATAGAAATCCGTTATATACAGAAAAGACAGTCGGTAAGATGCGAAAACCAGCGGTAATTTAACGAGGGTCAGAATAAAATGGACCAGTGGAAGAATCAAAATCTCAGCGCAATGCCATATCGAATAAACGGCTGTTCTCTTGCAATATTAAAAATGTGTGGTGGGGGCTGCAGTCCACGATACGCGATCGAAGAAAGCCCTTGCAAATAGCACAGTACAATAGCTCTCCAAACGGGAGAAACGTTAGACCATATCGGTTGAAAATACAGTGCGCGTCAAAATTATGGAACAAATTCATTTTCTCAGAAGAAAAATATTTGGCAACAAAATCCTGAAACAGGTCAATTTTTGTTTCACTTTTACCAAATTTATATGAATTTTTGAAGGATTGTTATTGCACCCTGTGCCATCCCCATCAACCCTCTATATTCTTTTAATAGGGAAAGTAGTTCATGTAGTTGTTTTTTGGCAAGGTCTTTGTATCTCCTTTACAGGCGTGCAGAAATTTTCAAGAAAAAATTTCAAAAAGCACTGCCGTGAAGGCAGCAACTTTTGCGCGCATGTTCAATGTAGATGACCGCTTCAGCAACGAATTTGAACGGCCGACTGCGTAAACACAATAACTTCCGAAAGAAACAACTTAGAAACTCGATATTTGTAAAGAAGGTTTGGACCTTAATTACGAAGGCCGAATTCGTGAATGGGTAAAATCCACCCAATGATTCCGTAGATATACCCAATCAAAATTTTATTTTTCCAATATTTCCAAAAATACAGATCAGATCGAATTGAAATCCAGTACTTCATCGAAAAATAACAGTTCGAAGTTTCATACAGAATTTAATGAGTATGATATGATAAGAAAATCATAGAAATTTTTTCTTTCAAATTGTTCTAATGACAAAATTATCACGAAATTTCGCATAAAGTTGTCTTGCAGCATCTCAAAACTAGCTGTGAAGTTTTATCAGGACTGAATAAGTATTTCTCTAGTTATATATACTGAAAAAATCAACGATATCGAGAAGAAAACCTCGAAATTTGACATATTTTTTCCCGATATCTCCAAAACTCATGATCGTATCGAACTGAAATTTGGTACACTGCTGTGAAATATGAAGCTCGAAGCGTGAGTGGAATTTTTTTTGGATATGATGAATGGTTTCCAGAAAAAAAAATTTTTTGGAAAAAAATTTCGAAAAATTTTTTTTTTTTAATTTAATGACAATATGATCCTGACGAAATTTGGCTCCAAGTTGCGCGTCGTCATGCTCCACCTAACTGCCAAATTTGAATCCAATCGCTCAAGTAGTTTCTGAAATAAAAAATAAATAACTTCAAAACTTCAAGTGCCTATAACTCCGAAACTATTCGACTGATTTGGCCCATTAACGAACTTAACCGCGGCATTCTGATGCGCAACCTATCTTGAAAGTTTCAAGTTGCTAGCTTGCTTCGGTCGACAGTTATCGTGTCTTACCGGACAGAATCGGTTTTGACACCGGATTCGTCATCAGTGAGTCCAACCTAGTCGATTGAGACCATTTTCGGCTCAATCATCCAAAATTACAGACATTTGGACAAAACGATAGCACGCTGTTCCCCTAGAAAGTGGAAAAACTTCAAAGGGGTTTTCAGTATGTGCCCTTTGTCATAGCTCATTTACTTTGAAACGATGGTACCTGATGAAATTTGTCTTTTTCTCCATTAAAGGGTTCGTAGGGGTTGAAAGTTGTGCATGAACAAAACCGTAATTGTCAACTTTCATTCGGTGACAAATTTCATCGGGTACCATCCTCTGAAATTAAGTGAGCCATGACAAAGTGCAGATACTGAAACTAACTAACTAATATTTCAAAAAAAAATATTTTTTTCTTGAAAATTTCTGCACGCCTGTAAAGAAGATACAAAGACCTTGCCAAAAAAGTACCACATGACCCACTTTCCCTATTCAAAAAATTCAGAGTGTTGGTGGGGATGGCACAGGTTACAACAAAAATCCTTCAAAAATGCATATTAATTTAGTAAAAGTGAAACAAAATTTACCTGTTTCAGGATTTTGTTGCCGAATATTTTTCTTCTTAGAAAATTAATTTGTTACATAATTTTGATGCGAACTGTATATACGACAATTTCATTCCATTGTGTGAGAGGAATTCATTTACCACAATGAATTACTCGAATAATTCCATTTGTGAAAATGAGTATTTGGGTTTTATTATCGCCATAACTGGTTTGAAACGTTGAAACGTTTGAAACTAAAATAAATTCTATGAATGTAATAAATTGAAAAACAAAAATTATTGTCTTTTAAATTGATTGACCACCAAAATACCATTCTATGATTCAAATTTTTTCCTTTATACTTAACATTTCGATTTATGATCAATCACTTTATTTTCAACCGATATGGTCTAATGTACCTCACGTTTGGAAAGCTACCGGTCAGCGCTTCCTACGTTCGCGTATTGTGGACTGGAAGCGGAATTTCAGAATCAGATAGTGGCTTTGTTTTGGTTCCGAATTCAGAACGGTTCGGGACAGTTGTGAATTGGTTCTGAACTCGGGACCATAACAGAGCTATAACTCGATAAGATCTTCAAAATGAGGTATCGCAAAACCCCTCGTCCCTATTCAAAATCAAGGGGATGTTCTTACCCCCGTTAGGGGGTTGCAGTTACAAGGAGTGGAAAAGTTGTTCTCACTCAAATCACGAATTGCCGGGTCCGAGCGATTTTCCACATTTTCATTTCAAAGCCGGAAAATCGAGGTGTTAAGTTTTCGTTGGACCACACTGTACAGGGTGGACAAAATTCGTTGTCTACTGAAGGGATCTCGAGAACTATAGCAGCTAGAAGAAAACTGATAACACATTCTCGAGCTCTTTTTTCCTGACTAATCTGAATCTGAAAACAGATTCAGCTTATCGTTCATAGAACTTGAGTTATGAGCGAAAATTGAGAAATTGTCATTTTCAATAATGCTGAATAACTCGCTTCTTTGAACTCGTATTGGAAATCTGTTGATACATTCTACAGGCACTTTTTTAGGAGTAATTCAAATTTAATATGACTGAATTTTTCAATCCAGCCATTTTTGAGGAATGAGAAGAATTTTGGATTTTTTAAATGTAAACTATAGTCGAAAGATCTCTTATCTTGCTACAAAATTTTTGCTGATTTCAAAAATGTATCATATGTCGCTATTCACGTGAATATTACATGAGAAAATATTCATTACTTTTTTCCTGCTTTTCTATTCCTTGTTGAATTATGAGTAGGCTGACGTTACCATAGCGACAATTCAATATACATTAACTTTGTGTGAACTTGCGCCTCTATGATTGGAATCAGCGATTGCTGAATGAATATATCTATGGTTAATTTGTCATTGTTCTTAAGATTAGCAATATTTCGGGTCATTAGGGATAAGATTTTCTATTGCTAATCTTAAGAACTATGACAAATTAACAATAGAAATATTTATTCAGCAATCGCTGATTCCAATCATAGAGGCGCAAGTTCACACAAAGATAATGCATATTCAATCGTCGCTATGGCAAGGTCAGCCTACTCATAATTCAACAGTGAAAAGAAAAGCAGGAAAAAAGTATTGACAATTTTCTCATGTAATATTCATTTAAATAGCGACATATGATACATTTTTGAAACCAGCAAAAATGTTGTAGCAAGATAAGAGATCTTTCGACTATAGTTTACATTTGAAAAATCCAAAATCTTTCTCATTTCTCGAAAATGGCTGGATTAAAAATTTCAGTCATATTATATTTAAATTACTCCTAAAAAAGTGCCTGCAGAATGTATCAACAGATTTCGAATACGAGTTCGAACAAGCGAGTTATTCAGCATTATTGAAAATGACAATTTCTCAATTTTCGCTCATAACTCAAGTTCTATGAACGATAAGCTGGATCTGTTTTCAGATTCGGATTAGTCAGGAAAAAAGAGCTCGAGAATGTGTTATCAGTTTTCTTCTAGCTGCTATTTTTCTCGAGATCCCTTCAGTAGACAACGAATTTTGCCCATCCTGTATATTCGAGGTATTGTTTGCCTTTAATTACGAAGGTCGAATCAGCTTGCCTGGAAACATTGTACAGGACTGCGTCGATATTGGTAATTACTCTTTATCCCGTGTATTTATATGCATTCCAAACGGAATCTCTAACAGGTCCGCATTCCGAATGATTTCGATATTTCGACTAAATAAACATCCAGTGCCAAAAAGATGTGCCAACATTTTCCGATTTACGCAATTGTCTGATGACGCAAAAGTGACGATATATTTATGAATGAGCTAAATTTGAATGAAACTGGAGTATTTTATCTGAGTGAAGTTTCCAATATTTCATGTTCAACACCTGAATATATTTATGCACGTTTTGGAAGCGCCTCAATTTCGGATGAGTCATCGGTACCTAATGCAAAACATGTCCCAACGAATTTTCGGACAGCTTGTATGTTTTAGGAGGCAACTATTATTATAGTCGAATAGTATTGATGAAGATATTGTATGCCTTCAGTATTTCAAAAGTTAGTTTTAAGGCCAATGCCTACTAATTTGCCGTGTTCCGTAGCGGTCAAGTGCGCGCTGTCCCATTCAATTGTATGGAAAGAATAAAATTCCGGTGTGCCGTGGGCTGGGCTGTTGCCGATAAGTGAGCGTTGGCCTTAAGGTGGTAACTAGAAAAAGAAAAATTCAGACGGAATTTCGACTTCTCAGAATTGGAAAAAAAGAGCTAACAGGTGAACTGAAGCTCGTGGTCTCTCGATGATTTTCAGAAAAATCAGAAAATTGCTGTGGTGCCGATATCCTTAACTAAGTGTTTTCCGATACCATCTCAATTGATCCTTACAAAAAAATCTCGAAATAGAAAAATTCTGACATTTTGATATCTTTAGGACAACGTCGCGAGATGGAGTTAACAAGTGAACTGAAGAAAGTGATATCTCGACTATGCCTAGTATTTTAAATAAATGATCAGAATCGACACAAAAGAATGTCAATCCCCAAACCTGCACCATTTTGCAACTTTAGACAATTTTGCTTGTGCCGATGTCTTTTGTCGATTGTTCGGTCCAAAAAATGTCATTCATCTCTAATAATTGATGGCCTTTACTCGTCTATACTTACACACATTGACTGCGGAGAGCATTGTGCAGAACTCGAAGACGACTAGAACTGACGAGGTTTAGAGTTCTCTAGGAGGAAATGTAAAGACTAAATTGAAAAATGGCTACTAAAACTCGTTTTTCGAAGTTTCCAGGTTTGTTTAAAAAAAAATCCATTATCTTCCAAGTAATAAATCTATTCCAGCTTCTTCAACATCTTGCAATATTAGAAAATCCTTTGTTGGGTCATTTACATTGCTGGCTCAATTCATTCATTGAAAAATATGAATGGCTCACAGTTGTCTTGAATACTGAACTAAAAACTCAACAAATGGTTTAAATGCTTCAATCTAGTGAATTTAACTTCCCATCATCAAATATGTATTTACAGGATGTCACATTAAAAAGGAAATAGGTCTTTTCTAGTTGAAAACTCAAGTTGTTGGAAAATCTCTCGGATTAGTCAAATACGTTCTTGAGGGGGAAATTTTCGTTCATAAAATCCATCATATGGGTCGTGCTCAAATTTAGCCCTGCCAACTTTCATAAATTTTGTTCGAACTCCCGTCTCAAATTCATGAGCATTTCGAGGGCACTTCGGTTATTTTCGTCGACAATTCGCTGGTGTTCTTTCTCCAGAGTATGTGGTAGAATTCTCGGTTTCAATCGGCTCCACATAAGAAGTCTAGAGGGCACAGTTCTCTAGATCTGGTTGGCTAATCTTTAGGACACCTCCGATAAATCCTATGGTTGGAAAAGTTCGTTTCTGAAAATTGTCTGAAAGCAGCGGCAAAATGAGACGCGGCTTCATCGTGCTGAAAAATCATCGTATTGAATTTAAGATTGCAGCGCCACGGTGGCCAGTTTTAGAACCTTACATACAGACATAGATTTTGTTTGGATAGTCGATTTTGTACTGTTTGTAAGTGCTTGGTTTGATAATTTTTGATTTCACGATTTATTCAAAGACTTTTCAGACTTCTATAGTTGACGGGAGTATTATTGAGAGTACATATTCAATTCTTATAAAGTAGGTACGTATCATCCTTCAATCTAATTGAGTGTAGCAACTTATATTAAAATTACGGGGATATCTCCAAAATTAGACAGTATTTTAATACTATTTATTTTCAGATCCAAATAGCAAGATTGACTTTGTAAAACATACTTTTTGGAATAATAGACAAATACTCATAACTTTACTATTTTATAGGGAAGGACTTAATACTCAATATATTGTGAATAAAATGAATTCATTCACATAAAACTTATGCTACTTGTACCGTAAGCCTTATTCAATATGGATTGACAAATAAATTTTCCAACACTCATATGATTGGTCTTGAAAAAGCTGTAATAAATAAGCCCTGTACAAATTTGCTTTCATCGGCAGAAGGACTTTGAGCGAAGGGTATTCATCACCAGATATTTCCTTGTTGAGACTCTTTTTTTTTCAATACTCAGTTCTATCACTAGAACATTTACGTTGCAAATTTCTGGAAGGCATGGCTTTTCTCTCAAGTAAATTTCACTGCTTGGATTATGGGCCTGGAAGAAAATTGTCTTCATGAATGTGATCCAATATTTCATGAGCAATTCGTACTTACCTCTATAAAAATGATCGTCATCGGTAAAATGCAGGTAGTAGACTCTCATAAATCTTGTTTGTTGGTTTTTATCGATTCTTCAACACTTTCAAGCCTGACTTGTTGAAGGAAGTTTCTTTCACCCTAACTCCAAATTTTTTACCGGGCTGTAGAAATCTATTTGAAGGGACATTTGAGTTTGCTTTTCCTCAGTAGAAGCACTTGTAAAATTACACAAACGCCAAGAAAAATGCATAAACTTTCTCATTTTCTTAACATTTCTTTTAACTTGTCAATGATAATATCTGTACCTCGGGTTACTCGGATAGCCAACAGAGGGAGTAGCGCTTATGTTCATTCGCCAATATCTGGCCGAATGTGTAATTTTCTGATTTTGAACCGACAATGGTCTAAACGACTAGGTTGATTTCACTGAAATAAATACTAGGTCATAGAAAAATATATACCTTTCCAGTGTTACTTTGCTCAAATTCTTCATGAACCTTCAACCTGTCATCCTTCCACTAGAACTAAGTTCAAATAAGATCTGATCGGTGTTTCTGGGAAAATAAAAATACGCGCTGAATCATTGTGTGGATAATTTTATCTTATCCATTCTCGAATTTGCTCTTCCACAACTGCTTCATTAGTACCGATTTTTCAATTTGCTCTTCTCGCAAGTTATTGTGTTTGAGAACGGCCGTTAGATGCTTAAAACTTTTCGTGCAAAATAAGCGATTCCGCTTGTATTTCTGTTGTGATCTAACTCGTTCCTATTGTTACAGTGCGCCAATTATGAGGACCTTGACACTCACTTGAATCCCGATAACGCAATCACTGGTAAGTTCAAAATTGTTATATAACGTATAAACAGTTTTTATTTACAATCGACGTATATTCGTCCAGAGTGTAATTTCGGGTATTATTGATAACCATTTATTATCTTCAAGGTCGATACTTGCAAATTGAATGTCAAATACTGTTTTTTTTCTAGTGGATAATCACATGTCAATTAATTCCGCAGTTAGCATGGATATGCGATCATTAGTCACACTTCAAGAGATACAGACTTAACGTTGCGGAAAAATAAAGATGAAATATAGAAATAGCTAGAAAGCAGTGAGATCGTAGTTTCAATAAGATTAAATATTTTTTTAAAATTTTTTTCGAAAACATTGTTCCTCAGAAACTATCCACCATATTAGCGGAAAAATTTGCTCAAACCCTGAACTCCGTATTTCACATCACCCAAATTTCACTTCGATACGATTATAATTCACGGAGATATTGAAAAAAATATGTCAAATTTCGTGTTTTCTTCTCAATATCGTTTTTTTTTCCGAAATATCTGAAAAAAAATGATTAAATCATGATAAAACTTGGTAACTAGTTTGAAAATGCCGATGAACAAAATTTCGTGATAATCGTCTTTAGAACGATTTGAGAAAAAAAACAATTCTTTCAAACTTTCAATATTCTGCGATCCTCTGATCATATTATCCTCACGACATTTTGTAAGAACCCTCAAACTGTCATTTTTCAATCAAGTTCTGGATTGCAATTCGATCACATCTGTATTTATCGAAATATTGGAAAAATAAAATTTTGAAAGGGTATAGCTGCTGAAAAATTGGGTGAATTTTACCCATCTGGGAATTCGGCATTCGTAATCAAGATCCAAACCTTAACGTAAACGCAATGTTTTCCGTAAGAAATTGCGAAGATTGAATTCGATAATGGGTAAAATCCGCCTATTCTTTCCGCAGAAAAACCCATTCAGAATTGAATTTTTCCAATATTCCCAAAAATACAGAATCTAATTGAGATCCAGTACTTCATTGAAAAACCTAGAAAAGCACTGACGTGAAGTCAGCAGCTTTTCGCGCATGTTCAAATTCGTCACCAAAGCGGTTATCTTTTCACTATTGACCCCGCCAAACGCAATTTAG
Organism: Myrrha octodecimguttata; assembly: GCA_958510865.1. NCBI lineage: Eukaryota > Metazoa > Arthropoda > Insecta > Coleoptera > Coccinellidae > Myrrha > Myrrha octodecimguttata. Next base: position 81,036,350 of record OY294056.1, read on the forward strand.
GTGATCTATTTTGAACATGCGCGCGAAAGCTGCTGACTTCACGTCAGTGCTTTTCTAGGTTATTCAATGAAGTACTGGATTTCAATTAGATTCTGTATTTTTGGAAATATTGGAAACATTCAATTCTGAATGGGTTTTTCTACGGAATCAATAGGCGGATTTTACCCATTATTGAATTCAATCTTCGCAATTTCTTCCGGAAAACATTGCGTTTACGTTAGGTTTGGACCTTGATTACGAAGGCCGATTTCCCAGATGGGTAAAATTCACCCAATGATTTAGCAGCTATACCCTTTCAAAATTTTATTTTTCCAATATTTCGAAAAATACATATGTGATCGAGTTGCAATCCAGAACTTGATTGAAAAATGAGAGTTTGAAGGTTCATACATAATTTCGTGGGGATAATAATATTGATTATAATTGCAGTTTTTTTTCTCAAATCGTTCTATTGACAATCATCACGAAATTTTGTTCATCGGCATTTTCAAATAAGTTGCCAAGTTTTTGTTAATTCGGAAAAAGCAACGATGCCGAGAAAAAAACACGCAATTTGACATATTTTTTTTTCCGATTTCTCCATGAATTATAATCGTATCGAGGTGAAATTTGGTACACTGATGTGAAATACGGATTTCAAGGTAGGAGCAAATTTTTTCGAAAAAAGTATGAATTTTTGCGCACATGTTCTAGGGGAACAGCGTGCTATCGTTTTGTCCAAATGTCTGTAATTTGGATGATTGAGCCAAAAATGGTCTCAATCGACTAGGTTGGACTCACTGATGACGAATCCTGTGTCAAAATCGATTCTGTCCGGCCGTAGACACGCTAACTGTCGACAGAAGCGAGCTAGCAACTTGAAACTTTCAGGATAGGTTGCGCATCAGAATGCCGCGGTTAAGTTCGTTAAAGGGCCAAATCGGTCGAATAGTTTCGGAGTTATAGGTACTTGAAGTTATTTATTTTTATTTCGGAAACTACTTGAGCGATTGGATTCAAACTTGGCAGTTGGGTGGAGTATATCGACGCGCAACTTTGAGCCAAATTTTGTCAGGATCATATTGTCAGTAAATTCAAAAAAAAAAATTCCAAAAAATTTTTTTTCAGAAACCATTCATCATATACAAAAAAATTCCACTCGAACTTTGAGCTTCATATTTCACAGCAGTGTACCAAATTTCAGTTCGATACGATCATAAGTTTTGGAGATATCGGGAAAAAATATGTCAAATTTCGAGGTTTTCTTCTCGATGTCGTTGATTTTCTCGGTATAACTCGAGAAATAACTGATTCAGTCCTGATAAAACTTCACAGCTAGTTTTGAGATGCCGAAAGATAACTTTATGCGAAATTTCGTGATAATCGTGTCATTAGAACAATTTGAAAAAAAAATGTCTATGATTTTCTTATCATATCATCCTCATTAAATTCTGTAAGAAACTTCGAACTGTTATTTTTCGATGAAGTACTGGATTTTAATTCGATCTGATCTGTATTTTTGGAAATATTGGAAAAATCAAATTTTGATTGGGTATATCTACGGAATCATTGGGTGGATTTATTTCAAAAAATACAGATTTGATCGAATTGAAATCCAGTAATTTATCAGCTGCCGTGAAGGCAGCAGCTTTTGCGTGCATGTTCAAATTTGTTGCTGAAGCGCTCATCTACATTGAACATGCGCGCAAAAGTTGCTGCCTTCACGGCAGTGCTTTTTGAAATTTTTCAATAGAATACTGTATTAAAATTCTATGTGATCTGTATATTTTTGAAATATTGGGAAAAATTTGAAATTTTGAACGGCTATCCCTGTGGACTCATTTGGTGGATTTGACGCGGTTACAAATTTGGCCTTTGAAATTAAGGTCCAAACCTGCTTTATGACTAGCGAGTTGTAATAAGCTGTTACTAATGGAATTTATTTTGTTCACGATCGGCCCTCAGACCAATTTTTATATCATCTAAGTTATCATCATTGTTTATACTCCTAAATTATATATATGAATTCAATATGAAAACTGAATATTTTTTGCGTGCATGTTCTTGGGGGACAGCGTGCTATCGTTTTGTCCAAATGTCTGTAATTTTCGATGATTGAGCCGAAAATGGTCTCAAACGACTAGGTTGGACTCACTGATGACGAATCCAGTATCAAAATCGATTCTGTCCGGCCGGCCGTGGACGTTAATGGGACAAATCGGCCAGATAGTTTTGGAGTTGTAGCAATTTAAAATTTTGAGGTTATTTCCCTGATATTTCAGAAACTACTGAAGCGATTGGATTGAAACTTGGCTGTTGGTTGGAGCATAACAACGCGTAATTTTGAGCAAAATTTCGTTGAAATCTTATGGACACTGAATCTTAAAAAAAAATATTTTCAAAATTTCTTTCGAAACAAATTTTTTTTCGAAACCATTATTCATATTCGAGAACAATTCCAGTCATACCTCAAGCTCCATATTTCACAGCAGTGTATCAAATTTCAATTCAATACGGCTATTAGTTTTGGAGATATTGGATAAAAATATGTAGAATTTCGTGGTTTTCTTCTCGATATCGTTGTTTTTTTCGGTATAACTCAAGAAATACTGATTCAATCGCAAAATTTCGTGATGACCGTGTCATTAGAACAATTCGAAAGAAAAATTTCAATTTTTTTTTTCAAATATTCAATATTCTGTGATCTTACCATCATATTATCCTCATTAAATTCTGTATAAACCTTCAAACTGTCATTTTGCGATAAACTACTGAAGTTCAATTCGATCTCATCTGTATTTTTGGAAGTATTGGGAAAATAAATTCTGAATGGGTATATCTGCGGAATCATTGGGTGGATTTCGCCCACTCACGAATTCGGCCTTCGTCATTAAGGTCCAAACCTTCTCTACAAATATAGAGTTTCTAAATTGTTTTTTTCGGAAGTTATTGTGTTTACGGTCCGGCTGTTGGGCCGACCGTAAAAATAATAACTTCACGGCACTGCTTTTCTAGATTTTTTATATTATATAACTCTCAGCATTTTATTTTCAATTTTGTACTTGTTTGGATTGTCGTAATTTTTCTCGTGGGGGGCTTTGAAATTTATCATTCAAGTATGTTTTTATTCAGTCCTATATCTATCAAAGGGAGAATTTTCGGGATGATTGAACATCAATTCCATATAGAGATAATTTTTCTGATTCTCGGACGACGGTGTAACAGCACGAGGTGTAGGTTACTGACCGGAAAGTCAGACGTGGGTCGTAAATATGAGAAGTATGGGGTGGTTTATTTACCGCCTATGCCTTTCGACTCCTACTATCTGACCATAAATTTCCGGCTTCAGCACCGGGTGCAGCAAGACACCGAATCGGCTGCTGATGCCGTTAACGAACTAGGGTGCGATCGCTAACGATTGGGTGGCACGGAGTTTTGGTCGAAAATGAAACATAAGGTTCGTCTTGTTCTTCATTCAAGCGAAGGAAGCGGAAAAATAAGTCGTTCCAAGATGGTTTCGTATTTCCGCAACTAAATTATAACGAGCATGTTTTGCGGAACAGCCTTATATCGTTACATCTGTACGAATATCTGATATTTTCGAATTTCATCTAGGTTAGACTAGATTGGTCTCGCTGAAGAATTATTCGTGGTCAAATTCAATTATTATATTGCACTGGCTTTTCCTCACTCTGATTTTAAAGTCATTGAAAAAAGTCTAAATACTGATTTAGATATTTTGATTAAGAATTATTTTGTTGAGTGGCGTGTATGTCCAAATTCCAATAAAACAGAAGTCTCTTGTTTTCATTTAAATAATCAACGGAAGTTTAAAACTTTGAATATTTCTTTCAATAATGCCGTTCTGAAAGATAATTTCACTCCTAAATATCTTGGAGTGAAATTAGATACTTCTTTAAATTTCAAGGCCCATTTGGAAAACTTACGCATGAAGTTGAAATCTAGGAATAATATTCTTCAAAAACCAGCCGGTTCTTCATGGGGTGCTGACCCTTCAACTCTTTGTACCGCAGCTTTGGCTTTGGTTTTTTCTGCTGCTGAATATTGTTGTTCGGTTTGGCTTAATAGCGCTGATGTTAGTAAAATAGATGTACAGCTTAATGTTGCTATGAGAATCATTAGTGGGACCATAAGATCTACACCTTTCCAGTGGTTACCAGTTGTCTCAAATATTGTACCGCCCCATATTCGTAGACAGGTTGCAGTGATGAAGTCTTGGGATAAATATCATTCCTTTCCGAATTTATTCCCAATCATGTCTTATATTACGGATTCTAAAATTGCTAGATTGAAATCTCGTGAACCTGTATGGATTAACGATTTTCTTCACACCAATAAAAGTGATAAAGAAATTTAGCGTTCGGAATGAAATTCGTGTAATGTTTTCAACAAAGGTCTTGTGAATTGTATCGGTTGAAACTTTTTCTCGATAAAACAGTTTTTCACGGAAATTATTCTTCAGTTTTCAATGAAATTTGACACATGCGTTGAAGTCGAAATTAAACAGCAGTGCTCCGAATGGCAGTTTAATCCGATATTCATTTTCAGAAATACTGGAAAAAATACTACGTAACAGCCGACTGTAAGGACAATAACTTCCGAAAGAAACAACTTAGAGAATCGATTTTTGTTGAGTAGGTTTGGACCTTGATTACGAAGGCCGAATTCGTGAATGTGTAAAATCCACCCAATGATTCCGCAGATATACCCATTCAAAACTTTATTTTTCCAATATTTCCAAAAGTACAGATCAGATCGAATTGAAATCCAGTACTTTATCAGAAAATGACAGTTCAAAGGTTCATACAGAATATCATGAGGATAATATGATCAGAAGATCATAGGATATTGAATATTTGAAAAAAAAAAATTCGATTTTTTTTCAATTTGTTCTGATACGATCACCACGAAATTTCGCACAAAGTTGGCCTTAACCATTTTCAAACTAGCTGCCAAGTTTCTTTTCGATTGAATCAGTATTTTTTAAGTTATTCCGGAAAAAACAACGATGTCCAGAAAAAAATCAAGAAAATTTACATATTTTTCCCCAATATCTCCTGAAATTATGGTCTTATCGAAATGAAATTTGGTACACTGCTGTGTAATATGATTTTCAAAGTATAAGCGGAAGTTTCTTCTGGATTCAATGAATAGTTTCCGGAAAAAATGTTTCGAAAAAAATTTACTGACAGTGTGATCTCAAAGAAATTCCGTGAAAAGTTGTGCGTTGTTGTGCTTCAACTAACTGTTAAGTTTCAATCCAATCGCATGAGTAGTTCCTGAAATATCAGGAAATTCATCTCAAAATTTCAAATGACTATAACTCCGAAACCATTCGACCGATTTGTCCCATTAATGAGCTTAACCGCAGTATTCCAATGAGCGACCTAATCTGAAAGTTTCCAGTTGCTAGTTTGCTTTTTTCGACAGTTATCGTGTCGTCGGCTGGCCGGCCAGACAGAATCTATTTTGACACCGGGTTCGTCATCAGTGAGTCCAACCTAGCCGTTTGAGACCATTTTCTGGGAAAAATTCCAAAATTACAGACATTTGGACAAAACGATAGCACACTGTTCCCCAGAACATGCGCGCGAAATGTGGCAACATTGCTCATTCCTACTGTTTCTTTGAACTATTTGTACCCAAAAAATTTTCGAAAAATAAAATGACTCTGGCGTCCGAAAGTCTCGAGGTACTGTTAGCCCTTCACTTAATAGGTCACGAGCAGTTTTGACAGTTGGGAGAGACTGGAGGACCAACAATAACCTAAAATGCATTGTTTACTATTGGAAAAAGCGATTTGGCTTGTGATTTTGTGTGAATTTGGACATTTTGGATTGATTTATTCACTTTTTTTTGTAAAGGATAGTATAAATTTGATGTACTTAATATGAAATTAGTCCCTGATTTCATAAACAGGCAAATAAACAGACCTTTGGTTAGTTCAGTCAACAGTTTTTTTGTGTGTTGTATATTATATAGGCACCTTGTTATTTTCATATGGAGGTAAAATATTGCGAAATTATTTTGTGATATCATCGTGCTAATAAATTTTTCATTCCTGGACACTGCCAGGTATTCCGGTGTGTAGTAGATAGGAACAGTGAATTGACACAGTGGATGATTTTTGTTTCTAAAATACGACTCAAGGGTCATCAAATTAGGCTAAAATGCCGATCAGTGATAATTAAGATCTTTTCTTTGTGAAAACAATCAGGAATGTTTATCAAAAACTGACGATTTTACGAAAATTCCTTACCTGGTATCAATCGGCATACCCAAACAAAACATTTTCAGTAGTAATACTGCACCTTAAGTGAGAATCAGCTAAAAATTTGACTGCATTGAATAATTGAATGGAAATATCTTTTATAAATCCTGTCTTGTTCAAGTAATAAAGAAATGCTTATCAAGAACTATATTATTTTCAAATATTTCATACCCCGAATCGTTCGGTATGCCCCACCAAAATAACGTACATAATATAACTCAACTAAATAAGAAAATCAGCTCAAAATTCGATGACATTTCATACCTGAATATCAATGGTATGAATCAATCCTATCTAATTCAAGTTTTATTGATTGGGGAGACTAATATCCATCCTTTGTTCTTTGCTGAGGTAACTGACAAGTTGCTAAGTAACATTCTGTGAATTTTCATTTTAGAGCGCAGTTCTTTATTGAATCAATTCAGAAAATATGATTTTCCTTTTCAGAACCGATAGAATTTTCTTATTTCTCTATTTCATAATGGATAAATTGAGTTCCTTTCCACATCCAGTTAGTACCTACTACCATTCAAATGAAAATACTTCAACAACTCATTGGTAGTTTTCATCGATTTGATGTTGATTATTCGTGCTTGAATACCTGAATTTACTTCAAAAAACTTAGGTTTTAAATCGTATTTCCTGCCTTACAAAACCAAGCAACATGCAACAGCATCAACCAGCAAGAATTGTATTTATTCGAAGAATTCCATAAGTTTGGGAAAGCTGGTACTGTCACAAGATATCAAGTACTTTGGATATAGTTCCTAGATAATGCAATAGTGAATATTTCAGTCCAAAATATCCAAATTCACACAAAATCACGAGACAAATCGCTCTTTCCCATAGTAAACAATGCATTTAAGGTTATTGTTGGTCCTCCAGTCTCCCCCAACTGTCAAAACTGCTCGTGACCTATACTTCCTTTGCTTGCTTTTCTAACCTGAAAATTTCAAGATATCCTTGTGTACCTCATTCAAACAACCAGAAGACAAGTACGCACTTTCCCGAACACTTCATGCATGTTGCTTTTTTTCCAATTCCGCGATATTGCAAAAGAAAATTAAAGTGGTAGGCTTCTGGCATCCGGTGTGTACCTACGATAAAATTTCAAATTGAATTTTATCGATTATTTATACCACGGTCAATAACCCTTCGCTGCAACTTCCGTCCGTTTTAAAATTAGAATTGAGCGGAGCTACATTGTATTTTTTACGGGGAAAACAGCGACAGAATGGAATATATATATCGAATTACGTCGACAATAAGGCTTGTTCTCAACCGACATCTGACCCGATTCTTGTTGTGAATGAAATCGCAAACTCTGATGTGAAATTTCATATCCTGTTACCGTCGTTTGATACCCGCGGTACACCTACTAGTAAGCGGTTAATTGTTGAACATCTGGTATATTCTCTGTTGATTGAAACGATTGCGGGATCACGTGCTCTGGAAACACCGCAAGGTTTTCAAGGTGAATTGTTTTCGGGGGCTGATGCCATTTCGCTGAGTGTATTAAAGTAGATGGTTAACATAATAACTGCTGAAAGAAACTTGTTAGAGAACCGTTATTCGTAGAGTTGGTTAGGACCTTAATTACGAAGCCGAAGTCTTGAAAGGGTGAAATCCATATAATTCCACAGATATAGCAATTCAAAATTTTATAATATTTTCCCAATATTTCCAGGAATATCGCAGAACGCACCCGTTATCCTAACTCGCACAAGTTTTAAGCTTCCGTGGGGTTTCGTTGAAACCTAGGATATTCTGAAAATACAAATCGCTGGAATCTATTACTTGGTTTGAAGATGGCGGCATAACGGTTAATTTCAGCGAAATCCGACATATAGTCTTTTATATACAGTGCGCGTCAAAATTATGGAATGAATTGATTTTCTCAGAAGAAAAATATTTGGCAACAAAATCCTGAAACAGGTCAGTTTTTGTTCTACTTTCACCAAATTTTTATGAATATTTGAAGGATTTTTGTTGCACCCTGTGCCATCCCCATCAACCCTCTAAATTTTTTGAATAGGGAAGTGGGTCATGTGGTACCTTTTTGACGAGGTCTTTATATCTTCTTCACAGGCGTGCAGAAATTTTCAAGAAAAAAATTTTTTTTGAAAAATTAGTTACTTCAAGGGGTTTTCAGTATGTGCACTTTGTCATGGCTCATTTATTTTGAGACGATGGTACCTGATGAAATTTGTCACCGAGTGAAAGTCGACCATTACAGTTTTGTTCATGCACAACTTCCAACCCCTACGAACCCTTTAATGGAGAAAAAAATGGAGTGACATTAGAAATTTATTTCGGCATTGAAGTACCACCCGGAGAAGCATTGTGCACTACAAGATAGGTTACATTAAATGTTCAAAATGACCACTATCGTTCTGGATGCAATAATCAAAGCGCTTGACACATTCATAACATTGATGACATTGCATTGTCAGAAATCTTTCCTTGAATTGAAACATTTTATCGAAAAGTTTCAACTTCAGTAGAAACGTACTAGTAACATACCTACTTAAGATCAAAACTGAAGCGCAGTGTTTCACACGTTCTAATTTTTCACGTGAGGGAGTGGAAAGTTTCAGAACTATTCGAGTTATGGAAATTCGAAATAGAAAAATACATGGTGATGTACACCACTAGTATTTCATGCAGTTGCCTTATGAACAGAACAGAAAAAATGTGTTTCGAAGATATCATTGCCCGAAATCAGAAAAACACTAGTAGCCATTTATTCAAATTCAATCCCTTTAGGGTGAATTTTCTCGTGTGAGGGATACTGAAGTCTCCTGGGTCTCTATTCTTGAATCGGAGAAGGGAGAGAATAGGCGTGTCGACGCTGTTGTCAAGGAAACGCGGTGCATTTTTGATGGGACGATAGAGAACGTTGATTCCATCACATTCAAGAATAGGGTCCTTTGGGAACGTGTGTGTCGCTGCCAATGAACGCATGTCCTCAATCGTCGAACCATAGATGCATAGAAAATATCAGGTGTCGACACTTTCCTACTATTATCTACTGACATTTTGGGTCCAAAACGCGGTGCTAGAATTGTCAAATCTTGGGCTACTTAGCTCTGTAAACGATGATGGCGCTTACGTCGCTTTGGTTAGTGCATACATTTAATTCCGCTGAATAAAAATGAATTGAGCTATAATTTAATGAAACTATTTCCCAAAAAATGAATCAGATATTTGAAATTATTGATTCTCGCTAATATTTAAGAAGAGCTTAACAAATGTGGAACATCTACTCATTAATAATATGAAATATGTGTGAGGGAATAAGGAGCAATATGAGGTTTATTGTGAGAACACTTTCATGGATGTAAACAAGTTATTTCGAACCCAAAACAACGGTGAAAACTAAACGGGAGATTGATATTACTAATGGATTCTATTGGATAGTTTGGATCTCCTTTAAATTTTGTATGTACCTATTAAAACATATTCAATTCAGAAGTTATTAATTATGTTGAATACCTACTTATGCAAATATTTAGAGGAAATGTTCATGTTTATTATTATTGAAATTGATATGATATGAATTTTCACTTTGCTGTTCATGTTCATACGAATTTATGAGACGAATATCAAACCAGACAAATTAATTGTAGTATCTACCGTTCCAAATGATTTCTTGTGGTATTTTTGAAAACACAACTCTGTAATACTTTCCATGAACTGAATATTGAGATAATAAATACCTCTTGAAATAAGCAGGTATTCAAAAATATCAAGTTTCAGACTGGTATCTCCAGAGACGAAGAATATTACCGCCATTCTGACTGAATGAAATGAATAATCATAATTTAAATTCGTCAAAATGAATTTATTATCGGAAATTCTTGAAAATAATGTATGGTCCAACTAAGAAATCGGAAAGAAGTTCTGATTTGACTAGTTTTGATATGACAGGTCGGTAACTTCCGTAAATATTTCAGATTTTATATGGCAGATTTTCCTATGCCGGCATGTATCGGCGAAAACTGAAGTAGGCCAAAAAAGCCGTATTTTGACAACGTTTGGACCTCATTTCGGACCTAAAATATGTCAAAGAGTGTCCGCACCTTATGTATTCTATGCATCTATGTCGAACCCATGAAATAAGGGAAAAATGGGACTCTCCTTCCTAGGGAAATCATCATCGCCGAATGAACTCTTCGAATTTTAATCACTTCAAAGGTAAGGTAAATAGGTTTTCAATTTGAAAAGCCTCGGAGCGCTATGAAATTGAACTTCGCTCCCGTGGGTTCCATCCGCTCAGGTTTCTGATAGTATTATATCTCGTGCGAGAGACTTTATCCTTTTATGCTCAAGAAACGGGAGGTAAATCGATAATGCTAATTTATCAAACAGATACTACTTGAAAATGAAAAATAATATAATGAAGATCTTTTTTCTTAGAGAATTACGAAATTACTACAGGAGTGTACATTGACGCAGTCCTATAGAGGCCGCGATTAATAATGCACTTATCATCTGAATAATTGTAAGCTGATTATACCTTTCTGATGAATAATATTGCACATAATCTACTAAGAATATAAAATTATAGAGATTGAGTGTATCAGTTAGTTGTTCATTAATTTCAACAATGAATTCCTCTCCTTAAATAAACCACTTTTTCATTCTCCATTTTTCTAGATTCGCCTCAGATAAAAGTAATAAGCGTTTAAATATTTCTATTCTATTTTTAAATGTGCTAAGTACATTTCAGCATTTGTTTACTAGTTCATTTCGGAGCATTCATAATGTAGTCTGTATTGTAAAATAACTAAGCATGACTGAAAATTCATTGAACTTTTTCAAAAAAGCTCTCATTCACTAACATAGTTTCTATATAATATGGTTTATTATTATTATTGTAACGAATAAGTTCTCTACTCTTGACTTTTGAAGCACTGAATATTGTAATTGTAATATATTGTTTCCACTTTACCAGTATTCACAATTGGATCATTGTCATTCTCAGATCAAATATCACAAGTTTCATCAAACTTGAAAATGAAGTATATAAAATTACTCAATGACTGTGAGCATAATTATACAGGGCGAGTCTTTAAGTTGTACATTAATTTTAACCAAAGATTCCTCTCATCAAACAAAACACTTTTTCCATTTGTCATTTTTCCAGATCCGGCTTAGGTAAAAAGTTATATTTATATATTTCTCAATGTGCTAATAAATATTTCTCCATGTGCTAATACACTCCTGCGCTTTGTTTGCAAGTTCATCACAGATATCCCTTAAGGTGATCTCTTTTGGAGAATAACCAATCCAAGGTTTGAAATTCAAAGAAACAAGTTTGAGAAAACTTATTTACTCACTCAATTCTTATGATTTGGTGCTTCGTGCGAAATTATCGCAAGGACACTGGACTCGAAACACTGATCTTCAACGTGATGTTCAAGCAATATCCAATTTCATTCCACTATAAAATTATACACAATTCCATCCTAGAACATTCTCATATCGAAAACTCCATAATTATACTTTTATCACTGAATTTATAAATTAATTTTATGAAATCAATCAGTTAACCTCAAAATATTATCTGCAATGTTATGGTTATGGTTACGGAAAGTCTAGTCCAAAGACAGGGACTATGTCTGTGGTGTGGTCACGAAGTAGCATATACCCATAGAAATTATGACTTGATGTTATATCTATGCATATACCTAATATTAGTTCTATGCGAAAAAGATTGATATTTCAGTGTATTCCATGGTCCGGATAAACGTGTACCCAGCTTAATTTACTTCCTTAACTAGATCAGGGGCGGATCCATAAATATAAGAAAATTTTAATTTTTATACGATTTTATAATATTCAACGTTGAATATCTGCAAAACTGTGCTTTTCAGGCGAAAACTATAAATAATAATTTTTTTTGTTGGAGCCGAATCTGGAAAAATGATGAATGAAAAAAGTGTTTCATTTGATGAGGAGAATGTATGGTTAAAATTAATGTTCAACTCAAAAACTCACCCTGTCTGTATTCTATGAACTCCTCCAATAGACTGGAAACAAAATATATAAGAACCGTGTAACTGTGTACCAAGTAATGTGGACAACCGTTAGTGTGGCCTCGCAAGTTCGTAGGCGGATCCATAAAATAGTGCAATTTCTGGAATTTAATCAGATTTGATGGCATTCAATGTTGCATATTTCATAATCTATTATATACTAATCGAATTAGATACGTAAATAGTGGTGACCTTGAACTGGAAATAGAAAAATTCAGCCAACCTTCTGACTATTCTGAGCAAAAGTTGAAAATTAGGGCTAAATTGATTAACATGGGCTTTTGACGATTCCGATAAACTTCAAAAACTCGTCAAAGGCGACACAGTAAGAGATCGATCCATTTTGTCACATTGAAGACATAAAATATGTGGCATAATTATAGACAACCTCACACCAACATTCCTTTCATTCAGAGTCCCCATGTCAAAGCTACAAAAATAAAATCGAGTTTTTTGGAAATTTTAACAGCTTGCATCTTAAAATCTGAAAATTGGTGGGCGAAAAAAGTGATTTATTTGATGAAGGCCTAAAATATATCTTTCCATTCGATTAGATTGAAATTATTATGAACTAAATATTCATTTCAACGACATAAATGGATAACATGTGTGAAAAGCGACCAAGTTTTCAAACTTCACTGTCGTTGAAACTCAATATTCCGGTTTCGTCAGCATCATAGATTTCTATGTACAGTACCAACCGCTCGATTCTCTTGTTGACGGAATTGGAATTAGTCCGGCCTGGTTCGGACACCCCATCAATTTGCTCAGCAATTAACTCATTAAAAGACCGAATCGATTTCGAATTCAATTGAGGGAAAACCTAAACACATTAGTAGATAAAAATCGATGAGAATTTCTCATTATATCGGTTCAACCTAGCTCAATTGAAATTGTAATGATTGTATCTCAAATAGTTACTCCTTGAATGTGATAGTTTCGTGATGAATATTTTGACAATATTTCACTTTTCTAGGCGGAAGTTGGCAGATAGAGCTAACAAATTGACCAAAGCCCTTTATGTTCCGAAGATTCTGGGTATTCAGAAAATATCTAACGATAGACATAGTAATCGATTGACCCTAGTTCCTGCACCATTTTGTGCCCGTTGAAAAGTTTTATTTTACAAGATTTTTTGCACTACCATCTCTATTGATCTGTCCAGAAAGGCGGATCGCGGCTACTTATTATAAGCCTACTCATCATAAGCAGATTAATGTTTTAAAGTACATCTTACTCTACTTACTCTACAAATATTGAGTTTCCAAGTCGTTTCTTCCGAAAGTTATTGTGTTTACGGTCAGCCTAACGGCCGACTGCGTAAACACAATAACTTTCGGAAGAAACAACTTAGAAACTCGATATTTGTAGAGAAGGTTTGGACCTTAATTACGAAGGCCGAATTCGTGAATGGGTAAAATCCACCCAATGATTCCGTAGATATACCCAATCAAAATTTAATTTTTCCAATATTTCCAAAAATACAGATCAGTTCGAATTGGAATCGAGTATTTCATCGAAAAATAACAGTTCGAAGTTTCATACAGAATTTAATGAGGATGATATGATAAGAAAATCATAGAAATTTTTTTTTTCAAATTGTTTTAATGACAGGATTATCACGAAATTTCGCATAAAGTTGTCTTTCAGCATCTCAAAAATAGCTTTGAAGTTTTATCAGGACTGAATGAGTATTTCTTGAGTTATACCGAGAAAATCAACGATATCGAGAAGAAAACCTCGAAATTTGACATATTTTTTCCTGATATCTCCAAAACTTATGATCGTATCGAACTGAAATTTGGTACACTGCTGTGAAATATAAAGCTCAAAGTGTGAGTGGAATTTTTTTTGGATATAATGAATGGTTTCGGAAAAAACAAATTTGGAAAAAAAAATTTTTTTGAATTTACTGACAATATGATCCTGACGAAATTTGGCTCAAAGTTGCGCGTCGTTCTCCACCTAACTGCCAAGTTTGAATCCAATCGCTCAAGTAGTTTCTGAAATAAAAAATAAATAACTTCAAAATTTCAAGTGCCTATCACTCCGAAACTATTTGACCGATTTGGCCCATTAACGAACTTAACCGCGGCATTCTGATGCGCGACCTACCCTGAAAGTTTCAAGTTGCTAGCTTGCTTCTGTCGACAGTTAGCGTGTCTACGGCCAGACGGATGGCCGACCGGCCGGACAGAATCGATTTTGACACCGGACTCGTCATCAGTAAGTCCAACTTAGTCGATTGAGACCATTTTCGGCTCAATCATCCAAAATTACAGACATTTGGACAAAACGATAGCACGCTGTTCCCCTAGAACATGCGCGCAAAAACTAAAAAAATGCTGACTCCCTCGCCATTTTGCAACCATATAAATTCGGCAACATCTTCAAACTGTATAATTTACACCAATGGCTCAAGTTATCTGATGAATTAGGCGAATATATCGCAGAGTAGTTCTGTTGATCTGCACTATTTCAATATTATTCACAAATAGCACTAACTATCCATCTAAAAATATTGACTCGAGATGTACCTTGTAGTGTACTTTTCCTTATTCCTGATTGTTTTCAGGTAGGCATGCACCATCGGAGCCTGCGCATTGGCGGCGTGGGAACCTTAGAACCCGGAGCGCTCCGTACTAGGCCCTATGACGGCAAAATAGCCGGTCTGTATGATCTTGAGGAGACACTTGGTAGCGGGCATTTTGCCGTCGTCAAATTGGCCAGACATGTTTTCACGGGAGAGAAGGTTGCCGTCAAGGTCATCGACAAGAGCAAACTGGACGAGATTTCCAAGGCGCACTTGTTTCAAGAGGTAAAAAGCTTATTCGGTGAAATACGCATTTGTCCAACTGAACACACTTTTTGAAGATGGCTTGATTTGTTCTCAAAATATTCTTGATGAAGGTATTCTTGCACCAATATTCGAACAAATTTTTTCCATTCCGATCGTGGTACCTCAAAATCGGAGGACATTGATCTCGCAATGCGTTTTTGACCCGCGATAAGGATAAGGAATCTTTGGATGTGAACAAGATATCTACGGCGGATGAGTTCGATGTTTCAACTGCTCCAAAAGGTTTTTATTTGAGTTGATGGATAGTAGCTTGTGTTTTCTTGCTAGATAATGATTCATCCCCTGCAATGGGGGTTTTTCCTGAATTTGGGTTACAAATGCAAAATTGAACATTATTATTATGGGTTTGATACATCATTTTCCCAAATAACCTTCAGAAAGTATTCAAAATCAGATTTCAAAATTGGGGTTTGGGATTTGCCAGGCATGCACGAAGTGACAACGCTGTTTAGTAGAATAGCTTTTTCTGCTATAGAATAATGAAATATTTATTCCTATTCTGTGGAAGACACGTGTTCTTTGTCGATATAACCAAACAATTTCCGTTTGCGATTTGTCAGTAATATGACAGTATGACAGTCTGTGCTCTTCTTTTTCTATTTCTTGGTCGTTGTCTTCTACTCTAACCAGATCGAAGTATAGCTATCTCTGTTTTCCTAATCAAAGTAACACCTTCGACGTCTTTTTCCTTCCGAGAAAGCTGAATTCGACGTTGCCATATCGTGCACTCAAGACAAATCCCTTTAAATGCAAATCCCCATTTTTATTTTTCACTTTTAGGTGATCAAACATTTTTTTAAAAATATAATATTGAAATTATATTTTTGAGATGTGATGTTCCAAAGGTTTTTCATTAAAATTACTGCATTTTCGTTCGAAGGAAAAACCCCAATTGGTTTCACTGATTTCTCGAACATCTGCCCAACGTCTTCTGGTGTACCATTCAGAATTTACTTTTCTGTATTACTCTAACGCAACTGTGTTCAGGTTTTCCGAAAATACAGTCGACCATTTCCTTCGGGATGCTTTGTGATCGAACAATTTGAGTTGAATTTGCCTCCTCTCGAAGGACCCATAGAGTCGATTGTTGAGTAGTTTCTGGTTTATTCGCTCAGATCCATGATTCGTCGTTTGTCACCGAATCACAAACTTCCTTTGAAGTGCCCCGATGAAATTTTTCGACTCAAATGTTCCTGCAATATTTAATTACGTGAGTGTAACTAATGCACAACCTAGTGCTCAAGCATGCCTCCATCTCACGGTATGTTACTTGACGATCTTGCAATATCACTTCTCGTACAACATAGGTCGCTGTTACTGCCAATGACAGTAGACAGTAGAACAGGCCTACTATCACATGACTACCAGTTAGCTCGATCAAAGCTAGAATGGGAGTGCAAGGTTCCACATGTCACTCTGAGGGGCATGGCAACGAAATAGCCGACCAGCTGACCTCAAAAGAGGGCAACAACTTCATTAGCCAGATCCATTATGCTGCTTTTCGAAATGCCATCAGTTGATGGCAATTGAGGAATGGGGACAAAAGAAGAAGATTGCGTCCTAGGGGATGGTCACTCAGGACAGGCCCAGACTCCTCTCATGTGATGATGATTAACGCCTCAAAAAAGTTTATTGAAACCATATTGCCGAATGGTAAACAGCGCTCAGTTGCACGATATATATAGTGGTCAGAATGTTTGTCAGATTCAGACGTTATCCTTTTCTCTAATCTAATGCAACTCAAAGAATTTTCACGTTAAAAGCTGGCACTCTTTTGGAAACGTGAGGAGAATGGATCGATTGTAATGAAAGACAGGTGCAGTAGTTGATCTCTGTCTGTACTGCAACTCGTATTGTGTAGGTGTAGGCCTACGTTCTCATCCTTTGGTCTCATCGCACCCATTCCTAGTTACCAAGTCAAATTAGAAAACCATATCTCAGGTCGTGTTTGAATCAAAGGATAAGACAATTCAATCATCTTACGCAGCTAGATTATTCCACAGCATTTCGGGAATCCCCATCAGCTAGCACTTTGCTGTTATCAATGTTCCATCTTCACGTAGTTATTGGCTAAAGGATAACATCAATTGACGGGGTATTTCAACCTTCATCTGAATTATATTGAAGAATAGGTCAGGCTTGAAGGAACCTTAGTTATATTTCATACTATTTCAGTAAACTTCCTACTCATCTACCAGTCTCCTTTCCAAATTTCCAGGTCCGTTGTATGAAGCTGGTCCAGCACCCGAACGTAGTTCGCCTTTACGAAGTCATCGATACAGCTACAAAGCTCTACCTGATTCTCGAGCTCGGCGATGGAGGCGACCTCTACGACTACATCATGCGTCACGACACGGGCCTCTCAGAACAACTGGCCAAGGAGTATTTCAGGCAGATCGTCAGAGCGATTTCCTACTGCCACCAGCTCCACGTGGTACACAGGGATCTTAAGCCGGAGAACGTGGTGTTCTTCGAGAAGCTGGGAGTGGTAAAATTGACGGATTTCGGCTTCAGCAACAAGTTTTGCCCCGGACAGAAGTTGGAAACTTCGTGCGGAAGTTTAGCCTACTCCGCGCCAGAGATCCTGTTGGGAGATTCTTATGATGCGCCAGCAGTTGGTAAGTACCGTTTTAGAAGCCAGTAAATTAAAATTCATGTAGACCGGTGATTTGAAAATTTCGGAGAAAGAATGCACTTTCAACAGATCAATTTTGAAGATATTAATTAACTTTTCAGAGAAAAAAAGGCTAGTGCTAGTATGGATGTAGACTTTGTATAAAGTTGTTTGTCTCAGTGAAGGATAAATTTTAGTTCGTTTTATTCTTGAGTAACGCTTCCATAGAGCTTCCTTTAATCTAAATTTGCTCACTGCTAGGCATTTTTAGACGATATACATGGCTGGTTTGCTTTGTTCGAAGTACATCCTGAATTCTATCATGAACCATGCTGCATTTGTACAGATAAGCCTTCAGCTTACAGGGATCTGTCAGAATACCCGCAAGAACTTTTCGGGTGAATAATTTCATTACGAACGAAGTTCAGAAGAAAAAGAAATCAATCCCCCTCAGAGTTCGGTTCTTG
The DNA here is from genome assembly GCA_958510865.1 of Myrrha octodecimguttata. NCBI lineage: Eukaryota > Metazoa > Arthropoda > Insecta > Coleoptera > Coccinellidae > Myrrha > Myrrha octodecimguttata. The sequence goes on from OY294056.1 coordinate 81,054,603, forward strand.
GCTGAATATGGTGAGTGTGATGGGGTTGGACATACAGGGTGATTTTTCCCAGCCAAAAATTCGTTATTCGAGCATTTTCGTGATGAAAAAGGAAGCCATTTGCCCATTTTTCTGATTTCTTTCTTTGAGCTTCGTTTCACAAAAGTTGCAGTAATTCGGAGTTTGCCGTTGTTTCATTCAGAAATAACTCTGCCCTCAATGTCGAAAAAAAACCTAAGGATGGTCTTGATTTCACATTTTGACTGACGGACCTGATTAGCGCAAGGGGAGTACAGAGTTTTCCTTTGGGTGCTCTGAATTTTCGTCTTAGGGTCATATTTATAGATCTAAAGTTCATCCCCAATAACTTCATTAACATTTCATGAGCTTCTTTGATGTTTTTTTTGCGACTTGAGACTAAACTTAATATTAGCGAGTTGTCCAAAATCAATGAAGCGTGGCAGATGTGATGAACATTAACTCACTCTAGCGGCTCTGGAAACTGACTAACAAGTCAGAAAGTGTTCTATTTTGACACAAGATATCGCATTGGATCAAGTATTCGGATATATAACATAAAATGGATATAGCATTTTCAGTTGCGGCTTTGAAAAATTAATTCGCAAGGGTGACTCAGACAGACTGATCACGATTTCGCCTTCATTATGCCCGATATTGGTCGCTTCGCGATGTGATTTGTTATGACCACAATATTCTATACTCCGCAGATGATAATTCACAGGACAGTGTCCTGTCAGTTTCCTGATTTCTAAATCACTGAGCAAGTGAAACTTTGTTACCAGCTCGTCGTAGCAGTGAACCTGACCTGTGTTTGTCCTCTGGTCTCCCATTAATACGTTATCTTCATATTTTGTTCCATTTCCCTGCCAGCAACTGATAGCTGGCTAGGAGCCTGCAAACTGACCCTAGCACAAGTGAGAAGTTTTCATGCACCCCAGAGTGCCAGGCAGCCAAAAAAGTTTGAACTCATTGTCTTTTTCGAGCGAGTTGAATAACAACTTCCACTCCCAGACTAGCTTTGATCTAAGGTGTTTGTAGGCTTGTAGGCACAGACTAACCAGATAAACCACTCGCGTCATTTACTTAGGAAATCTATGTCAACGCAGATATGACCCTGAATCGAGCTAATCACAATTTTAGCAAGCGTTTGGGGTGCTTTGGGTTGCCAATCAGATTGCAGGAATAGGATTACGTCACTATTGCCGCTTTTGGACTCGCTTGTAGAGGTTATAAACATGTAAACAAACCGAAATTAATTTTTTGTCCTATTTATTTGATGAATAATTTCGTATCTGTTCTATTTTAGAATATAATCCAAACAGTTTTTACAACAAAACCAATTGTTTAGTCATCTCTGAGGTTCCAGTTCATGATGACAGTCCTCATTATTTGCTTTAATTGTACAACAAGAATTGGAATCGAACTTAGGTGGACTCATTTATTATGTTTATTTTATATAATATAAAGGAATCGCAACTTAAGTAAAAGAATTACAACCTCCATTATTCAATTAAAACGATGGGATGCCTAATAAAATTGTATATGATTGCACAACCACAAGGATTGGAATCGAACAAAGTTGGTCTATTCATAGTTTGATTTTATATTGAAATGAATCTCATTTGATGTGAAAGTATCGCAACCTATACATTTTCCATTTAATACAATAGTATGTTTCTGTTTGCTTGATAAATTGATATCAAAGAACAAGTTTTCGCCAAAAAAATACCTCTATTAATGAATTACTGTTGCATATATTCTTTATTGATATAATAGTGAAGCAATTATGGATTATACTCAACTTGCTGAATTAAATTACGTAAAAACCAGTGTCTGAAACAGTTCGGCAGACTTCACGTAAACATGGTATACTTACTACAATTTAGTTACTGAATACTTAACGAATAACATATTTATATGAGTAATAATTGATAGTGTTATGGAGAAAATGAGACAATGTAGTTTTTAAAGGAAGTCTATTTTTTATTGTCAAAGTTTCCTCATTTCTTACACATTAATTCGATTGTATTCACACATATTAGAAAAAGGTTTGCAAATAGAACACACCCAAACTCCCAGAAGATTTTGGGGGTTTTCCTAGAGACCTATAAGTGTCACTACAAAGATTCTCTGATTGAGGTGAACTGGTTTTCCATAACATTTTTCCAAAATCTATATTTACTCCAACCGAGTTCTTCTGTAGGAGTTTAAGATGTGAGAAAACACTCGCATTGGTATTGGAAATTTGCTTTTCAAATGGTTTCGTCGAAAAATCTTAGTCTGATTTTAATCTTGTGATTCCTAGTCCCGACAAATCCGTTTTTACATTTCGATTTTAGATATTCCAAAGTCAAGTATTTAGTTTGACAGCTGTTTTGAGGAAGAAGAAAGTGTGGTTATGTCTGATGTATTTCTCAAGGTCGGAAAGACGCGATTCCCGCAAACGATGAAGTGATTTGTCTTGTTGGTCTGTGGAAATACACTCCCTTATTGAGGCAGTCTGTCACTTACTGATGAGTATGGCTAACTTTATTGAGAGGCCATATACACCAGTCCCTCCTCGAATTTCGAGTGTGAACACCGAACATACTAAACGGCAATTCTGGACCGATTTTAGTGTAGCGTTAAGGGTGTCTCAGCACTTGGGATTACTGAAGGCAATCACGGCTTCTAGCTTTGGAGAGATCAGTTTCGACAATCTAGCAACGTCAATTCGAGAAGTGGTTATAGTGAAGCGACCCTATTCTTGAATGTGATGGAATGAACTTTATCTATCGTTCCATAAAAAATGCAGCGCGTTTCCTTGACAACAGCGTCGACACATTCCCTCCCTTCCCCGATAAAAGAATAGGGACCCAGGTAGAATGCCAATAGGTCATGGGCATGGAAGTATTTCAGGAAGACAATAATTGGTTGACTCTTGCTGCAAACAATTCTATTACTAAGCGAAAAGCTGACTCAAGATATCCCAATCTCGCATTCACTCTGGACGTACCCAAAAGAAACGGTAAAGTGCTAGCAAGATTTCAATATGGCAAGTCGGCAACTCGTTTTCGAGAAACTCGTTTTGACAGTTTGGCCAACAAAGATAGGAATTGATCTAATGGAGAAGGAAGAGCTCCAGTAATTATAAAATAACATAATCACAAGGACGAATATCTGTCGATAAATCCATATTCCCCCTTGATCAGAGCTAATCATCCAATCAACCAAAACATCTACACCGAAGAAGCAGATCCAAGGAGAATGACTACAGCTGTTTCACAGATATTACTGATCGTCAGGTCAACTTACCTTGGATAAAACCGAAGAGGGAATCTCGATACTTGTCACCTTTCAGATGGACCGCTGCAGTATAACTATGTACAGCGCGCCATCTTCCAGGAGCCTCTTGCGAATCCCACCTTCGAGTGCAGAATACCTTGATCGTTGTGCATGTCGTTCATCCTTTAGTCGCATCAGGTCCAGCGTTACCACATTCTGTAGATTACTACTTTTTCGATAGATTTTTGCCAATCGAGCCCAGGATTCAGTAGTCAACTTTTCGCGGTAGATTTTTAGTAGATTTTTGCTTCCGACCAAAGTTCATGATGTGCATGAGTCAAGTAATTGTTACGTTTGGCAACAGTGAACAAGGAGAAACTGTAGCTCGAACACTTATTATGTACTATGTTCTACTTTGCTGATTCTGCGCCGTGGAAAATGCTGCTGTTCTCATCTATTAGAACCACACAGAACCATTTTCTGGATCTGTATCAGGTTGGTAAATTGAGTATAGAGAACTCTCTTAAATGGAGTGGAATGATTGCAAATATAGAGGATACCAATATACTTTGAACTCTGTTTTGCCAAATATTCATTATCAGTACAAATTTTCTTGAATTTTGTCAACCTCAATTCTATAAACAACTTGGTAGATATTTACGAAGATTCCGTATTTTCTTTAGTCGATTTTCGGTAGATTTTCGGTATTTTGCGAGTAGGTTCCTTGAAAAAAAAAAGGGGTAACGCTGATCAGGTCGCTGTTTCTGCGATATTGCCGATTTACAAACACCGTCACGACATTGAAAACACTCGGTCCGTGTGGATTCCCTCAAGACGAAAACGTCCAACATCTAACAAAGATTGAAATTGGTCTAATGGAGAAGAAAGAGCTGCAGTAATTATAAAATAATCACAAGGACGAATATCGGTCAATAAATCAAAAAATATTCCCCCTTGATCAGAGCTAATCATCCAATCAACAAAAACATCTACAATTTGGCCAACGTCAACGCGAAAGGTAGTCATAGTGCAGGTAGATCCTATTGTTCGGGAGCATAGATATATCCCAGAAATACTTCATTTGTTTTGTGGACTCGTGCTGTCCTGTGAAATCAAACACGCAATAAAGAAAACAGATTAGCCTGTTTATTTTTCGGTCGAGTATTACAACAAAAGTGAATTCGAAAGGCAATAAGATTCTTTTTGTTGAAAAAGGCACAGTCTAACAATTCTGGTTATAAATCTTCTGGAGTGGCGGCAGGTAGTCTTCGTTGGCGCCGGGCTGGTAGATCGGTGATGACAAGAGGACGGAAGCAGTCGTCGAGGGTAGTAAACCAGATGTCGATGTGTTGGATCTTCTTGAACGATGAAATGCAGATGTCGGCCAGGAATGCGGCGTATAGATCGAATATCTTCTTAGCGGTGAATGCAGATGGATTGGAGAGTCGAATCGAGTCAAGTGATTTTTGAGAGCGGAGCGAAATATATTTATACGATTTTTCAGAGATTTGAATTCCGTGTTTCGACTCCGCCCTTTTTTCCGTTTTTGTTGAAGTAGATGAATTCGCTACAGTTTTAACTCTAAATGCTTAACAGTTTCATTACTGAGCGAGAAGCCTACCCGCGGTATCGCAATCTAGGTGCACTATGACTGTCCTTGGATTGGAAGCTGCAGTTCAAGGAAGGAGGGCATGAAAAATCTTCAGTGTCCGTGCACTGGTGCTCCTATCGATAATATCTAAAATTAACCCGCTTAACATTATCACGTGATGTCTAAAAAAGTATCCCTTTTGAAGTAATTCCTACCATTCCGTTTCGCTTTGTTAGAGTAGATATGATACACGGAACCCGATATATGGCAACCTTTGAACTTAATAAATCATAAATGAATTTGGCATGAGCGGAGAACACCTGAGCGAGGGAATTCACCCTGAACTTTCAACGTGATAACAGGTTAATTATAGACTTTGAATAAATTCTGAATTCCATTCATCCGGTCGATTCGTGAGGGTGAATTTACAATGATAATTTCGTGTATAAAGTGCCACGTGGAGTCCATTAACAGAATGTATAGGTATCGTTCCATGTGGTAATCAGGGGCGACTCTTGCAACTGGGTTGTGGAGAATTTCCTCTCGAAACTTTCCGATGTACTTCAATACAAGTTGTGCAACAAGGTTTTTGAATGTCTCCTCGAGATTATCCAAGTCTGGAAAGGTGAGATTCGTTTCGAAGAACTGGTTCATTTAATTGGAGTTATCTCTCGGGGGTAAATTCTTGAATCTCGATCAAGAATTGAAGAGTATGATAATTGTCATATGTTTGCGTCGATTTTCTAAGTTAAATATAAACAAATAGTAGACATGACATGCGCATAGAACCGAATGTCACTCGGCAATCGAATGTTCTATCTCCTATACTCCGTACCACTCGTTGCTAAATCGAACGAAACAATGATAAGGTTATGTTTATATTTTATTTCTTGAATATTGGCTTGAAAACATAGTCGAAATAGCGAATAGAACTCTCCACAAATTTTGCACATGCTCAAGAAAACTTAGAAAATCGACATAAACATATGACAATTGTCATACTCTTCAATGGGGGGTTTTCCTGAATTTGGGTTATTACTGGAAATGCAAATTTGAACATAATTATTATTGGTTTGATTCATCATTTTCCCAAATTACCTTCAGAAAGTATTCAAAATCAGGTTCCAAATTGGGGTTTGGGATTTGTCAGGCATGCACGAAATGACAACGCTGTAAAGTAGAATAGCTTTTTCTGCTATAGAATAATGAAATATTTATTTCTATTCTGTGGAACACACGTGTTCTTTGTCAATATAACCAAACCATTTTCGTTTGCGATTTGTCAGTAATATGACAGTATGACAGTCTGTGCTCTTCTTTTCCTATTCCTTGGTCGTTGTCTTCTACTTTAACCAGATCGAAGTTTAGATATCTCTGTTTTCCTAATCGAAGTAACACATTTGACGTCCTTTTCTTTCCGAGAAAGCTGAATTCGACGTTGCCATATCGTGCACTCATGACAAATCCCTTTAAATGCAAATCCCCATTTTTATTTTTCAGTTTTAGGTGATCAAAATTTTTTTTTTTTTAAATATAATATTGAAATTATATGTTTGAAATGTAATGTTCTGAAGGTTTTTCATGAAAATTACTGCCTTTTCGTTCAAAGGAAAAACCCCCATTCTTGATCGAGATTCAAGAATTGACCCCCTGGTGTTTATATGATTCCCGGAGGTTCATGACCTTTTTTGTAAAGGTTCTATCTGTTGTGCCTATATAAACGCTATGTCATTCTTTATAAGTTGATTTATAAGCTCCTGTTTTATCGAATTTGTTGTTTTTATCTTAAGTTTTAGTATCAAAAATAAATTTTGAATGATGGGTTAAGGCAATTATTTGTATGATACTTTTTTTTATCATTCGAACTATCTTTTGTGGAACTTGCCCAAAATACTTCGGTTTTGCCAATTTTCCATTTCATAATGATGGAAGTTTTCTCGTCTATACAGCTTTGTGGATTGATGATTTGGTTTGCTTGTTTTTAATAAAGTAATTTCGCCGTAACTAATATAAAGGGTGTTTCAAATTGCGCGGTTTTCTTAAGAATAAATAAAATATATATATGGCGCACGGAATTGGTCTGGATAATTAGACATTTAAGAAGTGTGATATATGACATTTATAAAAATGGCTTCGTACACGATACAACATACCGTTCAATTGTTGAATTATTTTGTGAAAATCAGCGTTTTGTGAAAAGTGTTTTAAGAAAATTACGTGAATTTACATCGTCCATCTCAAAGCACTATTCGTCGAATTATTAAAAAATTTCAAGAGTGAAAAATACAGTCGTAGCGGTCGTTCACAATAAAATATCAATTTAGGTCGTGAAAGTGTTGCTGAAGACCCTGGAATGTCCATTAGACGACGTTCACAACAAGTTGGACTTAATAGGTCCACAACATGGCGTATTTTACACAAGGATTCAGCTCTGAAGGCATATAATGTTCAAATAACACAGGAACTAAAGCTATTAGATCATTTAAAACGTCGTTCATTTATCAATAACATCAATGAACAACCAGCTGAATTTTTTCCAAAAAATCATGTTTTCCGATAAGGAGCATTTTCAACTTGGTGGCTTTGTTAATAATCAAAATCGTCGTATCAGGGGTGAGGAAAATCCACGAATTATTCATGAGAAACCTATGCATCCTAAATGAGTCTCTGTTTGGTGTGCATTATGGTCAGGTGGTGTAATGGGACCTTACATCTTTGAAAATGCTGCTGGTGAAGCTGTAACTGTCAATAGACGACTTCGGCCCAAGTTGCCAACCCACAATTTTCTTCACAAATTTACTATCACTGGGGAACGGGAATTTCAGTTCAACTTTGACATGATAAGGTTTGCGTTATTTATAAATATCTGTAAAAGATGCCTCGGCTCTTCAGACAAGATAATTGCTTCCAAATACAGGGTTTTGTTAAGATCATCTCTGATTGGCTGAAATTTAAGTTGGGATTCCTGATTTCATGTTAATAGTGTCAAATTTGTATAGGATATGTTCCGCAAATCAACTTGGTTATTTCGGTTGCCGGTTTTCCATTTCGTAAATATGAAATATTCGGTTGGTTACTGACAAAAAGGTTAGTTACGGAATTTGGATGATGAAAAAACGTTCTCTCTGTCACCAAAACGACTGTCAATGTTCTATGGTGACATATCCATAGCATAGAAAAATCTTTATTTACTTTATGATTCATAAAACATAGAAGAGACAACAATCAACAATGGAAAAATTACTAGGTATGGTCTATGGATCATAAGGTAAATAAACACTGTTCTATGCTATGGATATGTTACCATAAAACATTGATTGCCGTTTTGGTGCATAGGCTTAATATGTCTATGTTCTGGTGACAGAAAGATTGCTTTTTCATCAATCTAATTCCGTAATAAACTTTTTATTTCAGGAACCAACCTAATATTTCATATTCACAGAACGGAAAACCGGCAACCGAAATAACCAAGTTGATTTGCGGAACATATCCTTTATAAACTTGACACTATTAACATGAAATCAGGAATCCCAACTTTAATATCAGCCTAACGAAACCTTTATTTGGAAGAAATTATTTAGTTTGAGGAGCCGAGGCATCTTTTATGGATATTTATAAATAACGCGGACCTTATCATGTAGATTTTGTCCTGAAATTCCCGTTTCCCAGTGATAGTAAATTTGTGAAGAAAATTGTGGGTTGGCAACTTGGGCCGAAGTCGTCTATTGTGATCGATACCGTCGGATGATAAGCGACAAAGAATCGACATTTTTTTTGAGCGGTCATTTTGATTGATCAATTCACGATGATTTTTCGATATCCACAGTGCTAGTAGAATGTACAACCATTTTTGAATGGAATAATACACTCTAGAATAAGAGCTCAAAAACGAGAAAATGAGAATAGAGGCAAAGGGAAGTAATTTTCCTCGTTCACATACCAAGATTCTAGTTCTAATCGAAAACTGTCTTGGAAAATCTGAATAACTCTCTCAGGAATGTTCATGGATTAAACCTGCCAGCAATTTATCCTAGGCACGCGCTCGACGCAAACAAATAAAAGTACGTACGGAATGGGAATCGATACAGAAGCGAAGAACCTGAGGATTGTTTTTCACGGAAAATCCCGGCTCTGTCACATAAACCCTTTTCCTACGCTGCCGAGTTATCTACGGGTATAACTTCATTTTGCTGTCCTCTAAACCAGGAAGCGATGCTATCTGGTTGGACAAAACAGTAGCAATCGCGGTGTGCATACTGATAGATGTTAACCAAACCTGATCGAAGTTGATTGTTTACGAAATGGAATTTTGTTATTTTTGAGCGCACGGTCTAGGGGAACAGCGTGCTATAGTTTTGTCCAAATGTCTGTAATTTTCGATGATTGAGCGTAAAATGGTCTCAAACGACTAGGTTGGGCCCACTGATGACGAATCGGGTGTCGAAATCGATTCTGTCCGGCCGACGACCCGATAACTGTCGAACGAAGCCAGCTAGCGACTTGAAACGTGTAGGGTAGTTCGCGCATCGGAATGCAGCGGTTAAGTTCTATAATGGGCCAAATCGGCCGAATGGTTTCGGTTTAAAGCCATTTGAAATTTTGAGGTTAATTCCCTCATATTTCAGAAACTACTGGAGCGATTGGATTGAAACTTGGCGGTTAATTGTAGCATAACGACGCGCAACTTTGAGCAAGATTTCGTTGAAATCGTAGGTCACTGAATTCTGAAAAAAAAATCCAAATTTTTTTCGAAAAAAATTTTTTTTTTCTGAAACTATTGTTCATATTCGAGAACAATTTCAGTTATACCTTGAGCTTTATATTTCACAGCAGTGTACCAAATTTCAATTGGATACGGCTATTAGTTTTCGAGATATTGGGAAAAAATATGTAGATTTTCGTGGTTTTCTTCTCGATATCGTTGTTTTTTTCGATATAACTCAAGAAATAATGATTCAATCGTGATGAAACTTCGCAACTAGTTCAAAAATGTTGAAGGACAAAATTGTGCAAAATTTCGTGATGATCGTGTCATTAGAACAATTTAAAAAAAAAATTCAAACCTTTTTTTTTCAAATATTCAATATTCTGTGATCTTCTCATCATTTATCCTCATTAAATTCTGCATGAACCTTCAAACTGTCATTTTTCGATAAAGTACTGGATTTCAATTCGATCTTATTTTGGTATTTTTGGTATTTTAGGAAATATTTGGAAAACAACATTTTGAATGGGTATATCTGCGGAATCATTGGGTGGATTTCACCCATTCACGAATTCGGCTTTCGTAATTAAGGTCCAAACCTTAGCGACAAATATCGGGTTTCTAAGTTTTTCCTGTTTACGCAGTCGGCCGCTAGGCCCAGCTCAAATGTAATTCATTGACAAAGCGGTCATCTCCATTGAACATGCGCGAAAAAGCTGCTGCCTTCACGGCAGTGCTTTTCTATGTTTTTGTCTCGAAAATTGGAATTGATATATTGATGAAACTTGCTTGAAAATCATGAACCTTGACACCACTGAAAAATATTCTCTCTATAAGGGGGGCGCACGAAACGAAAAATCTCAGTGAAGCAGTTAGTACCAATGCCAACCTCAGATCAATACAAATTCTAGAAAATCACTGACGTGGGGTTCATAGGTTTTAGGTGGTGGCTCAAATTCGTTGCCGAATTGGTATTTCTGTAGTTACTGAGAAATGGACGAAATTTGACATATTTTATTCACAATGATTCCTAAAATGTTCGATCGAGGTGAATTTCGGTAAAATATTCCTGAATATTGACGAGGTCTGTTCCGAATTTTACAGAAACCTGATAAATAGATAAGAAAAAAAAATTCAGATAAAATTGAAAAAGAAATATTTTTACCGTAGGATCCTAATGTAATTTGGCACCATAAAGTTGCGCGATTATATTCTCCAACTGTGACGAATTTTTAATCCAATCGCATGTTTTTCTCGAGATATTAAGGAAAAATTCAAATTAGTGTAACACCGATACCGTTTTGCCGATTTTGCCCATTGGCGAACAAGTATTTTAATTCCCGACCTACCCTGAAAGTTTCAAATTGCTGCCCCGTTTGAAAGTTATGGTGGCAACGAGCGGACGGACCGAATTTAGTTTAACATCAGATTCATCAGTGATTCTTCACCTCGTTATTTCTTGTGAAAAATTCCAAATTTTTCCAATTTCGTCATAACAAACGCCTTAAAACATCTACGTTAGTGAACTAGTTTTTGTGAGATGAAACTGAAAGATGATATCGAAATTATGTGATTTTTAAATGTATCTGTGTGTTTTTCATACAAAATGTAAAGGATGTTAGATATTTTGACACTTTTCTGATACCTTATCTTTTGACTATTCGTCGATACCAAAATGAATCCTTTGTGATGTTGCTATCTCATTATTCCCAATGTAACTAAAATAGCTCATATGCACATTGAAAATGCTGTAACTCCCATAAAACAACCAGAGAGAAACTATACCCTTAAAGACTTGTTGCTATAAAAAACGGACACTCTGTATATAGGTTCCATAGTATATAAGTACTATTATTCTGACAAAATAAATTGGTAATAGTGTGATATTCTCACAGAAAATGTAAAATTGAATAGTTGCATTAAATTTTTTTTTTCAGATATTTGGTCGTTAGGTGTTATTCTGTACATGCTGGTATGTGGTCAAGCTCCCTTCCAAGAAGCCAATGATTCTGAAACTTTGACGATGATCATGGATTGTAAATACAGTGTACCTGCTCATGTATCAGCAGAATGTAAAGAGTAAGTTTGTGAAAAATCTTTCGAATATTCCTCCCAATATGGAATAGATCAGAGAATTAGAGTTAGCAAACAAGTAAAGTTTCTTGGTGTTCAAGTGGACAGTGCTTTAAAATGGTTTTCTCATATTACATAACTAAAGAATAAACTTTTCTCTGTAATATACAGTGTGTCCACGGATTTGGTGCCGGTAAGGTGTAAATGACGAAAAATTTTCGAGTTAGACTCTGATATTCTGGGAATTGCTCCTGCTTGGTCTCAAACTAAGATGCTGAGAAAATGAGCCAAATCAATCAATATACAGGGTGGTTCAGAACTGATTTGATGGAAATTGTTAAGAATAAAGTACCTTTGTTTTAAAAGATATCGAGGGAGTTTTTTGAGAATAGATGTTTAGAATCAAAATACACGTTTTTTATTGTAACAAGAAATTATTATTGATATTGATTTATTTTAAAATCAGCAAAATTTTTGATCATGACAAAATATCTCACGTATTGCATTAACATAATGTTCATGACTAACTTATAATGTCGAGGTAGACTGATTTATCTGAAAATTGAATTCCTGCAGCAGCTCGTAATTCTGAACAACTTTTCTCAATAAACTTTCTCGATATCTTTTAAAACAAAGGTACTTAATTCTTAACAAGTTTCATTACATCAGTTCTAAACCACCCTGTATATTAATTGATTTGGCTCATTTTCCCAACATCTTCGTTTGAAACCAAGCAGGAGCGATTTCTAGAATACCACTGTCCAACTCGAAAATTTTTCGTCATTTACACCTTACCGGCACCCAATCCGTGGACACACTATAAACTGAATGTAGTGAAAAAATAGGTTGACTCAGATGTACTAAAAGTTATTTATTACGCTAATTTTCAATCTTCACAATCGTACTGCATCATTTTCTGGGTGGTACTTCTTCTGCAGAGAAAATTTTTGTTTTACTGAAATGGGCCGTACGTACTATTTTGGAAATGGGTTTAAGAGACTCATGTAGGGGCCTTTTCAGCAGCAATAACATTCTAACTATATATGGCCTTCACATATACAGACTTCTCCTCTTTTTACGAAAACATGATAATTATTTTGAAGAATGCAAAAACAGAAATATTAGTAGACAAATGACTCCTTATATATATATATATATATATATATATATATCCTCTTCACTGATCTACCTTGCGAGAAAAGAACCCGCACTATGCAGGTATAAGGATGTCCAATAAACTGCCAAAGGCGATCCTGAAGATTATGGACTACAGGCTTTTCAAAAGGAAAATATTTAATCTTATATTACAGTGTGAACCGTACAGTCTACAGGAATTCGATTTTTTTTGTTAAGATTATCATAGTAGTGTCTAATGATTTTTTGTTAAATATTTTAGGGTTGATTTTGTGATTTTGACTTTTTCCATTTTTATTGGAATTATATTATATGATGTCGCAATAGGCCACAAGCAGTTTTGACAGTTCAGAGAGACTGGAGGACCAACAATAACCTGAAATGCATTGTTTACTATGGGAAAAAGCGATTTGGCTTGTGATTTTGTATGAATTTGGACATTTTGGAGTGAAATATTCACTATTGCATTATCTAGGAACTATATCGAAAGTACTTGATATCTTGTAACAGTAACAGCTTCACTGAACTTATGGAATTTTTTGAATAAATACAATTCTTGCTGGTTGATGCTGTTGTTGCATGTTGCTTGGTTTAGTAAGGCAGGAAATACGATTTAAAACCTAAGTTTTTTTAAGTGAATTCAGGTATTCAAGCTCGAATAATCAACATCAAATTGATGAAAACTACCAATGAGTTGTTGAAGTATTTTCCTTTGAATGGTAGGTACTAACTGGATGTGGAGAGGAACTCAATTTATCCATTATGAAAGAGAGAAAATTCTATCGGTTCTGAAAAGGAAAATCATATTTTCTGAATTAATTCAATAAAGAACTGCGCTCTAAAATGAAAATTCACAGAATGTTACTTAGCAACTTGTCAGTTACCTCGGCAAAGAACAAAGGATGGATATTAGTCTCCGCAATCAATAAAACTTGAATTAGATAGGATTGATTCATACCATTGACATTCAGGTATGCAATGACATCGAATTTTATGGCGATTTTCATGTTTAGTCGAGTAATATCATGTACGTTATTTTGGTAGGGCATACCGAACGATTCGGGGTATGGAATATTTGAAAATCATGAGTTCTTAATAATCATTTCTTTATTATTTGAACAAGACAGGATTTATAAAAGATATTTTCATTCAGATATTCAATGTAGTCAAATTTTTAGCTGATTCCCACTTAAGGTGCAGTATTACCACTGAAAATGTTTTGTTTGGGTATGCCGATTGATACCAGGTACGGAATTTTCGTAAAATCGTCAGTTTTTGATAAACATTCCTTATTGTTTTCACAAACAAAAGATCTTAATCATCACTGATCGGCATTTTAGCCTAATTTGATCACCCTTGAGTCGTATTTTAGAAACAAAAATCATCCACTATGTCAATTCACTGTTCCTAACTACTACACACCGGAATACCTCGCAGTGTCCAGGAATTAAAAATTTATTAGCACGATGATATCACAAAATATTTTTGCAATATTTTACCTCCATATGAAAGTAACAAGGTGCCTATATAATATACTACAACACACAAAAAGACTGTTGACTGAACTAACCAAAGGTCTGCTCATTTGCCTGTTTATGAAATCAGGGACTAATTTCATATTAAGTACACCAAATTTATACTATCCTTTTCAAAAAAAGTGAATATATCAATCCAAAGTTTCAAAATTAATACGAAATCACCAGAAAAATCGCTTTTTCCAATAGTAAACAATGCATGTTAGGTTATTGTTGGTCCTCCAGTCTCTCCCAACTGTCAAAACTGCTCGTGACCTATACTTATTGGGAATAAATTTATATTCTATTCTATTCTAATATATGTAATAATAATGTATAATATTTTTCAGTTAAGTCTTCAAAATGAAATAATTGTCTAATATTATTTCTCATTTTTTTTATTTCAGTCTGATTTCAAGAATGCTGGTGAGGAATCCTGAGAAAAGAGCAACATTGGCTCAGATCTCTAAACACCCTTGGTTAGAAGTTGGAAAGGAAGACAATCCTCCACTTGATGTACTTCCGCTTGTTTCGAGAGAGCAATTATGTGAGGATGATCACAATTTCATTGTTCAGAAAATCGTTAATGGCAATATTGCCACGAAAGAAGAAATACATGAGTAAGTTCGGGTCATCTACACGTTAAAACCTAAGAATGTGTGGTTGAAGACGAATTCAACGTTTTCAGTGTAAATTGAAGTAATAATAATAATAATAATTTATTCCATTTTTCCATATACATAAAATATAGGACCTATAGGGGGCTATATTGCCCGTACATAGGATGACCCTTACAAACCAAAATAAACCAAAATACAATCCTCCTGTTTTACTTTTTATACCCATTTATGTGATCCCGGTTTCTGTGTTTATTTCATTGTCTTTTCATATTTTTATTTCAATTATGTGTCTTTAGGTCCTTCTATAACAAAAACATCATTTCTGTATCCCATTGACTCACTATTCAACCTTTACTTGTCTTATCACCTTTTTTACTTGCTTTTTTGCGCGCATGTTCTAGGGGAACAGCGTGCTATCGTTTTGTCCAAATGTCTGTAATTTTGGATGATTGAGCCGAAAATGGTCTCAATCGACTAGGTTGGACTCACTGATGACGAATCCGGTGTCAAAATTGATTCTGTCCGGCCGGCCGTCCGTAGACACGATAACTGTCGACAGAAGCAAGCTAGCTACTTGAAACTTTCAGGATAGGTTGCGCATCAGAATGCCGCGGTTAAGTTCGTTAATGAGCCAAATCGGTCGAATAGTTTCGGAGTTATAGGCACTTGAAGTTTTGAAGTTATTTATTTTTTATTTCAGAAACTACTCAAGCGATTGGATTCAAACTTGGCAGTTTGGTGGAGTATAACGACGCGCAACTTTGAGCCAAATTTCGTCAGGATCATATTGTCAGTAAATTTAAAAAAAAATTTTTTTCGAAATTTTTTTACAAAAAATTTTTTTTTCCGGAAAACATTCATCAGATCCAAAAAAATTCCACCCACACTTTGAGCTTCATATTTCACAGCAGTGTACCAAATTTCAATTCGATACGATCATAAGTTTTGGAGATATCGGGAAAAAATATGTCAAATTTCGAGGTTTTCTTCTCGATATTGTTGCTTTCTCCGAAATATTCTGACGGACCATCGAGAACGGTTTGTTCATAGACAAGATATATATGGGTTTGTTGTTGTCACGGCTGTCGGTTGAGAAATTCTCGAAGATGATGAAAATCTGTTAAAAATCGACGAATAACCGATGAAAATTGTTGGAAATGGCAAAATACAAGCAAATAACATTGTTTTCGAGTTGGAGATTCGAGAAATTAGCTATTTTTCTGAAAGAAGTTCTATCGATCTGTCAACCGACTGGAAGCATCTCTCTGAGAAAAGAAAATTTCAAAAAGCACTGCCGTGAAGGCAGCAACTTTTGCGCGCACGTTCAAATTCGTTGCTGAAGCGGTCATCTACATTGAACATGCGCGCAAAAGTTGCTGCCTTCACGGCAGTGCTTTTTGAAATTTTTAATACTTTATTTTCAATACTTAAGTTCTCTAGACTATTTGGTAAAACGTTAAAATACTTTCTTGCATAACTTATATAACTCATTTTTCCTTTAGTTAATGTATTTCTTGGCACTTCAACACTTCTATTTCTTGTATTTACTGGGTAATTGTTACATTCCATCTTCAATTTACTGTATTGATGTACTATTGCATTTATTGCAAATAACTGCTTGATTTTTATTGGGTTATTGTGATCATGTTCTTGTATGCCTATTATTTTGAGTATTCTGCCTTGTAAACGTTCCAATGGTTCTAGTGCTGTCTTATGTAATCCTCCCCAACCAATCACGGCATACACTGCTATGCTATGGAATAAACCGTATTATAACTCCAGTAGTTGGTTTTTTGATAATACCTGCTTTAATCTGTGGAACACATATGAAAGATACTTTAATCTATTCACTGTTTTTGAAATATGGACGTCCCATTTTAAGTTGTAGTCATATATAAGGCCTAGATATTTGTGATTGGTCACTCTATTAAGGTTTTGACTGTTTATGTTATCTGTTATATCTTCCGGGACTGAATCTACATAATTTCCAAATGTCATAATTACAGTTTTCTTCAGATTAACTATAAGTTTGTTATAATAGAGCCAAGAATAGATTTAATTTAATTTTTCGGTCATGTTATTAGACATCTCTATCCATGACTCACCTGCCAACATTAAAACTGTGTCATCTGCATATGCTATTATTTCATCAACTTGGCACAGCAAGTCATTAATGTATAGAACAAACAATAATGGTCCCAGTATCGAACCTTGTGGAACACAACATTCACAAAAATAGGTTGACTTTTAGTGCCATTGATCTTGACATATTGAGTTCTGTCTTTTAAATAACCTAATCCTATGTATTTTTTTTTCTTCAGATGTCTGGACAAGAATGAGTACAATCACATAACTGCCACCTATTATCTACTGGCCGAGCGTAAGCTTAGAGCAAATAGACAGGAACATACAAATAAAATGCAAAGACCAGAAAATTTGGCAGTACAACCGACTGTTCCTAGTAAAAAGCATAATAATGGCACTAATGTTGCTCCATTTTTGTTATCCGTCCCAAGAACTCCAGGAGATGTACCCCAGGTATGCAGGCCAGTTGTGTTTTTCACAGTGCAATCTTTTTCGATCCAGACACAAATTTATCCAATTTATCATTTTTTACGCGTATGTTCTGGGGAACAGCGTGCTATCGTTTTGCCTAAATGTGTAATTTTCGAATTTTGAGGTTAAATTGGTCTCAAACTACTAGGTTAGATTCACTGATGAAGAATCTAGTGTCAATATCGATTCTATTCGGCAAGCGGTTGCCACGATAACTTGAGAACGTAAAGAACGAGTACACGTACGAGTTACGTATCAAAATGTGCTGGTTATTTTCGTTAATGGGTCAAATCGGCCAAAAGGTTTTGGAGGTATACTCATTTGAATGTTTGAGGTTATCTTCTCAGGAACTACTATGTAATCGGATTGCAGCGTTGCCAACCATACGGTAATTACCGTATTTGTACGGTAAATTGACACCAAATACGCTCCAAAGGAGCTACCGTGTACGTCGAAATACGGTAATTTCAAAAGATTTATTTCAACTACGTCTTAATAATATTTCAACACATTTTTCAATTAATTTCGTGAAACTGAATACCCGGAATATATTTCTATTGAATAAACTCACAAAAACTATATCAGTGAAGGAAAAAAAAGAATTTCGTTCGTTATCATAAGTCATAATATAACCTCAAGCTCAAATGTCTGAACACTCTGAACAGGTGCCAGATGTGAATTAGAATTTGAATATCAATTCGGTGGATGGAAATGCAGAATGCGAAAGAGTATTGATTGAAATCTACAGGATTGAAACGAAGTGTAGGAATAAACTGATCACGAAGAAAATAAACAGCTGTCTTCTAACGCGTCAGCGTGAAAAATTTCTCTTCTGTCGTACGGTGTACGGTAAAAGTCCACCGAATACGGTAATTCTTTCGTACCAGATACGGTAGTTGCAAGTAGCTAGGTTGGCAACGCTGTCGGATTTTCACTTGGTAATCAGTTGTAGAACACCGACCCACAACAGCTTGAAAAAATTTGTAGGGATGATATCGTAAGTAGGTTTAAATAAAAAAAAATTCAAAAAGCACTGCCGTGAAGGCAGCAACGAATTTGAACATGGACGCAAAAGCTGCTGCCTTCACGGCAGTGCTTTTTGAATTTTTTTTTGCTAAACTACTTGATTTCAATTCGATCTATTCTGTATTTTTGGAAATATTGGAAAAATAATACCTAACGGTCGACTGTGTAAACACAATAACTTCCGAAAGAAACAACTCAGAAACTCGATATTTGTAGAGAAGAATTTAATGAGGATGATATGATAAGAAAATCACAGAAACTTTTTTTTCAAATTGTTCTAATGACACGATTATCACGAAATTTTGCATAAAATTGTCTTTCAGCATCTTCGAAGTAGCTGCGAAGTTTTATCAGGATTGAATCAGTATTTCTCGAGTTATATCGAAAAAAACAACGATATCGAGAAGAAAACCTCCAAATTTGACATATTTTTTCCCGATATCTCCAAAACTTATGATCGCATCGAACTGAAATTTGGTACACTGCTGTGAAATATGAACCTCAAAGTGTGGGTGGAATTTTTTTTGGATGTGATGAATGGTTTCCGAAAAAAAATTTTGGAAAAAATTTCGAAAAAAATTTTTTTTTAATTTACTGACAATATGATCTTGACGAAATTTGGCTCAAAGTTGAGCGTCATTATACTTTACCTAACTGCCAAGTTTGAATCCAATCGCTCAAGTAGTTTCTGAAATAAAAATAAATAACTTCAACATTTCAAGTGCCTATAACTCCGAAACTATGCGGCCGATTTGGCCCATTAACGAACTTAACCTCGGCATTCTGATGCGCGACCTATCTTGAAAGTTTCAAGTTGCTAGCTCGCTCCTGTCGACAGTTATCGTGTCGTCGGTCGGACGGACGGCCGGCCGGCCGGACAGAATCGATTTTGACACCGGATTCGTCATCAGTGAGTCCAATCTAGTCGATTGAGACCATTTTCGGCTCAATCACCCAAAATTACATACATTTGGACAAAACGATAGCACGCTGTTCCCCTAGAACATGCGCGCAAAAATTCGAAAATTTTTCAAATTTTGTTGAATTTTTTTCGGGAACGACTCATCAGATTTCAATGAAATTCTCGACAGAATTTTATTTTTCATAATTTCATTACCTCAACGAAATTAGAAATAAATTTGTTTGGGACTGAATTCATAATAGTGTCCAGTTGAGATTGACCGATCTGAGCGTCTAAATACACATACGTCAGTTTCTATGTCAAATCCGCAATTATCTCAGACTTTTTCTTTAGCGCTCCCGAAAATGCAGCATAGTCCAGGAAGATGAAGAGGAAGAAGACATCTCTTCTTGCTCGGCACATGAGGAATTATCCGTGCCATTGAATCGTAGAGGATCGAAATCGGAAGGTAGATTAAATTTGGCGCTACAAGAACGACTGGCAGAGACCGAAAGAAGAAAACCCGCAGATATTCCAGAAAAACCGGAAGTTGTAAAGAATATAAACATCATCAACAAAATAGATACAAAACCATCGGGAAATACGCACATTAATTGGAGACTGAACAAAAATAATTCGGTGGATTCACCTGTTCAAGCGAAAATCGTGAAGAATATGAATAAAAACTTGTCGAGTTGCATACCTCCTACAACCGTCATAACAGAATCCTCCACGATATCTATTCCTATTATCACAACCACACCCGTTAGCTGTTCCAAGATACAAAAGTATAAAACGATGCCTTCTCCTACTAGAACGTCTCCTTTGGGCTCGAATTCCAGCACTCTTAACGAAATATTCGAGGAAGGTGAGAACCAAAATATCGGAAAACCCTCAAGACAGTTTGTCAGTAGGAATCAAAATAGAACCCCTTACGAACAACGAAAATCGAAGTTTCACAAAGCTCGAACGGCCTCTTGTAGTTCTTCGGACGCCAGTGACGATGACAGCGAAAAAAGAAAAAAGAGGGTCCACAAACTTGGAACATCAGCAAAACCATTTCAAGGACGAAGAGACAGCTATGATGATAGCAGCGATTCTCAAGAACCGGGACCTGGTAACGGCACAACAGGTTCGAATAATGCCAATTTGAGCAATAATTTGACTGTCGATCAAAGTAGAACCAGCAACAGTCAAGAAAGTAAAGAAGAGAACAGTAACAGTGGAGGTAACACAGGTGGAAGACAACATATAAACAATTGCAGTATTTTAATAGCGAAAAAGCATAAATCAAGTCGGAGAAGAAATGGTGAAACACGCTTGAGAGAAAGTCAGTCTTTAAACCGCATAACGGAAGTCCAAGAAGATACAACTCACGCTTTAGTTATTTCAACAGCTATCGTAGCAACTCAGGGTGTAATCACGGCGAAAAGCGGTAAGGGTATAGGTGCGAAATTGTTGCAAGCAATGAACAACAGACGTAGCACCGATGATAAAAGCGAAAAATCCACAAGTTCAAAGGAAAATAAAAGTGCACATCACGTATCGCGTAAAGACAACGTTAAAAGTTTAGTGTTCGACAGTATCGAACCTGATAAATCAGATACGAGTAACAAAGTGGTGTCTTCGAACAGGTCTGCGGTGAAAAAAATGCGTCTCATAGGAAAATACTTCCAGGTGCACAAAAGGTTATGTATACCGATACAAGGTCTCTTCACGAAGAATCGTTTGTACAAAGCTCAGAGTTGCAGTTCTTTGGCTCGGGATAAGATCAACGCGGACGTCGCGAATCGACGTCAACGCGCGGTTAGTGTGATAAGAAACAGTGACGGAGACATAAACGAGAACGATCAGATACAGGAAAAAACGCCTGTTATTCAGTTGAACAGCGTATGTAACGAACTGACTGGAATCTGTGCCATCCATTTGGGACAAGCGTCGAAGTGCTGTAGTTTTTGTTAGCCGATCTTGTGGGGTCATGATGAATAAGCCAAAGTTTGATGTTTTAGTCAAATTTATATATTTTTTTCTAGAGTTTACGATCTTTATATATTGTTTCTGAAAGGTGAAATCGTTACTGAATGGAGCGGAGACTGCTGGATGGTATTCGATTTGAATTCAAGGTCAATATGGTTTTCGGTAAACCCGCAAGATTTCCCGTCGCGAAGCTATAAGTAAGATATTCATACCATTGTAAGCAGTGTGAGTTTCTGAACAAAAAATATGAGGGCCAACATAGGCGGTCTCTCTTTGTTTGGAAGATATGGTTCCCCAAAGTTCCAAATTGTTGCATTTTCAGATCCTTTTTTCCGTCATAAAAAGGATCTCTCACTTCTCAAATCTAGTTCATAAATCATCTTTGAACCTTCAACCAACGAATACCGACGCTTTCTTTTAAGAATATTCATTATTTAAAGGAAGAAAAGTGAAAATATTAGACAACAACTTAACCTATATTTCTACGAAATACTTCTCAATGTTAAAGAGGAGCTTGGCAACAGCGTCTTTTCATCGCTGGCCAACGTATTATGACAGAAGAGTAGTTGCTGGCGGGAAATATGAAATGATGGACAGTTGAAGGATATGATTGTAAGGAAAATGCTTCTGTCACTGAAGAAGAGGTGGTTATTCTAACATCAAAACAAAATCATTGAGAATATTTGTTTAAGGTTTCACTCTCAATAGTTTCGTTTGAACTTTCTTTCTATCCCCTTCAAAATAGGGAGGTTGTTATCTACTTCGTTTTTTGTTGTGTCTTCGAGATGGTCCCAGTTTAGAATGAGATTCAGGAAATTGCAATGAAATGCGTTATATAATAACCTCGATATCATTAGAAAACTGGGAAGGACGCGATCTATCACATATGAAAAAAATGTACGTTGAAATATATGTCAGGGTGTATTCTCATTCCATTACTATGTGTTTCAACCTTGCAGATTTCATTAGAAACGAATTCTCCTATTGGAAGATTTAGAGTATAGCAGTAAACAGTAAGAACTAAGAACATATTTCATTTTTCTCGCCAGCAATAATCTGTCATTCACGAATACGCACGATGGCACGATTACTACCGATGAAATTGGCGCCATTGCCAAACTTCACTTTTAGTCTGAGTCGAAATCAGAAGGAATAGAGATTAAGTGGTTGCCAAGTAATTTCATTGTTTTTTCATTTAATATTGATTATTCTTGAAAAAAAGTGTTACTTATTGTTGGTTTAAGGTTCAAAGGTGGTTTGTGAACTATACAGATGAAGTGAGAGATCGTTTTCATGGTGGAAAAAGGGACCTGAAAACAACTCATTTTGGAACTTTGGGGGCCCATATCTTCCAAATTAAGGGAGACCGCCTATGTTCGATTTCACATTTTTTGTTCAGAAAATCACACTGCGTACAATGATGTAAATATCTTTTTAATATCTCGGCGACGGGAAATCTTGCGGGTTTACCTTTTGTTTTAGAGTTTAGGATCTTTATATATTGTTTCTGAAAGGTGAAATCGTTACTGAATGGAGTGGAGACTGCTGGATGGTATTCGATTTGAATTCAAGGTCAATATGGTTTTCTAACTAAACCCGAATTTCCCTTGAGAAAAAGTTTATTTTTTCAGAAAAAAGAGATTCAAGAACATTCGTTTAATATAAACTAGTCGGTCAAAGGAACTACGGAAGATGTTTCAGGTCGCCAATGAGATTACTGTTGACTCAATTCAGTTGTTAAACTTCACCTATTGATTTCTAAAGGTAAAACTTAAATTTTCAGTATAATTTCTCCAAAAATGTTTCTCTGATTTTGGGCTTTAATCTGTTCTTTTATTATAATTTTTTATTGATGATTGATTAATGGCAGTTGTTTTAATTACTACTTGAAACAGTTGAAAACAGCTTAGTGCGGTCTTGTGTATCAATGTTTAAAATTCATTAGAACTTCAGAATTCAAGTTTTCAATCAATTTTTTCAGCACAAACTGTGTTCTAGTTGAATTTTCCTTAATGTTTATCATTATGTCTAAGAAAAAGTCAATTTTCTTCAATTCTTTCTTTTTTGTTTCAAACAAAATATTCTCTCCACTTTTAAATCAAACCTACGAAGGCGTAGAAGGGCCACTCTTTGTCGACAAAAATTTTTCCACCTGATTCCGACTTTAATCTCGGAATTAGACTAATTCCGACTTCGAACTCGGAATTATAGACTAATTCCGACTTCAAACTCGGAATTATGCATAATTCCGACTTTGAACTCGGAATTATAGTCTATAATTCCGACTTCAAAGTCGGAATTAGACTATAATTCCGAGTTTAAAGTCGAAATTAGTCTATAATTCCGACTTCAAACTCGGAATTATACATAATTCCGACTTTGAACTCGGAATTATAGTCTATAATTCCGAGTTCAAAGTTGGAATTAGTCTATAATTCCGAGTTTAAAGTCGGAATTAGTCTATAATTCCGACTTCAAACTGGGAATTAGTATAATTCCGAGTTCAAAGTCGGAATTATGTATAATTCCGAGTTTGAAGTCGGAATTAGTCTATAATTCCGAGTTCAAAGTCGGAATTAGTATAATTCCGAAATTAAAGTCGGAATTAGGTGGAAAAAGAGTGGCCCTTCTACGCCTTCGTACAAACCCTTTCAAAATCTATTACTATTTTTTTTTACAATGTTGTGATTTTTTTTGGACCAGAGGAGTTTTTACAATGTGGTTGCTATGAAATATTTATCTTTATGATAACTGCCCTCAACACTATCAAATTATCGACCAAAGATGGTAAACTGATACTTTTCTGGTGGTATTCGATAGAACAAAAACCAATTATCGCAATAAATCATGACTTCAACTCTAAACTTCAAAATAAAATTTTATCAAAATATAAATTTCAACCTGAACCTCCATTCGTTGTAGAATCGTTTCACCTTGAGAAAGTACTTCTAACCAAAGCTTTAAATATTTATTTATATATATATTTTCGATAATTGCTGTTGTAGAGGCAAATTCAGAGAATTTTATGCTAAAAAGTGGTATATTGGAGCCGGAATTTGCCTCTGTTAGCTATTATTAATATTATGTATTCCAAAATACTTCAAAGAGTAATACTTTTTCATATTTGTTATAATCATCACTAGAGTAAGTGAAAACTGTATACTTATCCTAATTAAATTCGAAATCAAAAATTCTACGCAGGTGTGAATTGTTTATCTGCTGGTCAGAAAAACAAAATTGATGTTTTTACAATGAACTTACATAATTGATGTTTCTTTTATTGTATAAAAGAAAATGAAGTGGACAGTGTAATCAGATTGAAAAGAGGAATGTATGAGAATTGTTTCCAATTAAAAATAATTCATGTAATAATAGTTTAATGTAGAAATGTTTTTTTCCTGTCGAAATTCTGCCATTGTCCATTCCTACTTCAATATAACGTACATCTACATCATTGAATAATTTGTGAAAGACTGAAAATAAGGAAGAATATGTCGAGGTCGTTGTAAATACTTATGTAATAATATTAGTGATCAAATAGTAAATACAGCCGATTTGTGTATATTTTTCAGGATGCCAAAATTAAATATATAATTATATTTTTTTTTGAAATTGTTTCTCTTGAGGTAATCAGCTCTTTATGTGACAACCTTTTTTTTTTTCTTGCATCACACTCATCTCATATTGAAACCATGAAAAATGTATGAATTTATTTAAGGTGAAGCTGTAAAATAACACAAGCTGCTAATTTATTTGGTCGAATTCTGCAGATATTTGATTTCTTTATATTCCTGAAAATTCTGTCGAGTTTTGTTAAAACTTCAATATCGAATATTGTCAAGAAAAAGTAACTCTTTTTAGTTACTTCATTGTTGTATGTGCCAAGCACAATTTCACCTTTATGTACAGGTGGAATATCTGATGTAGTTTAATTTAAGCTGTAAAGATTCTAACTTTTGTTGTGCCTTTCATTTTCATAGATAGAATGATGTCAAGCTGGTCTTGTCGATATTAATGGATCTTTATGTATGCATCTGAGCACCAATAAACCATTTAACATCTTTGTATAATTTAATTAATTCCTAGGAGGTAAAATCTGAAAAAAGTTTAAAATTCATTGAAAGATTATATGGTTCTGTTTATTTCACTATCAATGTTGAAGGTTGGCTGGCTGAGAACCCTAGACTCGACAAGTTAACATTCAATGCGCACACGCATTTTGGTAGTTATTGATTCTGGATTCGTACACGCATCAAATGTAAACTTGTTGAGAATACGGGCCCATATATTTGATGTTCTGTGGGCCCAGGCTAACTTGAGCTTCATAAAATTGTTCGTTCAACCACAGATCAACCAGATAAACCACTCGCGTAATTTACTTAGGAAATCTATGTCAACGCAGATATGACCCTGAATCGAGCTAATCAGAATGTTAGCAGGCGTTTGGGATGCCAATCAGATTGCAGGAATAGGATTACGTCACTCGGTCACTCCCGCCGTTTTTGGACTCGCTTGAAGAGGTTATAAACATGTAAACAAACTGAAATGAATTTTTCATCCTATTAATTGATGAATAATTTCGTATCTGTTCCATTTAAGAATATAATCCAAACAGTTTTTTACAACCAAATAAATTGTTTAGTCATCTTTGAGGTTCTATTTTATGATGACAGTCCTCATTATATGTTTTAATTATACAACAAGAATTGGAATCGAACTTGGGTAGACTCATTCATAATGTTCATTTGTATAATATAAAGGAATCGCAACTGAAGTAGAAGAATTACAACCTCCATTATTCAATTAAAACGATGGGATGTCTAATAAAATTGTATATGATTGCACAACCACAAGGATTGGAATCGAACAAAGTTGGTCTATTCATAATTTGATTTTATATTGAAATGAATCTCATTTGATGTGAAACTACAAATATTCTCTGACTGAGGTAAACGGGTTTTCCATAACATTTTTCCAAAATTTTCATTAACTCCAACCGAGTTCTTCTACAGGAGTTTAAGGTGTGACAAAACACTCGCTTTGGTGTTGGAAATTTGCCTATCAAATGGTTTCATCGAAAAATCTTAGTCTGATTTTGATTTTGTGATTCCTGAATCCCGACAAATCCGTTTTTACATTTCGATTTTAGATATTCCAAAATCAAGTATTCAATTTGACAGCTGTTTCGAGGAAGAAGAAAGTGTGGTTATGTCTGTTATATTTCCATAGACCTAAAATAATTATAATTAAAATAATTATAATTAATAAAATTATATTAGGTCTATGTATATTTCTCAAGGTCGGAGAGACGCGATTCCCGCAAACGAAGAAGTGATTTGTCTTGTTGGTCTGTGGTTTAACCGAATGAGTTCAACCGCATGCATCTGTAAGGATGAAAGGAACTTATGATTTAGCTTACTTTGGAACGGATTCGCGACTTAGTGGGAGACCACAACGGAACGCCAAGCACTGACCATCGCAAATACACAAATTTGACCTATACAATATAGTGCTGTGCTGATGAAAACAAAATGAATTTTGAGAGATGTCGAATTTAGTTGTAGTGTCAGTACGAAGGTCGAGAAGTAGAATCGGGGTTGTTTTGCATTTAAAAATAAGGTATGTAGTTTTCGCGTTGCGGTGCTTGGATATATACTACGATTGTATGATGTAAGCAAAACATGTTTTTTACATCATGTGCGATTGGATCATTTAATAGCCGTTATGGACCTACCTAGAGTAGTGACCATAAAAAAAATATGTATTGAGCTAGTGCCTTTATTAACAGTATATATCACTGTAGTACCACTGTTTATGGACATACTAACATGGAGGCATTGTTTAAGGACATGTACTACCTCCTTAATCAATGATGGAGGTAACCTACGACCATAAAGTATAAAGACAACAATATTGTCTTTATCATGGTCTTTATACAATGCTACGACTCTCTCTAAAACGCCCTTTTATAAAGACATTAAATATAAATAAAGACATCTTGTTGTCTTTATACAATTGGGAACTTCTGCGAAGATGCCAGCGCCCTAACGGATAAATTTGGAACCTGTCCAAGCTAGTAGTTTTATGAAAACAAACCTTAGAAATGTGGTGGAGAACGAATATTTATTAGGCAGAGCTTGAATATTTAAAGAAATTATTATAGTTTTGTGTAAGATTTCTTGAGAAGGAACTTTTCGTTTGGATCACGATATAAAATCGTACTTTAAATCGTTCCTGGAGGATAATTTCGGTGTTATTTTATTGTATGTTGCTTGGTGGATCAAAATAAACCAATATCTGAATTTACTTGAATTTCTGGAAAAAAAGGCACCTCAAGAAGTATTTTAAGGACTCTTATTTATGTGAAGAAGTGCTGAATGCAGGCTATATTATGTGGTAACTCTAGAATCAGTCCAAATGATATGACTTGTTCTTTGTTTACAAAGGAAGGAATCAATAAAATGAAAACAGATTTTCTGCCTTAGTTCTTTTGCATCGTATTTCTAAAGAAAAGGAAACAGATAGACATATAATTGATTTCATTTTTATATTACAGCAGCTCAAGATACACATGCAAAATGAAAAATGTCACAGCCGGTTCAACCTACCTATATAAGGAAATGAAAAGTATTGATGTATTTATATGAGTAACTTCAGCTATTATTAACTCTAACAGTATATCTAGTTTTTGTCAGATTTTCAACCAGATCACTCTTTTAGAATATGATTTTGTGTAGTATGTGAATTAGGTAGCAGCAGAAGTGCTCGGTAGTTTCTCTGCAGCAATTTCCTTCAAAATTCTCTCATTTTTATTTACACCTGAAAACATCATGACATGAAGTTGATTCGAAATAAATACATTGTAGGTAATTTACCTTTATGAGAATGAACATCTTCAGAGAAATGCAGTGAACATCCTTTTATGTATTTCGTGACCTGTTTTCCAATCTTCAATTTCTAGAGCTAGCCCTTTCTTCTATCATTGAGTTCCTTGCCAAATGCTGTTTCCAAATTAACTTTAATTTCATTTGGCTTTGGAAAAAATGAAAACAAGAGGCACTAGATGATCCTTTCTTCTTTGACCATGAATAACATTGAGTTGAGGCACACAACAATAGTCATTTCGGGAGGATGCCATTTCGAATTAATACGATCGAAATTTTTAATCGGAAAGAAAGGAATCGATTGATGAATATTACAAATACTTTCGGTATTCCAAAATTTCAACTCGGAGAACAACACAAAAGCTCGAAAATGAACTCCAAAAGTGAGCAAATTACGTTAGAATAACAGGCACGTCGAAAAACTACTAGCTTGGAAGTGTTCGAATTTCTATCACCAGAGGGCGTATCGCTTAGCAGTAGTTGCGAATGATCCAATGTTGGTAATCTTTTCTTTTTAACATTTTTTTATTTTTTTTAACTTGAGTTTCTATGGTGAATACGTCATACATATGTCAAAGTCTAGGAATCCGTGTCGATGACTTGTGCTGTCAAATGTCATGTCAGTCAATTCTTTGACTGTTGTGCGGATTTTGATTCTTTCAATGGGTCGAGTTTTTGTAATTTTGTGATAAACTGTAGCTACCAGTATCTTATAAGAACTTTTTTCATGTTACTGACTACCCGTAGAATTGGCATTTGGCGTAGCATGTCAAAAAATTTCAATAAATCCGCGTGAAACTTGCTAAATAGGTTTTAAATGGAAAGTGCTCTTGTCCCAACAAAAAGTGATATCATCATTAGGAAATATTCAGAATATAGGATCTTAAACAAATGCTCTTGGAAAATCTCAAATTAATGTATCCCATATAACATTGGGCGACTTAATTGGATACAACATGAAGAAGCAATTTTTTCGTGTGAAACAACTTGCTGATCAAACATTTCTCAAGTGGGTATATTTTCTTTGATTAATCATCTTTATCTATATAAATAAAATTAATCTTTATCTAATCTCGTTTCCTATAAAGATTTGGATTGCAATATATTCTTAATAGTTAATTTATTGAAATTGATGCAGTTTTGGGGTACTTAAGGAAATAATGAGCTGAATCATATTTACCATTGAACCAATTTGATTTTATTGAGTGTCGTGTAATTGAATAAGGACCTTTTTTGAATTCATTAAATATATTTTTAAATTGGAAATGATTACACTTATTATTGCTCTGAGTAACATTCTTTGCTCATTTCCATAAGAGAATTCGAACTTCAATTTCATGTTGCCTTTATGTGTATAAATATAAACGAATGATATTGTGTTCCTTTTATATTAATAAAAATAATTGTAGTCTTTATATACTGAATTTGAAAACTTCCTTAATAACAGTTGAGGGAATTCAGCTTCTATTGTTATTTTATCAGAAATAAGAATTGTATGGTGCCTGTTATACTTTTGCTTATCACTCATTTTCCTAATCTTGCACATATTTCATTGAAATCATAATTGTATAGAATGAGTAATAATGAATTTCCTATATGTAAGGAATAGGATAATTCGAAATGTGCGAACTCAAAGCTGTAATAGTTTTCAAAATAAATGAAAAATTTTTGAGCACTCATTTAGAAATGTCCAGTCCTTTCATCAGTATAACAGTTATACTGTAATGATAATTAAATTTGTTTATATCATTAATGATCTGATCTTTTTCTAGAGCTGAAAAGACAAAAACTCTCAGTGATGAAGAACTACAGGTAGCCGATCACAAGGTTGAATATTTACGAGGTGCTTTGTTGGCAATAAATAAAAAATTACCTCCTAGTGGACCCAATATAGATGTTGACAAAAGAGCCGTAAGTTACAATTTTGAATAGTCTTAAAACATTATAATATTCATTAAATATTTCAGAAAAAATGTGTAGAATACCAACTTGGTTCTATCTTCCTAGAACAATGTTATAAGAAAAAGGAAAATGAGATATTTGACAATTATGCAGAATGTAGGTTATTTCAAGACATAATAAGGGAAGCCGGTGGTATAGAACAGCAACTAGCCAAGGAATATGCTGAACATGAAATAAAAGTAGAAGATTTGATCAGCATACCTATACAAAAACTAATTGATACAGAATTTCCCAGTATTACAAAACATAAAAGAAATTTGGCTAAGTACTCTTTAGATAAAGATTCAACAAGCAGTCGATATCAGGTTTGTTTATACAATTGAATAATGAATAAATATAGAACAGCTTCTATATAAATTGAAACAACAATAAATGTTTATTAATAAACATGTGCTGATAACTTCATTTTGTACTTCAGTCTACTAAAAAAGAAACACTACGAGATGAATTGGAGGAAGCTGATGTGAAAGTAGAACAATGTCGAGATGCCCTAGCTATCGAAATGTTCAACCTTTTGGCTAAAGAAAATGAATTTGCGTCGTACATACTGCAGCTTCTTAAACTCCAGAGAGGATATCATGAAAGTGCCTTAAATAACTTGCAGAGTATTATACCCGTACTAGAGAAAAGAATCGGTAAGATCACATAATATATCTCATAATAATTTTTGGGTAAACCCGCAAGATTTCCCGTCGCAGAGATATTAAAAAGATATTTACATCATTGTACGTAGTGTGTTTTTCTGAATAAAAAATGTGAAATCGAACATAGGCGGTCTCCCTTAATTTGGAAGATATGGGCCCCCAAAGTTCCAAATTGATGCATTTTCAGATCCCTTTTTCTGCCATAAAAATGATCTCACTTCTCAAATCTAGTTCATGAATCATCTTTGAACCTTCAACCAACGAATAGCGACACTTTCTTTCAAGAAAATTCATTATTTAAAGGAAGAAAAGTGAAAATATTAGACAACCACTTAACCTATATTTCTACGAAATACTTCTCAATGTTAAAGCGGAGCTTGGCAACAGCGTCTTTTCATCGCTGGCCAACGTATTATGACAGAAGAGTAGTTGCTGGCGGGAAATATGAAATGATGGGCATTTGAAGGATATGATTGTAAGGAAAATGCTTTTGTCATTGAAGAAGAGGTGGTTATTCTAACATCAAAACAAAATCATTGAGAATATTTGTTTAAGGTTTCACTCTCAATATTTTCGTTTGAACTTTCTTTCTATCCCCTTCAAAATAGGGAGGTTGTTATCTACTTCATTTTTTGTTGTGTCTTCGAGATGGTCCCAGTTTAGAATGAGATTCAGGGTATTCCAATAAAATGGGTTATATAATAACCTCGACTTCATTGGACATCCGGGAAGGGCGCGACCTATCACATATGAAAAAAATGTACGTTGAAATATACAGGGTGAGTCTTTGACCTTGCAGAATATTTTAACAGAAGATTCCTGAAGCCAAAAGAAACACTTTTTTCCTTACCATTTTTTCCGATTCGGCTTGGTTCGTAAGATACAGACTGTTGAAAATCCATAAAAAAATTTAATTTTCGATTATATCTCGCGAACGATCTCATCAAATGAAATGATTTTTGGAATATAGTTTTTTATTGATACGATGAATGTTTCTGGATTACAAAATTTCATCCACATCCTCCAGTTTCTTTGATATGATCATAACATTTCATAAAAATACCAGAAATACAAAGAATCCAACTTTTAAAAATAATTTGAATGCTATTCAACGAATTTTTGACCATTTTGGAAAGTAAAAGTATTCCTTATTTTTTTCGTATGATGCGCCGTTTTCGAGTAATCTGAAATTAAAAAATAAAAAATATCTGTGAAATTCCGAGCATTGGGTACTTTGGCTGAATGCAACTCTGTTCAAAAAATTCACAGAATTCAATTTTTCCGCGTTGCCGCGTCTTAAAGTTGAGAATGGAATCCTAGGATTTTTTATTTGGAATGATTTGTAAGCGGAGTAGCCGACTTTGGCCAATTCACAATGTACGTAACCGTAAGAACCCCGCAACTCGTGCGTAAAAATTAAAGAGGAAACTACAAAATTCATACGTAACAAAATCTTCACAATAGGTTCAACGTTGCTTTTGACTTTGGCCATAAGTCGAATGCAGTTCTATTCTTATTCCTTATGATTTCTGTTGTTTAATTCTTACATTTTATGTATAAGTAAATTTACGGTTATATTATGTCCATTGTAAATTGGCTGTTAGTTCGAAAGTGGAGTAATATGAATAAGCTCACCTCAACTTCTACAATTTAAATACTCCTAATGTTCAAGCAAATTTCCACACCTCTATCCATTCAAGAAGCTTCCTTTTCAATTTCGAGCTAATTTGTATAGTATAATTGATTAACTTCTCACTTTTCCATGATAATGGGGATTCTTACTGATTTGAATGCAATCTTTCTGCTGACCCATATTTCTTGAAATTATGTACAGAACTTTGATAGTATTTATTCTGAGGTATTCTTCAAATGCGCTTTCATAACCTAACAACCCATAGTGGAAGAAAACCACCATGGTCTGAATAAAGAACATACATACAACCACTATGACATAACCTTAAAACCACGGAGCCACAGATTTATAGTTCAGTTCAGAATCATAGACTTTACAAGTGTATACATAGAATTAAATAGCATATTGTGTGTTGTTTCATTTCGAAGAGTTCTTTCTTTCTGTTCGTCAATCTGGCAACGTTTGTACGTTCATAGATAAATGAGGTACATCTGTTTTATTTATTTATGAAAATGAAAGTTTGAATGGGTTATGTCTGAATCTGATAATTCTTGGAGAAAATGAAATAAACAAAGAAAATTAATAATTACAAATTGAAGATGAATTTCAAAGCTGATATGAGTGATAGCTAGATGAATTCCCCATTATCGAAAATGAAACCAAGAGAAGAATATTCAACTTTTATCGCCCACGAAATTTGGAATACCTAACTTGTTTATTGTACTATAAATACAACTTTTTTCACCAACTGGAATGTAAAAAGTAAGTTGACGCTTGTGTTCATAACAGAGTTGCTTATTTCGAAGATTTGAATGGTATATCTTAGGCTTGGAAAAACTTCAGTGTTCAGGTTTCCAGGGGCGGCTAGCCTATTATGAAAATTTATAATGCCTATATCTTTTTATCTAGGCCGAATCGGAAAAAATGGTAGAGGACAAATGTGTTTCTTTCAGCTTCAGGAATCTTCTGTTAAAATATTCGCAAGGTCAAAGACTCACCCTGTATATCAGGGTGTATTCTCATTCCATTACTATGTGTTTCAACCTTGTGGATTTCATTAGAAACGAATTCTCCTATTGAAAGATTTAGAGTGTCGCAGTAAACAGTAAGAACTAAGAACATATTTCATGATATTTTTTCTCGCCAGCAATAATCTGTCATTCACGAATACGCACGATGGCACGATTCCGACCGATGAAATTTGCGCCATTGCCAAACTTCACTTTTAGACTGAGTCGAAATCAGAAAGAATAGAGGTTAAGTGGTTGTCCAGTAATTTCATTGTTTTTTCATTAAATATTGATTATTCTTGGAAAAAAGTGTTGCTTATTGTTGGTTCAAGGCTCAAAAGTGGTTTGTAAACTATACAGATGAAGTGAGAGATCGTTTTTATGGTGGAAAAAGGGACCTGAAAACGACTCATTTTCGAACTTTGGGGGCCCATATCTTCCAAATTAAGGGAGACCGCCTATGTTCGATTTCACATTTTTTATTCAGAAAAACACACTGCCAACAATGATGTAAATATATTTTTAATATCTCTGCGACGGGAAATCTTGCGGGTTTACCAATTTTTGCTTCAAAATATTAATTTTTTCAATCAAGTATGCTCCACAGTTTCTTTCTCATTGCAGGACACAGTTGCGTAAAGCGAGTCTTTGGAATTCCTCTGAAGGAACATCTGTCTGTGACGGGAAAACACATTGCATACCCTTTGGAAATCTGTGTGACAGCTTTAACAGAAATTGGAATGTATGAAGAAGGTCTATTCAGACTGACAGGTAGCATGACAAAAGTGAAGAGATTCAAAGCTTCAATAGATTCTGGATGTTTTTGTGGAATAATTCCTGAATATCGTGACGTCCATGTGATCGCCAGTGTTTTAAAGTTATACCTAAGAGAACTACCTGAACCGCTATTGACCTACAGTCTATACAGTGAGTGGATGCAGATAATAAATCAACCAGAAAGTCGAAGGGTAGACTATGTTAAAAAAATTCTCAATAAGTTACCTAAGGAGAACTTGGAAAATTTGACTTACCTGATCCAGTTCCTTGCAAAACTTTCACAAAATACAGTGAATAAGATGAGCTCTTCCAATATCGCTATAGTAATGTCGCCGAATTTGTTGTGGTGTCAGAACGACGATGCAAACTTAAGTATGGGAAATTGCGCTACAACAAACGTCCTTGTGGAATTATTCATCAAAGAAGTAGATGTCTTGTTCACCGATGATGTGTCACAATACGTTACTCCCTTGAGTTTATTCATTGAGGAGGAGAAACCTATGAAAACGGATAACGATCATCACAATGACTTGAATACAAGCTCTGAAAGCATTTTGATCACTGACAGTCCTAGGCCGAGCACCAGAAAGAAGAAAGCAGCACCTGTCCCACCAAACTCCATTTCGAAAACCGACAACGATCTTCCAACGGATCGCGAATCGTTATCGTGTTCGTACCCTTCAGGAAGTTCCACGTTGTCTAGAAAACCAAAGGAAAGCAAGATGAAAACTTCGGTTGGTACAAATACGGAATCTAACTCGAATCTAACGCGAAGAGCCAGTTTTCATCAAGATGATAAAAAAAATATAAAAATCGTCCATGAATCTAGAGAATCCTTGCTAGTCAATAACCTAGAACATAAAATTGTAAAACCAAACGCCACTGTACAAGTTCCAAAAGCTGAATCTGTTGAAACGTTTCCCCCACATGCTACAAATGAAGATAGGAGGTTTAGAACGACTATCACTCATACAGTGAACAGTCCCAGTGATAATAAACCGGTAGCAGCTCCAAGAACTTTCGTTGATACCAACGAGAGATTTTCCAATGTTCACAGAACTTCCTCTGTCCACGGTTCCGCACGTAATGATTCTATTACAGAAGAAGTTCAACTTAGACGTACCGAAGTTGTTAAACCCGAAATTCCTGCCCGACCTGCTTCGCTTCAACACAAACGGTCTTCTTTCGAACTTCCTCCTGATCCTTCGTTACAGAGAACTCAGTGTTCTGTTTATTCTGTTGCGAATAAACAACAACCTAGTTTCGTGAATATTCATAGTAGGGGTGAAAAATATCAATTGGGTCACGACAGCCAGATAGCTGAAAAGGAGAGGTTTTTGGGACACCAACCTAACGATAAGGAAACAAGGACTCCTTTACCTAGAACGAAGATGTCCGAGTTCACTTCCGAGAAACCACCGAGCGGAGCTTCTGAAAGAAATTCTGTGAACCTGACTATATCGGAGAAATTCTTGAATT
Organism: Myrrha octodecimguttata; assembly: GCA_958510865.1. NCBI lineage: Eukaryota > Metazoa > Arthropoda > Insecta > Coleoptera > Coccinellidae > Myrrha > Myrrha octodecimguttata. The sequence continues at coordinate 81,090,353 of OY294056.1, forward strand.
ACGAAAGGCAGCTGAAAAATCCTGAGAAACCTTTGGTATCGGAAAAACCCCAGTTTATATCGGAAAAAACTCAAGTTGTTCTTGAAAAACAGTATCCGACATCTGAAAAAGACGACTGTGAATCTGATACAGAAAATTCTCAGAAAGCTGCTGAAGAAAAGCAAAAAATAAATCCAATTGTTGCAGAACGAACTTCTATATTTACAGAAAGGCCTAGCAGCTTGCCTGAAAAGTCAGGTCTTCCTCCGAAAAGCTTGTCGAGATCATTAATAGACAGGTCGAACAGTAAAACCAGTGATAAATTGAAATCGGTAAAATCGAATGAGAAGCTGAACGAAATTTCTAACGGCGGCGATCAAAGAAAATCTAGTCACAGTAGGACGCGATCCGACGGAAATCTGATCGATTTGAAAGGGGAGTCGCATCACGTTTTGACGCCCCTTTCCTCTCGTAGTTTAAGTAAACCTACCCAACCACCACCACCTCCTCCAATCCAAGTGAAGAAAAAAGATAGTGATAGTACTGATTTGTAAATTTGTATGTATTTTATAGAATATTTTTGTCTTAGTGATAATTCGTGATTGATGCTGAATGGCTTTTCGAGCAGATGATTGTGAGGATTTCAGGATTATTTTCAAGACGACGTTTCCCTTTCGGTTTCAATTGAAAGGAAAACTATTCAGGTTTGAAATTGTATTTGAACGGGAACTTCGTTGTGCCATAAAAATTTCATCGGTGACCAATACATGAAGCGGAATATAATTAACTTTTAATCGCTAGCACGCAAAAATTCATCTTAATTTGTCATTTGTTCTCTTCTAACACCCCAAATTTCAAGAAATATTTCCGACTTACTTTGGGTCCTTTGAATCAAGAACTTTTGAAATATACGGGTTAATTTGATTAATTGTTTATAAAATATTTAAAAAAAACTCTGCACATCAATGTAACATGAACTTACGAAGTCGTAGAAGGGCCACTCTTTGTCGACAAAAATTTTTCCACCTAATTCCGACTTTGAACTCGGAATTATAGACTAATTCCGACTTCAAACTCGGAATTATACATAATTCCGACTTTGAACTCGGAATTATAGACTAATTCCGACTTCAAACTCGGAATTATACATAATTCCGACTTTGAACTCAGAATTATACATAATTCCGACTTTGAACTCGGAATTATACTAATTCCGAGTTTGAAGTCGGAATTATAGACTAATTCCGACTTCAAACTCGGAATTATACATAATTCCGACTTTGAACTCGGAATTATAGACTAATTCCGACTTTGAACTCGGAATTATAGACTATAATTCCGAGTTTGAAGTCGGAATTAGTCTATAATTCCGAGTTCAAAGTCGGAATTATGTATAATTCCGAGTTTGAAGTCGGAATTTTTTCTATAATTCCGACTTCAAACTCGGAATTAGTATAATTCCGAGATTAAAGTCGTAATTAGGTGGAAAAATTTTTGTTGACAAAGAGTGGCCCTTCTACGCCTTCGTATGAACTTAACATCGGAGTTCCGATTTTTTCAATCAAGGATTCGATATCTTCCCTTTAAATTTCACAAAGATTTTATTCAAGGAAAAAGAAACACTTTATAATTTCAAAGTTCTCTCAAATCTGAATCATTTTCCTGTATTTTGTCATGTGAAGTTTTCTGAAGTCATTTTTAGGGAACAAAAACTTTTCAGACAAGAGATGCTCATTTTTCTTCATAATACAGGATGTCCGGGTACTAACGAGACTATGAGGGTAGTTTTTCTAGTCGAGTGTAATGAATATTGGTTATTTCGATATTTTTCTGATAGCTTGTCTTCTTGTCCATCCCTCTGAATCGAAATGTTACAAACTCCTTATCCAGATGTTCAACTACCTAAAGGTTATCTGCACATGTATATTTTTCATGTACAATCTTGTTACTCTTAACTCGGACACTATATATAACAATAAGAATTAAGAGAAGATTGAAGGTCACTGATAGTTACTATAACACAATATCATCCAATCCAGTTTTCTTCTTTACTCCAATATTTTTGGGGGTGCTTGATTATGTTAGTTTGTCTTGACACATGATAAGAATGAAATTTGTGACAATTATCTGCAAGAGCAATATGCACAAAGTTGCTGCTGTGAATTCTAACTACAAAGTTCTGAGTTGAAAAAATCTAATAATTAATACCTATTTCAGAAAGGGCTTTGTATATTTCATACTTTCAAAGAGAGTCATCTGATGAGTAAATTGAATTAAATTGAAATAAATCTATTTATTTGGAGTAGACAATTGTTGGAACTACATTTCGAATGTTTTCATTATTAGAAGTTTATTTAAAACAGATAATTCTTTAATAAGTTTATCTTGAGTTTGAAAGAATATATATTTTTGTTTGTTGCTTTCGTCTGTTGATCCAAAGATTGTATTCTTCTGCTATTATTATTATGAAACTATTGATTTCTGTATGTGATATATTCATTGCTCATATATATTCTTAAACAGTCATGACACATTTAAACGCATTTTTAATGGAAATTAAGAATTTAGGGCATTGATTTTATATAATAATCATCTATTTTTTTACATATCTTGATGAACGAGATATAATCTTTGGAAATAATATTTTATATTAATGCTTTATTATCATCAAAAGTTGTCAGTTTCTGTTCCTGTTTAACAAATGCTTTATATATAATAAATTTTATTCTTTTCAATCTTAATTGTATTACTCTACAACCTTCAGTCCAACTGGTTTCAAAAGAAATAGAATAATTTTTCATCGCCTAAATAAAAAACAGATTAGACTACATCATGAAAAATACGTGATCAGATTCGAACATCTGCTCGCCCGACCTGCTCTAAAATTAAAACTTTCAAAGGAAAAGACTTTGTAGGTTTGTGGTGCTTAAGGAGTTTCGATTCGATTAAGGTTATTTTCTTTTTATATTGTTTTCCCCAATAACTCTAAAAATACTGATCCGATCGCTTTTTAACAAAGCGTTTGCCAACTTCGCGCGAGGATCATATCCCTAAAAAAAATCTAGAAAAGCACTGACGTGAGGTGAGAAGCTTTTACGCTCTTGTTCAAATTCTATAACTATCAGATCAACACGAAATTTAGTACCTAGTTTCGCGTTGGTAATCTTTATCCGATTACAAAGTTTCAATCTGATTGCATCTGTACTTCTTGAGATATTGCGGAAATATCGTTGAAATAACAAAAATCTTGTTCTGGGGAACAGCGCGTTATCATTTCGTAATTTTGAGCCGTTGGTCTCAAACGACTAGGTTGGACTCACCGATGAAGAATCCGTGGTCGAAATTGATTCTGTCCGTCCGGCCGTGTGCGCTGTAACTCTCGAAAGAAAAGACCCATAGAGTCTTGAAATTTTCAGGTTAGGTTAAGATCCTGAATATCTCGGTTAAGTTCGTTAATCTGCCAAATGGTTTTTGTGCTACAGCCATTTGAAATTTTGATTTTTCAATAACTCGAAAAATATTATTTATCTGATCGAAATGAAACTTGGTTGGAAGATGAACAATGTCAATAAGAAGAATTGTCCATGGAAAAATTCGAAAAAAAATTTTTTTTTTTTATTTTTATAAAGGGTCTTTCAATAGGGACGGGTCGATGTTGGCAGCCTGTGGCGGCCATGTTGTTTTAACGTCGTCTTTCTAACCTATATTTTTTTATTCAGTTAGTAATGCCAAATCACCATGGCAATCACCTAACCGCCAAGTTTGAATCCAATCGCTCAGGTAGTTTCTGAAATAAAAAATAAATAACTTCAAATGCCTATAACTCCGAAACTATTTGATCGATTTGGCCCATTAACGAACTTAACCGCGGCATTCCAATGCGCGACCTACCCTGAAAGTTTCAAGTTGCTAGCTCACTTCGTTCGACAGTTATCGTGTCTACGGCCGGCCAGAATCGATTTTGACACCGGATTCGTCATCAGTGAGTCCAACCTAGTCGATTGAGACCATTTTCGGCTCAATCATCCAAAATTACAGACATTTGATTTATTTCATGTCAAAATCGACCCGTCCTTATTGAAAGACCCTATATTTCATTAAAATTTCACCATTTCGCAATGTGAACAAGCGCGTAAAAGCTGCTGATTTCACGTCAGTGCTAGATTTTTTTCGGAATAATCGTGTATTTAAAATGTCGAACATTATAAGTATAGGTGTGTTTGTTGCTATTAAGAACTTGAAGCGTACAAATCAAATCTAACATCAACTTGACCCCTGTAGATTAACAGTCAGTTCAATGGCCCTTCGACTAGGAATTCAGGGTTCGATTCCCCTCTGGGAAGGGACATTTTTATTACCACATAGGGAGTCAAGCAGTGTTGGTCGGGGCCATCACATCAATAGACGACCGGTATGACTGCTTATTTGAAATATCACGCAAAAGCTTCATAACGTCTGGAAGTAGTTACTTTATTGTCATAATTCTAATTTCGGATGATTCTAATGTAATTTTTTTCGATATTGTTTTCCTTAATAACTTTAAAAATACTGATCCGATCGCTTTTCAACAGAGCATTTGCCAACTTCGTGCGAGGATCTTATCCCTATAAAAATCTAGAAAAGCACTGACGTGAGGTGAGGAGCTTTTACGCTCTTGTTCAAATTCGATAACTATAAGATCAACACGAAATTTAGCACCTAGTTTAGCGTTGGGAATCTTTACCCGATTACAAAGCTTCAATCTGATTGCAGTTGTACTTCTTGAGATATTGCGGAAATTTCGTTAAATTCCAAATAACAAAGTACTTAATTTTCGCTCGACTGGTTCCTTTTTTTCGGAATAATCGTGTATTTGAAATGTCGAATAATAAGTATAGGCATTGTCTTTATACAATGGTATAGGTGTGTTAGTTGCTATTCAGAACTTGAAGCGTATAAATCAAATCTAACATCAACTTGACCCCTGTAGATTAACAGTTAGTTCTATGGCCCTTCGCGCAGTAAGTCAGGGTTCGAATCCCCTCTGGGAAGGGACATTTTTATTACCACATATGGAATCAAGCAGTGTTGATCGGGGCCATCACATGGATAGGCGACTGATATTACTACTAATTTGAAATATCACGCAATAGCTTCATAACGTCTGAAAGTAGTTACTTTGTCATAATTTAAATTTTGGATGATTCTATCACAAAAATGTGTCGACTGTCTTATTTGATTGATAGCCACTTTGCAATTCGTAAAACATTAGAAAAAACACCCTGTACAATATCGATTTCACAGCATCCCATTTGACGCACATGCTCTCAAACAAGTCGCCAAAAAGTCTGTAACGTTTCTCGCCGATCGAATAATGTTTTGAAATAAGTGACCCAAAGACTAGATCTTAGAAGACCGCACACAACTAAAATCATATCTGATTCCACTGACAATACTTAAAATTATATACCTAATTACATTTCTCTCCTGTCCTACACTAGTGTTTCAGTGTTGGTTCAATTTTTCGCAGTGAGTTTTGAATTCTATACAGCCCTTGAGATTAAAAGTTTATTTATGAGAAAATTTAGATAGTTTCGAACACTTAGGTGACCTTCGAGTATTGACTTATTTTGAAGTATGTTTAATCATTGTATAAATATATACAATGGTTTAATCGCATATATAAAGTTTAAAACAATAATTTGAACTAATATGTATTTCAACATCTACTCAAGTCTTGAATGTTCTATTTTTGAAAGGTGTAATTTTATTTACACAGAACCTATCTGCTTCGTAATTATGCAGGTCAGACCTTCTTCAAAATTAAGTAAGAGATTACGGAAATTTTGAACTTTCCAAAACCAAAATCAATTTCAGAGAGACAGATTCAATTAAAAAATTCCACAAACCAATCTTTTTATGAAAAGAAATAGCAAATAACGCATCATCAGTTCGCATGAAATTTTTGAATTAAGCTTACCTAAATTCAAATGGAATATTGAGCCTTTATTGATTCCATACTATACTAATTGAATATGAAGCGTATTCGCCATTTTGCAATATTAGACAATCTAATCGCTAGGTCTTTTACAATGCTGTCTCTGACATTTAGAAATAAGCGAATCTATCTCTAATGAAACTATATGGCCTACACTAGTTTTAGTACTAACCTAGTATCGTTTTGGGTATTAAATACATAAAAATGCAGGTGAAACTGGAAATGAAATTCTAAAAAAGCACTGACTTGAAGTAAATTGTTCAAAATTGGGGGCAAAAAAAATGATATTTTTTAATTGTTCTAATTACACGATTATCACAAAGTTTCGCTCTAAATGGTGCATCAGCATTTACGACGTTTCATCATGATTGGATCAGTATTTTTCGAATTATTTCGGAAATAAAATCGGCCTGCAGAAGATATTGGTGAAAAATTTCAAAATATTCACTTCAAACTTTGTACTGAATTTCATTTAAATCCGATTTATAGTTTCCAAAAAAAAATTCGGCAAAAAATTCGAAACCATCTAGTTAGTTGTTCAAGGCTATTTTCGGGAAAAAATCGAGAATTACCGATAATTGCTTGAAACTATTAAACGCTCAAAAATGCTAGTGTAATATAGATATATTATATACAGTTCATAATTTTTTCGAACTCTTTCGTCACAATTGATTAAATTGGCCTTATATAGTAGGGACACGAAATATTGTAATTTTTTTTCACTTTTCAATCATTTTTAATCATTTTTCAATCATAATATTTATGATTTTGAATGGAGAACTTCAGAGAGTTAATTAATATTTCTACATTTTACAGTGGTATGCGAACACCTGATTTAAGACTTCAAAGATTTTTATTTTGGATGTTTTACAAGATCATTTTGTGTAGAATATTATATAGTTTGTTGTGTTTTCAAATTCATTTTTGGCAAATGATCTCTACCTGTTAAAGAAGGTTAGACGTTGTAGTTCTTTTAGTTTTCAATTCATATAAATAACTTTTTCTTCCTTTATTTCGAAATAAAATCAAAAGAATCAAATCCCCTAGCTATTATTCGGGGCAATATTGGCTCTAAATTTTCACTCTCCAAATAAATTACAATCAAAATCCACAAAAGTTATTAGGTTCACACACTGGCAACCGTGCATTCCATGCTAATTATCTGTTATTTCAATCAACGAATATTAAATATGCTCTCAACCACCCTCTAAATCGATATTTTATACCGACGGATTTCAACAAACTTTTCAGTCGCAGATAAATCCCAGGAAAATGGGGAATTCACATTCGCCTCCAAAAGCAATTGAACCACCTCCTGAGGTAAGTCCAAATTTTTTCGAAAAACGTTCATTTGTAATGCCGCCTATATTGTTTCTTCTAGCTACATGTTTTCAAAGGAATGGAAGGTGTGCCTATGGAATATAGCATTCCTGAAGTATCAGAGAAGAGGAGACCAACCGACCGATTTTTCTTATTAGTGTTCATTATTCTTCTAACAGGATTGGTGAGAAAAATTCTACATTTTATTATATTAGTTTTTTTCCTCATTTCGATATTCTTTACTTTCGGAACTAAAAAGACAAGTGACTCTTGAGATTCGTTCGGATTAGAACGATATGTTCGGATTACTAGGTAGTTAATAGATTTGGCGTGAAATTCATAGTGTAGAGGGTAGCTTCATGCTAATGAAAACGAGAGGTATTTCCATGAACTACGTCAAAATTTCAGAAATCTGATCTGATCCGTCGATCATTCACAAAAGGAAGGTAGACAACCCTTTTTGGTGTTTTAGGGTCGAGTAAAAAATTTTAAATGGCATAAGGATCGATATTCGTGAAACTCTGTTCACTGCCTTCAAAATAGTTTTGGAAAAAATTTGTTCAATAATTTGTCATTTAATTTGATTTTCACGACTATTTAAATTCAATATCTTTATGTTCGGATCACTCGATGTGTGGATTTGATAAGTTCGGACTAGATTCGAACCGTATATTTTGTTCGACAAAAAGATATTTCCGAATATCGTATTTACTTATTTACAATAAATCATCGTGCGAAATCATTACATGAATAATTAATTCGAGTTGATTTGCACTGAAAAAGTGGCATTTTCGAAAAATATCAAAACAGAATATGTCTTAGACCATAATGAATATTCATTATATATTTCTGATGTAGTAATTTTATACATCAGAAATATGAAAAAAATGAGAAAAATTTCCGAAGAGAGAAAGCACATCCATGCTGTGGTAGCTTTTGAAATAGGCCGAAAATAATGTGAATAATTATTATTTTACTGATCTGTCATATGTATTTTTCCCAATTTAATGAGGCTCAAATATTCTTCACAGGTTGGGCTATGTACATATAATCTATGGTATTCTGATTTGAACAGAATCACGAAAGGTTACGATAATTGTGGAAATGTGTGCGGAGTCAAAAATCCTTATATTGAAGGAATAAACTGTACAGGCCAAGACTATCGTGAGGAAAAGTGAGTAAAACTTTTAAAATCATGAGAGAGTTTCATTATTTTACATTGCATTGTATCTTCCACCAGTATGCCAATGCCTCGAGGGGAATATTTAATATTATTTTTGGTACTCGAAATAAACTGGAAATTACTGTACAGTAAACTGTAAACACGAGGAATAAAATAATTTTTCGTAGATGATGAGCCTAAAAATCCATTAAATAAATACAAAAAGGCATTTCGAAATGAATACAGACTATACATTAACTATCTACAAGCATTGTATATAATATATATATTATAATATTATACAATGCTTCAAGGAGCATTTCCAATGCATTTTATTTCTGGCAAGCGGATTTAAGCAATCGCAATATGTAGATAGAAAATAAACAAAAACCAAGTTTCTCTTGTCTTCTCAATATTTAATTTTTTTCTATAGGAAAATTATGGTGTATTTTTTCTCTTTTTTTTGAGGTTCTTGTCATACGAGAGAGAAACTGCATTATCAAATTTGGATAACCTAGAGACTGAACCCAATGAATGCGTCTCTAAATGCGATCAGGAACAAACGTAAGTGATAATAGGCACCATGACAAAATATTGTGGAAAATCATTCTTCCAGTTTCAAAGTAATGAATAGATGTTTCAAACTCCCGAATGAATACGATGGCCGAAAAGTTATGACAGAATTGAATTTGATAATAGATGAGGTAAGTTGTCATACGAAGTTGAGGTTGTGTTTTTTTTTCGAAAAATTGGAATGTATTTCATCCAACTGTCTATATAGTTCTAGGGAAGGTACTCAAATACAAATATTCAATAACTCAAGAATAAATCACCAATTTTATGTTGGAAAATACTGCTTGAATTAGCTGCCTCAATACATATGATACAATACATACAATTCATCTGAATTTTCATAGTGATCTGAAAACCGATTACTCTTTTAAATTTTGCAATTACACAAAAATCTCAAAGAATGTTCCTCGCAATCTTCGGCAAAGTTAGAAAAATGCATGGGGTTTCTGAAATGGAGCTGTAAAGTCATTTCCGTCCCGTCCTATTGATATCCTTTAAAGGGTGCAATTTGTTGCAAAATGGCGAAGGGTACGATGTTATTTGATGATTAGAAATTCAGGATATTTTCACACTATTTTTCGAAATTATAGTATTTTCAGATTGAATTCAGTTTTGAAATTTTTATTTGATGTTAATCGTTCAATATAACATCTTAAATTATACCAAATATCATTTATTGCAAAATGGCGAAGGGTCCGGATTTTTCCCAAGATCGATTTTGCTGCGATTTAAGAACGATGCAAGATGAAATTGAAGTATTTCTGGCGTAATTTATTTTAACCTTATATGTATTCACATTTCTGAATTATAGTGAAGGTTCATCTCTCAGTATAATATCGATAACAGAGCAAAGAATTTTTGGTAACAAAATGGCGAATGTGCTTTTGTTGTTGAATGGTCAGTTTGTTGGAATTCGAATGGAAATAAGTGAAGGATTAACCTGAACGCTTAGTACACTCAAACGTAGGGCCAGAGTCCCTGATCGCATCAAAATTTCTTCAAAATGCAAATTCGTCCTGCAAGTGAAATAAAGAATAGCGTGTAAATTGTCACAGTTCACAGTCGAACGAAATGAAACTAGACCTAGGGCAAAATTCAGCTGTCAGTAAAAAATAACATCAAATCGAAGGTTCCGTACGTTTTTTCAATTGTTCTTATCTGCCTGTAATAAATTCTCGTGTGGGTGGCAGTAAGGTTGTCTGGATTATGATGTTGCAATAAAATAATTTGCAAAAATGAAATTAAAAAAAGTTTACTTAATTAGTTTTTCGACATTTCATATTATATTTCGTTTTCATTATTGACCTGATGTACTCCTGTTAATTTGTTTCTTTTATGTGGATTTCAGATCATTTGTACCTTAGTTTTCAAGTTTTCAAGCGTAGGGCCCCGTGGAAATTGTCTATCCTCCACTGGTAAAATTGCAAAATGGAATAATATATATATTTAGTGTGTTCAGTATTGAAAACTTTATTCGACGTTTATCTTCAATATAATATCTCTAACATTACAAAGTATTATTTATTGCGATGGCGCAGTTTCCGTTTATGGATCCAATGTATAATCATTTTAATAAGAAATTTAAAATAAAAATTTCATTGTCTTAAAATATCGTTATGGTACTCTTCACTATGCTGAATCATACAATACCAATTGTTTTCATTTCAAGCAAATAATTCAAGACCTTCAAGCATCTTCAGGCTATATCGTTGGAATGGTATTCATTGCACTAGGGATATCTTTTATTGTACTCATTCTCTTCAAATATCTACTGGGTTTCATTGTGAAGTCAGTTCTGGTACTTACAGTGGTTGTTTCTATAGCTTTCCTCGCCATCATTTGGTGAGTTTTTGGAATTTTTAGTGATAAGTCAACTTAAAACTTCGTAAATTTTTTTCTGATAAATGAACTTATATTTCAGGACTTCTGACCGAGAATATCACACCAGCGTTAAAATTTTCGCTATCATATTCTGTGTAGCGCTGAATATTGGTATTATTTTGAGTTGGAAAAAGATAAATTTCGTAATCAGAATATTCAAAGAGACTACGCAAGCTATTTTTACAATGCCTTTCTTGATGCTCCTACCAATTTGGGTAAGAATTAATTCGCCAATAGAAACTCAGGATATCAGTATTTAGTTATTCACGGTGTTTCTTTATTGTTCAGAAATACTTGTTCTGATGATTTAAGGCTTCATGCTCATGGTCTCAAGGTTTATAAAACGGTCTGTCAGAAAAATATTATCGACTTTTCAAATGAGAACAGATTTTTGCGCGCATGTTCTGGGGATCATGCTATCGTTTTGTCCAAATGTCTGTAATTTTCGAATTTTTTCCCGAAAATGGTCTCTAAGGTCAAATCGGTCAAATAGTTTCGGAGATATAGGGATTTGAACTTTTGTGATTATTTTCCTGATATTTCAGAAACTGCTTCAGCTATTGAATTGAAACTGTGCAGTAAGTTGAAGCATATAACGATGCGCAACCTTCAACTAAATTATATAATTTAATAAAAAACGATTTAGAAACTCGATATTCGTAGAGTAAGTTTGGGGCGTAATGTAGAATTCTTGAGTGGGTGGATAAATTCGCCTATTGATTCCATAGATACCCATTCCAAAATTTGTTTCCCAAAATTTCCAAAAATACAGATTAGATCGAATTGAAATCCAGTTATAGCTAATTTATCCAAAAATGACAGCTTGAAGGTTCATACAGAATTTCATGAAGGTAATATGATTAGGAGATCACCAAAAGTGCGATTGGTTGGGTCAATACCCAGATAGCACAAATACGTCTTAGGGACGTTCTTAAAACGTCCAGCTCGGACATTCGGGACATCCTCAAAACGTCCATTTTACGGACGTGGACGTCTTATGGACGTTTTCAGGACGTCCAATGTTACTAATCAGGATGTCCTCAAGACGTCCATAATAGAGCCTTTCAGGATTTATAATGGACATTCATAGGACGTCTTACAGACGTCCTTTTAAGGACGTTTCATGGACATAGTTGGGGCGCATGAATCAAGGGGTTATTCTACAGTGTGTCAGTTTCAAGAGGCACCACCTTTATATCTCGCCCCATGCAGAATCAGGAAAAATGCCAAAGCTGTTAAACTTTGTCTGTACAGGGACATTTTATTCAGTTGGTTCCCATCAATTTTATCAACCCTGTGAGGGTGATGACAGCAACCCCTATAATCTTACATGGGAAGGGGTGTTGAGTGACACCATCTTTCAAAGGTAATTCGATCATCTTTCTTAAAAAGCCATACACCTGGCCTTTTTTTTAGTACTTCCGAAAAATTGATAGCAAGAGTTACAATGAAACTCGAAAGTGCTTTTCAACATTTTCATGTTCCATTGAAACTTTTTCTATCAATTTTTCGGAAGTACTAACAAAAAGGTCAGAAGTATGTTTTTTGGAAGACAATCGAATTACTTTCGAAACAAGGTGTCACCCAACACCCCTTCCCATGTAAGATTATAGGAGTTGCTGTCATCAGCCTCACAGGGTTTATGAAAATTGATTAGAACCAATTCAAAATGTCCGCCCAACCAACTAAAGATTACAGTTTACTGCATATTTACTGATTTTGTATAGGGGCAGAAATAATAAGTGTTGTACCTTTTAACATTGACACACTGTATATATCCATGTCCTGTCTCCTTCAAATGAAATGAATTGATTCATTATTCATCAGAATTCCTCCAGGAAATAAGTGAAAATAATTTATAATTTTTTATTTAGAAGGAGTTTTTTCCAAACAATATTTATATGTTGTTTGATATCAAAACTTGTTGAGTTCACACCTTTCCTCTCCTCTGCCCTTTTCAACCATGCCAGAATTCACGATTCAGTTTCTTTTCTTGGTCCTGTCTGGCTTCTCAGCTAAACCTGAAAATAATTTAAATTGCTTATCCAAACTGAATGGCAGATCAAGATGCAATTCCAAATTCTTCAGTATTGATCATTATAAAGCAGTTTTTATTTTTTTGGAGAAAATCATAATTCAAAATCTCTGGAGTGTGAGAATTATATGGAAAAATGTGAGCACCTGTGTTCACATTAACCTATAAAAAAAATTAATAAAATATTCTTCCAAAAACCCCTATTTTTCAAGGTGAATATGAAATCAATTTTGGTGCCTAATATATTGTGATATCTACTTCAACGTACAGACAGTGACTACAAAATACTCACTTTTGATTAGCTCAGTGACTTTCATGATACATGGCTTCTTTACTTTTGGCCCCAACCAACTACTTGTTTGATCATTAGTGATCAATAAAATCAATATTTGCTTCACCATATTATAATTGTTTGTACCTCCTATTTTTGCATTTATTCACCTGCAAAGTAATTTTCTTATTCATCACAAAAACCCTCTTCATTCTCATGATTCGAAGCAACATTATAATATGTATTACGAACAATAAAGAGCAAAAATATTAAATCAACTCACATTTTCATTTGTTTCAATATTTAAAATAGCATCAAATTCAATTATTTCTTGTTCTGAAATGAAAGGAAAATTTAAATTATATTTATCGTTGTGAATTCCATCAGACTCTTTTGAATGGAAGGAAGTATCAGAATGGACGGAAGAGTCCAACATCAGATGATTTACCATCTTGTCAATCACCTATAAAGAAAAAATTAGATATATTCAAATATATTTCTGAAAACAGTTATTCAATCGTATATAATCAAAACTTAGCTCACCATTAATACTTTTAGGCTCTGAAACTGTCTCATTAACTGTAAAATGAAGAATATGTTATTGAACATGGTGTATGTGTATGTTGTTTAGAAATTCTATAAGTAACTATTTTTTTTATTTAAAGAGAAGGAAGAAGACTTATATCACCTATTGATTCTTCGTTAAAGAAAGAATTGGTTTTTGACTTGAACTCTGATTCCAAGTCACTTGTTTCTTCAGCAGTTCTTGCTTTCAACGGTATATGAAATATCGAACATACAGCAACATTGTGCAGCAAGTTCTTGGAATGACTTGCATCATTTACTCAATATCCTGTAATTGAATTTATTATGAAGAATGAAATGATTGGAACTCGTACCACTTGAATACTTTATTTGTGCCATTTTGTCAGCCTGACTTCAGGGGAAACCTAAAACAGTTAACGAAACCGGCTAGAACGCATACAAATTTGTTGTGAACCGTCAGTCGGCAGACAAATAGGCACGAAAAAGGAATGATGTAATATAGGTTCATGAAACTCAAGTGGGAATGGGTGTTTAAGTTTCCTTAGTTAAGACATTATAATGTTTACTAACCTTTCGGTATCTCAATATTCCTTGAAATCACTGATTTCTTTTGAGAATCTAATCTGATCTGAATAATAATCTGAGACAATGTCTCTGTAATATATTCCTTAGCTATTTTCATTTCTATCTTTCGTGTGGCGTCCCGCTAAAAATTTAACAACCATTGACATCTGACATGACGGTCACACTTCACAAAAGAACACAGAACCACAATAACCGTCTCCTTATTCTTAATTCCGAGGATATGGTATTAACATTGATAAAATGGAATTGTTTGAACAATCGCATTATACTTCTTCTATTGTTTGAACAATGATACTTCATACTAGGATAGTTTTGCAAATGTGATATAATTATTCCTCTTATTATTCACCAAGCATATTATTTATAAATTCTCAGGTCGATCAAAATCTTGATCTGACAGTAAAATCTATACAAAGAGGCAGAATCGGCATATTTATATCATGATCCAATAGCAAAATATACACTCGATCTGAATAATGCCAGTAATCACACAAATGAATAATTCGAAGATATGGTCTTCGTACGTAGAATGGACGTTCTAAGGAGGTCGCTTTCTGGACGTTCTGAGGATTTAACGAACTGGACGTTCTTAAAACGTCCAGAATTGGTCCTGGACGTTCCGACCAAATATGGACATGTAATGGACGTCCTTAGGACGTCCTGTGCTATCTGGGTAGGTGAGAGGATGACCGTTTGGCAACGAATTCGAACATGCGCGCAAAAGCTGCTGACTTCAGTGCTTTTCGAGACATTTTCACGAAATCAATTTATCCATTTAAAGAGGTCGCTATTATAAAACTTATTGGACACCAGAAAGCAGTAAATTCTCATTTTTGAACCAGATTTTTCGAGTTAACTTCTATTTATCTGTCAAAATAGTTTTATACTACCGGCCCTAAGATCCTAAAACTGAAAATAAAATTGAAAATATTTTAAAAACACCAGTATCGGTGCTTATTGGAAAATACATATCTTTTACAGGGTGTCACATTGAAAATTAACAGGGATCTTTTCTAGCAGAAAAGTTTCGGAATATTTCTGGGACCCGCCATTTTTTTTCTTTTATCACAAAAAATCCATTATATACATCCATCATCCCTCTTCGCAACAATTCCAATAACCACTTCAATTTGAACAGAAAAGATGGATCGTGCGATATGTTGTTGAAAGTGTTTTTTTTTCAGATTTGATCATTCCTTTACGTATTATTTGGCACATATCACACGACCCATATCTTCCAAGGAAATTTGACGGGTTCGAAAAAAATGTCTCCCTCAGAAACAACATTGACAGGTCCTAGCGATTTTCCAAAATCTTGATTTTTCGACTAAAAAAGATCGGTTTGCTTTTCAATGTGACACTTCGAATATAATATTTATTGTCTCTTCTAGGTTTTCTTCATTGAAGTTACACTCACAGTAATCTTCATTTTTCTCATGATGATGTTCTACACAACAGGTGTATTAACTCATGTATTCGGTCCATTCTATACTTATGCTCCAACAGGGTTGATGATCTTCACAGTGGTATATACAATTATTTTTTTCTTTTATATTTCGGCATTTTTGAATGGATGTCAGCAAATGATTGTGGCTGGATCTATATCAACTTGGTACTTTACAAGGTATGCATATCGATATACAGTGCGCGTCAAAATTATGGAACAAATTCATTTTCTCAAGAAAAAAATATTTGCCAACCAAATCCTGAAACAGGTCAATTTTTGTTTCACTTTCACAAAATTTTTATGCATTTTTGAAGGATTTTTGTTGCTCCCTGTGCCATCCCCATCAACCCTCGAAGTTTTTTGAATAGGGAAAGAAGGTCATGTGGTACTTTTTTGGTAAGGTCTTTGTATCTTCTTTACAGGCGTGCACAAATTTTCGAGTAAATTTTTTTTTTTTTTAAATTAGTTAATTCGAAGAGGTTTTCAGTATGAGCACTTTGTCATGGCTCATTTACTTTGAGACGATGGTACCTGATGAAATTTGTCACAGAATGAAAGTCGACCATTATAGTTTTGTTCATGCACAACTTTCAACCCCTTCCAACCCCCTCACGTGAAATTTTCTTTTCTACATTAAAGGGTTCGCAGGAGTTAAAAGTTGTGCATGAACAAAACTGTAATGGTCGACATTCAGTCGGTGACAAATTTATTCAGGTACCATCGTCTCAAAGTAAATGAACCATGACAAAGTGCACATACTGAAAACCTCTTTGAACTTACTAATTTTTCAAAAAAAACTTTTTTTGAATATTTCTGCACGCCTGTAAAGAAGATATAAAGACCTAGCCAAAAAAGTACCACATGACTCACTTTCCCAATTCAAAAAATTTAGAGGGTTGATGGGGATGGCACAGGGTGCAAAAAAATCGTTCAAAAATGCATATAAATTTGGTGAAAGTGGAACAAAAATTGACCTGTTTCAGTATTTTGTTGCCGAATATTTTGCTTCTGAGAAAATGAATTTGTTCCATAATTTTGACGCGCACTGTATAATCTTCTCCAAATCCTATGTCTCAATATGACCTTACCGATTCAATTTCCAGTGCATTGAGTACCTCCACATATTTAATTATGATTGTTCTTTCAGAGAAAAATATAGTATTCTGGGCTCCCCGGTAACCGAAAGTCTCAAGATTCTGATGAAATATCATCTAGGCTCAGTAGCATTTGGTTCTCTCATCATATCAGTAATGAAAATTATCAGGGTCATTGTCAAAGGAATGACCAGAAAAAGAGAATTCGTAGTGTTCCGATATTTATTGAACTGTTGCATTGATTTTCTAGAGGAGGTCATTCATTATATATCCAATCAGGCGTATATTATGATAGGTAAGAAAGTCTCATGAACTGTATATAGTTATATACTCATGCATTATGTTTTTGCGCGCATTTCCTGTAAAAAGGTCAAGATGAATCTATTCTTTAAGAGGAAACAATACCACGTGGTAGTGTAAATTACAGCTAGGCAACACAGCCACATTTAAATTTCATCAAACCTCGCTTATATCTCAAGTTCAGGCCGCTGGACCCGGTCTACATGCTTAAACGTTGACTCTAGGAGCGTGAAATATTAGAATTCGGAAAAATTTCAATGTTTATTGGAGGAAACGGGTTGTCGTTCTGCAGGCTTCAGTGAGTATTTTTTGAAAAATTTTTTTGTGGAATGCAGGTACTTAATTCTTTAGCGAGAATTCGCAATGTTAGTTATTTTTCCATTTTTCACTCTATTTCAGTTTTTTTTTCCCGAAAATTCTTGAATATAAAAAACATAGCGCCTTCCTACGATTTTTCAACAATTCATACCAAATTTTTTTTTAATAAATGAACTGTGGCCTCCAGAAGTCACCCCGCTATATTCGAGGTATTGTTTGCTCTTAAATGCAGAAGGTCGTGCCAAATAAATATTCTGGAAAAAAAAAATTGTTGTGGTGAAGTGTTTACTCATACACCAAAAACAGAAAATTTTGTTCAACAAGCGATGAAAGCTCCCGACTTCATGTCGGTGCTTTTCTATTTTGACTTTTGAAGTAGGTAGTTGTTGCAGGTATTTTCTAGGAAACTATGCGTACTTTAATTTTGCCCAAATTATAATTTTCGAATTATTTCCCGAAAGAAACGGTTAGACTCACTGTCAAAGAATCTTATGTTGAAATTGATTATTACGGCCGGACATCTGTTGCCCCGGTACCTTTAGAACGGAAAGAGCTTGCGACTTGATGTTTTTAGGGTAAATAGGCTCAGTATCAGAATGAGCCAGTTGAGTTCGCTAATAGACCAAATCGGCCTAGCAGTTTTGGAGTTATACTCATTTAAATTTTTGAGGTTATTTCCCAAATATTTCAGGATTTACTACATGCGATCGGATTGAAACTTGGTAATTAATTGTAGAATGCCGAAGCTTTACTGCTCGCAAAATTTTATTGGGGTCTTAATGTAATTGAATTGAAAGAAAATGTTTACAAGAATTTCACAAATTTTTCTTGACATGTTTTCCTCGGAAACTTTCAATCAGAATTCGATGAAATCTGGCACATGTCTTAAAGTCAATATTCAACAACAGTGGACTGAAGTCCACTTTGATCAGATTCTTCTTTTCGGAGATATTTGGGGTCAAATTACTTGGACTTTTCCTTGGTAGTTGGTGTAGTTATTATTTCCAGAGTTTTCATCAGGAAATGAAGCTGTGTTTGACGGAGTCAATACGTGATTAGATGCCTCTGCTTATTTGGCGAAGAATTTTAATATTCGCTCAAAAGCTGCTGAGTTTCGTCTAGATTTTCTATAATTTTTATTCTTTTCCTGTTTGAAGCACTCCGTTAGCCAATATTGTATAATTTGTTCTACCTCTTTTAGCAATGCATGGAGAGCCATTCATACCATCTGGAAAAAGGGCCACTAAACTTCTTATAGAAAATGCATTGAATACATTAGCTGTGAATTCAATAGGAGATTTTGTATTGTTTTTAGTGAAAGTACTGGTTACTTTATTGACCATAATTTGTGGCTTCATTCTTGATGTGAGTATCTAGCCTTTTGGTATGATTATGTATGAATTTGTGAATATCTTTCAGGATGGCAATATCGTTTTTTTCCAAGTGACGATTTTCATCGGCGGTCTTCTAGCTTTCATGCTGGCTCACTGTATCTTCAGAACATTCGAGGTAAGATCTCAAAAGTACCACAGAACTATAGTGCGGATACTTATTATTATTTTTTCCATCCAAAGATTTGCGTGGATACCATTTTCCTGTGCTACTGTGAAGATACTTTCATCCACGATGGCATTGAAAGACCATACTATGCTCCTCCAGAACTGCAGGCAGTTGTTGATGAAGCCAAAGGAATTGTAGAAGAAGAGAAACTTTATAACTCGATCAAAACGCAGGAGTTACCTCAGAGTTTTGTTTGAAACACGTTACAAATGTCGTGGTCTGCAATTAAGTACATATGTGCGATTTCATCTAAAACTGTTAGGTATTCGTCTGTTTCTTTAATTTAGAATTTGAAGTAGTTTTTCGCAGCAACATGTTTTTTGATTGAACAGATAATAATATATTTGTAATAACCCCTTTGAAATTCAAATACCTGCTATAGTTTAGAAAATTATGATTAGTTTCCATTTTCATGTTTATCGTATTACATTAACATGTTTATTCAATGATGAAACCGGTAAAAATCCATATGATGTAAAGGTTTTCTGATGAGATGTGTACATTATTTCGTTAATCGTGAATTTACCACTAAAAAATCTCAAAACTTCTAAACTTTTGCTAGTTCTCTTACCATGATGCTTGATAGCGACTGTTGATATAAATGATAATACAACAATAATTAATCCTTCACATTGAAAATCAAAATGAATAGTTCTCATTGGAATACCAGATTCAGGCATCTTTGTGACGAAACATGTCACGTTTGACAATAATATATATTATATCATTAAAAAATAGCGTTTATTTCTATTTCGTTAATTATCTTCGACACAATAATTTTTGTCACTACGTGAGTTACTCAAGTAAACTTATACCTAAAACCATTGTTATTAGACAATGCTAAAAAGAATACCTTAAAAGTTATCTTCAAAAGAGGTAATGTGAGTTGCATACCTACTATTGACTCTGATGAAGTAATGTGCTGCCACCTCTTGTGTTCGAAAATAAAGTAGCTTCAGAGTAATTTATTTTATTATAAGAAACTGCGTAATGCCTACAGAAAACTACCACAAAGTGGTTTTCTGTAACTTTGTAGTAGTACAGAAAACTACTACAAAGTGGTTTCCTGTAACTTTTTAGTAGTTTTCTGTAACTTAACCCATGTCAAAAGAATTATCTTATGGCTAGTAAGTTCAGGTGGCGCTACCAATAACTACAAATACCATAGACTAACAATATCCTACAGATACAGAATATAACCACAGAACATGTTGTTCTTCTTTATTTTTATTCAAAGGATTGATAACCATAACCTCGAAGTGCAAGAATAATATTTTGATTTTCGTTAATCTGTAATAATATGAATTTAACATTTGAAGATATCATACGATATTATTACTGCAATGAAAACTCCTCAAATTCAGTCCTTTCTTCCAATAGGAACTTGTAAGTGTAAGTTGCAGAGTAATTGCCAGATATTAAAGAAAATATTTTATTAGGGATCCTATCAAGAAATGGCTTGTAGATCAGTTGGAAATAAATGACAGCAAAAACAATGGCAAATCTACTCTTATTCGGAAACAAGGAAATGAATTCTATAAGAAAAAGTCTCTAGAGAAATGCTTGAAAACATATAACCGAAGTATATGTTGTGCACTTGAGTCTTCAGAGGAATACTTTTTAGGGTTGGCAAATAGATCAGCAGTAACATTTGAATTAGGGAAGTTTGAAGTGAGTTTAAGGAAGCCAGTTCTTTGAATCACCACCTACCTCCTGAATAGATCTTCCTCCTATTTATGTTTTGAAATGTTTTCTCAGTGAATGTTTTGTTGAAATTCAACATGTCTGTTTTTAAAATGTTTATATATTTTAGGATTGTATCAAGGACATAGAATCGTGTTTGAAGTCTTGTATCTACCCTAAAAACTTGAGACCTAAATTACAACTCAGAAAACTTGAATGTCTCAAAAAACTTGGGAGGTACTCGGAATCACAAGGGATATTAGAAAATTTCAACACATCGCAAGATGGAGACAAATGTAAATTTGCACAATTATATTACTATTTTCAACTATTGAATTAAACAACTATAGTTTCAGACGAAATTCTGGAGAAACTTGGTGTTGAAAATTTATCAATATCAAAGGAGAACGGAGAGCTTCCAAGTCAAAATGTGGATATGTATAAATTACCTTCGTTTGAAAATGGTGAAAATTCAAATTTTGCATATGCATCCTCAAAGATTGAAATGAGGTAACACATTCTAGGATGCTATCATTCTGTCCAAGTATCTGTCTTTTCTTCTGCAGATAAATAAAAATTCACTTTCTTCATAGATACAATGAACAAAAAGGAAGACATGTAGTGGCTAAGCAAAATATCCATAAAGGAGATGTACTATTTCTTGAAGAAGCATTTGCATTTGGTCTTATATTTGATGAAGATTCAAGAACAACAAATATGTTGAAATGCTATCGTTGTCTGAAGAATATTTATAGTGGAATTCCGTAAGTGTCCAAGGAGTATAATATCCAATTGAAACGAAATGTTCGAACAAATCTGTGTATCTATATCTAATAAACAATTTCCTGCAAATTTTTTGCCATTATGTCAGTACTATTATGAATAAATAAGTAAAATTCCTTATGGAAAAAATTATCAACTCAACTATAAGCTCATATTTTAAAATTTACAGGTGCAGACGTTGCATAAAATGTATCTTTTGTGATTCAAAATGTAGAGAGGAATCTTGGAATGAATTACATAGGTGGGAGTGTCCAGGAATGCTTGGTGATATTTGGTACCATTTAGGTATTGCATTTCCAGCATTCAGTGCATTACTGAAGGGTACTAATTCTAGTTTCAGAGAAATCGATAGGAATTATATAAAAAGTTTTGGAAACAAAGAAGACAACTATCCGTTTTTCAATAGTTTAATATTTGAAAAGGATACCAAACATTTGGATGTTTCAGTTGTAAGGTTCATTTTTGCAACTCAGTTTATTGTTGTATTTTATATAACACTGTGTCGCTTTCAGTTCAACTTTCATTTGAAAAATTTTATTTTCAGATGAGTGCGACTGTTACCACATATCTAAAGGAATACACAAATTTTTTTGATTGGTTTCTTTCACAACCAAAAAATAGCCATTTGAGTATGGACCACATCATGAACTTCTTCGAAATTCAACTTGGCAAACATATTCTTCAATTTCAAAATAATAGTTCAATAATAGAACATTGGCTTGAAGAGGACGCATTGCCATTTGATAAAGAACCGATAGCTTGTGGAATTTTTCCTTCAGTTAGCATAATGAATCATTCCTGCAAACCTAATATTACCAATTAGTAAGTTACTTACAATCATCCTTTGGTATGAATTCAATTTTAGTTCAAAAAATTTAATAACATATGATTAAATCAATAGAAGTGAAAATGACTGAAGAAAATTCCATTATTCACTTTTTCAAGGTCAATCTTGGGTTAGTTACGCGAGTTTGTTTTTGTGAATAATAAAAAAAATTAGGTTGGTGTAGCATTCCTGTCAGATGAGTGGCGTTGTCCATTGGTTTCGTGCGTCGTTCGACATTTGTCATACGTTGGAGGTAAAACAACCTCACTTACCCGCTTTGTTTATGTTATGAAGTACAGCATTTTCAACAATTTCAGGATAAATTCACAAGTTAAAATGATTTATATTAATAGAATTGGTGAATAACTAGGCCTAGTTATCGTTTCGTTGTGAAATACAACATAAATACATCGAGAGACGAAGGAATCCGATTTTTCAGATATATTGTAGTGTAGACTATATTTGAATATTTGCATTTTTGACCTATTCCCCTAAGTTTTATCTGGTATTCGAAGAAATAGAACACTATGTGAACTACCCCAGAGAAGGCAAACATCCTATAATCACGCCATAAATTGAAAAAACTGTTCTGACAAAGTAACAAACTATGGTAGAGTTTGTTGGAGACATTTCCACACTGTTTAAGGCATTATGATAGACTATCTATTTAATTTGTTCTGTTTAATAAGTTGACTCATGATGAGATAAGTATGATAAGAATATTTCGTGTCTGTTATACACATTTCAAGAATTATATCTTCTCGACACTACAATAGCTGGCGTTATGAATGACAAACCCATCCTGAATGGTTACCACTCGCATCTCCATATGATATAATATATAAAGGCAATTCGTTATGTGATAGATTTGTCAAAATATTGCATGCATTTTATAATAATAATGAACCAGATAACTTTCTCTGTTCTCAACCGAACACGTTCCGATGTGGCTCGACTACTCAAGGATGAAACTTCTATATTTTGTTGTTTATAAGATGTTTCGAATTGACCTTATTGTCAATTATTAAAGATAATGAAAGCCCTAATGTTGCATCTGCATAATAAAAAAGCATTTTATATGGATAGTAAAGAATTTTTTGAGGATGAATCGAAATCGGTGTTCAAGGAAAAAATTTCATATGAATTATTTTATTTGTAACATATATGTATTTAGTATAATAAATATATAATTGAAGATTATGATAGCACTGACATAGCAACTATAGACCAATATTGTAGTAATTTGATAATTTGCAACATAGAACGTTATTTGAAATAGTACTGAGAAGTTCTCTGGAACCCATGTTTTTTCCATTCCATACATTTGTTGGATTTCATTCTGCTGTTTATTTTCAGGAATTAATGAGCCAAACATTTTACCGTTTCATTTTCAATAGTTATACCTAAAATAAATTCTATCTCTGATGTGGATACTCTAGGCTTTAGAAGACAAGGATAAATACTGCAATTTTCATTTATATCGTTTTGAACGATTATCATCTGAGATTGAATATCAGTTAATCAGATCCATTATCACAAAATTTCACTTGTAAAATTAATAAAATCACTAAAATCTCCAAATAATCGCTCTTCGCCAAAGTAAACAAAGCGAATGTATTCCTTGTTCTCTCGGTTTATTTATGTTGCATTTCACAAAGACACAATAACTTGGCCTCACGGGTCTAGTAATTCACCAATTCTATGAATATAAATCATTTTAACTTGTGAATTTATCCTGAAATTGTTGAAAATGATGTATTTCATAACATAAACAAAGCGGGAAAGTGAGTTTGTTTTCTCTCCAACGTATGACAAATGTCAAACGACGCACGAAACCAATTTTGTTTAAAGGTTATAGTTATAGTTGGTAAGGGGTTATGTTCAACTGCGACCTTAAGGTCTATTGTGCCCCCTTGTCAGAGCTTGTTTAAAGGTTGTAACACACATGTATTTATTGAAGGTTATTTTGGGAGGATTTTGCAACATTTTTTTGATCATTTGTATTTGTCATCAGATGACCTTTCCTTCTGGAAACTGCCGTTGGCAAATATTTTAACTGACCTCATAAATTGAATAGCGTACACGATGCTTTTTTGCTCAAATTTTCATGAAGAATGACTTTTGATTTACTCCACTTTCAGTTTCGTGCGTGACACAATAGTAGTTACGTCAGTCCAGGATATCAAAGAAAATGAGGAAATATATAATTGCTACGGGATTTATTACAGAAATATGAATAGAGATCAAAGACAGAACGCTTGTGCCCAACTTTATCACTTTGAATGCAAATGTGTAATTTGTTCTGACCCTTTTAAGGAAATGGTAATATTTTTCAACTTCTCCCCCTGAAACTATAAATTCTTTGATTTTAGGATGCTTATGATTCATTCATCTGTCTGAACTGTGGCTCTGATATACCTAAAATTAATTTCGAAAAACACACATTGTGCGAAAAATGTGGTTCTAAAATAGATAACCAAGACTTGAGCAATATGTACAGAGATATTGAACTTCAGGAAAGTAAGGTTCTCTAACACTCAACTTCTCACAAGTGAATTAAATTGTTTATTATTGCAGATGAAAATGATGTTGAATTACAACATAACTCTCTAGTTCGAGGACGAAAATTACTAAACAGTTATCACTCTGAATTACAAAATATATGTTTCAGGTTGTATCAGATTCACAAGGAAGTTGGTAATGCTGGTTTATCTTGATCGTGGCGAATGTTTTCACAATTATAATTTTCAGGCAATTATAAACAAATGTTGAAATATTTTGACGAGTGGCTCAAAGTGGAAAAAATTAAAATAGGACAAGATGTTCAACTATTTGGTTCTCTTTTATATGAAATTGGCTCTCTGTTATTGTTGAAGTTCAATAGAACCAGTGGTATCAAAGATGAGTAAGCCCAGTTTCATTAAACAATATTTTAGTGATACTCTCATGATTATTTTTCAGGCACATGATTGCTAACGGTCGAGAATACATGGCTGAAGCTAAACGCATCTGTACGCTTCATTATCCTCCATATATTATCGATAAAATATGCTGGAATTAAATTAAGTAAAACTTAATACTTAGTGTAACTGAATTAACTGAGTGTAATTTTGAACATAAAACCACCAGTAAATATAACACAAGAACAACGGAAATCACAGACCAACAAGACAAATCACTTCATCGTTTGCGGGAATCGCGTCTCTCCGACCTTGAGAAATATAACAGACATAACCACACTTTCTTCTTCCTCGAAACAGCTGTCAAATTGAATACTTGATTTTGGAATATCTAAAATCTAAATGTAAAAACGGATTTGTCGGGATTCAGGAATCACAAAATCAAAATCAGACTAAGATTTTTCGATGAAACCATTTGAAAAGCAAATTTCCAACACCAAAGCGAGTGTTTTGTCACATCTTAAACTCCTGTAGAAGAATTCGGTTGGAGTAAATGAAAATTTTGGAAAAATGTTATGGAAAACCCGTTTACCTAAATCAGAGAATCTTTGCAGTTTCACATCAAATGAGATTCATTTCAATATAAAATCAAACTATGAATAGACCAACTTTGTTCGATTCCAATCCTAGTGTTTGTGCAATCATATACAATTTTATTAGACATCCCATCGTTTTAATTGAATAATGGAGGTTGTAATGCTTTTACTTCAGTTGCGATTCCTTTATATTATATAAAATGAACATTATGAATGAGTCCACCTAAGTTCGATTCCAATTCTTGTTGTATAATTAAAACATATAATGAGGCCTGTCATTATAAAATAGAACCTCAAAGATGACTAAACAATTGATTTGGTTGTAAAAAAATGTTTGGATTATATTCTTAAATGGAACAGATACGAAATTATTCATCAATTAATAGGATGAAAAATTCATTTCAGTTTGTTTACATGTTTATAACCTCTTCAATCGAGTCCGAAAACGGCTAGAGTGACGTAATCCTATTCCTGCAATCTTATTGGCACCCCAAACGCCTGCTAAAATTCTGATTAGCTGGATTCAGGGTCATATCTGCTTTGACATAGATTTCCTAAGTAAATGACGCGAGTGGTTTATCTGGTTGATCTGTGCTGAAATACCCTAGACATAGACTGACCCTAACCGAGCGCAATTCTGAGTACTGCTGCATAAAGTTTTTCAACAAACTGCCACCCAAAATGAGAGAAGAAACTACCCTGATCGGTTTTAAGAGACAGATGTTTCAACTGCTTCTGAGGCTAGAGCCATATTCGGTGAATGAATTTTTGCTGTAAATTTTTACCCTATTTCACTTCGAGTATGTGTATGTACATTTTCTCTATTTGAAATAAAGACATATTATTATTATTATTATTATAAACTTTCATTATTCATGCCATTGTAGACTTTCAGCTGTGAAAACTGGATCTTGTGCGGGAATAGAATGAAAAGATAAACTGGATATAAGTAATCAGTTTTATTCAATAACAAAATCAGGATTACAAAATAATAGAAAACAATGTTGCATACATAAGATGCAACATTAAAAACTGTTCCAAAATGATTCAGCAACGCACACTAGATGAAACCATTATTTCAACGATTATTTCATTATTAATATAATCTTTGCCATTCTAGGAAAAAAAATTCCAAATGATAAAAAATTATATCATTCATTTTCTTTGGCATTTAAATTGTGAACCAATCATTTGGACTATGTACCTCCATTTAAAGTCAAAGAATACTTATTTACCATTCAAATTTCATTGCACTATCAGAAGAATACCTTTTCAAGACTAGACTTGAATACATGACAAATATGTAAAAAACAAAAATAGAGAGATCGGTACTAAAAAATGATACATGTATAAACTTGAACAAAGTTTTTTAACGATTATAATTAATAGTACTTAAATTTTCACTCAACAGAAATCCTTACATGACGGCATTCTAAGAATTAATATGTTGAATGTTTAAATATTTTGAAACCGATAATAAATCCTAGAAGAATATCAAGACCTACAAATTTTCATGGATTGAAAACTTTCGTCATATTCAACTTGAATTTCAATAATGCAACTTTTTAGTAAATTCTAGAGAATGAACAACGATATTGAGACAATATTGAATCAAAATAATGAAGACAGAATGACCTTTCTAGAAATAGCACTAATGCTCTTAAAGTGATATAATAAACAAGAGCATAATATAAACAACATCCATTTTTATGTCAACAAATTATTTTAGTTTTGAAGTATCCAAATACATAAAATACAGAATGTTTTGAAATGATCTCCTGTGATGAAATTATAATAGCAAACAATGTTGAATAACTAAGAGTTACCCACTCATCTTTGAGATATCATAAAAAATGATAACAATAGCCAGCCATTTTTATTGATGAAACTATTGTAGATTTTGAAGAATTATCGCAATTGTGCACGCTGCCAAAAATTCTGAGAGCAAATTCTACTATATCAAACTAAATAACTGTTCTAGCATGATCAACGATCAGGAAATTATCACAACTAATGACTTTCAACTGTTCCTAATTTAGACTGAGGTTGGTTCTCAGATTCCTCAATAAGTTGCCTTTTTTCAATTTCTGCCTTAAAATGTTCTATGTCTTCATGGCTGAAAAAAAAATTATATAAAACGAATACTTCAATAAGTAGAATCCGATGTTTCATTTCCTACTAAGTTTATCATTAAATTAGATTTTCATAGGATGAAGGAAAGTGGTTTTTTGAAAAAACTCTATTCAACTGACGCCGACGTTTCGCGGATATATTTCCACTTCTTCAGGGCTATAACAGAGAAAATCGAAAATAAACTTAACTACTTATGATGGTACAATCAAAAATTACAATAATTTTTTTTTTTCCTTGAAGAATAACAAAATAAAATAATGTCCATCTATATCGAGTATTATCGAAAAACCATGCATAGAGTTCACTTAATCATACTACATATAATTATGACTATTCTCGTTCAAAATTGATGTGCTAAAAAACAAATAACAATTACATATTACACTTACCAAAGTTAAAATTATGTTTTTCCCATAACAGGTCTAAAAATCAGTATAGTGAACAAAAACAACCAGAAATAGGCGAAAACTAGAAACACCTTGTCAGAAATTTCCATTAAAACAACATTCAAAATAATATTACATAATATCACTTTCAATGACCGAGCCAAACTGATGCGTTTCTATCATCTTAGCCTGTTGGACACAGGTGGAATCTTCAATATGTTCACGAATTGTTCGGAATTGATTTCCTTTTTTACCTAATTATTAGAAATTACATATTCAAGTATTTGTTTTTGAAGAGGTCCAAAATGTTTGTAAAAAATGAAATCAATTCCGAACAATTCGTGAACATATTGAAGATTCCACCTGTGTCCAACAGGCTAAGATGATAGAAACGCATCAGTTTGGCTCGGTCATTGAAAGTGATATATGTAATATTATTTTGAAAGTTGTTTTAATGGAAATTTCTGACAAGGTGTTTCTAGTTTTCGCCTATTTCTGGTTGTTTTTGTTCACTATACTGATTTTTAGACCTGTTATGGGAAAAACATAATTTTAACTTTGGTAAGTGTAATATGTAATTGTTATTTGTTTTTTAGCACATCAATTTCGAACGAGAATAGTTATAATTATATGTAGTATGATTAAGTGAACTCTATGCATGGTTTTTCGATAATACTCGATATAGATGGACATTATTTTAGTTTGTTATTCTTCAAGGAAAAAAAAAAAATTATTGTAATTTTTGATTGTACCATCATAAGTAGTTAAGTTTATTTTCGATTTTCTCTGTTATAGCCCTGAAGAAGTGGAAATATATCCGCGAAACGTCGGCGTCAGTTGAAAAGAGTTTTTTCAAAAACCACTTTCCTTCATCCTGTGAAAATCTAATTTAATGACTTCAATAAGAATACTTTCACTGTTCATTATAAATTCAGAATTAATGATTATACTTTTGTTGAAATCTTTTCAGTTATGCTAAGTAATTCTAATGAAAGCTGAAGATTATTGTTTAGTAAATGAAAAACTTTTTTAATAGTGTGATGAAAAAATTGTACTGACCTTATC
Source organism: Myrrha octodecimguttata (assembly GCA_958510865.1). Classification (NCBI taxonomy): domain Eukaryota; kingdom Metazoa; phylum Arthropoda; class Insecta; order Coleoptera; family Coccinellidae; genus Myrrha; species Myrrha octodecimguttata. The sequence continues at coordinate 81,119,773 of OY294056.1, forward strand.
TGAACAAACAATATACCATTGATCACGTTCAACATGTCTAACACTGATCCCATGGAAGGCGGCTGGATTTGTATTGGAGGTAACGACGATCCATTTTTGCCTGTGCAAATTTCATTCATCTTCTTCTGAAGCACCACTGCTTGTTGCGTCAGATGTTTCAGACACTCTGAAGATTCTTTGGTTTTCTCATGGTTCTCACCCAACTTAAAGGGAAATTATGAAATCTCATTGTAATTCTCTGCCACTTGAGTAAGATTTGGTATTGTTCATGTAGGTGCTTTGCAAAGTTTACGGGACTTTTCTTCAGATCGATAAAAATGAATTGATAGGGCTTGATGCAGAATATACAAGCAACTGTGGTTATGTATTCCATTCTGACAGTCTAATCAAAACGAATGGCCGTCGATATGAACAGTGTTGCCAAAAGTAACATAATTTATGATAACTGGCTACAATCTTCAATCCATCTTCAGTTAAAAGCGACGTTATCTCTTCAAATAGTAAGTTTTGCGGATAAAAAGGTTTTTAATTTCTATTGTTTCGAAGGATCTTAATAGTATATGCAATCCGATGAATTGATGGAAATGAATAAAAATCATATCATCAAATGCTAACATCAACGCATAATATATCAGTTGAGCCACCACCTACCTGTTGTTTGTAAATTGTATAAGCTTCCTTTTCATTGGTTAACGCAGACCTGAAATTACCCATACAACTCTGTGTCCTTGCCACTAAGTGATAATTTGTAGCGACTTTCATAGATTTTGCACCATAATATTTGATATTAAGTGCCAGGGCCTTTTCTAGGAAACGTAACGATAGTTCGTATTCTCCTACTGCGTGGAGTATCAAGCTAATATTGCTCTAAAAATAGTTATGATTTCAGTAACTTTCGACGATTATTGAGAGTGTTTACTCACATCTAACAAGGCCACTTCTGGATGGTTTTCACCGCAAACTAATATAGCCAGATATCTGGCTCTGTACAGCAGTTTTAGGGCAGTGGAGATTTGACTATTTGCGAAACAGTATAAGGCAAGATGAGCCTGCAAAAATCAACACAAAACTGCATCAGATTCAGGAAACACAGAACTATAACAGTCTGAATATTTTTGTATTGCAACCTATGACGTCACACTATCTGAAGTCACGTTTAACGTCACGTGCTAAAATCACAGGAGCAATGGGGCAATATGCCCATATGTATTCATCATAAAACTCGTTCAAAATTAAAACTTACATATTCGGTAATGGTGTATGGATGGTCGATGCCGTTCACTCTTTCAGACATTAAAACTGCTTTCTGCTGGTAGGCCATCGCTTCTGTATGTTCACCCATAATATAATTCAGTCTTGCGATCATTCTTAAACATTGAGCTATTTCCGGATGCATAGCGCCATATACGTTATTCAACAAATTGAGAGCTTCTGTGATCAGCTCATAACCGTCTTTCAAGTACCCTTGTTGAATTTTACTTTGACCTAAAAAAGCCACGATATTTAACTTAAACTCTGGTGATTTCATTAATATATAAGTTTAAACGAGGTTCAAAACAATAAAGCATAATTATCAGGTTTTAACTTCATTTTAAAATTCAGTCCACAATAGGTGTCTAGCATGTAACACGAATTATCGTATTTTCATGTTTTTCTCATTCTATATCAATACACAAATACAATGGGGGTTTTTCCTGAATTTGGGTTATGACTGCAAATGCAGATTTGAACATAATTATTATGGGTTTGATTCATCATTTTCCCAAATTACCTTCAGAAAGTATTCAAAATCAGTTTCAAAATTGGGGTTTGGAATTTGTCATGCATGCACGAAGTGACAACGTTGTTTAGTAGAATTGCTTCTTCTGCTATAGAATAACGAAATATTTATTCCTATTCTGTGGTACACACGTGTTCTTTGTCAATATAACAAAACAATTTCCGTTTGCGATTTGTCAGTAATATGACAGTCTGTGCTCTTCTTTTTCTATTCCTTGGTCGTTGTCTTCTACTCTAACCAGATTGAATTATAGCTATACTCCATTCACTTTTATAATGTAGCCCGGTTGGCCATGACATCGTGACAGATTTCACCGTGTATATTTTGAAAATGTTAGGTTATAGTCATTTTCCTGTCAGATAACTATGCAACGTTGTCCTCTCTACAAAGAGGTCGTAGTAATTACTTATTTTTCAAATGTCAATCTACATTGATAAAGTAATGAAATTGAGAAAATATTATTTGAATTCAATAATTCCAAAGACCTGGCGAATGTTATGCTTTTTTCTTGTACGGAAATCAAGAATCGAGTGTTTTGGAATTTTACTGAAAAATGATGGATAGAGTAATTCGTTACTTTGTGAGAGTTCATTAGAAAAAAAAATAAAAGCACCCGAATAACCCTGCAGTAAAACTTTATATAGTGTATTAATCGAAAAGAGTTCATTTCTCAAATTATAATTCCAAATTTGTCGTTGCAGATCTTATTTCAAAATAAAGTCTGTAATCAGTGTCATTTTGGGTGCTCCAATAGAAAGAAATTCTTTGTCGTCTCTTTCACTTAAAATCTTCCTTATTGAGTTGATGTGCAGCTAAAAAATAAATATCTATTCATATAAAATATAATTCCTTGGTTTTCACTCACATACGTCGAAAATGTTGGATAGCTTGTGTTGAATTATTGATTCCAAGTTATCAGGGTCAGTATCAGAATAAGCAGATTTCAATTCGACATAGCACTTCCTGATACTTTGCCTCTGCTTCTTCAAAACTACCTTCGGCATTTTTAGTTTGCAAGCGTTATTATGCTGAGATTTAGAAATCTAGAATCGATTGATATTGATAATAGTAGAAATTGAAATTTGGCAACGTCCTTTGACATTGCCGATATTTCATGAGTGCCAACCTGCGTCAGTTTTAAGGGAAAAAACTTGATAAACCTAAATCATGGCCAACCGGGCTACATTATAAAAGTGAATGGAGTATACCTGTTTTCCTAAGCAAAGTAACACATTTGACGTCCTTTTCTTTCCGAGAAAGCTGAATTCGACGTTGCCATATCGTGCACTCATGACAAATCCCTTCCTTTAAATGCAGATCCCCATTTCTATTTTTCAGTTTTAGGTGATCAAACATTTTTTTAAAAATATAATATTGAAATTTTATGTTTGAAATGTGATGTTCTGAAGGTTTTTCATGAAAATAACTGCATTTTCGTTTAAAGGAAAAATCCCCGTTTAAGCTCTCTCACACTTCAACAATTCGCGAATTTTGAATAATTCGTTATTGAAAATGGCCAAATCGGGACGCCAACTCGAAGCGGGTGAAACGCGTCAGATCGCGTCGCTCGTTATTGCAAGATTCACCGATCGATACAGCCAACGCTGTCTATTGGCTTGCTAGAGAGAAAAGTACACAAGAAGAGAAAGAAATTGGATATATCCCAGTACGTCACGGTAGGCGCGAAGTTTAGCCTGTTTGAACAGCCATTATGTCCTTTTTTCGTTGAAAATATTAAATTTTTGACGGGGCTTAAAGTTGTTCAGTAGTCTCATGGGTAAAATATTTGATTCCAATGATAAAAAAATTCATGCAAAAAGACTATTCTTCCTTGAACGTCCTCAGAAACATTTGCGGTTTTTTTTTTTCAGATGAGTTTAACGTGAATATTTATAAATTCAACGTGATAATAATATGAAAGACCTAAAAATTCAAATAATCTTCCGATATAGAATCAGTAAATACACCGCTCTTTCAAGCATCTTACATTCATCATCTTCATTTATTCATTATTTTTCAGGTTTTTTTTTTGGGCTTTCACACCCAATATCTGAAAAAGATTATTAAAAATTCTATCATTAATAATTTCCTTTCAATTTTTTTTCCGATATTGAGAGTGAAACCCCAGAAAATAACACTGACAAATAATGCTAAATCCTTCCAGAATATCCTTTAGTCCACATTTCATAAATTCCAACCGACAAATATTACTGATATCATTACCTGTAGTATAAAAATTGTAAGCATCCGTCGCCTTCGGATTAATGTGCTTAACAATCGGGAAGATATTCTGTATGTCTTCTTCGAAGAAGATAGGCTTGTTCTTGGATTCGAAGTTATAATCCCTCAGCAATATCTGCAAACCTGTCTTGATGCAGAAACCTCTCAATAACGAGATTTTCTGCAGAGAATACTGTTCCAAAGCACTTTCGATATCAGAACAGGACAGATCAAAATCGTAGTAAGCTTTCACTTCCTGTTTGATCTGATTCCACAAACTTTTCGATGTGAAATTCGCCCATTCCGTGCTGTCGTTGCAAGATAGAGGGTTGGACTTACCTCTGCGCTTGTTGCGTTTTTTGTTGTTACGGCCGTGGAACTGTAAATTGATAATGTTTAATCCTTCAGTTGAGTGTCAATTTAATACACTGCAATGTGCCATGAGATGTTTTTCTCGGATCGAACTGAAATTTGGCACGCTATTGTAAAATATTGACTTCAAGGACTGTTCAAAATTTGAATCCGATGAACGTGACTGAAGAGAAAAATTATCTCGACAAAAATTTTGAAATTTATTTTTTACGCGCTTGTTCTGGGGAACAGCACGTTTACATTTGGTTACGATGTCTGTAATTTTCGAATTTTGAGCCGAAATTGGTCTCAATCGACTAGGTTGGACTCACTGATGAAGAATCCGTGGTCAAAATTGATTCTGTCCGTCCGGCCGTGTGTGCTGTAACTCTCGAAAGAAAGGACCTAGAGTCTTGAAATTTTCAGGTTAGGTTAAGATCCTGAATATCTCGGTTAAGTTCGTTAATAGGCCAAATCTGCCGAATGGTTTTTGTGCTACTGCCATTTGAAATTTTGCTTTTTCAATAACTCGAAAAATATTCATCTGATCGAAATGAAACTTGGTTGGAAGATGAACAGTGTCAATAAGAAGAATTATCCATGGAGAAATTCGAAAAAAAGTTTTTTTTTCGAAAATTACCCTGAAATTTCCAAGTCACCATTTCGCGATGTGAACAAGCGCGTGAAAGCTGCTGACTTCACGTCAGTGCTTTTCTAGATTTTTCTTTAATTTAAAAACGATACGATCCAAACAAAATTTGGCTAGCAGTTGCGCGTGGGAATTGTTCAACACATTATCAAGGTTCAATCCGATCGCATAAGAATTTATTAGAAATATTGAGGAAATAACCTCAAAAACTCGAATGATTAACTCAAAAACCGTGTGGCAGATTTGGCCCATTAACGAACTCAACTGACGCATTTTGATACATAACCTACCTAGGAAGTTCCAAGTCTGTATGGAATTTGAAGAAATTCACGCGAAACTTCTTTATTCACAATATTTCAAAAAAATACATAACCGATGGAGCAGAAATTTATTACTCAAAAGTAACACGGTGTTTTGTAGGCTCTAACAAAAATTGAGCGTAATATGACATATTTTCCGAAATGTGAAATTATATATATATATAATTCTCTCGAATTCTGCTTTAACATCCAAGCATTCACTCCTCAACCAAGTACTAGAATTCAATTTTTTTGGAATACTATCATTTTGTAATAGAGCACCAAACCACCTCTACAAATAACTAGTTTTTAAGTTTGTTCGTTCGGAAGTTATAACTTCCAAAAGTAACGACTAGTATAGACTCATCATGTGTGAGTATTTTAAAAATTACTTTTTCTTATTTCCACTTCATACACCATAAAATTTAAGCTCAACAACTGGATTCCCACATCAGCTGTAAGTAAAAATTTAACCAGCATTCTTCACCCCTGACCGTGTTTGTTCTTCAGCACTAACATGTGATAAATTGACTTTCGAAGTTGTCATTGTTTCAAAACTTTTTTTTCCTCTCAATATTTCCGTTTTTTTTGCTTTTCCTTGAGTTTTTTCAGCTATACATTAAATATGAATAAAGGTAAATTGTTGTCAATATGAAAAACAACCTATACTTCGCATATTTTCGTTCTCTGTCAGAATTTGTGAAAATACTTTACCTCATCGATTCCTTGCAATGGATTCGAAACTGAACCAGAATACAGGAAACAATTCAAGAAATGCGCTATAGCAACAGATAAGTTCATCATTTCGCAACCCTAAAAAAAAAAAAAATTTATTATGTCATCAGGAGAACCTCAATTCAACACCAACCTGCAAGTATACCGTGAATATATGCTTGACCGATCTGAGAATCAACTCCCCAACAGCTATACTGTACAAGTACTCCAGCTGCTTCGCTTTTCCTAGAAGATTGGTTACTTTACCAAGATATCTGATGTTGATTCCTCTGGTATGCATTGATTCGGATAAAGTAGCACCATCCATCGGTGCAGAGGAATGATCAAGGCAGTCTCTTATCTAGAAAAAAAGATATGCTCGAATTTACAATATTTCGCTGGAAAAATTATTACTATAATGCCTGATATCTTCTGATCAGTGAAAACATACCACATCACATCATTTACTGCTGTCTGATGGGAAAAATACTGTGAAATGGCAAGTGTTATTCAGACTGTGCTTTAACGATATAAACGGTTAAAAGGTGGTATGCTAACATTGATCTAAGAACCAACGCTGAACTCTGCTAGCCCGAATTCGGCAGTTATTTCAGAAAGCATCAAAGAAGTCCACCAAATGGTTTTGAGCGATCATAAGTTGAAGTTGCTTGAGATCGCGGTGGAGCTGAAGATATCAGAAGAGAGTGTATTCATTATTTTGCGTGTTCATATGAGTGAGCTCGTAATGGGTGCCGCGCTTGCTCACCACTGATCGAAAGCAACAACGCACTCTCGATTTCAAACGCTGTCAAATTTGAAGAATTGCGCTTCCATTTGAGTGACCTCCAGCTTATGCCCCAGATCTGGCTTTTTGCAGACTTCAAAAAAATATTTAATACAAAGAGTCTACTTGATAAAGGGTGTAACCTTGTTACCTTGAATACTATAAAAATATATCGTAATGAATCAATATTGAATGATAGATATCATGTAAAGGTATTACAGAAAAATCTGTATTTCTAATGATGACCTCAGAAGCATGCTTTAGGGAAAGAAATTTGCCTCTAATGAAGAAGTGATTGCCGAGATTGAAGCCTATTTCGAAAACAAGGATGAATCTTTCTAAAGAAAAGTCATTGAAAGGTAAGAGTACATGGATCACTTCTGAAGGTGACTATCACTTATTGAGAGATGTGTTTGAAAGGCCCGATGGCAAAAATCAGTCAATGTTTCAAAGTGAAATTGAATGGAGAAAACTTTGGTTATGTTTATGTTTTAGACAGTCTAAACCTTTCCACAGTGCCGTGCTTTTTGAAGAAGTTCAAAAAAACCAGTTCTAAATGTTATTTCACATAACATTTTACTTTGATCGCCACTGAATTTCACATGCAAGATATTTGTTACTTATTGCTCCCTCTGCAATATTTCAGCATTGTGTGCCACTAACACACTATTTCTTTTCGAGGCACTAAAATGTAAATCATATACAGAGTGTAACAACCAAATGGAATAAATTCGATAACGAATAAATGAGGGCGTGTTGGGAAAAACGCTCGGACACGTCGATTTGTAATTTTAAATGCGCATAGTTTTCAAGAAAATAAAATTATATAGGGTGTTCCATGCGAGCGTGGCCAATACCAACTTTCTTATTTCAAATGTAACCCCCTGTATATTATTTATTTTTTGGATTCTTCAAAAAATTCTAGACATAATTCATGTACAATGTCCTATACCTATCTTCAACTTTTTCGGAAATATTAAGTGTTTTCAGATTTTTTACAAAAATTAACATTTTAAATGAAAGTTATTTTATTTCACAAATTCGATACATTACACTCAATACTTATTTCCCATTTATCTCTTGATATGAAGAAACTAAGCCAAAACCATTACTGAGAAGAAATTTAAAAAAAAACAAAAAAATCCCTTATACTTAGATGACCTAAAAAATCGAATCACACTTGCGATTATATCAGTCACGCCTGAAATGTTGAGTAACTTTAGAAGACAATTCTACACCAGATTAGCATGTTGCAAAGACGTTCGCGGCGAGCATTTTGAACATTTCCTACATTGACATTAATGTTTTTTTTGTTTTTTTTTTCAATTATTAAGAAATAATCAGTATTACTTATAAGGTTTTAAGTGTAATCTACCGAATTTGTGAAATAAAATAATTTTTATTTAAAACGTTGATTTTTGCACTAAATCTGAAAACACTTAATATTTCCGAAATAGTTAAAGATAGGTATAGGACATTGTGCATGAATTGTGTATAGAATTCTCTGAAGAATCCAAAAAATAATTAATATACAGGGGGTTGTATTTAAAATAAGAAAGTTGGTATTGGCCACGGTCACATGGAACACCCTATATAATATTATTTTCTTGAAAAATATGCGCATTTAAAATTACAAATCGACGTTTCCAAGCGTTTTTCCCAACACGCCCTCATTTATTCGTTATCGAATTTATTCCATTTGGCTGATACACTCTGTATATGCCTTTACAATAAATAAAGCTGAGTTATTATATATTACCATGACCACAGAATCTGTTGAAAACAAAAACGAAATGTCAAAACCACACTTCCCAACAAACACAAACATAATATGACCGACGATGTGAGCATTGTTGTCAAGTGTATGATATTTATAGTGAACACTTTCAATTTCCAGAGTGCACTACGTATTGATCGACACCTACATCTTCGCAACTTTTTTGAACTATTTTATGACACTGATTCGATATGAGTGAATAATCTAGACTTTGCTTAATATGATATTCATGGTTGATGTTCAAAGTTTTTTTCTGATCCGAGCTAACACTCCCGTATTTTGAAATTACAGAAAGCTACTTACAAATGTTGGAATTTGTACGGTGAGTAAATATTCGGCTGCATCCTTAACTAATTGTCGTTGTTTTGAGATTGGAGGATCCAAACTGTCAGCATGTTTAATACCGGCGGAATAAATGTCTGGGTTGAATCTTATGTCAAATTCAGTTTCTTTCAGGGACCCAACAGCTACTGCGGCTGTTTTGACGATGTCCTTTGTACTTTCTTCCACTGAAATAGAAAGATTAAGAAAAGTAGTTGGTGATATCACTCTGCCGTGCAACAATATAAAGGGAGACTATTTACTTACATTCAATTTTACTCGTTCCTGTCACACTTTCAACAATTTTTTTAGCCTCTTCCTCTTCTATCTGACCCTTCTTCAACGCTTTGGTATTTTTTTCTTTAGTATCATCTTTCTTATTTTCATCTGTTACGTCTTTGTTATCTTCATCTATCGGAGGTTCTATGGCTTTGTCCTTTTCCTGTTTCTCTTCCGCCTTCCTGAGATTCAACTGTTGCAAATGATAGGCCGCGAATTTTATGAACATCATGTAACGGGAATCGATGAAGCTTTCGAGTAGCTCCTGACGAAGACAGCAGAGTTTGTGCTTGTGTTCGATTGGGAAGCCAAGTAGTTTGACTTCTTTCGAGAGTTCATCATTTTCCACTGAAAAAAATATTTTGAATTATGTACTTGAATATCTAGATGACGCAATTCATTAAGATCTTCACGCAATATCAGAAAAAAAAAACCGTGGAAAACTGGTCAGATTATACCAAAATGATAAGTGGAAAATTTGTTATGGTTAGAAATTGTTCATTGCCTTAAGCCCAGTTTTAACGTTACCCCTGTTAGGATTGCCTACAGTAATTGTTATTTATTTTGGGCAAATAAGGTAGTTCGGTGGATTTTCCGGGAACATATTTGAGAAGATATCAAGATAATCGTTTTTTTCCTGAAATTCCCACTCGCTATAGAAAGGCACAAAAGAAAATTATTGAGATCTTATGAGCTATACTCGAGTTCATGAGTAAAATGTTCTGTATCGAAAGATAGGTGATAAATTCAACTTACATTTCAAGAAATTCACATCTGGCGGGAAGGTTCTCAATAAATAAGAAAGGCACAAAAGAAAATTATTGAGATCTTATGAGCTATACTCGAGTTCATGAGTAAAACGTTCTGTATCGAAAGATAGGTGATAAATTCAACTTACATTTCAAGAAATTCACATCTGGCGGGAAGGTTCTCAATAAATAAGAAAGGCACAAAAGAAAATTATCGAGATCTTATGAGCTATACTCGAGTTCATGAGTAAAACGTTCTGTATCGAAAGATAGGAGATAAATTCAACTTACATTTAAAGAAATTCACATTCTGGCGGGAAGGTTCTCAATAAATAAGAAAGGCACAAAAGAAAATTATCGAGATCTTATGAGCTATACTCGAGTTCATGAGTAAAACGTTCTGTATCGAAAGATAGGAGATAAATTCAACTTACATTTCAAGAAATTCACATCTGGCGGGAAGGTTCTCAATAAATAAGAAAGGCACAAAAGAAAATTATCGAGATCTTATGAGCTATAGTCGAGTTCATGAGTAAAACGTTCTGTATCGAAAGATAGGAGATAAATTCAACTTACATTTCAAGAAATTCACATCTGGCGGGAAGGTTCTCAATAAATAAGAAAGGCACAAAAGAAAATTATCGAGATCTTATGAGCTATACTCGAGTTCATGAGTAAAACGTTCTGTATCGAAAGATAGGTGATAAATTCAACTTACATTTCAAGAAATTCACATCTGGCGGGAAGGTTCTCAATAAATAAGAAAGGCACAAAAGAAAATTATCGAGATCTTATGAGCTATACTCGAGTTCATGAGTAAAACGTTCTGTATCGAAAGATAGGAGATAAATTCAACTTACATTTCAAGAAATTCACATCTGGCGGGAAGGTTCTCAATAAATAAGAAAGGCACAAAAGAAAATTATTGAGATCTTATGAGCTATACTCGAGTTCATGAGTAAAACGTTCTGTATCGAAAGATAAGTGATAAATTCAACTTACATTTCAAGAAATTCACATCTGGCGGGAAGGTTCTCAATAAATAAGAAAGGCACAAAAGAAAATTATCGAGATCTTATGAGCTATACTCGAGTTCATGAGTAAAACGTTCTGTATCGAAAGATAGGAGATAAATTCAACTTACATTTCAAGAAATTCACATCTGGCGGGAAGGTTCTCAATAAATAAGAAAGGCACAAAAGAAAATTATCGAGATCTTATGAGCTATAGTCGAGTTCATGAGTAAAACGTTCTGTATCGAAAGATAGGAGATAAATTCAACTTACATTTCAAGAAATTCACATCTGGCGGGAAGGTTCTCAATAAATAAGAAAGGCACAAAAGAAAATTATCGAGATCTTATGAGCTATACTCGAGTTCATGAGTAAAACGTTCTGTATCGAAAGATAGGTGATAAATTCAACTTACATTTCAAGAAATTCACATCTGGCGGGAAGGTTCTCAATAAATAAGAAAGGCACAAAAGAAAATTATCGAGATCTTATGAGCTATACTCGAGTTCATGAGTAAAACGTTCTGTATCGAAAGATAGGAGATAAATTCAACTTACATTTCAAGAAATTCACATCTGGCGGGAAGGTTCTCAATAAATAAGAAAGGCACAAAAGAAAATTATTGAGATCTTATGAGCTATACTCGAGTTCATGAGTAAAACGTTCTGTATCGAAAGATAGGTGATAAATTCAACTTACATTTCAAGAAATTCACATCTGGCGGGAAGGTTCTCAATAAATAAGAAAGGCACAAAAGAAAATTATCGAGATCTTATGAGCTATACTCGAGTTCATGAGTAAAACGTTCTGTATCGAAAGATAGGAGATAAATTCAACTTACATTTCAAGAAATTCACATCTGGCGGGAAGGTTCTCAATAAATAAGAAAGGCACAAAAGAAAATTATTGAGATCTTATGAGCTATACTCGAGTTCATGAGTAAAACGTTCTATATCGAAAGATAGGAGATAAATTCAACTTACATTTCAAGAAATTCACATCTGGCGGGAAGGTTCTCAATAAATAAGAAAGGCACAAAAGAAAATTATTGAGATCTTATGAGCTATACTCAAGTTCATGAGTAAAACGTTCTGTATCGAAAGATAGCGAGATAAATTCAACTTACATTTCAAGAAATTCAGATCTGGCGGGAAGGTTCTCAATGAATAAGAAAGGCGCAAAAGAAAATTATTGAGATCTTATGAGCTATACTCGAGTTCATGAGTAAAACGTTCTGTATCGAAAGATAGCGAGATAAATTCAACTTACATTTCAAGAAATTCACATCTGGCGGGAAGGTTCTCAATAAATAAGAAAGGCACAAAAGAAAATTATCGAGATCTTATGAGCTATACTCGAGTTCATGAGTAAAACGTTCTGTATCGAAAGATAGGAGATAAATTCAACTTACATTTCAAGAAATTCACATCTGGCGGGAAGGTTCTCAAAGAATAAGAAAGGCGCAAAAGAAAATTATTGAGATCTTATGAGCTATACTCGAGTTCATGAGTAAAACGTTCTGTATCGAAAGATAGGAGATAAATTCAACTTACATTTCAAGAAATTCACATCTGGCGGGAAGGTTCTCAATAAATAAGAAAGGCACAAAAGAAAATTATCGAGATCTTATGAGCTATACTCGAGTTCATGAGTAAAACGTTCTGTATCGAAAGATAGGAGATAAATTCAACTTACATTTCAAGAAATTCACATCTGGCGGGAAGGTTCTCAATAAATAAGAAAGGCACAAAAGAAAATTATTGAGATCTTATGAGCTATACTCGAGTTCATGAGTAAAACGTTCTGTATCGAAAGATAGGAGATAAATTCAACTTACATTTCAAGAAATTCACATCTGGCGGGAAGGTTCTCAATAAATAAGAAAGGCACAAAAGAAAATTATTGAGATCTTATGAGCTATACTCAAGTTCATGAGTAAAACGTTCTGTATCGAAAGATAGCGAGATAAATTCAACTTACATTTCAAGAAATTCAGATCTGGCGGGAAGGTTCTCAATGAATAAGAAAGGCGCAAAAGAAAATTATTGAGATCTTATGAGCTATACTCGAGTTCATGAGTAAAATGTTCTGTATCGAAAGATAGGTGATAAATTCAACTTACATTTCAAGAAATTCACATCTGGCGGGAAGGTTCTCAATAAATAAGAAAGGCACAAAAGAAAATTATTGAGATCTTATGAGCTATACTCGAGTTCATGAGTAAAACGTTCTGTATCGAAAGATAGGTGATAAATTCAACTTACATTTCAAGAAATTCACATCTGGCGGGAAGGTTCTCAATAAATAAGAAAGGCACAAAAGAAAATTATCGAGATCTTATGAGCTATACTCGAGTTCATGAGTAAAACGTTCTGTATCGAAAGATAGGAGATAAATTCAACTTACATTTCAAGAAATTCACATCTGGCGGGAAGGTTCTCAATAAATAAGAAAGGCACAAAAAAAAATTATCGAGATCTTATGAGCTATACTCGAGTTCATGAGTAAACGTTCTGTATCGAAAGATAGGAGATAAATTCAACTTACATTTCAAGAAATTCACATCTGGCGGGAAGGTTCTCAATAAATAAGAAAGGCACAAAAGAAAATTATCGAGATCTTATGAGCTATAGTCGAGTTCATGAGTAAAACGTTCTGTATCGAAAGATAGGAGATAAATTCAACTTACATTTCAAGAAATTCACATCTGGCGGGAAGGTTCTCAATAAATAAGAAAGGCACAAAAGAAAATTATCGAGATCTTATGAGCTATACTCGAGTTCATGAGTAAAACGTTCTGTATCGAAAGATAGGTGATAAATTCAACTTACATTTCAAGAAATTCACATCTGGCGGGAAGGTTCTCAATAAATAAGAAAGGCACAAAAGAAAATTATCGAGATCTTATGAGCTATACTCGAGTTCATGAGTAAAACGTTCTGTATCGAAAGATAGGAGATAAATTCAACTTACATTTCAAGAAATTCACATCTGGCGGGAAGGTTCTCAATAAATAAGAAAGGCACAAAAGAAAATTATTGAGATCTTATGAGCTATACTCGAGTTCATGAGTAAAACGTTCTGTATCGAAAGATAGCGAGATAAATTCAACTTACATTTCAAGAAATTCAGATCTGGCGGGAAGGTTCTCAATGAATAAGAAAGGCGCAAAAGAAAATTATTGAGATCTTATGAGCTATACTCGAGTTCATGAGTAAAACGTTCTGTATCGAAAGATAGCGAGATAAATTCAACTTACATTTCAAGAAATTCACATCTGGCGGGAAGGTTCTCAATAAATAAGAAAGGCACAAAAGAAAATTATCGAGATCTTATGAGCTATACTCGAGTTCATGAGTAAAACGTTCTGTATCGAAAGATAGGAGATAAATTCAACTTACATTTCAAGAAATTCACATCTGGCGGGAAGGTTCTCAAAGAATAAGAAAGGCGCAAAAGAAAATTATTGAGATCTTATGAGCTATACTCGAGTTCATGAGTAAAACGTTCTGTATCGAAAGATAGGAGATAAATTCAACTTACATTTCAAGAAATTCACATCTGGCGGGAAGGTTCTCAATAAATAAGAAAGGCACAAAAGAAAATTATCGAGATCTTATGAGCTATACTCGAGTTCATGAGTAAAACGTTCTGTATCGAAAGATAGGAGATAAATTCAACTTACATTTCAAGAAATTCACATCTGGCGGGAAGGTTCTCAATAAATAAGAAAGGCACAAAAGAAAATTATTGAGATCTTATGAGCTATACTCAAGTTCATGAGTAAAACGTTCTGTATCGAAAGATAGCGAGATAAATTCAACTTACATTTCAAGAAATTCACATCTGGCGGGAAGGTTCTCAATAAATAAGAAAGGCACAAAAGAAAATTATTGAGATCTTATGAGCTATACTCGAGTTCATGAGTAAAACGTTCTGTATCGAAAGATAGGTGATAAATTCAACTTACATTTCAAGAAATTCACATCTGGCGGGAAGGTTCTCAATAAATAAGAAAGGCACAAAAGAAAATTATCGAGATCTTATGAGCTATACTCGAGTTCATGAGTAAAACGTTCTGTATCGAAAGATAGGAGATAAATTCAACTTACATTTAAAGAAATTCACATTCTGGCGGGAAGGTTCTCAATAAATAAGAAAGGCACAAAAGAAAATTATCGAGATCTTATGAGCTATAGTCGAGTTCATGAGTAAAACGTTCTGTATCGAAAGATAGGAGATAAATTCAACTTACATTTCAAGAAATTCACATCTGGCGGGAAGGTTCTCAATAAATAAGAAAGGCACAAAAGAAAATTATCGAGATCTTATGAGCTATACTCGAGTTCATGAGTAAAACGTTCTGTATCGAAAGATAGGTGATAAATTCAACTTACATTTCAAGAAATTCACATCTGGCGGGAAGGTTCTCAATAAATAAGAAAGGCACAAAAGAAAATTATCGAGATCTTATGAGCTATACTCGAGTTCATGAGTAAAACGTTCTGTATCGAAAGATAGGAGATAAATTCAACTTACATTTCAAGAAATTCACATCTGGCGGGAAGGTTCTCAATAAATAAGAAAGGCACAAAAGAAAATTATTGAGATCTTATGAGCTATACTCGAGTTCATGAGTAAAACGTTCTGTATCGAAAGATAAGTGATAAATTCAACTTACATTTCAAGAAATTCACATCTGGCGGGAAGGTTCTCAATAAATAAGAAAGGCACAAAAGAAAATTATCGAGATCTTATGAGCTATACTCGAGTTCATGAGTAAAACGTTCTGTATCGAAAGATAGGAGATAAATTCAACTTACATTTCAAGAAATTCACATCTGGCGGGAAGGTTCTCAATAAATAAGAAAGGCACAAAAGAAAATTATCGAGATCTTATGAGCTATAGTCGAGTTCATGAGTAAAACGTTCTGTATCGAAAGATAGGAGATAAATTCAACTTACATTTCAAGAAATTCACATCTGGCGGGAAGGTTCTCAATAAATAAGAAAGGCACAAAAGAAAATTATCGAGATCTTATGAGCTATACTCGAGTTCATGAGTAAAACGTTCTGTATCGAAAGATAGGTGATAAATTCAACTTACATTTCAAGAAATTCACATCTGGCGGGAAGGTTCTCAATAAATAAGAAAGGCACAAAAGAAAATTATCGAGATCTTATGAGCTATACTCGAGTTCATGAGTAAAACGTTCTGTATCGAAAGATAGGAGATAAATTCAACTTACATTTCAAGAAATTCACATCTGGCGGGAAGGTTCTCAATAAATAAGAAAGGCACAAAAGAAAATTATTGAGATCTTATGAGCTATACTCGAGTTCATGAGTAAAACGTTCTGTATCGAAAGATAGGTGATAAATTCAACTTACATTTCAAGAAATTCACATCTGGCGGGAAGGTTCTCAATAAATAAGAAAGGCACAAAAGAAAATTATCGAGATCTTATGAGCTATACTCGAGTTCATGAGTAAAACGTTCTGTATCGAAAGATAGGAGATAAATTCAACTTACATTTCAAGAAATTCACATCTGGCGGGAAGGTTCTCAATAAATAAGAAAGGCACAAAAGAAAATTATTGAGATCTTATGAGCTATACTCGAGTTCATGAGTAAAACGTTCTATATCGAAAGATAGGAGATAAATTCAACTTACATTTCAAGAAATTCACATCTGGCGGGAAGGTTCTCAATAAATAAGAAAGGCACAAAAGAAAATTATTGAGATCTTATGAGCTATACTCAAGTTCATGAGTAAAACGTTCTGTATCGAAAGATAGCGAGATAAATTCAACTTACATTTCAAGAAATTCAGATCTGGCGGGAAGGTTCTCAATGAATAAGAAAGGCGCAAAAGAAAATTATTGAGATCTTATGAGCTATACTCGAGTTCATGAGTAAAACGTTCTGTATCGAAAGATAGCGAGATAAATTCAACTTACATTTCAAGAAATTCACATCTGGCGGGAAGGTTCTCAATAAATAAGAAAGGCACAAAAGAAAATTATCGAGATCTTATGAGCTATACTCGAGTTCATGAGTAAAACGTTCTGTATCGAAAGATAGGAGATAAATTCAACTTACATTTCAAGAAATTCACATCTGGCGGGAAGGTTCTCAAAGAATAAGAAAGGCGCAAAAGAAAATTATTGAGATCTTATGAGCTATACTCGAGTTCATGAGTAAAACGTTCTGTATCGAAAGATAGGAGATAAATTCAACTTACATTTCAAGAAATTCACATCTGGCGGGAAGGTTCTCAATAAATAAGAAAGGCACAAAAGAAAATTATCGAGATCTTATGAGCTATACTCGAGTTCATGAGTAAAACGTTCTGTATCGAAAGATAGGAGATAAATTCAACTTACATTTCAAGAAATTCACATCTGGCGGGAAGGTTCTCAATAAATAAGAAAGGCACAAAAGAAAATTATTGAGATCTTATGAGCTATACTCGAGTTCATGAGTAAAACGTTCTGTATCGAAAGATAGGAGATAAATTCAACTTACATTTCAAGAAATTCACATCTGGCGGGAAGGTTCTCAATAAATAAGAAAGGCACAAAAGAAAATTATTGAGATCTTATGAGCTATACTCAAGTTCATGAGTAAAACGTTCTGTATCGAAAGATAGCGAGATAAATTCAACTTACATTTCAAGAAATTCAGATCTGGCGGGAAGGTTCTCAATGAATAAGAAAGGCGCAAAAGAAAATTATTGAGATCTTATGAGCTATACTCGAGTTCATGAGTAAAATGTTCTGTATCGAAAGATAGGTGATAAATTCAACTTACATTTCAAGAAATTCACATCTGGCGGGAAGGTTCTCAATAAATAAGAAAGGCACAAAAGAAAATTATTGAGATCTTATGAGCTATACTCGAGTTCATGAGTAAAACGTTCTGTATCGAAAGATAGGTGATAAATTCAACTTACATTTCAAGAAATTCACATCTGGCGGGAAGGTTCTCAATAAATAAGAAAGGCACAAAAGAAAATTATCGAGATCTTATGAGCTATACTCGAGTTCATGAGTAAAACGTTCTGTATCGAAAGATAGGAGATAAATTCAACTTACATTTCAAGAAATTCACATCTGGCGGGAAGGTTCTCAATAAATAAGAAAGGCACAAAAAAAAATTATCGAGATCTTATGAGCTATACTCGAGTTCATGAGTAAACGTTCTGTATCGAAAGATAGGAGATAAATTCAACTTACATTTCAAGAAATTCACATCTGGCGGGAAGGTTCTCAATAAATAAGAAAGGCACAAAAGAAAATTATCGAGATCTTATGAGCTATAGTCGAGTTCATGAGTAAAACGTTCTGTATCGAAAGATAGGAGATAAATTCAACTTACATTTCAAGAAATTCACATCTGGCGGGAAGGTTCTCAATAAATAAGAAAGGCACAAAAGAAAATTATCGAGATCTTATGAGCTATACTCGAGTTCATGAGTAAAACGTTCTGTATCGAAAGATAGGTGATAAATTCAACTTACATTTCAAGAAATTCACATCTGGCGGGAAGGTTCTCAATAAATAAGAAAGGCACAAAAGAAAATTATCGAGATCTTATGAGCTATACTCGAGTTCATGAGTAAAACGTTCTGTATCGAAAGATAGGAGATAAATTCAACTTACATTTCAAGAAATTCACATCTGGCGGGAAGGTTCTCAATAAATAAGAAAGGCACAAAAGAAAATTATTGAGATCTTATGAGCTATACTCGAGTTCATGAGTAAAACGTTCTGTATCGAAAGATAGCGAGATAAATTCAACTTACATTTCAAGAAATTCAGATCTGGCGGGAAGGTTCTCAATGAATAAGAAAGGCGCAAAAGAAAATTATTGAGATCTTATGAGCTATACTCGAGTTCATGAGTAAAACGTTCTGTATCGAAAGATAGCGAGATAAATTCAACTTACATTTCAAGAAATTCACATCTGGCGGGAAGGTTCTCAATAAATAAGAAAGGCACAAAAGAAAATTATCGAGATCTTATGAGCTATACTCGAGTTCATGAGTAAAACGTTCTGTATCGAAAGATAGGAGATAAATTCAACTTACATTTCAAGAAATTCACATCTGGCGGGAAGGTTCTCAAAGAATAAGAAAGGCGCAAAAGAAAATTATTGAGATCTTATGAGCTATACTCGAGTTCATGAGTAAAACGTTCTGTATCGAAAGATAGGAGATAAATTCAACTTACATTTCAAGAAATTCACATCTGGCGGGAAGGTTCTCAATAAATAAGAAAGGCACAAAAGAAAATTATCGAGATCTTATGAGCTATACTCGAGTTCATGAGTAAAACGTTCTGTATCGAAAGATAGGAGATAAATTCAACTTACATTTCAAGAAATTCACATCTGGCGGGAAGGTTCTCAATAAATAAGAAAGGCACAAAAGAAAATTATTGAGATCTTATGCAATACTCGAGTTCATGAGTAAAACGTTCTGTATCGAAAGATAGGAGATAAATTCAACTTACATTTCAAGAAATTCACATCTGTCGGGAAGGTTCTCAATAAATAAGAAAGGCACAAAAGAAAATTATTGAGATCTTATGAGCTATACTCAAGTTCATGAGTAAAACGTTCTGTATCGAAAGATAGCGAGATAAATTCAACTTACATTTCAAGAAATTCAGATCTGGCGGGAAGGTTCTCAATGAATAAGAAAGGCGCAAAAGAGAATTATTGAGATCTTATGAGCTATACTCGAGTTCATGAGTAAAACGTTTTGTATCGAAAGATAGCGAGATAAATTCAACTTACATTTCAAGAAATTCACATCTGGCGGGAAGGTTCTCAATAAATAAGAAAGGCACAAAAGAAAATTATCGAGATCTTATGAGCTATACTCGAGTTCATGAGTAAAACGT
This sequence comes from Myrrha octodecimguttata, assembly GCA_958510865.1. Taxonomy (NCBI): domain Eukaryota; kingdom Metazoa; phylum Arthropoda; class Insecta; order Coleoptera; family Coccinellidae; genus Myrrha; species Myrrha octodecimguttata. The sequence continues at coordinate 81,139,619 of OY294056.1, forward strand.
TCTGTATCGAAAGATAGGAGATAAATTCAACTTACATTTCAAGAAATTCACATCTGGCGGGAAGGTTCTCAAAGAATAAGAAAGGCGCAAAAGAAAATTATTGAGATCTTATGAGCTATACTCGAGTTCATGAGTAAAACGTTCTGTATCGAAAGATAGGAGATAAATTCAACTTACATTTCAAGAAATTCACATCTGGCGGGAAGGTTCTTAATAAATAAGAACGGCGCGAAAGAAAATTATTGAGATCTTATGAGCTATACTCGAGTTTATGAGTAAAACGTTCTGTATCGAAAGACAGGTGATAAATTCGACTTACATTTCAAGAAATTCACATCTGGCGGGAAGGTTCTTAATAAATAAGAAAAGCGCAAAAGAAAATTATTGAGATCTCATGAGCTATACTCGAGTTTATGAATAAAACGTTCTGTATCGAAAGACAGGTGATAAATTCGACTTACATTTCAAGAAATTCACATCTGGCGAAAAGGTTCTTAATAAATAAGAACGGCGCGAAAGAAAATTATTGAGATCTTATGAGCTATACTCGAGTTTATGAGTAAAACGTTCTGTATCGAAAGATAGGTGATAAATTCGACTTACATTTCAAGAAATTCACATCTGGCGGAAAGGTTCTTAATAAATAAGAACGGCGCGAAAGAAAATTATTGAGATCTTATGAGCTATACTCGAGTTTATGAGTAAAACGTTCTGTATCAAAAGATAGGTGATAAATTCGACTTACATTTCAAGAAATTCACATCTGGCGGGAAGGTTCTCAATAAATCTAAAATATAGTGACGGCCATCATTTCCAATAATACCTTTGCATTCAACACTTGAACACAATTCTATCATCTCCCCCTTGTCATTGATAACATGATGGGGGAGAATTTTGAGTTGTTGGCCAGCTTTATTGAGCTGAAAAAATACAATAATTATTATTTGGATATAAATATTCTTGAAAAAAAAAAAACACACGAAAAGAAACCCAAACTATTACAAGAAATTCAATAAATATGAAACTTACCAGATCTAAATACTTGGGATGAGATAACACAGTTTTACCAAAATCGATAGACCCATAAACAACAGACTGCTCCTGTTCTCTTTCCAGAATCCCAGGAATAATCGATTGAGCAGTTACTCGATATCCTCTGTAATCTATTACGACAGTTCCAAGTGTGTAAAGTCCAGCCAAGTCAACGGCGCTGTACACCCTTACACCTTGGAGATCGTTCCTCTGAAATGAAAATTTCGTAGATGAGAAATAATGAAAACAGTCTTTTTCGGAGGAAAATATGCCATTTCGTCTAAAAATCAAATTAAAAATGATTTTTTTAAGATTACAGCAGATATTTTAGTTTCGATATTTCAAGAATTGGATTCTAGAGAAAATGATCCCAAGAGCCGATACAGAATTGTGATTTCCATGATTCAAGAATTTGTAACAGGGAGAAACACTTCAAAAATCGAATACCGAAAGTTTTTTGGTTTCCACAATGATAGAGGGTAATTCTTGAAGCAATTTCCAGAAGAATAGATCGCTCTTTCTCTATTTAATCCCTAGAACTCAACAAAATCAGGTAGGTGTGCGGAAAAACTATCAACACTAGGAGCGATGTGGCAACACTGCGTTTTTCTATTTGTTTTGATTGGTTTGTTCATCCCAAATATTCGGTTACCGCAGTCCGAGTTTCAGCTCCGTACAGCTAGCACGTGATTTTTGAGAGCGCCATCTGTCGAATTGTGTTTTAGTTCTCTTTCATAAAAATTAAGTCTAGAGCAACGTTTGACTTTCAAGTTTTGTGTTCAATTTGGAAAATCCTTGAGTATTTGAAACCCGTCTATAAGAAACATTTCTTTTAAGAAGGTAGAGTTTTTGATGTAACAGAAATCGAAAAGTATATCCCAAAAAAAAATTTCAAAAAATACTCACCGACGCCCGCCGAACGACGCCCCGTTCTCTCCTATTAACGTCGAAATTACAACGAATTCTAATATTTCACGCGGTTATTGGCAACGTCAAAGCATGCAGACCGTGGGCAGGTGCCTGACCTTGAGATATTAACGAGGTTTAATGAAACTTGAATGTGGCTGTGATTCCTAGTCGTAATTCAACACCACGTAGTATTGTTTGCTCTTAAGAGTTCAAGTTTTTCACTATACAAATTAAAAGAATATTTTTGATATAATGTAAGACGAAACAAAACCGTGTTATTTCCAAATTTCAATGCACTCAAACGGTTTCCTGAAAAATGTAGTTTTTTAACACCCGTTGCAGACAATGTTCCTACAACTATAACTTTTTATTGTGACTTCGTTGTACCTGAATCTGCAGAAATGTAGTACAAGGTGTACCACATGCTCAGAGGTCAGTTGTCTGAAGATGAAGAAAAGTTCGAAACTAGTAACGAAAATGTAAACCTTAGGTTTTGTTGAACATCATATAATGGGGGTTTTTCCTTTAAACGAAAATGCAGTTATTTTCATGAAAAACCTTCAGAACATCACATTTCGAACATATAATTTCAATATTATATTTAAAAAAAAAAGTTTGATCACCTAAAACTGAAAATAAAAATGGGGATTTGCATTTAAAGGGATTTGTCATGAGTGCACGATATGGCAACGTCGAATTAAGCTTTTTCGGAAAGGAAAGGACGCCAAATGTGTTACTTTGCTTAGGAAAACAGAGATAGCTATACTTCGATCTGGTTAGAGTAGAAGACAACGACCAAGAAATAGAAAAAGAAGAGCGCAGACTGTCATATTACTGCCAAAATGGCAAACGGTAATTGTTTGGTTATATTGACAAAGAACACGTGTGTACCACAGAATAGGAATAAATATTTCGTTATTCTATAGCAGAAAAAGCAATTCTACTAAACAACGATGTCACTTCGTGCATGCATGACAAATCCCAAACCCCAATTTAGAAACCTAATTTTGAATACTTTCTGAAGGTAATTTGGGAAAATGATGAATCAAACCCATAATAATTATGTTCAAATTTGCATTTGCAGTAATAACCCAAATTCAGGAAAAACCCCCATTGTTTGTAGTAATAACATTACATAGTAATGAAAAATTTTGTGTTAGCAAGAATAATACACTCACAGGAGCAACAAAGGCTGCCGCATCTCCTCCCAAATCCTTATAATGATCCCTAACGTCGAAGCCTAGGGAGAAGAAAATGTTGTTCCAAATGAACATCTGCATCTTGGCCTCTTCGCCGGGGTTGATTGCCATAACGTTGCCGTCTATAACGGCCATAGCGCCTCTTGTAGCGGCGGCGACGAAATCGCTGTGGACCTTGAAGATCGCCCTTTCTCGAAGGAGACGTTCGGGAAGTGTTTTACGTGGAAGCTCTCTGGTGGTTTGAAGTTCTTCATTCCAATCGCGGGTCTGACCGGGAATGTGCTCTTCGTATCCGAGTTTCGATGAGAAGGCTACATGGAAGGAGATAGAAGATTGAAAAAATGTTAAGTCTAATTTGACTGTTATGATTCTTCGTGAAAGGAGACCTTTTTTCTGATATGAAGACAGTTGCTACACACATGGTCTATTTATATACCTACAAGCCATTACTTTCATAAAGACAGCCTTGAATTAGGTATATCAAATTTTTCCAACAAGAATTGAGACAGGTTGGCACTAGTGAGATGTCAAGGTCAAAATAATTTGACGGGATGTTGTCAAGTACTGACTATTATTATCATCGAAGACTCAGTGGTTTGCTTTAGTTATGAGTTATAGCTACAACCTCTGCGGAGAATTGACAATGCCGCGTAGCCATCTAACAGCAAAATTACCATAACCTTACATTTTTAAATTATACAGAGTAGCATGTGTCAAACTTTCATGGCCTACAGGTTGACCTTATAAAACCGAATGGAGTATAGGTTAATATTATCTTTAGGTAGATTGGACAACATCGCGTAGTTATTTGACTGGAAAATTACTATACTATTAGAAAATATTTTTTAGAAATGAATAAATAACCTAATATTTTGCGATTGTACACGGTGGAATGTGTCAAATTTCCATGGCGTACCGACTGACTCTATGCAAGCGGATAGATTTTTGACATCAACACTAGGTTTGTTCCAACACCCAGTTCTGTTACTGTCTTGAACACATTCAGAACTGAATCAATTCACACGTCTTCGCTCATTCTAGTTTGGGACTAATTCTGAATAGATAGTTCGAAAGTGTTGGAAACGAATCATTCTTAGAAATTCCCTTGTCATAGCCTAAGGGCTGTTTGTCACCCGAAAAATGCAGCCGTCTCTGCCAGATGTGGTTTTATTGCCCCTTGCTGCATTCGAATGGCATGTAACAGATGACCGATTCAATTCCTACTTCTCAGTTCTTGCCTAAACCCAAGAACTGAATTCACCGTTCTAGAACTGGTCTGACACAAATTCTTTTCACGTTGGAACACTTGGTTTGCAATTCCTAACCAGTTCGAAATTTGTTGGAACGCTAATATCGATATGCGCGAACTCCGCCCGATTCAGAACTAGTTCCAGAGTGTGTAGGAACAGACTTACTGAGTAGATTTAAAAATCCCCCACAAAAGTTGGCATTCACACTGGTTTGCAACAAATGTTCGAAAAAATCAAAAAAACCAAGCTTTCACACAGTAGCTCAAACAAAAAAGTTTTCGAATGTTGAAACATAGAACAGTAGGTCATTCTCCTAACAGATCTTGTTTTGCCAACAATGGTTTCTTCATATTACAACAGATCGAAGACAAATTGCAATGCCAATGTTTTTTAACGCCTGAAGAAGCGGTTGACATTCAAACCACATATTAATGGCTTGATTTTTTCACCAAATATTCACCATTGAAATCACAACACATTTGCATGTGTTTGAAAAAGAGCTTCGAAAATTTTTCAAACACATGCAAATGTGTTGTGATTTCAATGGTGAATATTTGGTGAAAAAATCAAGCCATTTACGATACTAAATATTTTTTATTCGAATATAAATATATAGTTTTTTTTCTTTTAGATATATCTGTATTTTTTTAGTACTTGATAAGTGTGATTGATGTTTTTTTTTAAATTTCCTTTTCTAAATTTAGAATATGGGACCAACTGATGTACCGATATCAACACAAGTTTATATTACAATAAAACTCTTTCTTTCAAACACTTGTATGATTCTAAAAAAAAACAGAAATGGCAGAATAAAATAAAGGTGAACTTACTGTCCTCAGCCCTGATAGCATCAACAGTATGCTCCATAAGAGGAGAGGTCCATGCGTAAAGTTGATACGGTGTTGCAACTCTCTCGAATGGATGTCTCTGACTACGTTTCTTTTGGAGCAACGAGAAATTACGCTTGAATTGAGGAGATATTTGGTTTAGAAGTTCTATAAGAGAATGGCACAAATGACTAGGCGAAGCAGGCTTAGGATTGAAATCCTCGGCAGTTGATCTGAAATAATTAATTGAATATAACAGGTATCAAATTGAAAAGGAATCAGGGGTGTTATCTATTAGAAAATTTTGTTTTTGAGGGGTAGATTTTTTCACATAAATACTGTCTTTTTTTCCCTCTGGGAGACAACTGTAACCCGTCAAATTTGGATAGGAAAGATGTGTCGTGCGATATATTGTTTGGAAAGGTTTTTTTCCTTCTGTATATAACAGTTGGAATTCATTTGAGATTTCATAATACGTTCGACTCAGACAATTTTGAGATATGAACTTCCTCAACTAGTGGATTGGTCTGAGGGGTTCTGAAGATGATGTGTCCCATCTAGACTCTCTTTGTGGGGCCACATAAAATCTATAATTCGTACCACAGAATGCGCCTTTCTGAAAAAATTGAGTCAGTGAATCGCGGACGAATGTAGCCGAATTACCACCGAAATGCTCCAGAATGCGAGGCGGAAGTTTGCATTTGTTTGATAAAACTAATAATAATAGTCATTTATTGCAGAGCAAATGGCCATCGACCTTGGGTCCTTTCAAGATTCATGACACTAATCTGCATTGTTTCTTTGAAATTGGTAAACATCCTATACTCCAAGTAGTGATGGGACGAGTCGACTATTTCTCAACTCGATCTACTCGAGTTGAATCGATGGCCAACTCGAGCTGACTCGACTCGGTGCTTATGCTTCCGCGCCAGCGATTCGCCTCCGTATCGAGTCGAGTTGGGTCCCCTCGAGTCGGGCCTCGACACTGATTCGTTCGCCGGCTCGAGCCTCGATGCCCCGATGTCGATCTACTCGGAGTGAGAAGGAATTGAAATTGGAAAGAATTGTAGAATCGGGCCTCGGAAGTTGGAATTTTTATGAGTCTCGCTAACAGCTGACTCACATATCATGTATTGAATTACTTTTTACTCTTATATGAGGAATAATTCAATTGAAGATTAAGGGTTCAAATGTTAGTGCCCAACTTAAATAAACAACGGATATATCGTGAAAAAAGTTTTAAAAAATCACACTTCTCAAAAATGACTGTAATATAATATTTATAACGAAAAGGGGACCATTGTCAATAAATAAATGAATAGAGTTCAATCAATCCAACTCTAGTCTTAAATCACTCCCTTCACAACGCGAATATATTTTCGTTTATAGGCAGTCAATTTTAATTCATCCGTAATAGACCAACACCTTGTTGAGATCGATCCCGACTGAACTGAAATACAAAATGACAAAATCAAAAAACATCTGAATCGAGCAGATCGAACTATTGCCGGCTGCGACTGCCGATCCGCTAACCAACTCCAACTCGAGCTGTATCGATCGACATCGACAACGGGAGGCACCGACGATTCACGAAATCGTGATTTCTACGCATCGAGTCGGGTGCTGAACTCTAGATCTGAATTGCTCTCGAGTTGACTCGAGTTCATTCAAAAATAACTCGAGCTGACTCGTCCATAGCGTAACTCGAGTTACTCGAGCTGGATAGCTCGAGTTGCCCATCTCTAACTCCAAGTAAATGGGGATTTTTCCTTTAAACGAAAATGCAGTAATTTTCATGAAAAACCTTTAGAACATCACATTTCAAACATATAATTTCAATATTATATTTTTAAAAAAATGTTTGATCACCTAAAACTAAAAAAATAATAAAAGGCAGAACATAAAGAGGGAAAATAACGAATTAGTAAAATAAATTACATTTAATCGTGTGAAACCTGAACATTATCTATAAACAATCATGTCGATTCTGTTTGCATATTGCTATAAACTTTACTATTAGTCATATTGCTATCTTTTTAATTTATAGCAACATGACCATGATATTACTTATTCTGTTCAGAGTGTTATAGCAATGTTTGTTATGAATATTTTCATAGCAATATTGCTATCATGGACTTCCATATTCGGTGATTTTAGTGCCAACAATACTGTATTTTGTGACTTTAACCTTGGGTTTCACAAAGCTTGATCGTCTGATCAACGCGTTGATATTCTGTGGTATTGCTAAAAATGAACTGAGTTTGAACATAGAATGGGGGTTTTTCCTTTAAAAGAAAATGCAGTAATTTTCATGAAAAACCTTTAGAACATCACATTTCAAACATATAATTTCAATATTATATTTTTAAAAAAATGTTTGATCACCTAAAACTAAAAAATAAAAATGGGGGTTTGCATTTAAAGGCATTTGTCTTGAGTGCACGATATGGCAACGTCGAATTCAACTATCTCGGAATGAAAAGGACGTGTGTTAATTTGCTTAGGAGAACAGAGATAGCTTTACTTCGATCTGGTTAGAGCAGAAGACAACGACCAAGTAATAGAAAAAGAAGAGCACAGACTGTCATACCGTCATATTACTGACAAATCGCAAACGGAAATTGTTTGGTTATGTTGACAAAGTACACGTGTGTACCACAGAATAGGAATAAATATTTCATTATTCTATAGCAGAAAAAGCTATTCTACTAAACACCGTTGTCACTTCATGCATGCCTGGCAAATCTCAAACCCCAATTTTGAATACTTTCTGAAAGTAATTTGGGAAAATGATGAATCAAACCCATAATAACAACATACCCCATGACACTTATATCCTATTCAAATTTTTGGGATTGGGGTTGCAGAACAGAGGGATAAAAAATATAATTATAGGTTTTATGTAAGGAAATGTCCCCCTCAAAAACAAAATTGACAGGTTGAGGCGATTTTCCAAAATCTTAATTTTTTACTGTTTCCTTTTCAATGTGACACCCCTATATACTCCTTTTTGTTGATTTTCTGGTAGTTTATTATTGTTTCTTTCAATATGTACTATAATGTTGTACTAAATATACTTTGCATGCTACATCATGAGATACAATCTGATTGTTGGTCAATTATATATTTGTTTTGTAAAAAGGTAATATCGGTCATTTTTTCCAATAGTTTGTTTACTCACTGGTTTATATAAAATCCTCTGGAACATGCAGATATGTGGTAATGCTTATCTTCTAAGGTAACAACGTAAAGGTACATCAGATCACCGTGAATCTTTCTATTGCCAGGAGGTGGATTCCATGCAGAAGTAGTTAAAACCTAAGACAAGCATGTAAAAAGAAGTGGGGCCAGTTTCAGAAAAATTGATGTTTGTATAAATACCTTTACACATTGTGGAGACTTTTGATCTTTCAGTTGAGGCTGAAGAGCAGTCAATGGCCTTTCTTTGCTATCAGGCATTATATAATCTGGAGGGGTGCAGTCAACACTCTCAGGACGAGTTCTCTTTTTCTCTACAAAAATAATATTGTATGTATTGGAATTGGTTTCTCGGAGAAGAACAGAGCTCCAGCAATAATATGTAACATAATCACAAGGACGAATATCCGTCGATAAATCAACAAATATTCCCCCTTGATCAGAGCTAATCATACAATCAACCAAAACACCTACACCGAAGAAGCGGATCCAAGTAGAATGACTACAGCTGTTTCACAATTGTTATTGATCGTCAGGTCAACTTAACTTGGATCCAACTTAACTTGGATTAACTTGGATCCAAGTTAAGTTGACCTGACGATCAATAACAATTGTGAATCAGCTGTAGTCATTCTACTTGGATCCGCTTCTTCGGTGTAGGTGTTTTGGTTGATTGGGTGATTAGCTCTGATCAAGGGGGAATATTTGTTGATTTATCGACGGATATTCGTCCTTGTGATTATGTTACATTGTATGTATTATAAATCTTATGATCTCTATTTTTCTGATGATACATGAAGGCTTAGTCACAACCTACTAGAAAATAATAAACTTTTTTTTTTGGTCCATAAAAAGCATTCTCAGAAAGTTTTCCTTTAGAAATTCATGATGGAATTCAATTGAACTCAGATGTATATAATACAATGCGAGTCAAAATTATGGAACAAATTCATTTTCTCAGATGAAAAATATTTGGTAACAAAATCCTGAAACAGGTCAATTTTCGTTTCACTTTTACCAAATTTATACGCATTTTTGTTGCACCCTGTGCCATCCCCATCAACCCTCTGAATTTTTTGAATAGGGAAAGTAGGTCATGTGGTACTTTTTTGGCAAGTTCTTTGTATCACCTTTACAGGCGTGAAAAAAATTTTCAAGAAAAAAGTTTTTTTTTTGAAAAATTAGTTCAAAAAGGTTTTCAGTATGTGCACTTTGTCATGGCTCATTCACTTTGAGACGATGGTACCTGATGAAATTTGTCACCCAATGAATGTCGACCATTACAGTTTTGTTCATGCACTACTTTCAAACCCCTAACGTGAAAAATAAAAATGTGTGAAACACTGCGCTTCAGTTATGATTTAACTTATGTTGTAATGCACAATGATTCTTCGGGTGGTCAATGTCACTCCATTTTTTCTTCTATTAAAGGGTTCGTAGGAGTTGAAAGTTGTGCATGAACAGAACTGTAATGGTCGACTTTCATTCGGTGACAAATTTCATCAGGTACAATCGTCTCAAAGTAAATAGGCCCTAACAAAATGCACATACTGAAAACCTCTTTGAACTAACTAATTTTTCAAAAAAAAAACTTTTTTCTTAAAATTTTTTGCACGCCTGTAAAGGAGATATAAAGACCTTGCCAAAAAACAACCACATGAACTACTTTCCTGATTCAAAAAATTTAGAGGGTTGATGGGGATGGCACAGGGTGCAATAAAAATCCTTCAAAAATGCATATAAATTTGGTTAAAGCGAAACAAAAATTGACCTGTTTCAGGGTTTTGTTGCCAAATATTTTTCTTCTGAGAAAATGAATTTGTTCCATAATTCTGACGCTCACTGTATAAACGCAATGATAGGTAAAGACCAGTGCCGGTTATGGTTTTTTCGGGCCACAGGCGCAAAATACCGACATACGCCCTTGATACTGGAAATTCTTTTAGTGATTATAACTTATATATAAATTTTACTCCCTAGCACAGGCTAGGGATATCTATATCCAAAACAATGGTGGATTTAAATTTCCTTGTGGAACTTTTAGCTTGGTTTGAGATGGGACAATCACAGTGCTAAGAACTGTTTGACTTTAAATAGGTTCATAATAGTTCAGTTGATTTCCACATTGATGCTCAATGCGCTCACATCATCGTAGCTGATAAATGCAAATTTGAGGCCAAAACCTTAGACATAGAGATTCTATGTCTAGTCAGAAAAAAGACAAATTTCAAATGAAACTTTTGCTGTCCTTCCATTACAGAGAACTAGTTCTTATCTCAAATTTTTGTCATATTCTGGAACAAAACTAAATAGGTCATACAACCAGCATTTTAGACACCTTGGGTACATCAATTCTTGACATTGCTTGAATTGGTATTATCACAGTGGATTCAAAGGGTCATAAAACACTATTTACTATTTTATTTAATAAATCACTCAGATCATAATCACCTCACAGTTAATTCAAAGGGTAATAAATCAGCCATCTTTCATCAGAATTTCAAACTACTCATTGTTGGTACGGGTTGTTTATCATAGATGGCGTGACATGTTCGAAAAAAAATACAGTGTAGTCACTCTAGAAACATTAAATTGACTTTATGTCGGCTACGCGATGTTCGAGTTGTTTTAATGGCTTATTTTTACAAACTGAACTCTAATCATTCTATCGTAAACATTAAGACGAGAAATATTTTGTTATTTAACAAAAAATGGCGGATTGTACCATGTGTAGCCCTAGGTAGTTGCAAAAAAATTAGCTATAAGTAAGATATTCACATCATTGTAAGCAGTGTGAATTCCTGAACAAAAAATATGAAGGCCAACATAGGCGGTCTCTCTTTGTTTGGAAGATATGGGCCCCAAATTTCCAAATTGTTGCATTTTCAGATCCTTTTTTCCGCCATAATAATGATCTCTCACTTCTCGAATCTAGTTCATAAATCATCTTTGAACCTTTAACCAACGAACAGAGACACTTTCTTTCAAGAATATTCATTATTCAAAGGAAGAAAAGTGAAAATATTAGACAACAACTTAACCTATATTTCTACGAAATACTTCTTAATGTTAAAGCGGAGCTTGGCAACAGCGTCTTTTCATCGCTGGCCAACGTATTATGACAGGCGAGTAGTTGCTGGCGGGAAATTTGAAATGATAGACAGTTGAAGGATATGATTGTAAGGAAAATGCTTCTGTCACTGAAGAACAGGTGGTTATTCTAATATCAAAACAAAATCATTGAGAATATTTCTTTAAGGTTTCACTCTTAATATTTTCGTTTGAACTTTCTTTCTATCCCCTTCAAAATAGGGAGGTTTTTATCTACTTCGTTTTTTGTTGTGTCTTCGAGATGGTCCCAGTTTAGAATGAGATTCAGGGTATTCCAATGAAATGGGTTATATAATAACCTCGATTTCATTGGAAATCTGGGAAGGGCGCGACCTATCACATATGATAAAAATATACGTTGAAATATATGTCAGGGTGTATTCTCATTCCATTACTTTGTGTGTCAACCTTGTAGATTCTATTAGAAACGAATCCTCCTATTGGATAAGATTTAAAGTTTCACAGTAAACAGTAAGAACTAAGAACATATTTCATTTTTCTCGCCAGCAATAATCTGTCATTCACGAATATGAACGATGGCATGATACCGGCCGATGAAATTTGCGCCATTGCCAAACTTCACTTTTAGTCTGAGTCGAAATCAGAAGGAATAGAGGTTAAGTGGTTGTCCAGTAATTTCATTATTTTTTCACTAAATATTAATTATTCTTGAGAAAAAGTGTTGCTTATTGTTGGTTGAAGGTTCAAAGGTGGTTTGTGAACTATACAGATGAATTGAGAGATCGTTTTTATGGTGGAAAAAAAGGCCTGAAAACGACTCATTTTGGAACTTTGGGGGCCCATATCTTCCAAATTAAGGGAGACCGCCTATGTTCGATTTCACAATTTTTATTCAGAAAATCACACTGCGTACAATGATGTAAATATCTTTTCAATATCTCGGGACGGGAAATCTTGCGGGTTTACCAAAAATTATTCTTCGCAAATTTTCACATTGAGAGCCCATCAAAATTCATCAAATCAAATCTTCATAATCATAAATTAAAATGCAATTTTCATACAGATCATAATCACCTAAAATATCCCCCTGCGTGACAGTGTTCAGAAAACTCAGGGAACAACACTCAACTCCATTGTAGGAATCGGCTGGACCAAGACTCTTCAACAAATCTCTGATATGCCGAACATGAATTCTTGCCTCACGCATAGTGTATGGTTCTTCCACTACTTTAATTATAGAGTTCTCTTTCAAACCCTCTATATTCTTCAGTTCAGCGAAATTATCAAGGGTATTTCCTTCTGATTGCAGAGAAAAGCATGTACGGTGACAGGTATCCTCACGGTCCATCAGAAGTTGGTGGATTTCTTGGACCAACTCCATACTTGACACCTTTGAAATTAATACGAGAGAATATTTAGAAAAACATAGGCATGAAATTTAGGAGATTTTTAGAGGAAGAAAACCACTCTTTCAAAAACAACGCCTACCAGTTTCGACTTTATTCTAAACTCTTCTTCAGGGCTCTGAAATGGACAATGGAGCATAACAGTTAACGATACAAAGAACAACCTACATGACAAAATAGTAATGCAAAACGTTTTAACATTTATAAAGGGTTTTTCAACAAGAACTTTGTTTTTGAAAACAAAATAAAACAAAGAATTTAGTGGAAAATGAATGAAATTTTTATTGTATTACAAAGAGAAAAGTTCGGCAATTATGAATGAAAAATGATATCTGACAAATGTCCACCACGACCACGCTGACAGACGTTGATTCTTTCATCAAAATTTTTAATCACTTTTTGGCAAGATGGAGGGTCTATTTCGTTAATGACATCACGGATTTTGAGTTTTAAGGCTGCAATCGATTCGATTGGCTCCGTATAAACTCTGTCTTTAACATAGCCCCACAAAAAATAATCCAGTGGTGTTAAATCACACGATCTGGCCGGCCACTTAACAGCTGAATTTCGCGAAATTATGCGATCGGGAAATTTGGTTTGCAATAAATTGATCGTTTCATTGGCTGTGTGACATGTGGCACCGTCTTGTTGAAACCACATTTCAGTGACATCCATGTCATCAATAATAGGCCAAAATTCAGCGGTCTCAGAAGGACGTTTATGTTGTCCGAAAATATCACGAATTTTACGAAATGTAACTTTAACAGAACGACCATTTTCATAGTGGATTTGAATTATTTTAATGCGATTTTCGAGTGAAATTGAATTCATTGTAACAATTGCCAAAGCATATACTGCGAATACGTCAAAAAACTAAATGTCAAAACTGTCATGTGGTGCCGGTGTTACCACATTGAAAAACAAAGTTCTTGTTGAAAAACCCTGTATATCCTAATTACATAGGTATAAAATACCATTCAAACTTAGTTTTTCAACAAATGGTTTTATTGTCAACAAACGTACAAATGCATCAGGAGAACAATCCTTACTGAATTAGAAATTTTCAACGCATATGTAAATCTTAAGAAGACTGAGAAAGGGAAACAACTCAATTCATAGAACTGAAGAATTAGTTTGCAAAATAACTTTCTTTTTCTAATTTTATTTATTTAGCTTTAATAAGCTGTCTTTAAATTATCAATATCTGTTTTTCTATTGATGGAACAATTATCCTGTCTAATAGAAACCTTTTTGTATTATACCCGCTTCTTTAAGTTATTTTCAAACCCAATATTTTTACTGAATTCAAATCGAAATAGTGAAGGTTCTTGTAAACATGCTCAGCTAATGCTGTATTATTATCCTTTTTCTTTTCAAGGGATTAAGTATATTTGGGAATCTCTTCTGTGTTCATTCATTCGGTCTCTTATGTATCTACTCGTATGGCCAATGTTGGTTGATAAATAACCATATCTTAAAACCATTTGTTAAAAAACTTATTTCATACCCAAGTCTAGAGTGATTAAGATATATAAATGTCAGTACATTGTGCATTATTATTGTGTCATATTGGCTGATCTTTGTATCGTTATGTTATTCACCATTGTCCATTTCAGAGCCCTGAAGAAGACCTTAGATTAAAGTCGAAACCGGTTGGCGTTGTTGGCATTTTTCGTGCATCTTACCTGAATGTCGAAAGGTTCAGCACCAGGTGCCACAATTTTGACGGTAAATCCTACATCTTGAATGAATACGTCTTCCTTGCTTTTATTATCCTCACTTTCATCTTTTTCTTTCTCTTCTACATCTTTGGCTAGTTTATCTTCTGTAACATACCCAACAAATGATCTATTTCTTTGTAAAGATAGTACAAGGATTGAATTCATTATAGTGACTATTTTTATTACCTTTTCCATTTTCAATCATATCATTGTTTACTTTCACATCATTATCATTGTTATCCATGCCATTTTCGAAATCTTTTTCTGCAACAAAAGAAAAATATACCTCCCTCGTACACATATTAAGTTGAATTTGAAGAAAAAATTAATGGGATGTGATCAACAATCAATTAAGAAATTAAAATTGCTTTGTCAAATTTTGAATAAGTATGTCAAAAATTTATACTTTGTATGTATGAGTTGTAACATTAAATTAAGCAATTTCATATGTTTATTATTTGAGTTTTGAATTATTTTTGACAATGTAATTAAGGTGTATGGTGAAATTTATACTGGTGGTACAAGGGTCATTTCATTTACCCAAAGACTAAATCTGTAATTTCTTGATTAACTATAAATTGTTACAAGCAAGGTTTCAATGTTGAACAGTATTATTTAATATTTTCACTTCATGGGTCTCCACAAAATCTCTATTGTCAACTAAAAGAAATGAAATTTTCCTAGAAATGGGTTTATTCCATTTGGATTGAATGAAATGAGTGTGTGTGTGTTTGCAAGATTCCAGTAAATATCTTAGATTCCCAAGCGAAACACGAAATAATGAAAGGTTCATTTATAAACATACAAGAATATTCAACCATAAGATCAAACACAAATATCTTGCCAACACAATTTGTGATGATTTCAGGCACTATAAAAATTTAACGGAATATTCGTAATAATTTTGATGGTTTTTATGTAATCATCCATCAAATATTTTATTTCAGATATTCCTATTCATTTATCATTATTTTATGCATTGAAAAGATCAAATGAAGAATGATTCAATAGAAGTACAAAATATTAGTTTATTTGAATGCAAAAATATTTGAAAATAATTTCTAATTATTCCGATCGCAAGTTACTAAACTTTTGATTGCTATATGGGCAAAATTGACTCATAAAACTGTATTGAGTTGCATTATATCAATATTTATTACGTTCAACTGTTTACCACAAGCCAGTAGAAAAATCCTACAATTCAAATATATACATTTACATCCGCTCCATAGAAATATTGATTAATCCCTTTAATGCAACTAAAGATTTCAAATTAATTCAACCACGATTTTGTTGATAACTCAAGATGCATGTTTCATTTCGATATGAAATTCATAAACAATGATAGTCCTGACTCGTCTTTATAATAGAGAAAAAAGTATTACAGATTCTTACGTAATATTAGGTTAAAGGGTTAGTTACGAGAATAATTTTATTGACGATATAAACAACTTATTTATGACTGAAGATTATGAATAAATGAAGTCCAACCTGGAGATTTAGTTCCATTTTCTTTGATGTTCACAGTTTTCTTAGCCGCATTATTTTCCGAAGAACCTTGAGCCATCGTTACCACTTCACCGAAGTAGACTTGGTTAACTGAATTAATTCGAAATTTTTAAATCCTTTCAAAGATCTTTTTTAAATTTCATTCAGATTTTTTACTTCGCGGGGGTATAAATTTGATTCAGCACGTGCTTTTATCAAATAACTCTGGAAATTACAGGAGCCCCCTTCTCACTTCCCCCACTACTTCTTGGTTAGTGGATCACTGTTGCACATAAGCGGCAAATCGAAATCGTCAAGTCAAACCATTATCAGCAAACAAACAAAATGGGCCGTAAACTATGTTGATAAGAGGTTAACCATAATAATCATGAAGAAAACATGGATATCGTCGTTCTGAGAAATTAGATACCATTTGCATCTATTGCATACTCTGTGAGTTGCATTGACATTTTTCAATGATTTATTTAGAACGCACTTTTGTGATAAAATTTGGACAAAATCGAAATAAGATCATTTTTCCGAAAAACAACAAATGATATCTGAATATATTACGTACACCTATCATCAGAGTATTTATACAGTACCACACGCCAAAGCCGTCTTTAGGGAAGGCTATTATGGTATTGGAATATTTCGTTATTATGCTCGTGTTTGACAAAGTTTGAGCGGAAAACGATGTAATAATAGTATATACCTAATACCCTCTGATGGTATGATGAATATTTGAAACAGATTACATAAATCAAATTCCCATCCGTCCCATCGACCGTCCATCCGTTTGTAAGCACGCGCCAACTCTATAACTCCATATTTTATAGATACTTGATGATATTTGAAATCTGTGAGGAGTACATTCAATGTGAAAGAAAACTATAATTGAAATATTATAGAAGCATCATTGGACCTTGATGCGTAAGTTTTTTACATCACGCATAGGCCAATACCAATACACCTGAAAAATTCACCTGCTTGTTTATACAAAATGATATTGTTGAAAACTGATATATACCTACAACTTAGGAGAATTGCCCAGAAGGTTTATCCATGCAATCAGCTTAATCATGGGAAAAGTAAATTATGTTTTTGGACGAAGTAAAAAGGAAATTAATGACCGAATGCCCTTCTTATATTGAAACAAATTGAGGTCTATAAGACGATTTATTTTTTAATTCAAGGAAGATATTTTAGACCCCTTTATTAAATGGATAAAGCATTGTATAAAGTTGAATATTAAATGTTTATTTTCATTATGTTGTTGGGTAAACGTTTAACAGTGCTGTTCCTAACGTGGCGCAAGGAATTATTAACAAAGCCTACACAGAACACACCCGGTATCTTAACTCGCACAAGCTTTAAGCTTCTGAAGGGTTTCGTTGGAGCTTAGGATAGTTGGAAAATACAAATACAAAATTATGAAAACTATTTATACATTTCATCAAAAATTGATCATAATCAAGAAATCAACCTTTTAAATTACATGAATTGTAGGATCCAATGATTAGTTAAGACCGCAATTCGCAACTACTGCTAAGCGATACGCCCTCTGGTGATAGAAATTCGAACACTTCCAAGCTAGTAGTTTTTCGACGTGCCTGTTATTCTAACGTAATTTGCTCACTTTTGGAGTTCATTTTCGAGCTTTTGTGTTGTTCTCCGAGTTGAAATTTTGGAATACCGAAAGTGTTTGTAATATTCATCAATCGATTCCTTTCTTTCCGAATAAAAATTTCGATCGTATTAATTCGAAATGGCATCCTCCCGAAATGACTATTGTTGTGTGCCTCAACTCAATGTTATTCATGGTCAAAGAAGAAAGGGTCTTCTAGTGCCTCTAGTTTTCATTTTTTCCAAAGCCAAATGAAATCAAAGTTAATTTGGAAACAGCATTTGGTAGGGAACTCAATGATAGAAGAAAGGCCTAGCTTTATGAATTGAAGATTGGAAAACAAGTCACGAAATACATGAAAGTATGTTCTTTGCATTTCTCTGAAGATGTTTATTTTCATAAAGGTAAATTACCTACAATGTATTTATTTCGGAACAACTTCATATAATGATGTTTTCAGGTGTAAATAAAAATGAGAGAATTTTGAAGGAAAATGCTGCAGAGAAACTACCGAGCACTTCTGCAGCTACCTAATTCACATACTACACAAAATCATATTTTAATAGAGTGACCTGGTTGAAAATCTGACAAAAACCAGATATACTGTTAGAGTTGATAATAGCTGAAGTTACTCATATAAATACATCAATACTTTTCATTTCCTTATACAGGTAGGTTGAATCGGCTGTGACATTTATCATTTTGTATGTGTATTTTGAGCTGCTGTAATATAAAAATGAAATCAATTATATATCTATCTGTTTCCTTTTCTTTAGAAATACGATGCAAAAGAACTAAAGCAGAAAATCTGTTTTTATTTTATTGATTCCTTCATTTGTAAACAAAGAACAAGTTATATCATTTGGACTGATTCTAGATTTACCACATAATATAGGCTGCATTCAGCACTTCTTCACATAAATAAGAGTCCTTAAATTACTTATTGAGGTGCCTTTTTTTCCAGAAATTCAAGTTAACTTAGATATTGGTTTATTTTGATCCACCAAGCAACATACACTAAAATAACATCGAAATTATCCTCCAGGAACGATTTAAAGTACGATTTTATATAGAGATCCAAACGAAAAGTTCCTTCTCAAGAAATCTTACACAAAACTATAATAATTTTTTTAAATATTCAAGCTCTGCTTAATAAATATTCGTTCTCCACCACATTTCTAAGGTTTGTTTACATAAAACTACTAGCTTGGACAGGTTCCAAATTTATCCGTTAGGGCGCTGGCATCTTCGCAGAAGTTCCCAATATGTATAAGAATATTTTAATATTTAAAATCTGTTGAATTTTAAATACGGATTTTTCATTTTATTGCGTCCATATGAAGAAGATGAAGAATGATAGTTTTAGCGCCTGATAGTTCTGTAGCTGCTTGTCAGTAGGTAATAATTCAGTAGGTGATTTGAATTTGACATTTGAAGTCTGTGATTTCGACTACTTCGTGAATGAGAGAAATCGGAGATTTGATTCTTTTGACAATTCCCTATATTTCAATTTCCAGTTTTCACAACATTTTCTCACGAATTTCAAGTCCACCTTGAATACTTGTGCCGGTCGCCTCTTGAATGTTTCCAGCCATGCCCATAACTGTATCGAAATTTTCGATTTAGGAATGAAATTGGAGCTATCGTAAAACAATAGGGAAAAGGGCATTATGCCAAAGTGCGATGTGAAAACCCGATATATACCGGCTACTTTTGCTTGGGCTTTACTTCTATCAGCAACAGGATTATTTTTTTATTATCCGTAAGTAAAAACCTGCAACATAATTGACGTACCACTGTAGACCAAGGCTTCAGGCTTTATTGAATATATTTTGTTTTTTTAGGGCGAGATATTACCTACCAGATTATCCATGGGTTCCTGTATATCAAGGAGTTCTTACGTTCTTCGTTATAGCCAATCTTTCCCTAGCTACTTTTATGGACCCTGGTGTTATTCCAAAAGGTAAAAATTTTCTCATTCCATCTGTTCTTCCAAAGCCATGTAGTTCCCAAGAGTAAACAAATCCTTTACTTTCGGACTTAAGGTCTGAAAAATCAGATGTTTTCACACAATATGAATATCTTTGATATCATTCTTGGTATCATTGAAGTGGTTCAGTAATTCCATTTCTCATTTTAGCGCCTCCAGACGAAGATAGAGAAGATGATTTTAGAGCCCCTTTATTTAAAAGTGTAGACATACATGGAATCACTGTTCGGATGAAATGGTGTGTAACATGTAAATTTTATAGACCACCAAGATGTTCTCATTGTAGTGTGTGTGATCATTGTATAGAGGTGAGTTTGATTCATCAATCTACTTTTCTAAATTCAGTATATTTTTTGATATTATTAACTTAATTGATTTATATACATGCATTAGGCAGAAGTTGGTCAAAATGTCAAACAAAAATATTGTAAAATACTCTATTCTGCTTATTTATTGGTGGAAATCAAATCTTTGTGTAAACATTTGAGAGATGTATTGAATTTTTTTACAATAATGCATTTCAAGCACCAATTAAATTGTAAAGCTGGTGAAAACATCACTGATATTTTTTGATAGTAAATTGATTGCAAGTTAAGTGATCTTATAGGGGTTTCCAAAAAAAGTTTGATTTCCTGCACAATGGCTTGATTATCAATCATTAGTGAATAAAATGCTTGATAAATGTTTTTTGTCAACCCAACAATCAAATTCAAACTCAATCAACTATGGCTGAAAGTTTTGTGATGCCAACCCTATGTCAAATAAAAGATGCTGCTATATATATCCTCCCAAAACTAAAGGAAAGTGGCGGGAAATTTTTCGCGAATTTCTATATATAAAGAAAAAACGGTCATCAATCCATGTAGTGATACTGATCGTCGCTGCTTGACTTCCAGATAGAAAAATTTTTGCAATCTTGAATCTTCTAGTTGTGAAATCCTCACGAAATTTTGTAAGTGCCTTGAATGGAAGGGTGGTATTCAAGCACCAAAAAAGCTCTTCACATATCAGGTTCTTACGTCGATTCCATTTGCAGTTATTGTATTTATGACAAGAGGATGGAGGGACAAATCTGCCACGTAAATGTTCAAGGTCTTTTTTTTCCCCAAAAAATTTGAGACATTTGAGCGAAAAGTTTGCATTCTGGTGGTCTGAAAACCGTGTAAAATTAGTAATCGCAATGAAAAAAGCCGTCGTCCCTGATGAGAAATTTTCCCAAACATACTGAAAAAATTTGGGAAATCCCTTTCAGCAGGCAAATTCTGTATGATTTAATTTCAAAGGAATTCAATTAGGAAATGAAAGAAATTTATTCAATGTGGTAATGACCAGGAAAATGCGACTGATTTGCTTGATAAAATAGTACTGATAATCCAGTAAATATTTATCTAGTCCCATCCTGATATTTGATCAAATATTGAGTTTGTAATCCGTAATTTATGAGTAATTTCACCTTCTCCCCACTCATGACTATTTAAAACTTTGGATTAATTATGATGACCAATTAATCTACTGATAATCATCAAAAAAAAATTCACAATAGATTAACTGATTCAAATCAATAGCTCCATGAACATTCTTGCCCACTTAAATTCAATCAATCAAGATCAATAATAATCGTTAAATTTTGTGCGAATGACGATAGTATCATAAAAAATATAAAAAAATATTTTGTTTCGGAAAATATTCGCCACATTATCGTGAAGATTTGCGTGCACCTACTAACAAGCCTTTTTACTACCGTGATTCAAATTGCACCTCAATCAAAAATGTACATTTTGAAATATCAGGAAAATAAACATGCATGCTACATCAGTTCTCTTCTGGCTTTTTTTTTTCGAAGCATCCGATCGTAGTAGAGAGATAAACCATTTCAGATTATTTTTATTATAGTTCTGTAATTTTTCTCGAGAGGATTTCACAGTTGATTTCTCAGTTTGTTAACTAGTAGCTCTTTTTTATACCATATGGTTTACACTGATGATATGCCACAGAACAGAAGGTAGAGATATTATTGAATATTGTACAGCTTACATGCCAATGTAATATAAACAGCTACTTCTAGGAACTCATATCTATCCTGGTTAAACATTGATTAGGTTAATATAATCATCTGCATTTAGTGATATCATTTTTCCATTGTCATAGGTTTTATGTTTTGAATTACATGCATAATTTTTCATTGTTCTAATAGATAGTAATATTGAAAGTATGTGAAAAATGTAGCAAGTTTCATAAATATCAATCGTGAAGAAGAAATAATTCATTTGAAGTTGCAATCAAATATTGACATCTGAGTAGTCGATTTTAAATCTAGTAATTGATTGAAAAATGACAGCTTGTAGGTTCTTGCAGAATTCGTTAGCATAATATAATAAGAAGATCGCAATATGCTTATATGGGGATTCATTGTCTTCTTCAGGTACCACATCGAAAATGCTGAGCTCAAGTTTTTTTTTCCATCCTGTTTCGGAATGTGAAGTATTGAACACAATAAAATCACTCAAGAATAAAAAGAGTAGTGGAATTGATTCTATTTCTTCTAGTATCTTGAAACTGATAGATGTTGATATTGCTCCACATTTCGCACATGTAATTAATCTTTCAGTAAGTACTGGCGTTTTTCCTCATCTCCTAAAGAGGGCTCTCGTTGTTCCGATTCATAAAAAAGATGTCGCGCATGATATAGCCAACTACAGACCTATTTCTATCCTTAGTATCTTCTCGAAGGTCTTCGAGCGAGTTGTGTTCGATAGGATGATGAGCTACTTAGACAAATATAAAATACTTGATGACGCACAGCATGGTTTTCGGTCGGGCCGCTCAACCCAGTCAGGAGCTCTTTGTTTTGTCGAGTTTGTTTACGAGTGTCTTGATAATGGCCAGTTTGTCGCAGGGTTGTTCTTCGACCTTTCACGAGCATTCGACAGCCTCTCTTTTAAGTTTCTTCTTGACAAATGCTACAACTTAGGTTTCAGGGGCGTGTTTTTGAATTGGGTCTCTAGCTATCTTGAGGGTAGAACAATGTCAGTCAGAGTAGGTGAATTTATTTCTGATGAACGGGAATTGAACCTTGGAGTCCCCCAGGGTTCTGTTCTGGGACCACTCCTGTTCCTGTTGTTCATCAATGACTTACCGGTTATTTTGAGAAGGATGATGGCTAATTTGGCAAATTGTCTTGATTCCTTCCTTTTAATCAAGTTAATAAGAATTCTTTTATTTGCGGATGATACCTCGATATTAGTAACTGCTCGGACTCTTGAAAAGTTGCAGGAGCTGTGTCGGCAATTGGTCCAGTGCTTCGTTGATTGGTGTGGAGCAAACTCTCTCATGATCAACATCGAGAAGACCCAGTGTGTTCACTTCACTTTGAGAAGTGATGAGAGAGGACTGATTATTCGCCATTTGAATGACATAATTTCGTCGGTTGATCACGCTAGATTTCTTGGAGTCTACGTGGGTTCAAATTTAAAATGGACGACTCATATTGAGTCCATATGTAAGAAACTTAATAGTTCTTACTATGCAATAAGTTGAGTAAAAAACTCGCTTCCCTTGAGTTCGATTATTAATATATATTATAGTCTAGTTTACAGTCACTTAACCTACAATATTATGCTGTGGGGGAATTCGTCTGATGTAGGTAGGTTATTTTTGATTCAGAAGAGAATCTTGCGGATGATCTCCAATATTGCTCCGATGTCCTCTTGTCGTCCCACTTTTATAGAAAATGGTATTCTAACAGTTGCGTCCATTTATATCTTTAGCTGCTTGGTATATGTTAAGGATAATGAAAAAAAATTCACTAAACTCTCAAGCTTCCATAAGTATTCCACTAGAAATGAGGAATTATTTCATATCCCCAAACACAATACAACTAAATTTGAATATTCGCCAAAATATCAGTGTATCAAGCTCTTCAACCATCTGCCGAAACGTACTAAGTCTCTGGAACCCAAGGAGTTCCAGAGGGTAATTAGGGCTAAATTAATTCAGAAATGTTTCTATACTATTGCTGATTATTTCCATGATTCACTTGATTTCTATTAGGGTATTTTTATAAATTTTTTTCTTGTTTATCTGACCTGCCCTATACATGTACTTGTCTTAAAGGATCAATTAATTATTATTATTATTATTATTATTATATTGAAGTAAAGCTGCGTGAGGTGGGGCCAATAGCTGAATGGGTGACCGCTCTGCTACGAATTTGCACAGGCGCATAAAAGCATTCATCAAATGCTTTCGTCATCTGTTTCGATAAAATAAAATACTTTTTGAATTATATAAACTCATCACATTGTACACTTTCCAGACTTTTGACCATCACTGTCCATGGGTGAACAATTGCATAGGAAGGAGGAACTACCGCTTCTTCTTTTTCTTCTTGATGTCACTGAGTTTGCATATGATAAGCATATTCAGCTTGAGTCTAATCTACATCTTGCATTATACAAAAAGTTATTCCAATGTGGAACCCATAGTAGCGTATCCTTTTCGATTTTGGTGTTTACAGGCGAACTCTCAGGAATTCTATAGTCAAACTTGAAATCATTGAAAAATCCCAATAACTGTGTACAAAACTTTGAATGCTACAGAAATATGTTGATTTTTGATAACGTTTGATGGTTTAGCTACAGAAACATCGTTCATTTTTATTGAACACGGAAACAATTCGATGTTAGCAATCTTGTGCATAGAATAATTACTCCAAGAGTAGAGTGGAGTATGATGTCATAGATGGTGAATGAAAGTTATCCAATCAGAAAGAAGAAGATTTTGACATCATACTCCACTCTACACTTATAAAGGGTTTTTCAACAAGAACTTTGTTTTTCAATGTGATAACACCGGCACCACATGACAGTTTTGACATTTAGTTTTTTGACGTATTCGCAGTATATGCTTTGGCAATTGTTACAATGAATTCAATTTCGCTCGGAAATCGCATTAAAATAATTCAAATCCACTATGAAAATGGTCGTTCTGTTAAAGTTACATTTCGTAAAATTCGTGATATTTTCGGACAACATAAACGTCCTTCTGAGACCGCTATCAAGAATTTGGTCGCGAAATTTGAGTCGACAGGCTCGGTACAAAATGTGCCAACACCAACACCAACTGTGTGGTGTGCTATGTGGTCTGGAGGTGTGATTGGGCCGTTTTTTTTCGAAGATGAGGCTGGAAATGCGGTAACAGTCAATGGGTCACGCTATCGCGAGATGTTAACTACTGAATTTTTGCCTATTATTGATGACATGGATGTCACTGAAATGTGGTTTCAACAAGACGGTGCCACATGTCACACAGCCAATGAAACGATCAATTTATTGCAAACCAAATTTCCCGATCGCATAATTTCGCGAAATTCAGCTGTTAAGTGGCCGGCCAGATCGTGTGATTTAACACCACTGGATTATTTTTTGTTGGGCTATGTTAAAGACAGAGTTTATACGGAGCCAATCGAATCGATTGCAGCCTTAAAACTCAAAATCCGTGATGTCATTAACGAAATAGACCCTCCATCTTGCCAAAAAGTGATTAAAAATTTTGATGAAAGAATCAACGTCTGTCGGCGTGGTCGTGGTGGACATTTGTCAGATATCATTTTTCATTCATAATTGCCGAACTTTTCTCTTTGTTATACAATAAAAATTTCATTCATTTTCCACTAAATTCTTTGTTTTATTTTGTTTTAAAAAACAAAGTTCTTGTTGAAAAACCCTTTATTAATTATCGTACTCATTTAGTCTTCTAATGAATATCTTGAAACTACGAATGGAAAAAATTATTTTTTTTGTAAGAAACTGATGAGTTCTGTAGAATTTTTGAACATTTGTTGAAAAGATATGCGAATCATTCAGAATATGTATATTATTTTTGAATAGTGGTATCGTTTTCCTTAACAATATTCAGTATTGGCTTGATGGCTCTGATATCTATATTGGCCATTCCAATTTTCGGTTTAACGGGTTTTCACATGATGCTTGTATCAAGAGGAAGAACAACAAATGAGCAAGTAACTGGAAAATTCAAAGTTGGGTATAATCCCTTCTCGAGAGGATGTTGGGATAACTGTTGTTACACTCAGTGCGGACCACAATTTCCTAGGTAAATAAATTTGAAATTGATTTGCCATAGAATCTTACACTATGTAATTTACTTTCAGTCTGAAAAATCCTAAAAAATACACCATCAAATCAAAACAATGTCCACACGATCCGATAGCAACGATTACGAACGACAGTCAAGTGAAGACATACATGGATAACAGCAATGGTGTACGTAACCTTAATTCACATGCTTATAATAAAGTAAGTATTCTAATTGAGCTAGCTGTAAGAGTGGCTGTTTGGCTTGAGTGTAATTGTTCAGGTGACTTAACAGTTTTTGTTTCAATTTTCTTGATTAACTCACTTATTCTGTGGATAGGTTGGATAGAATATTTTAAAAGACCGACAATTTCAGTTCTTTTACAGTTCAGTTGTTTCTGCTTCAATTATTTTTGGTGTTTGGTTTGTTTATTCATGAAATTTTTTCTTAGTAAATATTTGAAGTTTTTCATTGTTGTTCTTGCTTTCATTGAATTCAATGTAAATCTTGAATTTTCGCTATTTATTTATTTTAACCTCTTCGAAATCAACCATTTCAAAGGTGCAGGGTTTCGTTTATTTCATATTCGTTTCTGAAGTTTCAATTCATAGTTCGATTTTTTTTGTGGTGAATTCAAATAAAACTTTATTTACTCCAAATGTTGATGTATTCAGAAAGAAAGTCATCTATACTCCATTCACTTTTATAATGTAGCCCGGTTGGCCATGACATCCTGACAGATTTCACCGTGTATATTTTGAAAATGTTAGGTTATAGTCATTTTCCTGTCAGATAACTATGCAACGTTGTCCTCTCTACATAGAGGTCGTAGTAATTACTTATTTTTCAAATGTCAATCTACATTGATAAAGTAATGAATTTGAGAAAATATTATGTGAATTCAATCATTCCAAAGACCTGGCGAATGTTGAAAAACTTTTGTCTCTGTTAATACTGGAAATATTTCACGTATATAAACATGGTTGGAAGATTCAGTTATGCATTTTTCTTGTACGGAAATCAAGAATCGAGTGTTCATTTTTCAAATTATAATTCCAAATTTGTCGTTGCAGATCTTTTTTCAAAATAAAGTCTGTAGTCAGTGTCATTTTGGGTGCTTCAATAGAAGGATATTCTTTGTCGTCTCTTTCACTTAAAATCTTCCTTATTGTGTTGATGTGCAGCTAAAAAATAAATATCTATTCATATAAAATATAATTCCTTGGTTTTCACTCACATACGTCGAAAATGTTGGATAGCTTGTGTTGAATTATTGATTCCAAATTATCAGGGTTACTATCAGAAAAAGCCGATTTCAATTCTACATAGCACTTCCTGATACTTTGCCTCTGCTTCTTCAAAACTACCTTCGGCATTTTTATAAGTTTGCAAGCGTTATTATGCTGAGAATTAGAAATCTAGTATCGATTGATATTGATAATCGTAGAAATTGTAATTTGGCAACGTCTTTTGACATTGCCGATATTTCATGAGTGCCAACCTGCGTCAGTTTTAAGGGAAAAAACTTGATAAACCTAAATCATGGCCAACCGGGCTACATTATAAAAGTGAATGGAGTATAGATGAATTTTTCAACATTTTTATGCTGAACCTCGAATAATAGTCAATGCCATCATTCTGGATAAACTAAACAATTGCGTTCGAACAAAATTGAACTAAAAATTTAGGAAGTTCGATAAATTTGACAAGAATCGATTTAATCATAATTAGATACATATTTTTTTATTTTGTCCTACACTCTGCACATAATTGCCAGCTGAAAAAATATAAAACACATATTCTTCCAATATCGAGCTACATATATAGGTTGTTGACACAGCAGATATGGTGTAAGGTCTGTAGCTTGATCATAGAATTTGTAGCTTCTGTACTTTTCACATTAAAAGCCTGTACTGCGAAAATTGGTGAATGAGTTTTCAGTTTGAAAAAATGAATATCCAAAACTTGTAATGTTTTTGATTAAATTATCATGAATTGTGTTGAAAAAAATCCCGAATATTATTGAAAATATCCCATTTGAAGAAAATACATAGTTTGAACTTAGTAGCCCATAGTCCATATACACCATAG
The DNA here is from genome assembly GCA_958510865.1 of Myrrha octodecimguttata. Lineage (NCBI taxonomy): Eukaryota > Metazoa > Arthropoda > Insecta > Coleoptera > Coccinellidae > Myrrha > Myrrha octodecimguttata. Next base: position 81,167,522 of record OY294056.1, read on the forward strand.
AATTTTCTTTTATGCTCAATATTTGTGAAGTCCTCCAATAGATGAATAGGTTGCTTTACATCCCAATTCAGTAATTGCTATTCTGGGGCAACAAATTTTTGTTGGTAATGAGTTAATATTTATTCGAGTAATTAACTTGTTATCAATTAAAATAATGTTAATCTACCTTAGATTCTTTTCATTACTATTTGATGTTCTTGATATTTTTATCTTTTTTGATATTTCATCCTCATTCACCAGGTTTGAATAGGGTTTGGAAAGTAACTTATCCTTTAGTAAGTAATTGCAATATACAGGGGGAGTCTTTGACCTTGCAGAATATTTCAACAGAAGATTCTTGAAGCTGAAAGAAACACATTTGTCCTCTACCATTTTTTCCGATTCGGCCTAGATAAAAAGATAAAGGCATTATAAATTTTCTTAATAGGCTAGCCGCCCCTGGAAACCTGAACACTGAAGTTTTTCCAAGCCTAAGATATACCATTCAAATCTTCGAGATAAGCAACTCTGTTATGAAAACAAGCGTCAACTTATTTTTTACATTCCAGTTGGTGAAAAAAGTTGTAGTTATAGTACAATAAACAAGTTAGGTATTCCAAATTTCGTGGGCGATAAAAGTTGAATATTCTTCTCTTGGTTTCATTTTCGATAATGAGGAATTCATCTAGCTATCACTCATATTAGCTTTGAGATTCATCTACAATTTGTAATTATTAATTTTCTTTGTTTATTTCATTTTCTCCAAGAATTATCAGATTCAGACATAACCCATTCAAACTTTCATTTTCATAAATAAATAAAACAGATGTACCTAATTTATCTATGAACGCACAAACGTTGCCAAATTGACGAACAGAAAGAAAGAACTCCTCGAAATCAAACAACACACAATATGCTAATTCTATGTATACACTTGTATAGTCTATGATTCTGAACTGAACTATAAATCTGTGATTCTATTCTCAACTTTTAGACGTGGCAACGCGGAAAAATTGAATTCTGTGAATTTTTTGAACAGAGTTGCATTCAGCCAAAGTACCCAATTCTCGGAATTTCACAGATATTTTATATTTTTGAATTTCAGATTACTCAAAAACGGCGCATCATAGGAAAAAAAATAAGGAATACTTTTACTTTCCAAAATGGTCAAAAATTCGTTGAATAGCATTCAAATTATTTTTAAAAGTTTTATTCTTTGAATTTCTGGTATTTTTATGAAATGTTATGGTCATATTAAAGAAACTGGAGGTTATGGATGAAATGTTGTAATCCAGGAACATTCATCGTATCAATAAAAAACTATATTCCAAAAATCATCTCATTCGATGAGATCGTTCGCGAGATATAATCGAAAATTATTTTTTTTTATGGATTTTCAACAGTCTGTATTTTACGAACCAAGCCGAATCGGAAAAAATGGTAAGGGGAAAAAGTGTTTCTTTTAGCTTCAGGAATCTACTGTTAAAATATTCTGCAAGGTCAAAGACTCACCCTGTATAGTTGATAGCTTCTTTGAATGGATTAGGGCTGCTTAGAATTCGAGACTTAGAAGCCTTCTGTTTGCTGTTTGGTGCTGTAGAAAACCATGAGCTTGTTTATCAATTCGATTCTTCTTCTAAACTTCCATCATAAAGCGTTTCTTACAGCTTTCCCCTGGCCGAGATGGCTGTGATCTAGAGATGGAACCTTCTGCCTCACAGTCTCAAGATTGTGAGCCTACGCCCCCTCTGCAACGACACGGTTCCAAGAACAACTTTTTCCTGCCCCAAGGCGCCGGACCTGATGGGGGTGGAGATTCTCCCCGTCATCCTAGACCAAATATACATTATCCAAGGAGTAGTCCTCATCCGAGACCTAGAGGGCTTGATCAGTCTGTGCGAGGGGTAACACCAGATGGGCCTCAGAGGCCTTCTCCCACGTTGCAGCAGAGGATAAAGGCTCAGGGAGTGCCAACGCCATTGGCTATGTCTAGTCCAGTTCGAAGGTAAGGTTTTTACGATATCTCGTAGATATTAAAATGGTGAAATATTCGTTTATAAATCAGAAAATAATGGTTGATTGGATGTTTAGCTGTGATCAAGGTGGAATATTTGTTGATTTATCGACAGATATTCGTCCTTGTGGTTATGTTAGTTTGTTATAACTGGAGCTCTTTCTTCTCCATCAACCAATCGTCTCGTGGGAAACCACATGGACCGATTGTTCTCAATTCTTGTAAACTGCAATATCTCAGACGCAGCGACCTGATGAACATCATGCACATCGATCAAAGTATTCTGCACTCGATGGTTAGGATTCGTAAGATGCTCCTGAGAGATGGCGCGCTGTATGTAGTTATACTGCAGTGTTCCATAGAACAAGTGATGACTATCTGGAGTCTTCTTCTGCGGTTAACCAGGGTAAGGTGGTCTGAAGATAGGTAATAACCGTGAAACTTCAGTAACCATACTCTTGGATACCGCTTCTTCAGTGTAGATGTTTTGATTGATTAGATGATGAGCTCTGGTCAAGGTGGAATATTTGTTGATTTATTGACAGTTATTCGCCCTTGTGGTTATGTTAGCTTATTATAATTGGAGCTCTTTCTTCTCCATTAACCAATTCCTATTATGAAAATATGTTTCTAATGTAACTTCATTACGCATGTATTACAGTAATATAATACTATTAACTGTAAAACTAATATTTTCTATGAAAAATTTTATCTTATGTATCAGTGAAAATTCAAAATCTTTGAAGTATATTTCTCAGTTCTATTCGGAATACATGATGGAATCATGAGTATATAAATATATTCCTTTCCTGAAATGATGAATTTGAATGCAACTTTTCAATGTGATTATATTATTGGCATAGAGATAAGAAAACTTCTTGAATGAAAAAACTGGGATGAATAGACATAGTTGGCATGATGTTCTCACTTTTTGTTTATTCACACCATTATTTGAATTATTTCACAACATTCATTTAATATGCCTTTTTAGGTGGACTTGAGGGGTGGCTTTTGCTTTTCACCTGCGTCACAAAATCAATGATATGTGTTTTATTTACGGATATAGAATTATTTAGAAAACTACTTAACAGTACTTTTGGTAATGGTATTGAATGAAATTTGATATCTGTTTTCATATTGGAAGTAAAAAAAACGAAAATCGGGCACATTCCAGAGATATGTTTTCTCTGGTTACTTTTTTTGATGGATTTGGAGAGAAGTGTTCATTGTTGTGGAAATGATCGTGATTACTAACAGAATTCTTTGTTAAGAGATTTTATCCAAATGGTATTTTTTAATATAATGAAAAAACGTTCATTTTGATCTATGAACATCATGGTTTGAATGAATGTTTTCCAAATTAAGAATGAAGAAGCACTTTATGATTGACTGTTGTCAAAAGTATAGGCATCAACTGATGTGTAATGATTCATATTAACAAGACTATCCGAATTTAATGCCGATTTCAACTGATGAATAGTAGGCACTCACAAAAATATAAATAGTTACCATGAATCATCTTACATTTGGAAACACCGCTCATAACAACAGCCTTTCCTTGTGTTTTGTTCAAGTTCAACTGTCAGAAACGTAAACATAACCAAAGCTTCTTGCACTCACCTCTGCTTCAAAAAATTGTATATTCAACATATACTCCATTCACTTTTATAAAGTATCCCGGTTGGCCATGACAGATTTCACCGTGTATATTTTGAAAATGTTAGGTTATAGTCATTTTCTTGTCAGATAACTAGACAACGTTGTCCTCTCTACATAGAGGTCATAGAAATTATGTATTCTTCGAAATGTGAATTTACTTTGGGAAAATTGAATTTGAGAAAATATTATGTGAATTCAATAATTCCAAAGACCTGGCGAACATTGAATAAACTGATACTTTGTCTCTGCTATTTCAAAACTACCTTCGGCATTTTTAGTTTCTAAATGATGATTATAATGAGATCGAGAGTAGAAATTGGCACTGGCATTTGGCAACGTTTCTGAGAATTATTTTGAAATTGTCGATAATTCACTAGTGCGTCAGTTTTAAGTAAAAAAACTTGGGTAAATATTAAAGTTTTGGGTCCCCGCTGATATAGAGTTGAAATTTGGTTTTTATTACTAAATTTAGTCTCCTGAACACGAATCTGCTGTCAAACCTTGGCGGTCTACCTTATTTTCGAAGATATGGGCCCCCAAAGTTCCAAACATGTCCATTTTCAGATCACTTTTTCCACTATAAAAACAATCCCAAACCACTGTTTGTTAGTCCATATATCATCTATGAACCTTTGCCTTACTATTCACTACGATTTTTGCCGAGAATATTCATTATTTATTGAATAAATCCGAAATTAGCGAACTGCCATTTAACCTCAAAATCTGCTAACTTTCAATCATACAACAACTGAAGTTTGGCAAACGCGCGAATATCAACTGACGTTTGAAGCATTTGAGTGTCATCGTTCGGGTTTGTTTACTGGAAAGAGGAGTAGTCGAATTCGTAATATGAATTTCGTGTTCTGAGTTGTTAAGGTACTTGGTTAGGTTAGGTTAGTTCAGTTTAGAAAAGTGCCAGTTCGAATCTGACTGAATTCGTACTGGCACTTTCCTAAACTAAACTTACCTAACCTAACCAAGTACTTAATATCTTCTAAATTAAGAATTTTTATCAGTTATTAAACTTGAAAGAAAAATTTCAAGTTTTTGTTTTATAAAATAAAAATTCGAATTTCGCAATGTTTATCTGTCATATTGCGAATACGAATTCGATTACTTTACTTCTCTTCGTGACAATGGCATCCGTCTACAACGCATGACGATGAGCATAAGCTTTGCGCATTTGCCAAACTTCAGTTGTTGTATGAGCGAAAGAAAGCAGATTTTAAGGTTAAATGGCAGTTCGCTAATTTCGTATTTATTCAAAAAATAATGAATATTCTCGGGAAAAATCGTAGTGAATAGTTAGGCAGAGATTCTTAGATGATATATGGACTAACAAACAGTGGTTTGTGATTGTTTTCATAGTGGTAAAAGCGATCTGAAAATGGACATGTTAGAAACTTTGGGGACCCATATCTTCGGAAATAAGGTAGACTGCCAAGGTTTGACTGCAGATTCGTGTTCAGGGGACTAAATTTAGTAAGAAAAACCAAATTTCAACTCGATATCAGCGGGGACCCAAAACTTAAATATTTACCAAAGTTGATATGGACAACCGGGATAGCTTAAAAAAGTGAATGGAATATACTAACATTGCCGCGAAATACGCAGAAAAGTCGTACAGCGTTGATTTTGTGCCGCATCGTACGTATTGCTAGTCTCGCCAGTCAAAACGCTTCGCTTCCCACAGGTCGAACCCGAGCACGCCCACTCAGCCGAGAAGGCCGGACTTCATCGGCATTGCCGCCAATCACCACCAGCCACCGCAATATTACGACTACCAGCAGGTCCAAAACGCGCATCACGCACACAGGCCGATGATGGCCGGCAGTCAGAATTACGGCAGCCCTCAGCGTAGGTTTATGTCGGAGGGCGAGCTGGTGAGACAGGAGGCTCAGCTGTCTTATCCGAGGTCGAATAACACAGTGGACAACATCAGGGAACTGGCCAACTCGCCTCAGAGGGGCGTCTATATGTGGAAAGATAACTCCCCTGGTTATCCCCCTCCCCAACATACTGAGTTCTATAGGTAGGGGCAAGTAGATATCCAGAAATTGTAGTTTTGGTGTGCTGACTGTCGATTCGTATGAAGCTTCTGTGGTCCAACGGTCCTTCACTTGGACTTTTTGTTGACTTGCCTGTGTTATACTCAATCTTTTTTACTTGAAATGTGTCTTTTCTTCTGCTCTTGATTGATGATTTTGTATCTGTTGCTTTCTTACGCCAAAGTCGCTCAGTAACCAAATAAGGACTGGGTCCTATTTGCTCATAGCGCTTTGGATTCGTTTCTTAGTTAAAATCTATTTTGAACAAGGTGTCAACTAGCCTTTATTGACTTAGAATTTATTTATTATTATTTGTAATTATCTTTCTTCTTGAAATGTATCTTTTCCTCTGATCTTAAATATTTTTCCTATATCGTACTCTCAAGTTGTTCATATTGCAGTGAACGATATCAATTGTTTATTGATCGTATATAAATGGAAACTAGGGCCAATGTGCTTTGGGTTCGTTGATGAGTATGAAGTTATGCTGTATTCAGATGTATACTAGCTTTTATTGACTTGGAATTTATGTTGATTTCTGTATAATAATCTTTTTTTTCCGTGTGAAAAGAATTTTTTTCTCTGGTTGTAACCGATTTTACCTGTATCTGTATATGTCCAAGTCCGAAGTCTTTCATCAGCCAGCAAACGATATCTGTTTTTGTAGTATTATCTATTTCAGTATCTGATTGAAGTTTAGTGGCGGTTTGTTGATGTACTCTATGGATTCATTTAATTCGAATGTCGATGTACCTTCATCTACTTGAAACATGTGTTATCCCCCTCCCCAACATACTGAGTTCTATAGGTAGGGGCGAGTAGATATCCAGAAATTGTAGTTTTGGTGTGCTGACTGTCGATTCGTATGAAGCTTCTGTGGTCGAACCGTCCTTCACTTGGACTTTTTGTTGACTTGCCTGTGTTATACTCGATCTCTTTTACTTGAAATATGTCTCTTTGTCTGGTCTTGATGGATAATTTTTGTATCTGTTGCTTTCTTACGCCAAAGTCATTCATGACTCAGTGAACCATATCTCTCCCTTATAGAGCATCTTCTACAGTAACCAAATAAGGACTGGGTCCTATGTGCTGATAACGCTTTGGATTCTTCTCTTAGTATAAATCTATTTTGAACAATTCAGGTGTCATCTAGCCTTTATTGGCTCATTCTTTGAAATTGTATAATAGATTCGGTTTTTACTTGATGAAAACTCATTTTCAATTAAAAAAATAAGCAGACAGTATTTAGTTTCCACGAGTGTTTATTATTGAACATCAAAGAAGCTACACATCAGACAAAATAGATTCAACATACGCAAACCACCTCAAAGAATTCATGCATAATATCAACAATATCTACGATATTCTCCATGTTGAAACCTAAAGTTCAAGATTAACATTCCTAGAAACTTTGGAAACCAATAGGTATAAGGCCCACAAAATTCTTTTGAATGAACAAACAGATGTGAATAGCTCTCCATTATTGAATATCTTTCTGTAACTTGAGAACCCTGTGGTAAACCCCAAGTTATACCTACTCTCACTTTTTACGATTTTGTTTATTCGCGCGTTCCTGACCATATTTAAACTTTGTTGTACTACAAACCATTAGTCAGTAAAATGTAGATACCTGATGAAACTAAATCATAGCGAAGGAATTCTCGTAATAATAAACATTTGTGGAAACTGAATACTGTCTCCTGTCTTTTTTCGTGAAATGTATCTTTTCCATTTATCTTAAATTTTTTTTCCTATATCTGCTGCTTTCCTACTATCAAGTTGTTCATATTCCTGTAAACGATCTATTGTTTATTGATCACATATAAATGAAAACTAGGGCCGATATGCTTTGGGTTCGTTGATGAGTATGAAGTTATGGTGAATTCAGATGTGTACTAGCTTTTATTGACTTGGAATTTATGTTGATTTCTGTATAAAAATCTTCTTTTTCTGAGTGAAATGAATCTTTTCTTGTGGTTGCAACCGATTTTTCCTGTATCTGTTGCTATCTTACGCCCAAGTCCCAAGTCTTTCATCAGCCATCTGTTATCTGTTCTTGTAGTATCATCTATTTCAGTATCTTATTAAAGTTTAGTGGCGGTTCGTTGATGTACGCTATGGATTCATTTAATTCAGATGTCGGTTAACCTTCATTTAGTTAAAACAGGTGTAATAAGTGATCATTTTGACCTGAAATATGATCTGCTTCTCAAAAGTTAAGAAGGATCACTAATTGATTTAAAAATTGCCAATATTTGTCATCTAGCGTTCATGTTTACTTTTTAATGTATGAGCTTTGTTTATGTATCTCTCTTTCAACCTTAAACTTTAGATCTGAGCATTCTCATCTGAACGATCTATGATAATTAGTCAATTTGAACTATCCATCTGGCAATCTGGCCATCTGGCAATAAGATGGCGGTCGCTATTCTCTGAATAGTAATTTTTTCTTTCAACTTTCGTTTGTTCAAAGGTAAGAAAGTATAATTATGATATCAAGCTTCAATGTTTTCTGCAAACTTTGCAATCAATTTCAGCTTGCACAAGCTTCTCATCTACACTTGATGTTTCATAAGACATTTAACCTCTTCGGAATGTTGATTTCAGTTACTTAAGAAATCCAATTTTTGTATCTAATGTGTAGTTAAGAGAATATTCAATAAAGCGTCGATTGTAGGTTTATGCTAACAAGACTAGGAACCTCACAATGTACTACAATACGTATTCAACATGTGTGTCGTTCATTGTAAAAGTGTACCCGAAATAAATCAATTGGCGAATGAAGATAAGCGCTACTCCCTCTTGTGACTATCCGAGTAACCCGAGGTACAGACATTATCATTGACAAGTTAAAAAAATGTTAAGAAAATGAGAAAGTTTATGCATTTTTCTTGGCGTTTGTGTGATTTTACAAGTGCTTTTACTGAGGAAAAGCAAACTCAAATGTCCCTTCCCATAGATATCTACAGGCCGGTAAAAAATTTTGAGTTAGGGTGAAAGAAACTTCCTTTGAGAAATCAGGCCTGAAAGTGTTGAAGAATCGATAAAAACCAACAAACAAGATTTATGAGAGTCTGTTACCTGCATTTTACCGATGATGATCATTTTTATAAAGGTAAGCACGAATTGCTCATGAAATATTAGCTCACATTCATGAAGACAATTTTTTTCCGGGCCCGGGGGAAATTTACTTAAGAGGAATGCTATGCCTTCCAGAAATCTGCCTGTTGAACTGATCATTAAGGAACAACGTAAATGTTCTAGTGATAGAACTGACTATTGAAAAGAAAGAGTCTCAACAAGGAAATATCTGGTGATGAATACTGTTCGTTCAAAGTGCTTGTGTCGATGAAAGCAAAGTTGTACAAGACTTATTTATTACAGCTTTTTCAAGACCAATCATATTTTTGTATTTGTATTTTTTCCGAATATCCTAGGCTTCAACGAAACCCCTCGGAAGCTTAAAGCTTGTGCGAGTTAGGATACCGGGTGTGTTCTGTGTAAGCTTTGTTACTAATTCCTTGCGCCACGTTAGGAACAGCACTGTTAATTGTTTACCCAACAGCGAATGGTTGGACGGTCCCCTAAAAACCGGAAAAGTTATTTCCCGGCCAAGGGCTCGAACCCCAGACCTTACGATCATGGGGCTTGCACTCTTACCACTGAGCTACCGCCGCTATATATATATGAGTGTTGGAAAATTTATTTGTCAATCCATAATGAATAAGGCTTACGGTAGAAGTAGCATTAATTTCATGCTAATGTATTAATTTTATTCACAATATATTGACTATTTAGTTTAGTTATGAGTATTTGTCTATTATTCCAAAAAATATGTTTTACAATACTATCTGTTTTTCAACTTTCAAGACGGCCTAAGAAATCCACCAAAGTCAATCTTGCCATTTGGATCTGAAAATAAATAATATTAAAATACTGTCTCACTCAATTAGATTGAAGGATGATACATACCTACTTTATAAGAATGGAATATGTACTCCCAGTAATACTCTTGTCAACTATAAAAGTCTAAAAAGTCTTTGAATAAATCGTGAACTAAAAAATTATCAAACCAAACACTAACAAACAGTACAAAATCGACTATGAAACAAAATCTATGTCTGTATGTAAAGTTCTAAAACTGGCCACCGTGGCGCTGCCATCTTAAATTCAGACGCCAATAGCGTGATCGTTGGAATATCGCTGCAATTATTGGAGTGGCTGCACTAGCTTTGACTCAATTTGATTTCGTAAGCATTAAAAGATTGATTTAATAAGGTGGAGATAGACCACTTTTAAGATGAACGACACATATCATAATCTAGTGCACTGTATGTTTTCTAGTCTTGGAACAAATTCCATAACCAGTTGTGGACCCCCTGTCTTTTAAAATACATGATGAATAATTCCAGATCTAATCCTACTAGTCCAACGCAGCAAGTCTACACGACTGCTCCAACCAGGTCCTATCATCCTGCTGCAAGGGGTGGAGTGCCTGTGTACCCCCCTGCTAGTCCACAGATTCACCGAAAAATGCAACAGATGGGCAGTGGCAGTTCTGCTGTCCAGCAACAGGTGAGTGTTACTGAAAATCCTATCTCTCAGAGCTCTTCTAAGTACTGTCCTAGTTTGTGGAGATGATAGTTTTTCCTTTATTAAATTCGGAATTGTTTGATTTAAAGCTAACCATCGGTTTCACAAAACTTTTGACTTCCGATAAACTCGTTGGTTAAGATTTGCATTCGATGGTTGGGTTGAAAATGAACTGCAATCGAGCACAGAATTTACTGTTGATTGACAATCACGCCCTTGATCGGGCCATCAAAGTTTTGTGAAACCGGCCGTGAAGTTAATAACCACTTGTCAAAACTATGCAATTTTATGCATTTTTGAAGGATTTTTGTTGCGCCCTGTGCCATCCCCATCAACCCTCTAAATTTTGTGAATAGGGAAATTGGGTCATGTGGTACTTTTTTGGCAAAGTCTTTGTATATTCTTTACAGACGTGCAGAAATTTTCAAAAACTTTTTTTTTTGAAAAGCTAGTTAGTTCAAAGAGGTTTTCAGTATGTGCACTTTGTCGTGGCTCATTTTTGAGACGATGGTACCTGATCAAATTTGTCACCGAATGAAAGTCGACCATTACTGGTTTGTTCATGCACAACTTTAACCCCTTTCAAACCCCTCACGTGAAAAATTAGAATGTGTGAAACACTGCGCTTCTGTTATGATCTTAAGTAGGTAAGTTATTAGTACGTTTCTAGATAGATTTCACATACTGAAAACCGCTTTGAAATAACTAATTTTTCAAAATAAAATTTTTTTTCTTGGGAATTTCTGCACGCCTGTAAAGAAGATACAAAGATCTTACCAAAAAAGTACCACATGACCCACTTTCCCTATTCAAAAAATTTTGAGGGTTGATGGGGATGGCACAGGGTGCAGCAAAACTCCTTCAAAAATGCCTAAAAATTTGGTAAAAATGAAACAAAAATTGACCTGTTTCGGGATTTTGTTGCCAAATATTTTTCTTCTGAGAAAATTAATTTGTTCCATAATTTTGCACGCACTGTAGTTTATAGTGTTCTTTCATCTTCCTCTCATTACAAATTGTTGTCTGACGTCATTATGTTCATGTTGATTTTGTCTATTTGCATTAATCAAAATCTTTGGGTTTGATGTTTATGAGGTTAGCAATCGACTCTTCTAAATTCCATCATAAATAGTCTGGTTTTCAAAATTGAATACAGAATTTGGATCAAAGCATAGTTAGTTTCTTGATTATTACATTTCCGAGGATGGTTTAAGCCTGGTGGTCCACTGGAAGCGACTTAAAGGCCTTTAGGAGCTATAGACAACACTCATTACATCTCTATCTGATCCATCTCGAATTCACCAACAATGAACAAGGAGCTTCAACAAATATTTCGTTCACTCGCGACGTTCCGTCGTATACTTCCCCATATGAGCGCGCAGGCGCGAAAAATCCAAACTGATCGGGATCCGACTGTTCCTCTCGAATTCACTCGTATACGGCTGTCTAAATTCTCTACCAATGAACGAGGCTGCTTACAGTTCTATTCATTTGGATCTGTCGAGGATGCACAGAAGATATGGTGCTCTAATTCTATACTATACCAATTGAATAAGGAGTACATTCGCCATTTTGCAACATTAGACAATCTAACCGCTAGGTCTTTTACAATGCTGTCTCTGAAATTTAGAAATAGGCGAATCTATCTTTAATGAAATTATATGGCCCAAACTAGTTTTCATACTAAATCTTTAGACCAAACTGGGCAAACCGGATGTATTTCATACTCTCGCCACCGACAGAAACGCCACCAATCGACCACTAAGAGCGCATGACACTATTAATGGAAATTCGGCAATTGTCATTTTGAATTTATTTATGTTTTCTGAGATTATCATTTAGTTATTGATAAGTGCGTGAAATCTTTTTGTGTTAGCTTCGAAGAATTGTGTAGATCCTCAGATACTTTAAAATGGGTGCCTTTTGTATTTTGTATGGACAGTTCAAATGAAGAGAGAATCATATTTATGGAAGATATAAACTCAGCTGCTTATCATTCTTTTCACAATTGTCTTTCAATCATTTTCACTAATCGAGGATCAGTTATCAACCCCCAATTAAGCATATTATTTTCACAATTGTATTTGTATTGTATTTTGTTTGCACAGTGCAGATATAAATGGAAATAAGTGTTCAAATGAAGAGAGAATCATATTCATAGAAGGTAAAATCTTCATGAAACTCAGCTGCTTATCATTCTTTTCACAATTGTCTTTCAATCATTTTCACCAATCGAGGATCAGTTAGCAACCCCCAACTAAGCAGGCATGTTGTATTTTTCTTGATTCTTTATTGAATATACATGAATTGTTCAACAATTTTCATTTACTTGAAAGTGAAATTTACTAATATATGTTACTATCAAGTGATACGTACTAGAAAACCTCTGTTTTCAAATCTGATGAAATAAAATTAACCATTGAATAAAACACTTGTTTTCTAATTGGAAATCTCATAATTTTAAATGGAAAATAACTCAAATTGAACTGGTTTAATAATATGGCCTATTCGATGAGTTTTTATTTTCTCTGAACTCTTGATAGGTCTCAGTCTGACTTAAAGTAAGGATGATGCTTGTTATGTATCAACTTCCATAAACTTCCCGCCGCTTTACCAGATTCCTTTGTATCTGTGCACAATCTGAAAAATATTAATATATTTGAATAAACTATCTAATGATATAGATGTATCAGTGGATTCTGTAGAATAATTTCACATTGTTTACCTAATAATTTCATTCCTCCTTGCTCTAATATAGAAAAACATCGAATGATAGTGTATATTAGCCAGAAATTAAAATATATATTGAATTCTTAGAATATATTCAACTGAAAGTTATGCAAAACATAATATGGTAGAAACTCATTCATCCAGATATTTTTTACCTTATATCTTGTCTGATGTAAATTCAGTTCTGACAGAAAGTTGCCTTGACGTTCGGTCGTAATTTCCGAATAGCGCCACCTTCAGAGGAAAAAACGAATTCTGCCGAATGGAGATTTTTTCTGATTTTGGGTTATTACTGCAAATGCAAATTTATACATAATTATTATGGGTTTGATTCATCATTTTCCCAAATTGCCTTCAGAAAATATTCAAAATCAGATTTAAAAATTGGGGTTTGGGATTTGCCAGGCATGCACGAAGTGACAACGATGTTCAGTAGAATAGCTTTTTCTGCTATAGAATAATGAAATATTTATTCCTATTCTGTGGTACACGCGTGTTATTTGTCAATATAACCAAACAATTTCCGTTTGCGATTTGTCAGTAATATGACAGTATGACAGTCTGTACTCTTCTTTTCCTGTTCCTTGGTCGTTGTCTTCTACTATAACCAGATTGAAGTATAGCTATCTCTGTTTTCCTAAGCAAGGTAACACATTCGACGTCCTTTTCTTTCTGAGAAAGCTGTATTCGACGCTGCCATATCGTGCACTCATGACAAATCCCTTAAAATGCAAATCCCCATTTTTATTTTTCAGTTTTAGGTGATCAAACTTTTTTTTCAATATAATATTGAAATAAGATGTTTGAAATGTGATGTTCTAAAGGTTTTTCATAAAAATTACTGCATTTTCGTTTGAAGGAAAAACTCTCATTCCCCCTACATTGGCGAAACAAAAGCGCATCTTTGAATACACCTTATCTTCTGCGCATCCTAGATCTGTCGCGCATGGTCGTTCGTTTACGCTCTTATCGCACATCTCTATATTGCGTTCAGTGGACGACAGCCCTGAAACGCTTCTGGGAACTTTGTGAATTTATTCTCATACTCTAACTCATTACAATATTCAAACTGTTATTAAATATTATAGTTCTACCATTCTAACTTCAAGAAATGATGATATTCAATGTATGTGCCAATTTCTAGCAGCAGGACAACCGCCGTAGACCGATATCGTTCGTCCGCGCCCTCGAGATGACAGATGGCGTTGAACTCTCCCAATCCGGGGGACACCTAACCTCGCAACGTCCCTCGACGCCGGAGCGAACGAGCGTTTACGATATGAACTATGAGATATCAGTATAGGACAGGTGCCGGCACTCACATCGATGTGATTGAGTGCTTTTAAGTGTTCCTCTGTATCAGAGGACAGAACCAGTGTGCCCCTGAACTTGAATCAAATGTGAACTGTCCCCTCCCCACCCTTTTGAACGTAAAGAAATAAAATCTTGACCCTTGTCCTTGAAAGTTATCTTTCAGATGTCCCTCTATGTGCGTAGGTGATATAGGTTGGTGTCTGAGTTTATCATGAGAAATTGTCAGAGTGGCTTGTTTTCAATGAAATGGTGTACTTTGAAGGCATTTCGATCTGTAGTACTAACTGTCCGAGGTTGTTTATGCAGAATGTGAATTTTATATGAATATACAATACCTTAATGAAGTTCAAGGTCAAGCTTTTGGGCACCACTATATATTTGTTCAAAATTTCTCAATGTTTATTCTGAAAATTTGTAATAATTTTTGCAGAATTTCGAGATGAATTCAATATTTTTTCCAAATTAATGGTGATGATATTTCGACAAATCATTTTCAGAGGAATATATGATAGAAGGTGAGGTAATAACAATGTTTTACAAATAACTACCACTAACTACTTAATATTTTGTGAAAGTTTTTTCTTGTAGGTTGGAAAAGGTTTGCAGAATTGAAGCTGTTGAATGAATATTCCAAATTCTTCAGTTCGTTTTTTTCCTTTGACAATGATGTTGGTTTTGGCATCAAAAAATTGTTGATCAGTTTCGATGAGTATGTTCAGAAGAACAGAAAGTAATAGATACATTTATTTAACAATCCGTTCGTTCTTTGTTCTGGTTATAATTTTCCGATCATTTTATTTTATGGAGTTGTATCTGTTATCCTACATCTATCTTGACAAACGGCCTTTGAGGGTTAAAAAAAAAGATGAGGTGTGAGCCAAAATCATAAGCCAGGTGAAATAGTTCGAGGTTAAATGAAAAACTAGTGTCGAAAACATTCGAACCTCAAACTCAATAAATTAGGTGTATAGTTATTATCAGCATTATATACAATACTACAGTGATCAATGAGACTGTTCAAATTTTAAATAATTTGTTTAATCATAAGTCTTAATCTTAAAATTTAATTACCTCTTTGTTCAAGACTTTTAAATAATGAATTACAATACTTGAGCACTTGAAACAAGAGCTGTTTTGATTCGAAGAACTTGAAACTACAACAAAGCATATAAAAGTATTATTAATCCCAAATGTATTGGGATCTCCATGTTGAAAGCCATTCCTGAAAAAAATATTGTGAGCAAATATGCTAGACAGCATTATATAAAATTGATTATTTTGAATTTCAAATTCAGAATCAAATATCTATAAAACTATGCCATTTCATTGAAGATCCATTTTCTCTTTCTCAGTTGGCCAATTTTTGCTCAGATCTAACTTAGACTGTTCAAATGACTCTAAAAATATTATCTTAAAAGCAAGAAGTATCCTTTTATCTCTTCTTCTTATCGAATGATTGATCTACTTTACTTATGAAAAAAGTAAAAAAAAATCTACCTATATTTTTGTATATCCAAAAAAAAAACGATATTTTATACACAACCCCATATTGCATCCCATTTTTGTACTACCAGATTCTTTCTTTAGAGCCTAATTTTATTGATGATAAACTTTTATTAAGTCCAAGATTTCAGTTCGTTTTGAATTTCACTTAATTTGCTTTTCTCCTGTTAGAGAGAAAATGGCTTATTGGATTCTATATAATCTCCTGTAACACTAGGACATACCTTTGAAAAATCCTTCTTATTTTTTAGTTCGAATATATGAAAATAATATTTGAAACTATTTTGGTTCTTATGAATTATGGTATAACAAGGTAAATTAATGTTGAAAAAATTTCGATTCATAAATGAATAAATACAATAGCTCAGTTGTTACAGGAGAAAATTACTTGCTACTTTTTTTTTGGCTCTATCATCTTTTTTATTGAAAGATTTTAAATGAGCTTTGCTAATATGTTATCCTTTACGATCATTGATGTTCTCGTTGTAGTTCATAAATCTAGTCAGTGTAGATGTTCTAAGGCAATTTAGTTGGGCATTTTCAAAAATTTATGGAACAATGTTCATCTCGAGATTTTATAGATAATTTTTTAATTTGCATTTTTCAACTCGTCTTCCATACTTAGATCGTTATGCCCATTTCCTCTTCGTTATAATTGAATAATGGTGCATATCACTTTGATATATTGAATCGTAACTCTAGTGATATCCTGTATATCATGTCGTGGTTCTGTAAATATGTAAATGTATATTTTGTAAATCAGGGATACTCCTTGCTGATACTGATAAATTGTACAGTTGGAGAAATTACTGTCAAACCTATCAGAGTTATAGATAGTATGAAGATTAAATATAATTTCTTGTTTTTGAGAGGTTAACTTATCACAGAATTGTTTTCAAGCAATTCCAATGCAGATATTGTATTTTCAAATTGTTAATTTATTTTTGTATGTGATGCCGAGCAGGGTAGTCATTGATTTTTGTTGTACATTTGACACACACATAGTCGGCATTTAGTTTTTTCAACAGTTATGTTTTATGTATAATTGTTTGTTGTTGATTTTCTGAACTATTCTTTTTATTGAACAAATTTAATCTTACTAACAATGTGGCTCAGGCATTTTATATAATAAATTTTTATTATGTGTATTATCAGTAACTGAGTTGGTGTAAATATATTAATAATTTAGTATAAATTTTCTTGTTATTCAACACTGAAGGAAACCTCAAAGCTGAAAATAATCCTCATATATGCAGTATGCTAGGAAAAAAGTTAATATTTGATAGGTTTCCCATATCACATCTTATTGTTCATAATCTGCGAAGAAATTCTGATTCACTAATGATTTTGTGTGCATGTTCTGCAGAACGGCGTGGTTCTTTTCCAAATGTCTGCAAAGTTCGAATTTTTTCCCGAAAATGGCCCCAAACGACTAGGTTAGACTGACTGATGACGAATATAATGTCGAAATCAACTCTGTTCGGCTGAGGACAGGATAACTGTCGAATTGAACCAGCTAGCGACTTGAAACTTTCAGTGTAGGTCGCGCATCAGGATACGCCAGTTAGGTTATGAAATGGGCCAAATTGGCCAAATGGTTCCTGAGTTACAGTCATCTGAACCGAAATTATTATTTATTTTTGTAAAGCTGCAATATCGCAGTTACAGCGACCCGATGCGACAAAAGGATGAACGTCATACATATCGATCAAAGTATTCTGCACTCGAAGGTGAGACTCGCAAGATGCTCCTGACAGATGGCGCGCTGTATGTTGTATACTGCAGTGGTCCTTCTGAAAGGCAACAAGTATCGAGAGAACTCTCTGCGGTTTATCCAAGTTAAGTTGACCTGACGATCAATAACAATTGTGAAACAGCTGTAGTCATTCTACTTGCATCCGCTTCTTCGGTGTAGGTGTTTTGGTTGATTGGATGATTAGCTCTAATCAAGGGGGAATATTTGTTGATTTATCGACGGATATTCGTCCTTGAGATTATGTTACTTAATAAGTCTGTTCCTACCCACTCTGGAACTAGTTCTGAATCGGGCGGAGTTTGCGCATATCGATATTAGCGTTCCAACAAATTTCGAACTGGTTAGGAATTGCAAACCAAGTAAGTGTTCCAACGTAAAAAGAATTTGCGTGAGACCAGTTCTGGAACGGTGAATTCAGTTCATGGGTTAAGGCAAGAACTGAGAAGAAGGAATTGAATCGGTCATCTGTTACATGCCATTCGAATGCAGCAAGGGGCAATAAAACCACATCTGGCAGAGACGGGCTGCATTTTTCGGTGACAAACAGCCCTTAGGCTATGACAAGGGAATTTCTAAGAATGATTCGTTTCCAACACTTTCGAACTATCTATTCAGAATTAGTCCTGAACTAGAATGAGCGAAGACGTGTGAATTGATTCAGTTCTGAATGAGTTCAAGACAGTAACAGAACTGGGTGTTGGAACAAACCTATTATTTATGTTTTCGTTCGGAGTTGAGAACTGCTCGGGAAGGTTCGATTAGGCTAGCAATCTGAGCAATCGTAATCGTGCATACTAGAACCGTCCCGACCGGCTCTGAACTCGGAACCTAAACAAAACCATTTCCTCAATATCCTAGAAGTGAAACTTGGTATTTTCACAATAACTTCCGGAAGAAACGACTTAGAAACTCGATATTTGTAGAGTAGGTTTCGGGCTCAATAACGAAGGTCGAATTCGTGAACGGGTAAAATATGCCCAATGATTCCGTAGATATACTCATTCAAAATTTTATTTTTCCAATATTTCCAAAAATACAGATTGGATCGAATTGAATTCCAGTCATTTATCGAAAAAATGTAGAAAAGTACTGCCGTGAAGGCAGCAGCTTTTGCTCGCATGATCAAATTCGTTGCCGAAGCGGTCATCTTGCGAACAAAAGGAATTTAAAAGATTGAATTTAAGACGTGGCTATAGAGAATATTGTACAGTATTCTATTTCATCAAAACTTCAAAGGATCAGTCTTTTTTGAGTTTAATTTTTGGATTTTCAACTATCAGACAAAATTCATTGTTTTGTTACTGAATAAAGCTATGGGTTACTACTTTTTTGAATTAATGAATTTTTATCGCCGAAAGTACCATCTCAGATAGACATTGAATCTCAAATTCAATTTTGTAAAAAGAAATCTGTAAATGGTATTGGATTGCTGCCTTTAAATATTGTTCGCTGGGGTTATAGTATCCCAATATGGTGATTGCACACTCGGGAATATGTGTGTAACACGTGGCTCTGTTGTAACAATAGGGAAAATCAGTTCCGAAACATTTGTTTGTTGAAAGTCATTTTATTTGCATACTAAATTCAGCATATCGCCATTTAATTTTAACTGTTTAAATACCCATCCGTTCAGTAGTGAACAAACAAGTAAATTTAATGAACGAGAATATTTGCGGATTGATTTCCAAGAGTAAATAAGAAATGAAAAGTCATTAGATTTGCGTTGTGACGTCGTTACAAATTGTAGCAATGCTAATTAGAAGCATTCGAGCCTCAAGTCGTTTCTTTCAGAGGTTATTGTGCTTACGGGCAGCCAATCGTTAAAACAATAACACCGAAAAGAACTCTGCAGAGCTGATTGGAAGGAAGTCAGTGTTCACCTCGAATATGTCTATCCAATGATTCCGGAGATGAATCCGTTCGAAATTTTATACTCCCAATATTAAATCATATAATATGAAATGCAGGTAGTGCTTGGTCGAAAAATGTCGGCATGAAGGTTTATGCCAAATATGTGACAATCATATTTACGGAAACGAAATTATCGGAATTTTAAAATGTTTCAACTTCAGTAGAAACGTACTAATAACATAAGATCATAACTGAAGGGCAGTGTTTCACACATTCTAATTTTTCACGTGAGGGGGTTGAAAGTTGTGCATGAACAAAACTGTAATGGTCGACTTTCATTCGGTGACAAATTTCATCAGGTACCATCGTCTCAAAGTAAATGAGCCATGAAAAAGTGCACATACTGAAAACCTCTAACTAATTTTTCAAAAAAAAATTTTTTTTTCTTGAGAAGTAAAGAAGTTACAAAGACCTTGCCAAAAATAGCCACATGACCTACTTTCCCTATTCCAAAAATTTAGTGGGTTGATGGGGATGGCACAGGGTGCAACAAAAATCCTTAAAAATTGCATATAAATTTGGTAAAAGTGAAACAAAAATTGACCTGTTTTAGGATTTTATTGCTAAATATTTTTTTTCTGAGAAAATTAATTTGTTCCATAATTTTGACTTTGAATAATAACTTTGTATTTGATTTTGTATAATAACAAGTGTATTGAGTTCCTATGTTTTTAATGGATGCGATATACACTGTGATGCACTCTCGATGAATAGATGCGAGAAAAGAGAAGTATTCAGACTCGGATGGGGTTCATCTAGCCCCTCTGTCTCAATTGTAAAACCTACTATCTGGGATTTGTTTTTCGATAACCAAATATCGTCCCATATTGTAGAACAGGTCCATGCATACACCACTCTGAAATATGTATTTAGCTTGGAGTGAAAAAAGTAATCATTCTCAAGAAAAATTTCATAATTTTCGCTCCGCGGAAAATGCCTCCTTCGACACTCTCAGGCTCTGCATATAGCGATGAAAAAATTCAAATAAATACAATTCTAGTATATAGAGTAGCACAATATCGAAGTTTGTGTCCTTGAAAGGGTACAAATCCATAAAAAATTATGAAATACTCTTTGTGCACATGTTCTAGGGGAACAGCGTGCTATCGTTTTGTCCAAATGTCTGTAATTTTTGAATTTTGAGCCGACAATGGTCTCAATCGACTAGGTTGGACTCACTGATGACGAATCCGTTGTCAAAATCGATTCTGTCCGGCCTGCCGTCCGTCCGACCGAGGACACGATAACTGATGTCGACAGAAGCAAGCTAGCAACTTGAAACTTTCAGGGTCGCGGTTAAGTTCGTTAATGGGCCAAATCTGTCGAGTAGTTTCGGAGTTATAGCCACTTGAAATTTTGAAGTTATTTATTTCTATTTCAGAAACTACTCGAGTGATTGGATTCAAACTTGGCAGTTAGGTGGAGTATAACGACCCGCAACTTTGAGCCAAATTTCGTCAGGATCATATTGTCTGTAAATTTTAAAAAAACATTTTTTCGAAATTTTTTTCCTCGGAAACCATTCATCATTTCTGAAAAAAAATTCCACTTACACTTTGAGCTTCTTATTTCACAGCAGTGCACCAAATTTCAGTTCGATACGATCATAAGTTTTGGAGATTTCGGGAAAAAATATGTAAAATTTCGAGGTTTTCTTGTCGATATCGTTGTTTGTTTCGTTATAACTCGAGAAATACTGATTCAGTCCTAATAAAACTTCACAGCTAGTTTTGAGATGCTGAAAGACAACTTTATGCGAAATTTCGTGATAATAGTGTCATTAGAACAATTTGAAAAAAAAATGTCTATGATTTTCTTATCATATCATCCTCATTAAATTCTGCATGAAACTTCGAACTGTTATTTTTCGATGAAGTACTGGATTCCAATTCGATCTGATCTGTATTTTTGGAAATATTGGAAAAATAAAATTTGATTGGGTATATCTACGGAATCATTGGGTGGATTTTACCCATTCATGAATTCGGCCTTCGTAATTAAGGTCCAAACCTTCTCTACAAATATCGAGTTGTTTCTTCTGGAAGTTATTGTGTTTACTGTCAGCCTGACTTAGAAACTCGATATTTGTAGAGTAGGTCTGGGGCTTAATTACGAAGGTCGAATTCGTGAATGGGTAAAATCCGCCCAATGATTCCGTAGATAAACCCATTCAAAATTCTATTTTTCCAATATTTCCAAAAATACAGATTAGATCGAATTGAAATCCATTAATTTATCAGAAAAAAATTTCAAAAAGCACTGCCGTGAAGGCAGCAGCTTTCGCGTGCATGTTCAAATTCGTTGCTGAAGCGGTCATCTACATTGAACATGCGCCCAAAAGTTGCTGCCTTCACGGCAGTGCTTTTGGAAGTTTTTTTCCAATATTTCCGAAAGGAGACACCCTATCGAGCTGAAGTTTGGTGTCTGTTATTAATATGGGGTCCGAAGGTTATGCCAAATTTTACCGAAATCTCACGAGTAGATCCCAAGAGTATTTATCCACTTGAATTTTTTTCGACATCACGAATTTTTGAAACTAATTTTTAAAATTTTTTTCTACACGATCCTAATGAAATCTTACACAGAATTACGATTCGTTATTGTTCATCTTATTTCTAGTATGCCAAGTTTTAATCTCATCGCATCAGTACTTCCTGAGATATCAAGGAAATATCCTCAAAATTTCAAACGAGTATAACTCCTAAATCGTTGGGAGAATTCATCTCTTCAACTAACAATACACGGAGATACTCATTAGGATCCGAACCCATACTGAAAATGAAAATTTTTCCTTTGAAAATCACGGCACACACAGAAAATCGGACAGACAGGAATTGAATTCGACCACGGAGTGTATGATTGAGAATCTGTGGTAGATGTTCACTAGAACAAGCGCGTAAATTTGACCCCAAATACTTCCAATGAAGAGCTCGAGATTTTCAAAATAGTTATATGACGGAGAAAATTGTAGAATGTCCAAATTTGAGCAAATTCCTTATTACACATGGTCGTCAATAAAAAATAATAATCCGGCTATCAGTTCTTATCCCAGAGAAATCATGGTATAACATAAACATCTGTGCTCTATTCAATTAATGTCAACCTCTTCAGGTGTGAAAGTTTTCACTGACAATCTGGTCTGTAAACTAATCCCATTGCAGACAATCAACAAGATATGTGCGGATATAATCCGTTGGAGTGCGCAACACGATCGCACTCCATTTGTTTCATCAGATATTACCGAATAAAATTAAGCAGCGGCTCACCTCAGTTACGTTCTGACAGTTGGTAACACTGCGGGGCTGGTTTTACACGGGAAAATGGCTTAGCGCGAAAAATTCGAGATATTTTATTTATAGTTTTTTTCTTAGTTCAAATTTTTGAGGTTTTGTTGATTTATTTAAGTGAGAATGAAGCATAACATCAAGGGAATAGCATCTATTGAGCTGGGAAAGAAAATCCCACGTAAAATTGACGAGGAAGCACCAAAAGGTAAGTTGAATAGTAAGAAAATATTGTCTTTATTTAATATGAGTATATTTAGGTAATTAAGATGATCTAACAATTAGTTTCCATTCAGAAATAACTCTTTTGAATTTTAGCCAAATTATAAGAGCTTTATTTTATGCGTGGTGCCTAACACAGTTGAAATTGACAGTTTTTCCTATTTTTTCGTACAAGCAAGACATACCTGCTTGTCATCCCTAAATTTTAACATATCGTAAAAATATATATTTTTGCGCGTCCTATGAATCTTTGAGACTTTGAGGCATAGTAGTAACGCGCGCTATAGGCCCTCAGAAAACAAGCGTGTTAAAATTGTGTTCCTACTTCCTACTACACCTTGAATTATCTGTTCGGCGTTTATTTGTGATACTTTTTCAATCGAAAATGCGATAGTGTGCCATTATATTGATTACCTTTATGGAATAATTTCAGGTAGTTTTACGGCTCTTTAGATAGGACAATACAGTGGATATGGTATTCTGATATTTGGAGTATGAGGTATCGTTGGATTTCCAAAATGTTGAATGAATACTGTCACATTTGAAAACCGTGAATTTTGATGGTGTAATTTTTTCTGAATAATATACTGTTTTTTTACGCGCAACAGCGTGCTATCCTTTTGTACAAATGTCTGTAATTTTCGAATTTTGAACCGAAAATGTTCTCAAACGCCTAGGTTGTACTCACTGATGACGAATCCGGTGTCAAAATCGATTCTGGCCAGCCGGCTGTAACCTGGATTACATACGTACGGAGGATTATATCTAC
Organism: Myrrha octodecimguttata; assembly: GCA_958510865.1. Lineage (NCBI taxonomy): Eukaryota > Metazoa > Arthropoda > Insecta > Coleoptera > Coccinellidae > Myrrha > Myrrha octodecimguttata. Next base: position 81,191,304 of record OY294056.1, read on the forward strand.
TCAAAGATTTCAGGGTTGGTTGCATTTCAAAATGCGAAGGTTAAGTTCGTTAGTGGGTAAAATCGGTGGAACGATTTCGGAGTTATAGCCATTTGAAGTTTCGAACTACTGAAGCGATCGAATTGAAACTTGGCGGTTGGTTGGAGCATAAGGACATACAACTTTTTGCAGAATATTGTTCAGATCGTGCTGTCAGTGAATTTTGAAAAAAAAATTTTTTCGAATTTTTTTTCGAAAAAATTTTTTTTTCGGAAACTGTTCACTATATTTGCAAATAATGTTCATCATAGCTTGAAATATATATTCCACAGTAGTGTACTAAATGACAGTTTGATACGATCATAAGTTTTGAAGATATCGTAAAGAAATTATGTAAAATTTCATGTTTTTTTCTCGATATCGTGTTTTTTTCCGAATAACTCAAAAAATACTGATTCAATCATGATGAAACTTGGCAGCTTGTTTGAAAATACAGGTGGACAACTTTGTGCAAAATTTCGTGATGATCGTGTCGTCGAAAATTTTTTTTTCATAAAAAATTTGTTTTTATTCATCTGATTTGTATCAAATTTGGCAACAACGGTACACAAAATTTCAGTTTGATCTTGTATTTTTTCCCGGTAATATTGATACAAAAGATTTGTTAGATTTAATTGATATTTTCTCAAATCACAAAATGCTATTCTAGCAACGAATTTGGACAAGCGCGCAAAAGCTCCTGGATCATGGTGTTTTTTTTTTTATTTTTTTAAAACTTTTCATTTAGGTACAATTTACTCCAGGATTTAAATTTTTTTAATATATTACCAGGAATTTTAAGAATGCGCTGGCCTGTTGAGGTGTTACGGTTGAGAAGTTTAATTTATTTCTTATTCATAAGCTTGAATTGGAATTTTATCCTTCGGGCTAAAAACTGCTGTAATCAACCGAATTCGTGAATTTTTTTTTATTACTTGTGGAATTTCACTGAGTCTTTCATATACTATTTTGTTTATCTCATTTTGTGTTAAATATTTGAAATTTTCAAAATATCCATTTCATGTCCCGGACAATAAAATTCATTGAATTGAAAATAACTTGAACAGAATTTAAATTTCCTTGGAAGGAAAATTCACAATATCCTTTCATAGTCCATGAATAAAACACACCTCAATATCAGAAGATCATTTCTTATGGGCACGATCGATTTTATGAACATTATTGTTGTTCTAATGCTGTGAATAAAAAAATCATCAAAATTCAATCGGACTTATAGCAATGTGTATGAATTATATTGACGGTAATGATTCAACAATATTAATATTTTCAATTATATTGACATCCTTACACAATGATATTGGTCATGAAGGCTAAGAGATGAAAGTCAGACTTTCTTTGTCCATCATGGAATAATTTTGTAGTTGTTGCTTCATCTTGAAATCTGATGTGAAATCTTTTTCGGCCACACGCTGGTGCATATTTTTCTTTTATGCCCCTGGCGTATAATTATCAGCCATCTTTTTTAGTGAAGTTGGTCATGAATATTTTGATAAGAATTCAAATATCTAGTTGAAATTATCAGTAAGCATATACACGCGAGGTCTAGGCGCTTTCCTTTAATTTTCCGTTGATAATTCATTCAGGTACAAATATGGACAAAACTCGTTCAAGATGATGAGAATTTCAGAAATGAGTGCAGGTGCTTTCATATTTATTCATACGGAATCATCTGGATGCATATATGAAATTACTTATAGTTGAATAAAAATGGTAATTTATACCCGAAGTCATGGTAATGAAAGGTTAACAACTCCGAGAAAGGATTTGAAAATTAAGCTATCCAATTTCCTCGTAAGTTCATGCTCCAGTATCTCAATAATAATAATAGATAATCAACGAAGTGTAAGAAAACATTTCAATTATCCCCTGAAATTTGTGTTCACTTTTTGCTTTTGACATTCAAAATGTTTGGAATTTTTCGTGCATCTAGGGAACAGCGTGCTTATGATCTGTTATTTCTGCTGGCTAGGTGGGAATGACTGATGAAGAAGAATCCTATGTCAAAATCGATTTGTGCCCGGTTCGAAGTTTTTATAGAAATAAAATTTTTTTTTCGGAATCCATTCCTCAGATATCAATGTCATAACTATGTCGAATTTCGTGGTTGTCGCTTCGGTATCGTTATTTCCGGAATACCCCAACAATCATAATCTATCATAATGAAATTTGGTAACTAGTTGGCTACAGGGTGTTTTATGTCATTTAGAGCAATATTCTGAGAACTGTGGTAAGTTATGTGTGGGAATAACGGTTTTTGGTCACATCTTATTATTTTTTGTGGTGAAGAATTCTAACACAACAATTCAAAATGGCGGAAAACCTGCAAAGTTGGAATGATTTATTTTCGATTGCCAAATTGGATAGAATTATTTCAATGAACTCGATTTTCTAAGATCATCTGTGAAGAAATTTTCCCGAAATTCGAACTCAACTTTTCTTTTGAATCTCTACATTGTAGGGAAAATCTCACCCAAAATTGTTGTAATCTTTAACCTCAAAATGAACTAGCCTTCATTCTGAACACTGGTGTGAAATCAGAATGGGGGTTTTTCCTGAATTTGGGTTATTACTGCAAATGCAAATTTGAACATAATTATTATAGGTTTGATTCATCATTTTCCCAAATTACCTTCAGAAAGTATTCAAAATCAGATGTCAAATTTGGGGTTTGGGATTTGCCAGGCATGCACGAAGTGACAACGGTGTTTAGTAGAATAGCTTTTTCTGCTATAGAATAATGAAATATTTATTCCTATTCTGTGATACACACGTGTACTTTGTCAATATAACGAAACAATTTCCGTTTGCGATTTGTCAGTAATATGAAAGTCTATGCTCTTCTTTTTCCATTCCTTGGTCGTTGTATTCTACTCTAACCAGATCGAAGTGTAGCTATCTCTGTTTTCCTAACCAGAGTAACATATTTGACGTCCTTTTCTTTCCGAGAAAGCTGAATTCGACGTTGCCATATCGTGCACTCAAGACAAATCCATTTAAGTGCAAATTCCCATTTTTATTTTTCAGTTTAAGGTGATCAAACATATTTTTTAAAAATATAATATTGGAATTGTGTTTTTGAAATGTGATGTTCTAAAGGTTTTTCATGAAAATTACTGCATTTTCGTTGGAATGAAAAACCCCCATTAAAAAATATCCATTGGTTTTCATTTTGTAGCCTGATGAAGATTCCACTCGGAGTACCTACTTGAATAATTTTTATTTACAAAACTGATGGCCTTACGGAGAACAAAATTGTGCTAATAGGCTGCAGGCCTATAAGAATGGATGGGAATATGAATTTATAAACAAAACAAAATTTTTCCAAAAAACTGGTGAGAATAGATCTCTTTCCACATAAGGGTCAGATTCGATGATTGCCAAGTTTTTTTGAAAAATTTATGTTTCTGGATAAATCTAAATTCTATCCAGGTAATTCTGGAGGCCCAATAGTACAATTTTGGCCTCCGGGCGGAATCTTTGGAAGACTACAAATAAATAAAAACCAATGGAAATTTGTTTATGTTTTCACACCAGTATTCAGATTCAGAATGAAGGTTATTTCAACTTTGGAAGGTTTCAAAAATTTTGGGTGAAATTTCTTTTCACTGTATACACGTGAAAAAAAGTTGAGGTTGAATTTTGGAGGAACTTTTTCACGGAAAATTTTAGAAATCGGGAACATTGAAATAATGCTATCCAATTTGGCAATCGAATATAAAAAATTCTAACTTTGCTGGTTTTTCTCCATTTCGAAATATTTTTTCCAGAATTCTACATCACAATTGCATTGATAACCAAAAAAAACTGAGATGTGATCAAAATCAGTTAAACCCTAGGAATGATGCCTGAGCAGAGCCAAATACTCTGGCTTCACATTCAAACACGCCAAGCACGCAAAATCTCTTGACTTTTCTGTTTTTTTTTCAAATTAGTTAATGCAGAAAGTTTTTAATGAATTTCAATGAATGATCTGACTTATGATGCCATAAAATAGCCAGCTGTCTACTATATAATATTTCGAACAAATTATAGATGCACAAGGAATGCCAATAGGATGAATGAATTCACCACACTCTATTTGTATTCCAAACAAGTCTTCTCTATATAAGCATAAGATTCTTTTGAAGATATGCGTCTATAGAACCTGATAAAGGTGAGGTCTTTCAGATGACATTGGGGAAATTTTCATGATCGATGTTTACAATGTTGATTATGCTAATTTGTGAATTCGGGACACCTTGGAGAAGAAGAGTTTACTACAGTTGTATACCTGCCTTCTGATATGTGGTTTGAATTTCATTACATATTACCTGGAACTCTTCATGCTATGTCCTATTTTGAAAAAAATGTCAGTTGAGTTTGTGAATAATAAAGAAGACGGTCAAGAACAAATATTACTCGTTCAATAGGGTTTTGTAACATATACCACTGTCTAAAGATATTTTTCAGAGGAAATACATGACAGTTTCATTTATAATATGAACCACGATGCTTTGATGTCGTGCAAAATTTGAGAAGGCTCAAGTTGAACTGAAATTAAAATATCGCAGTCGAAGATTAACCAGCCCAATTTTTTCATTCATTGTATGAATGGTTTATATGGGGAGTCCCATATAAACTTTACATGTGAATATTCCGTTCAATATGAACCTTTTAATGTCCCAAAAAGACATCGTTCTTTCAGCTGAGCTACTTCTGCAGTTGCCGTATCGCTTATGATCAAGGTATATATTAACGTTAAACTTTCAAATGGACCAATAAGGCGTTTAACACATCGTTCTGAAGATAAAACGCATTGAGATTTGCATAATGTTCTTGAATGCAGAAATGAATTTTAGAAAAGCACTGACGTGAAGTCAGCAGCTTTTGCGCGCATGTTCCCTTTTGGTGTTATCCTCTGAACATTCTCTAGGTTTTTTTTTGGAATTATTCCGGAACATGCGCGTGAAAAAGAACGATACTGAAGAGAAAATTATCAATTTGACATATTTTTTCAATTATCTACGGAAATTTTAAGGGTATCAAACTGAAATTTGGTATACTGCTCTGTGAAATATGAAGCTTGAAGTATACGCCAAATTTTTTCCGAATAGGATGAACAGTTTCCGAAAAAAAATTTTTTTTCGAAAAAATTTACTGACAGTATGATCTTAACAGAATTTCGCTAAAAATTGCGCGTCGTTATACTTCAACTAACCGCCAAGACTCAATCCAATCGTTCCAGTAGTTCTCGAATAATCACGGAAATAACCTTAAAATTTTACAAGGCTCTAACTCCGAAAACGTTCGCAGATTTTGCCCATGAACGCAGTTAACCGTCGCATTTCGAAATGAAACCTATCCTAAAACTTTCAGGTCGATAGAATTCTCTGTACTACCGCAATAGCGCATACGGACGGCCGACCGGACAGAATAGAGTTTGACAATAGATTCGTAATCAGTGAGTCCAACCTAGTTGTTTGTGACCAAAATTCGAAAATTACAGAAATTCCGAAAAAACGACAGCACGCTGTTCCCCAGAACATGAGCACAAAATATGATGTAGACAGAGGATAGAGAAAATGAGTACAATTTGATGAAGAAATATAGTACTTTCATTTAAAATTTATGGGATTCCTTTATCTATCTGTGACAAACATATATATCTTCCTTATTTATCAAATAAAAGGATCTGGAGCAAAGGAAAAGGAAGAATCATTGTTTATTTTTGTTATTACAGTGTCACTGAATCTCTTTTGAGCAGGATTCTCGTGACAGTTTAAGTTGATATTTCCAAGAATGATATTTCTGAAATATTCATGACCAATTAATCCTTTGTGTATTCTATACCTTTGTTTTATCGCCAATTATATCATGATGATATAAACTTTGAATTTCTTCTCGAGGATTATATAAGGTCATTAATGTCGACAGAAAACCATTAGTTTATTGAAATTAGTTTTCGAGATAAATCAATATCAAATCAAACAATGCTTTCTCGTGGTGTTCCACGTATCCACGTGGCATTTTCGAATATTTTAACATTTCAGATTTCTTCGTGACTAAGAATGAAATAAAATCATTCGTTCGTTTGAGTCGCATCAGAATTGGAAGCAATAATGGTTTATTGCTGATTTCACATCCACTTTCTCGAAAATAAATGTCAACTTTTTTCACAGAATCCATAAAACTGTGGGTGCAGTATCTGAATAGTTATTTTCAATATAGTATTTGATCCTTGAAGTTGTCAAAGAGGTTAGCATTATTTTTTAGGTTTTTATGGGTTTTCACTCCTAATATCTGAAACAGAACTATTAAAAATGAAATAAAAATTGTTTTTATCTTCAAAAACGCCCTTGCGGATTGCAGTATCGAACTTTTTGTCAACTATTTGCGAAACAGCGAACTGTGACGTTTCAGAGTAAAAATCTGACTCTTTCATCAGCCATAAGCAGAAAATTTCAAGAATTATTTTCTTTCGATTTTCGTTTCGATTTGAGACTATTGTCAAATCGACAGTTTTGAGAAAACATAGCAATACAGATTTACTTGGCTTGAAATATTTATTTTCTCAAAACTGTCAATAGACGACTTCGGCCCAAGTTGCCAACCCACAATTTCCTTCACAAATTTACCATCACTGGGGAAAGGGAATTTCAGGACAAATTCGACATGATAAGGTTCACATTATTTATAAACATCCGTGAAAGATGCCTCGGCTCCTCAAACAAGATAATTCCTTTCAAATATAGGTTTTTGTTAGGTTGAAATTTAAGTTGGGATTCCTGATTTCATGTTAACAGTGTCAAGTTTATAAATGATATGTTCCGAAAATCAACTTGGTTATTTCGGTTGCCTGTTTTCCGTTCTGTAAATATGAAATATTCGGTTGGTTCCTGAAAAAAAAGGTTAATTACGGAATTTGATTGACGAATAAGCCATTTTTCTGTCACCAGAACATAGACATATTAAGTCTATTCACCAGAACGACAATCAATAACATATCCATAGCATAGAACAATCTTTATTTACCTTATGATCCATAGACCATACATAGTAATTATTTCCATTGTTGATTGTTGTCTCTTCTATGTTCTATGGATCAGAAAGTAAATACAGATTGTTCTTTGCTATGGATATGTTACCATAGAACATTGACTGTCATTCTGGTGACAGAAAGAACGTTTTTTCATAAATCAAATTCCGTAATTAACTTTTTTTACGGGAACTAACCGAATATTTCATATTCAGGGAATGGAAAACCGGCAACCGAAATAACCAAGTTGATTTGCGGAACATATCCTATATAAATTTGGCACTATTAACATGAAATCAGGTATCCCAACTCAAATTTCAGCCAGTCAGAGATGATCTTAACAAAACCGTATACTTGGAAGGAATCATCTTGTTTGAGGAGCCGAGGTATCTCTTACGGATATTTATAAATAACGCGAACCTTATCATGTCGAACTTGTCCTGAAATTCCCGTTCCCCAGTGGTATTATATTTGTGAAGAAAATTGTGTGTTGGCAACTTGGGCCGAAGTCGTCTATTTGACAATAGTCTCAAATCGAAACGAAAATCGAAAGAAAATAATTCTTGAAATTTTCTGCTTATGTCTAATGAAAGAGTCAGATTTGTACTCTGAAACGTCACAGTTCGCTTTCTTTATCTGTTTTGCAAATTGTTGACAAATATTTTGATACTGCAATCCACAAGGGCGTTTTTCATGAAAAAAAAAACAATTTTTGTTTAATTTTTAATAGTTCTGTTTCAGGTATTGGGAGTGAAAACCCATAAAAACCTAAAAACTAATGCAAAATCCTCCCAAAATAAGCTTCAATCGATACTTAAAGAGGTAAGGAATTTCGCACAAAATTTTATTTTCTTCTAAGCATGATTCGTGTAAATTTTTCGCTACATTTTCTTGAGTGCTTTCGGTGTCAAGTCCCGAATGAAACGACATATCTGTTTTTATTGTTATTGTTTATTTAAAACCTAGAATGTTCACTTTTGATGATATACGAGGTGATATCTTTTGAACTTGAGCGCAAAAGTTGCTGACTTCACGTCTGCGATTTTCTAGGTTTTTTTCGATAAAGTACTGGAACTTGTACTTCATGACGAAATTTTGCGCAGAGTTGTCCATCAGCATTTTCAAACTAGCTACCAAGTGTCATCATGATTGAATAAATAATTTTTGAGTTATTTCGAAAAAACAACGATATTGAGGAAAAACCCACGAAATTTTACATATTTTTTCCAAATGTCTCCAAAAATTATAATCGGATCAACTCAAATTTTGGTACACTACTGAAAAATGTGTAGTTGAAGGCCTAGAAGAAGTTTTGTTTCAACATAATAAACAGTTTCCAAAAAAAAAAATTTTTCAAAAAATTTTGATTTTTTTTTCCAATTCACTGAAAGTGCAATCTTAACAAAACTTCGCGAAAAGATGCGTGTCCTAATGCTCCAACGAACTGCCAAGTCTCAATCCAATCACTCCAGTAGCAGTAGTTCCTTAAATATCAGGAAATAAACTGAAAATTTCAAATGCTGTTCCTCTAGAACATATATAGGCATATATTAATATGTACCTATTTTTCGGAGTGATTAATTTCTGATCAAAATATCAATCCAAAACGACGATTCTTTACTTTTCACTAAAATGTATCCTCGATTGTTCAATTATATCTTATCAGGATAGGAAAATCCACAATAAATGACGTAGTGGAAATGTTAAATTGAAAAGTCTCTGTTCCCCGACACCTCATTATCTCTGAAGTATGCTAAATGCACGGTTTGTCCTTCATTAAAACAATTCACAATGCTTTTGGCCTACTTTTCATAATGACTACAAGGAAATGCAGAATAAAAGATCTTCAATTACCACTTGAACGAGTAAAGAATTAGGCAATATGAAACAGCGGCGGAAGACTCCCCTATTATTCTTAAACAAGCGAAGAAAAAAAACGAAATAATTCATTCGATTGAGGTTGTGAACAGTTTGCAGTTGCAGATTTCAGAACGTTGAATTGGTGACCCTTATTCTAAAGAGAAATTTGAATTTCCTTCGAATTGGTCATAGTTCTGTTCGGATATAACTCACTATCACGGCACACGCGCCGTTTGGGCCAAATGTGTTTTCAAATATATTTGTCTTCGAGTCAATATACAGGGTACGGAAAATGAAGTGGTGCAGTTTTGAATTGCTATAGAAAAAGGCACAACATACGGAAAAATGGTTTATTCTACTTGATTCAGTACTACACCCCATTTGTTCACTTAAGAGCAAAGAATACCACGTGGTGCTTAATGGGGGTTTTTCCTTTGAACGAAAATGCAGTAACTTTCATGAAAAACCTTTAGAACATCACATTTCAAACATAGAATTTGAAATGTTTGATCACCTTAAACTGAAGAATAAAAATGGGGATTTGCATTTAAAGGGATTTGTCTTGAGTGCACGATATGGCAACGTCGAATTCAGCTTTCTCGGAAAGAGAAGGACGGCAAATGTGTTATTTTGCTTTGGAAAACAGAGATGGCTATACTTCGATCTGGTTAGAGTAGAAGACAACGACCAAGTAATAGAAAAAGAAGAGCACAGACATATCATATCATGTCATATTACTGACAAATCACAAACGGAAATTGTTTGGTTATATTGACAAAGAACCTTTGAATAAAGAACAACGTTCTTTATTCAGAGCAAAGAACAAGCGTGTACCACAGAATAGGAATAAATATTTCATTATTCTATAGCAGAAAAAGCTATTCTACTAAACACCGTTGTCACTTCGTGTATGCCTGGCAAATCCCAAATCCCAATTTTGAAATATGATTTTGAATACTTTTTGAAGGTAATTTGGGAAAATGACGAATGAGACCCATAATAATTATGTTCAAATTTGCATTTGCAGTAATAACCCAAATTCAGGAAAAACCCCCATTACGACTAGGCAACACAGCCACATTGAAGATTCATTAAACCTCGTATATACCTCAAGGTCAGGCATCTGGACGCGGTCTTCATGCTTCAACGTTTGCCAATAGCCGCGTGAAATATTAGAATTCGGAGAAATTCTGTTTTTGTTTCTCGAAAATTCTTGAATATAACAAGTGGCAACATTGTGCATTCTTACAATTTTTTCAACCATTTGCACCAAAAAATAGAGTAAAGGCGCCACTGGTCGGAAATCATCCGGGTGAAAATTTTTAGGTTGGGTTATGCAACAGTAATCAACGTTCAGAGTTTCATGAAAATTCGGTGGTAAGTTTTCGAGAAATAATTTTTTTCCTCCTATCCCCAGTTTTGAGCCCTTCGGCTACACCAATCCTGCTGAAAAACTTGGAGGATCAATCTCGAGCGATACAAGATTTTTCTACCAAATTTCACGGATTTCGGTTCAGTTCTTTCAGAGAAAAGCCCCGGAGTACGGACGGCGGACAGATAATTTTTTTTTAAAAGTTCAATCAGATCTATATACTCCAAAATGTAAACTGTGATATTTTCAGGGAGGGTAATTTTTTTTTTTGATATTTTATTTTTCAAATAATAAACCAAAATTAAAAAGTTCAAACATCTGGCTGAATCTGAAATCCTAATATAACTACATATAACAAATTACAAGAATTAATACTTCAACCGAATGGAACATTGAATTGACTAGGTGTAATTGTGAGGATTTTCGGTCATAATCACGAATTTTTCACGAAAGCAAGCTATATATTATGGAGAATCAACCAAATTTCAACTCGTGAACCAGTCTGAAGTTCATATTATTTCAAACCAACAGTCTAACTCTTAAAAAATCATCAACCGGTAGACAAATTAATTGTGTGGGATTTTCAATTGGCTGGATAAGATGTTGAAATGTTCATTATAGTAATCATAGAATCAAGCAAGTTCATTTTTCATAAGAAAACCACTCGGTGAAACGACAGGCAAATACCTACTGATTAGTGTTAATTCATTATTGTAATTGTATAATTTCCATTGTTCCATCGTTGTTTTCTCTTTGAAACGCATTATTTTAATTCGGTTGGATTAGCCTGATTTCCTTAAATAAGACAACATTTTTCGTATTAAATCAAAACATCATGAGAAAACTGTGACAACTTCATAGGAAAGAATAATTGAATCAAATGCTGTATATGTCATTGTATACAAGTGAAAAAACCTAAAAGCACTGTAGAACTCATCGGCAGAGCCGGATCTAGGGTGTGGCGAGGGAGGCTTTTCCCACGGACGCCAACCAACTAGGGGCGCAAAATTATGATTTTTTTTCTTTAAATGATGTTTTTTTCACTTCAAAGTCCATTCATATTTTAGAGCGATGCTATAGTGCATGCGCCTGTTGTACAATATGCGGCGACAAGTAGTTACCAATAAATTAACAGATGATAAATTTACACTTGTCGGTCGCCCTACGATTCCCGATCGCGTCCAGATGTTTGTCATTCGAACACTGAAGACCTCAATTAGCGGTAAGTTCAGAGGGAGTTTAATGTTCGAGCTAGCGGCATGACAAAGAGATTCAGATCGTCCACACTATTCGTCGAATCGTTCATCACACCGGCTTTGATAAGGGTAATGTATTTCGAAGACGTTTACGACCGATAGGTTTGATGAAATCACCCCAGTATTATTAATACTACTTTTTTTCTCGCATGTGGGGAACTTCCAAGCAGCGGCGCAGTTGATGGCATCAATAAGAAAAATAGGAACCAGAAACTTATAATATTTTATATTATGTGCAATACCGCAAATAACGTGATACTGCAAGCGGGCCGGGAAATTATTCGTGCTGGGAAAAGTTTAAAAATTTCAATCACGTATGTTATTTGAATAATTCAATTTTGAGTTGAGGATTTTTGCGCGCTCGGTCAAATTATATTCTGTCCGTGCACACGACAGTCAATCATTTTCGAAAGATATAACTTAGAGACTGCAAAATTTATAAGGTTATGTTTGGGTTGGGAATATGTCGGCGATATTATCGTTCGAATTTCATTTGCGAGATCCCAAATTATACCGATTCAATTAAAATTGCGTTGTACCATAATTACACGAGTTTTCATATGTATAAGAAGAAGTTAGAAAAAAAAATCAAAAGGTTGAGAAGAATACGATGAATTTATCGTATCTCTAGTATTTTATTAATCAGCTTCTAAGCTATGGGTACTACAGAAAGAGGATCGAATGTCGAATGAATAGTATGATTCTTGAGTTTCACTGAAACATGAACCCTTTTTCTGTCCTCCTGACATTTGTCGAGCATTGAGACAATTCAGATATGAATATAAACGAGCGCGCAAAACATCCCGATTCGACGTCCATGCATTTTCAGAATCTTATATAATTTTAGGTTGATATAACCAACTGAAATGCCACCCAAGAAACTATCAGGATCGCAATCTCGGAAGATCAGAGATAAAAATTATTAGACCTAAAAAAATACTAGTAATATCTCAAGTTACTTTAAAACGATCCGGGTATTGTGTCGACAAAAAGTGGTTCCACTAGCGAAGCCCATCATGTAGCGGAATTTCCTTCTACTTCTTCAAGTACCGAGCCTATCGTAAGAAAGTATTCCATTTCGGATAATTCGGACAAGGAAAATTCTTTTGACGAGGAATCAGGACTTCCCGAGGTTAAACCTGAACCAGTTGATTTCAAAGACCCTACATCATGGCGAATTACAAAGAGTAATATTAAAATGTTCGTTATGACCTTTGTTGGCATGTGTGTTCTCTTATGTATTTCAGTTTTTCATTTACACTTTCATTTATTGTTTTTTTTTTGAAGCTTTGAATGCTTATATATTATTTTGAGAATAAATTATTCTATTCGCTTCCTTTTTGTTTTCTTCATACCCTCATTATCGTATATTAATACGTTCGTGGGTTCTCTTCACTACCTTATAAGATACATGGGAGATTATAGTAATTTCTATACACATATTGTTTGTTATACCTAAGAATCTGATGCTCGTTCTCAAAAAAATATAATAATAGTAAAATATCTTAGGAATAGAATAAATACTATCATTCCTGAAAAGTATGTAGTCATTGAAAAAAAAAATTGAAAAGGGTGCATTTCGATAACTTGCCACGGGCGCTGAAATCCTAGATCCGGCTCTGCTCATCGGCATTCTTTGAACATACGCGCAAAGGCTGCAGACTTCACGTCAGTGCTTTTCTAGGTTTTTGTGGATAACTACTGGATTTCAATTCGATCTAATCTGTATTTTTGGAAATATTGGAAAAATTAAATTCGTGAATGGATGAAATCCACCCAATTATTCCAAGATATACCCCTTCAAAATTTTATTTTTCCAACATTTCAAAGAAAACAGATTAGATCGATTTGAAATCCAGTACTTAATCGAAAAATTACAGTTCGAAGGTTCATACAGAATTTCATGAAGATAAAATGATCAGATAGAATATTGAACATTTCAAAAAAAAATTTAATTTTTTTTCCAATTGTTCTAATGACACGATCCTCATTTCGTGGAGTACGGAAATTTGCAGTTCAGAGTGGCCATCTATCCAGATTTTTGGCCGGCATAATGATTCTTGTTTTCACTAGAAGTCAAGCAGCGTTGGGCGGGTTCAAGCATTGGATAGGTGACCGCTCTGGTTAGGACCAGTGCGCAATTTCTCGAATTTCGACGCAATCTACAAATGCCAAAATTCGGAAAAAAAACAATGAATTAAGAACTCAAATGTTAAGTCCCCCTAAAACATTTGCATATCGATATAAAATTGATAAAGTACTGGTGACAAGTAGCGAAATGTCATATATTTCCACTCGGTCGAAGAATGGATTGAAATCCCCCAGCTATACATGGATGTTTACACATTTCGATCCGTGAGAATCAAGATAAATGTGTGAACTAGAATTAAATGATATCACAACAATTGCTCCATTATTAAAATGTATGAGCATCAGGTTTACCATGGGCGGAAACGGCGCAATTGATTTATAATCCAGGCTGCTTCCATTGATGGGATGATTCAGAGGAAGACTTGGAATAATATATGATGGAGTCATTCATGCCCATCATTCTTTTATTGCAGATGAGAGCAATCGGGAGTGCGAGAAACAGGGATATGTTATTTTTGAAAGAATCATTTTTTCGAAATGTCTAACGGCCGATCGTGAACGCAATAACTTCCAGAAGAAACAACTGAGATATTGGGTATTTGTAGAGAAGCTTTATAACGATGGAAAAATTCGTGAATGAGTAAAATCATACAGAAGATAAATCCATTATAAATTATATAGGATCTAATTATTGTGACAGCGCAGTAAGTTTTAAATTGTTATTTGCCGAGCGTCAATAAGGTCCAAAATTATAGGTTTGTTAATTGTACTTGCATGTAAATGTTTTTTTCACACTACACTCGACTGATTTCCACTTGTCAGTGTGGATAAGTGCAATAGAGTGTAATTCAATCTGTTCACTGATTCTTCGCAAATTGAAGATGGTTATTCTATGCTTCTTTTCGCAAAAAATGGTATAACTGCTATTTCTAGGTTATCAAGTTACGGTAAAGCTACCTTTTGTGCGAGGGAGATTCGGGTATTTGGATAATCGAAGATTCTTCCCTATTGGCCGACGACGTTCACGTGATCGTCGTCAGCCAATAGGGTGAATCTCTCGACCAATAGGGTGAATCTCCGATTACCCAAATACCCGAATCTCCCTCGCACAAAAGGCCCCTTAATAGACGACTTCGGCCCAAGTTGCCAACCCACAATTTTCTTCACAGATTTACTCTCACTGGGGAACTGAATTTCAGGACAAATTCGACATGATAAGGTTCGCATTATTTATAAATATCCGTAAAAGATGCCTCGTCTCCTCAAACAAGATAATTCCTTCCAAATATAGGTTTTGTTAGGCTGAAATTTAAGATGGGATTCCTGATTTCATGTTAATAGTGTCAAGTTTATAAATGATATGTTCCGCAAATCAACATGGATATTTCTGTTGCCGGTTTTTTGTTCTGTAAATATGAAATATTCGGTTGGTTCCTGAAAAAAAAGCTTAATTACGGAATTTGATTGATGAAAAAGCAATCTTTCTGTTACCAGAACATAGACATATTGAGTCTAAGCACCAGAACGACAATCAATGTTTTATGGTAACGTATCCATAGCATAGAACAATCTTTATTTACCTTATGATCTATAGACCATACCTAGTAATTTTTTCATTGTTGACTGTTGTTTCTTCTATGTTCTATGGATCATAATGTAAATAAAGATTGGTCTATGCTATGGATATGTTACCATAGAACATTGACTGTCGTTCTGGTGACAGAAAGAACGTTTTTTCATCAATCAAATTCCGTAATTTACCATCTTTTCAGGAACCTACCGAATATTTCATATTTACGGAATGGAAAACCGGCAATCGAAATAACCAAGTTGATTTGCGGAACATATCCTATATAAATTTGACACTATTAACATGAAATCAGGAATCCCAACCTAAATTTCAGCCAATCAAAGATGATCTTAACAAAACTTTATATTTGAAAGGAATTATCTCGTTCGAAGAGCCGAGGCATCCTTTACGGCTATTTTTAAATAACGCGAACTTCGTTATGTCGAATTTGTCCTGAAATTCCAGTTCCTCAGTGAAAGTGAATTTGTGAAGAAAATTGTGGGTTGGCAATTGGGGCCGAAGTCGTCTATTGTTACCTGAATCTCCCTCACACAAAAGCATGATGTGAAAAACATGGTGTGTTCATCTGAAACATGAGTGACGTCAGCTAGCAGAAAATACAAGGAGTTATATATTCTGTGCTTTGAATTTGCATGTTAATTCAAGGCACAGAATATATAACTCTTTGTATTTTCTGCTAGCTGACGTCACTCATTTTTCAGATGAGCACACTATGTTTTTCACATCATGCACAAAAGGTAGCTTTAATCAATGATTTAGGTGTAAAGAAATATCTTGTCATCTCATCTGTGATGCACGCACAAAATAACTTTTGTGGCTGAAGCAGAGTTATGAAGGAATGCCGTAACTGCTGTCATCTATGGTTTGAAATCGAAAATGTGACAGGTATGCTTATGAAGCGGCAAAATATAAGTATTTCCCGATTTCTCCAAATATGCCGATTGTACTGAAATGTATTATTCGATTGAAACTGACCACGTGAAGGTTATTGCTTAATTTCTTGACTGAAGATCCTTTACGTAAAAGTATCTTGAACATTTCCGACGCCTATTTTCACTAATACAAAAATACCTAGAAAAGCACTGCCGTGAAGGCAGCAGCTTCTGCGCGCATGTTCAATGTAGATGACTGATTCGGCAACGAATTTAAACAGCCTAACGGCCGGACCGTAAACACAATAACTTCCGAAAGAAGCAACAAATTTTGAAAACATTTTTTTTTAATTTACTGGTAGTATGATCCCTACAAAATTTGGCAGAAAGTTGCTCGTTGCTGTACTCCAATTAACTGTCAAGTTTCGATCCAATAGTTCCAGTAATTTTTGAATTATCGCCAAAATAACGTCAAAACTTCAAAAGGCTCTAACTCCGAAATCGTTTGGCATATTTCGCCCATTAACGAACTTAACCGTCGTACTTCGAAATGCAACATACCCTTGAAGTTTCAGGTCGATAGGATTCTCCGTACGGACGGCCGGCCGGCCGGACACAATCGATTTTGACACCGGATTCGTCATCAGTGAGTCCAACCTAGTCGTTCCAAACCATTTTCGGCTCAATCATCGAAAATTACAGACATTTGGACGAAACAGACATTTGGACGCTGTTCCCCAGAACATGCGCACAAAAAAGTGTATCAATGAAATACCAAGATCATTCTGACAATCATTTTCCAATTCATCGAACATGAACCTTATAAGCACACTTGGTCTGTGCTATCAGTATAAGGAATTGAAGAATTTTAATGCCATCGACCAGAATTTACGATTTGCGAATCAACTTTTTCAAACTCGGCTCCAATCGTCTGTCGAAAAATATTTATGGCCGCAATAACAGGTATTTAAGTGGCTCCTCATTATGCCCGTCGGTGTAGTTCCCAATGATGAATACTCTGGCTGTCTCACCGGTTGAGGACAACGACAATACACATATTTAATTTGAATACTTAAAGCTAAGAAGCTATTGCGTTTAAAAATAATTGATTCCATTAATTCTCAAACCCATTTTTACGAGAGTCGACTTCGTGAATGCGTAAAATTCACCCAATGGTTCCGTAGATATAGGTATAGGGTGTTCCTAAATTGAAGGTTCAAACAAAGAGGGAAGAAAAATACATAGTTTCAAAATGAGACCAAAAATGCTTCGGTTTCGATATACAGGGTGTTGAAGTTTAAATCATTTGAAGTTTTTTCTCATTTTAATCTGCATTTGGAGAGATATTCAACTCAAATTTGGCATACAGCGTTGTAACTTTTCTGAAGCTTTGTTTTTATACTGAACTTACGGATATTGGGAAAAATTATTTTAAAGTTCGTTGATTTTTTCTGGACATCGTTGTTTTTTTGGAATAACTCAAGATGATATAACGTGATGATCATGTCATCAGAACAATTTGAAAAAAAATTTGAAATATTTTTCAAATATTCAATATTCTGTGATCTTCCGATTATATCATCCACATTGAATTCTGAATGAACCATCGAACTGTAATTTTTCGATAAATTACTGGATTTCAATTCGCTATAATCTGTATTTTTGGAAATATTGGGAAAATGAAATTTTGAATGGGTATGTATATCTGCGGAATCATTGGGAGGATTTTACCCAGTCTCGAATTCGGTCTTCGTAATCAAGGTCCAAATCTACTTCACGAATATCGAGATTCTAAGTTGTTTCTTCCGGAAAGCACTGACGTGAAGTCAGCAACTTTTGCGCGCATGTTCAAAGGATAGCACCAAAAGTGAACATGCGCGCAAAAGCTGCTGACTTCACGTCAGTGCTTTTCCAGGTTTTCATGGATGTTTTTCTGATCTGTAGCAAAATGATCCATAAATATTCGACAAAATCATAGAATCATTTTGTGATGCGCCGATACTATGAAAAAAAAACTGGAAAAAACATTTTTCCTTAAAATGATGCAAGGAATCTCCTCTCTTCTTTTGTAGCAATTTAGGAACACCTTCTTTATCGCATATTTCCCGGCTCAATCATGGCATAGATGTGCACCGTACACCGTTACACTCAGTAACGAAATGTTTAGATATACAGGGTGATTCCGGAGGAGACCGTCAAATTTTGGGATGAGTTTACACAAGTCAAGACAGTCTCGAAACAATGTTTGGTTTATGGTTGGGGGTCTCTATTGAGAATATACAGGGTGATTTGTCCGATTCGACCGATTTAACTTTTATTGATAACTTTGGTATGGCATATTCGATTTTAGAGAAATTTTCAGCGAATTACAATATTGATGAGGACATTCATTAATTTCAAAGTTTTTTTCAAAATAAGTGGTTGTTATTGTGATAATTCCAGGTTAATTGAGCAGGTTGAAAAAACACCCTCTACATCGCATTTCCAAAACTACGCTATCTGTTTACGATTCTACTATAATAAGCCATTATTTGAGAGTTTCTAATTTTTTTGGCACACTTCTAGTTTTCTGAGAAAATTCCATCAAAAAAGACAATGTCGAAATTTCGCTCCAATCGATTCTACTTTCATTGATAACTTTGGTATGGCTCATTCAATTTTGATGAAATTTGCAGTATAGAACAATCTGAACGAGTACATTCAATAATCGCAAAAGTCTCTCAAAATACAGTGTTGTAATTGTGATAATTTTAGAATTTCAGATTAATTGTGCAGTTGAAAAAAAAAACACCCTGTTCATTACTTTTCCAAAAGTTTCTTATTCGTTTTAGATTCTACAATAATATGTCATCATTCAGAGGTTTTTAATTTTTTTGGCACACCTCCGGTTTTCCTAGAAAATATTTTTGAAGAAGAGCATGATCGAAATTTGGCTCACAAGCAGTGAGAGTATTCCGCACTAGGTAGGAAAGCTGTATTGTCCAAGGATGCAAAGCAGTTCTTAAGTTCTAAAATATTCTTTTCAAATTCCAAATTCATATTTAATTGCTAATATTTTGTATGAAATCATTCAATTCAGAATATATTTAGAATTTGAAAAGAATATTTTAGAAGTGACGAACAACTTTGCATCCTTGGAATATAGAGCTTTCCTACCTAGTTCAGAATACTCTCACTGCTTGTGAGCCAAATTTCGATAATGCTCTTCTTCAAAAATGTTTTCTAGAAAAACCGGAGGTGTGCCAAAAAAATCAAAAACCTCTGGGTGATGACATATTATTGTAGAATCTGCAACGAATAAGAAAGTTTTGGAAAAGCAATGTACAGGGTGTTTTTTTTTCAACTGCACAATTAATCTGAAACTCTGAAATTATCACAATTACAACACTGTTTTTTGATACGATTATTTAATGTACTCATTCAGATTGTTCTACACTGCAAATTTCATCAAAATTGGATGAGATATACCAAAGTTATCAATAAAAGTAGAATCGATTGGAGCGAAATTCCGACATTATCATTTTTCGAAAAAATTTTCTCGGAAAACTAGAAGTGTGCCAAAAAAATTAGAAACTCTCAAATAATGACTTATTATAGTACAATCGTAAACAGATAGCGTAGTTTAGGAAACGCTATGTACAGGGTGTTTTTTCAACCTGCATAATTAATCTGGATTTATCACAGTAACAACCGCTTATTTCGAAAAAAAAAATTGAAATCAATGAATGTGTTCAACACTTTTGTACTACGCTGAAAATTTCATTGAAATCGAATAAGCCATACCAAAGTTATCAATAAAAGTAAAATCAGTCGAATCGGACAAATCACCCCGTATATTCTCAACAGACCCCCAACCATAAACCAAACAGTGTTCCGAGACTGTCTTGACTAGTGTAAACTTAACCCAAAATCTGACGGTCTCCTCCGGAATCTTCTGTATATGCCTTATTAATGAACAGTTTGTGTACGGTTATAAAAAAATCAATATTTTCTTGGCGGAGTTTTCAAACAAGAATTGATGCATCCGAACAACCTCAAGCGGTAGGCTGTTACGTTGTTATTACCTCAAGTAAATAATCAATCAATAATAATAGATAGCAATTTTCAATTTATGAGAGTAGCAATAATTTTTCCACATAAAATGGAGGTCATCAAGATCTCGGAGTTAAAGCATTCATTGAAACTAATAGCTACTAAACAATACAGTCTTGGAGAATTATATACCTAGTTCTAAATTTCTTCATCCAGTAGTATGTTTTTATAAGAAAATCATTACATTGAAGATTTAATTACTATACTGGAGTTATTTGTCGATCTTGAAATAATCTGTTTTTACTGTCTTCCGCATTATGGTTCGATAATAAATTTGATTCGCACCATGTACTCTGAGGTCTTTCGCATGCTTGGTTGTGGGAAACAAAAGAGTTATCATTCGGACCAAACAGTGTCAGATCTAGGATTTTGCACATGCGGCAAATTATCAAAATGCGCCTTTGTTCTGAGTCTTATTAAAATGATAGTGCCCTGGAGCGCGCAAAAATTCTCAAGAAATTGTAGAGATTCAATAAGTTCATATAATATATGAAGATGATTGAAATTTACAAAATATTTTCCAGCAAGAATAATTGCCAGACTAGCTTGGATAACTGTATTGCACAAAATATACCGGGTGTCCCATGAATACCGTCACCGAAATTCACGTTTGCAATTTCGGACTTAAGCTTTGACTAGAGAGATGACCCCCTGTAATTTTTTTGGGATTCGTGATTCTTCCGGTTTCACCAGAAGTGACACTAACTTTCGTTTTTCAATTCGGAAGCCCCAAATTTCATGATGAAAATAGACTCCTTATAAAATTCTGACTCGTTTTAATGTCAAATTTTCGAATTTCCGATATAAAGTTCTTTTTTAACGTGAAATTGCGAAAAAAAATTGAAAATGGCGCTCTGCTGGAACGTGGTTTTTCATTGGAAAAATGTCGTTTTTAGGATTCCGCGAGAAGTAACAATAATGCTTCTGTCACAATAGTCAGAATTAAAAATCATAATACAGGAGGTCACAAAAGCGTTGTTGAAATTGGCAATTGCGAAAACGTGAAAACTAAAGTTTTTCAAATGAGAACCTCATTTTTTATGGCCATAATGGAATCTACGTTGGAAAAAAATGTAGGTGTAGACATAACAGCAATGCCCTAAAATTTATATTTTCTGAGATATGCAGTATGCGATCACATTTCTAAAATCAATATTCTCAAATATACAAACAATCTTGAAATTGAGTATTTCTATGGGTATAATCTGCAATAAATGTTTAATATGTCCTCCATTATCTTCGAGACAGTATTTTTTTTTTCTGAGAAGAATAAAATTCGAAATTTGATCGCGTAGATTGTTTTTTACGAATATCTCAGAAAATATGAATTTTGGGGCATTAGTGTTGTTTCCACACCTATATCATTTTTCAACGTAGGCGTAGATAACATTATGGCTATAAAAAATGAGGTTCTACTTTGAAAAAATTGAGTTTTCACGTTTTCGAAATTGCCAACTTTGACAACGCTTTGGTGAACTCATGATTTCTAATTCTGACTATCGCGACAGAAGCATTTTTGTTACTTCTGGCGGAATCTAGAAAACAACATTTTTTTATTGAAATACCTCGAAGATATCCATGTTTCAGCAGAGCACCTTTTTAAATTTTTTTTCGCAATTTCACGTTAAAAAAAATTCTGACGGAAATTCGAAATTTTGACATTAATACAAGTCAGAATTTTGCAGGGGATCTGTTTTCATTATAAAATATGGAGCTTTCCATTCGAAAAACGAAAGTCGGTGACAGTTCCGGTGAAACCGTAAAACCGACGAATCTCAAAAAATTTTCATTCTGTCATCTCTCTAGTGAAAGCTTAAGTCCGAAATTGCAAACGTGAATTCCGATTCCTTCCCAAAAATATTTTAACGAACAGTTTTCGTAGGACACCCGGTATATTGGGTTCCTGAATTCTGAATTGATGCGATAAAAACTGTGCTGCACTTCCCACTGCATAGAATTACCCCATATGCGAAAAAAAAGTATTCAGACAAGATAGTGGGCTCATCTAGCCCCTCGGCCTCGGTCGTAAACTTCTTCGTGATTTATGATTATTTTTGAGCAGATCCCAGAGGGTGCATCGAGAATCGTTGCCTCACAGTGTGCAACAGGTTCATGTAACACAGCACCGCTCTGAAATATGTGAGAAGCTTGAAATAAAAATCTTAATTTTCAGGAAAAAAAATATAATTTTGCGCCCGTGACAAATGCCTCCTTCGCCTTAGATCCGGCTCAGGGACCAAATATCAATAATTCTCCAAATTTTGTGCCGGAACTGGGATTGACCAATGAATCGAATTGAATTCAGTTAGGCTGTTCGTAAACACAATCCTATCGGTTGCGCGATCGGATTGAAACTTGTATAAATAATAAGTTGTGGCATACCGACTTGTAACAACTTGCCCGAATTGTCGGCATGAAATTGTGAGTAAATATGGAAAAATTCGAAATTTTTCTAGATATTTTTTGAAATTTTTTTTTCGGAAACTTTTCATCCAATTCCGATGAAATTTCGCAGAGAGCTTGAAGTCAATATTTTTCAACAATGTGCCAAATTTCAGATTGATTTCATTGTTGGAGATATTGGGAAGAAAATATGGAAATCTCGTGTTTTTTATTGTGCATTCATTTCCGGAATAACTTCAAAAATACTGATTCGATCATGATGAAACTGGGCAACTATTTGAGGAATTTCGTGACGATACTGCCATTAGAACATGCATAAAAAATCTCACCCACGAAATCGAGAATGCTCGCAAAAGCTGCTATCTTCATGTCAGTGCCTTACAAGAATTTTTTCTTACTCATATGCTGAATAAAAAACTTCATGAACACCTTGCAGTAAGATTCAAACGTATAAAAGGTGAAGCACGGAAACTGGTTATTCAGAAAGCAACAAAATTTCGGATTATAAAATTGATCTCGAAACTGAAATGAGGGCTGAACTAATTGACTTGAACAGGATATCATAATTATGTTGGGCCAGGGAGATTATACTCAAGTGCACTTTCGAGTAAGATTTTGTACAGGTATTGGTTCTGTTATTTCACTATGATCTACTCAATATGTCTCATTTAGGATGCAGATGGTGTTTTGTTCACAACCTAATAAGCAGAACGAGAAGTGTATTATACAGGGTGATTCCGGAGGAAACCGTCAGATTTTGGGATAAGTTTACACTAGTCAAGACAGTCTCGGAACACTGTTTGGTTCATGGATGGGGGTCTCTATTGAGAATATACAGGGTGATTTGTCCGATTCGACCGATTTTATTTTTATTGATTACTTTGGTATGGCTTATTCGATTTCAATGAAATTTTCAGCGTAGTACAATAGTGTTGAAAACATTAATTGATTTCAATTTTTTTTTTCAAAACAAGCGGTTGTTGTTGTGATAAATCCAGATTAATTGTGCAGGTTGTAAAAACACCCTGTACAGAGCGTTTCCTAAACTGCGCTATCTGTTTACGATTGTACTACAATAAGTCATTATTTGAGAGTTTCTAATTTTTTTGGCACACTTCTAGTTTTCCGAGAAAATTTTTTCAAAAAATGATAATGTCGAAATTTCGCTCCAATTGATTCTACATTTATTGATAACTTTGGTATGGCTCTTCCAATTTTGTTGAAATTTGCAGTGTAGAACAATCTGAATGAGTACATTCAATAATCGCAACAATCTCTTAAAATACAGTGTTGTAATTGTGATAATTTTAGAGTTTCAGATTTATTGTGCAGTTGAAAAAACCCTGTACATTGCTTTTCCAAAAGTTTCTTATTCGTCGCCGATTCTACAATAATTTGTCATCACCCAGAGGATTTTGATTTCTTTGGCACACCTCCGGTTTTCCTAGAAAATATTTTTGAAGAAGAGCATGATCGAAATTTGGCTCACCAGCAGTGAGAGTATTCCGCACTGGGTAGGAAAGCTGTATATTCCAAGGATGCAAAGTTGTTCTTCACTTCTAAAATATTTTTTTCAAATTCTAAATATATTCTGAATTGAATGATTTCATATAAAATATTAGCAATTAAATATGAATTTGGAATTTGAAACGAATATTTTAAAACTTAAGAACTGCTTTGCATCCTTGGACAATACAGCTTTCCTACCTAGTGCGGAATACTCTCACTGCTTGTGAGCCAAATTTCGATCATGCTCTTCTTCAAAAATGTTTTCTAGGAAAACCGGGAGGTGCCAAAGAAATTAAAAACCTCTGAATGATGACATATTATTGTATAATCTGAAACGAATAAGAAACTTTTGGAAAAGCAATGTACAGGGTGTTTTTTTTTCAATTGCACAATTAATCTGAAATTCTAAAATTATCATAATTACAACACTGTATTTTGAGAGACTTTTGCGATTATTGAATGTACTCGTTCAGATTGTTCTATACTGCAAATTTCATCAAAATTGAATGAGCCGTACCAAAGTTATCAATGAAAAAAGAATCGATTGGAGCGAAATTGCGACATTGTCTTTTTTTGATGGAATTTTCTCAGAAAACTAGAAGTGTGCCAACAAAAATTAGAAACTCTCAAATAATGACTTATTATAGTAGAATCGTAAACAGATAGCGTAGTTTTTGGAAATGCGATGTACAGGGTGTGTTTTCAACCTGCTCAATCAACCTGGAATTATCACAATAACAACCTCTCATTTTGAAAAGAACTTTGAAATTAATGAATGTCCTCATCAATATTGTTCTTCGCTGAAAATTTCTCTAAAATCGAATAAGCCATACCAAAGTTATCAATAAAAGTAAAATCGGTCGAATCGGATAAATCACCCTGTATATTCTCAATAGAGTCCCCCAACCATAAACCAAACAGTGTTCCGAGACTGTCTTGACTAGTGTAAACTTATCCCAAAATCTGACGGTCTCCTCCGGAATCACCCTGCATATTACTTATTATAGAAACTTACAAGGCAATAAATTATAATATTGACAATAAAATTAACTTCTTAATATGAGCATATTCAACATTCTTCTGCAAAGAATGCGAAGTGCGAAATTACTAGTATCGAGAAATGAAAAATTCTGAAATAAAC
Organism: Myrrha octodecimguttata; assembly: GCA_958510865.1. NCBI lineage: Eukaryota > Metazoa > Arthropoda > Insecta > Coleoptera > Coccinellidae > Myrrha > Myrrha octodecimguttata. The sequence goes on from OY294056.1 coordinate 81,216,545, forward strand.
TGATCCTAGAGCTTTCCTCAGAAATATAAGAATGTGTTTCTGTATTCATGTATATTGTATGATTTTGATATAATATGGAAATCGATGGTAAGTAAGGCCTATGTGAACTGAATTGAAAACAATAAAAAATTCATTTCATTTGGGAATATCTTAGAAATCAATGACACTGATGATCTAGCCAAACGATGTAATTCAATTCTTTCAACATTCGCATTTATCTTTATCCTATGTTTTAATAGTTAATCAAAGATAATTATCACAGGCGAATAAACATTAGTAGAGCATTTTCAATAATATGTTATTTCGTAGCTTTTTGTGGAGATGATTAGTCCTTGCAAGGCAGTGACTACTCTATTGCAAATACTAAGACTGCATTTGCGTATATACATTAATACATTTACATAATCAATGTGGTGGATGCGATCCTTAAAACAGTCCATTTATGGGCAAGCTCTTCGATTTGAGTACCTCCAATTACTTTTAGTGAAAGGCTAGTCATAGATAAGTATAATGGTGGATGCGCAGAATAACTGTAGAAAATATCGTTCCTAAATTTGGTGGATGCGTATCATCAGTATCGCAACTTATAAATATTCCCGGTTGATTTTTTATAGATTCGATGGATCGAGCTTCTTTCCTCAATGTGAAGTAATTGATTTATAAAATCGAATGGATTATGAATCATGACTTGCAAAAAAGTTATCACAAATTAGTTTTCTTATGTCGTGGAGCTTCTACTTCTCGTTGTTTGCAGCCAACATTACATATTTTCAGTTACATTTCTTTGTGTTCTCAACTACAATTAACCTGAACATGCGCGCAAATGCTGCAGACTCCACGTCAGTGCTTTTTTAGGTTTTTTTGAGTTATTCCGGAACATGCGCTCAAAAAAGAACGATACCGAAGAAAAAACTACTAAATTTCAAACAATTCTTTCAAATCCGTCCTGAAGTTATGGTCGTATCGAACTGAAATCTGGTACACTGCTGTGAAATATGAAGCCCAAAGTGTGCGCTAAATTTTTTTCAAATATGATGAACAGTTTCCGAAAGAAGAATTCAAAAAAGTCTTTTTAAAATTTACTGACCGTAATGATCTCAACAGAAATTTGCGAAAAGTTGTGAGTCGTTATACTCCAACTAACTGCCAAGTTTCGATTCAATCGTTCCCGAATTATCACGGATATAACCTCAAACTTCAAATAAATAAACTCTAAAATTTTGAAATGCAACTTACCCTGAAAGTTTCCTACCGATAGGAATCTCTGTACGACCGGAATCGTGCATTGATTTTGACATCGGATTATATTTATCAATTTCACAACAATTGTTTCGTCACTTACATTATGTTTTCATCAGGTCAGTATGGTAACCATGCGATTACAATTGTTTTGAAATTAATAAATATGCGCGGAAATAAAGTACTTCACTTTAATCAATATCAAGATGAATTTCCATCATGTAAAGGCCTAAAAATGATATATTTGACAATTTAATTATGAAATTCCTACATTATCGAATTTGATATTGAAAGTATATTCGAGTTTTTGAATGAAGGAGTAAAGGCAATTTCTATGATATTCATTGAAATAATTCATTCATTTAGCTATGCTCTGTGAAATTGGTCCGAAATTTGTGACAATTTTGGAAATTTGTAATTTCTTTTGTGTATGTTAGGGCTGGGGTTTATTCGTTTCTCTTCGTTATCTATGAGGGAAATTATGTTTTTTTCTTGGAAATAGTTATTTTTGGTTATTGGAATGACCATCTTCTGAAGGAATTCAAAAAGCTTCATGAATTATCCAAGAAACAAAAATATGAAGGTCAAAATAATCCGCACGAAATAAAAAGGGGTTGATGTGACACCCTGTATATTCGCTTCCGCTATCCTCGACGTCAGTCGGACGGTTGCCGAACTCACCGCTCGATTGCCGACCCGCCTGATAAAACGAAGCTATCGTACTGCATATTTACGAACGTGTGGAATAATAGAGGTCTGTCTCTTTCTGGGCGTCCGTAAGCGATACGCCTCGGCACAGCAGCACGAAACACGTCCATGTGCGCTGTAGCCACGTTCGCATCGCTTGATGAACGCTCGTTCCAGCGTCTACTGCAGTTATAGCAATCCGAACACAGAAGGTTTAATCTCGAACTGAAGAGGTTGTTGTGAACAGAGAAGTTTTTCAAAGATGGACGATAATATCGACATGGAAAAATTGATAAGGGAGATACAAGAACGGCCTGCTATATGGAACATGGCGTCACCGGAATATTCTGATAGACTTAAGAGAAAACAGAGTTGGGAAGAAATCACAAATTTATTTGTTGGTGATTGTACGAAGGAGGAGAAACATATTATGGGTAAGTGATACACATACAGTAGAGATTGTGTTTACTTTTAAATATATATAAAAATATTTTTTCAAAGACTTTTGAATAGTTATTTTGTACAGCTCTGCGGAATTTCTGAAAAAAATTTCTGTGTAGGCATACTATACTTTCGAGTGTTACATTTGTGATATCTTATACCCGTTTTGAAATGGTGTATTCATTGCATATTATCTATCTCTCGTGATTAATTTCGAGGTTATGATAACCAGAAGAATATCGGATGGTACTTCAGAAATAACAAAAAAAATCGAGAAAAGCAGGGACGTTTGTGCGCATGTTCAAATTAGTGGTCGAAAAAATTTCCGTTATAATATGGTCATCTAAAAATTCTGCACAAAATTGTGCATCAGCGTTTGGCAACTAGGTATGCTTTCCATTCACTTTTATAAAGTATCCCTGTTGGCCATGACATTCTGACACATTCCAACGTGTGTATTTGGAAAATTTTACGTCATATTCCTGTCAGATAACTACGCAACATTGTCTTTTCTACATAGACGTCGTAGTAAAAGGGAAATTAATGAATTTGAGAAAATATTATGTGAATTCAATAATTCCAAAGACCTAGCGAACGTTGAAGAAATTTTTTTCTCTGTTGATACTGGAAATATTTCACGTATATAAACATGGTTGGAGGATTCAGTTATGCTATTTTCTTGTGCGGAAATCTAGAATCGAGAGTTGATCTTCAATGGAAAATAATGGGCAGAATAGTTCGTTTCTTTGTGAAAGTTCATTCGAAAGAAGAATAAAAGTACTCGAATAACCCGACAGAAAAACTTCTAAACGAACAGACGGACCCATGGAGTTCCCCACTTTCTGAAATTCTTGAGAAATATAAGCCCACAGAAAACATTTAAGTACCTTTTTGCACAACTTGAAATACTCCAGTATGAAAATGTTGGATAGCTTGTGATAAATTATTGATTCCAAATTATCAGGGTTACTATCAGAATAAGCAGATATCAATTTTACAAAGCACTTCCTAAAACTTTGTTTCTGCTTCTTCAAAACTACCTTCGGCATTTTTAGTTTCCAAGCGTGATGATTATATTGAGATTGAGACTATTAAGAGTAGAAATTAGCATTGGCGTCCCTGAGAATTATTTTGACATTGCCGATATTTCACGAATGCCAACCTGCGTCAGTTTTAAGTAAAAAAACTTGATAAACCTAAATCTTGTCCAACCGGGATACTTTATAAAAGTGGATGCAGTATACCAAGTTTGATTATGATCAGATTAGTATTTCTTGAGTTATTCCGGAAATTTCAACCATACCGAGGAAAAACAAAAACTCTTACATAATTTTTCACATTATCTCCGAAAATCGGAATCAAATCAAAATGGAATTTGCACACTGTTATGAAATATAGATGCGAAGTTCTGATATAGGATAAATAGTATCTGCGGAAAAAAATTTCTCGACAAAAATTTTAAAAATTTCTGATAGAATTTTATTTCGAAATTTACGACCCCAACAAAATTTTGCGAGCAACTGCGAGTCGGCTACAAACGTAACTATCAAGTTTTGATCCGAGTAGTACCTGAGACATCGAAGAAATAAACTGACATATTCACATAAGTAAATCTCCCAAACCGTTTAGCCGATTTGGTTCATAAAAGAATTCAACCGCCGCCTTTTCATACGCAAGCTACCTTATTTCCGGTCTGAAATTATCGTGGGAGAAGCAAGCCTGACAAAATCAATTTTGTCTTCAAATTTTTCATCGAGTCCAAAATAGTCGTTAAAGGCTAATTTCGAGAAAATTACAGACATTTGGGTAAAATGATAGCACGCCGTTACCTAGAACTTGCGCGCAAAAAGGAATGTACTATTATTTTCGTTTAATATTTAATTCAATATAAAATTAAGAGAAAAGAAATTAACAGATAATAATTTACATCGAAATGGTATTTACAAAAATTCAAAAAATAATATTGTGGATCAAAAGCTCTAAGTTACTCATTTAAATTTTTTCTGCAAAGCTAATGAATCAGAGTTAACGAAATAGTTTTGAAACGAGTTCCTTACCTTAAGTGCTTTGGGGTTTCCCCTACTTTTGCCATCTCTGGAAGGATAACGTATGCACCTTGGGATTGGCGCGAAATCATCACCACGATTTCCATGCCTTTTTCTGACGAAATTATGGAGGGTACAAACAGCCCTAATAATTTTTTCTGCCAAATCGTTATTGACATTCAGTTGCCTATGAAAAATTTTCCAATTATTACCAAAAATACTGAACGTGTCTTTGATGAATCGTAGTGCCATTGAATGCCTAAAGTTGAATAAGGCCTTTCCTTCTACTATTTTCTTACCACTTTATGGCCTCAGTAAATTTTGATACAGCGGAAAAGCTTCATTACCTACTATCACATAGGGATATATTTCATCATCACTTCCGATAGATGTTGCAGAAGGGATTTTGAGTGAATTATCCACTAATTTCTTATGCAGTTGTGTGTTCTGAAAGGCACCAGATTCAAAAGAATTTTCATATGAACCAACATCAACGAAGGTAAATGAACAATTAGTGTCGCACATAGCAAAAAGTTCTATCGAATCACCATTATTAGAAGCATGAGTCAGTTTTATGTGTTTTCCACCAATAGCTCCTATACAGTGAGGAAAATTAACACATTCTTCGAACCCCTTTGCAATTTGTTTCCATTTCTCTTCGGTGATATCCACAAATGGAACACTTGAAACACGCTTACAAATTGCATCACAAACATCCTTGACTATATTGCTGGCTGTTGACCTTCCAATTCGAAAAATACAGAATAAATCACTGAGAGTGCAACCAGAAGTTAAATACCTAAAATAAAATTTATTTTTCAGGAACCTTACTTCAAAAGAAATGGAAGAATGCAAGAGACCGCTATACTCGTGACCACAATTGTAGGGTTGGGGGAAAAGCCAAACCATGGGTTAAGAGAAAGACCCCGTATATGTTTGCTTCCCAAATGTCTTTTCTTTATGATACTGTACAGCTCCGATGTGCGGCAAATTCCACGTTGAATAACGAAAATGAAAATTCTCGGACATCAGATGATCATGTTATAATCAAGGAAGAAGCTGAAGCACCACTTACAACGCAAGAAAATACTCCAACAGATGTAAACTTAGAAGTAGATAGAAATGAGAGCGAAAATAATACTAGTCCAGCGAATAAGAAACTTAAAACATCTAAGAAAAAGGATATTCCTCTTGTCGAAGTTAAGTTGCTTGAAGCTTTGGAATACAACCTAAAGCGCCGTGAGGCCAAAGAAAAAGAAGAAGAAGATGATGATCGTCTATTCTTACTGTCAATGTTACCACATCTAAAAAAGCTACCTCCTCATATGAAATTAAGCGTTAGGATGGATATTTTACAGGCCGTCAACAAATATGTGATGCAAACAGCTATGATGACGCAAGATCAGTCAACACATTTTAATCCGTTTCCAGCCGAATCAGCAGATCAGCAAGATCTTATCGAAATTCATAAAGAAGAAATCTTATCAAGGACAGGTACCCCAGTCCTGTCTCCCAACGCATCTGTACATTCATTGTTTAGTAATTACTCAGCGAGCGACTGTGATGTTAAACCATTTTGACTTTAAGACTGTTAATTGTTCTTGCTCTCTAATTTTTCTCGATTTTATAAGAAATGTTGACCATTACCCAAGTTTTTTCTAATAAAAATATTTATCTATCGTGAATCTATCGTGAAGTAAAAATATTTATCTTCTCATATTGAATTATTCATTTCTTCATTATTCAACTATGTCTTTGAGCAATTCATAGTATCTATAAAGAAGCAATTTGAGTTATAATAAATCACTACTTCAACTCACTAGAGAGATATTGCAACTTTTGAATAGCGCAAGCGTTATGTTATTACGGTGCGCCATATATAACGTTTTGGTAGTTAACGTGGATTTAACGGTCGTTCCAGAAGTAGACGTAATAGAGAGATATTTCTATATCGGAAGGAATCGTTAAGCTTCGGGCTCTTCCGGCTCCGATCACTGTCATAGAAAAGCTGTTTGTTAATACGTTTTTCGGAATTAATTACACAACTTCCTCAGATTTTTTAAATCTATTTTGTAATGCATTCTACACACAACTGATATTAGACATTAAGATTTATTATTGCTACCACAGCAAATTTTTTTCATAGATATGTATTTGTCACTTTTTCACGAATTAAGAAATACTTTTGGATACAGCATGAGCTGGGGTTTCAAATTAGGAATGGTTTGAAACATGCCAATCATATTGTGCAATATTACTACTTCCACTTCTCCTGTAATAGCACCAGCTGAAATGACCACTTCCGATTCCATTTTGTCCAGAATCGAAAAACTAATGCAGAAATGCAAATTATTAAGCTTTAAGAGTTTAAACGTGAGATTGTAACACAAAAATCTGACGTCTCACATAACCTAACCAAACAACCTGATAACTAACGTAACGGTAACAAAAACGTGTAGCAATACGTCTACTACTGGAACGACCTTTGAATCCACGTTAACCACCAAAACGTTATATTTAGCCCACCGTAATAACATAACGCTTGCGCTATATATAACGTTTTGGTGGTTACCGTGGATTTAACGGTCGTTCCAGAAGTAGACGTATAGAGAGATTGCTACACGTTTTTGTTACCGTTACGTTAGTTATCAGTTTGTTTGGTTAGGTTATGTGAGACGTCAGATTTTTGTGTTACAAACTCACGTTTGAACTCCTAAAGCTTGCATGATAATTTGCATTTCTGCATTAGTTTTTTGATTTTGGACAAAATGAAAATGGAATCGGAAGCGGTAATTTCACGTGGTGCTAATGCAGAAGAAGTGGAACTAGCGATATTACACAATATAATTGGCATGGTTCAAACTATTCCTAATTTCAAACCCCTCAATTTGCTTCCAAAAGTATTTCTTAATTCGTGAAAAAGTAACAAATACCTATTTATGAAAAAAATTTGCTTAGGTAGCACTAATAAAACTTAATGTCTAATATCAGTTGTGTGTAAGAGGTATTGTAAAATAGATTTGAAAAATCGGAGGAAGTTGTGTAGTTAATTCCGAAAAACATATTCACAAACAGCTTTTCTATGACAGTGATCGGAGCCGGAAGAGCCCGAAGCTTAACGATTCCTTCCGATATAGAATAGCGCAACGTAAATTGCGGCTCGCAATTTTCCGTAAATAGCGGAAGACGCTAACGCTATTAACGTAGCGTTATTCTGAAACTGAATCTGCGCATGCTTAGATGTCAAAAATAACGTTTGCGTTAATAACGTCACACAAATTTGACACTGCAATATCTCTCTATTACGGTTACGCTAAAAATCACGTTTAGGTTTTAACGGTAATTCCAAAAGTAGACATATTGCTACACGTTTTTGTTATCGTGCGTAAGTTATCAGTTTGTTTGGCTAGGTTATGTGAGACGTCAGATTTTTGAGTTACAAACTCCTAAAGTTTGATCATTTGCATTTCTACATGAGTTTTTTGATTCTGGATAAAATGGAAAAGGAATCGGAAGCGGTAATTTCAGCTGGTGCTATTGCAGAAGAAGTGGAACTAGTTATATATTGAACAATATAACTGGCATGGTTCAAAATATTCCTAATTTCAAACCCCTCATGTTGCTTCCAAAAGTATTCCTTGATTCGTGAAAAAGCAACAAATACCTATATATGAAAAAAAAATGGCTGTGGTAGCACCAAGAAATCTTAATGTCTAATATCAGTTGTGTGTAGAATGCATTACAAAATAGATTTAAAAATCTGAGAAAGTTGTGTAATTAACACCAAAAAACATATTAACAAAAAGCTTCTCTATGACAGTGATCGGAGCCGGAAGGACCCGAAGCTTAACGAATCTTTCCGATATAGAATAGCGCACGTAAATTGCGGCTCGCAATTTTTCGTAAATAACGTTAGACGTTAACGCTATTAACATCGCGTTATTCTGAAAATGAATCTGCGCATGTTAGATGTAATATCGTTTCCTGTAATAACGTAACACAAATTTGACACTGCAATATCTCTCTATTATATTATAAATCGTAAATGAAGGGGAGGAAAATTGCCGAAGGCAATAAGAGGGTGCCCGGCTCAGACCAAGGGTAGGGAAAGAACCTACAAGGGCTCAAGGGTTCACACTGCATATTTAAACCTCAAAAATTAACGAAAACTACGAAAGAAAGTTGGTAATTTTTAGACTCCTGAAATCGCGAAAAATTCTGACAACTCTCGAGAATATTTTTGTTATTAGTCAATTAAGTTCTTTCTTTATACTTGTATTTTAAAAGTATATTATTCAACTTGGGGTAATGGTGATAACTCACTTGATGACTTCATCTGCGTGAGTTTATGACCTATTACAACTCGCTAAATAATATACTATTAAGTTATTACCTCAGTGTTATTACTAGTTTTTCTTCAGGTTGTATGCTGTCCCTCATCATTGTCTGTTGTTTCCTTATGTCATTCTCTATGTAACTGAGTAATTCTTTGAATGACTCTCTTGACATCCTCTCGAAGTCAAAAAACTTCTCGTCGTCCTGTTTTATTATTTCGTTGAAGTAATTGAACATACTTTTCTCTGGTCGTTCTTTAAGGATGCGATCTACCCATTTGCGTGGTGTCTTCTTATTCTTCTTCAACTGGCAATACATGAGGCCGACTATGGTTAACAATTCATCATCAGAATCAGAAATCATCGTTATGGAGATTGAAGATCAGTAAATTCTCCTTGAAGGCTCTGGATGAATGTTCCAAATTGTAGCGCACTTGCGCACTGTTCATCGAGACGACTACGCAGTGTTGCCACCTTCCGTACGTACAGTTTCGGTAGAAAGTTCGGAAAAAATCGGTATATTTCGGTAGATTTTTGAAAAACATAACTTTTCACCTATATATGGGTTATTTATTTAGTCTAAATACCATTTATCCGAAATATTGGGCATGAAATTCACTACGAATGAAGCAAAATTAAAAATAGATTTTATTAATTAAAAAATCATTATTTGAAAAACTAAACTTTTGAACAAAAAATCAATATTATAACAAAATAAATGAGTATCCGAAAAACTAATACCTATTGGAAACAACAAATATGCAAAAAAATAAATATGGTGACATGCCCTCATTAGGGATCCACAAAATTTATCAAGGGGAATCACAAAGTGCTCCCAGTTTTTAGCGATGTATTTATCAACTTTATAAAGGGACAACCTGTAATACATAAATCTGTATTACGTGTGGTATGCTTTGCGTTATAGATCTGCAACGTATAACCATTTATAACTTAAATTATGTATAAAATTATGCAATGGTAAGGAAACCTTCAAAATAATGTCGTAAAAGTCATGATTTCCTAGGATACCAGATGATACATTCACTCCATCAAATTTCGGTAGATTTATATATTAAAACTGCTGAAATAACTGTAGAGATCGTCTATTGGGAACTTCTGCGAAGATGCCAGCGCCCTGACGTATACATTTGGAACCTGTCCAAGCTAGTAGTTTTATGTAAACAAACCTTAGAAATGTGGTGGAGAACGAATATTTATTAAGCAGAGCTTGAATATTTAAAGAAATTATTATAATTTTGCGTAAGATTTCTTGAGAAGGAACTTTTCGTATGGATCACGATATAAAATCGTACTTTAAATCGTTCCTGGAGGATAATTTTGGTGTTATTTTAGTGTATGTTGCTTGGTGGATCAAAATGAACCAATATCTAAGTTTACTTGAATTTCTGGAAAAATAGACACCTCAGTAAGTAATTTGAGGACTCTTATTTATGTGAAGAAGTGCTGAATGCAGGCTATATTATGTGGTAAATCTAGAATCAGTCCAAATGATATGATTTATTCTTTGTTTACAAATGAGTGAATCAATAAAATGAAAACAGATTTTCTGCTTCAGTTCTTTTGCATCGTATTACTAAAGAAAAGGAAACAGATAGACATATAATTGATTTCATTTTCATATTACAGCAGCTCAAGATACACATACAAAATGAAAAATGTCACAGCTGGTTCAACCTACCTCCATATAGAAATGAAAAGTATTAATTAATGTATTTTTATGGATAACTTCAGCTATTATCAACTCTAACAGTATATCTAGTTTTTCTCAGGTTTTCAACTAGATCACTCTTTTAGAATATGATTTTGTGTAGAATGTGAATTAGGTAGCTGCAGAAGTGCTCGGTAGTTTTTCTGCAGCATTTTTCTTCAAAATTCCCTTATTTTCATATAACCTGAAAACATCATGACATGAAGTTTTTTCGAAATGAATACATTGTAGGTAATTTACCTTTATGAAAATAAACATCTTCAGAGAAATGCAGTGACATACTTTCATGTATTTCGTGACGTTTTTTCCAATCTTCAATTTCTAAAGCTAGGCTTTTCTTCTCATTGAGTTCCCTGCCAAATGATGCTGTTTCCAAATTAACTTTACTTTCATTTGGCTTTGAAAAAAATGAAAACTGGAAGCACTAGATGATCCTTTCTTTTTTGACCATGAATAACATTGAGTTGAGGTACACAACAATAGTCATTTCGGGAGGAAGCCATTTCGAATTAATAGAATCGAAAATTTTAATCGGAAAGAAAGGAATCGATTGATGAATATTACAAACACTTTCGGTATACCAAAATTTCAACTCGGAGAACAACACAAAAGCTCGAAAATGAACTCCAAAAGTAAGCAAATTACGTTAGAATAACAGGCACGTCGAAAAACTACTAGCTTGGAAGTGTTCGAATTTCTATCGCCAGAGGGCGCATCGCTTAGCAGTAGTTGCGAATCTTCGGGAATAACTTTCAAAACATAGGCGTCCTCTAGCGGAGCTCAGTTGAATTGGAGGAGTGTAGGGAAGCGAATAGCGAATGCACAATACAGTGCCGGGTCCAGGAAAAGTTTATCGGGGATCAGGATGGCACTCAAAATTGTTTATCATTGTTTTTTTATTTCTCAATTAGGTTGAAGAAGATTTCCTAGGTGAAAACTTCCGAAAGAGAGGTACCTAACACTTGGAATTTTGTCAGTTGGAGATCTTTAACTTAATAATTGGAGAAATAGCTACCGATCTGATCGATAGTTAGCGAGCGGTAGTTAGTTTTAAAATATGAGAAAGTTTGCTGAATTTAGTGAGGACTGCTATACTTTATACACGACTTCATTGGTAAAATTGGAATAATTCTATATTTTCTATAACCTAGAATAGAGTTGTCAATATGGACAACTTCATTTTTTCTGATTGCTGACAATTGTCAAGAGTCATCGAAATATATATGTTATTCAATGGGTGTTTTTTTTTGAGAGCTTGAGAACTTTCAATATTGACTTTCAATGCTTCAATAGTTGCTGATTTGTCGGAATAAACCAATGACCTAACATATCCTCATAAAAACTAATCGAGAGGCCATAAATCGCACGAACGAGGTCACCAGTTAACGTTGATTGATTTTTACGAGCTTGTTCTAGGGAACAGCGCGTTAACATTTCGTCACGATGTCTGCAATTTTCGAATTTTGAGCCGAATTGGGTTGAACTCCCTGAAGAAGAATCCGTGGTCAAATTCTGTCCGTCCGTATGTGCTCTAATTTTCAAAGGAAAAGAGTTAGCGACTTGAAACTGTCAGATTAGGTAAGGAGAGTCCAAATATCTCGGTTGAGTTCGTTAATGGTTGGAATCGGTTGGATAGTTTCGGAGTTAGGCCCATTTGAAGTTTTTCGGTTAATTCCTTGATATCTCATGAAGTATTGACTCGATAAAACTGACACTTTGTAGACAGTTTTGAAATACCAACGCGCAATTTAGAGAAAACTTCCGTGTTGATCTAGTTGTTACAAAATTTTCAAAAAATTTCATTCGAAAATTTTTGAAATTTTCGATGAAAAATTTTTTTCTCTGCAAATATTGATTAGATTTCAATGGAATTTAGCACAAACCTTAGAGTCAGTATTTAACAACAATGTTCCAAATTTCAATTCGATCGGATATTAACTTTCGGAGACATAAGGAAAAAAAATGTGCCGAATTTCATTGCTATTTGGAATTTTAACGTTATTTCCGCAATATCTCAAGAAGTACGAATGCAATCAGATTGAAACTATGTTATCAAGTGGAGATTACCAACACGCAACTGGGTGCAAAATTTCGTGTTGATCTAATTGTTAGAATTCGAACAGGCGCGTAAAGGCTCTTGACCTCACGACCATGATTTTTATAGATTTTTTAATTAATTTATGGTTGAGCATCTTGATGGAAACAAATGTTGTTGATGTTGAACTGATTAATTTTTGGAAACAAGAAATCTATCGGCTTGGTGCGATAGCGAAATTTAGGCGTCCTTAACACTCCGGCGCTGCAGCAGCAATATTATTTTCGGTTTCCTGTCTTGTTGATGGTTTCGTATAGAAAGGAGTAAAATAGTTACGAAAACGGTGAATATCTGCACGAATTGTCTGCTCACTAGGCTGATTATGTTGACCGTAAAATGGACGAAGTGCTGTACGAACTTCGAGACATCTGATTTTTTTTCGAAGTAACTGATTGAATTTCAGTGGCCTCTGTTCCCAATTGAGTTTTTCAGTTATTTCCTTCATTTCTCAGAATATTGAACTGAAGAAATATCAACAAAATGGGTTAAATGTACTGCATGTTTGAGAAGAACATCTTCAAAAACAAGGTGTAACTTAGCCCCCCTTCCAATCCAAGATTTTTGGGGCGCTGTCATCACGCTCGCAAAGTTTGTAAAAATTGATTGGAACCAACAGTATTAAATGCCCCCTATATACCAAATCTTTCTCTTCTATACTGAATTCGCATCGGCGTACTTTCACAAATTGACCACTATCTATCAATCGAGTGACCTATTCTAATATATATATATATATTCTTTTGAGAACGAGCATTACATTCTAAGATATATCACAGTGTTAGCAGAGGAAATGTAATGGGGTACCATACTTATTTGCGTATGATACAAGAGCACAGATAAAAACCTCAGGAAAAATTCTGTCTCCCCGTATAAGTGTAGTAATTTGTTTATAGAAGATGGATGGCATCTTTTTCATTGGGAAATAATTTTTTCGTCATCTTGAATTCATTTTGGCAAAATATCTTGACATAATATCTGAAACAGAAAGAGGGACAGAAAACCAGAATGAAGCAGTAAATAATATCACCTACATTTGCTCATGACCGAGAGGGTCTTTCGACCAGGTTCAGTCCTCCAAGCGATGATTTTCAGATCCTCAGATAAACGAAGAACGCTACAGGCCCCTTTATTGGGGAATCATCTCCCATAGATCCATAATTGTTCATTTCGAACTAGAAATCTAATAAAATATAGGGAATAAAGTGAAAAAATTGTGACATACCTATTCTAATATTTTATGTAGACAAAACGGAAAGGAAAAGGCTACGGGAAGTAAAATGAGAATCAACCTGAAGAGCAAACACTACGACTTGCTGGTAAATTACGGATTCGGCAACACAGCCACATTCAATTTTCATTAAACCCCGTAAATATCTCAAGGTCAGGCACCGGCTTACGGTGTGCATGCTTCAACGTTGCCAATAGCCGCGAGAAATATTGAACTCTGAGAAATTTCGACGTTAATTATTTTTTGAGTTTTTTTTTGATGTTCTTGATTTTTTTGTGAGAATGCCCAATGTTAGTAGTTTTTCCATTTTCACTCCATTTCCGTATTTATTTTCCCGAAAATTCTTGAATATAAAAAGTTGAAACATTGCGCATTCTTACAATTGTTTTTGACCATTTACACCCGGAAAAAAAGAACCTTGGCCCCCAAAATTCACCTCGTTGTATTCGAGGAATTGTTTGCTCTTAACATATGAATTCATTCAATACGGCGCAGTTAATTCTCGTGAAAAAGTTTCCGACATCGAGTCAGTTCTATTGTCAGAATCAATTTACCTGATATTTGCGCGAATTCAGTCTTCTTGTCTGATTTTTACTGGAGATAATTCAAAATATCTTCAGTTGTGAACGAAAAATAGAGACATTGGTTTTTCGCCAAAAAAAATAACTTTCTTCCAATTTGTTCGGAAGCAAGTTGAACACAAATGCGGCATCCAATGCCAATGTTAAATCGAAATAGAGAACAGTAGTGTTCTTGACAGATAAATCACCCGATGAATGTATGTCAGGTTATTACGTTTAAAAAATTGGGCGAGGTCTTAATCTCTAAAAATATACATTTGCCAATTCGATTTTGGCAAACCTGTTCAGAGGAATTTCTCCTGTTATCTTCGTCTTACTGCTGACACTGCTGTCAATATCCTCGAGATAGATTGCGATCATTTGTTTCGAGCGTGCAGGGAATAATTAGAGTTGGATCCAATGAAACTTTTCCTGGTAGAGCAAACTTTTTTTTTGAGCGAATCGCTCAAGGTTGTCGCCGTTGTCGATCCCGATTGCAGGAAGTGGGTAGGAAAGTAATTAATTAGGAAGTACATTGTCATGACGGTATTTAAAATGGATTAAAAATAGATGAATCGGAATCATGTGCTATTGTCATATGCTTGGCTAGAAAAGATTTCGAGATAATTCGGATTTGGAATTTTAATTTATATTGTGGCGGACAGTGCGGATCCATTTGGCAGATAATTTGAGCACAGTAATAACTGGATTGTTTTCACTGCTTTGTAACACGTATTACAATGGATTGAGCTAATTGTGTCACTGGATAGATATGACAGTTTATAAAATTCAGTTATTATCTGAAACTTCGATGTTTCATTCCGCAAATCATTCGAAAACTATCTTCATATCTTTTTTTTGTTTTGAGTCTTTCGTGTACAAAATATATTTTATACAAGCACTCTCCGTTATTTTTTGATTCAGTTCACGTATATTAGTTGTGGCAAATAAATATTTTCGATATCCTGTAGAATCTCAGTAGGTTATTTTCGGTATGTTTTCCTGCCAGCGTTGTTTTAGATGAGTATATTTAATTGAAAAAGAAGATCCTTTTTCATCCGAGTATTGAGTTGCTCTGAGAGTAGTTGCAGTTCCATTAGAAATAGTGGGAGATGAAATTTTTGCTCAGTCATTTAGTTTAGCGAAAAATTGGCTAGACAAGAGATAACTGTTAAATAAAATAGAATCATTAGGCTTGATGTGCCTAATTTGCATCGAGAATAAATTTGAAGATTTCGCCTCTCCCACAAGTTTTCAAGAAAAATTTTAAACATGAGAACTATGCTGTATTTTTGCACTTCTGAAGGATATGGTTGGATCCACCGAAGAAGAAATCTTGGTCAAATTCAATTGAGCCTATCGGTCGGACGATCCTAGAGTTAAAATCTTCTGAAATTATATTCTCACATTAACTTGGCAAATCAAATCTGACTAATTCAGTCAGTAACTATAGACTATCGATAAGAGTTATCGTAAACAAATTCACTAGAAAAAGTTTAAAAATCAAATATTCATAGCTCAGTATCCATTTTCAATCTGACAGATCCCTCTAAAATTCGGAAGTCACACTTAGGCTGTCTTCTCGATTAGATGTAATTGGTATTTTTCGAATTATTTCGAGATCAAATTTTCTGTTGAGTAGATGAAAGTATTAGGGTGATTTGACCAACTCATAAATTCGACTATCCTGTAATTTAGACAGGCTCGATATTTCTGCAATAAGTAATGGGGTTAATCACAAAACCCGAAGTCATGAACGGGTGAAATCTGCCCAATGAATCAACGGATGTTTAAGTTTGTTATTTTATTTTTCCAATAATATTTCTTGTTAATAAAGCTTATGCTTGATTATAAGAACGCAAAACTGTTTTTTGGACAAACGCTTCGGCTACAAATTCGAACAACGCGCATATTCTCTAGAATTTTTGAGAGCCTGATTTTTAAGAAAAACTGTAGATGTTCAAATAATTCTTATTAAGGAGAAAAACAGTGACAAATAATTAATATCTGTGATAAACTCTTGGAATCTTTGTGACCCCATTTTATCTCCTGACGAAACTTACTTGAAGCCCTATTTCATTCCGATCCCACCCTCCCGTAAATAAGTCTGAAATATACAAATCGATAAAATGCACGTCTTTGTGGATTTGAGAACACAATAAAAGACCTGAAGAAGGAAGGAACATTAATGAAACGAAAGGGTACAGGGGTAGGGTCTTTTGAATTCAGTTTCACCCCTGACAAACTGTACAATGGTCAATTTCGCACCTGAATTTGCAAACAAGGGGAGAACGATATGTTTGTACAAGGTCACTTTTACAATCGACGTTCAATTCCGAATTTTCGAGAATAATACTAGGGATCAAGACAAGTGGTATTATGTAATGTAAAGGAACGTGCAGGTAAAGGAAGTCGAAGAAAGAGGGTACTGATAATGCAGGAGGCAATTTTGTGGCGGCAAAAACGATATCTCATTCTGCCTGATAAGATTGAGTGCTTTGCGGCGTTGCCAAACTTGGGAAATATTCCTAAGTTTGGGTTAATTAGCATCCTCGTAACCAATTCATTCACTAGAAATCATAGTCAGTTTTAATATGGATATCATTCTGCCACCTTATTGGGGAATTTAGATGGAGGATTATTTGACTACTCATGGATTAAATTTGATTGACACAATGTTTCATTTTTCGAAATTACTATTTGAATTTCTGAATTATACAAAGAAATCATGCTTTGCAAACCTAAAACAGAAAAAATAAGTTGGATGAATTAACCACACCTTCGTCTAATTATTGCCTCAAAAAGTTGAGGCATATAAAGATAGGATGAGAAAGAATGAGATCATCCCAATTTATTATTGAGTTTGTCTAATGTTGGTCATAAATGTATTTATCATCCAGTTATCTGAAATCTTCATATACTGTAGAAGTAATTAGCTACAGCTTTCAAGGAATTCTGATCATAAAACTATCAAGTATGTTATTCACAGAAAAAAAAACTGTGAATTACTGTGGTTATCAACGAGAACTCAGTCTTTCGTTCGGCGAAGATAGTTTGGAAACGAAAATGCGTCCATGAAAACATTTCAGGGAAAAGTTTGTGTTACATCTGGCAACAGCGCACCATGTGACGATACGTCACTGACCGGCGCGAGCGCTGAACGCGATTTTGGTTCTATTCATAAAGTTGGCCGCGTGGTTTTCTGAATCCTAGTGACGAACGTGCTGAATTTCATACCGGTATCAGTATAGTGCCGAAAATCGATAATAAGTGAACGAACCGGCTTGTTGCGTATCAAAGTTCTGCCGAGCAAACAAAAATTTCCGAAAAAAGTCGCAAATCAACGTATAATGAGATAATTGTCGATTATGAAAATTTATTTAAAATTTTTATTATATAATTTATTCACACTGGTATTATCGAGGAAGAGGAAGAGGTTAAAGTGAGGAAGGTCCAGAAATTTTCAACAAGTTCCCCCAAGTTCCTTAATTATTTATAAAACACAAGTGATACATTATTTATTGTTGATTAGGTTTATATGATATTGTTTGTTACTTTGAAAATATTAGAAATGGAAAGCGATTCTTGATTTGAATCATTTTACGGATATCGACCTAAAATAAATACGAACAGTTAAAGTTAGAAGGGAACAAAATGACAAGCAACTCTAAAAACGGCAAAGACTTTCATAAAACCAAATACACTGTCGTTACTGTTGATGATAATGTTGATATCGCAAAAAAGAAACCAGGTGAGTCAATAATCAATTCAATAGTGCTGTATCATTCAAAAGTGATAAATATTCCGATTTATTATAGTGTATTTCTGATTATGTCAATATTTGTTTCTCCGTTTAAAATGGGATATTTCTTATTAACACCGAAAAATTTCACATCAATAAATATTGAATACTCAATGACAATACATATACGTTTTGTGACAAGTCTTATCTTTTAAGAAAAAAAATGTGCTGAAGTTCTTTATAGTCTAAATAGAATTTAATATCATAATTATTCTATTTCACGATGACAAAATTTCACTGAAGATTCTGATTTTTTTAATATATGGACCAAGATTGTTACTATTTTATTGAAATAGTGAATGAAATGTGAACCTTCACAAATATTCATTAACGATTGTTTTCACTTATCAGTTAATTGATTTTGCGATGAATTTCACTTGTAATAGAATCGAAAATAATTTCCTGAAATGATTTTCAAATATAATTTTCATTCTTATTTTTCAATGTCCAACATATTCATTATTTTGTGGACGAAACAATCATTATGAAATTATTCTACTTCAAAAACAGTTTGTAGGAGATAAAATCAGGAAAAACGAAAAATTTGAGAAGATAAGAAGTTCCAATAATACCTACTCACGAAAAAATTTTTTTTTCAAAAGAGTATAATATATGGATCGCTTTATAAAAGTTTTCCGATTAAATTTCAAAACAAAGTTTTACCTTGTTTTAAATTTGAATACATATCAAAATTAAGTTCGATACAATATGAAATTCGTTCCTTAAAAAGATGTTAATAATACATACAAACAAAAGTCTGTGTAATGAGCTAAAAATAATATGAGACGTTAAAAACATGGAAATTGATATTGGAGAATGACTCCCTGTCTATTTATTTTTTTTTCAAAGAATTCAGAAGTTAAAGATTATTATATATCTTCCGTTTAAAGTGCCCCGTTCGAGGCCTCTTTGTAGTTTCTGGAGCTGTAACATATGTTGGGTACCACGGATATTGAAAATAGTGTTTCAAAAATAAGTTGGAAACTCCCTTCAATAATGAGAATTATAGGAAACTTCTATCTTAATTGCTTTGTTTTCCAATAAACCATGGTAGTTCAACATTCCATTTCATTAACACCTGTGTAATGATTTCTCAAGTTGCAAAATGATACGTGACACATATTCTAAACCAAACATACTTCTATTGTTGTGGATATTCGATGGGATAACCAGTATTAGGTATTATTATTAAGAAATAGTATCAGTGAATGCATTTATACTTTTCTGTATCGGTTTTAACTGATGTGCAAATAAGCGCGAAAAATCAGGTTTTGTTCTCGCCAACCTGTAAATTTTGAAATGGGGTGTTTATTTTACTGATGGAATATTCAGAAGAATACCCTGTTTTGTGCTATTTTTCAAGGGACAAGTCTTGAATGATTAGATTAACAGTTGCTACATGGCCAGACTGATTAAGATCAGAATTCAGCATCCTAAACAGTTTTTACTCGCTTGTTCTAGGGAACAGTGCGTTATCATTTCGTCACGATGTCTGTAATTTTCGAGTTTTGAGCTGAAAATGGTCTTAAACGATTAGGTTGAACTCCCTGAAGAAGAATCCGTGGTCCAATTTGATTCTGTCCGTCCGCCCGTATGTGCTCTAACTTTCGAAGGAAAAGACTTAGCGAGTTGAAATTGTTAGGGTGAGTTTGGAGTCCAAATATCTCGGTTGAGTTCGTTAGTGGGTGAAATCGGTAGGGTAGTTTCGGAGTTAGGCCCATATGAAGTTTTGAGGTTAATTCCTCGATATGTCATGAAGTATTGATTCGATCGAATTGAAACTTCGTGGATAGATTCGGGATACTAACAAGCAACTTGGACCAAAATTTCGTGTGGATCCAGTTGTTACAAAAACTTCAAAAAATTTTATTCGAAAATTTTTGATAAAAATTTTTTTTTCTCTCGAAATATTTATTAGATTTCAATGGAATTCAGCAAAAACCTTAGAGTCAGTATATAACAACGATGTTTCACATCTCAATCCGATCCGATATTTACTTTCGGAGAAATGAATAAAAAATTGTGCGGAATCTCGTTATTTGGAATCTTGACGTTATTTCCGAAAAATCTCAAGAAGTACAAATACAATCAGATTGAAACTTCGTAGTCAGGTAGAGATTAGCAAGACGCAACTAGGTGTAAAATTTCGTGTTGATCTAATAGTTAGAATTTGAACAAGCGCGTAAAAGCTCCTGACCTCACGTCAGTGCTTTTCTAGATTTTTTCTTTGTATTAACAAGTATGCACAAATTGCGGTAAATTCGAATCTACTTTCAATAAGTTCATAGCAGGTTTGTTTCTTCTTATGTGGAAATTAATGATTGAGTTTTGTCTTATGGTTACCTTTTCAAATTGACACTCTTTATCATTCACAATCAACTGTCCTTTACTGGCGTTAACCTAGTGAGTTAATTTGATGTTTCAACAAGTAGTTTTCAAGTCTATAATTCATTCTTGGAAATAGAGGATACTATCAGCTGCCTACTTGAGAATGTTCATTGTAAATATTGACAACAATATCGTAATTATTATAAATAGCAACAAACATTCGTATTTGAGTATCATCACCTAGTACCCTTTTGGTCCTAATCTGTATTTCCACAAGGAGATATTTCCTAATCTTTTATCAGTTGATTCATACTGTTCCACATGGAGGGGTCAAATATTTCGCGGTTTATGATCGTCCTTCAGATAAGGCTCCAGACTGACGGGCTACGAACAGGGTGGAGTGTATTAGACTATTAGATTGGAGCAGTAGTGTATTAGAATTTTAGAGGCAATGTACAATTTCAGATTATGAAATATATTTTTGGAGGAAATGATAATAAACCTTTTGGATCTGTCGAATTCAGATAAGATTGTTTTGTAATTCATTGAGACATAATAGAGGGGTTACATAATTAACCCGAGATTTTGATTTTCCGCCATTTGAGTGTAAAGTTAAGCGTTGACAACCTTGAAAAAAAAATCTAGAAAAGCACTGCCGTAAAGGCAGCAGCTTTTGCGCGCATGTTCAATGTAGATGACCACTTCGGCGACGAATTTAAACATGCGCGCAAAAGGTGCTGCCTTCACAGCAGTGCTTTTCTAGATTTTTTTTTCGATAAATTACTGGATTTCAATTCGATCTAATCTGCGTTTTGGAAATATTGGAAAAATAAAATTTTGAATGGGTATATCTACGGAATCATTGGGCGGATTTTACCCATTCACGAATTCGACCTTCGTTATTAAATCCCAAACCTTCTCTACAAATATCGAGTTTCTAAGTTGTTTCTTTAGGAAGTTATTGTGTTCACGCAGTTGGCCGTTAGGCCGACCGAAAATAAAGATCAGATCGAATTGAAATTCAGTACTTCATCGAAAAATTACAGTTCGAAGGTTCATACAAAATTTAATGAGGATGATATGATAAGAAAATCACAGACATTTTTTTTCAAATTGTTCTAACACGATCATCACGAAATTTTGCATAAAGTTGTTTTTCAGCATCTTCAAACTAGCTGCGAAGGTTTATCAGGATTGAATTAGTATTTTTTGAGTTATACCGGAAAAACAACGATTTCACGAAGAAAACCTCGATATTCGACATATTTTTTCACAATATCTCCAAAACTTATGATCGTATCAAACTGAAATTTGGTACACTGTTGTGAAATATGGAGCTCAAAGTCCGAGTGGAATTCGTTTCCGGATATGATAAACGGTTTCCGAAAAAAAAATGTTTAGAAAAAAGTTTTGAAAAAAATTTTTTTTTTGATTTGTTGACAGTATGATCCTGACAAAATTCGGCTCAAAGTTGCGCGTCGTTATACTCCACCTAACTGCAATGTTTAAATCCAATCGCTCGAGTAGTTTCTGAAATGAAAATAAATAACTTCAAAATTTCAAGTTGCTATAACTCCGAAGCTATTTGACCTTGGCCCATTAACGGACATAACCGCGGCATTCCAATGCGCGATCTACCCTGAAAGTTTCAAGTCGCAAGCTCATTCCGTTCGACAGTTATCGTGTCGTCGGCCGGCCGGCTGGCCGGACAGAAAATCGAAAATTACAGACATTTGGACAAAACGATAGCACGCTGTTCCCCTAGAACATGCGCGCAAAAAAAATAATAAAAATCGCTCTTTTTTTAACGCAACGTCAGTGGTTTGTGGCAGACATCTGCCATTATGAAAATATGCGGTTTCTCATGAAATGTCACATTTCAAATTGTATGAATTTATTTCCACGTATATCGCTGGCTCTTCAACAAGTATAAGTAATTGGTTTTATACCCATATATTTCAAGGGATTGAATTAATGCAAACAGAAATTTTATTTTCGCCTTAATGTTGAAAAGACATAACATTACATGCATAATCCAAACTGCCACATATCGTCATTTTATGATTGCAATTGAGTACATAAATACATCATTCTTTTAAGACAATAGTTAAAAAAATACTCTTCAATATACTTATGAGTCCTCATCCATTGTGCTCGACTACCTCATATGACTAAGTACTTGTTTTGTTAAAAAGTGCCTATAATCACGGGTATAAACAATGTCTTGAGTGTGTTGAATATCCCGCCATTTTCTTGAACTTGAAATTATTCAACTACAAAAAAAGAATCGCGTGATTTTGGCGAGAGAGCATCTGACAACTCGAATATGAAGAATATGAAAAAATAAACAATGGTTACAGTTTGGGAAGAAAGGAAAATATTGATCAGTTTTACACCATCTACTCAATACTAAGAACTCATAGCGAAGAAATAAATCGCTATTTCACTCAATTTATTAAAATTAACCTTAACCTGAAAAAATGTCACAATGAGATTACCGTTGTGTATTATTGTTTAGTATTCGTTTGTTCGTTGTAAACGGAATAATATAAATGTCCGGTATGATATTTGAAAAAAATTTCTACCCTTTCATATAAATGGATTTATAGAATTCATTGCAATAATCAATAAAAATTCGTTACAATATTTGAATCAGAAATTTTTGGGGACTATCAATCTGTTAATTATTACGAGAAAAAAACAATTTTCGAACTCGGGATAATTAGAATTTGTTCACATAAATTGCTCGAGCTAATCGAGATGAAAGTAACGATCGAGCCAACAGACCCTACAGTGGCGAAATCACTCTCCCAGAATTTTTAGAATACTGTTCTATCTTTAGAAACGATGTAAGGTGTCGTTTTTAAATAGGACCCATAATTTAATTTCCTCGCTTTTCTTGGTAGCAGTTAAATTGATGTCATCCAGACATAGTATCATGGATTTATATCTTATCAATTATCATATTCTTTTTTCCACTAACGAACCAATATTTAATAATGCTGTGAAATATTAAAAATCTAGAAAAGCACTGACGTGAGGTCAGGAGCTTTTCTCGTTTGTTCGAATTCTAACAATTACATCAACACGAAATTTCGCACCTAGTTGCGTGTTGGTAATCTCCACCCGATTACGTAGTTTCAATCTGATTGTTCTTATACTCCTTGAGAAATTGCGGAAATAACGTTAAAATTCCAAATGACAACGAAATTTGACACATTTTTACGCGCTTGTTCAAATTCTAAACTATTAGATCAACCAGAAACTTTCGCCTACTTGGGCGTTGGTAATCTTCACCTGATTAAGAAGTTTCACTCTGATTACATTTGTTCTTCTTGAGATATTGCGGAAATAACGTTAAAATTCCAAATATCAACGAAATTTGGCACATTTTTACGCGCTTGTTCAAATTCTAAACTATTAGATCAACAAGAAACTTTCGCCTACTTGGGCGTTGGTAATCTTCACTTGATTACGAAGTTTCACTCTGATTACATTTGTACTTCTTGAGATATTGCGGAAATAACGTTGAAATTCCAAATATCAACGAAATTTGGCACATTTTTACGCGCTTGTTCAAATTCTAAACTATTAGATCAACAAGAAACTTTCGCCTACTTGGGCGTTGGTAATCCTCACCTGATTACGAAGTTTTACTCTGATTACATTTGTACTTCTTGAGATATTGCGGAAATAACGTTAAAATTCTAAATAACAACGAAATTTAGCATATTTTTCTCCTTATATCTCCGAAAGTAAACATTGGATCGAATTGAAATTTGAAAGTTTGATGTCAAATACTGACCTTTAGGTTTCTGCCAAATTCCATTGAAATCTAATCAATATTTTCACAGAAAAAAAACATTTTCGAATAAAATTAAAAAAAATTTTTCTAACTACTGGATCCAAACGAAAATGTGCTCTAAGTTGCGCATTGGTATTCCAAAACTGTCCACGAAGTTTCAAACGAGCTTAACTCCGAAACTATCCAACCCTTTCCACCCATTAACGACCTCAACCGAGATATTTGGACTTCAAACCTGATCTGACAGTTTCAAGTCGCTAAGTATTTTCTTCGGAAGTTAGAGCTCATTCGGACGGACGGACAGAATTGAATTTGACCATGTATTCTACTTCAGGGAGTTCAACCCAATCGTTTAAGACCATTTCGGCTCAAAGTTCATTATTCGCCTATAATATTATGTCGGCATCGGGAAGTCTACCATATAAAATCCGAAATATTTACAGTTTACATGTCGTATCAAAACTTGTCGAATCAGAGCTTTTCTTTGATTTTCCAAGAGAATTATAGTGTTTTTTCGAAAATTCACGAAAACAAATTTATTTTGACGGATTTGAGTTATGATGATTCATTTCATCTAGTCAGAATTTGAATAATTACGCATATTTATTATGAAAGGAATTTATTATTTCATTATCTGTAGGTTTAGACTTGTGTGTTCATCAGCTCCTATTGGAAACATTTGGAACGTTAGATACGATTAATTTGTCGGATTTTATATTCTTCTGCCGAATTCTTATGATAACATGAACAAAAATAAATAGTTTATATTTCATAATTTGTAAGAAATTCATAACTTATGAATAGATGACTTCGGCCCAAGTTACCAACTCACAATTTTCTTCACAAATTTACTACCACTGGGGAACGGGAATTTCGGGACAAATTCGACATGATAAGGTTCGTGTTATTTATAAATATCCGTAGAAGATGCCTCGGCTCCTCAAACAAGATAATTCCTTCCAAATATAGGTTTTTCTTAAGATCATCCCCGATTGGCTGAAATTTAAGTTGGGATTCCTGATTTCATGTTAATAGTGTCAAATTTATATAGGATATGTTCCGCAAATCAACTTGGTTATTTCGGTTGCCAGTTTTCCATTCCGTAAATATGAAATATTTGGTTGGTTCCTGAGAAAAAGGTTAATTACGGGAATTTGATTGATAAACAAGCAATCTTTCTGTCACCAGAACGACAGTCAACGTTCTATGATAACATATCCATAGCATAGAACAATCTTTATTCACTTTATGATCCATAAAACATAGAAGAGACAACGATCAACAATGAAAAAATTACAGGGTATGGTCTATGGATCATACGGTGAATAAAGATTGTTCTATGCTACTTATATGTTACCATTAAACATTGATTGTCTTTCTGGTGCATAGACTTAATATGTCTATGTTCTGCCGACAGAAAGATTGCTTTTCCATCAATCAAATTCCATAATTAACCTTTTTTTTGGGAACCAACCGAATATTTCATATTTACAGATCGGAAAACAGGCAAACCGAAATAACCAAGTTGATTTGCGGAACATAACCTATATGAATTTGACACTATTAACATGAAATCAGGAATCCCAACTTAAATTTCAGCCAATCGGAGATAATCTTAACAAAAACCTATATTTGGAAGGAATTATCTTGTTTGAGGAGCCGAGGCATCTTTTACGGACAGTTATGAATAACACGAACCTTATCATGTCGAATTTGTCCCGAAATTCCTGTTCCCCAGTGATAGTAAATTTGTGAATAAAATTGTGGGTTGGCAACTTGAGCCGAAGTCGTCTATTCCTTCCAAATATACGGTTTTGTTAAGATCATCTCTGATTGGCTAAAATTTAAGTTGGGATTCCTGATGTCATGTTAATAGTGTCAAATTTATATAGGATATGTTCCGCAAATCAACTTGGTTATTTCGGTTGCCGGTTTTCCATTCCGTAAATATGAAATATTCGGTTGGTTCCTGAAAAAAAAGTTAATTACGGAATTTGATTGATGAAAAAACGTTCTTTCTGTCACCGGAACGATAGTCAATGTTCTATGGTAACATATCCATAGCATAGAACAGTCTGTATTTAATTTATGATCCATTGTACATAGAAGAGACAACAATCAACAATGGAAATAATTACTATGTATGGTCTATGGATCATAAGGTAAATAAAGATTGTTCTATGCTATGGATATGTTACCATAAAACATTGATTGTCGTTCTGGTGCATAGACTTAATATGTCTATGTTCTGGTGAAAGGAAGATTGCTTATTCGTCAATCAAATTCCGTAATTAACCTTTTTTTCAGGAACCAACCGAATATTTCATATTTACAGAACGGAAAACTGGCAACCGAAATAACCAAGTTTATTTGCGGAACATATAATTTATAAACTTGACACTGTTAACATGAAATTAGAAATCCCAACTTGAATTTCAGCCTAACAAAAACCTATATTTAAAAGGATTTATCTTATTTGAGGAGCCGAGGTATCTTTCACGGATGTTTATAAATAACGCGAACCTTATCATGTCGAATTTGTCCTGAAATTCCCGTTCCCCAGTGATAGTAAATTTGTGAAGGAAATTGTGGGTTGGCAACTTGGGCCGAAATCATCTATTCGATAATTATTAAAACCTTCAAACTTTATTAACTATACATTTTCATGAAGAAAGATGAATATTCACTCGCATATGCATGAACAAGCATATTTGTAAACACACTTTTAACCCAAACTGAGCCTTCAAAAAGGCCCATCCAAACTATGCCGATGCAAACTGTAAATGGGAATACTATACACAAATATTGCGACATATTGTAGATTCGCAACTGATTAAGGATAAATGTTTTTTATATCTAGTTCGCGCCGAATGCCATGGCCAAAGTCTATAATAATTAATTATGCTGTATTGCGGCTTCTTATGAAACTTGCAATTACAGCAATTATAGCATCATATTAAACATGTAGGTATTTTATTATGGTGAATCATCACAAATTACAAAGAATTCATTCAGAGAAATCGAACGATCAGCTTCAATTTCTGAATGTTTACTGTGGAGCAGGAATGACTAACGAGCTAATCTAGATGGAGATGATATTATTTTGTAGTTTTTGTTTATTTGACAGAACTATTGAAAATTGAATAAAAATTGTTTTTTATGGAGAACGCCCTCGCGGATTGCAGGATTGAACTATTTTTCAAGGGCAGTTTCTTGGAAACTAGGTTGTCTCATGAACAATACCGGAACACAAGAGATAAAAAAATTTCAAAAAGCACTGCCGTGAAGGCAGCAGCTTTTGCGCGCATGTTCAATGTAGATGACCGCTTCAGCAACGAATTTGAACATGCACGTAAAAGCTGCTGCCTTCACGGCAGTGCTTTTTGAATTTTGTTTTTGATAAATTACTGGATTTCAATTCGATCTAATCTGTATTTTCGGAAATATTGGAAAAATCATATTCAAAATCACGAATTCGACCTTCGTAATTAAGCCCCAAACCTACTCAACAAGGATCGAGTTTCTAAGTCGTTTCTTCCGGAAGTTATTGTATTTACGGTCAGCCTTACGGCCGTCTGCATAAACACAATAACTTCCGAAAGAAACAACTTAGAAACTCGATATTTCTAAAGGAGGTTTGGACCTCAATTACGAAGGCCCAATTCGTGAATGGGTAAAATACACCCAATGATTCCGCAGATATACCCCATTCAAAAATTTTCTTTTCCATTATTTCCAAAAATACAGATCAGATCGAATTGAAATCCAGTACTTCATCGAAAAATTACAGTTCGAAGGTTCATAAAGAATTTAATGAGGATGATATGATAAGAAAATCACAGAATTTTTTTTCAAATTGTTCTGATGACCGATTATCACGAAATTTTGCATAAAGTTGTCTTTCAGCATCTTCAAACTAGCTGCGAAGTTTTATCAGGACTGAATCAGTATTTCTCGAGTTACACCGAAAAAAACAACGATATCGAGAAGAAAACCTCGAAAGTTGACATATTTTTTCCCGATATTTCCAAAACTTATGATCGTATCGAACTGAAATTTGAAACACTGCTGTGAAATATGAAGCTCAAAGTGTGAGTGGAATTTTTTTGGATATGAGAAATGGTTTCCGAAAAAAAAAATATTTTGGAAAAAAATTTCTAAAAAAATTTTTTTTTCAATTTACTGACAATATGATCCTAACGAAATTTGGCTCAAAGTTGCGCATCGTTATACTCCACCTAACTGCCAAGTTCGAATCCACGCGCCCAAGTAGTTTCTGAAATAAATAACTTCAAAATTTCAAGTGCCTATAACTCCGAAGCTGATCGACCGATTTGGCCCATTAACCAACTTAACCGCGGCATTCTGATGCGCGACCTACTCTGAAAGTTGAAAATTGCTAGCTTGCTTCTGTCGATAGTTATCGTGTCGTCGGCCGGACGGATGGCCGGCCGACCGGACAGAATCGATTTTGACACCGGATTCGTCATGAGTGAGTCCAACCTAGTCGATTGAGACCATTTTCGGCTCAATCATCCAAAATTACAGACATTTGGACAAAACTATAGCACGCTGTTCCCCTAGAACATACGCGCAAAAAGCAAACTGTGACGTTTCAATCTGACTCTTTCATCAGACAAACGAGAAAACAATTCTTGAAGTTTTCTAGAGTGTCTGATGAAAAAGTCAGATTTGTATTCTGAAACGTCACAGTTCTGTTTGTTCATCTTTTGTATTGGTCTGTATTGTTCATTAGGCAACCTCTTTTTCAAGAAACTACCTTTGATAAATAGTTCAATCCGGCAATCCGCGAGAGCGCCTTCCATGAAAAACCATTTTATTTAATTTTTAATAGTTATATTTCAAAGATTGGGTGTGAAAACACAAATCCCCCCAAAATGAGGTTCAATCGATATGTTAATAATATTTTCTCGTAAACTAGGGAATTCCGAAGGAATATTTCAGTTATAAAAAAACTTCAACAAATAAACAAATGAATATCGATGTTGGATGCGATTTCGTTTACATTGAAATGTAGGAGTGAACAATGAGAGTTGTCATCATAGTCATTTTGAAGGACATAATCTGACTAAATCATCAGTCCATATTTCCATTATAGTATTTTCGAGTAATAACTTTTTTTGGTTGACAAATATTCCTAGCGGTGAACAACCAAACAGTTGTTTATTTTATGACGAATCTGATAGAACAACAAGGAAATTCTTTGAACACATGCGATTAGCCAGCATATTTTCATATTCTTGAGAGCATACAATAACTAGAATATAACGGGAATCATTTAGAGGTCATAAATCGTTTTTTTAAATTTTTTTTGTGTACAACTGGTTCAAAAAAAATAGAAAGAATGCGCAATGTTAACATTTTTTTGTTTCTAAGAATTTGACCTACTTTTTACGCGCTTGTTCTGGGGAACAGCGAGTTATCATTTCGTCACGATGTCTGTAGTTTTTACAATTTTGAGCTGAAAATGGTCTCGAACGACTAGGTTGGACTCACTGATGAAGAATCCGTAGTCAAAAACGATTCTGTACCGTCCGGCCGTGTGCGCTGTAACTTTCGAAAGGAGAGATCTAGAGTCTTGAAATTTTCAGGTTAGGTTAAGATCCTGAATATCTCGGTTAAGTTCGTTAATGGGCCAAATCTGCCGAATGGTTTTTGTGCTAAAGCCATTTGAAATTTAGATTTTTCAATAACTCGAAAAATATTTATCTGAAATGAAACTTGGTTGAAATAAAAATTTTTTTTTTTTTTAATTTTTTTTGAAAATTTTCATATTACGTTGAAATTTCACTGAAATTTCCAATTCATCATTTTGCAATGTGAACAAGCGCGTAAAAGCTGCTGACTTAACATCAGTGCTTTTCTAGATTTTTTGACAGTATGCATGTGAAACCGATGTTCATGACTCATGATTTGCTCCTGTTCATATAAGAACCTAATATTAATAGTGTTATGTTAAATGACTATTTTTCTTCTTCTTGTTATAGTATGGTTCGGAACGAGGCATTTCGTGACGTTCATGCTGTTTTTGGGCATGGCCAATGCTTATATAATGAGGACCAATATGTCTGTAGCTATTGTTGCTATGGTCAATCATACTGCTATCAGCAAGGTATCATCAGGACAAAATAATGTGGAAAGCGTAGACACAGAATGTGGACATTTTACTATTAATGGGGTGAGTTTCTGATGTTTGCCACACCATTTTCCAAGAAATGTCGTAAATCTTCACTAATAATATCCTCCATTTTCACATAAAATCCTTCATCTGTCTACACTGCAACCATGATACATTTGAATAGGAAAAATTCTGCGATATGTTGAAAAGGTATTTTTCTTCTGGATATGTACAGGGGAGAAAAATGTGTTCAGAACAACTAGATAAGTGTCCTGAATAGTTAAATCTTGGGCGGTTCTCGTGAGTTCCCGCCATCTGAAGGACGGCGCGCTCTTAGCGAAAGTTGTTTCGTCCCAGTGCCAAAGGTGGACTCATCAGATAGGCTGAATCCTCTGGCACCTGCCATTGACAACCGCAGAGGCCGCGTAGTGAGCCATGACCGACGCGCTTATGCTATGTTGGAATGAAGTAGCTAGCGAGCGTCAGTCAGTGGCGCCATCGTCTGGCAACTCAGTTAAACTACGCCGCCTACAAATCTAACGAAAATCACAATGGTTTGAATGTTGCACAAACTCCCTCTTCATATTCTAAAGAGCATTCGGGGGGTAATTGTGCCACTTTTGTCGACAATTCGCTGGAGAAATTCTTCCAGGGAGGCGCATTTTCGAAGTAAAATATACCTTGAACGAATAGTGAAATCTCAGAAATTTCTAACATATCACACAACCCATCTTCCCTATTCAAAATTCCAGGGCTTTGGATTGCTGTTCAGAGGGATAAAATGATTTGATGATGGATTTAAAGCCACAAATGATCTTCCTCGAGAACATAATCGACGGGTCTGAGCGATTTTCTAAATACCATGATTTTTTTACTAGAAAAGACCTCTCTTTTTATCAATGAGACACCCTGTACAATTGCTCAAGATGTGCGATGAACACACCGAATGAATGAGCTACCATTTGAAATCTACAGAGAGCTCTCATGAAGTTTTTCCTCATCATCACAATGTTGCAAGTAAACCATTCCTGAAATTTTTTGCAGTCATCCCACAAAGAGGCAGATGGCGAGTTTGAGTGGGAAACCGACGTCCAAGGCTATGTCCTTAGCTCCTTCTTCTACGGCTACGTCATAACGCAGATACCCTTCGGAATTTTGTCCAAGAGGTACGGCAACATCTACTTCCTCGGCGTCGGAATGCTGATCAACTCTTTGTTTGGTCTTCTGGTACCCATCTCTGCCAAATTTGGCATTTGGTGGTTAATCGCAGTGAGATTCATTCAAGGACTGGGCGAGGTAAGTAGATCTATTTCTGACGGCGTACAAAGTGAATAACTACATTTTTGTTCGGAATCATTCTTTCTGGTCT
Organism: Myrrha octodecimguttata; assembly: GCA_958510865.1. NCBI lineage: Eukaryota > Metazoa > Arthropoda > Insecta > Coleoptera > Coccinellidae > Myrrha > Myrrha octodecimguttata. The sequence continues at coordinate 81,248,346 of OY294056.1, forward strand.
TCTATTCCTCCAGCCGCTAGGCATGTTGAAGAGTTCATGTATCGGTTTCAAGAACAGAAATGTTGCTTTCATTCACTTTAGTACCTTGTATAGGTTTTCAATTGTACCTTTCTGGTCAGGGCCCCATAGTACCATGCACTCATGCTCTGCTGGCCAAATGGATCCCCCCAAACGAGAGAAGCAGAATGGGCGCTTTCGTATACGCAGGTATAATATTTCTGACTTTTTGTTTATATACAGTCAAAGTCTAACGTTTAGGGTGTTACGGTATGTAGAGTAAGGTTAGTTCATAGATAAGTGTTGATGATGAATTTTTAAGGATCACTAACTGCTCGTACTTAGGGTTCTTAGGTATTATAAAACTTAACTGAAAGTTATCTTTAACTTTAACTGAAAATTAACTTTTGCTCAAAAAAATCGGAATTATAAAAGTCTCATTTCTATCATAGACAAGAAATACTGTGATGATTTCTATGAAAAGGAGAATGAATTAGTTTGAGATTCTGTAATAAATCTAACCACCAATTTCTGGGTTGGAAAAGCTGGACTTCGGAAAAATACTCCCTTTCAAAATATGATAGGAATAAACAAATCCTTTATTGACAAATATTCGCACTATATATCAGGGAGCTCAATGGGTTGTGGTTTCCATAAAAATAGAATTACTGATTTGAGGGAGAGTTGCAATGATCAATTTTGAATTCTTATACTTTTTACAATATGGAAGGGGTGTTTGGGTATTTATTCGGTCACCTAACTAATGAATATATTGGAAATGAAAGCTTAAAAGGAAAAACTTTGACAATAATGAAATACATTCAATTCAGGAATTATATTATATAACAATTACAATAAAATTTGTCCAAATCCAATTAGGTACAGAATTTTTTACAAATACTTCACTCTTCACCAACGGGCAAGTACTTTCAACTGACACTGGGAGTGGTAATAATCTCAACACTAAATTTGCAAAAATTGTCATTCAATTAAAAAATATGGTAATGTTTTGTGTGGCTCAGGGTTATCGAGCCCTGATATCTAGAGTTTGTACAGCTACCAGCTTGGCCGTTACTATAAGAAAAGTATCCATTGCAATTGTGTTGATTTCCTTTCATCTTAAAAGTTAAATGATGTGTATAAATTATTATGCTTCATTACGCATTTATAACTTTTATCTGTTATATTAGGCACCGAAAAGAATACATGCCAATGATTTATTTTCATTACAATAATATGCCATGATGAACTCTCGAGATTGGATTCTTACTCGAGTGAGGTTTATAGCAGGCATTTTGATGTAAATAGATAATAAGTATGCAATTTTCCATGGGACATTTCTGATAATTCAGTCAGTATAGTTGATTTGTGAAAACCCCTAAAATCTCCAGCAACTATCAAGAAAGAACAAGATGCATAAACTCTGCATGTAGCAATACATTTGCATCACTATGAATATGTATTCCATTACAGGCGTACAGTGTCCAGATAAGCGAAATCGGTTTTTGAATTCCGATTCTTCCCATAAGTTCAAATGGTTCTGCCGATTTCTAAATATCCTTTCTTAACAAGGATATTCAACAATTTTCATGGCATCATCGTCATAGTCAGTTAAAAGTTCTTCAAAAATGAAGTGAATATCTCTCAACGAGGATGTTCAACAATATTCATGTCATCTTCGTCATCGTGAATTAAAAGTCCTTTAAAAATGAAGTGAATCATATATTGCTAACATGTTTTCAAAAATATTATAACAACAAACAAATCGAGGTTATATTCCCCTTACGTCAGCCGAAAAGACAGAGAATCTGTGGAAAATAAGGATTTAACTTCAACTTTAACTATAATTGATACCCAAACCACCTGATAAAGATAACCCTGCAAATCTAACTTTAACTGGAAATTACTGCTTAATTTTCAGTTAAAGTTAAAGTTAACTTCCCGTTAAGTTTTATAATACCGGCCCTTAGTAGGTCCGTATAGAGTGACAGAAAAGTAATGTTCGGATGATGTCAGGGTTTGAACCTTTGAATGAAGAACAACAGGAGGGAGCATAACGCTTCTCTACTTCGTATATCACTGCGACGCAATCGCCCATATTGAACCTCCAAGTATGACTCATGTTAGTTAGTTTCTTCGAACAAAGAAGTCTCGGAACAAGTTGTTCTCTCTTCAAAGTGAAAGGGAAGTCGGCCATATGCAACCTCCATCCCGGGACCACTATGTGAGGCCTTATGCTCCTTGCTGTTGTTCTTTATTCAGAGGTTTGAACGCCCAAAAAGGTATCTAGCATAGATAACCTCACTCATGTTACGGGACTTTTCGTGCGTGAGTTTCGATTGTTTTCATGAATCAGAGATTGTAGCTTCTAATGCCCTTAAGTTTATATTCCTTGCGGAATATTTAAAAGCATCTCTGAATATTCAGAATTTCGTACTTTTCTCGAAATGTTCCACCCTCAGAGCCGGATCTAGGATTTAATCTTTTGTGGCGACTTGTCAAAACGCTCCCTTGAGAAAATTCATTTTTCAACAACTACATAATTTTCATACTTGAGGTATTCATTGTATTTCGAAGAACTTTTCCATTCCCAATAATCTCTCATATTTTCATAAGGTGAGGAACAAAACTCTTAGTATTGGAAGAAGACCGCTTATAAATGTGAAGATATAATTCTATCGATACTATCTTCGAGTCCATTCGATTGATTACCTTCTAGGATCCTGGCACACCCCTAGCTTACCCTTTAAAGTTATGTCTATCGAAAATTATATACTATCGTGTTCGCGGCCAAATGATAGAATATAATTTGACGAAGAACTCTTGAACAGTAATGGTCGCTCAAGGCCCACTGAAATTTCAAAATTGCAGACATTTCTTTTAAGTCTGAATAATATAATAGCGCCCTGAATGAACGTTGAGCGCGCGAATATTCTCAAGAATATCATGAGTAGGCGAAGAAAATTGGCCTTGGAGTTGCCCAGAGATTCATTCAATAGATGAAATAAACCTGATTGGAAGTAAAAAAACCTCTTAAGGCACGAGTAATTTTCATGCCCGCTTAGACGATATAAACGCCCCGCACATAATATGTAAGATATTTTTGAGTTGATGCAATATGATGATATGTGTGCACTTTTTGCTGTATAAAATTATCACATATGCGAGAAAAGAAAAATATTCGGACAGTCTAGCCCCTCGGACGCAATCGTAGGGCGTTCGACAAGTGTAAAAATTGATACCTGGGGATTTTGTATGGTAACCACTTGTCGTTCCACATTATAGAACGAATTCATACAACTCATCCACGCTCTGGAAAATGTTTAAAGCATGAAATGAAAAGTCCTAATTTTCAATAAAAAATTCATAATTTTGCGCCCCGAGTTAGAGTGCGCCCGTGGCAAATGCCTCCTTCTTCACGCCCTAGATCCGGCTCTGTCCACCCAATAATGCATCAAAGTTTGGAATATTGGAAGAATGACAAGTACATCGTTTTCGGCAGATGCTACGTTTCGAGATAATCATCAGAACGAAAGTAAAGTTTTCTCAAGCTAATCCAATATTGCCTCACTTAGTATCATGTTGTCTCAAAATGTTGGTCCTAGATATGTCAAGATAACTTGTGGGCAAATGTAACGCGATGCATGCAAAATGAGAACGAATCATGCACGGTCAAGACATTTAATTAATCTACTCAATATTGGATTCCTTTTATCAGGGAAAACCAGATGTCAAGCATAACTTAGTTACCGAAGATTTACATTTTTCGTAACAATCTGACCGAACTATAAATTTGAGTAAAAAGGGTATATAGAAGTGAATGATCATGAAAAACATCAAAAACTCAATAACTATTGAAAGTTACGTAACATTGGTATTTGTAGGTACCTATAAGAGTTCACCAACTTGGACTTCTGACCGACAATACTTTTGGATTACTTTATATATTGGGTGCACGAGTTCATGCTACTATATTATGAGGAAATATACGATTCTCAGGCACCCTTATGTGTGCCATGTCTGGTTTTGACTAATACTCAGGTTTCTCACAAAATATGGCTTCTTTGTCGCCAATGCAGGTAACTGCTGAACACTGGCACTTTATCGACAATAGGCGTACTTTTTTGACAATGGAGTGTACTCTGCCGTCCTAAGCAAGAAGGCAGTATCTCCAATTTCTACTATTTTCGAATTTCCTCTTCCTATAGGCTCCTTACAGGATTATAAGTATACCTTGAAAAAGCTAGAGTTCATCCAATGATTGGATGAACGCCTACTGCTCTCTAGCTTTGTAAGGTATACTTATAATCGTGTAAGGAGCCTATAGGAAGAGGAAATTCGAAAATAGTAAAAATTGGAGATACTGCCTTCTTGCTTAGGACGGCAGTACTGTCGTCGATTGCAGCAGTCAATACTCCTGTTATCGATAAAGAAACCCCTCATTCTACTTAAGATGTGAAAAACTCATTCCATCATGAAATATACCCACGTTCATCGCATGTGATTGAAAACTGTCCACTCATTCGTTGAATGGTTTGAGTGTATATGATACGATCATTACGATCGTAATAATGGAAAAAAAATTCGGGAATTTTCATTTTGTTCATCCTTGCTCTGTACGGTGCTGAAAATTTGTTTTGGTTTTGTTTCACTGGGTGAAATTTATTCAAACTCATTTCAAGCTTATTGCTTATGAATTGAGGCATACTGTTGTGCAACTTCTTGCTGAATTTGCGTTGGGATTGTATAGTATGTAAATTCAAAAAAAATTGAAAATGTTCTCAATTTTTTCTGTGACCTATGTTCCTTCCGGACACTATTCATCACATCTCGATGAAATTGCGAACACACCAAGTCAGTGTTCCACAACACGGTGCCAAATTTCTTATTCTTGTTCTTATTTTCGGAAATATTAGGAAAAAATATGTAAAGTTACGTGATTTTGGTTTATTATTTGATAATATTGAATAATAAAAGTGAGTGATCGACCAGGCAGCAATTGATAAAGTCCGTGTCGCCATCATGTTAGCCAACATCCAGAATGGATAGGCACCAACAGAAGAAGAGGAAGATCGACCAAAAAAAAAATATCCCTTCTGAAAATTTCACAGTTTCCATTTTGAAGTATGTAGATTTGAATGAAATAATGGAAAAATCCGTCCGTCCGCCGTTCGTTGTCCGGGGCTTTTCTCTGAAAGTACTGAACCAAAATCCGTGAAACATTGGGTGGATTTCACCCATTCACGAATTCGGCCTTCGTAATCAAGGTCCAAACCTTCTCTACAAATATAGGGTTTCTTAGTAGTTTCTTTCGCCTAACGGCCGACTGCGTAAACACAATAACTTGCGAAGAAACAACTTAGAAACTCTTTATTTGCAGAGAAGGTTTTGACCTTAATTACGAAGGCCGAATTCGCATGGGTAAAATCCACCCAATGATTCCGCAGATATACCTATTAAAATTTTATTTTCCCAATATTTCCAAAAATACAGATCAGATCGAATTGAAATCCAGTAGTTCATCGGAATTTACAGTTCGAAGGTTCATACAGAATTAAATGAGGATGATATGATAAGAAAATCACAGAAATTTTTTCTTTTAAATTGTTCTAATGACACGATCATCACAAAATTCTGCATAAAGTTGTCTTTCAGCATGTTCAAACTAGCTGCGAAGTTTTATCAGGATTGAAACAGTATTTCTCGAGTTATACCAAAAAAAACAATCGAGAAGAAAACCTCGAAACTTGATATCTCCAAAACTAATGATCGTATCGAACTGAAATTTGGAGCACTGCTGTTAAATAAGCAGCTCAAAGTGCGAGTGGAATTTTTTTTGGATATCATAAAAGGTTTCCGACAAAAAAAATTTTTCGGAAAAAAATATTGAAAAAAATTTTTTTTTAAATCTACTGACAATATGATACCGACAAAATTTGGCTCAAAGTTGCGCGTCGTTGTACTCCACCTAATTGCCAAGTTTGAATCCAAGTGCTCAAGTAGTTTCTGAAATAAAAAATAAATAAGTTGCTATAACTCCGAAGCTATTACTCCGAAGCTATTCGACCTATTTGGGCCATTAACGAACTTAACCGCGGCATTCCAATGCGCGACCTACCACGGGCGGCCGGACAGAATCGATTTTGACAGCGGATTCGTCATCGGTGAGTCCAATCTAGTCGTTTGAGACCATTTTCGGCTCAATAATCGAAACTTACAGACATTTGGACGAAACGATAGCACGCTGTTTTCCTAGAAGATGCGCGCAAAAAAGTGACCGCTTAAGTAAAGAATTTGAACATACGCGGAAAAAGCTGCTTCTTTAGAATATTTCAGCTATCATGGGAATTCGTTTTCAATACTTTAATGATTGAGAGTTCAATAAACGTTCGAAACATAACTATTTATTTCCTATGCAATTATCAAAACAATAAACATTACGAAAACATAAGACTACCGAAAGTCCAACTTGCATATTTTATTCGCATCTAAAAACAACGGTCTATTTCATTATTCGATTGGCATTCTTTCTTTCAGATCGTACTGATCTATTGGGAATTAAATTGGAAAAGATTGGCTATATTACAGTTTTAAATATAGATGAACTTGAGTATCATTGAACGACAATAATTCAATGTTGAAGGTGAATATAATTTATTGTCGAATATCACTTCATGTTTGAACATGGAGATTATTCAATTGCTTCAGTGAATGAGTCTAGTTTTGGAAATTTGGAACCATTTCTGTCTGACGTAATTCGTGAATAAAAAGCTGGGCTAATTGAACAGAATGAATCATCGTGATGTTTTGCGAATCACGCAAATGAAAGCGGAAAATATAATTATTTTCGAAAACCTTCACGTCATGTTCGGAAATGTGGAACCAATTGCAAATTTTCAGTTGAAAGTGCAAATAAACAGCCGAAAAGAGATTTGCAGTATAATTTTTAAACAGGTCCAATTTGTAGACCTCGTATTCGAACAATATTTTTACTCGCTTGTTCTGGGGAACAGCGGGTTATCATTTCGTCACGTTGTCTGTAATTTTCGAATTTTGAGCCAAAATTGGTCTCTAACCACTAGGTAGGACTCACTGATGAAGAATCCGTGGTCGAAATTGATTCTGTCCGTCCAGCCGGCCGTGTGCACTATAACTTCCGAAAGGAAGAACCTAGAGTCTTGAAAGTTTCAGGTTAGGTTGAGATTCTGAATATCTCGGTTAAGTTCGTAAATGGGCCAAATCTGCTACAGCCATTTGAAATTTTGATTTTTCAATAACTCGAAAATTTTGCAATGTGAACAAGCGTTTTTTGAATTTTTTTTACCTTTATTTGTGAGAATTTTATTTAAATTCGAAATTTAGTCTGAGAAACCCGTTCGCATCGTTAGACTCGAATGAAATTTAATTGGGGACATAACCTCAGATTCCATTTTCAATTTCATCCACCTTTTGGATTTGTTCAGTTACGAACATTTTTGCGCCCATGTTCTGGGTAACAGCGTGCTATCGTTTTCTCAAAATGTCTGTAATTTTCGAGTTTTTTTCCGAAAATAGTCTCAAACGACTAGGTTGAACTCACTGATGACGAATCCGGTGTCAAAATCGATTCTGTCTGGCCTGGCGGCCGACGACACGATAACTGTGGAAAGAAGCGAGCTAGCGACTTGAAACGTTCAGATAAGGTGGCGCATCGGTTTGTGGCGGTTGAGTTCGCTAATGGGACAAATCGGTTGAATGGTTTCGTAGTTATGGCCATTAGAAATTTTGTGATTGATTTCCTGATATTTAGGGAACTACTCATGCGATTGAATTGAAACTTGACAGTTAGTTGAAGCATAATAACGCACAACTTTTCACAAGACTTCGTTGAGATCAGAGTGTCAGTAAATTTTGAAAAACATTTTTTTCGAAAAAAATTGGTTTTCCTGAAAATGTTCATTGAATCCGGAAAAAACTTCGGCTCATACCTTGAACTTCATATTTTACAGCAGTGTACCAAATTTTATTTCTATGTGACCATAATTTCTAGAGACATTGGGAAAACTATATAAAACTTCGTGGTTTTTTCTCGATTTCGTTGTTTCTTCCGTATAACAACTCAAAAATCACTAATTCAATCGAAATGAAAATTGGCAGCTAGTTTGACAATGTATCTGCATTCTTATTCTGCGGTCACCAAGGTGGGATGGTCTGAAGATCGGTAACAACAGTGAAAGAGCTGTAACCATTCTCCTTGGACACCGCTTCTTCGGTGAACAAGTTTTGGTTGATAAGCTCTGATCAAGGTGGAATATTTGTTGATATTTATCGACAGATATTCTTTGGGGTTCTGGTAGCTTATAACTTATTTTTTCCCTTGTTCCAAATGTGAGTGCAGATGCAGGAAATGTTTTAGATGATATGTACGAATGAATAACAAATTTTAATTTCCTGTACGTGGTTATTGAACTTAATGTTATGGTAAAAATGAATTTCCACCAAGTAGAGTCGGGATCAATCAATTCTTTGATTAGTATAAATAAGAAAAACAAAGGATTATCATTTTCAAGATAAAGTAAATGATTTTGAGAAGGTTAAGATGAATTATCAGAAAGGCGCATAGAATAATGTTAGATATTTTTGACCGACTATTCATTATTTTAAATATTCTTCAAGAGCAAAATCAGCGATTTGTTTTTTGTGATCATAAATTTTGGTTCTAGGTGCCCAATTCGGAACTGTCATATCCATGCCATTGAGTGGTTTGCTGTCTGTTTCACAATGGGGATGGCCATCTGTATTTTACGTATTTGGAGCCCTGGGAACTGTGTGGTGCATCTTCTTTTTAATTTTTGTCTATGAAGATCCATTCTCGAGTCCAAGAATAGACGACGAGGAAAGAAAATACATACAGAAAACGCTTGGAGTTATCAATGGTGCCGCTGTAAGGGTTATTTCCTGCATTTTAGGATTTTTTTATGGTTCTCTCATCGATTTACTTGTTGGAAAATATTGTCAGTTGCGTCGAGTGCAAGATGAAAATGATTTCGCATCATTTTGCTTGAGGCTGGAATTGTTTCGAAAGATTTCGTTTAGAATCCCAACATCACCATTATTATGATGCTTCCTATCCATATTCTTTGAAATATCGAATAGAATTGATTATCGCAGATTGCATTCGAGCGCATTGAACATTTCGTAAGAAGAATCTTGAAAATTCTGTAGGTTTATTATTTTGGCGGCATTGGATGCAAATTAGTTTTTGAATTTCAACCTCATGTTTTGAATCACCATGGCATAAAAGCATTGATATTTTCGAAACGTAAGGAATTTAATTTTTTCTTGGAAAACTAGGATTCATTTTGCGATACAATAAAGAACCAAAATTTGAGCAAACCACTATTGAGCAAGAATTTTCACGAGTTATCTTTTATCATTTTGATTATAATCTCAAGTTCACTTTGTTATTTCTCGGTATTGAAATTTCTCTTCGGAATATGTTTTTTAGCATTATTGTGATAATTTGAGATCGAAGGAATTTCATACGTTCAAAAAATATTGGAACATGTTGTTTTTTTCAGTTTTTTTCGAGTTTTTCAAGATTGAATAATTTTCCAGGCCCCCAAAATACCATGGAGGTCCATTGCCAAGTCATTGCCTTTCTGGGCTATACTTGTAGCCCACATGGGTCATAATTTCGGATACGAAACACTTATGACAGAGTTGCCAACTTATATGAAGCAGATTCTCCGATTTAGTATTAAAGATGTAAGTTTGAGTTTATTCTTGTGCTTCCAGTTGATATAGCTTTGTAATTACTGAATAAGATCTGGTATGTTTTTTGATAGAATGGATTTTTGTCATCGATGCCTTACCTCGCTATGTGGCTGTTCTCCATCTTCATAAGTCATGTCGCAGATTGGATGCTATCAAAGCCATACTTCACGCATACTGTTGTTAGAAAGTTAATCAATGCTATTGGTAAGTTCCATCTGCTTAGATCATAATTTTTTCTTGACTCATATTGCTTTCTGGTTATTCTAGGACAAATTCTATATTCTATTCAATTTCATTCGTTTTTGCGCGCATGTTCTAGAGGAACAGCGTGCTATCGTTTTGCCCAAATGTCTGTAATTTTTGAATTTTTCCCTAAAAATTGTTTTAAATGACTAGGTTGGACTCACTCATGACGAATTCGGTGTAAAAATCGATTCTGTCCGTTCGCCTGGCCTTGGAAACGATAACTGTCGAACGGAGCAAGATAGCAACTTGAAACTTTCAGGGTAGTTCGCGCATCGGAATGTCTCATCTGAGTTCTTGAATGGACCAAATCGGCCAAATGATTTCGGAGTTATAGCCATTTGAAATTTTGATGTTATTTCCCTGATATTTCAGGAAGTACTAAAGCGGTTGGATTGAAACTTGGCAGTTAGTTGGAGCATAACGACGCGCAACTTCACGCGAAATTTTGTTGTGATCGTATGGTCACTTGATTTAAGAAACAGTTTTTTCGAAAAACCTTGAGTTCAATATTTCACAGCTGTGTACCAAATTTCAATTTGATACGAATAATAGTTTCGGAGATATTGGTGAAAATATGTGAAATTTCGTGTTTTTTTCTCGATATCGTTGTTTTTTCGCTGTAACTCGAGAAATACTGATTCAATAATGATGAAAGTTCGCAGGTAGTTTTGAAAAGCCAAAGGACAACTTTGTGCGAAATTTCGTGATGATCGTTCCATTAGAACAATGAGAAAAAAAAATTCAAATTTTTGTTTCAAATATTCAATTTTCTGTATGAACCTTCGAACTATCAATTCTCGATAAAGTACTGGATTTCAATTCGATCTAATCTGTATTTTTGGAAATAGTGGGAAAATTTTTAATGGGTACATATATCTGCGGAATCATTGGGTGGATTTACCCATTCACGAATTCGGCTTTCGTAATTAATGTCCAAACCTATTATACAAATATCGAGTTTTTTCCTTCGGAAGTAATTGTGTTTACGGTCGCCTAATGATTCCGTTGATATACCCATTCAAAATTTTATTTCCTCAATTTTTCCAAAAATTAAAGATTAGATCGAATTGCAATCCAGTACTTCATCAAAAAAACCTGGAAAAGCACTACCATGAAGGCAGCAGCTTTTCCACGCATGTTTATATACGTAGCCAAAGCGGTCATTCTCCACTGAACATGCGCTGCTGCCTTCGCGGCCGTGCTTTTCTAGGTTTTTTATAGTAATTAACATTCCGAAATCCCAATCACAAGATGTGAATATTTTGGAAACTCGACTCAATAGATCCTCCAAAAATTTATTGTTTTGAAAAAATTCAATGAGAGAAACCCGAAATTACTAAAAATCAAATTGCCATACAGAGTTTCCATATACCTAGCATATGTTGTGCCCATCCAAAAAAAAACTTTGTCTGTCTCGTTCATAATCATAGTATTTATATTTGTATACGGTTAAATTGAATATTTTTCAGGGCAATTTGGTCCAGCAATAGCACTGATTGGGGCTTCCTTTACTGGTTGTAACAAATGGCTAACAGTAGCCATTTTGACTGTGGGTGTAGGTTTGAACGGTGGAATATATTCTGGTTTCAAGGTCAACCATTTGGATATATCACCACAATTTGCTGGCATACTCATGGCTCTTACTAACTGTCTGGCGAATCTGGCAGGTTTGCTTGCTCCAATTTATGCTGGCCATGTTGTCAAAGGAACGGTGAGTTGAATGTAACCCTTGTCCTATGTCCTTGAGTACTATAGGAAGAAGCCATGGACAATACTGACTCTTCAAAGAATTAAAATATCAGTTGTCATCCAGATACTGAGCTTTTTTGTCTCATTTCAGCCAAGCCAAGCAAAATGGAGAATTGTTTTCCTAACAGCAGCTGCTATATACATGGGCTGCTGTACTTTCTACGTCATGTTTGGTTCAGGTGAAAGACAACCGTGGGACCAAGATCCAAACCAAGAGAAAAATCAAAACGAGAAGAAAAAACGAGGACCAAAAGAAACTAAAATTGAGACAACGTGTGCCTAATTCAGACACTAATACATTGTGATTTTTTGAGATAAACATTTGTGAATACTGTAGAAATAATATGTTCGGAGCAAGGAGCTTGAAAATGGAACCTTCTTACGCTACAGTTGGAAGATTACTAAAAAATATATTGATTTTATTTAAGTAATTTACTGGGAGGTTATTGAAACATCTTAGAAAAAACCATAGACCTATTATCCTAATACGTCTATGGAAAAACGTTGATTTGAATTCCAATTCAATGTTCTTTGTATGTTTACTGTTTTCAATTTCCTTGTACTGAAACAATGATAATCATATTTTTTTAACTGTAGTATTTAGATTAGGTAGATCTTCCGTATGATGTGTGAATAGTGTAGAACACAAAAAAATGTTGTTACCTACATAAAAAGAACGTTTATATTCCATATATTTGAATTTTTTTAAAATGAATTTTTATTTCTCTCCGCCACTTAGTTTACTGAATATTATGTGCTAATACAGAAAAATAGCAACTCATCTGTCGCCAAAAGGATTTCAACGCAATTAGGATCGATCAAATAGGTAAAGGTGAGTTGGTTCGCCTAGGAGAAAACTAATGACATTAAAAAAATCGGATTATTGAGTTGATGCAGTTTATTCATCAGTACAGAATACAGTTTTATATATTCGGAAGAATGAAAACAATACAATATATATATATATATAAAAAGTTATGACATCAATAACTGGAGAATGCTAAACAGTTTTTATTGTAGGGTAAAAATGACTAGAACAAATATTGCACCTCACTTTGAAAGTCACATAGTGACGTGTATGTACAGAAAAATTATATTTCTATTACAGCATTGGCATTGTATTGAATATCACTATGAACTCTTGAAAAAGATTGATACAAATGCAAGATTTTTTTTATGTTATATGATGAATTAAATAATGTATTATATGAAGGAAAGATAAAATTTTGGCTAATCATAAATCTGAGGAGTTGTAGATATTGAAATTTTGATTAGTTCATCAAATTCAACATATATCCCACATTTTTGGGAAATAATTCAACAATGTATCGACAATTCTAGTAAATCCTCAGAAAAGTTAATGAAAATAGAGAATTTACATACATTCATAGAAAAAATTAGATTGATTTTAGTGACACATCAACAATCAGATTAAATATACGAGAATTGAAGAAATTATAATGCATGTACATGATATCACAAATTTCTAGTGAAGCTCGAATTACTATTCAATTTGTTTTTTTCAGTAAAATTTCAAAGACGCCAACAATGATCTGTTTTTTCGAGCAGGTGCGCCAAAAATATCTCATTGAGAAATATACCTATAAACATTTCGGTAAAGTATTGAGTGGAATAGTATAATTTTTATTTTTACTTCATTTCCTTCGAGCAACTATATTTCAGAATTTTATTCTTTGCTATCATCCTTCAGGATTGTCGCATTGCTTTATTATATTTACCAAACCAATTATTGTAGTATTGTAAAGTTTTACCTAATGATCTATGCGTTTTGTCGGGAAATATGTAACAATGGATGCTTCCAAACAGAAGCTTTCACTATCAATTAGATTATATAAAATTTTTCGAAAAGAAGTTGAACAAATATCAATGGAGATGATTTTTTTGATTCGTACCAGTGAACATCTATGGAAGAACTGCAAGTTAATGAATCTTAGTTTATGATGAGTGGATATCCATTGTTTGATCTACTCATGAGTGATGAGATTTCTATCGTTAAGATATAGATGAACAAGTTAAATTTATTATTCGCAGAAAATTTGCTCTTTATGAAGAGCATATTGATTTAAAACAAAATATTCATTGATTTTCCCATTCAGATGAGAAAATCTTCAGTTAGATACGCAAAAAAACTATATTTACTTTTCCAATGATCTAGTGATTGGGAATTTCACAAGATCAGTCTAATTCCATGACAGGTCCCTGAAAAAAGTTTACAGAAAGTTTTTTGGAAATGTCTTCTTCAACAGGAAGGTAGATTATACCACCATTATCGTCATAAAATTGTATAATTTGTAGATTGAAGCATTTCACAGAGGAATGTCGATTAAAATTTCACCAATAACGTATTTTTCTTAGCGATAGAATATCTCAAAAAATTGTACACTTACAATGAAAGGGAGGTAACAAGATTATATACTTAATTCTAAATTTCACCTTAGTTCTGACAAAAGAATAATTCAGTCAGTCCATTCGAGGTGAGGAATGTATTGCTAAAGCAATAATTCAAATACAATTATTGGAATGATTCTATTTCCTCTTAACGTTACTTATATCTTAATCTGAAAAAAGTTCAAATGCACTAAAAAGATGAACGACATTCATGTTTAGAGAGTGATTAAATAGAAAAATACTTCAGCTACTCAGGTATAGAGAGAATACTTTTTCAGACATATACAAGTTGGGTTTGTTACATTAGGTACATTATCACTATTTTATTATTTATGGTTAATATCATAGAATGAAATTATTGAACGACGTCGTAACCATAGTAATTACTTTATTTGGTCGAGTATAATACGTTGATATGTTCGAAGATGTTGATGAATCAAAGCAGAAATAATTGGGGAGAAGATCAAATTTGGTTTTTGTGAAATCTATATGTTCTATTCCTCAGAAAAAATCGAAAGATGACAGCTCCTCAATTCTATGGTGTACTTTTCGCTGTTAATCAGATTATTCTGAAGTACTTACATATCACTCTGTTTTTTTGCAAAATATTTGATGTACAGGGTGAAGTGGAAAAAATTTTTGACCCCATTTGGAACATTTACCTCCCAACATTTCCCTTTCACAAGAATAACTATGACAGATCTGCAATGTACAATTTCGATTGGAAAAACACTAACTAATATCTAAAAAGAAATGTGAAATAATCACTTAGAAACAGAGTTTTTCAATATTTTCCTAGTTCTAAGCCAAAACCTCTTCCCTTTAAATTTTCGGGTCGAGTACATCCACTTGTATTTGCATGCTGTCCATATATCTTATGTTGAACTTGTTGGCCTCCCCAGATAAATGGACAATTCCTCCGGATCGATTTCAATTAACTTGATTCAAGCAAGTAATCTGTCCTATTTTCGGAAGCTTGACCTGTGTTCATTTAACCCCGAGCTCATTCAACTATATTTCCGTGGGGGATTAAAATGAATACCCGTTGATCAGATAAAATCACTTGAAACGTACCTTTTCCAAAAAAAAGTGCTATAAGGTACACTATCTGAGGCACCTTATATCATTCGATATTTTTGTATAGTTTGATGGCCAGAACAAGAACGAAATTGAATATTGTTATGTATTAGAAATCTTTTAATTCAATACTACACGGGGGCGTTTATCTTTAACTTCCTGGACAGCCCATTTGAGCATACATTTTATTAATTATTATCCATAAAGAGAAAAAATGTTCGAGGTTCGATGCAAAAAGCGGGAAGTGAGAAGAGTGACAATAATTTTACTGTTGAAGATAGAATAAATCGAAATTACTTGGAAGTACAAGAGACGACAGTAGATAGCTAAACGACTCTACTAGAATCGAAGACCAAAGAGAAACTACTAGCGTCGAAGCAGTAACTATTTAAAGTCTTTTCGGGCCCTGGGTACAAAAGACCGTCGGAGCCTCTTGACGGCATTGATACTGAATCTCCTGTTTGGGGGCCTTTTCGTGCCCCTAGGCGGCCGAACCAGGCGCTCACTGGATGAACTGGCGCTGCGTGGAAGAGATTATCCGACAGCATTCCAGAGTCTGAAGGAATCAAATGGATCTTACTAAGGTTGTAGCCATGGGTGAATATTTTGGAGATGATATGAAAGAGATTACTGACTGAGAAGGACGACGTGATCTTTTTGGTATTTAAGTACTACAGCCTGAACAGGATAATACATAATAAATAATGCACTTCCTCAAAATGGCACCTTATATTCGTGATACCATTTGATGACTACATAATTGAGTAGGAATCAGCCGTGTTGAAAAGGAGTATTGAGTTATAAGTTGAATTTGCTTGATGAATTGGTGCTATATGCCGACATGAAGGCCAAATAGATATTTTGTGCATATATTTCAGGGCAAATTTTTACAGAATACTTAACAAATAATTTGAACTGGATGGAAATAAAAGTATAGAGTGTAGAAGAAACTTCTTAGAAGATAGCAACTGAAGTCGGCTGAACAAATTCATAATTTGAACGATACAAAAACAAAATTTGGTCTTCCCCCGCGAAAATTTATATCAATATACATGTTCACATATCCAAGAGCTCAAACCATCTTAAAACTACGACTAGATCGAACATCTGACTGAAAGCGAGCAAATCGAAACCTGTCTCCACAACTATCACAACTTTTCAGACCTCTAAACCTTACCTCCTGCATCTCACATTCCAGCTTTCTCTATCGCTTTCCTTCAAGCCCTGAAGAGGTGTTATGGTTGCAGAAACGGACCAAATTCCAGACAACTGGCCCATCGATTCCGTTTACACGTGCTGAACGAATTCTGGATTGAGGAATGAGAAGCCCATGAACTCTGTCTGATCGAGGTTCATCATGAACAGCTTATCGGTTGGCGTTAGATCGGTTTTCTCTGAGGTGAATTGCTTGTCGAAGTTGCTTACGTCTTTACGATGTTTCTGGAAGAAGTTTCGAATTGAGTTACTTGTTCGTTGGAGTATGCTTACGGTAATAGGTGGGGTAATGGGGTGAATAGGGCGAATTTGTCAGGCAAAATGGAAAGTTTCATGTTGTGGACAATTGGAGTTGAAACTTTTTAATTGCGTAAGACGTTGACGCCAATGGCAGAGGCGGTGTTATTTGAACGAACTTCTAGTGCCGAAGCCATTCATTTCATAAGTTATTAGGTGTTTGTATATGATGTTTCCATTCGGAATCTCATTTTCACAATATTTCTGAAAATTTAGATTCAATAGACGACTTCGGCCCAAGTTGCCAACCCACAATTTTCTTCACAAATTTACTATCACTGGGGAACGAAAATTTCAGAACAAATTCGACATGATAATGTTCGCGTTATCAATAAATATCCGTAAAAGATGCCTCGGCTCTTCAAACAAGATAATTCCTTCCAAATATAGGTTTTTGTTAGGCAGTAATTTAAGTTGGGATTCCTGATGTCATGTTAATGTAGTGTCAAGTATAAAAAGGATATGTTCCGCAAATCAACTTGATTACTTCGGTTGCCGGTTTTCCGTACTGTTTATATGAAATATTTGGTTTGTTCCTGAAAAAAAGGTTAATTATGGAATTTGATTGATGAAAAAGCAATCTTTCTGTCACCAGAACATAGACATATTAAGTCTATGCACCAGAACGACAATCAATGTTTTATGGTAACATATCCATAGCATAGAACAATCTTTATTTACCTTATGATCCATAGACCATACCTAGTAATTTTTCCATTATTGATTGTTGTCTCTTCTATGTTCTATGGATCATAAAGTAAATATAGATTGTTCTATGCTATGGATATAGTACCATAGAACATTGACTATCGTTCTGATGACAGAAAGAACGTTTTTTCGTCAATCAGATTCCGTAATTAACCTTCTTTTCAGGAACCAACCGAATATTTCATATTAACGGAATGGAGAACCGGCAACCGAAATAACCAAGTTGATTTGCGGAACATATCCTATAAAAATTTGACACTATTAACATGAAATCAGGAATCCCAACTTAAATTTCAGCCAATCAGAGATGTTTTCAACAAAACCCTATATTTGGGAGGAATTATCTTGTTTGAGGAGCCGGGGCACCGTTTACGGATATTTATTAATAACGCGAACCTTATCATGTTTAATTTGTCATGAAATTCCCGTTCCCCTGTAATAGTAAATTTGTGAAGAAAATTGTGGGATGGCAACTTGGGCCGAAGTCGTCTATTGAATTGAAATTCCGAATATAGTTCGATTGTGACGATTTGTTGATATTCGAAAAATACTTGAATACTTGAACGCAAAATCCTAAGGGGTGTTGTAGAATTTTGTAGGGATAATATGACTAGAAGATCGCGGAATATAAAATATTTGAAGTAGAATTATTTTTTAAATTGTTCTGATGGCATGATTATAACGAAATTCTGCACAAAAATGTGCATCAGCATCCTCCAAGTAGTTACCAAGTTTCATTATGGTTGGGTCAGTTTTTTTGAGATATTTCACCAAAAGCAAGGATACCGAGGAAGAAACCAAGAAATAAAACATATTCTTTCCCTATATCTCCGGAAATTGAGAAAGGATTCAGCGGAAATTTAGTGCATCGGTATGAAATCTAGGATTCGAAACTTCCGTTGAAATCTGAAAATAAAATTTCCAAAAAAAGTTTTCTTCAGAAAATAGTTCTTAAAATTTACTCACTACTAACAAATGCAAGTGGTTGCGCGTTTGTATATTACAACTTACTAGTAAGTTTGCATTCAATGGCACTAGTAGTTCCTGAGATAATGAGGACATAATGACCATAACTAAGAAACCATTTCGCTTCGACTTAACCGGCGCATTTTTAAATGCAACCTATCCTGAACGTTTCGAGATAAAAGGGTTATCCTTTCTCACGTTATCGTGCCTACAGCCGGACAGAATCGATTTTGACATCGCATTTGTCATCAGTGGTTCTATCCTGTCCCCTAGAACATGCGAGCAAAGATTTTGTATTTGTCATACTCACGATTTTTGGCTTGAATGGCGGTTGAACTTCCCTGAATTCTATCTTTTCCCAATCGATTCTCCTAAAGAATGCATGAACTCTCACATCTTCTTCTCCTCTAGCTCCACATCCCAGTCTTTTATTGGGATTTTTCGTGAGAAACTGGAATGAAAAATTAATGCATGCTAAAAAATTCAGTAGAAGCAACGAGATATATGGTCTCAGTTCCTATTAAATCTTCCATGACTTATAAGAGGACATATAACAAAGTGAATTTAAAATTACGTCCGAAAATCCATGGGAGATGAAGAACATTTTCTATTCCATAAATAATTTAGCCCCATACAGGTTGACTATAAAGCTGTACATATATGATTCTATGAATATGAGAACCAGCTAGTCTCAGACGAGAGTGTAAGGAATATTTGGAATATTTCATTTCTGCCGAAAATCACTGCTAACTTCACAAATTGAAGCCAATAATCGAACATGCTTATTTTTCTCATTTAGTTAACGAGACGATGTTATCTGCATTTGTAGTGCAGTGTATTATATATCGATTACTAGTATATTTTTTACGAGCAGTAATATAGGTCATAACTCACGCAGATGAAGTTGACAGCGCGAACTGGAGGAGAGTGCGGTTACTATTCGTGTGAGTTATTACCATTACAGTACAGAGAAAAAACCTTATTGACAAATCACAAAAAATTCTCGATGGTTTTCATAGTTTTCCGGAGATTCAAGAAACGTCAGGAAATTGCCAAATTTCTTTCGTAATTTCAGTACCTTTCCATTTATTTACGAGGTATAAAGTACTGCTAATCCTTCAGTCCTTCGGTTTATTCCCCACCGTCGGTCGGAACCGATGTCCCTTGCCTTCGTCGATTTCCCTCTCTTTCTTTTCAGATTTATTATAGTGAGTTATAATAGTTATTTTAAACCCCGTTGTTTTTTTACAGATACTATAAATTGCTCGAAGGCAGTTGAATAATAAATATATAATTTAATGGGAGTAGCATATTACATGTCTACGCATTCGTAGATTCGTTTACTTCATGGATAACTTTGCGAGTTCATCTGATTATTTTTCTGAGTTACCTCTAATCAGTTTCATGATAACAACCAAGAGACTTAGTCAATGGTGAAATACTTACTCCTTTACAAACATCTTTTGCTTCTTTGGACAAACTCTTAGGGTAGCTAACATTATGGTCTGTGATGGCTGCAAACAGCTCCTCCTCATCTTCTCCATCGAAAGGGGGCTGACCTACTAGCATCTCGTAGAGCAACACTCCGTAGGCCCACCAATCAACCGATTTGCCATAGGGTTGATAAAGAATTATCTGAAAATAGACCAGTTTGAAATAAATCGCTGCTTTCAATAATAGTAACATATTCGGAAGCACACACGATTATACTTTGCTGAAATCAATCCGGATGCAGTAGAATTTTGTTAAAAAAAAATGATGATGGAGAAGCATTCGAACAGTCTCCTCTTTTTCGTCTTATTGAAACACTATTTTTACGCAAGGCTCAGGCGGTAAATGATATCTCTCATCAAAGGCTCATCCGACCAAGGTTTGTGGCTTATTTGCATAATCCTGTCGAAATCACATATCTTTGGTTTCTATCATACAATGCATACCAAAAGAAGTTGGTAATATATTCTAACAAAAATTAAGAAGTCTTCCCTTTCTAATCTCATCTATACGATCTTTCCCGCTTGACTCAGGAGGAAATAGATAATTTTCGGCAAAAGATCATCGACCAAGGTTTATGGCTCATTCACATGCTTCTTCAGGTAACCCTACAAGATAAACTCTAACAGGATCAAATCGCATGACCCTCTATCCCAAGTAACACAAACTTCCCGGCGAGATATCTGAGAAGTCCTAACCCGGCTTTCACGCGAACTCCTAAATTGATTTCCTAAAGTGATCACAAACACAACATAATTTGGGAATTCGCAATGCGAGCTCCTAAAGTTATTGCATACGTAACAAGAATTAGATATTCACAATGTGAGTTCCTGAAGCCATCTCAGATGTAACCAGAATAAGAAATTCGCAATGCGAGTTCCTAAACTCATCACTGACATAACAAGAAAGGGAAATTCGCTGTGCGAGTTCCTGAAGTCATCTCAGACAGAACAAGAAAGAGAAATTCGCAATGCGAGTTCCTTAAGTCTTCCCAGACGTAACCAGAATAAGAAATTCGCAATGCGAGTTCCTAAAGTTATCACAGACATAACCAGAATAGGAAATTCGCAATGCAAGCTCCAAAGATCATCCCGAGTGTAACAACAATGGAACCTTTCGTTGTCCACTATTTATACATAGGCAAAATATGTGTTTGATTCATAGGAACGAAATAAATAACTTCGGAGAGGCTTCCTAGAAACCAACAGGATAATCGGCAAATATACCAAAATCAAATCAGTTAAAACATAATTCACATTGAATGTATCATATTTTGTTACTGGCTTTTATGGTTCCGAATTTTCCGGAAGGTTATGATGACAAAATCACGGCGTTTTTATACATTTGGTGGAGGAGTATATGCATTTCAGGTTGAAACCTGTATTAACAAGTAAGAGGTGTCTAGCAAATTCATAGTTCTGTTGTTGAATGAAGATTTTCCTTATACAATGGTTTAATACTAAAACTAGTTATCGGCTAGAATACTAGTTGATAACGAAACGAACCTAATTAAGTAGCATTTATGACTTCATTCATCACAAAGAAAGCTCTCTTTTTCACATTATCATATTTCTGGATTGAAACTCACTACCAGTATCGGTTAGACAACGGCAGACTTGTACAACATTATGCGAGTGGAAATTACGTTCTAAAATCTGAAGAATTCAGAGAATTCTCGAAAGAAAACAGAATATCAAAACTTTAATCGAAACTGCTTCATATTTTTCACGACATATTCGTCTGAATATCGACCAATCTGAGATCCGTTGTTTTTCCTCAAAGAAATCAACACATTTCTCATTCAAATACTAACAGGGATTCCAAATCAATATTTTGTTTCCATACACCCATTATAGTAGTATGGATATATTTTTCCAAGAACCGATAATTAATCTCCATTCATTTCCGAAACACAAATCAATATTCATCAAATCCATCTAACCTCCAGACGTAAGAACCGACAATCTAAGCTCTCATATTACGATTTCGTCTGGTATATCTCATTCACGGATCTCGCCATCTCGCGGATCTCATTCATATCCGAAATACGAATGAAGAATAAATATAAATTCCGACCGCGCTAAACAATACTCGAAGTCATCTAACCACCAGACGTAAGAACCGACAATCCAAGCGCTCATATTATACGATATCGCCTGGATGTCTTGATCACGGAACTCGCCATCTCGCGGATTCCTGGTAAAGTAGATATGTAAATCCTTGCATTGGGAATTTTCCCTGAGGCTGTTCGTAAGGACTTATGATCTGTGTCGACGAAGTGCTGTCGTGTCTGCTAATTTTTTGCATAGCGAGTCCGCAGAAGTCAGCATAAAATAATTTCAATAATCAACAGGAAACTTTCAAGAAATATAATTTAAATTTTAAATGTCAATATCTGATATCTGTACTTCCGGATATTGTCGCTAGGGGCATTTCCTGAAAATATCTCATGTCGTACTCCCAGAAATCTCGCGATGGGATGTATTTGAGAATTTCTCAAACTCTTCGCCATGAGACTGTGTGAGCGAATTTCCCATAAACCTCCCATTGTGGGAAGTTTAAGAATTTCCGCATGCGATATCTTCAGGATCTCTTCGAGAATATCGCTGTGGCGGACATTTGGAGGAAATATAGCACTCCCTGTGACTTCGTAGAGAAGTAGAAAAAGTACTCTCAATGTTCTGAGAAGATATCGCCGGCATATCTTTGAAACCTCTCTGTGTTGCCTGGGATATAACCTCCTCGAGAGATGACCATTCACTCAAATCGCTCGTGCTTGATGTCCCATGTAGCGTCAGCTGTGTAGCATTGTCTTTGGTCTCTATATCAACCAATTCAGTCCAAGAGGAGGAGGTTATCATCTGCCTATAGCGTTCGCCGTTGAGTTTGATGGCCTGGCCAACGTCCACACCAAAAAGTAACTTTTGGAGGATGCATTGGACGCTTTTTGGATCTCCTGTGTATTGGATTTGCCCCGAATTCGAAGATTTTATTTGTTGGCGTTAACATTCATCCAAAAATAGACATTATTGCTGAAGATGATTTTTTGGGGGCAATTAGGGTCAGTTCCCAACTGCTCCATGCTCTAATCAGTCCAGACACGTCGTAATACATGGTTGTTGTTCAGCATCAGCATCTGAGTCAGTTGAAATTTGTACATAAGCAGGTCCGAGTCACGACACAAAATCCGCTAATCTGTTGTTAAAGAAATGTCAAATTTTTCTGAGTGACGCAAAATCGAGTGCCTCGGATTCTCTGGGACACTCTTAAGTACAGCAGCGGTCTTCTCAGTAGATTTTGCATTTCGCAGATATATGGGTTCATACACCACACTTGTAGCGCCAAATAGGCGAAGTACGAGGAACGTTGTCCGAAGAGAGCACCCATTTTGATCAAATCATTCATTAGCCAGTTTGAAAACACGATATTCTTTTCCGAAAAAGTTACCTCAAGTATGGAGATGAACATGTATCTACCTCAAACTCCCGTTTCTAAGGGTAAATCGATATAGCTATTACGAAACCCAAACATATTCCGGCTTGTCGAACAGAACGTTGCTGTCAGAAGCCTAGGTGGAGGCGGGTTATTCAAAGTGCTCACAACTGCAGACAGGAGATCAAAGGAACCCGCCGTGCCACATTTCGCATAAATTATCCATTATGCTGTCCGTTGTACGACACTCAAAATCAACTATGAGCTAATGACCTAATTGTGATCTTAATGAGAGCCTGATGAAGAAGCCCTTTGGTTTAATCAATAATGTACAATCGGAGTTAATCGCTTGTACGAGGAATATCAGGCAAAGCAAACGTGTCGGTTGACTATGAAAGGAAATTATACCCAAACAGGAATGATGAAATATTGAACCAGATTGGGCGCTTACGCTGTAAACATGGCTGGAATGGCGAAGTTATCAGGCGGAATATCTAGCGTTCGTTGTCAAGTTTCATTGAATCATTCGAATAATAGATTTGATGTGAATTGCACGAATAGGGGGACTGTTAACTGTTAACTAATGCCAAACTATCAGGAGTGAAGTCAAATTAATGTTGACACTCTGATGTGTCTCCCTAATTCCGTTACTTAACGCTTTCAGCGTTAACAGAATAACGTGATTAATCTATAATTAGATAAGGAGCTCTGATCCTCGTCTTTTCTGGATTACTCAACAGGATGTATCTCTTTCATACCAAACAAATTCGAAAAAATAACTGACATGAAGCGCTTCTTCAAATTCGTCACACAATAGCTGGGCATACACGGACGTTAGTTACTTTCAATATGATTTTGAAGATGACACGCCTTACGATATGATAGAACGTGTGTATGACTTGGTGGGCGTGCCATGACTAAACGGGAGAGGTTTCAAGAGCAAACGCTACCGCGTGCTGGTAAATTAGGGCTTCGTGCATTTTGGCAACACAGCCACATTGAAGTTTCATAACACCCCGTTAATACTCGAGGTCAGGCACCTGCCTATGGTCTGCATGCTTCAACCTGTAGCCATGAGAAATATTATAATTCGTAGAAATTTCGATGTTGATAGGAGAAAACGGGGTATCGTTCTGCAGGCTTCAGTGATTATTTTTTGAAGATCAGGTTCCACACAGATGTTCTAGTTTTTCTCGTATTCAGAGGCACCAGTTTGGCAATTTCACTATGGGTTCCTTCCGACGAAATATTATCAAATCTATACGCCTCTTGAAGGTTTATTTCAAGAAAATACCCATTGACTATTCGACAAGAATCCCGCTATTCGACAGATGAGTATTCATTTACCAAGCTATCTTGAATTTGAGAAATGTCAGAGTTTTACCTGAAACACCAACTTGCTAAGTTTTGCCGGCTGGCACGTTTCTACACTGTGAAACGAGCGCTATGTAAACTCACTAAAAATGGTATGTTCTATATTTAACAATGGATAAACTATGGAATGCATACTTCAAAGAATGCATCAAGATCATCACAAATGAACAGGGTATTAAATAGAAAATAGAGAAGAAATATACAAGATGTCATCGCTTACCTCTGGAGCTATGTAATCTGGAGTTCCGCAGAAGGTTTTCGTAGTCTTATCACCGAGTATTCCTTCCTTACACATACCGAAATCTGCTATCTTTATATGGCCGTCCTGATCCAACAAGACGTTATCTAGTTTGAGGTCCCTGTACACGATTCCCCGACTGTGAAGGTAGAAGAGGCCAATGGCAATCTCCGCCGAATAAAACCTGAAAACAATTCGCATGCCACTCAAGCAAGCAACTCCGGCCACTTTGACTAGGATAGTTGATAATCGAAAGCAAGTACTTAATATTCAAACAGAATTACTGTATATAGAACTCACACTGCCACGGGCTCCTTGAATTTTCCACACTGTTGAATTTGGAACATCAAATCACCACCGTTGACGTATTCCATCACAAAATATAAACGATCCTGAAAAAAATTTAAATCATAGTTCTTTGCAGTTCATGATAAGCATAAGAATTTGCTCTCGTTCGCTCGAACAAGTTCGCAAAAAGGCAATATTGAGTTCTCCCTTAATTTACGAATGGTCCGAAATAAAAAAACCTGAAGAGCCATACCATTGTTTGAAAACACGAATGTAGTTGCACCAAAAACGGGGGTTTTGAAGATAAAGCCAAAACTCGCTTTTCCACCATGGTGCATTCGACATCGTCATCCTGAATGATGATGTCCTTCTTCAGGATTTTGATGGCATACAACTCATCTGTCCCTTTCCTTTCCGCCAACATGACCTGGAAAATAAGGATTTCAAGTTGAACGAAAAGGAGCATACAATTTTCGTTCTATAAATTTGATTTGGATGAAGATTGTGAATTGGATTGCAGGCGTGTTTAGTATGTATCAGATAAATATATAATATGTTGCGGCGCTTAAGTACAAGGTGTCTTGAAAGAGTATCAGGTGTTTGACAAAGTGGAGGCCACTAATTGATTCTATCGATAAATAATCTCTTTCTTGTGATTTTGCTGCAAAAATCTTGGTAAAAGACATCGGCACCATAACAAAATAACTGTTACCAAATTTGCAAAAAGGCAGTGAAGCCGAGTAACAACCTTACTGGGTTGATTGATCAAAATACTAGGAATCGTCGTCAGATCACGCTCATTGATTTACTTGTGAGCTCAATCTTCGAATCTTATATTTCGAGTTTCATCTCACACCTTATTCAATTAGAAAATAATAGATTTATACTGTCTAATGCCAATCTTCACCCTGCTTCACCCGCAAAAGAACGTTGGTAACAACGCTCAGACACATTGCTCGCAAGACTATTGTCCATTATCCTTTCTTCTCAAGTATCCCCATGAGACATAGTCGAAAGACCAGAAATCCGGACTGCTGGGGTCTAAGCAGGAAGTTTTCAGTTCAATGAACCTCTCAAGCTGTACATCCGTAGTCGATTGGCCTGAATAGTGACAATCAGTTTTTGAACTCATTGGGCAAAAGAGGCTTTCAAATGTATATATTTCCTCAAAATAAACCGTGAAGACGGATCTTTGATTTTCATTGCATCTTTATGTTTGAAGATGGATTTTGGTATCTCTGCACCTCTCAGACAAGCAACTGGCGGAGTTGATAGGATATTTTCAATCTTCTATGAACATTTCCTAATAATAATAATAATAATAATAATAATATAGTTTATTCTGATAAGCTACAGGTATAAACATTAATCACAGAGGCGCGAGCCTGTACGCGATTTATAATAGACTAATAAATAATTACAGTAGCCGTTATTTAAACTAAATAAAAATTTCCAATTTAACCAAATAAATTTCTAGTGACGAGGAAAAAAAAACCAGGGAACAAAACTGCATTCTCACTGTTTCTTCATAGGAACAATCGAAAAAAAACAAACCAGAAAACATCAGATTCCATCAAAAATAACAAAATCAACAAAGACGGATCTCGTTTTTCGCTATATACAGGGTTCTTGAGTTTATAGAGACAGCTTCGTGGAGGTTTTATGGGTTGAGGTCGTGAGGTAAGTATAATCTTGTTGACTGCAGATGTGGAGAACATGCTCATTGCGGATTTAATATGGAGTCGAAGTAAGCTCTCCCCTTTTCAATCACCCAATTTCTAAGTTTGATCTTTCGTGCTCTAGTACTTTCAATTTCTTTCAGGTCCTTGGGAACGATACCATATAAACGTGGTGCTAGATAGGTGAAACATCTCTGGCCTATACGTTTTACTGCTCTAGGTGTGAGATAACAATTCATCTTATTTCTTGTTTCATGTGTATGTCCAGTTGGTTGAGGTTGAATTTTTCCAGAGCTTATGGCTAGTAATATTTGTAGCACAAACAGTTGACAGGGGTTCATAATTTTGGATATTGCATACAAATCATCCGAAGGAAACAAAAGGGATTTTCTATAGATAATACGAAGTAACCACTTCTGTAAAACTTCCACTCGTTTCATATGACATTTGTATGCTCAACCCCATCCTATTATACCATATGCTATCTGAGGCCGACACAGTGCATTGTATATCATCTTCAAATGTGTTTGATCCAGGTACTTTTTGAGATACTTGAACTTATACAGCAAACATCTAAGTTTTCCCACTAATGAATCTATGTGTTTATCCCATTTCAGATGTCTGTCAACCGTAATTCCTAGATATTTCACATGATCGGCTTCGGGTATTGACGTTTTGCTGTCAATAACTAGATTCCCCATGTGTGGAAGTCCTGATTCGTAAGGAGCGAATGGTAAGTATCTTGTTTTATCAGCATTCATTGTGAGCTTATTTTCCTTAAACCATTGTCCCACTTCCAGAAGATCACTCTCGGTTTCTTCTTTTAGTCTTTCCCAAGTGCTATTCTCGTACATGATAACGGTATCGTCTGCAAAACTGATGGCCTCTCCCTTTTTTTCCATTAATAGCAAACTGTTCACATACATGATAAACAATATAGGCCCCAACACTGTTCCTTGTGGCACGCCATAGCTGATAGTTTTGGCATTGCTCTTCGTAGTGGCTATTTTCACATAATGCTTCCTATTTGATAAATAGCTCTTAATCAAGTCGTAAGCTTTTCCTCGGAAACCATTTGAAAACAATTTACGAAGCAGTTTTTTATGTGACACAGTGTCAAAGGCCTTTGTGAGGTCTATGAAAACGCACAGACCAACCTTACTTCCATCTAACCAACTATATATCTTTTCTATCAGCTTTTTTATCGCATCCTCAGTAGATTTTCCTGTCCTGAATCCGAACTGATTTTCAGATAGAATTTTGTTTTTTTCTAAAAAGTTGACAATACGAATCTTTATTACTTTTTCTATTATTTTGGCAATATTTGAAGTTAGACAAATCGGTCTATAGTTTGATATGATATAGTTGAATGGTGCATTCCTGAAATAATACTCCACCAGAATCACAGTGGGTTACTACTCTCAAATCCACGTATACTTTAGGCATCTGACGTACGTTCCAGAAACAATGTTTCTTATCTCAGGAGTTACACTAATATATTAGAGTGGTGAATTCCTCTGGTAACATCTTGTCCTAAAGTCTTTTCGCCACGCCACTGGGATAGTTTCTGAGATCAAATATTTGCCTTCCTTCAAACTTGAGGATCGGTCTACAAACCATATATTGTTAAACGTGTTTGAGCAGAGAGCTCCTTCAACTGAGCTCAAGGATGGTCTCTTTGAATACACAGAGTTTTGCCATCTGATTCAACGAGCTGAAGTTTAGCGTTAGTTCTAACGAGGGGTCGAAAGTTTGTTATACAGCTTTCGGTGGAACTGGGAACTTTGGGGTTGTATAGCGTGTAACAACCATTCGTCATTTGGGAGAAGTTTGGTTCCATCTTGCGAAGAATTCACTGTGGAGAAAACGGGGATTGTTTCTAGAGCTTGTGTCAGAGGTTACTACATAATACGACGATTCACGGAATACCTACACACTTGTTGATATTTATCCCACAGGAATCAAGTCTGAATAAAGTCAAAGAGTGAAGATATATCAATTATAGCACTCAAAGGATGTTTTCTGAGTATGTTGTATTATTTCCAGGTAATTTTCTGGGCTCCCGCTGCGAAAAACCGAAAAAGAACAATTAGAAATTGAATGAAAATATTATTCATAGAAATTGCCTTTTCGAATTGGGCGACTCAAACTATTTATCAAGGGCAGTTTCTTAAAAAAAATAATTGGGCCCAATGAACGAAATATGCAAGGGCGGTTTCTATGGAAAATAGTTCCATTTAGTTCTTGATAGTTCTTTTGCAGTAATTGGGAGCAAGAACCAAGAAAAAAGTGGTCCTTAGTAGGTAGTCAACCTAGGGTGGTGTAACTGACATATACAAGGTCGTAGCGTAATGATTAAGAAGTAAAATAACTTATTTCCGCTTTATACAAGGTGAGTCTTTGACCTTGCAGAATATTTTAACAGAAGATTCCTGAAGCCAAAAGAAACACGTTTTTCCCTTACCATTTTTTCTGATTCGGCTTGGTTCGTAAGATACGAACTGTTGAAAATCCATAAAAAAAAATAATTTTCGATTATACCTCGCGAACGATCTCATCGAATGAGATGATTTTTGGAATATAGTTTTTTATGGATACGTTGAATGTTCCTGGATTACAAAATTTCATCCACATCCTCCAGTTTCTTTAATATGACCATAACATTTCATAAAAATACCAGAAATTCAAAGAATCCAACTTTTTTAAAAATAATTTGAATGCTATTCAACGAATTTTTGACCATTTTGGAAAGTAAAAGTATTCCTTGTTTTTTTTCGTATGATGCGCCGTTTTCGAGTAATCTGAAATTCAAAAATGAAAAATATCTGTGAAATTCCGAGAATTGGGTACTTTGGCTGAATGCAACTCTGTTCAAAAAATTCACAGAATTCAATTTTTCCGCGTTGCCACGTCTAAAAGTTGAGAATGGAATCACAGATTCATTGTTCAGTTCAGAATCATAGACTATACAAGTGTATACATAGAATAAGCATATTGTGTGTTTGATTTCGAAGAATTCTTTCTTTCTGTTCGTCAATTTGGCAACGTTTGTACGTTCATAGATAAATTAGGTACATCTGTTTTATTTATTTATGAAAATGAAAGTTTGGATGGGTTATGTCTGAATCTGATAATTCTTGGACAAAATGAGATAAACAAAGAAAAAATAATTACAAATTGAAGATTAACCTCAAAGCTAATATAAGTGATAGCTAGATGAATTCCTCATTATCGAAAATGAAACTAAAAGAAGAATATTCAACTTTTATCGCCAAGAAATTTGGAATACCTAACTTGTTTATTGTACTATAAATACAACTTTTTTCACCAACTGGAATGTAAAGTAAGTTGACGCTCGTTTTCATAACAGAGTTGCTTATTTCGAAGATTTGAATGGTATATCTTAGGCTTGAAAAAACTTCAGTGTTCAGGTTTCCAGGGGCGGCTAGCCTATTATGAAAATTTATAATGCCTATATCTTTTTATCTAGGCCGAATCGGAAAAAATGGTAGAGGACAAATGTGTTTCTTTCAGCATCAAGAATCTTCTGTTAAAATATTCTGCAAGGTCAAAGACTCACCCTGTATATTTATTTTCACAACAATTGTTTCGTCATGATAACATGACTTCATCAGGTTACCATGCTCACCTGATGAAGTCATGTTATCATGACGAAACAATTGTTGTGAAAATAAATATAGAAAGCGAAAATAAGTTATTTTACTTCTTAATCATCAAGATGAATTTCCGACAAGGAAAGACTGAGACAATCAAGTAGTCGTAGCATAAGAACAATAAATAGACATTCGTGCAAAACTTCGTGATCGAATCATATGAGCAATAGGAGGGTTTTTCGTTATTTTTTTTCGCCCGCGAATTTGAACATACGCGCAAGAGCTGCTGAATCCACGTCAGTGCTTCTCTGGAATTGTGTCGAAGAGATTTTGAGCCATTTTAACGCGCTTGTTCTGGGGAACAGTGCGTTATCATTTCGTCACGATGTCTGTAATTTTCGAATTTTGAGCCGAAACTGGTCTCAAACGACTAGGTTGGACTCACTGATGAAGAATTCATGGTAAACATTGATTCTGTCCGTCCGGTCGGCCGTCCGTCTGTGTGCGCTGTAACTTTCGAAAGGAAGGACCTAGAGTCTCAAAATTGTCAGGTTAGGTTAAGACCCTGAATATATCGGTTGAGTTCGTTAATGGGCCAAATCTGCCGAATGGTTTTTGTGCAATAGCCATTTGAAATTTTGATTTTTCAATGACTCGAAAAATATCTATCTGATCAAAATAAAACTTGGTTGGAAGATGAACAGTGTCAATAAAAAGTATCCATGGAAAAATTCGAAAAAAAAATTTCTTTTTTTAAAATTTTTATATTTCATTGAAATTTCCAAGTCACCATTTCGCAATGTAAACAAGCGCGTAAAAGCTGCTGACTCCACGTCAGTGCTTTTCTAGATTGTAACACTGACATGAGTCTACTCATGATTGATTGCCTAGCTAAACTAATCTGCGTTACAGAAACCAGTGAATTGCTAATTTGGAATTATCTGTCCCTAAAGATTTTCGAGAGAATTTTGAATGTTATTTCAGTATTCTTGTGTGCACAATAATCATCGCACAGTTTAGAACTTGTTAATACTAAGAATCCATTATTGAGAAAGACAATAATACCACTCATCGATTAAAGCTCATTCTGCATTATTTTTCAGGTGTATTCTGGGTTTTCATTTTCAGCATCTGAAATGGAACTATTGAAAATTAAATAAAATTGTTTTTCATCGAAGAAAGGACCTGGTTCATGGAGGAAAAATAGCTCCAGTAATGATGAACATAACAAGGACGAATATCTGTCGATAAATCAACAAATATTCCACCTTGATGTCCTTGATCAAAGTTAATCATGTAATCAACCAAAACATCTACACCGAAGAAGCGATGTCCAAGAAGAATGGTTACAGTTGTTTCATAGTTTTTACTGATTTCAGACTACCCTACCTGGGTAAACCGCAGAATAAGAATATAGAGACTTATCAAACAAAGAGTGAAGAAATGGATACATACAGCAAAAAGAACCTACATCATACAGTTGATTGATAGAAAAAATTGTTACTTTTGCCCTCGTGGTTAGTCTTCGTTGTGTTTTTGTCTCTGTTGTTGTTTAGCGCAGGAATTGCATTTTGAATAGGAGAATATTTAATTTTGATAATGTAACCGAGGTATATAATAGTACTCACCACAGGTGTTACCTTTGTGAGTCTTCTTTTTTTTCTATGGTGTATTTCTCATTAATTTTAGTTTTGAAGATTGTCCACCTTATATATAATATATTTAGTACCAATATTGTAATTGAAGTAAGTTGTGAGAAATATATCTTATCTTATTCTTATCTTATCACCTGTCAGATGGATCACCGCAGTATAATTACATACAGCACGCCATCTCCCAGGAGCATCTTGCGATTCCTACCTTTAAATGGAGAATACTTTGATCGATGCGCATGACGTTCATCCTCTTGTCGTATCAGGTCGCTGCATCTGCGATATTAGTAATAATATGTCAGGTGATAAGTATCTAGATTCTTCTTCTGCGGTTTACCGAGGTAAAGTGTTCTGAAGATCAGTAAGAACTGGGTAACAGCTGTAACCATTCTCGTTGGATGCCACTTCTTCGGTTCAGATGTTTTGGTTGATTGAATGATTAGCTCTGATTAAGGTGGAATATTTTTTGATTTATCGACAGATATTGGTCCTTATGGTTATGTTTGTTTATTGTACTTTATGGAAAATGGCAGGATTCAACTTTTTGTTTTGTCGAGGGTAGTTTATAGTGAAAGAAGTTGCGTATTGAACAATACTGGAACAATGCCAACAACCAACAAAGTGAACTGAATGTTTCAGACTCTATATCTTACTCCTTCACGAGCCAAATGAGAAAATTTGTAGAATTATTATTTCAAAGAATCGTCTAAATCTGACTCCTTCATCGGACAAATGAGAGAAATTGCTGAATTATTTACGAAGGAAATAATTTTGCAAATTTTCTCATATGTCTGATGAAGAAGTCAAATTCAGGTTCTGAAACGTTACAGTTCAATTTGTTAATTGTTTGCATTGTTCCAGTTTTGTTCATTAGGGAACTTTCACTTCCTAGAGACTATCCTTGATAGATAGCTTAAACCTACAATCCACAAAGGCCCTATCTATCGATAACGATTTTATTTAATTTTCAATGGGACTGTTTCAGATATAGGGATTGAAAATCAAGAAAAATAATAATTCCACTTAGTATAATTCGAACGTGATTCACCCCAAGTAACCAACACCCCTGAAATAATAATATTTTTTTCTATTTCCCAGGTTAGAGTCCTCACCATTCAATTCCTTCTACTATCATTGATCTCCATTATTCTTGATTTCATGTGAGAATCCCGAAGGAATAGAAAGCGTCAAAAAACACGTCACTTAATCGATATAAATATGAAGACTAATGACTTTCGGGATGTTGTGCACCAAGAGGCTCCCCTCAAGAAGAGGATTGGATTAATTTCGTGAACCATTTTTCAACATGATTCACTCGTGGGACACGTAATGAAATAATGGATCAATGTTTCTTGATAATATTTCAGAGGAGAAAAATAGTAGCACATTTTATACATTTTAGAACGGTTTATGGTTTCTATTTGTTGTGAGGGATGATCGTGAGATTAGGTTGTCTTTTATTTTGAGAGTTGATTTCTTGTTCAATGTCATAAAAAATCTTTACAAAAGAACTGAAAATAAGGAGCTTTTACGCGCTTGTTCGGATTCGTTCTCAAAGAAGTCACCTATTGACGAACCTATTGGCGCAGCTCTACTTTCTGTTGAAAGAAATCTGTGCCTAGTTTTTCGATCTGATCACGTTTGTTTTTCTTGAGAGATTGACAAAATAACCTCGAACTTTAGAACATCGAAATTTGGCATATTTTCTCCCCAAAATATCCGAAAATAAATGTCGAACCGCATTGAAACTTGGAACAATGTTATAGGCCAAGGTATTTCTCGTTTTCCAACGAAATGCTATATCAATTGTCACCACGAGGAATTGACCCGAAAAAAATTCATGAATTTTTTCAGAAATTTTTTCTTGGATCGATTCAAAGCTATCTTAAAATAATATACTGATATTAGTATGGCTTGTTGTCAAAGAATAATGTATTTCAAACTTCTTACTCTAGTTGAGTTGGCAGCATACCTTTCCAAAGGATCCTTTCCCTAGCACCATAATGAAGTTGAAATCACTTGCTCTGATGATATCCTTTTTGCCCATATTATGGGGTACATCCTTATTTTCAGTTGTAATTGATGGTTTTTTCGATATCGATGTTTTCTGGAATAGGAGAAATCGTAATTAATTGAGGAACTAAGGTTTTTTCTTGTATGTTCTGGTAGTGATATATACAAACTGTTTGTTTTCATTTCAAAACTTATAAAACGTAAACAATAATTATGAGATAATGTAAGAAGGCCAAACTGCTGAAAAATAAAGAAAATATAAATGTTTTTTATGCTTATATGCAGAATTGTACAGGATGAGTACTGATTGACGGTTTTGCAAAAAAATTTAGGTATTTTGATTATAAATCGTGGAATTAATGTACAAATGCTGTCGGTAGCATAAAAATAAGGGGAGGTATGAATATTCGTCATAAAATATACAAAACGATATCCAATTGAGAGCGTTACGCACTCTTGTATTCTTTAGTGGTAATGGCATTGTACCTTTATACAATATGACAATGGCTGGTGTGCTTTGTTCTTTATCGAAAATAGGATGAAAACGAGAGTATTAATCCGTGTTTTTTTATTGTAAAAATACTGTACAAGCAAAGTAACGGCTTCTTCAGTATTATTCAGACTATGCTTCATCGCTCTGAACGCTCTGGTAGCCCAAAGCAGTTGTTACAGAAAATATGAAAAAAATCCTCGAATGGATTTTGAACGATCGTAAATCGAAGTTGCGTGAGATAGCAGTGAAGCTGAAGATATCAGAAGAGGAATTTACTTTTCGCATTGAGTTTTCAAACATTTAAAACGTGAATATTTGTCTGTGAGGAAGCTTTGCTCGAAACGGGTGCCGCACTTGCTCACGGCTGATCAAAAGCAACAGCGCATCTTCTGTTTGGAACGCGGTTGGAGTTGTTCGAGCAGAATAATCAGGATTTTTCACCTCGATTTGTGTCAGTGGACTACACATAGATTCATCACCGCACTACTGGCTCAAAGAGAGCGTCAGCTGAATTGACAGTTGAGGTTGAAAGCCTTGCACAGTTAGCAGTGTTGGAATACATGAAGAAATAACTATTGAACGTGATCATGTTGACAGATGAAATGTCAACTTGACAGAAGTCTCAAAACGAAAAATCGAATGAAAATAACTCTAAAAATTTTCTTGTTTGTCTGATGAAAAAGTCAGTTCATTGGGCAATCTAGTTTTCTAAAAAACCCTTGATCCACCCCCATACCCCTCTTGACAAATAATTCAATCCTGCAATCCGCAAGGGAGTTTTCCAAAAAAAAGGATTTTATTCAATTTTAATAGTTCTGTTTCAGATATTGGGGGAGAAAATCCTTCCAAAATAAGCTTTTATCGATACTTGAATAAAGTGGAATTCTCAAGAAAAAATGTTTCTTGCTGGTATGGTCTGGGACTTATTGAGTGATGTTATACGTTTTGGAATGTATTTATGTGAAAGTTAACAACTATGTGAACTGAAAATCTCTAGAAGAAATGGAATATATTCACAATGTAACAACAAATATTCTCCGAAATCACTTACCACGTTAGGAAAATCTGGCTGAAATTAGGAAAAACATTTTCAAATAATTTTTCAGTGGAACTAGTTGAAATTCAGTGAATTTGTAAAAATTTCTATATATGTTTATGCAAAAATAACTCATATATTTTTGTAGACCTCGAGGCCATTTTGTTTCGCGAGCTTGTTCTAACAGGCACGGCGAAGTGAACAATCAAATACCGGGTGTCCCACGAATACCGTTCGTTAGAATATTTTTGGGAAAGAATTGAAAATCACGGTTGCAATTTCGGGCTTGAGCTTTGACTATAAAGTTGACTCCCTGTAAATTTTTTGGGATTCGTGAGACTTCCGGTTTCACCGGAAGTGACACCAACTTTCGTTTTTCAAATGGAAAGCCCCAAATTTTATAGTGAAAATAGATTTTTTATTGAATAGTGACTCGTTTAAATCTCAAATTTTTGAATTTCCGATAGAAATTTCTTTTTTAACGTGAAATTGCGAAAAAAAATTTGAAAATGGCGCTCTGCTGAAACATGGATATCTTCAAGGTTTTTGGGATTCCGCGAAAAGTAACAATAAAGCTTCTGTCATAATATTCACAATTGAAAATCATGATACAGGAGGTCACAAAAGTGTTGTTGAAGTTGGAAATTTCGAGAACGTGAAAACTCAAGATTTTCAAATGAGAACCACATTTTTTATGACCATAATGGATCTACGTTGAAAAATAATGTAGGTGTGGAAATAACACCTATGTCCTAAAATTTATTTTTTCTGAGATATGCAGTCGTGATCACATTTCTAATATCAATATTCTATGGCTACGATCTGAAATGAATGTTCAATATGTCCTACTTTCTCTTCGGGACAGTTTTTTTTTCTGAGAAGAATACAATTCGAAATGTGATCGCGTAGATTGTTTTTTAAGAATATCTGAGAAAATATAAATTTTGGGCACTGGTGTTGTTTCCCCTTTTATATTATTTTTCAACGTAGATTCCATTATGGCTTTAAAAAATGAGGTTCTAATTTGAAAAAATTGAGTTTCCACGTTTTCGAAATTTCCAACTTCAACAACGCTTTTGTGACCTCCTGTATCATGATTTTCAATTCTGACTATTGTGGTATGAGCATTATTGTTACTTCTCACGGAATCCTAAAAACGACATTTTATCAATGAAAAACCTTGAAGATATCCATGTTTCAGCAGAGCGCCATTTTCCATTTTTTTTTGCAATTTCACGTTAAAAAAGAAATTTCTATCGGAGATTCAAAAATTTGACATTAAAAAGAGTCAGAATTTGATAAGAAATATATTTTCATACTAAAATTTGGGGCTTCCCATTTGAAAAACGAAAGTTGGTGTCACTTCCGGTGAAACCGGAAGTCCCAAGAATCCCAAAAGTTTACAGGGAGTCATCTATCTAGTCAAAGCTTAAGTCCAAAATTGCAAACTTGAATTTCAATTCCTTCCCAAAAATATTCTAACGAACAGTATTCGTGAGACACCCGGTATACGATGTTAGTGTATGAAGCACTTCGAAGCAAATTGTCGTCAGTTTCTTCGGAATAACTCGACACTACGTCACAGTTATGTAGGGGCAACGTAGCAGGGTCAATTCTGAATGGTACAACCGCATTTGTTTGTCAGGAATGATCAGGAAAAATTAGGGAAACTGTTTGCTATTTTCAGCAGCCAAACCGACTGGCCCTCAGCTGTAGTGTTCTCGTTCGACACACAATAAGTTTGTTTCTACCGCAGGTTCCAAACGAATTGTGAGGTCAACGTTTTAGACGCCCGAAATTTCGGTTTTTAGTGAAACCTAGAACGGAATGGAAAAAGTGCTTCAAAATTTGATTCGAATGTATATAAATTTATCTTATTGGTTAATATTTTATGAAAACTTTCTCGAAACCTTTTGTAGCAACCCTCGTTTAAACTATTAGCATTGTAAAGAGACAACAGTGTCTTCATACAATAGGCCACGAACACTTTTGACAGTTGAGAGAGATTGGAGGACCAACAATAACCTAAAATGCATTGTTTACTATGGGAAAAAGAGATTTCTCTCGTGATTTCGTAATCATTTGGTAATTTTGGACATATATATTCACTTTTTTCGATAAGAATAGTATGAATTTGGTGTACTTAATTTGAAATTAGTCCTTTATTTCATGAACAGGCAAATTAACAGACCTTTCGTTAGTTCAGTTGGACGTCTTTGTGCGAGTTGAAGTTTATTATATAGACACCTTGTTACTTTCATATGGAGGTAAATATTGCGAAAATATTTTGTGATATCATCGTGCTAATAACTTTTTGGTTCCTAGACGCGGCGAGGTATTCCTGGCTGTAGTAGATAGGAATAGTGTATTGACACAGTGAATGGTTTTTGTTTCTGAAATACGATTCTAGGGTGACTAAATTTGGCTTAAATGCCGATCAGTGATGATTTAGACCCTTATTTTGTAAAAACAAACAAGAATACCTGAATTTCAATGTTATGAATCAATCCTGTCTATTCAAGTTTTATTGATTGTGAAGTCTAATCTCCATCCTATGTTCTTTACCAAGGTAACTAACAAGTTGGAAGGTAACATTTATTCTGTTAATTGTTGAGTTCCTCTCCAGATCCGGATAGTACAATTCAAATGAAAATACTTCGATAACTCATTGG
This sequence comes from Myrrha octodecimguttata, assembly GCA_958510865.1. Taxonomy (NCBI): domain Eukaryota; kingdom Metazoa; phylum Arthropoda; class Insecta; order Coleoptera; family Coccinellidae; genus Myrrha; species Myrrha octodecimguttata. Next base: position 81,286,748 of record OY294056.1, read on the forward strand.
TACTTTTTATCGATTTGACGTTGATTAATCGAGCTAAGTTTACTTCAAAACACTTAGATTTTAAATTGTATTTCCTGCCTTACTACACCCAGCAACATGCAAAAACGGTATCAACCAGCAAGAACTGAATTTCTTCGAAAAACTCCATAAGATCATTTACAAGATATTAAATACTTTGGATATAATTCCTAGATAATGCAAAAGTGAACATTTCAATCCAAAATGTCCCAATTAATATAAAATCACAAGCCAAATCGCTTTTTTCCATAGTTAACAATGCATTTTAGGTTATTGTTGGTCCTCCAGTCTCTCTCAACTGTCAAAACTGCTCGTGACCTATACTATTGGTATCATAACCTTATTCATAGATTTCGTATTGTGCAACTCACCCTCATCTGTGTTTTGATTTGTGCTAAATCAGCACCTTCTTCTGGCACTGGAACATTATAGAATTCACCTTCCTCTTGGGTCAACAATTTGTACCAACTATCGACTGGTGCCTTGATTATTTCCGAAATTCCGAAAGATAGGGAGCCCATGAAATCATTCCTAGAGGTACGATCCCAGTCCCAAATTTCGATGAGCAGTCGGCGATCTTTGTCTTCCGCTTTGAGGTCACTGAAAAGGAAGAAAACAAGCCCTCAAAAATCAGCGTCATTCATTTAGGACAGTTCGGATTGAATTGAACTACGATAGGTTCTTGGTCGGAATAAGTCATCTTAAGCTCAACAAACACAAAATACAGCAATTGTGTAGTTACTGCATCACAAGTGCCACCGGAATGCATTACAAGTGCCACCGGAATGCAGTACATAACATGTTGTATTGAAACAGCACAATCTCTGCATTGGTGATACTGCTTCTCTAAAAATGCAGTCTTTTAAATACAGCTGCTGTACAGCTTTTGTACAACAAAATCGAAATGCTGTATGAGTCAACGCTGTCTCTGTCTTTGATGCTATACCACAGACCTACTGTGCCGGTTGAGCCGTTGTCAATCGTCCTCGTCGGCCATGCTGTTTTGTAACTAAAATTTGTTCTTTATGTGGTTTTTGATTCAAGCTATTTGAATTAACTGTTTGTTTCAAGTTGACTTGTGTTTGTGAAATTTGTGACGGCATAAGAAGACCCCAAAAGAAACATGAAATTTTCTTAAATTTTGCAGAAATTTGCGCATCAGTATTTGTCAACAATTGAAGTTGACATGGGATTCTCGCAACCTAAAGCTCAAGACCATATTCAAAAAAAAAATCGAAAATTGGAGAAACTTGGTTTTATTACGAGCTGCGTCTAGAATAATAGCCTGAAAAATTAGACATAACACTGGTTGTACAGCAGTTTGATAAACCTATGAAGAAACTTATCGAGCATACAGGGCGAGTTGTACATTAATTTTAACCATAGATTCCCCTCATCGAATAAAACACTTTTTTCGTTAGTCATTTTTCAGATTCGGCTCAGGTAAAATGTTGAAAGCATTTAAATATTTCTCAATGTGCTAATACACTCCTACGCTTTGTTTGTAAGTTTACCACAGATATCCCTTACGGTGAGATCTCTTGGAGAATAACCAATCCAAGGTTTGAAATTCAAAGAAACAAGATTGAGAAAACTCATTTACTCACTTAATTCTTATGATTTGGCGCTTTTTGCGATATTATCGCAAGGAAAACATTTCACTATACTGAACTTGAAACACTGAACTTCAACTTGAAGTTCATGCAATATACAATTTCATTTCTCTATAAGATTATACACGATATCATCGTCGACCATTTTCATATTGAAAACTCCATAATTATACTTTTTTCACGAAATTTATGAAAGAATTACATGGAATCAATCAACGAACATTCTCTAGAATGTTATGGTTATAGAGAGTTTAGTCCATACACAGGGACTATGTCTGTGGTGTAGTCACGAAATAGCATACACCCATGATGTGTTTCACTTACATCATGCATTCACTCATAGAAATATTATAACTTGATGTTATATCAACGCATATACCTAATATTAGATCTATGCGAAATAGATGAATATTTCTGTGTATTCTATGGTCCGGATAAAAGTGAACCCAGCTTAATTTACTTCCTTTACTAGATCAAGGGCGGATCTATGAATATAAGGAAATTTTTTCGAATTTTTATCCGATTTTATAATATTCAACGTTGAATATCTGCAAAACGGTGCGTTTAAGGAGAAATTGTAAGGAATAATCAAATATTTTAAAATGATTGAAGATTCTTATGATGACATCAGATAAACTCTATCTTTATTCTTCATGCTTATTTCGTGTAGTTTTATGAATCGGCGAGTATATAACTCGGAAACTGTTTGAAGTAGGATGAAAGTTATTACTGAAGAATATGTGTCATAGTTATAGGACACTTCACACCAAAATTCATCATCATTAAAATATCAAAGCAACAATAGAAAAACTGGGAATTTAAACAGCCTGTATCTTTTTGCTGGAGCCGGATCTGGAAAAATGATAAATGAAAAAAAGTGTATCATTTAATGAGAGGAATCTATGGGTGAAATTAATGTACAACTCAAATACTTACCCTGTATAAAGAGTTCGGATGTGTTCCGTGAAGGCTTTGTTACTGTTTCCTTATAACACATCAGACAACGAGCAATTTTGATTTCCGTACCAAGTCTTCAACCGAGAACTGTGTTGGATGGACTCAAATTATGGAATTTGACAAAGAACGGATCAGTAACCTACACGGAATCGTTTGAGACCAAATTTGCGAAATTACAGATTTCTGAACGAAATCATTCACCTCAAAATTCTGATTTCAGAGCATCTATAATTTATTGATAATAGGTTTACTGTGAGGGTTATGCATTATTATTCAAATATTTTCTGGGTTTTCTTTCCCAATATCTGAAAAATATTGAAAATTAAATAAGAATTTTATTTACAGAATACTCCCTTGCGGATTGCGCGATGCAAAGAACTCCTCAAAGGGCAGTTTCGAGAATGATTCAAACGATCAAAGAAGTGAACTGTGAAGTTTTAGAGTCTTTATCTGACTTCAGAATTATTGAAAGAACATAATTCTGAAAATTTCTCTTTATTGTCTGATGACAGAGTTACACTTCAGTTCATGTGTGCACTCTGTACTTTATTTTTTATTTTGTAATTCACTGTAGGGGAGTCGGCGGAGTTAAGTGTAAGAGTAGTCTTCATGACTAAACTTCGCTCCGACTATTCTACTCGATTTGTATGAATTGTATAGTTATTTTCTCTTGTTAAATAGTGCCAATAAAGTCGATTTATTACTTCTTTAATTTTTAAAAGTCTTTAAAATTATTCATTTGGCAACATTTTTCCCATACCTGCCCTTGACAAATAGTTTCAATAGGTACAGCAATCCGCAAGGGCGTTCTCTGTCCATGATAGTTCTGTTTCAAATATTGCTTGCGTAAAAATCTCGGAAAACTTGAAAACTTATCCTATAATATCTCATAGAGATCAAACAAACATCTTATGGAACTTTTTCAAAATTAATATTGTGAACCATTCGAATCCCTAGGGACATTTATTCGCATTCAAATTTGACGCAATTTCGCTTGTCTACTCTGTTATTCGATTGCTTATCGATGACTTCCATTAACGGAGAAAAATACTTCAGGACAAGGGCTTCCGAAATTACTTTCCGTGGGAAATATTGTCTGTCTGCGCGCGGAAAGAATTATTTCGCCCGTTACCGCAGATATAGAACGATTGCTTCCAGTTTTCGTTTCGTTACAACTTGACCTGGAACGAGTTCTAGATAATCAAGGATAAATCACCTTCTTCAATCTGGACCAATTGATTGAATGAAATCCATTTGACTCCGGTTGACACCGTTCAAACCGAAAATATAAATTGATAAATTATCAGTTAACCTGTTCGAGTTTTCGCACCGGTTGGATTGATTTGTCATCAGAAACGGGATGCTTATTTAAGCGAGAATATTTGGAAGAAGAAACATGCCTTCGCGAACACTCTGTTTGTTCGATAATTAATTTTTTCATAGTTTTTACGAGTTTGTTCTGGAGAACAACCCTTTATCAATTTGTGTAAATCGGTTATATTTGAACAATAAAAGATATTTTTTCAACAGAATCAATCGAATTGAACCTCAATAATTAGTTATCAAAAACCTACGCGCAACTTTATACAAACCTAGAAAAGCACTGACGTGAAGTCAGCAGCTTTTGCGCGCATGTTCAAAGGATACCACCAAAAGTGAACTTGCGCGCAGAAGCTTCTGGCTTCACGTCATTGCTTTTCTAGGTTTTTTCGAGTTTTTCAGAAAAAAACTTCAATATCGATGAAAAAACCATGAAATTTGACATATTTTTTCACAATATCCCGGAAAATATTCGTATCATACTGAAATTTAGTGCACTGATTTCAAATGAGAAGCTCAAGATACGAGCGGAATTTTTTCCGAATAAAATGAATAGTACAAATTATCGATATCGACAAGTTTCTGAATTTATGGCGAAACAAATTCTGTTTTTGGGAAACCATCCATTAAATTTCTATGAAATTCGGCAAAAACCTTCAAGTCAATATTGAACACATTTCGTTGTCATTTCCTGGATTTATATCGTTTCATTTCCTAAATAGCTCAACTATGAATTTTTTTCTCGAAGCATCTGCTATTCTCGAGATATCTTGCTGAGATTCGACAGCATTATGAGAATCTCCAAGGAATTCTGCTTTGACAACTTCTTAATCTCATGAAATTTCTCTTTATCTGTTATCGTTTTTGGGAAGAAAATTTAACAATAGGTAATCTGTAATTCTTGATGAAGCCGGTTCCTCGGAAACAATTGTTACCTGAATTTCACGAAAATACATCATTAATATGAGCAGAAATGAATTCTGATTGCCCGACTACTAAGAGAAAATAGTTCACATTATTTTTATTATATTCTCAACTCATCAGATTAAAAACTCTCCACAATCCATTTAATTCGAACTAGTAAGGATCAATAGGCAATTATTTTGGTCCACATTCTCTACGGGCAAGAAAATATGGCTGTCTCTTTATTAAATACCTCAAACTTATACATCTTATAAAGACGGTTTAGCCTTCGAGAGATCGGATTAACTTTTATGTGATATTTTTGATAGATTTTTTAAGCATAGTCATTCAGGAAATCATGATATTATCCGTAAACAATTCGACCTGGTTTTTAAAACTGAGTATATATTCAACATAAAGAATTCAAACGATCTCTCAGATCTTTGAAAATCTGATGCTGAAATGAAGCTATAAAAATTAATGTTGTGTTCATAACAAGAGGAGATTCATTCAATTGTATATATCAATTTTTCAGCGTCACGGTTAGAAGTTAGGAATTTATGGTTGCGTTTCGACCACTATTTTTGGTCATGAATTAACAGTGCTGTGCATAGAGTGGCATAGGAACACAGTACAAAGTCTACACAGGACTTACACACGATATACTTATTAGCAGAAGTCTTTTCCGCCAGAGGAAAATACTTAATTTGTCAGAAAAGTATATTACTGAAATTGATTGCTCGCTCAACACCTGGTGAAACATCGTATTCAATATTGAAACAAATAAAAACACTTGACTACGTTCACAATTTTTAATTTAAAATATCTTGTTGACATGCATGTTTCGGGTTTTACCCCATTATCAAAACTGAAACGAAAATACATGGGACTACAAAAATATACATCACATTACAGATGTTAACACCGGAGATAAGCGGAATTCCAATTGATCATTAACAATTGGTAGTTTTTGTTTATGTGCCGATGATATTTCTAAAATTTCTAGAAGGTCTAGTCTTTTTCCTTTCTCTCCTTCATGCAAGATTGTTGTTTTATTGAAATCTATAAAATGGTTGCAAGTTATACAATGTGTGGAGAAGCCAGTTGTGGATTTGTTTTGAAGAATTGACTTCTTATGTTCTTCCATTCTGACTTTGAGAGAACGACCGGTCTGACCAATATAAAATGCAGGGCATTCGTCACAGAAAAGTTTATATACACCACTCTTTTCTGAATGATTCAGTCGATCCTTACCACTAGAAATATATATGTACAAATAAGAAGAACTTAAGATCAATGTTTTCTAGTGGTAAGGATCGACTGAATCATTCAGAAAAGAGTGGTGTATATAAACTTTTCTGTGACGAATGCCCTGCATTTTATATTGGTCAGACCGGTCGTTCTCTCAAAGTCAGAGTGGAAGAACATAAGAAGTCAATTCTTCAAAACAAATCCACAACTGGCTTCTCCACACATTGTATAACTTGCAACTATTTTATAGATTTTAATAAAACAACAATCTTGCATGAAGGAGAGAAAGAAAAAAGACTAGACCTTCTAGAAATTTTAGAAATATCATCAGCACATAAACAAAAACTACCAATTGTTAATGATCAATTGGAATTCCGCTTATCTCCGGTGTTAACATCTGTAATGTGATGTATATTTGTGTAGTCCCATGTATTTTCGCTTCAGTTTTGATAATGGGGTAAAACCCGAAACATGCATGTCAACAAGATATTTTAAATTAAAATTGTGAACGTAGTCAAGTGTTTTTATTTATTTTAATATTAAAGTATATTATTCAACGAGTTGTTAATGTAGGACATAACTCACGCACATAAAGTTTGCAGCGCGAGTAAGTTACATCCATTATAAGACACAAGTACAGAGAAATAACTTCATTGACGAATTACTAAAAAATCTCGGTGGTTGCCAAAATATGTAAAAGATTCCCGAAACGTCAAAAATTTACCAAAATTCTTTCGTATTTTTCGTACATTTCGGTTAATTTGCAAGGAATAAAATACACCCTGCAAACCCTGCGGTTCTTAAAGTTTCTTTCCCCACCCTCGGTCCAACCCGAGGACCCTCGCCTCTGGTGATTTTTCTTTATTTCTAATTCGATTTATTATCGTGAGTTATTATTATTATAACTCACGTTGCTTGTTTTCAGCTACTATTGATTGCTAAAATGCAGTTGAATAATGAATATATAATTGAATAGGAGTAAGATAAACAATATGATAATATACACTATATATTCGCTGTTGGGTAAACAATTAACAGTGCTATTCTTAACGTGGCACAAGGAATTAATAACATAGCCTACACAGAACACACCTGGTCTCCTAACTCGCACAAGCATTAGCTTCTGGTTCCACAGCGGAACCTAGGAGAATCAGTAACAATACAATACAATAACATTTTTCTTTCACGTTAACTAATTAATCAAGGAAATGACATGTTTCGGGAATCAAAATATTGTTCTCATTTTGCTAGTATCTAAAAATCGGGAGAATTGCCATATCTACTTACAAACTGATCGTTTCGTTCCATTCCGGGTTCAAGCAAGCCTTGATTGTTTTTGTTTTCTTTTTGACCCCATCCGAATCTGGAATGAGTTTGAGTTTGACGTATGGATCGCTCAGTCCGTTTGGATCCATTGGAATCAAGTTTCGACCCTGTTTAACTGGAAGAAAAACAAATCTTAGATATACCGGCGTACATTTGATCCAAACTTAATAAAAAAATGTTACTCGAAACGTGTATTGAGGCAGTGGAATATATCTTCTGCTAGAATACACTCAAATACACGAAGAAGAGGTCAAGTATTCAGTTTGCAATGCAATTACGTTCGTTGAAATAGAGATTGAGTTTTGAAGCTTTTTCGAAGGTATTTTCAAAAATGCCGTACAATTGACCCTTTTTTGTTAGTATTTTTGAAATTTAATATTCTGAAGAAGTGATATATACAGGGTGCTACAAAAAGTGACGTCAATAATTTTTTTTAGATTCCTCACACCTCGGGGTATCCAAAAATACCCCATGTATATCATCCGATTATGTTTAGTTTTCGAGTTATGATTTGTTTTGTGTTTTTACGATTTATTGTGCCAGCGAATTTTCAAAAATTCATATCTTTTTATGAAGTGGGTATTTTGCAGAATTTTTTTCTGTAACATGATCTTCCCGAATGTTTTTAATGAAAAAAATAACTCAGCTTCCTGAAATTACTTAAAGTTAGAACTTCAGTTTTCCGTAAGATTCACTCAAACATTCAAGATCAATTTGAAAATACAAAAAGGAGTTTTCATAGTTTCTGACTGAGTTTAAAAACTTTGCTCTGTCCTGAACTACGAAAAACTTAAGAAAAAAATAGTATTTTATTGGCCATTTTTCGCTGTAATCGGCCATCCAAGGCGGATAGACTCAAAATCATTGAAGCACGAGTAAGGATATTTTTTTACTTGTTATCACTTTTATGGCAAATTGAGCTTGAAAATGTGACTTTGGAGTAATTTTAATTCAAATTCCTGTAAAATAATTGTGGCTCGTGTTATTTTTAAATTAAGATGGATTGGGCGTGCAGGGCCGATCGAATGGCCTGCACGTCCGCCAGACCTGAACCCCATCGCTTTTTTATTTGGGGATTTAACAAAGAGCTGGTGTTAGCTACGAGAATCAACAACAAAGCAGAATTAAGACAAAACTTTTGGAAGCGCAAAGAAAAATAAAACAAAAAACGTTGACGTTGATTAAGTTTTCAAGATGGAGGAAGGGATTTTGAAGATTGATTGTAATAAAAGGTAATTTTTCGGAAAGTTGTGCTTTTATTCCTCATCCAGAGGCAAGTTATTTCACAACTATCAATTTTGAAATATGCCAAAATTTTCAGTCAGTGGTGAGTTCGAAATTACACAAGCTACAGTAAGTTTACAGGAATTTCAATGAATATGAGTTTAGAAACACATTTTCGTGTAAAATTTACCATAAAAATGATTACAAGTAAAAAATAACTTTCATCGTGTTTCAATGATTTTCAGCCTTTCCGCCCTCGAAGACCGATTACAGCAAAAAAAGACCCATAAAGTACTATTTTTTTCTTATGATTTTGGTAATTTAGGACGGTGCAAAGTTTTTAAACTCAGCCAAAAGCTATGGTAACTCCTCCTCGTATTTTTTTATTGATGTTGAATGTTTGAGTGAATCCTACTGAAAGCTGAAGTTTATTTTTGTTATCGAAACAATATTTAGGGAGATCATGTTACAGAAAAAAAAATTTGCAAAATACCAATTACATCAAAAGATATCAAACCTTGCTGGAATAATAAATGGGAAAACACAAAAAACCTATAATTCGAAAACTAGAAAAAATCGCATAACATACATGGGGTATTTTTGGATACCCCCAGGTGTGAGGAATCTAAAAAAAAATTATTGACGTCACTACTTGGACCACCCTGTATAGCAGTAAAAATTTTGCATCATTTTCATATTTCATTGCAACTCTCATTTTCTTAACGTTTCTACTCTTTTCTTGTTCATTAAGGGTTTCAGGTATTTCCTCGAATTTGAATGCATACTAAATCAAATATTTCAGGTGCTTTCAGCCAATAAACATTCATCTCATAAATTCAAAAAGTGTTTATGTCTTCCCTTATAAAAACCAAGGAAGTCATTCTGAAGTTGAAGACCGGAAACACAATGATACATTTCGTGGAAATTAATTGGCAATTGATACATTTTATTTATTTCCAATTGCTGAAACAGAGTTCGACATCGGAGGAAATTGAATTCAACAAATCCATTATGTTATTTCAATGTTTACCTCACAAAAAACTATAAAACCCATTGGGGAAATGCTCTCAATGTACTCCTAGAAGTTAATAGCGGAATTTCCGATAGAGATGAGAGAAAAGCTTTCAAAGAAAATATTTCTTTTCGATTCCTCTCAGAGTTCGTCTTTCAATGATTTATTGGGCGGAAATAACCTGTACAGAAGGATATAGTATTCTTGTGAAATTGGATGAGAGATGGGAAAATAACAGTTTTCCTTTGTGTCGATGAAAAAAATATGTGAATTTATTTTCAGTTCGAAGAAACTGCTGAAAACTTTTGTTATACCTCTGCAATAATTTTATTAATATTATTCAATTAAACGACAATGCCTTTCACATCATTCCGTTCAGTGAAGAACGATACGGGTGTGGAACTGATTGCAATATTGATCTTTGTGTTATTTCAAGCTATTATGTATTGTTTTATTGGTTAACGTTCACAATACCGGGCATGATTTGCTATTTGACAGCTATACGTTCATCTCGATTATTTATGTTTTTCTCGCATTTACGTGAGTTTTCTCACATAATATAATATCTGTGATGATTGTCGTGTGTGTGCAGGATTTTCGCAAATACACTTACATATGTTCATTTTTAGCTTCCACATATTTTCTGCTATTTTCAACCATTCTAGACATTCAAAAAAAAATTCTATACCCTTACTCATGGTTCTGCCATTAGCTTTTCCATATCTTCTTAAAACTATAGGTTTCTATCCACTGAACTTCGATATTGAAGAAATTTAACGAAGTTTGCAAAATATCATATTTCAGAGAATATAATTTTCACGATCCTGGAAAATCACACATTTGATTCTCAAAGAATATAAGGCGCTCTCGATTGGGCTTTGGTTCTGGTTGATGTTGAAATGACAGAATTTTTGACATTGGTTCAGATTCTAGTTCAATTTATGCCATCAGACAGTGAAACGAATGGAAGTTGTCTAACCTAACCTATTATCACAAGCCTGTGCTATTATTTACGTGGTGTGCATCTATCAAATATCAAAGGTAGATCGTAACACAATAACTCTCAGAGGAGACAACTAAGAGACGCCATTTGAAGAGTACATCTAGACCTTCATTACGCCGTCCGAATTTGTGAACGGATAAAATCAATGATTCCTCAGATATACACATTCCGAACTAAATTTTTCCAATATTTCCGAAAACGTAGATAAGATTGGATTAGAATTCAGTACTTGGTCGAAGAATAACAGCTTGAAGTTTTATGCAAAATAACGGGAGACCCATATGATTGACAGATAGAAAATATAATATATTAATAAAAAATTTCAAAAAGCACTGCCGTGAAGGCAGCAACTTTTGCGCGCATGTTCAATGTAGATGATCGCTTCAGCAACGAATATGAACATGCACGCAAAAGCTGCTGCCTTCACGGCAGTGCTTTTTGAAATTTTTTACTGATAAATTACTGGATTTGAATTCGATCAAATCTGTATTTTTGGAAATATTGGAAAAATGAAATTTTGAATGGGTATATCTACGGAATCATTTGGCGGATTTTACCCATTCACGAAATCGACCCATTCCAAATTTTATTTTCCCAATATTTCCAAAAATAAAGATCAGATCGAATTGAAATCCAGTATTTCATCGAAAAATAACAGTTCGAAGTTTCATACAGAATTTAATGAGGATGATATGATAAGAAAATCATAGAAATTTTTTTTTCAAATTGTTCTAATGACACGATTATCACGAAATTTCGCATAAAGTTGTCTTTCAGCATCTCAAATTTAGCTGCGAAGTTTTATCAGGACTGAATCAGTATTTCTCGAGTTATGCCGAAAAAATCAACGATATCGAGAAGAAAACCTCGAAATTTGACATATTTTTTTCCGATATCTCCAAAACTTATGATCGTATCGAACTGAAATTTGGTACACTGCTGTGAAATATAAAGTTCAAAGTGTGAGTGGAACTCCTTTTTGGATATGATGATTGGTTTCCGGAAAAAAAAATTTTTTCGAAAAAAATTTCGAAAAAAAATTTTTTTCTAAATTTACTGACTATATGAGCCTGACGAAATTTGCCTCAAAGTTGCGCGTTTTTATACTCCACCTAACTGCCAAGTTTGAATCCAATCGCTCAAGTAATTTGTGAAATAAAGAATAAATAACTTCAAAATTTCAAGTGCCTATAACTCCGAAACCATTCGACCGATTTGGCCAATTAACGAACTTAACCGCGGCATTCTGATGCGCAACCTATCCTGAAAGTTTCAAGTTGCTAGCTTACTTCTGTCGACAGTTATTGTGTCTACGGCCGGACGGACGGCCGGCCGGACAGAATCGATTTTGACACCGGATTCGTCATCAGGGCGTCAAACCTAGTCGATTGAGACCATTTTCGGCTCAATCATCCAAAATTACAGACATTTGGACAAAACGATAGCACGCTGTTCCCCTAGAACATGCGCGCAAAAATAATTGAATTTTTTTTGAAATTTTTTTTAATGACACGATCATTACAAAATTTTCCAGGAGTTTACGCATGATGGGATAAGTAATTTCTTAGTTATTTCGGAAATGAAGACATGGACGAAATGTCTACGACATAATTTTTTCCGAAAATCAAAAAATCGGATTCAACCTTTGATAAATATTGGTTGACTCCAATAAACCATTGTTGTATTTTAGAAGATGTAAAAATGTATCTGTAATAATTTATAATCAAACTCAAAACAACAAATTTTTCGAACTTTTGAACACAGAACGACATAACATTAAAATAAGAACCTCAGGAGTTGGTTCTACAAAATCAGAACCAGGTTCTACTAGTGTCGTCATCGATTATGAATCGAGAACGGTTGGTTCAGTTTTGGTTAACTTTTAGGTGATACCAGAGTCAATCTAGAACCCCTATAATTTGCCGCACTTCTCCTTTATGGAAATATTCCACTAGAAATTGTACTATAAATGACTGACTTCAGTGAGAATTAATATAACCTCAAAAATTCAGACTTCTGTACAATGTTGACGTGAAGGTAATTAGTATTTTGATCTATCACTGTAGACACCCAATTGGAACAAAAGATATATTATTATAGGACTTCGTTTTATATACCCTTCTACGACGTTAACAAGTAATTTATTCATCAAGCTGTATTTTCTTTTGAAGAATTTTTAATTAAAGTTTGTTCCTAGGGATCGTCAAGCGAATACAATTTATTTACCGTCCTAATTCACGGTTTCGTCCCTTTTGATTCGAGGTTTCTCTGATGTTTTTTCTTTGATGATTTCATTTCCCATACAGATTTTACTATACAGGATTTCCATAACAGATAACAGCTTCATTATTTAATTCAAAATGAATAAAACATTAGAGGTAAATCTCCGAGGGAAACACAGCAGGAACATATGACATAAAGCAATATCCGATATATGGTAAGAAATATTATTTGGAATATTCTCCCACTATTTTGGTTTTTGATGTATTTCCGAAAATCTGTTTGGTCTGGTGATGAACAATGAAAAAACATGAGTGGTAAATAGGATCCAGTTTTTCACAAATAACCAGAAAGTCATCGATGAATGAGGAACCTTAGACGAATTTGGGGAAATTCAATTCGATTGTCATAAAATAAGCTCTTCCATTTTCAACTATTTTCAAATAATAAAAATAGCATTCCCAGAACAAAAGTAAGTCTATGAATGAGAGAGAGATTAAACGAAAAAACCGGACTTCTATGGAACTGTTATTCTTCTGAAGATTATTTTCATTATAATCTGTATCAACACAAAGTAACTTCTTTTGGTGATAACTGGTTATCAATAAATAGCAGTTATTATTACCATTCATTTTTTTAGATTTTATCATTATTAATATCTGAAAAACACTAATGAATCTGATAGTTCTAAGAGCATCCAGTGATTTTTTTTGTCTTGAAACACGTCTACGTCCATCAATTCTTTTTTTCTGCCTATGTTTTATGTTTCATAGGAATCCGTTCGACACAAATTAATTTTTCTGAGAGTTCATTGAAATGTGAGTATTCGTATAAAGAGCGCAAAATAAAGCTTGAAAAAATCTAAAAAAGCAATGACGTGAGGACAGGAGCTTTTACGCGATTGTTCAAATTCTAACCATTAGATCAACACGAGATATTGTGGAAATAACGTTAAAATTCAAAATAACAACGAAATTTGGCACATTTTTTCCTTATAACTCCGAAAGTAAATATCGGATAGAATTGAAATTTGAAACATTGTTGTTAAATACTGACCCTAAGGTTTGTGCCAAATTCCATTGGAATCTAATCAATATTTTCAGAAGAAAAAATTGTTTTCAACAAAAAACCATTTTTGTCCTTCGAAAATTACAGACATCAGGACGAAATGATAACGCGCTGTTCCCTAGAAAATGCGCGTAAAAATTCGTTCGTGCCCCTCGGGAACGTGAAATCAACTGAGGAAACCTAAACGAATTGATTTCTTAAATCTTTGATCTGGTTGTATAAATGAATTTACAAAGAAGACATCCACTGGATTGACTTGAAGTCAGTTTTCCGCGTCGTACACCTTCAATACATCTGATTCGGAAGCTGATATTGGATTTCCTCGACTATTTCGGCTAGCTTCTTCCGGAAAAATCATGTTCTGTCGAATTCTGGAAGTAAGTTTCCAGGAAATACGATGGAGATCAACGCGGATAAAACGCCTGGAAAATAGAATGTTAACTTCTATTTACCAGGATTTCAGAACAAGAGATATCAATTCTACTCTGCATGTTGCAAATCTGGGGTGGAATCATTTTGTTTAGAATTCAAACTGATGGTATTTTGTGTATTCCGAGTGAATTCTGTGTGGGGCACTGTTTGGTACGAAAGTGTGTTTGCAAACATATTTATTTTTGAGTATACAGTGAGCGTCAAAATTGTGGAACAAATTCATTTCCTCAGGAGAAAAATATTTGGCAACAAAATCCTGAAACAGGTCAATTTTTGTTCCACTTTTACCAAATTTTTATGCATATTTGAAGGATTTTTGTTGCACCCTGTGCCATCCCCATCAACGCTCTAAATTTTTTTAATAGGGAAAGTGGGTCGTGTGGTACTTTTTCGGCAAGGTCTTTGCATCCTCTTCAGAGGCATGCAGAAATTTTCAAGAAAAAATTTTTTTTTTGAAAAATTAGTTAGTTCAAAGAGGTTTTCGGTATGTACACTTTGTCATGGCTCATTTACTTCGAGACGATGAAATTTACACCGAATGAAAGTCGACCATTTCAGTTTTGTTCATGCACAACTTTAAACCCTTACGAACCCTTTAATGGAGAAAAAAAAATTTTTACGTGAGGGGGTTGAAAGTTGTGCATGAACAAAACTGTAATGGTCGACTTTAATTCAGTGACAAATTTCATCAGGTACCGTCTTCTCAAAGTACATGAGCTAACTTCTTCTTCTTCAAAAAAAATTTTTTTCTTGAAAATTTCTGCATGCCTGTAAGGAAGATACAAAGACCTTGCCTGAAAAGTACCACATGACCCACTTTCCTTATTCAGAAAATTTAGAGGGTTGATGGGAATGGCACAGGTGCAACAAAAATCCTTCAAAAATGCATAAAAATTTGGTAAAAGTGAAACAAAAATTGACCTGTTTCAGGATTTTGTTGCCGAATATTTTTCTTCTGGGAAAATGAATTTGTTTCATAATTTTGACGCGCACTGTATAATGGAGAAAATTTGAAGATCAGGAAATCTCCGCTGCATGTGAACATTCTCCTGAAGTTCAAACAGCGAGTTTTCAACATCAAAGCCGATTCAACATGCGAATACAAGAAAGAGTACTAGCTCTTTGTGCAAGACTCATGATGTATCTCAAATTTCAACGGGTGAAATGATTTTTACCCTTTGTGGGGCCAAGGGCTTGTTTTCAAATTTGCGTGATCTGTATACGTTACACGAATATGTGGAGAAAACGTTGGATAACATATATATATGAATAATTTCCGTGCTTCCTCCAAGACATCAAATAAATGAAAATTTGTGTCACGCACTCAAGGAAAGAGAATACTGTGTTTTTGTGTATTTATAGAAAAAATCTCGAGTTTCTGTGAAATCCTCTAGAATTGTTATTCGCAATTCAATACCGTGACGAGGGACCTAGAAAAGTTTTTTTTTGAGCACTTTTACGGATCGTATAACGACTCTGCAATCAATAACTTAGAGGAAAATAAGCGAGGAACGTTTTCGCGAGCACGCTCTGAGGAATAGCGTGCTATTGTTTTGTACAAATTTCTGTATTTGTTTGTAATTTTTTCCCGAAAATAGTCCGGCTGTCCATAGGCACAATAACAAGTATAAGGAGATCCAATCGTGTTAGAAAATAAAATTTTGAGTTTGACATGAGAATTCTCTTCATATCCATTTTATTCATAAAGGGAATTTCAATTCGAAAAAGATACTGCTCCGCAAGAGTTAGGGATATCGTATTCAATCGTTTTTGAAAGTACCTATGTAGTCTTCGAGAAAATCGCTGTAAAATCATTTAAAACTCAATAACAACTTGAATCGATCCAATAAAAATCAGTATGAGACATTTCGTCAATCTGGTCGCCTTTTTTCTGAAGTTTGGTTCTTTGCATATGCTTCATGAATGTTCTTATTTTGAACGGAAGTCAGTTTATCAACGGCTTCGATTTGAAACGAGTTTTCTGAAAATGCCAAGACGTAAATTAACAAACGCTGAGGCTAATAGGGCTATCGAAATGCTGCAGGGTGGCTTAACTCAGGTTGTTGTAGCGGAAAGGCTCCAAGTCAGCCCAAGTGTGATATCTCGACTTTGGAATAGGTTCAGGGAGACAGGTTCCGTGTTGGAAAGACCTAGGCTTGGTGGGCGACGAAAAAAAACACCTGGTTAGGATCGTTTCATCACCGTTTCGGCGAGAAGAAACCCTACATCTACGTGTCGAATGCTACAGAATACTCTTCAAAATGCAGATGGGGTCCAAGTTTCCATCGAAACCATCAGACGACGTTTGAGAGAGGTGAATCTAGGTTCTAGACGTCCATTAAGAGGAGTTCCATTAACACGTGACCATAAGCGTCAAAGACTGGAATGGGCAAGGCAACATATCAATTGGAACGATCAATGGCGTAGTGTCACTGATGAATCCAGATATGGACGATTTTCAGATTCTCGAAGAATAAGGGTATGGACAATCCCAGGCATACCCCGTAATCGTCGCTATGTCCAAGAACTCCATCCATTCCGAGGGGGAAGTGTTATGGTATGGGCCGGGATATGTTTCAACGGGCGCACAGATCTATACATTTTTCCTGGGAATATGACCGCCTTACACTATAGGGAGCATGTCATTGACAATGTTGTGCCAAATTTTCACGCTGCTATTGGTGAAACTTTTCAATTTCTAGACGATAACGCTAGACCGCATCGTGCAGCCATAGTTGAGAATGCGCGCGAGGAGCTTGGTATTCCACATTTACCAATACCTCCGCACTCACCAGATTTGAATTGCATAGAACATGCATGGGATATGCTCCAAAGAAGATTAAATAATCATCAACCTATCCCAAAATCCTTAAATGATCTGAGAGATCTTCTGCCCCGTTTATGGAACCAAATTCCTCAAGAAATGTTCAACAACCTCGTGTGTAGTATGCAAAGAAGATATCAAGCTGTTGATGCCCGTGGAGGCCATACATTGTATTGATAGTCTTAAAATGCTTGAATTCTCTGGAAATAATATTTCCATTACTCGATTTTTCTTAACCACCCTGTATACGCTGTAGACCTACAGGCTAAAATTAATTTGCAACTTGAAATCATATTAGTATGAATTTTCATCACAAAAATCTTATTTTAACTATATTTTTTTGGAATTCAAGTCAATATCCCTAACTCATGTGGAGCAGTTTATTTTACCGTATCCTGAAATGAGCTCACTGTAATGCTCTTGATACCATGATTTTGTAAGTTGAGTACATAAAGGAAATGGGTTCCTATCGAAAATTTTGAATTGGGTTTCTTTCAACAAGCTAGACATTCCAAATCACCGAAATCCTTCTTTCCCAAGTCCCTTTGACGTGGAAAAAGCAAACATCTTGCTGTTCATAACTCATATTCTATAGTAAACACATAACCACCAAATGTGTTTTCCGTTTCGAATCGAAACATCGAGGAGTTTTCAGATATTTTTAGTGAAACATAATGTAATGGGAGGACGTCAAAAACATTCATCACAGAATTTGAACCGAAGCCATCGAAAAATCTTCTGAACAGAGTTTTACAGCCTCAGAAATAACAATACTCGAATTCTCTGCTTAAAACGCTGATTTATTTCGTAACTTTATAATAAATCTAACTCTGAGATCGGAAACTGGCAGTTTCGTTGGAATAACAAATGCTGAAAGCGAGAACAATGAGAAATTGTTGAATTATTGAATAGCTGGATGACGAGACTTTACATGTACAACTCAATCAATTGGAAAATAAACAATACTTTCAGACAATTATCACAAAAACAGCCTGAAATTCCCCTTTCGTTAATTTATTTATATTCATTTCTTTTCGAGATGATTTCATTCGTTGATTAGTGGATGTGTATAGAGTTCTTAATTTCGTGGTGAACTAACGATACAAGGTATTGGTTGAATCGGTGGTTTGTGAGATATTATTAAAAACATTGCAAATTTTACACAAAGGTTTATTATTTTCTTAGTTAGAATAACCCAATATACCATTGATAACTCAAACAACTTAGAACCGAATGCTATGATTCATTTTCGACATTATTGGAAATTTGCAACGTTTTTCTTTATAACTCAGGAACCACTTGTCGGAAATCATCCGGGTGAAAATTTTTAGGTTTAGTTATGCAACAGTAATCAACATTTGAGATTTCATGAAAATTGGGTGATAAGTTTTCGAGAAATAATTTTTTTCCCCCCAACCCCCATTTAGAGCCCTTAGGGTACATCGATCCTGCTGAAAAGCTTGGAGGAACAACACCGAGTGACATACGATTTTTCCACCAAGTTTCAAGGATTTCCGTTCAGTACTTCCAGAGAAAAGCCCCGGACAACGGACGGTGGACGGACGGATTTTTTTTATTCGTTTTTTCAAATCTACATACTCCAAAACGTAAACTGTGAAATTTTCGGGGGGGTTAAAATTTTTGTTTGGTTGGTAGATCACTAAGGTTTATTATTTGATTTTATCAAATAATAAACCGAAAACAACCTAAAGAATAGAGAAGAACAAAGAATTCAAATAGCGAATGGTGTATGTTTTTTAGGAAGTTTTGAAATACAATGGAAACAAAGCTCAATAAACCTAGAAATGCACTGACGTGAAGTCAGCAGCTTTTACGCGCTTATTCACATTGTGAAATGGCGACTTGGAAATTTCAGTGAAATTAGAATGAAATATAAAATTCTCCAAAAACATTGCTTTGTATTTTCAAATGATTCTATGGAGAATTCTTCTAATTGTTTCTAACTGTTCATCATCCAATCAAGTTTCATTTCGATCAGATGAATATTCTACGAGTTGTTGAAAAATTTCAAATGTCTGTAACAGAAAAATCATTCGGCTGATTTGGCCTATTAACGAACTTAACCGAGATATTCACGATCAAAACCTAACCTGAAAGTTTCAAGATTCTAGATCCTTCCTTCCGGAAGTTAGAGCAAGCACGTCCGGTGGCCGGAAAGAATCAAATTTGACCGCGGAAACTTCATCAGTGAGTCCAACCTAGTCGTTTGAGACCAATTTCATCTCAAAATTCGAAAATTACACACATTGTCACGAAACGATAACGCGCTGTTCCCCAGAGCAAACGCGTAAAAAACGACGTCCAATGGTTATAGGTGACGGCAATCTCGTATATCCAAATCGAATCAATTCAAGGCGTAATTCGGCATTATTACCGTCAGTATCTGGATCGTCTCAACTTCTGCAGCTAATTGCGAAAGCATTAGTTGCCTGATTGAAACGTTCTCCCAGTTTTCCGTCCCACCAACGAACGAATCTAATTTATTTATCGTTCTCGTCCTTCGGCTCGGATTTCTCAACCAGCTAGTTCCATTCCATTTATCCTACGTCGACTTCATTTCCCTTTTTACGGTCGGATATAACATGTCCTGCGTATATCGGACTGCCTTTTTTACGACTACTGAATTTTATAGCCAGCGATATTGCGGCGGATTTATCAAAACAATCCAGGAAGTTTATAGGAAAAGAACCGCAAATACTTTAGAACTATTATAGCATAACCATGATATTCCTGATAGGTTGTGATACAGTATATGAAATCTCAATTGCAATTTGAATTCTAAAGTAAGCAAAACAGTGTGTACCTACTCTCTTATCCACTTACACTTTCTGCGCCTAACGCACGCTTCGGAAACCAAGTTTCCTTTGTCAAAGACATATCGTTACTAATAACTACATTACAAGCAAACCTGTTGCACTAGTGGGAGGATGGTATACAGGACCAATGGGAAAGGGTTGTTAAGGTCATTAGTGTAGTGCTGGGCTATCAAGGGGAGTCACGTAAATATTTGGAATAATGGGATACTAATGGGGGTGAGATCATTGTTTAGCAATCTGTCTTTTCTCTTGAACATATGTATACCTTCAAGAGTGTTTAGGTAAATTTTGCCCGAGCTAAAACGTGATTCGCGACCGCCGATTTGTCAGGAAGTTTGTTACGGATATGGCTCTTCTGTTCCTTGAATCTCGTGTTGATGTTCCTCGCTGTTTGTCCGATGTAAGATTTTTCGCAGTCTGGACATTTTATTTCGTATATGCCCGATTTTAGTTCATCCGGAATTTTATCAAACTTATTTCCCAAAAGAGGTCTGGTTTTCGTGGCGGTTGTGAAAGCTAATTTAATATTTACTTTTTTGGAAATGTTCATAAGTTTCTTGTAGGTTCCAGGGTGATACGTAAATGCCCTCAAACCGATATCTTTTCCCGTTCTTTCATTAAAGTTATGTCTTTAAGAAATTGTTAATTTTTATCATTTTATTATTTATTTTATTTCTAAAGTAAGCGTTGGCAACACTAAAAAAAATCTAGAAATGCACTGACGAGAGGTCGGGAGCTTTTTCACGCTTGTTCAAATTCTAACTATTAGATCAACAAGAATCTTTCGCCTACTTGGGCATTAGTAATCTTCACCTGATTACGAAGTTTCCCTCTGATTACATTTGTACTTCTTGAGATTTTGCGGAAATAACGTTAAAATTCCAAATAACAACGAAATTTAGCATATTTTTCCCCTTATATCTCCGGAAGTGAATATCGGATCTAATTGAAATTTGAAACATTGCTGTTAACTACTGACCGTGAGGTTTGTGCCTAATTCCATCGAAATCTTATCAATATTCCCAAAGGAAAACAAGTTTTTCTTGAAAAATTTCAAATAATTTTTTTTCGAATTTTCTAACAAATGGATCCACACGAAATTTTGCTCTAAGTTGCGCGTTGGTATTCTGAAACTGTCCACGAAGTTTCAATTTGATTGAGTCAATACTTCATGAGATATCGAGGAATTAACCCCAAATTTCAAATGAGCCTAACTCTGAAACTATCCAACCGATTCCACCCATTAACGAACACAACCTAGATATTTGGACTATGAACCTAATCTTCCAACTTCAAGTCGCTAAGTCTTTTCCTCCGAAAGTTAGAGCACATACGGACAGACGGACAGAATTGAATTTGACCCCGGATTCTTCTTCAGGGAGTTCAACCCAATCTTTTAAGACTATTTTCGGATCAAAATTCGAACATTACAGACATCGTGACGAAATGATAACGCGCTTTTCCCTCGAACAAGCGCGTAACAAGATTTGACAGCTGACAGTTTAGTGTTGCGAAAATGACGCATACCACGATGGACATTGCCTGAGGGTATTGGTTTGACCATTACACCTCAATTCGGCATCGTGAGGCAATGTTGAAAAATATAAGGCTACTCCTTCAGTGTTTACTCGCAAAGGATCCGTATCTGAATGCTTGCGAAATTAAATTACCAGAACAACTGAAGCCTATGAGCTTGAACAGCAAATAAAATTGAATGTTCCATTAAACAACTGGATGCTGATATTTCAGGTGAAATGATCTTTTGCGATGAAGCACATTTCCACTATAATGGCTTTGGTAGTCGCACAAATTGGCTTATTTGGGGTTCGACCAACCTACCTGTAATTACCGAGTAAATGCAACCACAACGTGTGATTGTTTGTTGTGGATTTTGGTTGGATGAATCATTGAACTATTATTGAAAACGGTCAAGCAGGGACTTGTAAGCTAGCGACTTGAAACTTTCAGGGTAGGTCTCGTATTGGAATGCCGCGGTTGATTTCGTTAATGGGCCAAATCGGTCAAACAGTTTCGGAGTTATAGCTAGTTGAAATTTTGAAGTTATTTATTTTTTATTTCACGAACTACTTGAGCGATTGGCTTCAAACTAGGCAATTAGGTGGAGTATAACGACGCGCAACCTTGAGCCAAAATTTGTCAGGATCTTACTGTCAGTAAATTTAAAAAAAATTTATTTTCAAAATGTTTTTCCGAAAAAAAATTCTTTTCGGAAACCGTTCATCATATCAGAAAAAAATTCCACTCAGACTTTGAGCTTCATATTTCACAGCACTGTACCAAATTTCAGTTCGATACGATCATAAGTTTTGGGGATATTGGGAAAAAATATGTCAAACTTCGAGGTTTTCTTCTCGATATCGTTGTGTTTTTCGGTATAACTCAAGAAATACTGATTCAATCCTAAAAAAACTTCGCAGCTAGTTTGAAGATGCTTAAAGGCAACTTCATGCGGAATTTCGTGATGATCGTGTCATCAGAACAATGAAAAAAAAATTCTGTGATTTTCCTATCATATCATCCTCATTAAATTCTGTATGAATCTTTGAACTGTAATTTTTCGATGAAGTACTGGATTTCAATTCGATCTGATCTGTACTTTTGGATATATTGGGAAAATAAAATTTTGAATGGATATTACCCATTCACGAATTCGGCCTTCGTAATTAAGGTCCAAACCTTTTCTACAAATATCGAGTATCTAAGTTGTTTCTTTCGGAAGTTATTGTGTTTACGCAGTCGGCCGTTAGGCCAACCATAAACACAATAACTTCCGGAAGAAATGACTAAGAAACCCGATATTTATAGGGTAGGTGTGGGGCTTAATTACGAAGGTCGAATTAGTGAATGGGTAAAATCCGCACAATGATTCCGTAGATATACCGATTCAAAATGTTATTTTTCCAATATCCAAACTAACACTAACATTCTGATTGGATTTTCTTAATCTACGCCCTCGAATTAGTATATGTTTCAAATTTCAGGTCGATCGGAGAACTTTCGATTTTTGGTAAAATTTTAAGCCTTAAGAAAATCTCAATTTTCGAAAAATAATTTTCCGACTCCCATCGCCGTGAAATTTGACACACTTACTAATTCGAGGGCGTAGAACAAGAATATAAGGTCAGCTTTTTTTTAAAAAAATCGTCCTGGACGTGAGAGGTCCTTGAAGTTTCAAAATTTTGGACCTTTTTTCAAAAAATCATTATTACCGACTCGATGAGAGTAGGACGATGAAATCTGTTTTAATTCATAGATAAAGGATCGAACTGCACGTAAAAAATTCGACATCACCCAGTTTCATTATTTTGGTCGGCACGACGTCTCAAAGTTGACCAAAATTTCGAAATTTTTTCACTATTTCCGCCATAATTTCTAAACGGTTGTCACTGGACGATTTCTAATGACATATTCGTGATCTACGACCTCGATTTAATAGGAAACGATAACAAGGTCGACGATTTTCGAAAAAAAAAATTTATTTGGGACTTAGAAAATTTTTCATAAAGAACCGCAAATAAACATCAAAGCGCAGAGGGGTGGGGGGTAAGATTTAGCGATTCCGTGCGAAATTTTATTTTTGAAGCTATGACAATATGCACATCATATATTATGGATTCGAACACGTAGATTACGAATCTGTAATTAGATTTTGCGTAACTGATTCGGTTTGGAAAATATTCCGGATTTGGTGAGAAATTTTCGAAATTTGGGTCAAATTTGGGCCGTCGTACAGATCAAACGCGTAAGGCTGGACAATATCGAATTTTTTTGGTTATATCTGGGTCCTTTGTGAGTACGTAGCCAATTATTTTATAGACGAAGGTCCTCTAGTTGAAAAATTATGATTTTTTTAAAAAAGGTCCAATTTTTTCGATTTTCTTCTGGCCATAAAAAACGAACCAGACTCTCCACTAACATTCTGATTGGATTTTCTTTATCTACGCCCTCGAATTAGTATATGTTTCAAATTTCAGGTCGATCGGAGAACTTTCGATTTTTGGTAAAATTTTAAGGGGTTATATACCCCCTTAAGAAAATATCGATTTTCGAAAAATAATTTTCCGACTCCAATCGCCGTGAAATTTGGCACACTTACTAATTCGAGGGCGTAGAACAAGAATATAAGGTCAGATATTTTTAAAAAAAATCGTCCTGGACGTGAGAGGTCCTTGAAGTTCCAAAATTTTGGACCTTTTTTCAAAAAATCATTATTACCGACTCGATGAAACTAGGACGATGAAATCTGTTTTATTGCATAGACAAAGGATCGAACTGCACGTGAAAAAATTCGACATCATCCAGCTTCATTATTTTGGTCGGCACGACGTCTCAAAGTTGACCAAAATTTCGAAATTTGGGTCAACTTTGGGTCGTCGTACAGATCAAACGCGTGAGGCTGAACAATATCGAATTTTTTTGGTTATATCTGGATCCTTTGTGAGTACGTAGCTACTTACTTTATAGACGTAAGTCTTTTGGTTGAAAAATTATGATTTTTTTAAAAAAGGTCCAATTTTTTCGATTTTCCTCGGGCCATAAAAAACGAACCAGACTCTCCACTAACATTCTGATTGGATTTTCTTTATCTACGCCCTCGAATTAGTATATGTTTCAAATTTCAGGTCGATCGGAGAACTTTCGATTTTTGGTAAAATTTTAAGGGGTTACCCTTAAGAAAATATCGATTTTCGAAAAATAATTTTCCGACTCCAATCGCCGTAAAATTTGGCACACTTACTAATTCGAGGGCGTAGAACAAGAATATAAGGTCAGATATTTTTAAAAAAAATCGTCCTGGACGTGAGAGGTCCTTGAAGTTCCAAAATTTTGGACCTTTTTTCAAAAAATCATTATTACCGACTTGATGAGAGTAGGACGATGAAATCTGTTTTATTGCATAGATAAAGGATCGAACTGCACGTAAAAAATTCGACATCACCCAGCTTCATTATTTTGGTCGGCACGACGTCTCAAATTTGACCAAAATTTCGAAATTTTTTTACTATTTCCGCCATAATTTCTGAACGGTTGTCACTGGACGATTTCTAATGACATATTCGTGATCTACGACCTCGATTTAATAGGAAACGATAACAAGGTCGACGATTTTCGAAAAAAAAAATTTATCCAATATCCAATATCCAAACTACAGATTAGATCGAATTGAAATCCAGTAATTTATTGAAAAAAATCTAGAAAAGCACTACCGTGAAGGCAGCAGCTTTTGAGCGCATGTTCGAATTCGTTGCCGAAGCGGTTATCTACATTGAACATGCGCGCAAAAGCTGCTGCCTTCACGACAGTGCTTTTTGCAATTTTTTTATCTCTTGTGTTCCGGTATTGTTCACGGCAGTGCTTTTCTAGATTTTTTCTCTGAAATTTGATGACATTAATTCTATCTCTATGTGGTTTGAACATACATCCCGATTAATCTGACCGATATATTTCATGGTCGTGTTCTCTCTCGTTTTCGGTGTTTGCATTTTTTCAGGACATTTCTTCCAATAATCCGCAACCAATTGTGTAATACTAACTGTAGGAGATTGATTGTTACATCAAATAAATCTGCCAAGTTCAATGGAAACTTTCGACAGATGTGATAATTCAAAAAACAAACTCAAACGGAAACATTTTGTGTATTTTGAAGACTTTCGTGAATTCAACGAAAATTGCCATCTTCATTGGAAATTCCTGGGATTCCCTTCGAGAATTGGCTGCCAAATATACAATACTCAACACAAAACAAGGATTGCCTATATAATGGTGAATGATTTTAGATCAATAGAACGTTCCTACTTAGAAATCACACTCTTGTCGCAAATCAGTTGTTCAATATACCCTTGAAGTTTGGCTCCTTTTAATGCATACACCCTATATCATTTACATTCTCGCTAATCAAACTATATATACTCCATTCACTTTTATAAAGTATCCCGGTTGGCCATGATTTAGGTCTATCATGTTTTTGTAACTAAAACCAAGGCAAGTTGGCGCTCCTGAAATATCGACAATGTCAAAATGATTCGACGCGAAGTTGCCAATTTCTACTCTCTTTAAATAACAAATAACAATTCAGCTCCAACCATAATAAACTAATAAATTAACATTTCGCTTTTATTGTATTATATTGAGCCTTAAGTAGGTAGTCATGTTTGAATTGAACAAATTCCTTAACGAATAATTTCAAAAGTTATTGTATATTTCGTGGAATTGTTTCGATAGGAAGTGGTACATTGAAAATGAACTTGGTATATCCTATGTTGGCAGAACATTGAATTTTTATGCACGAAAATATCATGAATTATACAATATCTAATTCAATGCTATTTTTTCTAATATTTTAGGAATTGCTTTTTTCTGGGAATTGAATATTTGAGTTGACTTCAAAGTATGTCCATAAAACATAATTCCATATCTTGCTTTTAACTCGAATGCTGCATGATAGGTAGTTTTCATGGAGAATTTATCCAGATATCTTGTCATTACACCCAAAGATAACAGACTGAAGCTGAGCTGTATCCCAATTTAGAAATATGTTGATCCCAATCCAGTGTATGTATCATTCACGTAGATTCCCAAGAACTTTGTAAATGGAGTTAGTTCTTTTGAGGTTAACTGTGACACAGGTTTCGAAGTACTACTATATTTTCATACTGGAATATTCCAAGTTGTGCAACTAGGTATTTAAATGACTTCTATAGGCTGATTTGTCGAGAATTTAGAAAAGTAGGGAATTCGAAGTAACGGACTCTTCTATCCATCATTTTTCAGTAAAATTCCAAAACACTCGATTCTTGATCTCCGTACAAGAAAAAAGCATTTCTGAATCTTCCAACCATGTTTACATACGTGAAATATTTCCAATATTAACAGGGAAAAAAGTTTCTTCAACATTCGCCAGGTCTTTGGAATTACTGAATTCACATAGTATTTTCTCAAATTCATTACTTTCCAAATATAGATTGACATTTTGAAAAATAAGTAATTACTACGACCTCTTTGTAGAGAGGACAACCTTGTGTAGTTATCTGACAGGAGAATGACTATAACCTAACATTTTCAAAATATACACGGTGAAATCTGTCAGGATGTCATGGCAAACCGGGATACTTTATAAAAGTGAATGGAGTGTACCATAAATGATCTTGATTTGAATAATATATTCCCCGAAATAATACCAAAAAATATAAAATATAGGACAGAATTGCACGCATTCATTGAGTTCTTTTTCAATCTGAATAAAAGACTCAAAATATACATAATTAGGAATATTTTTCACGAAAAATTTGAATACGATCAGAAGTTTCGAGATTGGCCATCTCGGAAGCTCCAGAAGAGTAAAGAACATTAATATACGGCGGGAATATAACCAGGAGAATAAATAAGGTGCATCAGGTTCTACTTCATCGAGGAAAACGAGACAACGAAAAGCCTGGGGCGACATCAGGGTAGTTCTGAAAGAAATTAACTTATAATTGAAACGGGCGAAAAAGAAGCACGAAAACTTTTGGATTCCCAAATTTTCACTGGTGGATGTTTATATTTTTCAACGGGGCCTGGAAAGAAAACAGGGTTTGGTTCGATGATCCTCCTTTTCGAACAGGATGGTAATTAATGAGAGAACTCATTGTAACACGACTGCCAAATTAACAGCAATTTATACAGAATTGTTTCACTGTTCGAGGCCTAATTCAGAGGGAGAAATCAGCTGTGAAGTATTCCTTGACACGAGAATTTAAGCGACATATTGTGTTATTTGTGATCGATTATTGTGATGTGAAGAAGATGAAACTGGATTTAAATTCGATCTAATCTGTATTTTTGGAAATATTGGAAAATAAAATTTTGAATGGAATCATTAGGCGGATTTCACCCATTCACGAATTCGACCTTCGTAATTAAGCCCCAAACCCACTCTAAAAATATCGAGTTTCTAGGGCGTTTCTTCCGGAAGTTAGGAACTCGATATTTGTAGAGAAGATTTGGACTTCAATTACGAAGGCCGAATTCGCGAATGGGTAAAATCCACCGAATGCTTCTGCAGGTATACCCATTCAAAATTTTATTTTCCCAATATTTCCAAAAATACAGATTCGATCGAATTGAAATCCGGTATTTTATCGAGAAATGACAGTTTGAAGGTTCATACAGAATTTAATGAGGATAACATGATGAGGAGATCACAGAATATTGAATATTCGAAAAAAAAATTTATAATTTTTTTTTCAAATTGTTCTAATGACACGATCATCACGATATTCTACATATTTTTTCCCAATATCTCCAAAACTAATAGCCGTATCGAATTGAAATTTGGTACACTGCTGCGAAATATGAAACTCAAGGTTCAACTGGAATTGTTCTCGAATTTGAACAATGGCTCCAGAAAAAGACATTTTTTCGGGAAAAATTTTGAAAAAATTTTTTTTTAAATTGAGTGACCAAAGGATGTCAACGTAATTGTGCTCAAAGTTGTCCAATAAACTGCCAAGATTCAGTCCAATCGCTCTAGTAGTTTCTGAAATATGAGGGAACTCCAAAGTTATTCGGCCGATTTGGAACATTAGCGAAGTTTACCGCGGCATTCCTATGTGCGAACTACCCTGCAAGTTTCAAGTCGCAAGCTTGCTCCGCTAGATAGTAATCGTGTCCACGGACGGCCGGACAGAATCGATTTTGACACCGGATTGGTCATCAGCGAGTCCAATCTAGTCGTTTGAGACCATTTTCTGTTCAATCATCGAAAATTACAGACATTTGGACAAAACTATTGCACGCTGTTCCTCTAGAATATGCGCGCAAATAGTGTCGGCTTGTCCGCCTCACGTAAAATATGATAAATAATATGAAAGAAAAAGATGCCGAAAGTGAACACTTCTGCTCAACAACATCATTTCAAATTGTACCTAAGGTTGTTGCAGAAATCGAGCATATCAATCTTTGTCATCGAAATAAAGACATATTTCTAGTTGATTCCGTTTTGAATCTCTCAAGTGGTTTCTTCAGTTTCATGGATAACAAACGATTGAAAAGGTTTGACAAAAGAAAAAGCGCCAGAATATCCATAGCATTGAATAACTTATACAGTGCGCGTCAAAATTATGGAAAAATATTTGGCAACAAAATTCTGAAACAGGTCAATTTCTGTTTCGCTTTTACCAAATTTTTATGCATTTTTGTTGCACCTGACGCCATCCCCATCAACCCTCCAAATGTTTTGAATAGGGAAAGTGGGTCATGTGGTACTTTTTTGGCAAGGTCTTTGTATCTTCTTTACAGTCGTGCAGAAATTTTCGAGAAAAATTTTTTTTTTTAAAAGTTAGTTAGTTCAAAGAGGTTTTTAGTTTGTGTACCTAGTCATGACTCATTTACTTTGAGACGATGGTACCTGATGAAATTTGTCACCGAATGAAAGTCGACCATTACAGATTTATTCATGCGTAACGCTCAACCCCTACGAAACCTTTAATAAAGAAAAAATGGAGTGACATTGAAAATTTATTCCGGCATTGAAGAACCACCCGAAGAATCATTATGGCTTACAAGATAAGTTAAATTAGTGTTTCACACATTCCAATTTTTCACGTGGAGGGGGTTGAAAGGGGTGACAAATTTCATCAGGTACCATCGTCTCAAAGTGAATGAGCCATGACAAAGTGCACATACTGACAACCTCTTTGGACTTACCTAATTTTTCAAAAAAAAAATTTTTTCCTTGAAAATATCTTATAAAGAAGATACAAAGACCTTGCCAAAAAAGTACCATATACCTACTTTCCCTATTCAAAAAATTTAGAGGATTGATGGGGATGGCACAGGGTGCAACAAAAATCCTTCAAAAATGCATATAAATTCGGTAAATGTGAAACAAAAATTGACTGTTTCAGGATTTTGTTGCCAAATATTTTTCTTCTGAGAAAATAAATTTGTTCCATAATTTTGACGCGCACTGTATGATTCACGGAGAGCCGGCTGGCCGAAAGGATATAATCTAATTTTACCAAGAATTCCTCATCAGCAGGTCTCATTCAGCCGTTTAAGAACACTTCCGGTTAGAACTTAAAAAACCATGGACATTTTGGCGAAATGAAATCTGTCAGAAAATTACATGCTCAGAAAGAAAGTTCAGAAAAAAAACTACACTTTCGACTATCTCTCTTTTACCGTTTTATCCACATACTTCCTCTTTGAAAGGAACGACTCCTCGAAAAATAACCCAAATGGAAGTTAAATAGCCAGACAAAGAGCCCTATTCAAAAATTCAATTTTCCCATCAACATCTCAGTAGCGGATGAATATCACCACGGTATAAACCCACCACTGAAAATAAACCCTTGATGCGTTATTTTCTGCGCGCCGCAGTACATTTTCCCTTATTCTTCCATCCCGATAGCTTCGCAAAGAGTACGTCTCCGAGCTCGCTGGCCCATATACGGGGATGAACTCATTTTACTATTCGATCGTCCCTGTCGATATTCCAATTCTAAGTTAATAAAATCCCTATTTATGTCCCCAATTGGGAAGTCAGCGGAACCAGTCCAATTTATTCGACTGTCTCATCTGATGAAGAATATATCCCGGCACTGATCTCCTATGTATAATCACATCGTATATTGTTTTTATTGGGTGAAGTATTTGAATCGAATTTCCATACCTGAATATTTTATTTCACGAGTGAATTTTATTTTATTTCGAATTTTCGTAAGGGGGTAACTTTTATGGTGTCGAATTATTGGAGGACCAGAAGTCAAGGAAATTGTGGAAAATCACTCTCAGGAAATTTTACGTTCATTATTTTCTGTATGATCTATCATCTATGAAAATAGATCTCCTATGTATAATCATATCGTATATTGTTTTTATTGGGTGAAGTATTCGAATCGAATTTTCATACCTGAATATTTCATTTCACGAGTAAATTTTATTTTATTTCGAATATTTGTTAGGGCAATTTTTATGGTGTTGAATTATTTGAGGATCAGAAGTCAAGGAAATTGTGGAAAATCGCTCTCAGGAAATTTTACGTTCATTATTTTCTGTATGATCTATCATCTATGAAAATAGCGAAGGCAATCCTAGGAGAGATAAATTTTTTTGAACCGATTAGCAGAGATGTACTTTTTCTTGAGTTTCAAAATCGCGTAGTTGCCGAGATCGATCGCTGACTGTATCAATTGTTTGAATTTTTTGAAAACACACGGTATCATAGACATATATCAGTTAACTTGTTAACTCTATATTTTTTTAGCAATGCGTTTGTTATTGTTGTAATATATGTATATGTATATTAATATTGAGTATACATGTTCACATTATTTTATTATTATTATTGTTATTATTATGAAAAAAAGAAACAGAGTTGAGGTTTAAACCTATAAACTCAGCCAGTAAACATTATAACAATATTCCACCAAAAAACATGTAGAACATGTAGAGAATGTCAGCAAAAAAAATTAAAAAACTTCACAGAGCAACTTCGCGAATTCTCCACCGATATTGAGATTTTTAGTTTCCTTACAATGGCGTGTGAACACAATGTGTTATTTGTAGTAATCACCAATAAATCTCTCTCTCTCTCTATCTCTCTCGCTGATCTTCCTCCCAAAAGAGTCGAAATACCGTCTGGACTTTTCTATTTCAAGTTTTAGCTTGTCAAGGACCACACATTATTCAATTAGTACAGTATAGAACTAGTGATATGTTAGGGCAAAAAAACCAAGTAAAGATCGACACCAAAGTCATATTTTAGAGTTGCGAAATAGTGTAGAAGCCGGTTTTGAGAATTTCTTTAAAATATTCGGAATGTTGAAAAAATCATGTTCATCTTGTTAGCTCTCTCCCAAAGAAGTGGAAATTTTGTCAGAATTTTTATATTTCAAGTTAAAGCTCGCCATGATTTTCACCATATTCAATCAGTTTAGTATATTCACGATTTAACGAGGGGATATTTGGTATAATAAAAGATGAAAATAGTGGAATAACAATTACAGGAACCATAAACGATAAAGCTTCAGAAAATATAGAATAATCAGATGTAAATTATATCCGAATATTTTTTTTTTATTTTGTGGGATTTGCATGTGAAAATCAACAATGAATTAATTCGA
Organism: Myrrha octodecimguttata; assembly: GCA_958510865.1. Classification (NCBI taxonomy): domain Eukaryota; kingdom Metazoa; phylum Arthropoda; class Insecta; order Coleoptera; family Coccinellidae; genus Myrrha; species Myrrha octodecimguttata. The sequence goes on from OY294056.1 coordinate 81,318,884, forward strand.
AAAAGATACCTCATCTAGTAAAAATTCTGTTCAGAAATTTTCAGACGCTTCTCATGTAAGACACAACCAAAAAGATTTTATAACTCTAGAATTTCTCCAGCTGATTCCAAAAAACATAACAGCAATTGAAACTGAATTGAAACTTGATTTTTAGATCAATTTATGGAAATTGAAATATTAACATGATGGGTTTATTGGTAGAAGGATAACCAACGACAGTCAAAGGGATGACGACCGACTGCAAGGCTTAATATTATTTTTTTGGAAGCCTAATGAAGCCATTTGAAAAATGTCCAGGATTTATCCTCATGTTTTCATGTCAATGAGACCTGTTTCCGTAGAGTTTTATGCCCATCTGAACTTTTTCATTCATCATAAACGAAAACATAATTTTCATTCGATATCGTTGAAAACCAGAAAACAAATATTATTTATTTGGTTATCTTCGCCATTCCATCTCAGTTATGTTTTCACTCTTTTCGGCGAAATTACAGAGTTACCGTTCGGTATAAAATACCAGTAGGTCGTAAATAAAGGAAAATGTCATGTTTAATATGTTGCTCAGTTGACCTGTTTCGGTTTAATTCCAAGTGTTTTTTATACGAATCGTATACAGAGAATCAAATATTATACCTTCATGGACATTTTTCAACGTTGATTGTTGATTTTCAGTATTTCATCGAATTCGCTTTGGAATTTCCTGAGGTTCAATAGAATTGATTTATACATGAAGGTGAAATTTAAGGTCACATAGCTGAATATAGCTAGAACTTCATAGATATGTAGTATTCTCATGCAAACTCTTTCCGTTGTTGATTTAACACTCAAAAAATTGAAAAAAGAATCTTTTTCATGATCGTGAAATTACGCTGCAAAATGGCGGAGGTGCGGGTCCAATATTCAGATATCGAAATCAAAACAGTTTTACCGGGATAATAATGTACAGTAACAGGTATTTTTGCAGAGATATCACAAAAAAATCAGATGTTTTAATGAACCTTGAGATTGGATACCACAAAATCGACAAAATTGGTGGGAACTTGTACTTACCCTCCACGATGAGTTTGTTTCCTGTACAGTTGATTTTCAGCTGTATACGACCACGACGTTCAGTATGATCGCAACCGCATAAATTTGGCACACTTTCTTCACATCGTTTATGTACATTCATATCACAAGCTGTAATAGAAAAAAATTTCAATAAACTGATACCCCGAAGAATCAGAAGAGGAGATATGTCTATTCAACAGAAGCTACAAATTGGTGCATACGCCAGGCAACTGGTATTAATTAAAAACTTTGAGCAATTTGAGTTGACAATTTAACAATGACTTGAATCTATGACGTGATTGTTCATTTTCAGAAAATGTTGCTTATCAACTTGAAAATACGTTTAAATAGTCAAACGGTAGTGAACACTTCTTCAAAGTTTTTTACATTATCGGAGTAGCATTCTGGAATCAAGAAATTATCGGATCAATTTTACCTTAATAGTTGGTAATAGGTCAGTCGATAAGTCTGTAGGATGACGAATATATGGCACCATTATCAAATGTATCTCGAAGAACTGATATTTCAAAATGTATTCTATCGACTTGAAAATATCACGCTTGGTTGTATTTCAAAATGCAAAGGTTAGGTTGAAATCAAAAAAAATAATTTTTCAAAATTTTTTTCGAACAAGAGTTTTTTCGGAAATTTCAATTACATTTGGAAACAAATTTGGTCATACTCTGAACTCCATATTTCACAGAAGTGTACCGAATTTCAGTTTGATATGATAATCTTTCTTGGAGATATTGTGAAAAATAGTGTCAAATCTCGTGATTTTTTCCTCGGTTTTCGAAGTTTTTTCCAGAATAACCCAGAAAAAACCTAGAAAAGTACTGATGTGAAGTCAGAAACTTTTGCGAGCATGTTCAAATACGTTGCCAAAGCGTTCATCTCCTTTGAACACGCGCACAAAAGCTGTTGACTTCACGTCGTTGGTTTTCTAAGTTTTTTCCAGATATGCCCTACACAAATAGTTTGAATCCCGTAATTTTTATGGGTGTTTTGTATCAATAATGATATTCATTTCATTCTCAATAGCACTTTTCCAGATAATGTCATAAAATACTGCAAAATCGACCGCAAATATCTTTTTAATCATTAAATTTCTTCACAACCAACAACTAAGACTGATATGCAATTTGATCTGAGCAATTTATTCAGAATAACTAGGAAAAATCCAGATTGCTCTAATATGATCGAAACTGTTGAACGGATTCTACACATTCAAGAATTTCGCCTTGTTAACAATGGGGGTTTTTCCTGGATTTGGGTTATTACTGCAAATGCAAATTTGAACATAATTATTATGGGTTTGATTCATCGTTTTCCCAAATTACCTTCAGAAAGTATTCAAAATCAGATTTCAAAATTGGGGTTTAGGATTTGCCAGGCTTGCACGAAGAGACAACGGTGTTTGGTACAATAGTTTTTTCTGCTATAGAATAATGAAATATTTATTCCTATTTTGTGGTACACACGTGTTCTCTGTCAATATAACAAAACAATTTCCGTTTTCGATTTGTCAGTAATGTGACAGTCTGTGCTCTTTTTTTTCTATTTCTTGGTCGTTGTCTTTTACTCTAACCAGATCGAAGTATAGCTATCTCTGTTTTCCTAAGCAAAGTAACACATCTGACGTCCTTTTCTTTCCGAGAAAGCTGAATTCGACGTTGCCATACAGTACACTCCAGACAAATCCCTTTAAATGCAAATCCCCATTTTTATTTTTCAGTTTTAGGTGATCAAACATTTTTTTAAAAATATAATATTGGAATTATATGTTAGAAATGTGATGTTCTAAGGGTTTTTCATGAAAATTACTGCATTTTCGTTCAAAGGAAAAACCCTCATTCAATGCTATAATTTCCGTCAGCCATACATTTTTGTCGATGCCATATTTTCTCGTCGCTGAAAATTCCTCATATATGAACATATATTTCTCTGTTCCAATTCGGAATTCAGTCGTTCCTCTACTAATGATCCTAGCGCAGCTCCGATCAAAAAAGCAATCAATCCGCCAATAGGATTCCTAGATGAAATCCACGAAATGAACAACACGTTCGAACAGATTCCCAATTTCCGAAGCTCTACGTTCTATACCAATCCATTTTCCAGGCCTGCTCGGTTTCATTAGAGAATCCTGCCGTACTTTCAATTATGGAGTTCGTTTTCCAGAAAGAGTTCATAATTCCTAACGCCATTACTACCGAATGGGCTCTGAATATGGGCTTAGGACCCTTCAAGGACTGGCGAAACTTCTAGATTCGACTTGATGAGGAAGTTTCTAACACTAAATAAGTTAGTGTTGGAATATATATATATATTCTTTTGAGATGAGCAGTACATTTTTTTTATATCAAACAATTTGTGTCATAACAGTATTAGCAGAGTAAATGTAAACGGGGTACCATACATTTTTACGTATGATACAAGAGCACAGATAAAAACCTCAGGAAAAACTCTGTCTCCCTGTATAAGTGTAATGAAATTGTTGTTTTTTATTGAAGGGCTTCTTTTTCGTCGACAAAATCTCTTCTTTCCTATGCGATGCAGGTTGAAATCTTGGAATCATACCTGAAAACGAAAAAGGAGACGAAAAAATCTAATATGAACTAGTAAATGATTTAGTACTCATTAAATTAATTTGAAGTTCACGATCCATCTCAAAACAGAATCAGACACCGAATGAATTGCCTCGAAACCATCGTCAAATTTATATATTGGACAACTATTAACTAAATGTTCTATTGTTTCCTCTTCTTCTCCGCACTCGCACCTTGGACTTTCGACCGAATTCCATTTGAAGAGGAAACTATTACAGCGACCATGACCGGTTCTAAGTCGATTTAAAATGCACCAAATTTTCCTAGGAAGATTGAAACCATGAACTTTTTCTGAAGGATCGCTGATCAAACCTTTGTTAAAAACATTACACGAATTCCATTCCGAACGACAAACTTCTTTGTCACTTTTATTGGTGTAAAGAAAACCGTTGATCCATAAACGTTTACGAGATTTCAATCTAGCAATTTTAGAATCCGGAATATAAGACATGATTGCGAATGAATTCGGAAAGGAACGATATTTATCCCAAGACTTTATCACTGTCTACGAATATGGGGCGGTATAATATTTGAGAGAACTGGTAACCACTGTAAAGGTGTAGATCTTATGGTCCCACTACTGATTCTCATAGCAAGATTAAGCTGTACATCTATTTTACTAACATGAGCGCTATTAAACCAAACCGAACAACAATATTCAGCAGCAGAAAAAACCAAAGCCAAAGCTGCGGTACGAAGAGTTGTAGGGTCAGCCCCCCATGAAGAACCAGCTAGTGTTGGAATAAGTACCTTCGACTTTCGAATTGGAAACTGATCGTAACTGTTGGAATTTGTTGATATACATATGAAGAAAAAAAAGTACATTACAATGGGTGCAAATTGATTTTGGACTTTGATTCAAACTGGCAACGATCCTCGTCAAATGAATTTGACTCCTGTCTGAAGAGAGTATTTTCATGTCACAAGTTTTCCAAATTATTCCCCATATTTTGTTAGATTTCTAGTGTAAAATATCCAATTATGAATCTATGGCAGATGATTTCCCAATATAAGAGGCATATAAGAGGCCTGTAGCGTTCTTCGTTAATCTGAGGATCTGAAAAATCATCGCTTGGAGGACCGAATCTGGTCGAAAGACTCTCCCGGTCAGAGAGCAACTGTAGGCAGTTTTATTTAGTGCTACCAGCTGGTTTTCTGTCCCTCTTTCTGTTTCAGATAATATGTCAAGATATTTTGTCAAAATAAATTCAAGTTGACGAAAAAATTATTTTGCAATGAAAAAGGTGCTATCCATGTTCTTCAAACAAATTACAACACTTATACGGGGAGTTTTTGCTGAGGTTTTTATCTGTGCTCTTGTATCATACGGAAAAATGTATGGTACCCCGTTTATATTTCCTCTACTAACACTGTAATATACCAAAGAATGAAATGCTCTTTCTCAAAAGAATATATACATATTTCTATCTTTTTATTCATACAATGAATTTGAATTTCTTCGCATTGAATGCATATGGATTCATTGAAAACTACAAGGGCATGCCGTGCCAATCCCTCCTCTCATCGGATAGGACTTCTTGCTCATGCAATGCCTATTGTGGCCTATTGTGTAAACGACTTCCTGAATGACGTTGACATATAAATGCAATGCATTGGCCAGCATGTTCTCCAGACCTTAATGCAATTGGGCATATTATAGGGACATGCTTCGTAGAAAGCTAGAAACTGAGCCCCAGCAGTATATAATCGGGCGCAATTGATAACTACGCGATTTTGGATGATCTGTTTTAATAGATTTATCGAAAATGATAAGTATTCTGAGCATGGAAAGACGATTGCATTCATAAGATCACATGGAGGACCCACAAGGTTTTGAGCAGGACTGAAAATCATTGCTTATTCGATGTTGCTGAACGAGATATTAATGGTTTGAACCGCAAAGCTCTGAACATTTATTCGAATTGATATTTTGATCTTAAGTAGGAATGTTATTAGTACGTTTTACTGAAGTTGAAACTTTTCGATAAATCGTTTCAATTCAAAGAAAGATTTTCGACAACGCAATGTCATCAATGTTATGAATTTGTTAAGCGCTTTGATTATTGCATCCAGATCGATGGGGGTCATTTTGAATATTTAATTTAACTTATCTTCTAATGCACAATGATTCTCTGGGTGGTACTTCAATGCAGAACGAAATTTCCAATGCCACTCCACTCTTTTTCTCTATCAAAGGGTTCCTAGGGGTTGAAAGTTGTGCATGATTAAAACTGTAATGGTCGACTTTCATTCGGTGACAAATTTCATCAGGTACCATCCACTCAAGGTAAATGAGCAATGACAAAGTGCACACACTGAAAACCTCTTTGAATTAACTGATTTTTCAAACAGAATTTTTTTTTTCTTGAAAATTTCTGCACGCCTGTGAAGATGATACAAAGACCTTTCCGAAAAAGTACCACATGAACTACTTTCCCTATTCAAAAAATTTAGAGGGTTGATGGGGATGGCACAGGGTGCAACAAAAATCTTTCAAAAATGCATATAAATTTGGTAAAAGTGAAACAAAAATTGATCTGTTTTGATTCTATTCGAAAAGTTTTCATGCCAATGTGGTAAGAAGTAAATCAATCAATTACTCGAAAACTATTCGGAATGTAACACATTCACAACGAGTCTTATACTTTTCCCATAAATATTCGCATGATCAATTTCAATGAAGAAATTCGAAGAAGTCAGCCATGAGCAATCATGAACTCGAACTGACACTTCATGGCGGCAACTTTTTCCGCAAGACTGTATTGTTGGTAATCACGCACACATTCGCCGTCAGCCTAAATCAATTACAAGTTAATAGTTTCGGAGGATAAGCAGCCAGGCATGAATCCAATTTCCCAGTAAAACCCGATTTTAATCAGGTTCGTGAAGATGTTCCGATAGATAAAAGTCAACTGTTCATCGCTCGAACGTTTTGGCCATTTCGGCGGCTGTTTATCTTCATTATTTGCCTTTGTTTCAGAGGATAAACAGACGATGCCCTATTAATTTAAACGATTTCCAATAAAGGTATAAAGTATTCGAATTCTTCAGTGAATGGAAAATGCTCAGAAAAAGGAGAAGTATTTGTTGGCTCTTGAAAAACAGTCATCAAAGCTTCTTAACGAACTCTCGCAGATGGCTATGCTTATCTTAAACGTTGGCACAGGGTACAACAAAAATCCTTCGAAAATGCATAAAATTTGGTAAAACTGAAACAAAATTGACCTGTTTCAGGATTTTGTTGTCAAATATGGTTCTTCTGAGAAAATTAATTTGTTCCATAATTTTGACGCTTACTGTATATTTTTAGATACGAATTTCCCCAAGCAGTGGATTGGTCGGAAAGGTCCTTCAAAATGGCCAGTCAGATCACCGGATCTGTTCCCTTTAGACATATTTTTGTGGGGACACTCAAAACCGAGTATTCATGCCACGAAATACACCTCTCTGGTAGAGAGAAATGATATTATGATGGATCTCATGATAAAGGATTTTTCAATGCGAAACCCTGTATATGCATACTCTTGAGTCGCGAAGAAATATATTGATAACTCAGAATGTACGCCAAGTGTCAAAGGAATGATAAAATTAAATAGTTTCTTTGCCAATCGTTATTCGAGGAAGCCTCAACTTATTTCAATTGACTGAACAAAGCCGAGTGTAAAATCTTCATTTTGAAAGCTAGAGTACGTGATATTCTCATCTGCATGTATGTTTACTCGAAGACACCTAAATTATCGATCTGTACGAAAGTACGGGTCGAAAAAAGATGTAGTTGTCTAAATATACTAAAGTCAGTTGAAACAACAAGTTGAATATTGAGGACGTTCTCAATGAGTTCCACAACCAATAAAAGCCAAAGAGGAAAAGTTCACTTCTGATGACTCTAATCCTCAATTACGATTATAATCAGAAATTGTGATATTGAATTTATCTAATCGTTGCATTGATTACCTGGAATAGATTGAATTAATTCTGAATTTGCTATTGTTGCGTTGTTTCAACATCATTATTCCACCTCATATAATATAAGTAATTAAATGGTAGTATCAAGCAGAAAAAATTCCTGTAAGATAATTGGATGATTTCAATCTTTGATTGCATCCTTATATCACTGTTTAAGGAGGAACAAATAATGCTCATATTGACTTATACTTCTGCCTCTATTACGATCCATTATATTTTTTGCAATGCTCATTTGAACTCTGGATTCTTATATTATGTTTCAATTTCTGAACCAATACTATGAAAAAGATATTGTTTCATACCTGTACATTTCATTCCTTGATGGAGCACCCCGTACAGAAGTGATCCGCAGTGATCACAAAACGTTGGTGAGCCAAAAGTATGAACCTTGAAATTGTGACGTGTCCGGGTGTCCTGAAACGAAGAAAACAAAATTGTGAAATTTCTTTCCAGGTTATAATGAATACATTTACGAATATTTAACTGTTTCAACCGTTACTACTTGGTAGTTGATCATAATTCGAACAAATGTTTTACTACCAACAATCGGGGTTTTTCCTTTAAACGAAAATGCAGTTATTTTCATGAAAAACCTTCAGAACATCACATTTCAAACATATAATTTCAATATTATATTTTAAAAAAAATGTTTGATCACCTAAAACTGAAAAATAAAAATGGGGATTTGCATTTGAAGGGATTTGTCATACGTGCACGATATGGCAACGTCGAATTCAGCTTTCTCGGAAAGAAAAGGACGCCAAATGTGTTACTTCGCTTAGGAAAACAGAGATAGCTATACTTCGATCTGTCGACTGTCATACTGTCATATTAATGACAAATCGCAAACGGAAATTGTTTGGTTATATTGACAAAGAACACGTGTGTACCACAGAATAGGAATAAATATTTCGTTATTCTATAGCAGAAAAAGCAATTCTATTATACAACGTTGTCACTTCGTGCATGCATGATAAATCCCAAACCCCAATTTTGAAACCTGATTTTGAATACTTTCTGAAGGTAACTTGGGAAAATGATGAATCAAACCCATAATAATTATGTTCGAATTTGCATTTGCAGTAACAACCCAAATTCAGGAAAAACTCCCATTATGAGATGTAATTGTTAACCATACATATTGTAAAACATCTCGTAATTGTTGGTAGTAAATCATAGTATTGAAAAATTTGATTCATACATATTCATATTCTGCATTTTATTGATGTACCTTTTGGACATTTTCATATATTTTATGGTTTTTTGCGCAAAATAATTCAGGAAACAGAGTGCTAGGATTTTGCCCAAGTTGGCGATTTTCGAATTTTTTGAAAATTATCTGAAACTATTGTGATGAAGCTGGTTTTCAAAACAGATTTTGTCCGGTCGGCCGTTGGTAAGATTACTTGAGGAAGAAGGAAGCTAACAACCTTATATATCAGGGATATAAAATCTAAGCTAACTATCAACTTTCAGGTTAGGTTGCGTATCAAAATGCGACGTTTAGGGTTCGATATTGGGCCAAACTTTTGAGGACATTCTCTCAATATATCAGGATCTACTGATGTAGAATACAAATGTGCAACTTTGGGCAAACTTGAGTTAGAATCCTTTTTTTTCTTTTGATTTCAATGAAATTCGACACAAACCATAAAGTCGATATGTTACAACAGAGTACCAAATTTCAGTCACATTCGCTATTTATTCTCAAAAGTATTGGGGAAAAATATGTCAAATTTCGTCATTTCCTCATTATTGTTATTTTCGTGCGCATGTTCTGGGCTATCGTTTTGTCCAAATGTCTGTTATTCTCGAACTTATTCCCAAAAATGGTCTCAACTGTCAACATCGATTCTGTCCAACTAGTTTCTGAGTCAAAGTCGTTTGAAATTTTGAGGTTATTTTCCTGATATTTCAGAAACTACTGGAACGATTAGATTGAAACTTTGCAGTTGGTTGAGGCATATCGAAGTGCAATCTTCGGCAAAATCTTGAGCTTTATATTTCACATCTGCGTACCGAGTTTCGGTTCGATACAATTATAATTCTCAGTGATATTGGGAGAAAATATGTCGAATTCCTCGGTGTCGTTGTTTTCTTCGGAATAACTCAAAACCTAGAGAGGCACTGACGTGAAGTCAGCAGGTTTTGCGCACATGTTCAAGTTCGTTGCCAAAGCGGTCATCTCCTTTGAACATGAGCGCAAAAGCTGCTGACTTCACGTCAGTGCTGTTCGAGAATCTTCATTTCATGGCCCCAGAAATTTGCAGGAAGCGGTATCCATTTTCGAATGGTTGTTAAAAAACTGATCTATTTGTCCCTAAGGTATGAAATTTTGATATATTGAAATATTAAATATTTTCCGCCATTTTAAAATATTCCAATTGAAATTTGACGAGTACAAAAAACAAAATGATCCATACGAAAGAATTACTCTGGTTTCATGAATATCTTAGCAGTATCCTATGAAATTCTTCCACGATTGCAGAGGCTGGAGGTTTATTTTTTGGCAAGGATAAACCGCAAGGATGAGAACATTAATATGTTATCCTAGAGTTTTCCATCCCTATTTCTTTGTCTACAAATCGATGATGACCCAATTTTGCTCTCATTCGGGAGTTCTCCCCAGATTTTACCGATTTTGGTGGAATATTTCGTCAAATGGTACATCAATTGAATTGCTCAGCGATGAAATATTTCCAAGCTTTCCTGGACGTATAACAGCTTAAGTTGTAGAAGTTAGAAAAATCTGCCCATCTGTCTGTTCAATTTCATAAGCCTGATCATTTAGCCAGAAGGTTCATGCAGAATAAGGTGAGGATCATATAATTTGATGGTAACAAAATTTCAGGCGGGGCCAATAAATAGATTTTGACCACTCTGGCTAATAATTGTAACAACCATTACTAACTACTATAGTCTGCTATCTTCACATCACTGTATCCTAACTGGATGAACCTTCTAGTTCTGATTTTTCAATCAAGTACTAGATTTCAATTCGATCCAATCTGTATATTTGAAATATAAGGAACCTACGCAATCATTAGGCGGATTTAACCCAATCGTAAATGTGATGACAAAAAAGATGGAGTTTGCCATATCTTTTCAACAAGAAGTAAAGATGCGTTTGGTGTGATCAGTACTTAAAAGACGGTAGCTTTGTCAAAGAATTTGAACATGCGCGCAAAAGCTACTGAATTAATGTCGGTGCTCTTCTTGAATTTTTATCTGCATTTTGTGCTCTCCTATACGAGCTCCTTTCGTTTAGGTTTCTATTCTGAATTTAGAAAAATTCTGGACCTCTAAGGTTCCAATTTTGAAAATATCACATCAAAATATGCATACACACTTGACTTAATTGACTTTAACTGAAACAGAAGGAGAGATCTGTGATAGGGAGTGTTCCTCATAGCATTTAATAAATTCAAGTTCGAGGCTGAGTTCCACTCAACAGTTAATGAAGAAATTGAATTTTCTCTACGAATTAATCATGAAGGCCTCTCCTACGTGGAACGTATCTGCATAGAACTAGAGTAGTTGAATCTTTGAGTAATTAAGAATGCATTAACCAGTTCCAGAGGGAATATTCTCTCACACACAGCTTTCAGAAAGAAGCATCGATACCTCCGTAGATCATTCCTTCACAAGGTTTGAAGTAGACCATTAGACCATCTCTTTATTAAAATTTCCAATATCTCCAATTATTTCAGTAGATATTGTACAAAAGTTGTTGGACGTCTTGAAAACCTTCGTCGGAGAATATTGAAAAAATCTTGAGTAACTTGAATTTTACGTTACATTTTTTGGAGAATCTCTGATACATGAAGTGTTGCTATTAAATATGTTTCATTGCGATCTACTCCATAAACAAAAAAGGAATGGAAAGTAACAAATTTTGAGTTCGAAAATCTACAATCTACAACGAAGTTTGCAATACCAATTGATTTTCTCAATCAATATGTATTCAAAGTAGTAGGTTACCACATAAAAGCATAGACTGTATGACCATCAAACATACATTCCATATTCGGACCGCACGTTTGGATATTTAGCAAAATCAATTGAAGCTCTTTTACTCCTATCTGTCCGGCAGGTGGCTAGAAAATGAATTTGGTGTACTACAGAGTAGTATCTTAGGGATTACAATTTTTTTTGGTATACATAAATGACCTGAGCGATGTAACAGATGAAGAAGAAGATTCTGAGATTATGAAATTTGAATTATGAATTTCAGTCGAAAATTATTTTTTGAGAAATGATCTGATTATTAACACTAGGAAAACCATTGTCATTGTTTTCAGTGCAAGTATTCTAACAGGAAAACCTTCAGAAAAAACCACTTGAACTTAAGAACCAGATCACTTAAACAGTAGAGAGAACTAAGTTTTTGTTCGCATGTTCTAGGGGAACAGCGTGTTATCGTTTTGTCCAAATGTCTGTAATTTTCGAATTTTGAGCCCAAAATGGTCTCAGACGACTACGTTGGACTCACTGATGACGAATCCGGTATCAAAATCGATTCGTCTGACGAATGGAGCCAGCTGGCGACTTAAAACTTTCAGATTAGGTCTGAATGGTTTCGAAGTTGTAGCCACTTGAAGTTTTGAGGTTATTTCCCTGATATTTCGAGAACTACTGAAGTGATTGAATTGAAACTTGGCAAATGAAGCATAACGACGGGCAATTTTACACCGAATTTTGTTGGGATCGCATGGTCACATGATAAAAATTTTTTTACAAAAAAGTTTTTTTTCAGAAACTATTAATCGTATTCGGAAACAATTTTGCACATATCTTAAGCTTCTTATTTCACAGAAGTTCAAATTATAATTCGATACGGCTATTAGTTTTGGAGATATATGTAAAATTTCCTGGTTTTCTTCTCGATATCGCTTTTTTTCGGTATAATTCAAGAAACACTGATTCAATCATGATGAAACTTTGCAGCTAGTTTGAAGATGTTGGAACACAAAATTTCCTGACAATCATGTCATTAAAACAAGCTTAAAAAAATTCAAATTTTTTTCTCCGAATATTTTGTGATCTTCTTCTCATATTATCCCCACTAAATTCTGTATGAATCTTAAAACTATCATTTCTCGATACAATATTGGATAACAATCTGATATAATCTGTATTTTTGAAATATTAGGAAAATAAAATTTTGAATGGATATATCTGCGGAATCATTGGGTGGATTTTACCCATTCATGAATTCGACCTTCGTTATTAAGATCCAAACCTACTCTACAAATGACCGAATCGAATTTCTACGTTGTTTATTTCGGAAGTTATTTTGTTTACGGTAGGCCGGTGCTCGATATTTGTATGTTAGGTTTGGGGCTTAATAACGAAGGTCGAATTCGTGAATGGGTAAAATATACCCATTAAAAATTTTATTTTCCTAATATTTCCAAAAATACAGATTAGATCGAATTGAAATCCAATAATTTATCTAAAAAAACCTAGAAAAGCACTGACGTGAAGCCACATCATTTGCGCGCATGTTCAATGGAAATGACCCTTTGGCAATGAATTTGAACATGCGCGCAAAAGCTGCTGCCTTCACGGCAGTGCTATTCTAGGTTTTTAGGAATAGTAATTGATGAGTTTCCTTAGTAGACTCCACATATTGACGAATTGTTGAAGAAATTGAACAAGGTGATGTTTTCTTTCAGTGTAGTGAATAAGTACGTGAATAAAAATATGAAAAAGGTCTTGTATTATGCTAACTATGAATTTGTATTCATTAGACATAAAAGAATACTTGGAAGTTTGGCGAATATTTTAATATCTTGTAAAGAGGTTCTTATAGAGGCAAATTTAGGTAATTTACGACTGCTAACAGTCTATATTGTCTCTATCCTGCATGAGTCCTTCTGAACCTAAATAGAAAACAAAATAGAATTCCTCAAACATAACACCAATTTTACATACAAAATACAAGAACGGCCAATATCAATTTTCCACAGCATGAGTTGTCCCTAACAGAAAAAAGTCCATCTTACATGCTCACCAAAATCTTCAATAATCTTCAATATAACTTGAAAATGATCCAAAATCATAGACTTTTCAGAGTTGAAACCAAACAGTTCTGAATAATTCTTAAACCATATAATTCGAGGGTTTATTTCATGTAGATCCGAATTACTTAATGACACTGTTTCATTTCGTGTTCTCTTTGTGAATGCTGATTTGAAATAAAGCATGTATCTATTTATTTACCTATCCATCTGCATTGAAAACGTACTCTTTCATTAGTAATGCGTTTCTATATTGCAGGACGCATGATTAAAAGGGAAATAGTAGAAAGCAAAACTGTTATTTCGTTGCAACCAGTATTTCGGATCTGACCGTGTCTGAATCGCTGCCTCGAATCTCACCCTAAAATACGGTTTTTCTCATTTTGAGAGTGCCAATTCTTTCATACAGAATACACTTTATCGATATGAAAATCAACTTGACCCTAGGAAAAGTTTAAATTTTTTCCACATTATAATTTAACTTTTTTTGGAATTAGTAGAAATTGTATCATTATTGTTGTCTTTTCAGTGTTTCTAGCTTTATTTTCAGGAGTGAGAGTTCTACTCCTTTTTCACCAGCTTATCGATGTACCTACGTTTTTTTACGCACTTGTTCTGGGGAACAGCGCGTTATCGTTTCGTCACAATGTCTGTTATTTCCGTATTTTGAGCCAGAAATAGTCTTGAACGATGAGGTCTCCCTGTAAAAGAATCTGTTGCCAAATTCAGTTCTGTTTATTCACCCGCATGTGCTCTAAATTTCGAAGGCAAAGGACATAGGGTGTTGAAACTTTCAGGTTCGGTTTGGAGCCCCAGTTTTCGAGGAAATTTAGCATTTACCTTAAAGTAAGTATTCTACGAGAGATTGCAGCAAAATTTCCTGTTGATCTGGTCTTTAGAAATTTGAAAAAAAAAATTATTCGGAAACTTTCCACTTTCGATCTGGAAGTAAAACTGCGTGATCGCTATGGCAGCGAATTTGAACATGCGCGTTAAAGTTCCTAAGCTCACTTTAGTGCTTTTCTAGAATTTTTTACATGGATGAAAACTCATTCTAGTGAATGGTGACTAAAATGAGACCGAAAAAATATCCAACCTGAATACGTAGACAAATTTCATATTATTATAATTGCTCGCGAAAAATTACATTTTTCGTCACTGAACTGAAATTTTCTGATTCAGTTTACGCGTTTTACAGGAAAAGAAATGGTGAAATCTTTCCATTGGCGCCCAACATGGGGTATGCATCCAATTCCTCCTCTTAGTAAGCAAATCAATCGATTACGGTTGTCAAAAGGGGACGGAAACCATAAAAAGTGGTGAAATGGACTCATCTTATAATCAGATAACTTCCAAAACTCCCTCGATGTTTCTTCCCATATAGGCTAAGATGCTTCTCTCTGAATTCCTTGAAACGTCGGCATGAATAATGTCTGCTGGAACAAACGTCGAAACTTTCGATCCTCTTAAGGATTCCCCACTTTCTTTCCTGATTGAATTACTGTTCCGTTTTGAGATAGAGTCTTCGACTAAGATCTTACTTGTGTTTCTACAGCATCCCAAACATGGAACACATTCCTAAGATTATGATATTCATGAAAATGTTTCTGTGAAAAATTTCTTATTCGAGTTTCTATATCAAGGGGAATTTTCCCATTTTACGCGATTTTTCTAGGGAACAGAGCGATTTAGAATTCACCCAAAATGTCACTGAGGAAGAATCCGATGTCAAATTCAGTTGAATGTTCAGTTGGCCATTTCCTAGATAACTTTCTAACAGAATGAGCCCACCACAGAGTAGGTTGTAAATGGTTTCGGAGTTATACTCGTGAGTTTGTTTGAAGTTTGTCATCAATATCTCGAAACATTTAGCGCATCAAAAGCAATGGATGGAATCTCGTGTCGAATCCATTCGATGCGATAAAATCACTTCCAAAACTCACATGTTCCACCACAAATATGTCTGAAATTCATATGAATATTTCCTAAAATCTGCAACCGAAACCAATAATATATTAATCACTAGAATTATATAGCAATTTCACTCGAGTACAAACACATATAGTATAGCGCCCAACGTGGGGCACGAAACCAGCATATTCGTCCGAAGTGTCTTACATTCAACACATCAGGATGAATGGATGAATTATCGTGCAGAATCCATTTGATGCAGAAAAATCGCTCTCATAACTCACATGGTCTTGCCCCATACTCTGGCTTCATAAAAATACCGGGATAAATAAGATTTCCCAGATCTATCGTCTTACGTAGCACTGGCGCCCAACGTGGGGCACGAAACCAGCATATTCGTCCGAAGTGTCTTACATTCAACACATCAGGATGAATGGATTAATTATCGTGCAGAATCCATTTGATGCAGAAAAATCGCTCTCAAAACTCACATGGTCTTGCCCCATACTCTGGCTTCATAAAAATGCCGGGATAAATAAGATTTCCCAGATCTATCGTCTAAGCTGCTGATACTCCTCGCGATTTGCCATAGTATCTTTCCTGATTCAATTACGATTTCGCAGGACGGTTGTGAACACTGTTCCTGATAAACTTTTGATAGCACTAAAAATCTGTACGCCACTTTTCTTTTGATAACATCTCATCGAAATTGAGTCAGGACAGAACGACTTTTATATCAATCTCCAGAATTATACAGGGTGATTCATTAAGGGTGGCCACCGGCCGTATCTCGTTAACCGTTTATCTTATGACTTTCGAAAAAAAAATCTAATTACAAATTCGGCCCCTAGAAAATGATTAAAAATATTTTCAAGTTCGTAGTTCCCCACTAGAGGGCGCAATCTATCACTTGTAAAATATAATCTCATTTTTTACGAAATATTCTCCAGCTAACAGTGGTAAAAACTAATAAAATAAGAATCTACTCTTTCTATTCAACAACTTTTGTTTCAGTAATTTTTCTATATTTCCTATTTTGTAGTGATGGGATGGATAAACTTTTCTTCACGAAACAAACATTCTTACTGCTGTATGGGTGAACCGATTTTCACGTTATTAGATTTCATTCGAAGGCCATCGGAATCAGATCACAGAAACATATGACAACAATATACCGGGTGATCCAATTGAAAACTACCGACTGTTGTATGTCACTTCGCCCTATTTGTGCGTTTTACTGAAAAATTTCAAATGCAATGCTATGATTCTAACCAAGTGAGAATAAGCCAAGCATTATCACTTACTGACTTTTTGAAACCACAGACAGATATCATTGGTCGTTTCGGAGTTATTGACATTTTTTTGATCAATGTTGATCCTTTCTGTGAGCTTGAATAAACAAGGAATTGACTTTATGCGTCATGACAACGCAGCAGAATACTCAAGACACATGAAATAACAATGATGCGATAAAATAAAACAAAAATTAGCAACAACGAAAACATTTAAACAGAAAAACAACACTTACACCTAATCAATGCAAATATTTAAAATGTCTACCATTATTTTCTACACATAAATTTAGTCTTTCTTTCGTCGAGTTGACACTGGCCACAATTTCAGTATGAGAAGAAGCTGTCAAAATCTATTTTGAATATCCTCACTTGTAGGGGGGGGGGGGTGTTCGGAAAACTAAGTCTTTATTCTCCCCCAAAAATAAAAATCTAATACTGTGAGGTCGGGTGATCTTTCTGGCCATGGAAAAATACTCCCTTGTCCAATATACCTCTTTGAGAAGAGGTTATATGAATATTCTCTAACATTAGCAGCATAATGCGCCGGGCAACCATCTTGTTGATACCACATATCTAACCTGCTTTGAATAGCAATATTTTCTAAAAGAATTGGAAGATCTTCCGTTAAAATTTCAAGCACCTTTGTCTTGTTAATACGCCAAAACTTTTATGATATTATCCTCATTACGGCTTCTACGTTTTCTATTTTTTCTTCCAAGATATTGAACCTTACAGTTTCTCGCACTCTTCGTGTCAATCTTTTGAATACCCTTTTGGAATGACGACGTCTTTCAGGATATAGTATCGGGTATTCTCTTTCAGCTACTGCATTTTCTAAACATTCAAAATGAACATTAAGCATATTATATGCTTCTTCGTTTGAATAATGGGGCATCATAAAATAGTGGTTTGCAATCGTCCTAAAACACTTTTACAGTTATAGATACCGAAAATGAACAGTATCGCCAAAGCTTACTGGTTCTAAATCAGCTTGTTTCGTTGTTTTGATGAGTTTTTTCCTTTCATCTAATTGTTTAGAGATGAAATAACTCAATTCCTCCTGCATTTCACAGGGTTGATCAATACTTATCAAAATTTACAAAAATGTCAATAACTCCGAAACGACCAATGATATCTGTCTGCGATTTTAAAAAGTCAGTAGGTGATGATGCTTGGCTTATTCTCACTCGGTTATAATCATAGCATTGCATTTGAAATTTTCCAGTAAAACGCACAAATAGGGCGAAGTGACATAAAACAGTCTGTAGTTTTCAATTGGATCACCCGGTATATTGTGGTCATATGTTTGTGTGATCTGCTTTCGATGGCCTTCGAATGAAATCTAATTACGTGAAAATCGGTTCACCCATACAGGAGTAAGAATGTTTTTTTCGTGAAGAAAAGTTTATCCATCCCATCACTAAAAAATAGGAAATATAGAAAAATTACTGAAACAAAAGTTGTTGAATAGAAAGAGTAGATTCTTATTTTATTATTCTTTACCACTGTTAGCTGGAGAATATTTCGTAAAAAATGAGATTATATTTTACAAGTGATAGATTGCGCCCTCTAGTGGAGAACTACGAACTGGAAAATATTTTTAATCATTTTCTAGGGGCCGAGTTTGTCATTAGATTTTTTTTCCGGAAGTCATAGGATAAACGGTTTCCGAGATACGGCCGGTGGCCAACCTTAATGAATCACCCTGTACAATAACTTTACTCGACTACGAATATACAGGGTGAGTCTTTAAGTAGTACATTAATTTTTATCATAGATTCCTCTCATCAAATGAAACACTTTTTTCATTTATCATTTTTTCAGATTCGGCTCCAGCAACTGCAGCAGGCTGTTTAAATTTCCAAAAAAAATCAGTTTTTCTTTTGAAGCTTTGATATGGTAATTCCGAATGTGATGAACTTCGGTGTGAAGTTTTCTATAACTATTACACATATTCTTCAGTAATCACTTTCATCCAACTTCAAACAGTTTTCGAGTTATAGACTCACCGATTCATAAAACTAAACGAAATTAGCGTGAAGAATGCAGATAAAGTTCATCTCATGTCTTATAAGAATCTTCAATCATTTAAAATACTTAATTATTCCTTATAATTTCTCCTAAAACGTACCGTTTTGCAGATATTCAACGTTGAATATCATCAAATCGGATAAAAATTCGAAAAATTACCTTATATTTATGGATCCACCCCTGATCTAGTAGAGAAAGTAAATTAAGCTGGGTTCATGTTTATCCGGACCAAAGAATACACATAAATATTTATCTATTTCGCATAGAACTAATTTAGGTATATGCTATTTCGTGATCATACCACAGACATAACCACAACATTCATAGATATAGAATAACATGTTATTATAAGTCTAGAGAATATTTTTAGGTTAATTGATTATGATTATAGATTTATATGATTCCTATCAATATTAAAGAAGGCCATTTGCCATACCCAGATATTTGAGTACATATTCATGATGATGGTAGTATATAGGGTGAGTCTTTAAGTTGTACATTAATTTTAACCATAGATTCCTCTCATCAAATGAAACACTTTTTTCATCTACCATTTTTTTAGATTCGGCTCCAGCAAAAAGATACAGGCTGTTTGAATTTCCAAAAAAAAATCAGTTTTTCTTTTGTTGCTTTGATATGGTAACTCCGAATGAGATCCTACTTCAAATAGTTTCCGAGTTATAGACTCGTTTAACTCATGTCATATAAGAATCTTCAATCATTTTAAAATACTTAATTATTCTTTATAATTTCTCCTAAAACGCACCGTTTTGCAGATATTCAACGTTGAATATTATAAAATCGGATAAAAATTCGAAAAATTACCTTATATTTATGGATCCAACCCTGATCTAGTAGAGGAGGCATATTAGCTGGGTTCACGTTTATCCGGACCATAGAATGCACATAAATATTTATCTATTTCGCATAGAACTAATTTAGGTATATGGTATTTCGTGATCATACTACAGAACTAACCATAACATTCATAGACATAGAATAACATGTAAGTCTAGAGAATATTTTTAGGTTAATTGATTGATTTCATATAATTCATTCATAAATCTCGTGAAAATTATTATGGAGTTTTCAATATGAGAATGAGCGAGGATGGAATTGTGTATAATCATATGGTGGCATGAAATTGGATATTGCATGAACATCAAGTTGAAGATCAGTGTTTCAAGTCCACTGTAGTGAAATGTTTTCCTAGCGATAATATCGCAAAAAGCACCAGATCATTAGAATTAAGTGAGTAAATGAATTTTCTCAATCTTGTTTCTTCGAATTTCAAACCTTGGATTGGTATTTCTCCAGAAAAAATCACCGAAAGAGATATCTGCCGTGAACTTTCAAACGAAGCGCAGGAGTGTATTAGCCCATTGAGAAATGTTTAAGTGCTCATAACCTTTTACCTGAGCCGAATCTGGAAAAATGGCAATTGAAAAAAGTGTTTTATTCGATGAGAGGAATCTATGGTTGAAATTAATGTACAACTTAAATACTCTCCCTGTATAGTAGGTACATATATCGATCTCGTAGCGCTGGAACCCAACGAGGGGTAAGAAACCAGCATCTTCGTTCAAAGTGTCTTACGTTCAGCACATCAGGAGAAACGAATGAGATCCCGTGTCAAATCCATTTGATGCGATAACATCGCTTCCAAAACTCACATGATGTTTCCCCACAGATATGTCTGTATATGTATAAATGAGATTTCCCACTACGAACGTCTAAACTTCGGATCCTTTTG
Organism: Myrrha octodecimguttata; assembly: GCA_958510865.1. Classification (NCBI taxonomy): domain Eukaryota; kingdom Metazoa; phylum Arthropoda; class Insecta; order Coleoptera; family Coccinellidae; genus Myrrha; species Myrrha octodecimguttata. The sequence goes on from OY294056.1 coordinate 81,339,519, forward strand.
CGATTTCCAAGTCACTTCCCTCATTCAATTACCGTTTCAGAAAACAACCCTGTTCCCAAAAAACACTCAATTCTCCCAGTATCTTCATAATGTCATTTGGATCTAACCAGTGGAAAAATCTAACATTTCAAAAAATTTAAAAATATAAGGCCCATTCGAGAAAAAACATATTTTGTGCACGACCATTGAATAAAATATACAGAGTGTAACAGCCAAATGGAATAAATTCGATAACGACTAAATGAGGGTGTGTTGGGAAAAACGCTCGGACACGTCAATTTGTAATTTTAAATGCGCATATTTTTCAAGAAAATAATATTATATAGGGTGTTCCATGTTACCGTGGCCAATACCAACTTTCTTATTTCAAATGCAACCCCCTGTATATAATTTAATTTTTGGATTCTTCAGAGCATTCTAGACACAATTCATGCACAAAGTCCTATACCTATCCTCAATTATTTCGGAAATATTAAGTGTTTTCAGATTTAGTGCAAAAGTCAACGTTTTAAATAAAAATTATTTCATTTCACAAATTCGGTACATTACACTTAAAACCTAATAAGTAATACTGATTATTTCTTAATAATAAAAAAAAACATTAATGTCAATGTAGGAAATGTTCAAAATGCTCGCCGCGAACGTCTTGGCAACATGCTAATCTGGTGTAGAATTGTCTTCTAACGTTACTTAACATTTCTGAAAACACTTAATATTTCCGAAAAAGTTGAAGATAGGTATAGGACATTGTGCATGAATTATGTCTAGAATTTTCTGAAGAATCCAAAAAATAAATAATATACAGGGGGTTACATTTGAAATAAGAAAGTTGGTATTGGCCACGGTCGCATGGAACACCCTATATAATTTCATTTTCTTGAAAACAATGCCCATTTAAAATTACAAATCGACGTGTCCGAGCGTCCCCTCATTTATTCGTTATCGAATTTATTCCATTTGGTTGTTACACTCTGTATATATAGATAGCTCTTGTTGAGAAAAAATTACAGTCATTAATCAAGCCCGTGGATAATAGGCGTGTATTATAAAAATTATACAGTCCATAACCAATTCCAAGCGAGTAACTAAAACAGATTGATTAAAACCAATCCTTTTTGGTCTAAACCATTTCATTCAAGCGAAATCGGTTTAGGTTCCATGGCGTCATGGATCAGTTGTGAAAGGACCACAACTATAACCAAAATTTTGCGGTTTTAACCCAGCTCTGGACTTGTTTTTCACGAGCGGTCCATCAAAATAGTTGGAATTACAGAATAATTGAAATAGCCGCAAACGTCAACAGTCAAAATATTCATTTGATTTCCCTGAATTATCAAGCTGTGACTAAAATGTTCAGGTGGAGGATATTGAAACATCCAATTCACTTTTAAATGGTGAGTAAAACTTATTTTTGTGTTGTTCTCCGAGTTGAACTTTTGGTTTACAGAAAGTGTTTGTAAGATTCATCAATCAATTTCTTTCTTTCCGATTAAAATTTTCGATTGTATAAATTCGAAATGGCATCCTCTCGGGATGACTATCGTTGTGTTCCTCGACTCAATGTAATTCATGGTCAAAGAAGAAAGGAACATCAACTGCCTCAAGTTTTCATTTTGGCCAAAGCCAAATGAAAGTAAAGATAATTCAGAAACAGCATCTGGCATGGAAATCGTTGATAGAAGAAAAGCCAGGATTTCATAAAGGTAAAATACAATGTATTCATTTCAGAACAACTTCATGTCGATATGTTCCAGGTATAAATGAAAATGAAAGAACTTTGATGAAGAATGCTGTTCCTTCAGAGAAACTACCGAGTATTTCTGCAGCTACCTACTTCACTTATTACACAAAGTGATATTCAAAGAGAGAGAGATCTAATTCAAAACCTGACAAAAACTAGATATACTGTTGAAGTTGATAATAGCTGAAGTTATTCATATAAATACATTGATATTTTTCATTTCTACATAGGAAGGTTGAACCAGCTGTGACATTTTTCATTTAGCTTGTACCTTAAGCTGGTGTGATATAAAAATAAAATCATTTATATGTAATACATGTTTCCTTTCTTTCGGAATTCAAGTAAACCTAATTGGTTCATTTTGATTCACCAAGCAACAGACACTAAAATAACATCGAAATTATCCTCCAGGAACGATTTCAAGCACGATTTTATATCGTGATCCAAACGAAAAGTTACCTCTCAAGAAATCTAACACAAAATTATAATAATTTTTTCGAATATTTTAGCTCTGCTCAATAAATATTCGTTCTCCACCACATTTCTACTGTTTGTTTACATAAAACTATTAGCTTGGACAGGTTCCAAATTTAATCGTTAGGGCGGTGGCATCTTAACAGAAGTTCCCAATAGCCAGTAATGCGAGTTTTTCACCACGAATATCCATTATTAATAATACAAAAATTTAACTGAACACTGTCAAAACCTTCGACCTTCATTCGAATCAAAAGTCAAAATAGTTTTCACACCGCAAAAAGGATTTGTATTTTGTGGTTCAAACCATCGCATTCAAGCGACAATGACAGTGGTTATTGGTTGTGACGTCATTATATCCTTTGAAACATAACCAATGCGGTTAACCGCGAATAACCAAAAACATTTTGGTCCATCGCTTGAAATTGTTTTATGCATAGATCAAGTGAAAATTGTGACGTTTCTCGAGAGCTTGATGACATTTTCAAGCAATCACAGAGAATTAAGTTGATCATTTCGACAACTCTATTGTAGGTTCTTCAAAATGCAGAATTATTCCAGTTTTACCAATGAATTCGTGGAGAAAATTTAGTATTTACCTCGAATATAATTGCTATTACTCACTAGGGTTATTCACCGTCGTGAATAATAGCAGTCATTATACGCTGGTTGAATAATATACTATTGTATCTTCAGAAATCTGCACGTGAGTGTTCTTTCGATAACGTTTTATCGAAATTCAGTCAGCCTGAAACCACTTCCATATTAATCTTCAGAATTTAATAATAAGTTCGTTAGAGTACAAATATATGGTTTATCGATCTCGTGGCACTGGCGCCCAACTTGGGGCACGAATCAAACATTTTTGGTCAGAGTGTCTGACATCGAGCCAATCAGGAGGAATGGATGAAATCTCATTTGAAATTTGAAGCGGTGAAATCTCTCCCAAAAAGTCACATGATTTTTTTCCCACAAATAAGCCTGAATTTCATATAATTACCGGTTTAAAAAGGATTTACCAGAACGAACGTCTAAACTTCCGATCCTTCTTGCGATTTCCCAGTCTCTTTCCTGATTCAATTACCGTTTCACAGGACGGTTGTGAGTCCCGTTCCCGAGAAACACTTAATTTTCCCAGTATTTTCATAATGTAATTTGGATCTCCTCAGTAAAAACTCAGCTCACTGCTCGAATGCACTAAGTGTGGAATCTCGAATTTCCGAGTGGCGAATCTGGCAGAAATGGCAGAATGGATTCGATTGAGTTCTGTCTATAAATTGGGACCTTAAATGGTTCAATTTTCACGGATTAGAACGGACCGGAAATAGAATTAGAAACAAGGATCCAATTACAGAATGTATATTCATCGGTACATTGTAATTTGATGATTTCCTCCAGAGATATTGTTTGGTTTCTGATGCTGCTACTTTCGGTTTAGTAGCGCTCATAATGTAAGAAAATCATATTGTTTCAACCAAAGATTTAATCTTTGGTTTCAACATTAAACGAAACCTATCCTTGAAATTTTACAGGGTTGTATATTTTCTGCAGTAAATATAATTTTTTTTTCTGGTTTGTAGTTCCAGAGATATAAAATAATCTATTTCATTAAGAACTTCAATTAATTTTATTTTATTTTCAAATTGTTTTGATGATATGATCATCACAAAATTTTGACAAAATTGCGTATCAGCATTTGCAAGCTAGCTGCTAAGTTTCATCTCAATTGAAAGAGTATTTTTTGACATATTCCGGAAAAAAACTATCGATCAATCGAGAAGAAAACCACGAAATTTTATATACTTCTATTTTTCTCAATATCTCCAGAAATAATGATCGTATCAAAATGAAATTTGGAACACTACTTTAAAAAATGATGTTCAAGGTATGAGCAGAAGTTTTTTCGAATTCAATGAACAGTTTCCGAAAAAAAAATTTTACCCTTTCACGCTTTCGACCCTCGTTATTGAGCCCAAATATATTCTTCAAATATCGAGTCTCAGAATCGTTTCTTTCGTAAGATATTGTTGTTACGGCCTGTCAAACCACCGTGATAAACACAATAACTACCGAAAGAATCTACTTAGAGAATTGATGATTGAAGAGCAGGTTGGGAGTAGAATCAAGAATTCCGATGATTCCGCATATACAGGGTGAGTCTTTAAGTTGTCCATTGATTTTAGCCATAGATTCCTCTAATCAAATAAAACACTTTTTTCAACTGCCATTTTTCCAGATTCGGCTCAGGTAAAAAGTTATAAGCATTTAAATATTTTTCCATGTGCTAATACACTCCTGCGCTTTGTTTGCAAGTTTACCACAGATATCTCTTATGGTGATTTCTTCTGGAGAATAACTAATCCAAGGTTTGAAATTCAAAAAAACAAGATCGAGAAAACTCATTTACTCACATAATTCCTATGATTTGGTGCTTTTTGCGATATTATCGCAAGGAAAATATTTCACTACAGTTGACTCGAAACACTGATCTTCAACTTGATGTTCATGCAATATCAAATTTCATACCACTATAAGATTATACACAATTCCATCCTCGCCCATTCTGATATAGAAAACTCCATAACTATACTTTTTCCACGAAATTTATAAATGAATTATATGAAATCAACCAACTAACCTAAAAGTATTCTATAGAATGTTATCATATACTTACAATAACAAGTTATTCTATGTCAATGAATGTTATGGTTTGTGGTATGATCACGAAATAGCATATACCTAATATTGGTTCTATGCGAAAAAGATGAATATTTATGTTTATTCTATGGTCTGGATAAACGTGAACCTAGCTTAATTTACTACCTCTACTAGATCAGGGGCGGATCCATAAATATAAGGAAATTTCTCGAACTTTTATCCGATTTTATAATATTCAACGGTATTCAAAGAGAAATTATAAAGAATAATCAAATATTTTAAAATGATTGAAGATTTTTATGCCGACATAAGATAAACTTCATCTGCATGCTTCATGCTAATTTCGTATAGTTTTATGAATCGGCGAGTCTATAACTCGGAAACTGTTTGGAGTAGGATGAATGTGATTACTGAAGAATATGTGTAATAGTAATAGAGAACTTCTCATCGAAGTTCATCTCATTCGGAGTTACCATATCAAAGCTATAAAAGAAAAACTGATATATTCTGGAAATTTAAACAGTCTGTATCTTTTTGTTCGAACCGAATCTGAAAAAATGATAAATGAAAAAAGTGTTTTATTTTATGAGAGAAGTCTATGGTTAAAATTATTGTACAACTTTAAGACTCACCCTGTATATCCATTCAGAATTTCATTTTCCCAATATTTCCAAAAATACATATCGGATCGAACAAAACTCACGTACTTGATTGAAAAACGAAAGCTTGAAGGTTTCTACAGAATTTCGAGATCCAAAAACAATATATCGATTTATTTTCTCAATTTTATTTCCTGAAAACGATCATCGAAAAATTTCTACGAAAATTTGCATCAGTATTTGCCTACTATTAACAAGTTTCGCAATAATCGAATTACGTATTCGATTATTCGAATTTATCGAGAAATATATGCCAAATACGACAAATTTGACAATTTTCTCTCAATAACTCCCAAAATTGATATTATTCTTTCTTGATCGGCGTCCAAGCATTCAAATCAGTTCAAATATGGCTGTTATGTGGATCTGATAACAGCTTACTAGTCTTCTAAAAGGATTTATGTCGATAGTTTCTCGTCTCTTTCCATTTTTACAACGTTCGTGAGTTTAATCACAGTATGACGCGACCAACAGGGAAATTAAACTAATGCTTACATGAATCATTTCCTAATGAGTCTGAATTGAGCCACATCCGTGGATTATCAGTACTCTCAACCAATGAAAATTTTATCTGCCTAGGTCGTCTAAACTATGTATGGCTTTCTATAGAATGGCATTGGTTTGTTGAATATTTATGTATCGATTACCATTGAAAAAAGAAATATGAAACTCCACACAAGGTCTGAATGTTCTCCGTCAGGTTCCTGTTAATTATTTCCAAAAGATGGGATCACCCATCCAGGTACTCACTGCATACTAGAATGCTTAGCTCGCGGTTAAACCAATTTTCGCATCTTTTATCATATGATGCTCGCAATTTTTGCATACACTTTAAAACCGATACTTTACATAATGGTGAAGCTATTCTGAGAGATTCATATGAAAAAGGGCGAATTCATAAATGAATAAAATCCTCTCAATGATGCAGAATCTGATAATCAGTTGTCAAAAGAAAGCTTGAATGATATATTTCAGGTATTCTGTAGGTTTTCACTTCCGTTATAAAAAAAAGCTATTAAAAATCGAATAGAATATTTATTTATAGAAAACGCCGTTGTGGATTGCAGAATTGTAACCATCTGTCTAGGGCATTTTCTATTGCCTAATGAACAATGCTGGGAAAATACAAACGATCAACAAAGGAACAATAACATTTCGAAATCTAAATCTAAAGACAAACACATTTGGATGAAACTTCAGTAAATTTTCAATCAAGTAGCTGCTTGATTTCCATTCGATCCAATCTGTATTTCTCGAAAGATTGAAAAATTGAAACTTTGAATGGATACTTTTATATGCGGAATCATTGGGTGAATTCTACCTATTCATGAACTCGATCTCTGTAATGAACTACCAAATCTATTATACAAACAACGAGTTTCTGAGTAGTTTTTTGGTTTATTATTTGATAACATAAAATTAGTGGTCGACCAAAAAGAAAATATATCTACCTGAAAATTTCACAGTTTATATTTTGATGTAGGTAGATTTGAATGAGGGTCATATGATTAGAAGATTCCAGAATATAGAATATTTGAAAAAATTCTTGGAATTTTTTTCGTCATAAGGTTCCGATGACACGATCAATTTCGTACAAAGTTGAGCGTCAGTATTTGTCAACTAGTTACTTAGTTATATCATGATTAAATCAGTAAATAACATGGATGCCGAGGAGAAAAAGACGAAATTTGGCATATTTTTTCAATAGTTTGATATACAGGGTGGGCAAAATTCGTTGTCTACTGAAGGGATCTCGAGAACTATATCAGCTAGAAGAAAACTGATAACACACTCTCGAGCTCTTTTTTCCTGACTAATCCGAATCTGAAAACAGATTCAGCTTATCGTTCAAAGAACTTCAGTTATGAGGATATCGAGAAATTGTCATTTTCAATAATGCTGAATAACTCGCTTGTTTGGACTCGTATTCGAAATCTGTTGATACATTCTACAGGCACTTTTTTAGGAGTAATTCAAATATAATATGACTGAATTTTTAAATCCAGCCATTTTCGAGAAATGAGAAAGATTTTGGATTTTTCAAATGTAAACTATAGTCGAAAGATCTCTTATCTTGCTACAAAATGTTTGCTGATTTCAAAAATGTACCATATGTCGCTATATACATGCATATTACATGAGAAAATTGTCGCAACTTCTTTCTAGCTTTTCTTTCCCCTGTTAAATTATGAGTAGGCTGACGTTGCCATAGCGACGATTGAATATCCATTATCTTTGTGTGAACTTGCACCTCTATGATTGGAATCAGTGACTGCTGAATAAATATTTCTATGGTTAATTTGTCATAGTTCTTAAGATTAGCAATAGAAAATCTGTTTATTATCCCTAATGACCCGAAATATTGCTGATCTCATAAGAACTATCACAAATTAACCATAGAAATATTTATTCAGCTATCGCTGATTCCAATCATAGAGGCACAAGTTCATGGTAACGTCAGCCTACTTATAATTCAACAGTGAATAGAAAAGCAGGGAAAAAGTATTGAATATTTTCTCATATAATACTCATGTGAATAGCGACATATTATACATTTTTGAAATCAGCAAAAATTTTGTAGCAAGATAAGAGATCTTTCGACTATGGTTTACATTTAAAAAATCCAAAATCCTTCTCATTTCTCGAAAATGGCTGGATTAAAAAATTCAGTCATATTATATTTGAATTACTCCTAAAAGACTGCCTGTAGAATGTATCAACAGATTTCCAATACGAGTTCAAACGAGCGAGTTATTCAGCATTATTGAAAATAACAATTTTTCAATTTTCGTTCATAACTCAAGTTCTATCATCGATAAGCTGGATCTGTTTTCAGATTCAGATTAGTCAGGAAAAAAGAGCTCGAGAATGTGTTATCAGTTTTCTTCTAGCTGCTATAGTTCTCGAGATCCCTTCAGTAGACAACGAATTTTGCCCACCCTGTACTGTTGGGAAACATAGACCCTAATGTCTGTGCAAGTTTATTCGAATTCGATGAGAGGTTTTCGAAGAAGATTTCGTATATTTTCTCGATACCATCCTGACAAAATTAATCGGCATTTCCGCGACTGACTACCAAGTTTTAACCTGATTGCTTGGGTAGTTCCTGAAAGATTCAAAGTACCTTTACTTCGAAACCTTTACGGTCATTTGGTCCACTCACGAACTCAACAATTGCATTGTGAAATGCAATTCACCTTGAAAGTTTCAAGTCGCTAGCTTGTGCCGTTCGGCAGTTATCGTCTCCTAGGTCGGATGGACGGCAAGCTAGACAACCTAGTCGTTCGAGACCATTTTCAGCTCAACATTAAAAAAAACAGACATTTTGGCAACACGATAGTACGCTGTTCCCTATATATATGCAAGCAATAACATGAATTTTGCTTAGTCACTAGCAATAGCCAATGAAAAAGCTGGATCCCGAGAAATTGTAAATATCAATTTCTCACAACAGGTAGGGTGAATGGAATTCGTGATGGAAATCATAATTCAGTAAAAACGAATTCTAAGAACGAATATTCCGTGCTCTTTGTCAATACTAAGGGGACCTCGACAAAGTTATTGAAATCCGCTCTCGGGGAGTTCAGTTTTTTGCGGCATGAAAAAACGAAAGAAATATGTATATTTTATCGAGTCGAATATAAGGTACCCTCGATGTATAGATCTGAAAAATGGATTTTTTATGTTTGAGTGCACCAAATGTTCATGTTCATTTGTGCAGAGAAGATGTTGAATTATATTCTTGGAAATTTTAATGAGATAATGATTTATTGTGGAGTACGAGCATTGTTCTGGCCTGCTTTGTCTAAAACAAAGGAAACGAATTGAAATGGGAAATTTTCATTGTGCCCAAATGTTCGATATTTCCGAATTTTGAGTACAAAAACTGTAACCTTTGAATGATAGGTCCCAGGATTTTTAAAGTTTCATTGTGGGTTCAAATTCACCGATTGATTTTTCCAAAATTGGTGAATTCTGAAAATAAGTTTCGGAGTTAACATTAACTATTTCAGATCACTGTGCATAGAATACTGATAATAAAACAGTGTGTGACTACTCTCTAATCCACTTACATTTTCTGCGTCTAACGGACGTTTCGGAAACTACGTTTCCTTCGTCTAGAGACATCGTTAACGATATGTCTGGACTAGGAAAAGGAGTGTGTTCTGTGTAGAGTTTGTTACTAATTCCTTGCGCCACTTCAGGAAAAGTACTGTTGGTTGTTTACCCAAAAGCGAATGGGTGAACAATACAAAGAAAGCAATTGCTTCTATTGATTCATTTAATATCTACATTCAATTTAAATTTCATACAATTACAAAATTTCATGTCTTGCAAGATCGATTTGACGCAAAAACCTTTGTCCTTTTGAGTTTGATGAAATTTGAGATGGGCATCACTTTAATAATTAGTGCAACTTTTATGATTCACGTTATTTTTTTATACCGATATAAATCTCAATTCCATCTTCTTTCTCGACAATGTGTTCAAGTCGGTATGGTCTAGTCGAGACCTGTTCGATTAGCAGGAGTCTCTAACTTCGTCGTGTTTTCTGTTTATTGCTCATTTATTTCCCCAGGCTACGAGACAGTGTCATTAGACATCCTGCGGAATTTCAATGGGCTATAGAACAATCTAATTACTTCTTCAGATTCCTAATGATCGCTCGTAAAAAACGAGGAAACAGAAGAAACGGGAAATAGGTTCAGTAAAATGAGAAAAATAAAATGAGATTGTTCAAATCACATGAAAAATTATCAGTCATAAAAATTCCACCAAAATAATATTCGAATAATTTTTAATTTTTAATGTTTCGATATACTGAGGATACTGACAAGAAAGTACTGAGCAATGATCATTTTAAATGCCTACATCAAAAGGGAATGTGATATTGTCAGTTTAGGTATCATAATTGCAATATTCTTGACTGAGGAGAATATAAAGAAAACTATTTGCTCTATGCGAAAATTTAGTAGGGCAAATTTGTTGAAAAAAGAGATATGTGGAACGACAGCGCGTGAATACATAATATTCTACATGGGCATCATTGTGAAAAAAAATATTGATGAAAGAAAAAATAATGTTAAATTTCGATTAGGAATAAAGACGATATTCAGGGCAGGAAAGCCATCAAATCCCTCAACAACATTTTATGGGATCAGAAAATCAGCAAAGAGAATAAACACCGAATATACAACACAATAGTTAAGAGTATCATAACTTATGGCAGTGAAGTATGGCAATTGAAACAACGAACAATGAAATATCTAGAAGCCACAGAAATGGACTATTGGAGACGAGCGGCGGGAAGATCTAGGTTGGAAAGAATAAAAAATGAGAGAATCCGCGAAATCATGGGTGTAAAACAAACCATAGTCGAAGAAGTGAGAACAAGGCAGCTGAGATGGTATGGAAACGTACAAAGAATGACACCAGACAGACACAAAACAAATATTGGAATTGGTACCTGAGGGCAGAAGGAAGAGAGGAAGGCCAAGGAAAAGTTGGAGGGAAGGCATCGATAAAGAAATGCAGGAAAGAGGGCTTGAAGAAGGCCAATGGAATGATCGTGACGAATGGAGACTAGGTATCGGAAGACGTCGGAGAACGTTAAAAAACCGATAGATATATATAAAGACGATGCATGACATATAGAATGGGTACAAGGCTTCTTGAATAAAATATCAGCTTTTCGATACATATGAACTACTTAAATCTATAAACTTACATCTGAATCTGCACCTTTGTCGACACCTGGACATTTGAAGGTAACATACTCGTGACAGCGTTTGTGCACAACATAACTGCACACTGAAAAGAAAAATGATTCAATATAAAACAGACATTTATTTCGAAATGGAGAAAATTGCTTAACATATCGATTTTTTCAAAGCTGCAGAACCACCTTTTTTGGAGTTGAAACAGAAGGAATGCAGGAAGATGCTAACAAGTGTTGTTATTATGCGTTCGTTTGTATTCATATTTAAATATTCCAATGTTTGGAGAATAACTATTTATAGTTTTGAGATTTTTTTGGGTTTTCATCCCCAATCTCTGGAACAGAACTATTATAAATTAAATAAAATTATTTTTTCATGGAGGAAGCCTTCGGGGACTCCAGGATTGAACTATTTTTTAGGGCCGTTTCCTGGAAATCAGGTTGAATAATGAAAAATACGGGAAAAAGCAATATATGATATATATTTGATATCAGGAAAGGAAGTCGCACTTGGAATGCCATAAAAAATTGTCTTCTGTATATTTTTGAAAAGGCAAAACTTTCGACGATAAGAGAAAGGAAATTAATATTGAATTGGACAGAAGTCCAAATGTAAAATAATTCTCAAATTGTATTTTTATTATCTGATGAAGGAGTCAGACTCTGAAATGTTATATTTCACTTGGTTGATTGTTTACATGAATCCGATCTTGTTCATCAGCCAACATTTCTTTGAAAAACTGCTCCTGACAAATAGTTTGAATACCGCAATCCACAACGGCGTTTTCTATAAATAATAATATATTTGATTTTTAATAGTTCTCCCCAGACATTGCGAGAGAAAACCTAGAAAAACCTCAAGAATATGCAAAATCCTCCAAACTACATTTAATAGTGAAAAACCTTGTATGAGCGCTAAATAAGAGGCCTGATAGGGCGTTCTAATGTTTTCCATCTCAAATTTCGGAATACCAGAGAGCCCAGAATTTGGAACTCCATAGAATGACGGTGTAAATGATCACTCAGATTTACTTTCCACTAAATCTAATAAGTTAACGAACTCCTTGAAAAATCACTACTCATTATAATAGTTTGATATATGTTTGTTTGATTTTTCCTGTTTGCTTTCAAATTTTCTTTCATACTGTATCAATTATTGTATTTTTTATTTTTGGATTCGACTGAATTGAATTGTTTTTCTTTTGTTCGTTATTATACAGGGTGAGTCTTTGACCTTGCAGAATATTTTAACAGAAGATTCCTGAAGCCAAAAGAAACACTTTTTTCCCTTACCATTTTTTCCGATTCGGCTTGGTTCGTAAGATACAGACTGTTGAAAATCCATAAAAAATTTAATTTTCGATTATATCTCGCGAACGATCTCATCGAATGAGATGATTTTTGGAATATAGTTTTTTATTGATACGATGAATGTTCCTGGATTACAAAATTTCATCCTCCAGTTTCTTTAATATGACCATAACATTCCATAAAAATACCGGAAATTCAAAGAATCCAACTTTTAAAAATAATTTGAATGCTATTCAACGGATTTTTGACCATTTTGGAAAGTAAAAGTATTCCTTATTTGTTTTCGTATGATGCGCCGTTTTCAAGTAATCTGAAATTCAAAAATAAAGAATTTCTGTGAAATTCCGAGAATTGGGTACTTTGGCTGAATGCAACTCTATTCAAAAAATTCACAGAATTCAATTTTTCCGCATTGCCACGTCTAAAAGTTGAGAATGGAATTCTAGCATTTTTTATTTGGAATGATTTGTAAGCGGAGTAGCCGACTTTGGCCAATTCACAATGGACGTAACCGTGAGAATCCCGCAACTCGTGCGTAAAAATCAAAGAGGAAACTACAGAATTCATAAGTACCAAAATCTTCACAATAGGTTCAGCTTTTCCCAAAACTATCTCTGTGTTATACAGTGGTGATTCGTCCCTGAATCCATTCATGAAGCTTCCTTTTCAATTTCGAGCTAACTTGTGTAGTATAATTGATTAACTTCTCACTTTTCCATGATAATGGGGATTCTTACTGGTTTGAATGCAATCTTTCTGCTGACCCAAATTTCTTGAAATTATGTACAGGACTTTGATAGTATCCATTTTGAGGTATTCTTCAAATGCGCTTTCATAACATAACAACCCATGGTGGAAGAAAACCACCATGACATAACCTTAAAACCACGGAGCCACAGATTTATAGTTCAGTTCAGAATCATAGACTACACAAGTGTATACATAGAATTAGCATATTGTGTGTTGTTTGATTTCGAAGAGTTCTTTCTTTCTTTTCGTCAATTTGGCAACGTTTGTACGTTCATAGATAAATTAGGTACATCTGTTTTATTCATTTATGAAAATGAAAGTTTGAATGGCTTATATCTGAATCTGATAATTCTTGGAGAAAATGAAATAAACAAAAAAAAATAATAATTACAAATTGAAGATGAATCTCAAAGCTAATATGAGTGATAGCTAGATGAATTCTTCATTATCGAAAATGAAACCAAGAGAAGAATATTCAACTTTTATCGCCCACGAAATTTGGAATACCTAACTTGTTTATTGTACTGTAAATACAACTTTTTTCAGCAACTGGAAAGTAAAAAGTAAGTTGACCCCAGTAGCACACAAATATTGGACCAATATTGGGCCAATATTGTGAAAATATTGGCCCAACATAGTTTCTCAATATTGGCCCAATAAAAAATGTTGACTTTTTGCAATATTGGGCCAATATTGGATACCAACATAGGCCCAATATTGGACATCCATATTGGCCCAATATATGATACCAATATTGGCCCAATAATGAATGTTGACTTTTTGCAATATTGGGCCAACATTGGATACCGATTTAAGCCCAATATTGGACATCCATATTGGCCCAATATATGATACCAATATTGGCCCAATAATGAATGTTGACTTTTTGCAATATTGGGCCAACATTGGACACCAATATAAGCCTAATATTGAATATCTATATTGGCTCAACATCGAATACCAATATTGGCCCAATAAAGAATGTTGACTTTTTGCAATATTGGGCCAACATTGGAAACCAATATAAGCCCAATATTGAATATCTATATTGGCCCAACATCGAATACCGATATTGACCCAATAAAGAATGTTGACCTTTTGCAATATTGGGCCAACATTGGTTACCAACATAAGCCCAATATTGGAAATATACATTGGTCAAATATAGAATACCAATATTGGCCCAATATTGGATACCAATATTGGCCCAATATTGGAAACCAATATTGGCCCAATATTCAAAAAGTAAAAAAATAAAATTATAAATATATTCGCGTTTTTCAAGTACACACAGAATCAACCCACTACGAAACTCATGACCAACCACCACCCCCCATCACCGCCCTTCCTGAAACCCACCAACTTGAGACTCTGACGTACGACCCACCTATAGAAATACGAGAAACCACCAACCTGAAAAATCCAACACCAACCAATCGTCCGCTGCGGGAATAGAACCCGGACAATCTGCGCCGCAAGTATAAAGCTCTACCATTGGGCTACCCATGACCATACGAATTCAGGCTTATGATGCGTAATATTACATTGTATTTGTTTTGATTACGACCAACGCTGAATAACTCTGAACTGTTTTTGTATTGATTTAGTTGGTTAGATAAGTATTTCAGGAAAATTTTCACTTCAATAGAATATTAAGCTTTTCAAACCGGGTTAAGGAGAGGTAGGTTTATTATTGCTGCTGATTATTATGCTTGTGTGAGTAAGGAGACCGCGTTATTTGATATTTCACTCATTTCAGTGAAATTTCGTGATTATTAATGTATGGAAGTATGAATCTTCAAAATATGGAGAAGGTTTGTTTTTTTTACTTCATTATTCATCAATTACAATGTATTCCGCACGCGTTGAAGAGAGCAAGAAAATATAGCATTCAAAATCTGATAAGGATGAAAATTATCAATTTTAACCAACAAAAATCGGAAGGTCCCGAAAAATCCGTTTTAGGCGATCATCGAACTGATGACGTCATTAAGAAGTTCGCTAAAATGGAATATAATATTGCGTGTGACGTCACCGGTGTCACCGCTATGGCGCTAAAATACCAGTTATAAAAGATTTAACAGTATTCGAACTTATGTTTTCGACTTTTACGAACTGTTTTCTAAAATGTTTGCGTGTGACGTCACTATTGTGACGCTAAAATATGAATAGTTCAAAAGACACGAAAAATGTTTGAAAGATAGGCACGTCAAATTTCAGCTATAAAATATCTTATTATCACAATATAAAGTACACTCGACTGTGATCTCGTATTCCTTTCATTCATTTTTATATGTAGAATAATTCGTGGGATTGGAATTCATTCCTTCACTTTACGCTAGGTACTGTTTTGTTGCTTCGTCAAGCTCTCTAATATAGAATACTTAGTGAAACAACATGAATAAATCAACATAGTATAGGAATTCAAAAACTTATTTTCTTACCTCCGAAGCAGTTGATGTGTTGATGTGGTAGTGGTTCCTGTTCATCCAAAAAGTTATTCATCTGAGAATCGAAGAACAGGATTTCATTCATATGTTCGTCACGTCATATGTCAGTTTTGTTTATCTTTTCGATTCAATATCGATGAAAATACTGTTTCAATTCAAATAACTGCTTCCGAGGTAGGAAAATAAGTTTTTGAAATCCTATACTATAACTGAAATTGATTGCTCGCTCAACACTTGGTGAAACATCGTAATTAATATTAAAACAAATAAAAACACTTGACTACGTTCACAATTTTTAATTTAAAATATCTTGTTGACATGCAAGTTTCGGGTTTTACCCCATTATCAAAACAGTTTTGATAATGGGGTAAAACCCGAAACATGCATGTCAACAAGATATTTTAAATTAAAAATTGTGAACGTAGTCAAGTGTTTTTATTTGTTTTAATATCCTATACTATGTTGATTTATTCATAAGTATTCTATATTAAAAAGCTTGAAGAAGCAACAAAACAGTCGCGAAACGTCGCTTGAAGGAATGAATTAGTGTCTCATTTCCAACCTATTTCAATCCCATAAATTATTTCGAATATAAACTAAACTGTTAATGGAATTATCGTTCCTCTACGAGATGAACAATGCACGCCAATATTCAGTATACTTGTTCTAACTCTGAGCTTGTTTCGCACTTACAGAATATTCTCATCGTATTTAACCCATATGAAGGTAAATTATTTTCTATAGGTTAATACGTATAAGGGGTTATCTGTGCGCAGAAAATTAAGTCACACTCATCGTTGCACCTGAATATAGTATTGAAATAATTTATAAACCCCAACAAAGTATCTGTTATATTTTGCATTTCTAACGAATAATTCTTAGAAATAATTCCCTTGTTATTGCCTCAGGGCTATTTGACAACCGAAAGTGGCACCCGTCTACCAGATGTTATTTTATTGCCCCTTGCAAGGGTTTGTCACTTATCGTTTTTCGATGTTTTTGTCGCTCAGAGCTCGAACTATTTTTTCAATTCATCATTTGGAAAGGGTTTGCTTCAATCAATCTGTAAATGTTTTAATCAATTGTCATACTTTTTTTTTATAACGATATAGTAGCTCCCTGAGCTATTAGCTCGCTCTGTCGTCATTCGTCATCGTACCTGAACTTACGGGGAACCTGTAACCCCTAATGATGCTCTCGTTCTACATTGAATGGAGGCATTTTGCACAGATAGCTTTTCAATCGCCTATGGTTTTCTATCCTTTTTCTTTCTTATTTAACGGTTCGAATGAATATGTATTCGGTAATTTCCACTGTATTTACGCGCTTGTTCTGGGGAACAACGCGTTATCGTCTCGTCACAATGTCTGCAACTCTCGAATTTTGAGCTGAAATTGGTCTCAAACGACTAGGTTAGACTCAAATTTGATTCTGTCCGTCCGGCCGTGTGCGTTCTAACTTTCGAAAGAAAGGACCTAGAGTTTTGAATTTCTCAGGTTGGGCTTAGATCCTGAAAATCTCGACTGAGTTCGTTATTGGACCAAATCGACCAAACAGTTTTGAGTATATGAAATTTTGAGGTTAATTTCTCGATATTTCATGGAGAACTGATTCGATCGAATTTAAATTTCGTGACAAGTTCTTGAATACCAACAAACAAATAAGTGTGGAGTTTCGTATGGATCTAATTGTTGAAAAATTTATAGAAATAATTATTCAAAAATTTTCGAAATTTTCATTGGAAATTTCTTTTTCTCGGAAAGTGTTGATTAGATTTCAACTGAATTCGGCACATATATCTTAGAATCAGTCTTCCAACAAGAACGTTTCAAATTTCAATTCGATACGATATTTACTTTTGGAGAAATATGACAAAAATTTTTTTCGTTATTTCCTCAACATATCAAGAAAAACAAATGCGATCCGATCGAAACATCGTAATAAGTTGAAGGATACCAAAGCGAAACCTTCCGCAAAATTTCGTATGGATCCAGTGGTTAAAAAATTTAAAGAAAATGTTTACCCGAAAATGTTTGAAATTTTTGTGGAAATTTTTTTTTTCTCGGAACATTTTGATCAGATTTTAATGAAATCCGTCACAGGCCTTGGAATCAATATTCAAAAACGGAATTTCAAACTTAAACTTGAAATATTTGCTTTCGGGGATATATGAAAAAAAAATTGTCAAATTTCGTTGTTTGAAATTACCTGGATATGTCGAGAAGAACATATGCGACCACATCGAAACTTCGTAATTACTCGGAGAATATATTAACGCGAACCAAGAAAAAATTGTTTTTCTAAAATTATTCACATATTCATCGAAAAAACAATTGTTTTTTCTAATTTATTGAATAGATTTCGATGAAATTCAGCGCCGACTTTGAAGTGAGTATTCTACAACAGTTTTTTCCAATTTCAATTTGATCTAATATTTATTTCCGGAGGTATTAAGAAAAAAATATGTAAAATTTCCTTGTTATTTGAAATTTTCAGAATATTTCCTTAATATCTCGATGACTATCGACACGATCAGATTGAAAATTGGGATAAAGCTTGAAATCAATATTTCAAAACAGCGCTTCGAATTTCAGTTCGATCCGATATTTATATTCGGAGATATTGGAAGATTGAGGTTATTTCCTCAATATTCCAAGAAGAACAGAAGCGAACAGATTCAAACTATGTAGTAAGTATAAAAATACTTAAAACTGACAAATTTTGTTAGGATCGTAGGGGTGGAAAACTGTAAAAATGTATTCAAATATTTTGGGAATTTTTGTTGAAGAATTTTTCAACCGGAAGCTTTTCATCAGATTTCAATAAAATTGTTGAGAACCTCGGTTCAGTATTTTACAACAGTGTTTCAAAGTTCAGTTCCATCTGATATTTATCTTTGGAGATATTGAGAAAAAAAATGTGTCGAATTTCTTGTAATTAATTATATATCTATATATGTGGCGTCATTGGATGGTTTCACCCATTCGCGAATTCAGCTTTCGGAATTGAACCGGTTCAACAAAAAAAATCAAGTCTCTAAATGTCTTTTCATTTTACGTTTGGCAGTTAGGCCGACCTTAACTATAAAAAATCTAGAAAAGCACTGACGTTAAGTCAGCAGCTTTTACGCGCTTGTTCACAGTGCGGAATGGTGACTTGGAAATTTCAGTGAAATTTCAATGAAATATAAAAATTTTCGAAAAAAAAAATTTTCTTCTCCAATTTTTCCATGGATAATTCTTCCCATTGACACTGTGCATCTTCCAACCAAGTTTCCTTTCGATCAGATAAATATTTTTCGAGTTATTGAGAAATCAAAATTTCAAATGGCTGTAGCACAAAAACCATTCGGCAGATTTGGCCCATTAACGAACTTAACCGAGATATTCAGGCTCGTAACCAAATCTGAAAATTTCAAGACTCTAGGTAGTTCCTTTCGAGAGTTACAGCGCACACGGCCGGAAGGACGGCCGAACGCCAGAATCAATTTTGACCACGGATTCTTCATCAGTGAGTCCAACCTAGTCGTTTGATACCCATTTTGGCTCAAAATTCGAAAATTACAGACATCGTGACGAAATAATGATGCATGTTCCACAAAACAAGCCCGTAAAAAGATTCGTTGCACACTAATGAATTAGGAAGTGAAGGGATGGAACAACTATCGCGATGCAAAAAGGAATATTATGTAAAAATAAAATGTGAATCGAAGAATGATACGCGACAACTCCTTGAAATGTAAGCAAAGGGCAATAAAACAGCATCTGGTTAGACGGAAGCCACTCTCGGGCGATAAATGGCCCTGAGGCTATAACAAGGGAATGTTTTTCGAGATTTATTCGTTGGAAATGTAAATTATAACTAATACTTATTTTAAGGATTTATTGATTAGTTCAACCTCAACAGGTGTGATGATCAGGGTGACTTAATTTTCTGTGCACAGATAATAACCTATATTATGGAATTATGTACCTTCATTGGTGAAATACGTTGAAAGTATTCTGTAAGTGCGAAATACCCTCAGAAGTAGCATAAATCAATTTATTTCTGAATATTCGATTAATACTGAGTTACTTGATTTCCTATTTTTTAATATACAATAATTTGTTTTAACTGGTCCCAATCGCCTGAATAAATTGCAGAATTTTCTTTTGACTCGAACACGCGTTAGATTGAATATCTCCTCTAGACTCTAGACAATAAGATAATCAAAATTGTTCGGAATTTCGGCTTGTGTAGCATCAGAATACTTATCTGGATAGCTTTCAGTTCGGATTAATATCTCCAAAATGAAGTCCCCTGAAACAGTGGAAAGCTTAGTCGGTAAATTCATGAGAATTGATGTATTTACACATCAGTTCAGATGAAATTCTACTATTACATGTACAAAATGCTTCGATATATCGTCCAAAATAATCAACCTGAAAGGAATAATTAAACCAAAAGTATTCGATTTTTCAAGGGAATTCAGAAATCTTACAGTATATTCTTCTAGAGTATGTCCATTGCAAGCCTCCAAAGTTTGCCATTAACCGAAGTTCCACAGGAAAACGATTCACACTCATAATCCCCTTGTCCCTTTATTGGGCCAGTATTGGTAGCAATGTAATTTACAATACTGTCGAAAAACTATACCAAATATTGGACCAATATTGGCGATATCATTGATAAACAATATTGGCGCAATCCACTCATTTCAATATTCGGCCAATATTGGTAGCAATGTAATTTACAATATTGGCCAAGAAACTATGCCCAATATTGGCGATACCATTGATAAACGATATTGGCGCAATATACTAATCCCAATATTGGGCCAATATTGGTAGCAATGTTGTTTACAATATTGGCCAAAAAACTATGCCCCATATTGGACCAATATTGACGATACGGTGGAAAACAATATTGGCGCAATCCACTCATCCCAATATTGGGCCAATATTGGTAGCAATGTTATTTTCAATATTGGCTAAAACCCCATTCCCAATATCGGACTAATATTGGCGATACATTGACAAACAATATTGGCGCAATCCACTTATCCCGATATTGGGCCAATATCGGTAGCAATGTAATTTACAATATTGGCCAAAAAACTATGCCCAATGTTGGACCAATATTGGCGATACCATGGATAAACAATATTGGCGCTCATCTCAATATTGGGCTAATATTGGTAGCAATGTAATTTTCAGTATTGGCCAAGAGAACTTTTCCACCAATATTGGCGATACGTTTGATGAACAATATTGGCGCAATCCACTTACACCGATATTGGACCAATATTGGTAGCAATGTGATTAACAATGTTGGCAAAAAAAACCATGCCCAATATAGGACCAATATTGGCGATACCATCAATAAACAATATTGGCGCAATCCACTTATCCCGATATTGGGCCAATATTGGTAGCAATGTGATTTAAAATATTGGCTTATAACCTATGCCCAATATTGGACCAATATTGGCGAAACCATTGATTAACAATATTGGCGCAATCCACTTACCCCGATATTGGGCCAATATTGGTAACAATGTGATTCACAATATTGGGTGAAAAACTATGCCCAATATTGGACCAATATTGGCGATTCCATCGATAAACAATATTGGCGCAATCCACTTATTCCGGTATTGGGCCAATATTGGTAGCAATGTGATTTACAATATTGACTTATAACCTATGCCCAATATTGGACCAATATTGGCGAAACCATTGATTAACAATATTGGCGCAATCCACTTATCCCGATATTGGGCCAATATTGGTACCAATGTGATTCACAATATTGGCTAAAAAACTATGCCGAATATTGGACCAATATTGGCGATACCATTGATAAACAATATTGGCGCAATCCACTCATCCCGATAATGGGCCAATATTGGTAGCAATGTGATTTACAATATTGGCTAATAACTTATGCCCAATATTGGACCAATATTGGCATTACCATTGATAAACAATATTGGCACAATCCACTCATCCCAATATTGGGCCAATATTGGCAAAAGTACTAATTCACAATATTGGCCTTATCACAAATTTCGATATTGGGCCAACATTGGCGTATACTCGTTTTTCGATGTACGATGAATCTATATTGGGCCAATATTGAATCAATGTTTAGCCAAGATTGTGTGCTACTGGGGGACGCTTGTTTTCATAACAGAGTTGCTTATTTCGAAGATTTGAATGGTATACCTTAAGCTTTGAAAAACTTCAGTGTTCAGGTTTCAAGGGCGGCTAGCCTATTATGAAAATTTATAATGCCTATATCTTTTTATCTATGCCGAATCGGAAAAAATGGTAGAGGACAAATGTGTTTCTTTCAGCTTCAAGAATCTTCTGTTAAAATATTCGGTAAGGTCAAAGACTCACCCTGTAATACCTCAAATCATGTATACGGGGATACAGTAGTGGACTCTTAACAGCCCGTTCTATTCTTCATTTCTAATAAATGAATAATAATAATAAAGAGTTCATTAAAACAACATATAAAATAGAGTGTTGATAAACTCGAAGGAGACTGTGAGTTATTTAGAGTTGATAACTGTATACAGCTATGAAATTAAAGTTTTGATTCGAACGGCAAAGCAAACAATATACATTATGTGATATCATAACATCATAAACACCAAAATTTTGAATTCTATCAAGAAAAATCAATGACCAGAAAATGGCAAAAATTTGAGCCGAAATTAGTCTCAAACGACTAGGTTGGACTCACTGATGAAAAATCCGTGGTCAAAATTGATTTTGTCCGTCCGGCCGTCCGTCCGTGTGTGCTGTAACTTTGGGAAGGAAGGACCTAGAGTCTTGAAATTTTCAGGTTAGGTTAATATCCTGAATATCTCAGTTAAGTTCGTTAATGGGCCAAATCTGCCGGATGGTTTTTGTGCTGCAGCCATTTGAAATTTTGATTTTTCAATAACTCGAAAAATATTTATCTGATCGAGATGAAACTTGGTTGGAAGATGAACAGTGTCAATAAGAGGAATGATCCATGGAAAAATTCGAAAAAAAAATTTTTTCTCTGAAAATTTTTATATTTAATTGAAATTTCACTGAAATTTCCAAGTCACCATTTCGCAATGTGAACAAGCGCGTGAAAGCTGCTGACTTCACGTCAGTGCTTTTTTCAAATTTTGCTCTTCATCGGTGTTATTGGTTTCTATCGGTGATTTTGTTTCGATCGGTGTATTGCCTTTCATCGGTGTTTTTGTCAACAAATAAAAATAAATAAATGATTTCCTGGAATTTTTTCATTATTCACACTCAACATACTACTAGTTCTGCCAACAAATGAACCCATTTCTATAAGGAAGAGAGCAGTATCTCCCATTGAAAGAGCTTTGCCAAAGATTCCAACAATTCGGTCGAGATAAGTATCGCAGAGACGTCGCAACCAAACAGCTTCCAACCAAACGAACCCTTCAGGATGATTCGAACTGTATTACCAGCGTCTCTTTTGGCTCTACATTCTCCACACACGATGCGAGAAACGCAGGATTCCATGCCATTTCCGGCGGAACTAGGTCAACCACAACGGAATCGCTTGTATGAAAATTTGATAACTGTTTTATCTTGAGTCTTGAAGGCTGAATTGTTCCGAAATGAATTCACGTTCTCCAGTTTCACTGGAATTTTCAATGCTGTTGGTTTTGAATGTTCCCAGGTAGAGAATAAACTGAGATGACCTCATATTTTGTACGCCCTTATCGCGTTTATCATTCGGCCCAAATGTTTGAAATTTTGAATCGTGATCCGAAATTGATATTTGAATGATACGGTCAATAAGGGCGTGAATCGGGTGTGTCAAAATATACAATTACATAATTTGAATAATTTTTTTCCATTATGATTTTACTATTTCCAATTACTTTTTATCTCTTCACTTTTCTGTCCGGTGTCTGTATGTCGCAAAAATAAGTCTCGAACAGATTCTGTGTACCAGAGCATCATAAATGTTTTCTTGTTTATGATGTTTATTTAGCGATATGTTTTCATAATCAAAAGGCGTTTCTATTTACGTTGAATATGTATGTTCATGCATATTTCCTTTTAATAGAATAGCGGAAATGTTGTAGAGCTCGCTCACCTCCTACCCTAACTTGAATCACGCGTCCTAATTCTCACCCTTCGTTACCTGCTTGTAGTCCAGATCGTGAAGGGGTAGCTAGTGCTTACGCTTCTACCTAGTAAATTCTCTAAAGATCTCATTACCCTGTCATCTCCGATGATCCGAGTAAAGGGTGTCTGCTTGCGTGGGCTTGGATGACTTAGTTTGCCACATACTCCGATGAGCTCACCTGAATCAGCCAGGACGAAGGAGATACACCCTAAGGTGCTGAAGCTACCTCGCGAACCAAATGAAAGCTTGAATGTGTAGAAAAACAGGAATATTTTTCAATATTTTGATTTTTTCGGCCAGAATGTTCTTTTGGCGCGAATATTCTAGGTTTTAGCAAAAAAATCTTTTTACTCATAGAATCCTACTCGAAGTAAAAAAAACATCTAAGTTTTCATTTCTTATTTTCAGACATACTGGGAAAAATATGTGAAATTTCGTTGTTATTCTCTCATTATGATTATTAGTTCCTGAATCTCCTATGAAATATAGCCTCAGTAACTGATTTGAATATGCGCGAAAATACTGCCGAATTCAAGTCAATGTTCTTCTAGAATCTTACAGATTTCATTTCAAAATATTCCTTAGTACATCGGCTTCAAGTTGTCCATATTCGTGAACAATCGAAACGCGAAGAGGGTGCATTTTGCTATTAGAGAGATATTGCAACTTTTGAATAGCGCAAGCGTTATGTTATTACGGTGCGCTATATATAACGTTTTGGTGGTTAACGTGGATTTAACGGTCGTTCCTGAAGTAGACATATTGCTACACGTTTTTGTTACCGTTACGTTAGTTATCAGTTTGTTTGGTTAGGTTATGTGAGACGCCAGATTTTTGTGTTACAAACTCACGTTTGAACTCCTAAAGTTTGATAATTTGCATTTTTGCATTAGTTTTTTGATTCTGGACAAAATGAAAGTGGAATCGGAAGCGGAAATAGTTATATTACACAATATAATTGGCATGGTTCAAACTATTTCTAATTTCCAACCCCTCATGTTGCTTCCAAAAGTATTTCTCAATTCGTGAAAAAGTAACAAATACCTATTAATGAAAAAAATTTGCTTAGGTAGCACTAATAAATCTTAATGTCTGATATCAGTTGTGTGTAAGAGGTATTGTAAAATAGATTTGAAAAATCTGAGGTAGTTGTGTAATTAATTCCGAAAAACATATTAACTAACAGCTTTTCTATGACAGTGATTGGAGTCGGAAGAGCCCGAAGCTTAACGATTCCTTCCGATATAGAATAGCGCAACGTAAATTGCGTCTCGCAATTTTCCGTAAATAACGGAAGACGCTAACGCTATTAACGTTGCGTTATTCTGAAACTGAATCTGCGCATGCTTAGATGTCAAAAATAACGTTTGCCTTAATAACGTCACACAAATTTGACACTGCAATATCTCTCTATTATACTTAGGAGCTCTGCATTCTTTGTGCTGTGCTCGGGTTCCTTCAACACTATAGTTGTGTGTTATATTATTTTATAACAGCTTATGAGGCTAAGGACATAATAACGTATCCACAGCAATCTTATGGTGCTAACGTCAACGAATCACCCTGTATAGACCGAACATTCACCATATTCTTTCCTAAATAAGAATTTTTGGATTCAAATCCTGCTGAAGCTTTCGTACCCTTCTCAGGTTTTATATGGGTGCTGCTGCAAAGTTTCGAACAGTATCCTTAAGATTACTGTAACTCTAGTTGGGCAAACGCTTCGAGAAGAGGAATTATACAACTCCTAAACTTCCGCTAACTTAACTAACATACTGTTGGTTCAAACTTTGAAACTATAGCAAGCCGCGATTAAACATGTAGATTTCCTTGATGAGAGAAAATACCGTGTCTTACGAGTTGTTGGAGGATTCATGATTCATGGTCGAATAGGAAGATTTTGATCCATTGACTGTTTGCGTACATTATCCGTGAATAATTGAGCTTTTGAAGCTAAGAAATTTGAATTCATAACCTCGAACTATGCGTGGTTAGGTGCTTTGCGTTTTAATATTATATGAAGGTCTTTCTTGATTCTTTTGCTGTCCACCACGATCTTGTTTCACAGATTTTGTCAGTAGGTATTGGAGCAATAAAAATCATCACCATTTGATTCCATTTTTGAGTTGAGCCAAATAAGCATACTTTATTGCGTATATTTCTAGGATGAATAACCCAAGATTGAACCACAAATGCGTCAGAAAACAATGAAAATATTCAAAAAACTTAGTTCAGGAGCTTTTACGTGCTTGTTCACATTCGAAGCCATTTCCTCAAGAAATTTTGCATGAATTTTTTCACCTTCATTTTTCAACCATGTGCAGAATTTCGATTCGATCATATATCTGCATTCTTGGTAATATTAGATCAACAAAATTTCGAAAGGATATATCTACTCAATTATTGAGGAGATTTTAAGTTTTCACGAACTCGACCTCCTGAATTAATCCCCAAACCTGCTATGAAAATATGGTCGTTTTTCTGTTATTCTGGTTAATACGACATATTTTTCCTTATATCTCCGGAAATGAACATCAGGTCAAATTGAGGTTTAAAAACTGTTGTCGAATACTATCTGCAAGGTATGTGCCGAATTCTTCCCCATCGAAATCTGGTCAATAAATCAGAAAAACCATTTTTCTTTCGATAAAGATGTGGATAATTTTCAAAAAAAATTCCGTAGCTTCTTGTTAATGCATTTATTTCAGTGCGAGACGATCATAATTTTTGGAGATATTAGGAAAAAATATGTCAAATTTCTTGGTTTTTCCTCGCTATGGTTGTTTTTTTCGAAATAACTCGAAAAAAACCGATTCAATCATGATGAAACTTGATTACTGAATTGAAAATGCTGATGAACAATTTTGTGCAAAATTTCGTGATGATCGTGTAATTGAAAAACATAGAAAAGCATTGACGTGAAGTCAGCAGCTTTTGCGCGCATGTTCGAGGAAGATCACCAAAAGTGCGTTTGGTGGAATCAATAAGTGAAAAGATTCGTGGTAAAGAACTCGAACATGCGCGCAAAAGCCGCTAACTTCACGCAAGTGCTTCACAAATTTTTCTGAACCAATTTCCCCCTCCTGCAATGTATCTTTAAAATTGCTTATCATCTCAGGCTCCAAGTTAATTGGTTGACATTTCATTTTCAGATTTCAATATTACGTAGGTACACGAATGATTTAACCTCAAAGAAGTTAAACTGTCATTTTCGGAAGGCAAATACCTTCTCAACAACATATCGTATACCACCCTTTTTCTCTATTCAATTTTCAAATTAAATAGCTTGGGGTTGCCACGCAGGGAAATAAATGATATAATGATGGAGTTGATTAAGAAAATGTCCCACTAAAGAACAAAATTAACGAAGTGATTCTCCAGAATCATGGTTTTCCAATGGAAAAGGCCTATGCTCTCCTTTAAATGTGATACCATGTATAAATAAACTGCTCCACAAGAGTTAGGGATATCGTATTCAATCGTTTTTAAAAGTATGTAATCTTCGAGAGAATCGCTGTAAAATCATTTAAAACTCAAAAACAACTTGAATCGATCCAATAAAAATCAGTATGAGACATTTCGCCAATCTGGTCGCCTTTTTTCTGAAGTTGGGTTCTTTGCATATGCTTCATAAATGTTCTTATTTTGAAATGAAGTCAGTTTATCAACGACTTCGATTTGAAACGAGTTTTCTGAAAATGCCAAGACGTAAATTAACAAACACTGAGGCTAATAGGTCTATCGAAATGCTACAGGGTGGCCTAACTCAGGTTGTTGTAGCGGAAAGGCTCCAAGTAAGCCAAAGTGTGATATCTAGACTTTGGAATACCTGCTCATGATCGTTTCATCACCTTTTCGGCCAGAAGAAACCCTACATCTACGTGTAGAATGCTACGGAATACTCTCCAAAATGCAGATGGGGTCCAAGTTTCCATCGAAACCATCAGACGACGTTTGAGAGAGGTGAATCTAGGTTCTAGATGTCCATTAAGAGGAGTTCCATTAACACGTGACCATAAAGGTCTAAGACTGGAATGGGCACGGCAACATATCAATTGGAACGATCAATGGCGTAGTGTCCTTTTCACTGATGAATCCAGATATGGACGATTTTGAGATTCTCGAAGAATAAGGGTATGGACAATCCCACGCATACGCCGTAATCGTCGCTATGTCCAAGAAGTCCATCCATTCCGAGGGGGTAGTGTTATGGTATGGACCGGGATATGTTTCAACGGGCACACAGATCTATACATTTGTCCTGGGAATATGACCGCCTCATACTATAGGGAGTATGTCATTGACAATGTTGTGCCAAATTTTCACGCTGCTATTGGTGAAACTTTTCAATTTCTAGATGATAACGCTAGACTCATAGTTGAGAATGCGCGCGAGGAGCTCGGTATTCCACATTTACTTATACCTCCGCACTCACCAGATTTGAATTGCATGCATGGGATATGCTCCAAAGAAGATTAGATAATCATCAACCTACCCCAGAATCCTTGAATGATCTGAGAGAGCTTCTGCCCTGTTTATGGAACCAAATTCCTCAAGAAATGTTCAACAACCTCGTGTGTAGTATGCAAAGGAGATGTCAAGCTGTTATTGATGCCCGTGGAGGCCATAAATTGTATTGATAGTCTTAAAATGCTTGAATTCTCTGGAAATAAAATTTCGTTATTTTACTCGATTTTTCTTGACCACCCTGTATACGCTGCGGAGCTACAGGCTAAAATTAATTTGCAACTTGAAATCATATTAATATTAATTTTCATCACGAAAATCTTATTTTAACTATATTTTTTTGGAATTTAAGTCAATATCCCTAACTCATGTGGAGCAGTTTATATTCGAGCACACAGACGCTTTTGAATGCTCGTCGATGAAAATTCAGACTTTCAATATAGAATTTCTCGATGAAACGATAGAATTAGTCGCCAGTTATATCAGATTGAGTTGTTTTAAAGAATACTGCAGAAACTGACGTTGTTTATCCGAATTCATCGTTCAACGATGTTCTATTTTTGCGTCCACTCTATCCAAGTTATCTGATCGCCTGAACATTTCCTCAATGGATATATGCTGGATTTCTATGAAGCAACATGTGAAAGTAGTTGGTATAATATTAGAGTCACGGTCAGTTTTGATTTATGAAGAGGGCAAGTTTTCCGAGAGAAACTGTGCAGTGGAATAATCATTAATTTTATCCGGAAAATTGGAAATACTCTTTGGAAAAATAATATTTAACGGAAGGAAGGGAACACTACCATTTTTGATTCAAATTTTTAATCTATCTTATTCCGATACGTTCTTTATGTAGCAAAGTTTCCTATTCCAAGAGATTCGTTGATAAAGAATTTGGGGTTATATTAAATTCTCAAGCAGTCGGTGGTCTTCAGAGTGAAATAACTCCTTGTAGGTACTTGAAATACTCTTGTCAAGGTGAACAGCCAGAGGAACATGCTCAAAAATGGTCCCACATCACGTAAGTGCCTTTGAAAAAATTATCATGGAGTTTCATGGAAATGCCTCAACAAACTAAGGATGAAGGCAGGATAGACGGTATGCAACACCGGTTCTAGCGCAATTTTGGTCATTTTTACATGATAATTTTCATGAGGAATTTTAAGTTTCATTCTGCAATTTGTGTTCCTTTTTGGAATATTGTCAGTTACGTTCGAGACCATTTGGATTTTGGTTGGAGCTGTCAGCTCAGCTGACTGGAGCAGGTTTAGAGATGTCTGGAGCTATGATATAGAGAACAGCTCCAGACAACTGCAAAGCAGCTCGAACACAGTTCCAGACAGCTCAAAAGCAGACCCAACACAGCTAAGCTGACAAATCTAACCGAAATACGAATGGCCTTGAACGGAGTTCAAATATTTCAAAAAGGACCAAAAATTGCAAAATGAACCTTTAAATTCTTGGGAATTAACATGTAAAATTTTTTTTCGGAAATAAGAAGAAAGGAATGTACTAATGCGATTTAAATCTCGTGAAAAAAGTGCATAAACTAACAACATATGAGAAAATATAAATTCTAGAAAGGCGCCTACGGGAAGTCAGCAGCTTTTTTGTTCGTGTTCAAATTCGTCGGCGAAAAACTTCTGAGAATTTTTTTTTGTATTCTTGTAATGACATGATCATCATGGAATTTTACACAAAATTGTCAACTAGGTTCTAAGTTTCATCATGTTCGGATCATTATTTTTTGGGTTATTCCGGAAATAACCAAGACGCAGAGAAAAAATCCATGAAATTTGTTCCAAAATCTCTGAAAATCAGAAATAACTGAAAATTGTTACACTTTTGTAAGATGTTAACTCCACGGTCTGTTACATAGAGCATGCGCAAAAAAATCAATGCAACTTATTTTTATGTCTGGTGATACAAACCGGACTCCCCAATCATAATGGGGTAACGAATACAACAAAATTTTTTCGAAACTCGATGGTCAGAAAAAAGATTAAAAATCGTTGATAATAAGATAATGAAATTGTGGAGGACAACGAATTTTTCTCATATTTTTTCTACCTTAAAATTTCCAAGCATTCCGTCTTTCCTTCGCCTCACAGTATATAGTAAAAGTTTTCTACGTTGCCAGAGTATTCTGAGTGAAGAATGATTATAATTAATATTTCATAGAGCTTCATACTGGCACATAAATAATAGGGGCACCGCCTTGAAATAGACTGGCAAAAACAAGTGAAATTAATTTTCCAGGCTGGTGTCATCAGAGCACAGAAGGGTTGTTAGTTCTGCTCCCTAACCACAGACTTGCAGGAGCGGATGAAAATTGTGGGTAGATTCAGGAAGGTATAAAAAGGTAGGTAATTATCTGTGACAGAATAATCTCAACAATATTCAAGGAAACATTCGAGATAAGTCCTAACGTGAAACCTTGTGCTGTGTTGTATGCTTGTTAGAATTCGTAGCCACAGCGGTAATTTATCCAGGTATCGACTGCGTCCAACACTGCTTGACTGCATGATGGAAATTGTTTTCGTCCCGTAGGTCAAGGTTGACTCACAGATGACGAATCTGGTGTCAAAATCTTTAGGCAAACATATATAGAAGCCTATTGACTTTCAGGGTTCGATTTCTGATTTATATTTATCACATTTTAGGACAAAATACCCTGACCTTCATATTTCACAGCAGAGCAACAAATTTTAGTAAAATACGGTTATAATTTTCGCACATATTGGGAAAGTTTCGTGTTTTTCTCTCGGTATCGGATTTTTCCGGAATAACTCGAAGAATACTGGTTAAATCATATTGAAACTTGGCAGCTACTTATGAAATGCTGATGAACAAATCTGTGCAAAATCTCGTAATGATCGTGTCTATTTTTTTTCAAATATTAAATCACCCTCACGAAATTTTGTATGAGACTTCAAGTTGTCATTTTTCAATCAAGTACTGGATTTCCATCTTCATGTTCGGAAATATCGGGAAAATAAATTTTGGATGGGTTGAATGGAACAAACCTACTCTACAAATATAGAGATTCTAAGTTGTTTCTTTCGGAAGTTATTGTATTCAGGATCGGGCGTCAGGTTTAAGACGTAATGTTTCAACTAGGCAAATACTAGATACTCAATCGGAAATATTGATGAAAATGTATAATCTACGGAATTTTTAGGGCGAATTGGATTCATTCACGAATTCAATATTGGTGCCAAA
Organism: Myrrha octodecimguttata; assembly: GCA_958510865.1. NCBI lineage: Eukaryota > Metazoa > Arthropoda > Insecta > Coleoptera > Coccinellidae > Myrrha > Myrrha octodecimguttata. Next base: position 81,371,106 of record OY294056.1, read on the forward strand.
CTTAATCTACAAACCTCGTTTACAAATATCAAGTAGGTAGCTTTTAAATTCCTTCCAGAAACTAAACTCAAATAACTCGAGAAAAAACTCGGATATGGTAGGAGTTTCAGTTTTCAGCTCAGTATTTCCTGAGTTATTGAGGAAACAACCTCAAAGTTTTAAATGGACATTTCACTCCTAAACAGACGACGATGAATGTGTTCATCAGTGGGTTGAACCTTATAAAACCAAAATTGAAAATAACAGACATTTCGGCAGATTAGTAACGATCTCGTAGCACATCTCCTGCATCAAATTGTGCTGAACACTGTTCCGATGCTTTCGGTAGGTAGAATGTATATAGGTTTGTTCGTTGTACCTGCATGAACTACACTTAATACACTTACTCCACTGATACTGTTCGGTGTGTTCGGTTGTAAACTTGCACTCTGTTTGTTGCGAACATGTTGGGAGTAAGTGCAGTCACAGATTACGTGTGTAGTGCATAGATTGGGGCTATCTTCTGTGATTGTTATGCGTTAATTTAATTCATAATCATAGTCATCTGTTGTTCTCTCTGGTTCCTGGTTCGACGGGTTTTGTTCTGTATGTGTGGTTATTTTTTTGGACGAAATTAATTTTCATCATATCGTTATTCAAAATGGAATATATTTCCTTGACGACTCCAGAAAAACTTCACGGCAAATCAATATCACCTCGAAATAGTAGCGAAAACAAAAGAAGCATAGACTTATGTCATCTTGCATTTGCGTAAAATCATGTATCATATTCTGTGAGAATCATAAAACAGATTGAACTACACAAACTCCGCTCCTTCTGTTATCTGTGACTACACTCAACTATACACTCAGCTGCACTGAGAATTGGAAGTCAGTGGATTTAGTGTAGATGGTGTAGTGCATGCAGGTACAACGAACAAACTTTATGTGTACTGCAAACCGGAGTGGTGATAAGACAGATCCCTGTGGGACACTACATAAGAGGCTTATATTCTCTTATTTTTCCTGTCGCACTGACATATTCAACCGTGAAGTGTGGATTATTTTGAGATACCCTATATTTTGCAATGATATGATCTATGTCACATTTTGAATGGTCCTTTCCAATTCAGTCGTATCACATTATTTACTCTCCGCTCTAAACAGTCTAAACTCTTCTTTTATATGCCTACATCGAAAATGTTAAACATACCTAAACAGTACCCTGCTGCGTATTCTATCCAAATATTTCCTTGAAGAAACTATGCTTCCTACTTTATATTCCACTTCATGCATTAGGTATTTCGATACATAGAATAGGATAACACAAGGGGAAACGGAAAACCCCAGCATCAGGTGCAAGGGCGGGATTTGTTGCAGATGATTTCTTGGAAATGGCACTGATCGATAAAACAAACAATACGTTCCTACAAACTCCCTTAGTTCCATTTAATCTTAGTATAATCCCACAGGATATGACCGCGATTTGAACAGGATAGTCGGGACTTAAACACCGGATTTGCCGAGTGCTAAAATTTAGATTCTGGACTGTTTGCTTTATTAATGGGCCTGGAATAAGGTGTGTTCCCTTTGGTAATTTTATTACAAAACGGTCTTATTGGAGGGTTCGGTAGCCAAAAGTCCATATGAAATCTGAGATCAGGGGGCCGATTCTTGAATCTCGATCAAGAATTGAAGAGTATGTTGCCATATGTTTGCGTCGATTTTCCAAGTTAAATATAAACAACAAGTAGACATGACCTGCGCATGGAGCTGAATCGACAATCGAATGTTATATCTCCTATACTCCGTACCACTCGTTGCTAAGTCGAAGGAAACGGTGATAAGGTCATGTTTATATTCGGATTTGGAATTAATGATATCTTGCATTCAGTTTATTTCTTAAATATTTGCTTGAAATCGTAGTCGAAATGGCGAATAGAACTCTCACAAATTAGGAGATGCACGAAAAAACTCAGAAAACCGACATAAACATATGACAATTGTCATACTGTTCAATTCTTGATCGAGATTCAAGAATCGGCCCCCAGGTGTGAAAAGTATTTAGCCTCATCTACTATTCGACAATGGAAAAGAATGGGTTGCCTTGCTCAAAAGCTCAGAATATAAGTCAAATGCTTCCCATGAAATTTTTTCATTGATTACTCATGAAGAACAATTTAGCATTAACCGACAGAACATGACAAAAAAATTCTGAAAAAGTGGGTTGCCTGTTTCACACCATCCACAACTATGAAGCTGCCAGGTGAAAACAGGCGACCAAGCGCTTTTTATCAACCCTCATCAATCGCCTTTTTTACGAAATCCAAGATTATTACATAACCTACCAACAGTATTAGGTTGTAACGTATAAGAAGTCTGCATAATTAATACGTATGGCAAGTAAGGTCCAGATAACCTCACATCACCAAAAAACGGTGATCAAAAGAGTAGCTACTTATATTGAAATCCCACGTCTGTTATCATAATATGATTGTTAACACCTTGATAAAACATATATAATATTTATGTTTATGTAATATGAGCGGGGACACAATTAAGCGATAGACCGCATTCAATTGTTATGTCGAAGACAATTAACAAAGTAATTAAACCCTTTATCGAGTTTTGAGTGTTATTCCCAAACCCTCTCATGTGCCATCAACTGGACCAACCTACGCTAACCGGGGTACATCACAAGGTTGCCATGAAAAAAAATTGTCAGATCCATGGTTGCCTGCATTTGACTTATTAGCGCGATATTGTGAAGGCAGTAAAGTAACAGTTAAGCGTTTCTAGTGTCAGTAAATGTGGCAAATAGGATTCAAATACCGAATTCAAGTCAATTTTAATATTAATGAAGATTTCAAATCACTTTCACCCACACAGCTATCTTAGTGATCAGGAAATAACAAGTTTTTCTTCGAAATAAAATTCAATAATTGATCAATGAGAAACGCTCACTTTATTTTTCGATTATTTCATTGTCTGTCGCATGGAGTTGTCTACATCTAAAATCTGCGCAATCATGAATGTGACAAGGTCTTGGTAAGGAAATCTTATACTAACAACAATTAAATACAGATTTTTCTGTTTTACCTTTACATAATATCTTTCGATATTGATTTGATATCTTACGATATACTTTTATGTCTTCGACGTACTACGTCTTCAATGACAAAATTATTATATCAACTGGCATATAATGATCGAAGTAAAAAACTTGAGAAAAGTGTAAAAAAATTAAATACAACCTAAAAACAATACTAGACACAGTGTTTTATCTTCTGTCTTTCGATTTAGACTCATCAGTAGCATTTATTCTATATTATATATCAAAAACTCACCACGTGTTTCTTACGTACACTTCACTTCAACGGGAATAAGCAGGTTTAAGTCCATACGCATGCTTGTTAGAATTGTGCATAGAAACAATAATGCCACAGATTTTACTTACACCTTCTTCTTTCCCTGACAAATGAAATGCGGTAAAAAACATTTTCCAAAATCTTTATAACCTCGAAAATTAAATGACAGTTGATATTGACCCTTGAAAACTATTAGTTTTCATTCAAATATTAAATTCAAAAAAGTCTACTTGTTAAAGGCTGTATTTAATTGTTGTTTCAATAGCCTTCAACAAGTAGACTTTTTTGAATTCAATCTTATACTGTTTTGTAGGAGATGAAATAACCTTTCTCTTGAATTCTTCGAAAATCTGATTGGTATTATCAAACGACGGATTGGTTGTGTGAGGTTCAGCAAATCCAGGAAATGCATCAGTTAGCCGAAGTTTCGGAAATATATTTTTCCATCCACAGGACTAGGCCAGACAAATGTATCTACCCTCATCGATTTAATTCAAATTAATTCTGCAAAATTTGCGTAAAATTATATGATTACAGACTAAAAGCAGGGATAAATAATGCGACCGATACAGAGACAATGTGCTAAAAAATTATTTGATTGTATAATAGGGGATATATTTATAACACTTCCAAACCTGTATTATCCTGGCAACTTCTTGTTATACAGGGGAGAAAGTGGTAAATCCACATTTTTTCTGAATCCCCTCGTCATATTCTTTCAGTTAATCCACGATTTTTATGAATATCGTATCGGAGTTTTTCAAAAATGTAAGCTCGACCTCTTCTAATTGACACATATTGTGTTTCGTTGATTTGGGAATACTCAAGCAGACAACAGTGTCTGATAAAATATGTTTTTGTTGGTGAACAAACCTACAATTTTTTTCAGAAAAGTCACCACCATAATAAAGTCAGATATTGATTTCAGTTTTACTCCAAGTCTATTTATGTTTCTTCAAGATGCGTGCTGTAGAACTTTTTTGAAGATTCCTATATCTCATTGGATCACTTCGTAGAATATGCATGCATATAACATTTTTTCAGACAGCATTATGAACGGAGTACCAACATAATTGAATTCATAAAACTGCTGCCTTGTTTAAGCAATTCGTTATTAGGTAAACATTGTAAAACTTATTGATTTATTTTATAGCGTTCCTGGATAAATGTTATGATACACGAACCTAAGCAGATTGGTAAATATATATTCAAGGCATTACTCATTCGTCAGAAATTTTCCACAATATTTTTTTTTCAGATGCAAATTCAATACTTAGTGGAAACTGATTTTTCTGTCATTCATATTGGGAAATGAATGTACAAAGGGTGCATCCTATGTAAATTTTCATAATTCAACATCATTGCTAGTCGTTTCACTCTGTTGAAAACTTGGAGTATCATTTTCAGGTGAATAATGATTTTCTATTGAGTTTCGCTAGTCATAGTTAACTTCGAAAGATTTCGAGAAAAATCGCAGACAAAAGGATAGATATTTTCAATCAAGTTTTGGATTTCTACACACACTCTCGAAAATCAAGCTAAAACTATTCAAAATTCATGTTATAGTTGAATGAATAATCAAAATAATATTGTATTCATTTACAACACTACTCACCTTGACATTGGTAACCCTGTTTGCCGAATCCCCTGAAAAAAATAATGATGATGAATACTTTTCGACACTGAAGAAATTTGGATTATTCTAGTCGAAAAAAAATTTCAAAAAGCACTGCCGTGGAGGCAGCAACTTTTGCGCGCATGTTCAATGTAGATGACCGCTTCAGCAATATTGGAAATAACTGGTGGTACCTTAATTTTATACTGATCGAGTAATAAATTTTATTTATAAAAATATGCCTAAAATATCGATAAGTTAATTCTGTTATTTCTCAATATCAAAAGCTCCCGGAAGTCATACACAATATAGAGTAAAAATAGAGTTTTGAACTCATTCTAATACTGAAATAGCATATTTATACGTTGATATATATTCGAATAGAAATACGTCATTAAATTGAGGTGTAGATTGTTTTTCAGATTCGAAATATATGAAAAGGTCAATAGGTCACTAATTAAGGTTAATTATGAAACCGTTGAATGTATCTGATCAAGTAAAATGAATTCGTGAACACCAATGGAAAAATCAGACAAAAAAAAATTCGACATCACCCAGCTTCATTATTTTGGTCGGCACGACGTCTCAAAGTTGACCAAAATTTCGAAATTTTTTTACTATTTTCGCCATAATTTCTGAACGGTTGTCACTAGACGATTTCTAATGGAATATTCGTGATCTACGACCTCGATTTAATAGGAAAAGATACCAAGATCGACGATTTTCAAAAAAAAAATTTATTTGGGACTTAAAAAATTATTCATACAGAACCGCGAATAAACATCAAAGCGCAGAGGGGTGGGGGTAAGATTTCGCGATTCCGTGCGAAATTTTATTTTTGAAACTATGACAATATGCACATCATATATTATGGATTCGATCACGTAGATTACGAATCTGTAATTAGATTTTGCGTAACTGATTCGGTTTGGAAAATATTTCGGATTTGGTGAGAAATTTTCGAAATTTGGGTCAACTTTGGGCCGTCGTACAGATCAAACGCGTAAGGCTGGACAATATCGAATTTTTTTGGTTATATCTGGGTCCTTTGTTAGTACGTAGCCACTTATTTTATAGACGTAGGTCTTCTGGTTGAAAAATTATGATTTTTTTAAAAAAGGTCCAATTTTTCCGATTTTCCTCTGGCCATAAAAAACGAACCAGACTCTCCACTAACATTCTGATTGGATTTTCTTGATCTACGCCCTCGAGTTAGTATATGTTTCAAATTTCAGGTCGATCGGAGAACTTTCGATTTTTGGTAAAATTTTAAGGGGTTACCCTTAAGAAAATATCGATTTTCGAAAAATAATTTTCCGACTCCTATCGCCGTGAAATTTGGCACACTTACTAAGTCAAGGGCGTAGAACAAGAATATGAGGTCAGATATTTTTTAAAAAAATCGTCCTGGACGTGAGAGGTCCTTGAAATTACAAAATTTTGGACCTTTTTTCAAAAAATCATTATTACCGACTTGATGAAAGTAGGACGATGAAATGTGTCGATCTGGGTCAGCCTAACGGCCGACTGCGTAAACACAATAACTTCCGAAAGAAACAACTTAGAAACTCGATATTTGTAGAGAAGGTTTGGACCTTAATTACGAAGGCCGAATTCGTGAATGGGTAAAATCCACCCAATGATTCCGTAGATATACCCAATCAAAATTTTATTTTTCCAATATTTCCAAAAATGCAGATCAGATCGAATTGAAATCCAGTACTTCGTCGAAAATAACAGTTCGAAGTTTCATACAGATTTTAATGAGGATGATATGATGAGAAAATCATAGAAATTTTTTTTTTTCAAATTGTTCTAATAACACGATTATCACGAAATTTTGCATAAAGTTGTCTTTTAGCATCTTAAAACTAGCTGTGAAGTTTAATCAGGACTGAATCAGTATTTCTCGAGTTATACCGAAAAAATCAACGATATCGAGAAGAAAACCTCGAAATTTGACATATTTTTTCCCGATATCTCCAAAACTTATGATCGTATCGAACTGAAATTAGGTACACTGCTGTGAAATTAGAAGGTCAAAGTGTGAGTATAATTTTTTTTGGATATGATGAATGGTTTCCGAAAAAAAAATTTTTTTGGAAAAAAATTTCGAAACAATTTTTTTTTTAAAATTACTGACGATATGATCCTGACGAAATTTGGCTAAAAGTTGCGCGTCGTTGTACTTCATCTAACTGCCAAGTTTGAATCCAATCGCTCAGGTAGTTTCTGAAATAAAAAATAAATAACTTCAAAACTTCAAATGCCTATAACTCCGAAACTATTCGATCGATTTGGCCCATTAACGAACTTAACCGCGGCATTCCGATGCGCAACCTATGCTGAAAGTTTTAAGTTGCTAGCTTGCTTCTGTCGACAGTTATCGTGTCCAACCTAGTCGATTGAGACCATTTTCGGCTCAATCATCCAAAATTACAGACATTTGGACAAAACGATAGCACGCTGTTCCCCTAGAACATGCGCGCAAAAAATAAAAATTTTTGTGCATATCATTGAGAGCATAGAAAATAAATTTCAATATCTTAAGAAATTTTGTAATATGTGTAATAAACAGCGAAAATCATCACCATGTAACTATACGATTCTTTCTTTGATTTTCTCAATTTGTGTCCCTTTCACGAAGCAACTATATTACTGAATGATTCATTGTTGAACTCGTTTTAAATTAGTACAAATCACTGGAAAGAGTAAGCCATCTTGTTCGTTTCATTCCATAATCTACTGTAATTCTATTCGAGCTATCAGGGGGAGTGTAAAAATAATAATTACCATGTGTAACTGCGTCAAACAACTAGAAATAACTGACAATTGTTTCTATTACGCAGAATTTTCTCTTCAAAAGTGGTAGCATAAATATAAATATATTTTCCCATTGATGCCATCGAAATTGATGAAATTTTTTTACACTGTAAGCTTGACGTACTGAATAAATGATGATCATTGTGTTCCGTCCAGAAGGGCCCAATTCAGAATACAAATTGGTTCAATTTCAGGAAGGGGGAATAGAGAGGAATAAAAAGCATTTCATTTGATAGATTTGCTCGCATCAATTTAACTCACTATTTCATTTTCACAACCGTTCGAATGCGAACTTTTCAAGGCTGGACATTTTCAAGGGTCAAGAATAACGAGGGTGACATAAAACTGCCATTAGAATTCCAATTTACCCATCGAAACTGATGATTTTCAGTTCTGTTTACTCATGAATTTGAGTTTGCGTTTTCATAGTCTGAATTACTATTAAATGTTACATTCATTCATACGTTACAAACGTTCATTGATTTTTATTTTTCAGTTTTTTTTTCGGTTTTCATTCAAAATATCTGAAAATTCAAATAAAATAATTATTATGAACCGAAAACGCCCTTGTGGATTGCGGAACTCAAACTATTTGTCAAGGGCAGTTTCTCAAGAAAATGTTGCCCAATGAATAATGCAAACGTAACTTTGCCGCTAGTTTGGAGATGCTGATGGACAAATTTGTGGAGAATTTCGTGATGATCGTATCATTAGAACAATTTGAAAATGAAATTTCAATTTTTTTTCGAATATTCAATATTCTGCAATCTTATCATATTATCCTCATTATATCATTATGAACCTTCAAACCTTCATGTTGAGTACTGGATTTCAATTCGATCTAATCCGTATTTTTGGAAATATTGAGAAAATTAAATTTTGAATGGGTATATCTGCGGAATCATAGGGTGGATTTCCCCCATTCACGAATTCGACCTCGTAATTAAGATCCAAACCCACTTTACAAATATCGAGTTTCTAAGTTGTTTCTTCCGGAAGTTATTGTGTCGGCCTAACAGCCAAAGGTAAACGCAATAATTTCCGGAAGAAACAACCTATGGATAGAAAATTTGTGGAGAAGGTTTAGATCGGGATTATTGAGGCAGAATCAGAACTTAAAAACTCGATATTTGTAGAGAAGGTTGGGGGCTTAATCACGAAGGTCGAATCCGAAAATGGGTAAAATCCGCCCAATGATTCCTCAGATGTACCCATTCAAAATTTTATTTTGCACATATTTCCAAAACTACAGATTAGATTGGATTGGAATCTAGTACTTTATCGACAAAACAAAACCTAGAAAAGAACTGACGTGAAGTCAGCAGCTTTTGCGCTCATGTTCAAAGGATACCACCAAAAGTGAACATGCGCGCAGACAGTGCTTTTTTACGTTTATTTTTATACGATCATCATAAAATTTTGCCCGTGTTTACGCATAAGCATTTCAGAATTAATACACGAGATTCTGAAATATTCTCAGATGTTACATGTCAGATGAATGTTGGAAGACATGATATATGTCCACAGACGTCCTTCAAATCTCTTCGCATGCTTATTTCTATCAAATTTGAGCCATCGTCATGAAAAAATATATGAATAGGCATGAAAAACCCAAAGATTCAACCAATAATAGCCAATCATGAACTTGAATGGGTCATTTCTATTACATATAGAATATATATATATATATATTCTTTTGAGATGAGCATTTACATTTTTTTATATCAAACAATTTGTGTCATAACAGTATTAGCTGAGGAAATGTCAACGGGGTACCATACATTTTTACGTATGATACAAGAGCACAGATAAAAACCTCAGGAAAAACTCTGTCTCCCCGTATTAGTGTAATGAAATTGTTGTTTTTTATTGAAGGGCTTCTTTTTCATTGACAAAATTTCCTCCTTCCTATGCGATGCAGATTGAAATCTTGAAAACATACCTGAAAACAAAAAAGGAGACGAAAGAACTAATATGAACTAGTAAATGATTTAGTACTCATTAAATTAATTTGAAGTTCGCAATCCATCTCAAAAAAGAATCAGACACCGAATGAATTGCCTCGAAACCATCGTCAAATTTATATATTGGACAAGTATTTACTAAATGTTCTATTGTTTCCTCTTCTTCTCCGCACTCGCACCTTGGGCTTTCGACCGAATTCCATTTGAAGAGGAAACTATTACAGCGACCATGACCGGTTCTAAGTCGATTCAAAATGCACCAAATTTTCCTAGGAAGATTGAAACCATGAACTTTTTCTGAAGGATCGCTGATCAAACCTTTGTTAAAAACATTACACGAATTCCATTCTGAACGCCAAATTTCTTTGTCACTTTTATTGGTGTAAAGAAAATCGTTGATTCATAAAGGTTTACGAGATTTCAATCTAGCAATTTTAGAATCCGGAATATAAGACATGATTGGGAATAAATTCGGAAAGGAACGATATTTATCCCAAGACTTTATCACTGCAACCTGTCTACGAATATGGGGCGGTACAATATTTGAGAGAACTGGTAACCACTGTAAAGGAGTAGATCTTATGGTCCCACTAATAATTCTCATAGCAACATTAAGCTGTACATCTATTTTACTCACATGAGCGCTATTAAACCAAACCGAACAACCATATTCAGCAGCAGAAAAAACCAAAGCTAAAGCTGCGGTACGGAGAGTTGTAGGGTCAGCCCCCCATGAAGAACCAGCTAGTTTTTGAAGAATATTATTCCTAGATTTCATATAGAATGATCACTTTTTTGTCATTGAAATAGAAAAAATATATATGTATATGAGCCGATAAAAGTATCTAGCTTGTCATCGCGTTCATAGCAAAACACTTCATGGAAGAAAATTATGATGTAAAATACAATCAAGGAAAAATCAATGAATGTATAGAACCCTTGTTCTCGAACTTTTTTCATGTAGAACAAGAGAACAAAACTCGAAGCTGAGGAAATATTGCATGACTGAATTTAAAGCAGCCAACTTTTCAAGGTGATGTATAATGTAGGAAATGAAGTGAATCATTCAAATTCACACTTCGTTCCTGAACGAAAAGGTTTCAACGTACGATATCGTAAAGTGAGTGGTAATCACTACACTTTAGAGCTGTATCTGCTTTAAAGAAATCCAGAAGCTATGAAGTTTATCCGATTGATATCGGAACTGAGGCCTGGAAGCGTTTAACTAAAGGCCCAACTTATTTTTTTTTGCGTTTCTCTATCTGGAGTTTAATCCTGCCAAAATTGAATTTGACAAGCCATCAAGGTCTGGACATAGATGCATAGAATATATCAGATGTCGACACTTTTCTACTATTACCCACTAAAATGTTGGGTCCAAAACGCGGTCCTAGAATGGGGGTTTTTCCTTTAAACGAAAATGCAGTAATTTTCATGAAAAACCTTTAGAACATCACATTTCAAACATATGAATTCAATATTATATTTTAAAAAAAATGTTTGATCGCCTAAAACTGAAAAATAAAAATGGGGATCTGCATTTAAAGGGATTTGTCATGAGTGCACGATATGGCAACGTCGAATTCAGCTTTCTCGGAAAGAAAAGGACGTCAAATGTGTTACTTTGCTTAGGAAAACAGAGATAGCTAAACTTCGATCTGGTTAGAGTAGAAGACAACGACCAAAGAATAGAAAAAGAAGAGCACAGACTGGCATACTGTCATATTACTGACAAATAGCAAACGGAAATTGTTTGGTTATATTGACAAAGAACATGTGTGTACCACAGAAAAGGAATGAATTTTTCATTATTCTATAGCAGAAAAAGCTATTCTACTAAACACCGTTGCCACTTCGTGCATGCCTGGCAAATCTCAAACCCCAATTTTGAAATCGGATTTTGAATACTTTCTGAAGGTAATTTGGGAAAATGATGAATCAAACCCATAATAATTATGTTTTTTAGTTATGTTTGCATTTGCAGTAATAACCCAAGTCAAGGAATAACCCCCATTGTCAAATCTTGGGCTGCTTGGCTTTGTAAACGATGATGGCGCTTACTTCGCTTGGCAAGTGCATACAATTAATTCTGCTGAATTAAAATGAATTGAACTATAATCTGATGAAACTATTTCCCAAAAAATGAATCAGATATTCGAAATTATGGATTCTCACTAATAAATAAGAGGAGTTTAATAAATGTGGAACATCTACTCATTAATAATATGAAATATGTATAAGGGAATAGGGAGCAATATGAGGTTGATTGTGAGAAAACTTTCATGGATGGGTACAAGAAGTTATTTCGAAGCCAAAACAACGGTGAAAACGGAACGGGAGATTGATATTACAAATGGATTCTCTTGGATAGTTCGGATCTCCTTTAAATTTTGTATGTACCTATTAATACATATTCAATTCAAAAGTTATGAATTATGTTAAACACCTACTTAAGCAAATATTTGGAGGAAATGTTCATGTTTATTATTATTGAAATTGTTATATGAATTTTCACTTGGCTGTTCATGTTCAGACGAATTTCAAACCAGACAAATTAATTGTAGTATCTATAGTTCCAAATGATTTCTTGTGGTATTTTTGAAAACACAACTCTGGAATACTTTCTTTCCATGAACTGAATATTGAGATAATGAATACCTCTTGTAATAAGCAGGTATTCGAAAATATCAAGTTTCAGACTTGTGTATTCAGAGACGAAGGATATTACCGCCATTCTGACTGAATGAAATGAATAATCATAATTTAAATTCGTCGAAATGAATTTATTATCGGAAATTCTTGAAAATAATGTATGGCCGAACTCAGAAAATCAGAAAGAAGTTCTGATTTGACTAGTTTTGTTATGACAGGTAGGAAACTCCCGTAAATATTTCAGATTTTATATGGCAGATTTTACTATGCCGGCATCTATCGGCGAAAACTGAAGTAGGCCAACAAAGCCGTATTTTGACAACGTTTGGACCTCATTTCGGACCCAAAATATATCAAAGAGTGTCCGCACCTTATGTATTCTATGCATCTATGTCTGGAAATATTCAATATGTTGACGTTGAGTTGACCTATAGAATAAAGAAATTCAACCTTTAATATTGTCTTAAGAGTGTCAACAACTGGATATTGCGAATTCTTATCAACAAGTTTGACCACTCTACTTCAGATTACTACTGATGTATCGAAACACATATTTAAAATACATTCGCTAGAACTAATAACAGATGCAGCTTATATAGTTTAACTAGTACCAATCAACATCTATTAAAGCGATTGTATTGAGATTCATTAAAGTTCCTTGTCATCAACGTTTCTTAGAACATTTTTCTTCCCGCTTGCACGAACTTCAATATAATAAACAGAATATAATTATAATGAACGATTATTATCATTAACTATGTGTCTTATGGGCACCTAATATCGGGTGTCCCACGAATACCGTTCGTTTAAATATTTTTGGTAAGGAAACGAAATTCACGTTTGCAATTTCGGACTTAAGCTTTGACTGAAGAGATGACTGCCTGTGAATTTTTTGAGAATCTTGGGACTTCGGGTTCAACCGGAAGCGACTCCAAATTTCGTTTTTCAAATGACAACCTCCAATAGACGACTTCGGCCCAAGTTGCCAACCCATAATTTTCTTCACAAATTAACTATCACTGGGAAACAGGAATTCCAGGACAAATTCGACATGATAGAGCGAGTTATTTAAAAATATCCGTAAATGATGCCTCGGCTCTTCAAACAAGATAAATCCTTCCAAATATAGGTTTTTGTTGGGCTGAAGTTTAAGTTGGGATTCCTGATTTCATGTTAATATTGTCAAGTTTATAAAATTTCCGCAAATCAACTTGGTTGTTTCGGTTGCCGGTTTTCCGTTCTGTTAATATGAAATATTCGGTTGGTTTCTGAAAAAAAAGGATAATTACGAAATTTTTAAGATGAAAATGCAATCTTTCTGTCACCAGAATATAGACATATTAAGTTTATGCACCAGAACGACAATCAATGTTTTATGGTCACATATCCATAGCATAGAACAATCTTTATTCGCCTTATGATCCATAGACCATACCAAGTAATTTTTCTATTGTTGATTACTGTCTCTTCTATATTCTATGGATCATAAAGTAAATAAAGATTGTTCTATGCTATGGCTATGTTACCGTAGAACATTGACTGTCGTTCTGGTGACAGAAAGAACGTTTCTTCATCAATCAAATTCCTTAATTAACCTTTTTTTCAGGAAAATCCTAATATTTCATATTTACGGAATGGAAAACCGGTAACCGAAATAACCAAGTTGATTTGCGAAACATATCCTTCAAAATTTGACACAATAGACGACTTCGTCCCAAGTTGCCAACCCTCAATTTTCTTCACAAATTTACTTTCACTGGGGAACGGGAATTTCAGTTCAAATCCGACATGATAAGGTTTGCGTTATTTATAAATGTCTGTAGAAGATGCCTCGGCTCTTCAGATAAGATAATTTCTTCCAAATATAGGGTTTTGTTAAGATCATCTCTGATTGGCTGAAATTTAAGTTGGGATTCCTGATTTCATGTCAATATAGTGTCAAGTTTATAAAGGATATGTTCCGCAAATCAACATGGTTACTTCGGTTGTCGGTTTTCCGTTCTGCAAATATGAAATATTCGATTGGTTCCTGAAAAAAAAGGTTCATTACGGAATTTGATTTATGAAAACGCAATCTTTCTGTCACCTGATCATAGACATATTAAGTCTATGCACCAGAACGACAATCAATGTTTGATGGTAACATATCTATAGCATAAAACAATCTTTATTTACCTTATGATCCATAGACCATACCTAGAATTTGAGTTGGGAATCCTGATTTCATGTTAATAGTATCAAATTTGTATAGGATATGTTCCACAAATCAACTTGTTTATTTCGGTTGCCGGTTTTCCATTCCGTATATATGAAATATTCGGTTGATTCCTGACAAAAAGGTTAATTACGGAATTTGAATAACGAAAAAACGTTCTTCCTGTCACCAAAACGACTGTCTATGGTAACATATCCATAGCATAAAAAATCTTTATTAACTTTATGATCCATAGAACATAGAAGAGACAACAATCAACAATGGAAAAATTAATAGTTATGGTCTATGGATCATAAGGTAAATAAAGATTGTTCTATGCTATGGATATGTTACCATAAAACATTGAATGTCGTTCTGGTGCATAGGCTTAATATGTCTTTGTTCTGGTGACAGAAAGATTGCTTTTTCATCAATCAAATTCCGTAATAAACTTTTATTTCAGAAACCAACCGAATATTTCATATTTACAGAACGGAAAACCGAAACAACCAAGTTGATTTGCGGAAATTTTATAAACTTGACACCATTAACATGAAACAAGGAATCCCTACTTTAATTTCAGCCTAACAAAAACCTATATTTGAAAGGAATTATCTTGTTTGTGGAGCCGAGTCATCTTTTACGGTTATTTATAAAGAACGCGAACCTTATCATGTCGAATTTGTCCTGAAATTCCCGTTCCCCAGTTATAGTAAATTTGTGAAGAAAATTGTGGGTTGGCAACTTGGGCCGAAGTCGTCTATTAACATGAAATCAGGAATCCCAACTTAAATTTCAGCCAATCCGAGATGATCTTAACAAAACCCTATATTTGGAAGAAATTATCTTATCTGAAGAGCCGAGGCATCTTCTACAGACATTTATAAATAACGCAAACCTTATCATGTCGGATTTGAACTGAAATTCCCGTTCCCCAGTGATAGTAAATTTGTGAAGAAAATTGTGGGTTGGCAACTTGGGCCGAAGTCGTCTATTAACATGAAATCAGGAATCCCAACTTAAATTTCAGCCAATCCGAGATGATCTTAACAAAACCCTATATTTGGAAGAAATTATCTTATCTGAAGAGCCGAGGCATCTTCTACAGACATTTATAAATAACGCAAACCTTATCATGTCGGATTTGAACTGAAATTCCCGTTCCCCAGTGATAGTAAATTTGTGAAGAAAATTGTGGGTTGCCAGCTTGGACCGAAGTCGTCTATTGCAATTTGTCTTATATGAATTTCTGTTAGAAAATTTTTTTTGTAACGTGAAATGGCGCTTTGCTGAAACATGGATATCTGGCAGGTTTTTCGTTGAAAAATGCCGTTTTCAGAATTCCGCGAGAAGTAGGAATAATGCTCCTGATGCAATAGTCAGAATTGAAACTTATGATAAAGGAGGTCACGAAAGCATTCTCAATGTTGGCAATTTCGAAAACGTGTGAACTAAATTTTTCAGATAAGAAACTAATGTTTTCATGGCCCTAATGGAGTCTACGTTGAAAAATAATGTAGGCGAATGGGTGAAATCTGACGAATGATTCCCTATATATTTACTCATTGAAATTGCATTTCAACAATATTCCCAAAATCATGTTTCGTCTCATAAGAAATATTGTGAGACACATGTAATTCTTCAATCTGAAGAACTGCTTTAATTCGATAAAACAAAATAAAGAGGGCTATTATTTTAACACCATTCATGAAGATTTTCGAGCAATATTTTCCTTTGATAGAAAAGATTGTTTTACTGAATTATTTTGAGGGCGACTTCCATGCATATACAGGAACAAATTCCCACCTTTTTGTGGTCATCTTCATCAGATTTCTGTTGCATTTCATTGGTAATTCTGAAAAAACCATTCAAAGCGTTATTCACTCAATCCACGTGTTCATAAAAATAATCTCGAACGTATTTGAAAATGATGAAACAACCTATTTGTGATTTTGATCAGTTGAAGGCATGAATTTTTATTTCCAGCACCTTATTTATGTTTAGGTTTCATTCATATAGGAGTTTCCATTCCGCTCATACATTTAATGGGAAAAACTTGCATTCTTATCGATCAACATTCAATCCAAAACAATAAACATGTCAAAGTGTTATCATTTATTTTCCATACAAGAAAGAAATTCCTAGGAAATTCCTGAATTAAAAAACATCACCAATGCCATATACTCACCATATAAAGTCCTTACAGTGCGAACAAAAAGTAGGTTGTTTGAAAAATCTAGGTATAAACCTATGGTCCTTGATATTATACACATTCTTCTTTTTCAAAGCACCCTTTCTGCCTCTCAATCTGAGCCCGAATTTTGTCGTGTTAAAACGCTCCTCCTCGTTCTGATTCTCCTCTTCTGCCATTCTGATCGGATATTTCAGCGAATAATAAAAGAAATCGTGCAGTCTTTAAATCCGTGACGTCATGAAACGATCGCGATGCGAACTCTCCGGAGCGCCACAGAACACTGAAAACAGAGAACGCCGCACGGTCAAATGTCAATATTCAGGTATGGGTATGAGCTGGTCGTGTATTGAAGGCCGTATTTTAGGTGCAACAGTTTGTGGGTCGATTCCCGTTCGGCTCTTCTGTTCGGCACCATCTGAGGGAAAAAGGCTCCACACACGGACAGATTTGTGTCCGGTTCGGACTGACAATCCACAAAATCGCTCTTGGAAGCTGACTGATGAAAGGGTCGATTCTGATATATATCAATCTTTCTTGATATTCTGCCTATCCAAAAATCTGGGTTTGTTATTTCTGTTCCAATCTATTCTTATTTGCTATAAGGAGACAAAATGTCCACTTGGGAATAGAATGGAATATTCCTGCTGGAATTTGTGTGACTCTTCGAGTTTTCACTGTTCAAACTCAACAAGAAATTTTGGTCTTGGTTGAAACCTCGAAACCAAAATTTCAAAAAGCACTGCCGTGAAGGCAGCAACATTTGCGCGCATGTTCAATGTAGATGACCGCTTCAGCAACGAACATGAACGCAAAAGCTGCTGCCGTCACGGCAGTGCTTTTTGAATTTTTTTTACTGATAAATAACTGGATTTCAATTCGATCAAATCTGTATTTTTGGAAATATTGGAAAAATAAAATTTTGAATGGGTATATCTACGGAATCATTGGGCGGATTTTACCCATTCACGAATTCGACCTTTGTAATTAAGCCCCAAACCTACTCTACAAATATCGAGTTCTGAGTCGTTTCTTCCGGAAGTTATTGTGTTTACGGTCGGCCTGACGGCGGACTGCGTAGGCACAAGAACTTTCGAAAGAAACAACCTAGAAACTCGATATTTGTAGAGAAGGTTTGAACCTTAATTACGAAGGCCGAATTCGTGAATGGGTAAAATCCACCCAATGATTCCGTAGATATACCCAATCAAAATTTTATTTTCCAATATTTCCAAAAATACAGATCAGATAGAATTGAAATCCAGTTCTTCATCGAAAAATAACTGTTCGAAGTTTTATACAGAATTTAATGAGTATGATATGATGAGAAAATCATAGAATTTTTTTTTCAAATTGTTCTAATGTAACGATTATCACTAAATTTCGCAAAAAATTGTCTTTCAGCATCTCAAAACTAGCTGTGAAGTTTTATCAGGACTGAATCAGTATTTCTCAAGTTATACCGAAAAAATCAACGATATCGAGAAGAAAACCTCGAAATTTGACATATTTTTTCCCGATATCTCCAAAACTTATGATCGTATCGAACTGAAATTTGGTACACTGCTGTGAAATATGAAGCTCAAAGTATGAGTTGAGTTTTTTTTAGGATATGATGAATGGTTTCCAGAAAAAAAAATTTTTCGGAAAAAAATTTCGAAAAAAATTTTTTTTTTAATTTACTGACAATATGATCCTGACGAAATTTGGCTCAAAGTTGCGCATCGTTATACCCCACCTAATTGCCAAGTTTGAATAAAATCGCTCAATTAGTTTCTAAAATAAAAAATGAATAACTTCAAAACTTCAAGTGCCTATAACTCCGAAACTATTTGACCGATTTGGCCCATTAACAAACTCAACCGCGGCATTCTGATGCGCAACCTATCCTGAAAGTTTTAAGTCGCTAGCTTGCTTCTGTCGACAGTTATTGTGTCTACGGCTGGACAGAATCGATTTTGACACCGGATTCGTCATCAATGAGTCCAACCTACTCGATTTCCGGCTCAATCATCCAAAATTACAGACATTTGGACAAAACGATAGCACGCTGTTACCCTAGAACATGCGCGCAAAAACGAAGAAAATGTCACCGAAGTAGTTCTTTTGGACAGTTCTAAACATATTGAAGTAATTTTACAGACTTAGTAGCATCGTTAAAGGGTTCCAACTGGTAGTCCATAAAACGACACTTACAATCATTCTGATATTTCGCCAGTGTCCCAAAATAATAACCTCTTGCCACATTTGCCATTTTCGGCAGAGAAGGGCAAGGTAACGATGACTAACAAGAGATCCTTTTTGAGTCGCAATTTCTGGAATAGAAATGACCTAGTTGTGAGATATCTCGACAACATTTTTGCACCAACCTCTCGTATTTGCGAATATTTTTGCGCGCATGTTCTAGGGGAACAGCGTGCTATCGTTTTGTCCAAATGTCTGTAATTTTGGACGATTGAGCCGTAAATGGTCTCAATCGACTAGGTTGGACTCACTGATGACGAATCCGGTGTCAAAATCGATTCTGTCCGGCCGGCCGGCCGTCCGGCCGTAGACACGGTGACTGTCGACAGAAGCAAGCTAGCAACTTTTAACTTTCAGGATGGGTTGCGCATCAGAATGCCGCGGTTGAGTTCGTTAATGGGCCAAATCGGTCGAATAGTTTCGGAGTTATAGGCACTTGAAGTTTTGAAGTTATTTATTTTTTATTTCAGAAACTACTTGAGCGATTGGATTCAAACTTGACAGTTAGGTGGAGTATAACGACAACTTTGAACCAAATTTCGTCAGGATCATGTTGTCAGTAAATTAAAAAAAAATTTTTTTTCGAAATTTTTTTCCAAAAAATTTTTGTTTTCGGAAATCATTCATCATATCCAAAAAAGATTCCACTCACACTTTGACCTTTATATTTCACATCAGTGTTCCAAATTTCAGTTCGATACGATCATAAGTTTTGGAGATATCGGGAAAAAATATGTCAAATTTCGAGGTTTTCTTCTCGATATCGTTGATTTTTTCGGTATAACTCGAGAAATACTGATTCAGCCCTGATAAAACTTCAAAGCTAGTTTTGAGATGCTTAGAGACAACTTTTTGCGAAATTTCGTGTCATTAGAACAATTTGAAAAAAAAAATTTCTATGATTTTCCTATTATATCATCCTCATTAAATTCTGTAAGAAACTTCGAACTGTTATTTTTCGATGAAGTACTGGATTTCAATTTGATCTGATCAGTTTTCTTGGAAATATTGGAAAAATAAAATTTTGATTGGGTATATCACTGAATCATTGGGTGGATTTTACCCATTCACGAATTCGGTCTTCGTAATTAAGGTCCAAACCTTCTCTACAAATATCGAGTTTCTAAGTTGTTTCTTTCGGAAGTTATTGAGTTTACGCAGTCGGCCGTTAGGCTGACCGTAAACACAATAACTTCCGGAAGAAACGACTTAGAAACTCGATATTTGTAGAGTATGTAATTTTTTTTTCTTAGATAGATTCCACTTTATGGAAGTTGAAAGGCTGCATTGACGATAATCAGTATCTTTAACGCAAAAATGCCATGAAAGAGTGCTTTCAGAAAAACACTAAATGAAAGAAAACTGTCATTCATATTTATTTCCCTTGATCTGCTCCAAATTAAGAATTCAGTGGAAGGAGGTGAAAGTTTCAAAGGACGTGGTTATCTCGATAAGCATCTGTGCAAAACAGAGTATCGGTGATATTTCGGATGTCAATTCATATTCGCATTTGGTGAGGTGAAGAATAAAGAATGATTAGCTCCCAGCTGCATGATCGTATAATTCCTGCTGACATTCCTGGATTCCAGATCCCCCTTTATTCACTTCGCGATGTGCGACAAAGCGAACTCGAACCCGCGAGCTACTCTCGGGCACGCGCGCGCATGCCTACTCCTCCCACGACAGGGACATTCCATTTCACTGCTCCGATTATACCTGCCCCCCGTCATCGTTTACTGGCAGCCCGTGACAAAGGTTGTTTTGTTTTCCTTTCTGTTTCCCGAAACGTCCTGCTGTTCCGTTTCGGTTGTGATAGGATCGGATGGGAAAATCTAGGTAATAGGTCGATTATCGGCAACTCAAGATCGAGATGAGCTAGACGCAGAGAGAGACTGTTCACGTGATGTAGGTCAAAGGGGGACTTCGGATGTTGGTCTTGGGGTTTTCAATTCGGAGATTGGTAAAAGGTTCCCTATAGGGTTTAGTGGATGTTGAAACTTGAACAAAGAAGTTTTGTTGAAGATATAGATGAAACTTTTTTATTTGAGCGGGTAATCAATTGCACCATGTGAGGAAGGGACTCCGAGATGGCAGCCACAGCTTCACTGGGTGTCGTCAATTTGAGATCGAGAACTTAAGATCAAGATCAGCTTCATACGTATATAGCTATACGTGATGTACCTAGATCTAAAGGTTAGATTTGGAGTTTTCCATTCGATGATTGGTGAAAGGTTTCTTTGCAGGGTCAGGTGGATGTTAAAATAAGAAGACAGATATTCTATTTGAGATATAGTTGACATTTTGTCTCATTTGATGGGTCACTCAATGACAGCTAGTGTGGAAGAGGACTTCGGATGTTGGCCCCGAAGATTTTCAATCAATGATTGCTGAAGGAATCCAGTGGGATGTACTGTTCGAGATATAAATGAAATTTTTGGTCTATTTGAGCGGTCTGATTATGGCACCCTGTGCAGAATTTAACTTGCAGATTGCTACTACAGCTTCACTTGTTGTGGCTCGCCTAGAAGAATCAGTTCTCGACTTCTCTGGTGCATGCATCAAACTGAACGAGGCAACAAGTCATAAACCTGACATACTACATCCGAAAAGGTCCAAGATGTTAAAATTTCACAATATCGCTGGCTGGTCCTCGTTGCATTATGTGCCATGAAGGATTGTTCTGTTGGACCTTGAGGATATTCTAATACATATCATCCTACTTGGGAAAAAAGAAATTAACTCTCATTGTTCAGGAATCCCTCTGTTGATGGGGGGTCGCAATGTTTCCGTAGCTTCAGAGGATGTAAAAGAATAGATCCGACTATTCCAACACATCACAATCCACACCAAATATTTATTAATAAATCTGCTTATTCATCGAAAATGATTTCCGCTTTCTTACCAAAATCTACTCAAGAACTTCTTTAGCTAACAGTTTTCTTCATGATCGTTTCCGTTCAAGTCCTGGGTAAGATGGATCTTGTACAGATATATCCGCAAGTCCTGAAGTCAAGTTGAAGTCTTCGGAAGGCCAAGTTGCATGTAATTGACTGCATTGGGATTTCCTACACATCCTCACAGTTGTCGGAAAATATTTCAGCATACATCTTACATTTGTTGTTTGTTTGGCATACAGACGTATATGTATATGGAAGATGAAAAACGATATTTTAGTTCTGGGGAATTGAGAGAACTATGTACTGAAGTTGAAGGGGCTCAGTGTTGCAAATCCCATCTTCAGATGAATATGTAGAGAAGAACAATCCACGATTGCAACAGAAAAATACTGCTCAAAAATAAATTGTTATTTTATGCAACATGAGTTCAACGAGGCATTCAATGCCTTCCATTATATGCAATCTGTACTGATATGAATTCAAGACATGAAGTGAATCCTTGATACGAAAAATATCCTTCACATATTCGACTTGAATGCTCTATTGTCATGTCATGAAAATGAAGTAAATCTAGGGTACAATGAAAGAAACTCTTGCAGTCGGAAAGTCCGAAGGCTCAGTCTTCCTGTCATGAGAATATTTAGATTAGGATAAGCAACTTTTTCAGTCGACGCAATTCCAGCACAAATATTTCAGTGCTCGATTTTTTAATCGGTTCTGATATACCATGAACTGTGGTTTGATGACAGACAATAAGAATTAGGATTCATAAGTAAAGTTAAGTTGAAATTGGTATGCAAGCATTAATGCTTGCTATTTTTCGTAAAAGGTTCATGTTGGCATTTTAATTTATCGAGAATGATTTCCTTCATAATATTCTCAGTTTACACAAGATTAGATTTTAGATTAGATCATACGATATCCTGAAACCATAGCTAAAGATCTGTTGTGCAAACCCGCGCTTCTCACCAGTCGGGAAGTAAAGTCTCGAAAAAACTTACTAGCTTTTTTGGAAGCTACGTTCATCATTCGTACTGGGTTTAGAAACTCAAGGAATTGAAGCATTTACTTAAGGACAGCTTCACAATTTCATAGCAGAGTTTTGACAGCCTGAGTTGCTTCACACAGAAGCGAAAGGTATCCACGAAAACTATTCTTTTTTCCGTAGATAACAGTTCACAGGACGTCTTGCTTCTATCAAATCTCCTCAGTCCTAATTCACTGAGAGAGAGAAAATCTTTTCGGCCTGCCTTGTCTAGTAATAGCGAAATAATTGCCTATGTACCGTCTGCTGATTTGAGGCGAAACCACAAATTTGCTCTGGAACATCTTTCGCCAGGTAATCTTCCATTTTGTCATCATGCATCTCAGAGTGACCAGGCATCGATAACAGGTTGACCTCTCTTCCGAGTACATGGAGTTGAGTCTTCCAGTTCCAGACTAAATTTGTATTTGATTTACTGAAGTTTCGGGAAGTCACTTGCTAGTGGGACTGTTTTGTTGCAAGATACTAAAGGGTTTTCCAATAAGAGGTGTTATTTTGATATTCAAAGAAAAATGCCATTTTTCAATATAAATGATCGGATGTTTATTTCATTATAAAGAAGGAGCTATGCCGTTAATAGTGGAAAATAACATCAGGCAAATGACCACCACGACCACGCTTACAGGACCATATCCTTTTGATGAAATTTTCCATGAGCAAATCCCAAGATGGCTGCCCTATGTCCTCGATAGCCTCACGAATTCCATCTTTGAGGTCTTGAATCGACGCTGGGCTATTGGCGTAGACCTTCTTTTTTACGTGGCCCCAAAGGAAGAAGTCGCAAGGTGTTAAATCACAAGATCTCGGTGGCCAATTGTGATCACCTCTTCGAGAGATAACACGGTCTGAAAACTTTTTCGCAAATGATCAATGGTTTCGTTGCTTGTGTGGCACGTAGCGCCGTCTTGTTGAAAGTAAACGTTGTCCAGATCAATACCATCCAATTACGGTCATAAAAATCATTAATCATCTCTCGATAGCGCATTCACCGTAACTGTTGCTCCAGCCTCATTTTCGAAAAAGTAAGGTCCAATGACTCCGCCGGACCATAAACCGCACCAGACAGTCACACGTTGAGGATAGA
This sequence comes from Myrrha octodecimguttata, assembly GCA_958510865.1. Lineage (NCBI taxonomy): Eukaryota > Metazoa > Arthropoda > Insecta > Coleoptera > Coccinellidae > Myrrha > Myrrha octodecimguttata. Next base: position 81,395,161 of record OY294056.1, read on the forward strand.
GAGGCTTTTCAACAATAACTCTCGGGTTTTCCGAGCCCCAGATGCGACAGTTTTGCTTGTTGATGGCGCCACCGAGGTGGAAATGAGCCTCATCACTCAAGATGATTTTTCGATGGAATTCCGGATCATTTTCATGCATTTCAACGACCCAATCAGCAAAGACACGACGTTGCAGCAGCAATATTCTCGGCTGTTCTTGAGCGACGTGCACGGGTTTTATTCTTCACATCACTAACTTGTCCCAACAGCTTGAATTTTTCCACCAATTTCTTTATTGCGGTCCGACAAGGTACTTCATGACGACCCAAAAATGTTCGAGTTTTACGAACCGTCTCTGCCAAATTTGCACCATTTTTATAGTGAATTTTATAATTTCAATGCGTTGTTGAAGCGTGTATCGTTCCATTTGTATTAATGGCGTAGCTTTTACTGGTCAAATGTCAAAAAATGACAGCTTCAAAAGTGACATCTACCGAAATAGCGGGCTATTCAGAATAACACCTCTTATTGGAAAACTCTTTATATACATATATCTTTCTTTCCGGTAGTTGCACAGGACGATATGCTCTCATGTTACTCAAATACTGATAGGTAGTTACCCATTGGTTTAAATAAGAATTTTGTAGACCCTATCTTACGCCGAAATTATCAGTCTGTAACTCGATTGATAGCTCTCCTTACCTTATGTGCCAGCAAAGTCACCATTGAAGTTATTCTTTGCATTATAACGGACCATATTTCTTGTATTAATGTGGACCTGGGCTCTAGAGCTTGTAGCTTCCACCGAAATATTTCACTCTACTCGAAAAATTAAACTACTGACTTCCCTCCAAAAAACAAAGGAGCAGCTCCAGAATGTTAGTGGAGTAATTTGAAACGACGCAATCTTTCCCTTGATACTCGAGCCACGCCATTGAATAAGAGCTCTCAACTTCAATGGGGAATGGACTCAAAATACGTACTCCAGCTTAATAAACTCCTGAAAATGATTTTTTATTAACCTTGGAGTTGTCCCATATTCCTTCCTTCTGCCTCTTGCTCGCTTGATATGTTCCTGGGAAACATATTCCCACTCTCCGATTCATCTCCAGTCTGCCCCGAAATTAAATTTCTGCACGTTTCTGTTAGGGCACAGAAAGTCCTTATTGGAATTGTTCAAGAGATATTACGGGACATGTAGTGGGTGGAAAGATGATGTAACGATTGAATTCCCTTGGTTATTTTCATTTTAATCTTGTTATATCGGCTGTAATGAATTGGGTCAGGAGATATTTTGTAAGTCTTCGGTAGTAAGGCATACATCGATTGAAATGAAAAGAGTTTCAAGGATGCAAATTGGTTGTGGGATGTGTAAACGCTGGCGTGGATAGAAAACCCTTCAGAATAAGCATTCAAACTCACTTGTGACTCAAATAAAACCCTGGCGATACAAACATTGAGGTGCCAGGAGACTCTTGAAAATTTTCATTCATTAAATTTCTCTTTCACTCATGATTTGTAAATTTTAATTTACAATTCAGCTTTTTTGGAATTAGAGACTTGCAGCGAATGAGGTCAAGTGAATAACTTAATTTTCACACCTTCTGTTTCCTATGCAATTTTTCAGTGATGCAAGGATACGAATATTAAAAAAATCCCTGCATTTATGTATGTTCTAGAAACCTATGCCAAAATAGGTTCTGTCCACTCGACCGCCCAGCCTTGGCCATGGTAACTTGAGTATGGAAAGAGCTAGAGCTTCATGTTATGAAGCGTAAGTTCAAGGTTTGAATTCTTTAATAATTCAGATCGGCTGATCGGTTTTGTAGTTATATCTACTCATTTTAATTCTTGAGTTACTTGTGCTATCAGATTGAAACTTGTTTCCGAATACCAGCGCACAACTGGTCGCAATTCCGTTGGGATTGTAGTCAGGAATAAAAAAATTTTTTGGCACCATTCTTCAGATATGAATTTCGTACAGATCTTGAAGACAAAATTCAACAACATTGCATCATAACAGTTTGATCCGTTTTAAATTTTTGGAGATATTGATGGGATTCAATAATGTCGAATGTTCACCTCAGTAACGTTGTTATTTCTGAAATGACACAAAGAAAATACTCATCTGACCATGATGCAACTTGGCAATGCTGATGCACAAAATCGTGTAAAATTTCGTGATGATGTCATTAGAACAATTCGAAAAGGATTTTCAAATTTTTTTTCTCATGCGAATCTTCTACTTTACGTCGATGCTCTTCTAGAATTCAAACTACATATCTACTGAACATATAGCATAGGAAATATAGAGGCGCTAATTTCATCATTGGAATTCATAATCGTTTATTGGTTCAAGTATTCAGTGAGAGTGTTTACATGACACCATTGAGTTTTCAATTATTTGAAAACTCATTGATGACACTCAGATTTAATATTTATTCCAATTAAGAACCAAAGCAGGAGACATATTTGTATTCAAAAAAACAAAGCAATGATTCTGACATCTATATATATGATGCAACAACACTCACAAAGATATTTCTTCCTACTGTACCCACTGATATTATCTGAATCACCAAGCAAAGGATAGATGTCTCTACTATACCATATGACTCTCTTCATTGAGTTCCCCTTAATGCTCATTAGCACTGTTTTTATACAAGAGTTCCCACTTAGATATGATGATTAAACAATTTCGAATTATTTACTCAGTGCTCATAGTGCTTGGTTTATGATTGAAATTTTTTAAAAAAAGAAGCATTTTTAAACATTTAACATAAACCTGCAAAATCTCTGTTCGAAAAAACCCAAAAAAAAATCAACTCTTTGAGTCAGACAGTTTTGCGTTCTTGATAGATTCATAGTCGAAGCAGACACCCATCCAGCTACTGACCTCACTCAAGCTTGCTTGAATTGCATATCGCAATTGTGATTTTTGCGCGCATGTTGGAGGGGAACAGCGTGCTATCGTTTTGTCCAAATTTTGGATGATTGAGCCGAAAATGGTCTCAATCGACTAGGTTGGACCCACTGATGACGAATCCGGTGTCAAAATCGATTCTGTCCGGCCGGCCGACCGAGGACACGATAACTGTCGACAGAAGCAAGCTAGCAGCTTGAAACTTTCAGGGTAGGTCGCGCATCAGAATGCCACGGTTAAATTCGTTAATGGGCCAAATCGTTCGAATAGTTTCGGAGTTATAGGCACTTGAAATTTTGAAGTTATTAATTTTTTATTTCGGAAACTACTTGAGCGATTGGATTCAAACTTGGCAGTTAGGTGTACTGTAACGACGCGCAACTCTGAGCTGAATTTCGTCAGGTAAATATTGTCAATAAATTTAAGAAAAAATTTTTTCCGGAATTTTTTTCCAAAAAATTCCACTCACACTTTGAGCTTCATATTTCACAGCAGTGTACGAAATTTCAGTTTCGGAGAAGTACTGGATTTCAATTCGATCTGATCTGTATTTTTGGAAATATTGAAAAAATTAAATTTTGAATGAGTATATCTGCGGAATAATTAGGTGGATTTTAACCATTCACGAATTCGGCCTTCGTAATTAAGGTCCAACCGTTCTCTACAAATATCGAGTTTCTAAGTTGTTTCTTTCGGAAGTTATTGTGTTTACGCAGTCGGCCTTTAGGCTGACCGTAAACACAAGATTTCGTGTCAGAAACATCTCGTTATTCATCATATTTCGAGGTGACTTTTGAGACCAAGGGCTAGTTTTTGTAGATCACTTTTATTCCAGTTATGACTTGAAAGTAGGTGTCATCAAAAAATTTCTATCCCTATTTATTATAGACGACTTCGGTCCAAGTTGCCAGCCCACAAATTTCGTCAAATTCAATATCATTGGGAAAGGGGAATTTCAGAACAAATTTGACATGATGAGGTTTGTGTTATTTATAAATATCCGCGAACGGCTGTACATATCCTCTGAAAACTTGACACTATTGACAATAGGTCAGGAAACCCAACGTAAATTCCAGCCAATCAGATATCATCTTAACAAAAATCTTTATTTTAAAGAATTATTTGGTTTTAGGAGCCGAGCCACCGTGTACGGATTTTTGTGAATAACGCGAACCTGGTCATGTCGAATTTGTTCTGAAATTACCCTTTCCCAGTGACAGTAAATTTGACGAAGCTATTGAACGAAAATGTCAGGTATTTTTCAAAATGTAATTCCAATGGAAATTTGAATTAAGAAGGATTATTCGTAAATTTCAAACTCGTAATGAAATTTTAACTTAGTGGTTATCATCTCTTGTGGGAAAGCTCAACTTCACTATTATCTTGGTGCAATCAATCATCTGAAAATATAGATTTGGACGAACAATGAGCTTCGATTCCATATCTTTTTTATGAATATGTAGGTAGTTCAAGAGTGTAGACAACTCATTGTTTGGAAAATCATTCAATAAATTCTTGATTCATTATGAATGTTCATGCGATTGTTTCATTCATGTATACTAGCAGTATATGATTATGGATAAGTCAATGTTCAGTTCAAGATTTCAATAAGAATCATAGAATATTTTCCTGAATATCTTTGACGTTAAGATGTTTGATTTTATGGTACCTAGTGTTGACAAACTGATATATCGATAGATTGACCACGGAGTATGTTAAAAATGAAGAATTAGAAATCAAATTATGAGAAAAGCGATCTTGACATTGTTTTTCATGCATTTCATATATTTTTCCCTATATACAATTTATGGCTCCTTTTTCTCAGCAGTTAACATGTCTCAGGCTGTACCCTTTTTTGTAGCTTTAAGGGATTGTTCCGAAGAAAAATCATTCTTCAGGTTTCAATTGATTTCCTCATAAAAAAACAACAATGTATCCTAACAATTTGCCGAGAAACTAATATTTTATCCTGGATTCAAGAATAATATATTTCCTCACATAAATATTTTACCTATATTCATTTCCCATGTAGCATATAAGGCGCATCACAATTATATTTTCGGATCATTCGCTTTCGACTTGTCCCTTAATTTCTATTTTTCAGTGTTTATGTTAGTCAAAGAGGAAACAAAGGAATGATTAGGACTAGAAATATGTTTCCCAAGCATCGGAATATTTATCGACGAATGAATATATGATAAATGATAACTTCCGTTTTCATAAATATTCCATAATCTAGTTGGTCTTCCGTAATAACTTTGTCCATTAATTATTCAATCTTCAAGTTTTGTTATGAACAAATTGGTTCACCTTCAGCTGAAGGATTCCAAAATCAAGCAGTATTCCATGACGGAATAGATAAATCAGCATATGGTCGTTATACGAAATGTCTCAAAAAAGAGTCCTAAGGAACTCTCTCCGATTTAATTCAAAACATATTCCGAATCTACTATCTACGAAGGCGTAGAAGGGCCACTCTTTGTCGACAAAAATTTTTCCACTTAATTACGACTTTAATCTCGGAATTAGACTAATTCCGACTTTGAACTCGGAATTACAGACTAATTCCGACTTCAAACTCGGAATTATAGTCTATAATTCCGAGTTCAAAGTCGGAATTAATCTATAATTCCGAGTTTAAAGTCGGAATTAGTCTATAATTCCGACTTCAAACTCGGAATTAGTATAATTCCGAGTTCAAAGTCGGAATTATGTATAATTCCGAGTTTGTAGTCGGAATTAGTCTATAATTCCGAGTTCAAAATCGGAATTAGTCTAATTCCGAAATTAAAGTCGGAATTATGTTGAAAAATTTTTGTCGAAAAAGAGTGGCCCTTCTACGCCTTCGTAACTATCGTATTCGAAAAAAAATGTTTACATTTTCTCTTTTGAATGACGAGAAAATCAGGCCATATATTATGTTCAGTTGGAAAATTAACGATTTTTGAGAACAGGCTTCATTATTGTAAGAGAGAACTGTCAAAAATAGTATAAATTAGCCGAAAGAGAGTCGAGATATCAAAAATTAGTGGAACGCATATTTTTTCCATATTAAAACATGTTTAAACTATCAGTGGCTCACTACAGAAAACTTCTGTTTTCAGGAGCAACTGACATGGTATATAATGTTAGTACTAAAATTTAATATATTCCTGCTGAATATCTCGGAAAATACACCTTCAATGAGAAAAAACTTCTCTTCCCGATATTATCCAAGTTATGATTTCTCTTCGTTCGTATGAACAATTAAAGAACACCTCGTATATATTTTATAATTAAAAAAAATAACCAACGCTGCAGCCATTGCACCCAATTTACTACCAAGTTTTTCATGTATTTTTAACGGCCCAACAAAAGTTAAACCTTCATTTGGCGATGGAATACAAGGTGTGTGATCAAATTCCTTATGGATATCGATATGAAAAGGGCATCGAACTCGAAACAATAATTTCTGAAAGTAATAGTAACATTTCTCTAAGTTGACCTCTGAACATATTTATTGCCTCTAATTTCTGTAGCATCTGGTGGTTCCTCATGAGGTTTATTAAAATGATGAACACCAAAGATAGAAGCATGAAATGAATCATATATTATTCCTATCAATATTCAGCAGATAATGAAATTATGTGATTTATGTTTTATATAATTGCTGGACCGGGGAGTCTTGATCGTCTTGATCTATACTAAACGTGTTTATAGAAAATGTAAATATATTACCAGTACATAAATTTATATCAGTTTCAATGGTTTTCCGGAGAATCAGGGAGAAATTCACAGCATCGACCATGACATTTTTTCCTTATTCACGGATCAAGGGGACTATATCTGTTAGAGATATTTCCATAGTCAATAGTTGGAAGAATAAAAACACCGAAAATATTCTAGTCTTCATTTGAAATGCATATTATGAAAATGTTTTGTGAACTCTCTACATCAATCTTCCGATATTGATAACCTTCGATATACCTGCTTTGTTGTCTTAGAAAATATTCAAATATTCATTAGTAGGACGGTTAGTATTGGAAAACTTGAACAGTGAAAAAAATATATTTCCGTGATATCGATTAATATATATTTTAAGAGAATTTCGCATTCATGCCCAATATCGAAACGAACTATTAAAATGAAAAAATCTAATTATTCATAGAAAATTCTCTAGCGGATTGCCTAATGAACAGTACCGGAATAATAGTGGCTTTCCAGTAAAGTGCTTGAAGCCAGTGGGGCTTGACCATAGACCTATAAAACTATATGGACATGGCTTAAAGAGAGAGGAAGCGGGCCGACAAAGATGGAACTAGGGCGGGCCAAACCGTCATAGAATACGGCAAATATAAGACAGATCAGTTTGAAGCCATATACTGTTATTATAAGTTTATGTTTGAATTACATTTTTTTTCAAAAGTTTTGCAAGTCGAAGTATTTCAAAGCAGATTTTGTGTTATTCCATTCTGAATAAGAATATAAATACTGTATAGAAGATATAATTCCCATTTTTTTTTGTGTTTTCGCGAGCGTTTTGAATAGAATTTGATTTCCTCCATTTTAAACCGAGTTCACTGGTGAATAATGGTAAATTTGTGTTGTGCCATTAATTGTACGAGGAGATATAAAATGAAAGTAAAATACTATAATTTGGAAAGGAAGTTGAAAAATCAAATGAATGTATAATTGCTATGAATCCGAGCGTAGAAATGAATTTCGCACAGGTTTCTTCACTATTTAGTGCATTCTAATCGTTTGAGAACATCTGACGCACAAAAATCAATAGATGCGTTCACGCGAGCTGAGCGACTTTCGAGGCAATTTGATTCGGCTTCCTCGCAAGTTTGGTGGGTGTTGAGTGGCTCGCGTACTGTTCAAAACACCGTATATACTTATGAGGCAGCTCAAAGCTCAATTAAATTGCTCCGGAAGCCGCTCAGCTCTCGTGTCTGTACTCTGATGAGAAAAAAATCATTTTAAGCTGGGAATACAGTCCTGAAACAAGCGACCCAGGAGAATTCTTAATATATTGTGTCATTGATTAATCATTTCGAATATTCATATCGGAGTTATGTTCACATTCATCACCAATTTTCAAAACTTTAATGTAATCTAATATACCAAGAAGAAGTCATTTCCCCGGAGATTCCCTAAGTAAATGCTTGATTTTATCTCTAGATAGGCGTCATATTGTGCAAGTGAGATCATCCTTCATCTCACTCTCCATGCGCTTTAGAATAACGGATATTGGTATCGTGTATCTTGTCTATGGTTTGCCCGATCCAGGTCCATCTCTCTCCATTCGACTCTTTGGAAATGAATTCGTACGCCGTGTCCAGAGAGTTTAATATGTCTATGGGCTTGACGCACTGGGGCTTCATGTCTACGGTATATCGAGAACGAGACGATAAACAAACCGGCAACTTATGACAAGTTTGGCGTTTCACAGCTATGAGTGCGTGAAGCCCAGCGAATTCCAGTGGTGCATCAGGGGAAAGGGGTATGAAGCACGAGGGTCTGACCACAGACAAATTTGGTCTGTGGTCGGACGCTCTCGCGTGCTAGAACACGACTTGCCTATTCTGGCGCGCCTCCGAGGCGCATCGGGTGCGCCCCAGACGGTAGCTGCGAAGGGGTTAATGTAGTCTATCAGCAAAGTGAAACGTTTCGGAGACTGACTCCTTCAACAGACAATAAAATAAAATTTGTGAGAATCAATTTCTTCCAACTCTCCGGCGAATCAAGACATTTATCTTATTTTCTCTTGATTTTCTGATGAAAAGACAGATATGGACTCTGAAAGCGTTACATTCCGCTTCGATTATCGTTTACATCATTTCTTTCTCCAATATTTTCAAAAACATAGATCGGATTGAGTTGAAATCTAGTTCCAAAAAGTGTTGATTGATGACAGACCCGAAATTATATCAACTAAAATGTTGTCATTCATTCAAAAAATTCAAGAAAGAGAATAAATAAAATTTCAAACCAGACAGTGTAGTATCATATTCATAATTAAATGTGTATTATATTCGTTATGATCTATGTTCCTCGAATTATTGATTTTAATTATAACATGCCGATTGGTGTAGTTTTAATTTGTAAACAGTGTTCTGGGAGAATACAGTCATTTCACAACTACTTACCTCTTTATAGATTGAATGGGGGTTTTTCCTGAATTTGGGTTGATGCTGTAAAAGCAAATTTGAACATTATTATTATGGGTTTGATTCATCATTTTCCCAAATTACCTTCAGAAAGTATTCAGAATCAGATTTCAAAATTGGGGTTTGGTATTTGTCATGCATGCACGAAGTGACAACGTTGTTTAGTAGAATTGCTTTTTCTGCTATAGAATAACGAAATATTTATTCCTATTCTGTGCTACACACGTGTTCTTTGTCAATATAACCAAACAATTTCCGTTTGCGAGTTGTCAGTAATATGACAGTATGACAGCCTGTGCTCTTCTTTTTCTATTCCTTGGTTGTCTTCTACTCTAACCAGATCGAAGTATAGCTATCTCTGTTTTCCTAAGCCTAAGGAAAGTAACACATTTGACGTCCTTTTCTTTCCGAGAAAGCTGAATTCGACGTTGCCATATCGTGCACTCTTGACAAATCCCTTTAAATGCAAATCCGAATTTTTATTTTTCAGTTTTAGGTGATCAAAATTTTTTTTAAAAATATAATATTGAAATTATATGTTTGAAATGTGATGTTCTTAAGGTTTTTCATGAAAATAACTGCATTTTCGTCTAAAGGAAAAGCAACCATTGACATTTATTTTCGAAAATATTCGAAAGAAAAATTTTTTAAATTGGTGTACCTATCTACAGAACCATGCGATTAACTTGATCAAGCACAAAATTCATTCTACAAATCTTTCATTATCGAAAAAGGCAGTTAATTTTTAAATTGTTGCAAATTTTAGGGCGAGATTCAGTTCACGATAGAAAAAGTGCCGTCGGCCATCTGTTAATACAATAACCTACTGATAGAATTGATTGAATTCGAGAATGGGTAAAATCCTCAGAATTATTCCGTATCCAGGTATATACGTTGAAAAATGCTTTATAGTATGGCATATCTATCAAAATTTCAATAATATTCCCAAAGATTTATTCAATCAAGTATCAGAGATTATTTCAAGTGTTTTCACTCCCAGTATCTGAAAAAAACTACTGAAAATTGAATAAAATTGTTATTTAAAGAAAACGCTTGAAACAATTTGTCAAGTTCAGTTTCTAGAGAAAATTTTGATATATTTGAAAGTATCATACAACTCACTGATCAATGGTTGGGGTCCAACCATTGATCAGTGAGTTATGATCCATAAGTACCTGGAAAGATGATCGCTCTACCTATGGATTTGAAAGAGCGACCAGAATTTTACTTCATATAGATGGTTTCTCGAATCTCAATAAGGAATATTGGAACCTTGTACGAAATTCCCATCTATGAACAGCGTTTGTTTCTTCCTCATTCGCGCTCTTGAAATATCGCAATAGTTTGTTCCTCATTTCGTGGAATTTTAATGTTACTACTCGAAGACATTAGATGTCCTCGAACTATATATTCGCTACCATAGGATGTAGGTACATGAAGGTGAATGGCATATTTTTCTAACAGTTCTTATTCGATGATTGATTTCTTTTTTCGGGTAATTATAGTTAGAGAAGTAGCGAATTTTGGCACAGTCAACCTTGGATTTCAATTAACTTGTTCGCCAAAGTAAGAATGAACACTTTTGTTTGTGGAATTAATGGCGTAGTAAACACTTAGTTATTGAAGTTATTGAAACTACATAGGGTGTTCCTTAATGATATGCTTTTATTTAAGGTGGCCAGACTTGGAACGATTTAAGGAAGAAAAACGTCTTGTGAACGTATGTAGAAAACATGATAACTTTTAAGATTCAGGGTGGTGCATTTTTCTTATATCGACAATAATGCTATTGCGTATTTTTCAAATTTGGGCCACGTTCTCACCACATCGAGATACATTTTCTGACTAACGAACAATTCCACTATTTTTACCACTGACGTCTGTTTGGCTTTAACGTTGAATAGTTACAGAGAAGAAAATGGTATGACACTGCTGTTTTCCCAACTAAAAATTACTTTTGAAATTTGATCTATTTAGTACTAATTGAAGCTTATTTTGGCAGGCTTTCGCATCATTTTTAAGGCTTTTTCTGAGTTTTCACTCAGATCTGAAATCAATATAATATAATATAATCTGAAATTTATAGAATGTATAAAATTTGTCAAGGGTAGTTTCTTGGAAAACAGATTGCCTAATGAACAATGCAGGAATAATATAAACGATAAACAAAGTGAACTGTGACGTTTCAGAGTCAAAATCTGACTCTTTCATCGGAGGAACGAAAAAATGTTTGGAATTATTTTCTTTCAATTTTTCGTTTTGATACATTTGTCAAAATTGAATTTTAGTTTCACTTTTTCGACGAATGGTTTTCGCTAAAAAAATAGCTCCAAACTGCTAAAAATATCATGGGATAAGATGAAAATTGCCTGCGTATCTGCTGTAATTTGCCGCAGTTTGACGCTGAAGTTTTTTGTTTTCTCAGCGAAAATAATGTGCCGGACAAATAAAGAGATAAACGGAACTATCAGAAATAATTTTCAATCTGGGAGACAGACTTCACTTGTGAAACCATTCAAATCGTTTGTACATCAGAAAATGTTCCTTGATAACGTGTAGAAATTCTAAAAATTCCAGCAAAACAATTTAAAGTGGTTTCAAAAAAGAAGTTTCTTTTTGAAAATTTCATCACCCTATGTCTCAAAAGTTAGCATAGGCCCATATGAGTTAATTTTTCTGGAAATCACTCCAAAAGTGCCCCTTCAAATTGTAGCATATCATTCAGAAATATCCTGTATAATCTTAATTCGCATTTTGCTTCACAAAAACCTTAGCAGGCTACTTTATTTCTCTGACATTCCTGACTACGTTAATGAATTCGAGTTCACGCCGCAAGCTGAAACCAAAAAACAATCGGTAATTCTCACTTATTAATTTAAAAATCTAGAAAAGCACTGACGTGAGGTCATCAGGAGCTCTTACACGCTTGTTCAAATTCTAACTTCTAGATCAACACGAGAATTCGCACGTTACGTGTTGGTAATCTCCACCTGATCACGAAGTCTCAATCTGATTGCAATTATAATTCTTGAGATATTGCGGAAATAATGCTCAAATTCCAAATAAGAACGAAGTTAGGCAGAGTTTTTTCCCTTATATCTCCGAAATTAAATATCGGATCGAATTGAAATTTGAAACATGATTGTTAAATACTGCCTCTGAGGTTTGTGTCAAATTCCATTGAAATCTAATCAGTATTTTCGGAGAAAAAAATTTTTCATCAGAAATTTCAAAAATGTTCGAATAATTTTTTTTTAATTTTCTAACAACTGGATCCTCACGAAATTTTGATCTAGGTTGCGCGTATTCCACTGTCCACGAAGTTTCAATTTGTTCGAGTCAATACTTCATGAGATATCGAGAAATTAACCTCAAAATTTCGAATGGGCCGAAACTATTCAATCGATTCCACCCATTAACGAACTTAAACGAGATATTTGGACTCCAAACCTAATCTGACAATTTCTAGTCGCTAAGTCTTTTCCTTCGAAAGTTAGAACATATACGGACGGACGGTCATAATTGAATTTGAACACAGATTCTTTTCCATTTTCGGCTCACAATTCGAAAATAACAGACATCGTGACGAAACGATAACGGGCTGTTCCCTAGAACAAACGCGTAAAAAGTTCTAAAGCCTATGAATATTTCATCTTTCTCTAGCTACTATGGTTAAAGAGACAACCAGTTATTTCGGTCGACCTGTAAATACCTGTCGTAAGATTTCCAAACTTATTAAGTTTCAATCTATTTTGAAAATTTGCCTCGTTAATAATTCCAGTATATTCAGATGGATACTTAATTAGAATTGCCCGCTTATGGAAATAACTGCAATTAGTTAGAAATTCATATCTCGAATAAACTTCACTTATTTCGATTTTGTCCAATAGTAAGAACTCTTGAGATTCTTTGCTGAAAATGGTCTTGGATTGGGTTGGACTTACTGATGAAGAATCCGACGTCAATCCCAATTCTGTCCGGAGGTAGTCACGATAACTTTCGAATGGAAGGCGCTAGCGATTTCGAACGATTAGACAATAGATATTTGTATAGTAGGTTTTCAGTTTAACTAATAAAATTAATAAACAAAAAGAGTAAGGTCGAATTTGTGAATGGGCAAATTTCGCCAATGACTTTGTATATGAAGATACCCACCCATTCAACATGTTATTTTCTCGATATTTCCGAAAATACAAATCGGATCGAATTGAAATCTAGGACATGATCCAGAAATGATGAGGTCTATGCAGAATGTCGAGAGGACCACATGGAAAGAAGATCTCCTAATCTTTCCATCAGGGAATAAACCTTCGTTTGGCTGGGTCAATAAGTGAAAAAATACCACTTTGGCAACGAATTTGAACAAGCGCTTAGAAGCTCCTGACCTCACGTCAGAGCTTTTTTAGATTTTTTTCTCAAGTTTTAACTTCAGTCATAACATGCCAGTTGACATAATATTCAGCTTTGTCATTCTATATCCAGTACGTTCGAGGACAAAAAAAAATCGTAAGATATCAATATTTAAAGATATTGTGTGGAAGCATCATACAATTTTTTTTTATTTAATGATTGTATTTTTATTTTGCAATTCTGCACGAAGTGAAATAAATTTCTACATTGATTCGGAAAAAAAAGATACTTCTTTCATACATGTTTTTCACAAAAATCATCATATAAATATGAACCAAATCCAAATGAATTTTAAAATCGACGAATCAACTTTTGAACGTTATTTTCTGTTCTTGATAACAGATATATGTATTTCAATATCGCAATTTCAAAGTCATCATGATTTCCATCAGCACGATATATCAAAACAGACATTTAATGCTATCAATCATCTCTGATTCTCCATCGCATTGATAGTCAGAGGAATTCATAAGAAATTCCCTATATTAATCAACAGAACAAAATTTTCGAAATCGACACCGCAGTCATTAGGGCAGCACTTAATAAACCATTCAGGTATCATGAAAAAATTCTCGACACCATTAGTTTTCGATGAGAAAGCTATGCATGTCTTCCTCTGAATAATTTTCGAGCACCAACTTATCTCGATACCTTTAATAACCTTCCTTTAAATTGAATACTTTTATGAATATCAATCGCGCTTTATAGTCAGCAACTCCCAAGTTGTGATGTAGAATTGCGGAGTTTTTCATACCGTTGAATCTGCTTAGCTTTCGGCCAGATAGGTCGGATGGAAGTGATTTCGAAGCATTCAGAAATGCGTCCGCTGTTTTCATTTTCTTTTATTTGGCTTCTGTATTTCGTGATGGGCGCTGAAGGGCATTCGGTGCATCCGGATACATATTTGAATATTGTAAGTACTCCAAATATGTTGATTTGGTATTCAGATCTTTATTTTACATTGGTATTCGAATTTTTATTTTGTTTCGATGGCAAATATTTTTTTCGTGATTAAAATTCATAAAAAGAATTTTTAAGGAGATAAAATATTTCAGACCCATTTAGGTTATTTTTTTATTATTATTTTCAATTTTTAACTTTTTTTTACATGGAGGATAAGGAATAACAATAATAAGTACATTTTATAGGTATTTTTTCCTATTCAGAATTACTGCTGAAATTCGACACATCGTTGATTAGCAAAATGAATTGAGAAGTTAATTTTGAGATTCTCGAAATAATAATGTTTCAGTATGACAATTATATTGAATTGCAGTATGATCTATTCCGATTTATTGAAAATCAAAATTTTCATTAATCAATTAGCATCATGGAGTTTGGATAAGCGTACTCTCAATTCTTTCTAATATTCTCCATTTTCACTGTGGAACGTTCTGAATAAACGAATTGTTATTCCGGACAATTCAATTTTTGAAAAATAACTTCGAGAACAGAGTAGACATTCTACTATTATGTACAATTATGTGAACAAAGTTCGGATTCGTGTAGTGATCAGAACCAAAATTTTTTAATTTTGGTTCTGATCATAATTCATCTTGAAAGTGGCTCGAAATTCAATAGAACTGAAAAGCGGGTTTGTTGAAAGAAAACTCGAATTCGTTTTTGATTTTTCATTTCAGAGCTTGTTCAATTTGTTTGAATTGTAACTTTGTTCAATACCGATCAGAGGATTCCATTTTCAATTCTGCTTAAATGAATCATTCCTATTCTAATTGAACAGATGACAAGTCGAGTCGAAATATAAACAAAGAATATCCAAAAAAAAATATCTGTCTATCGATAATCATCCAGTTCAGTTGATGCTCAACTCAAACTCTAGAAAATGTTTGAAGAAGTAAATGTCAATAGTCGAAAAATATCTTGCGGGTTCTTTTTCACACCGAGAATCATATTTTTGTAGATAGTGAATAGGTTATTGATTTTGAATCAACAAAAGGATTCAAACGCAGCAAACTTTTTCATAAAGAAGCTGATTTTGTTTCTTGTTTACTACCATTCAATTTCAAAATAATTCAGTATATAAAAAAAATTCGAATCACTCATCATCTACAAATATTTTATCCACGTGTTCAGCGTGCACTTATTTTGCCAAAACCACTATAATTTCATAATTTGTCCAGAAAATTGTTTCAAACGACAAGATTGGATAGTGTATCGAAATATGACGGATATTTTTTTTTTTTTGATAGGCAAAATCAGCTAACCGGTTTTGTTTTTTAGAGTTTATTTCCCCAAAATTTCAGGAACTACTGAAGTTATCAGATTAAGATTCGGTAATTAGTTTTAGAATGCGGAATTTTCGATACCTTTGAATCTGCCTAGCTTTCGGCCGGATAGGTCGGATGGGAGTGATTTCGAAACATTCAGAAATGCGTCCGCTGTTTTCATTTTCTTTTATTTTGCTTCTGTATTTTGTGATGGGCGCTGAAGGGCATTTGGTGCATCCGGATACATATTTGAATATTGTAAGTACTCCAAATATGTTGATTTGGTATTCAGATCTTGATTTTACATTGGTCTTCGAATTTTTATTTGGTTCCGATGGCAAATATTTTTTTCGTTATTAAAATTCATAAAAAGAATTTTTCAGGAGATAAAAATATTTCAGATTCATCTAGGGTATTTTTTTATTATTATTTTTAATTTTTAACTTTTTTTACATGGAGGATAAGAAATTACAATAATAAGAACATTTTATAGGTATTTTTTCTTATTCAGAATTACTGCTGAAATTCGACACATCGTTGATTAGCAAAATGAATTGAGAAGTTAATTTTGAGATTCTCGAAATAATAATGTTTCAGTATGACAATTATATTGAATTGCAGTATGATCCATTCCGATTTATTGAAAATCAAAATTTTCATTAATCAATTAGCATCATGGAGTTTGGATAAGCGTACTCTCAATTCTTTCTAATATTCTCCATTTTCACTGTGGAACGTTCTGAATAAACTAATTGTTATTCCGGACAATTCAATTTTTGAAAAATAACTTCGAGAACAGAGTAGACATTCTACTATTATGTACAATTATGTAAACAAAGTTCGGATTCGTGTAGTGATCAGAACCAAAATTTTTTAATTTTGGTTCTGATCATAATTCATCTTGAAAGTGGCTCGAAATTCAATAGAACTGAAAAGCGGGTTTGTTGAAAGAAAACTCGAATTCGTTTTTGATTTTTCATTTCAGAGCTTGTTCAATTTGTTTGAATTGTAACTTTGTTCAATACCGATCAGAGGATTCCATTTTCAATTCTGCTTAAATGAATCATTCCTATTCTAATTGAACAGATGACAAGTCGAGTCGAAATATAAACAAAGAATATCCAAAAAAAAATATCTGTCTATCGATAATCATCCAGTTCAGTTGATGCTCAACTCAAACTCTAGAAAATGTTTGAAGAAGTAAATGTCAATAGTAGAATAATATCTTTCGGGTTCTTATTCACATCGAGAATCATATTTTTGTAGATAGCGAATAGGTTATTGATTCTGAATCAACTGAAGGATTCAAACGCAGCAAACTTTTTCATAAAGAAGCTAATTCTGTTTCTTGTTTACTACCATTCAATTTCAAAATAATTCAGTATATAAAAAAATTCGAATCACTCATCATCTACATATATTTTGCGCACATGTTCAGCGTACAATTATTTCGCCAAAACCTCTATAATTTCATAAGTTGTCCAGAAAATTGTCTCAAACGACAAGGTTGTATCGAAATATGACGGTTATTTTTTTCGATAGGCAAAATCAGCTAACCGGTTTTGTTGTTTAGAGGTTATTTCCCCAAAATCTCAGGAACTACAGAAGCTATCAGATTGAGATTCGGTAATTGGTTTTAGAATGCGGAATTTCCGATACCTTTGAATCTCCCTAGCTTTCGGCCGGATAGGTCAGATGGAAGTGATTTCGAAACATTCAGAAATGGGTCCGTTGTTTTCATTTTCTTTTATTTTATTTCTTTATTTCGTGATGGGCGGTGAAGGGCGAGGACATTCGTTGCATCCGGATACACATTTGAATATTGTAAGTATTCAAAATATGTTGATGTGGTATTTAGATCTTGATTTTACATTGACCCTCGAATTTTGATTCATGAAATTAAAGGAAATAAAATATTTTCGAGGAACATATTCAGATCTTGATTTTACATAATATTATATTTTTTTCATTTTTAACTATTTCATATTGTGGAGATGGAGACTGAAATATTTTTTCTTATCAAGAATTTACCGAGTTCAAAACAACAAGTTAATATATAATCGATAATGAATTTTATGTTGAGAGTCAACACATTATAATATGTTCCAGAATGCTCATTAAATTATATTCCAGTGCAATTCATTCTCATTCATTATAGAAAATTTCCATTTAGTATTTATACACAATGAATTAACATCAAGATCATAATATTGTATAAGCGCTTCTTGAATTTCCAATATTTTTCATTTTCACTTCGAGGGTATCAAAGAAAACAAGGAATCTTGGATAGGATTCAATTTGTGAGAAATAACTTTGCGGACTGAGTAGCCATCCTACTAGTCAATTAAATTGTGTGAGAAAAGTTCGAGTTCGGTAGTTTTTAGAACAGAGAATTTCTCTAAAATGTGGCTCATGAATTAAGCAAAATTAAAACTCAGTTCTGTGGGAAAAAATATTCGCATTCGTTTTTAATTTATTTTATGTATTGTTTATTTATCTCCGTATATTCATAAAAACTATAACTAAAAGATCTTCTTTGGAGTACATGTCTATGAGAAATAATTTCATCGGAGTATTTCCTATGAAAAATCATATCTGTAGATAGTGTAAAGTGAGCGATGTTCAATTAAAAAATAATTCAAATGCATCGAATTTGTCATGAATCTACAAATTTTATTTCTTATTCACCCACATTCAGTTTCGGAATGATTCAGCATGTACAAAAAACTATTTGCAACACTAAAGTTACATATTTTTTACGAGCATGTTCCATGAAACAGCGTATTATCATTTTTCAAAAATGTCAGTAATTATTCAACCAAAATGAGACGGTTTAGTCCGTCAATTGGCTGAATCTGTCGAACAATTTTCGAGTTATATCATTTGAAATTTACAGGTAATTTTCTCAATATCCCACAAACTACCCGAGATATCTGATTGAAACTATAATTAATTGTGGAATGCCGACGCTGAACTGCTCATTTTGTTAAGAAAGCATCATTAGTAAATATATAAATATTTTTTTTCGAAAATTATGCACCAGATTTCAATGAAATTCGACACGAACCTGGAAAGCGATATTCCACAGTAGTGTACCACAGTTCAGTTGGGTTAAAAAAAAACTCTCGAATTCAACTATCGATTTTATTCCCTCATTTACTCTCGAAATTACGCGCAAAAGTAACTGACTTAACTCCACTGCTTTTCTGGAATCTTTTCTCATCCAGATTGTCTTCGAGTTGAATTTATATGTTAGGTATGCTCTAGAATGCAATGAATAATAAAGATTAGGATATATATCCGGATTTTTAGTTATTCGAAACACCAATCCCAAAATTAATGTTCTCTCAGGTATGATTTTGGAGGTCATGCAGAAACGATGCTCCTCACGTAATCTTCTTTTTTGCCGAAATTAAATCCAAGGTTTTTAAAACAGTCATCAAATTTTCTGTATGATGTCTTCTTATTCAGTGAGCGCTGGTGACTTAAATCTCTGGCGTCATTCTGTCTTCCCTATTTCAGAAAAAAATTATAAATTCGTTTGTTAATTGAGGAAATGTATAAGGATTCAGTAAACTCCAGAAATACTTCAATAAGTTTCATCCGGAATGATATGGTTCAAGAACCCAGAAGAGTAGGTAGTACTTTATTGACGAAATCAAGTATAAATTCTTAGAGATTTGAAATATCATAGGGTTATATTCTCTCGAACATAGCGCTTCATGAAAGTGTCTTCATTTTGGCGCGCTTGTAGTGGGAAACAGCTTGCTATCGCTTTCCCTATATGTCAGTAATTTCCGAATTTTTCCTAAAATATTGCTGATCAAAATACGACGTTATAATCATTCGAAATTTTGAGCTAATTTCCCTAATTTCCCAGGAACTACTTTAGGGATCGAATTTTAAATAGTTATTAGTTGTAGGATACCAACGTGCAACACTTAGCGAAATTCTGTGGATATCATTCAGTTGTCATACTAAAAGAATTTTCTCGAAAATTTTCCAATTATGTTGAAAAACAATTTCTTTTTGAAACTATCCATCAGATTCGAACGAAATTTGTCACACATCTTGAAGTCGATATTTCACAATAGTGTAGGTACTACCTAGATAAAGATAACAGTTCGATTCGATTCTCCGTTTCGCAGATATCAGAAGAAATATGTCGAATTTCGTGTGTGTTTCCTCAGTATTGCTGTTTTTTCTGAATATATCGACTAAAGCTTATTTTGGAAGAATTTCGTATCATTTTTCAGTTTTTTTTTGGTTGTCATTTTAATATCTGAAACAGAACTATTAAAAATCAAATAAACATTATTTTCTATGGAAAACGCCTCTGCATTTTGTTGAATGGAGAGAGTAATTTTGCTCATTGTTCTGTAGAAATGGACTCCATTTGGCTGAATTCACTTCAAAAAAAAACAAACCAAGTGAATGTGTGTTGCTGACAAAAGTCTCAAAACGAAAAATCGAAAGAAAATAATTCTAAAAATTTTCTCGTTTGTGTGATGAAAGGGTCAGATTTCTACCCTGAAACGTCACAGTCACGTCTATTTCAGATATTGGAAGTGAAGACTCAGAAAAATTTTCCGGAATAACCCAAAAATTTGTTTCCGATCATGAGAAAATTCGTGTTATAGTGGCAAAAACTGTTAACTTCACATCAGTGCTTTGCCAGATTTTTGAGCAATGAAATTCGGTATTCATATAAATATTCTTGCCCCAGCATAATTGAAATCCTGATAGCTTCTGGAGATACCATTGGATTTTTTGTTCATCTTTTTTATCAGGTAATTTGTATAGTAAGGCGATGCACAGATAATAAAAGAACAAAACGATGTGATTATAAATTAGAATATATTATTTAGAATATGTAGTTCGCCTTTCACGAGCTATTCGGAATGCATTCAAGGATGTACTCTACCTTTGAATAAAATCAGTATAATTTCATACATGGTGTGAGTTTGACTTACGTTGAAACGAAAACTCCAAACATTTCAGGTATTTATTTGGGAAATCTTTGGGTTCTCGATTGATAGAATTCCAGTAAAATTTGACAGACATTTATATTTATTATGAGGCTTCTTGTTGTAACTCTCAATCTCCAAATATTGAATTTCGATTTCATTGGATTTTTTTTAGTTATTGAAGAGAAATATTCCAGCTGTTATTCGAGTTTTGCCCATGAACTTTATTAGCTAGCATATTTGGACCCACACCCACCTCGAAAATATTCTGCGGGAGAGTAATGACGTGAAGTCAAATGTTTCTAAACACTTTCAAATTCTGGCAAATGCGTTCTACTATTCATGTATTCACCTCGTCCAACGTAGCTTTCCTTCGTTATTGATTAATTTTGCATATTCTCATCAGAAGGTTTAGATAAAATTCTGCATCAACCTCCAAGCCGTCCTTTTCAAACTAAATTTCAATTTAATCTATTCTGTATTTTTGGAAATAAAGATAATTTAGAATTTATTTATCTACAGGACAGAGAAAAATGGCTTATAGGGTGCGAGAAACGGCCAGTGCAGCTGTAGAAAGACTTGATAAGAAGGGTTATAACCATTTCCGAATTCGAAAGCGTGCTTCACAAATATCGACATTGTCATTGAGTTCACTTATACTTTTCTCCACACACTTGTTGCACAGAGTTGTTATTGATTGAAAATTAGTTAATATTGCAAATCCGATCGCGGAAACAATGCATCCCAACACGCCACATAACATGGTCATTTGATTGGCAATATCGATATTTTATGTTAGGCACATCCGAGATGATTTTCATCGACACTCAATCTGAATATCAAAGAAATAAGACTTTGATCCTTTGTGAATATTCTCAGGCGAATAAATTAGTTCCTTATCGATAGCTGATTGGACATCGATTATTATTGTTTTACAAACATTATTTAAATTTCATTAACTCTGGTGGTTTCTTCTGGAATTCCTATAGGTGTGTCTTGGACCTATACATTTTCACAACGTGACCGCAATTTTTTGTGAATACTTTATGAAAGTATGAGTATGAAAAATTTGTAATTTGATCGGACATGGATAAGGTGGGATGTATTGAAAAATTTTGAGTAGAAGTTCCTTCTTATGAATCACATATCGATATTTTTCCTTGTTTTTTAGTTACGGGGTGTTTCTCGCAGGAATTAATTATCTCATTTGGTATGTTTTTGAATCTTGAAGTATTCCGAAGTTATACATCTGAAACTGTACTTTCCCCATATAAATCAAAAATCCAAACTCAAACTTAACGAGTTGATGAAATGAACTGAATCGTAATATGTCTCAAAAAAAGCAAAAAAAAATTCCTCCAAAATCTTATATCTCAGAATCGCTTCATTAGATATTGCTGAAATTCTACTTGACCCTACGAGCCCCAACATCCTTAAATCTAGTTCGAGGAGCCAGCTATATCGGACAAATACTTTCGGAATCATCAACAGTTCACTCTTGAGTGATTTTACATTCTAGCAGAGCATTGAAGTGACTTCAAATTTGTTGCCAAAGCTACATTTTACATATTTGTTCTCAATATTTTCGGGAAAAGATAGCTCTGTTGTTAAACATCGACCTCGAAGTCTGTCTCAAATTTCGTTAAAATCTGATGGATGATTTCCGAAAATCTGAAACTTTTCCGAAAAAAGTTCTTGAATTTTTTCCAACTACATCTTCACTTCTCACGAAACTTTGCTCGAATTTGTGCGTCGGTATTCTACAACCTTTAACGAAGTTTCAATCGGATCGCATCAGTATTTGTTGAGATATAAAATGAAAACCTCGAAATTTCAAATTAGTTGAACAATGAAACTGTTTGGCCATTTATGACCATTGAAGAACTTAGCTATTGCATCCAATCGAACCACAGCTTGGTTCCAGTCTTTGTTAGTTAAGGAACTAGTGAGGAATAGCGAATAATTGAAACCCTCTTTGAAACGATCGATTGAGAATTCAGTACAAAAATGTTAGTAAATAACACCAACAGCAATCAAGTATCTATTGAAGCTTATTGTGGGAGGATTTTGCATTATCTGTTAGGTTTTTATGGGTTTTCACTCCCAATATCTGAAACAGAACTATTAGAAATTAACGAAAATTGTTTTTTCCATGAAAAACGCCCTTGCTAATTGCAATATCCATTATTTGTCAAGGGCAGTTTCTTGTAGAAAAGATTGCTAATGAACAACACAGGAACAATACAAATGATAATGAAAACGAACTGTGACGTTTCAGAGTACAAATCTGACTCTTTCGTCAGACAAAATAGGAAATTTCAAGCATTTTTCCTTTCGATTTGAGACTTTTGTCACATTGACAAAAGTCACAGTTCGTTTTCCTTATCGTTTGTATTGTTCCTGTGTTGTTCATTAGGCAATCTTTTCTGCAAGAAACTGCCCTTGACAAAAAGTGGATACTGCAATCATCAGGGCCTTTTTCATGAAAAAAATTATTTTCATATAATTTTTAATAGTTCTGTTTCAGATGTTGGAAGTGAAAACCCATAAAAATATAAAAAAAACATCAGCAATCATTTTCGGGGATGCAAAATGGCGGATGCGCCGGGACTGAGTTCCCATTGTTTAGATTTCGAAAATTCCTAAAGAAACACTAGAATTTGTGAGGAGGTAACCTCCTACAGTTTACTCGTTACCTATGCCACACAACTTCCTCGATATATCGAATGAATTTTTCAAGTTGGAGCTTGCCGAAACTCATACCTCATTCAATTAGTATAGTATAGAATGAAAACTCTGGAGGGCTCTAACATATTAATTCCTTTACAGCAAGAATTAATCCAAAGATATGGCTACCCCGTGGAAGTCCACGAAGTAACCACAGAAGACGGTTATAAACTCACCATGTTCCGAATACCCCATGGACGCTATGGATCTAAGGTGAATCGTAAACCAATACTGCTGATGCATGGTCTCTTCGGTCAAGCTGAAAATTACGTTATTGCCGGTATGAACAATGCAAGCTTGGCATATTACTTAGCAGATAACGATTTCGATGTGTGGCTGGGGAATACCAGGGGAACGAAGCATAGTAGAAGACATAATTTAATTGATGCCGATGACAAGAAGTTTTGGGAGTTCAGGTGAATATATTACGATTGTTTTATCATGAAGAACCTCAATCATCTTAGTGCAGAATGTATAGTTTATGTATGTGGCTGTGCCTACAAGTTCATCACTGTCACGGTTTTTCAAAGTTGATTTGTACGAAAAAGGTCTCTTGCATGTAACACGAATTATCATATTCTTATGTTTTTCCTATTCTAAATCGATACAAAATCATAATGTACACATTTCAACAATTCGCGAATTTTGAATACTTATAATACGGTATTAAAAATGGTCAAATCGGGACTCAAGGTCGAAGCGGGGGAAACGCGTCAGATCGCCTTCTACGTCACTCGTCATTGTACGAGTCACAGATCGATACAGCCGACGCTGTCTATTAGCTTGCTAGAGAGAAAAGTACACGAGAAGAGGGAGAGAGTGGATATATTCCGGTAAGTCACAGACGCCGCGAAATTTCGTCCGTTTAAACAGCCGATATGCGGAGCCAAATTCAGAAGATCGTTTGATCTTGATTGAAAATTTGACGGCGATTGAAGTTTTTCAGTAGTCTTACGAAAAGAATTTTTGATTCCAATGATGAAAAAAATTCATGCAAGAGACCTATTGTGGCAAGCATTCGCCATTTTGCAACGTTTCAAAATCTTGTTAATTTGAGGTGAAAACTCACCTTAACACTTTTGTAATGACGGCTTTAC
The DNA here is from genome assembly GCA_958510865.1 of Myrrha octodecimguttata. NCBI lineage: Eukaryota > Metazoa > Arthropoda > Insecta > Coleoptera > Coccinellidae > Myrrha > Myrrha octodecimguttata. The sequence continues at coordinate 81,419,644 of OY294056.1, forward strand.
ACTCAAAAATAATGTGGCTTTCTATCATTTATAACGAATTAATATTTTGATATGACCTAAATGTCATCTACAATCGTGAACTTTTTGATAAGGAACTGAGTGTTGAAAGCATTCTTTTGACGTTTTTCATTTATCATCACGACCTGTATCGAAACCCGTTATGTGTACTGAATAAATTGGTGATAGGGGTGGTTGAGAACCTCAACCTTTTCGAATCCTTACACCATGCTATCGTTTCAAAGAAAACGCTGCAAATTTTACACAAGAGTTTATTATTTTCCCAGTTAAGTAACCCAAAACCATAGACATCTTAAATAGAACTTATACAGCCTGCCAAAAAAGTAAAATTACTCGTCAATAATGAGTGTACGAAAAACTATTGAGGAATATCCTCGCACCCGTCGATTTTTGATTTCAAAACAAATTTATCCTGTGCTTTTTTGAATTTGATATTTCTCAGTTCACTACTTTATTTTTTCATCTGGAAATAAATGGATTGTGATACATCAAATGGAAGGTAATTTGATTACCTTTTCAGCGATGTGGCTTGAAGTAGAATTACTTGTGCCGTTTTTCATTGAAAAATCAGGAAATAATTGAGAATTTTCAGTTAGGAGGGTACTGTAATCAGACCATTATTCTTTCATTAATCAATAATGATAATGATGATGATAATTTATTTATTCAATCAGAGGCTTATTAAAATACAATAAGGTTGGTTTCGTAAAAACAGAATACATAACTCAAAACAATTCACTTTTACAAAAATCAAAAAATTTACTCTAAGGATATGGTTCATAGTCAACAATTGCATTATACAAAGTAGTTTTGAAAACTTTCAGGTTGGACGTCCTCTTAAACCATTGGGGTGGAGCATTAAATAGCCTTAGGCTCATGTACAAGCGTGACTATTCTATTAAGGTTAAAGAGTGACGTGGGTACAAGTATGTGTATCTGTGCGCCTAGTGTTGTTAAAGTTTGAATTTTGTTGTAAGTACCTTCATGAAAACGAGTACCCTATGTATGTATAGACCACATGATGTTAAAAATTTGTTCTCTTTTGAAGGCCCTCTACAAGATTCTCTAAAACCTAACTTCGGTATAATTCTAAAATGAATTTTTGCCTCAGAAACACTTACCTTATTACAATAAGGGAAATTCTCGAACCCATGGATTCGTAATTTAAATTGAATTAATACTTAACTTTCATCGTTTAAAAAACTGAATTGGTCAGCGAATGACCTTTGATGCGATATATCTCATGCAATATTTTTCAAAAAAAAAAAACTGTTGAGGTTTAAGGGTATAAACCTCCAACAATGCATTTCTCAAACTTCGAAAATAGAAATGAAAATAGGGAAATTCTCGAACCCATGGATTTGTTCTTTATATAGAATTAATAATTACTTGTCATTTTCGTTCACATAAATTAATTGGTCATCGAATGACCTTTTATGCGATATATCACATGCAATATTTTTCCGAAAAAAAACTGTTGACGTTTAAGGTTATAAACCCCCATTTCTAAAACTACATACATTTTTCAAACTTCGAAAATAGAAATCGGCGGGTAGGAGGATATTTTTCAATATTTATTATTTTAAGAATAAGAATCTGACACCAATCAAAAATTGTTAATTTTCTAATGAAAAAATTGCCTAACAAATTCTTTTTCAGTAACGCCACTCAATATGCAATGGAATTTACTTCCATTTGATATATCACAATCCATATATTACTATTTAAAAAAAAAACATTATGGGGGTGTGGAGCGTAAAGGGTGGAAGATTTCGAATTCAAAAAAGCATAGGGAGACCTGCTTTCGGAATTACAAATTCTTGGATCCGTGGATTTTCCTTAATAATAATTATTAAAAGAATAATGGTCTGATTGCAGTACTTGTTGTGTCCCTTATCCTGGACCCAGCATTTTATGATATATTGTCTTTTCTTGATTTTCCAACGTCGGAGTCTGAATTCTTCGGTTCCCAGGAATATGCCCGAAATTCAATATTTTTGGTTTAAATCAATTGTCACTGGCTTCAAGAGCATTTTATCTCAAGCCAATAATAAAGTATAATTTTGCATGACAGAAAACACTCAGATAAAATTCAAGCTCTTAGCATTCCAGGCATCGGAGCTTTGTGGGTGGTATACTTCGGTTATTCAAAGAATCCAGACATCACAAGTGACAGTTCATAGAATTTATCGTCTTAGACCATTTAGGGAAATTTCCTTCACACATTTGTGCTCTCTCTTTCACACCAGCCAATCCGAGGTGTTTTTTCGGATTTTAGAAGGGCGTCGTTTAATTCAAAAAACCAATCAAAATTTATTCTCCCTCTAAAATGTGAATAAGGGAATTTTCTTAAGTTGGGTTTAGTTAGTTTTTAGACACTCTTCATTTGACCGTTGTATAGTAAACAACATTCGCTCTCGAATTTATAAACAAGACTTATACGTTAATTCTTGTCTTGTAAAAATCGTAACTTCTCATTTGAAAGTCGCTTCGACCTTGCTATCGAATAAGATATAGAAGGAAGATTCTATCGTGCAAATCACTTGTATACCATTTCGGTCTTGTTATCTAATACAGATACAAGAAAATACATTTTTGTTACGTGTTAAAAGTGCGTTTTTAATACACCCTAACAACATCTTCGTGTCATAAGTGCAACGATATTGATCAACTGGTCAATAAGTTCTTCAATTATCTGCTTATTTTAGAAGCATCAACATTTCTGATAAATATCAGAAAATATTCGTCGGTCGTGTCTTTATTTTGATAACGACAGAATTAATCAAGTGCGATTAATTCATCCACACGGAGTCTCTACTATTGAAACTCCAAAACACCTGAATAAACCAATTCAGGTCAAAACATTGGTCCTTCGAGCCGGATATCGTTCAGGTCATAAAATTGGTCCTTCGAGCCGGATATCATTCACGGAAACTTTGGTCCCATCGAATATAATATCCAAGGAGCAATCGATTTCATCGAACCACGGATATTATTCACATACAATCATACAGTCCATCTTTCGAAGATCCTTGTCAACCCAGGTTCAATGGATCCCAAAACAACCCTTGGAGTGAAAGTTCGCTGATGAGTGTTGTGCCGCGATATAGAAAGTTTGCGAATGGTATTAAGTGCGAAATAATTGTGTTTCTGCATATTGTGAGGAATTGTCCAGCTTGTAAGTTGTAAGTCATTGACCCACCAAGTTATTTCCCTTTGTTCGGATTCCACATTCTTGTATTCTTTATGTTGATTAATTGATTATTTGTATTGCTTTATCGAAAAAATGTCGTCAAACGAAATAAAGATATGGAAAATCAAACGCGAAAATGCCAGGACTGAACTCGAACAATTCGTAAAATTCCTGAACCAGTTCGATGCAACTAAGCACTATCCTCTCTTAGAAAAATATCTTAATGAAGTAGATGCCGCGCGCACTAACTCCTAAAAAATTTATTTAGAATTACAATTAATCTCAGATGAAACCGTCGAATTAGACGAATTAGAAACTTATCAAAATAAATTTGAGGAAAAGTGGATAGAATTATATACGATAGCTATCAATCTGTTGAACCAACGCACTTCACTCAGTGCTCAATTTGAATCAAATTCATGCTCACAGAAATTAATCTGGCAAACCAAGAATATGCCTTGCATTAATAGCATGAATTCTAAATTCTCTGATGCAATTATTGAAGCATCAAATAAAACGCAGCTATCTGAAGAAACTCGGTGCGAAGATAAGTTCAAAAACCGAAAGGAGCCTAATGACAGCCTTGTTGGTCGGCCGCACTTGGAAGGCAATAAATCAAACTTCGTGTGTGCGACCCTTTCGAAAGGAATCCGAATTTGTTTGTTGTGCAGCAAACAGACGGCAATCTCAAACAGGAGAATTTGTCGGAACCTTTCAATTTCAAACACCTCTCGAGTTTTGAAGAAAGCGATGTACATCAACGATTTTATTGCACAGCTGCAATACAAGTAGGTACTTTCGCTACCTCCTCGGTAATCTCCTTGAACGAGTCCCAAATAACAGGTCAAAATATTCAAAATGAGTCGACCTCTTTCATCCCTCGTTTTCGTTCGCCTTTAGGTAATTTCAACGCAGATATAGATCGAATGTTCGGTCGAAATCGTACAATTTGTAAACGTTCAAGAAAGGCTTCTTTAAATATCTATGTTTCGTTTAAATATCGCGACTCGTTTCACTGTTCTGTCGGCAAATACAGAGGGTGTCTCGAAAAGTGTAAGGCACTTCTTCATCTCAATAAAGAACGGAACGATCATAAAACTCATGCACATGTTATCAACGGTGCTGTACTAAAATTCTCGGAGCCTGACCAATTATATTTATATATTTTAGTCATAGGTGTACTTGAGTATGTCAATTTGAATTATCAGTTTATTTATCTGGTGATGATGGAAAAGGTCATAAATTATGCGGAATATGTAGAATCCCTTATTTTGATACTTATTGCTAAAACATACCGTCATATCCGCGCACCTCCTGGACATGTATGTCATCAAATATTTTCGATAAGTACTAGCCGTACAAAGTATTATGCAGTTCCCGGCTCGATCAAAAATACATATTTCGCTTTTATCATTCATGCTAGCCCGATCGATGTATCAGGAAAAAAGGAGGGTTCCTCTAAATCTGTTGTGTCTACCATGAAACATATTGTCTTGTCGCTTTTGGAATCAGTCTATTATACTGTATCTTACTGCTTGTTGGCCTATTAAAACTATGTACCTTTACCAGGCATTCTAAGCGTTTCATCACTTTCGTTTAATATAAAACTTGAAAATAGCTCCACATCTGATTATAATGTGGAGTTAAATGTTACGAATATTGTTTACGTTCATCGAAACGCTGTTACGGGCATTAGTAACCATATAGAACCGATTTTTAACTTCTCTCTCCTATCATTCATGGCATCTGACGTAAATAAAGTAATTCCTTACACCTCTCATTTTCCTCATTGGTGATACTATGGCAAGCGGTCTCCTATAGGAAAAAAAGCTACGTTTTTCGATCATATTACTTCTTCATCTATTTCTTGTTTGGAATTTTGAACCTTGTTAAGGTTTTTCTTGCTTGTTTGGAATTTTGCACCTTGTTAAGGTTTTTCTTGCTAGTAGCTTGTTGACTCAATCATATCAGTTAATTCAGTTTACCTGTCAATATTTTGTAATGTAGTTCTACCTATTCGATTGTTTGCATGCTATGTATTCCAGATTTTTTTTATGATTGATGAGTCTGTAAACATATTATTTATTAGTTGCAGTTCATGCGTATATATATTCGATTCAGGTTTCATGATTTATGTTTTTGTGAATATTACATTAATTCGTATCATATGCTATATTTAATCTATATTTTTAATTTTTTCGTTTGTGAATATTATGTACTATTCAACGGTCGTGTCTTCATTTCGATAACGACAGAATTAATCAAGTGCGATTAATTCATACACACGGAGTCTCTACTATTGAAACTCCAAAACACCTGAATAAACCAATTCAGGTCAAAACAGTACTCTCCAATCACAAATTGTAGATTAATTTCTGATTTTTTATTAAAAAACGGCACGCCAAATTCTTTTGTTAGTCGAATCGCTGAGTAGGTAATCAAATTACCTTTTATTTGATGTATCACAACCCATATATTCCAATTTGAAAAAATGAAGTAGTGGGGCGTTGGGGATGAGAAATATAGAATTCAAAGACACACAGGATAAATTGCTTTCGGAATTCAAATCAACAGGTGCGAGGATTTTCCTTAATAATTCTTCATTCAAAAGTTACTGACGAGTTCACCCCAAAATTTGCTGCGTTTTTCTTTATACCTCACGAACCCCTGGTCGAAAATCATTCGGTTAAAAATTTTTTGGTTGAGTTATGTAACAATAATAAATGTTGAAAGTTTCATGAAAATTCGGTAGTAAGTTTCTGAAAAATATTTTTTTCCCCTCCAACCCCCAATTTTGAGCACTTAGGGTTCACTGATCCTGCTGAAAAGCTTGGAGGATCAATGCCGAGTGACACACGATTTTTCTACCAAGTTTCGCGGATTTAGGTCCAGTACTTTCTGAGAAAAGCCCCGGACAACGGACGGCGGACGGACGGATTTTTTTTATTAGTTCATTCAAATCTACATACTCCAAAACGTAAACTGTGAAATTTTCAGGGGGGGTTGAAATTTTTTTTTGTTGGTCGATCACTAAGGTTTATTATTTGATTTCATCAAATAATAAACCAATACAAGGTGTCCCATGAGAGTATCGGGTAACAACGCGTTGACATACTACTCACGAGACTGCCAGTATTAGTAATTAGATTGTGTGCTCTATTTGCACCATATTCGCTGACTTGTTCTCAAGTATCATTTCATCTCATTTATGCTCACGGAATATAGAGGAACTCCTGGTGACTAAACATGTTCATAGGTCATTCAATCTCTCAACACATCTGCAACTCTTAGTCGATTAGCGCAGCCAATATCAGCTATTGAAAGCATGGGTGCGTTTTTATTTCAATCAGTTAAAGCGATGAATTCGATCGAGCGATGAAAATACGATTGACGTGACGTCATAAAATCTATCGAAAATTTACTACAATCATTCGGTGAAAATAAACACAGGAATCGAGAATTCTCGATGAATCTCATTAATGGATTTGAATTTCGAATGAACGGTTTTCTGGTGGATAGATTAATAACGAAAACTTTATATTATAATATGCAGAAATAAGGGGAAATCAGTTATTTCATTTATTTTGCAGATATCCTATCATTCTGTGATAGTTATTTGCTGTATTTCTGCACAAGTTTTTACCAAAAACCATTATTAGGATGCGGCATTATTCCCATTATGAGAAATATGATGATAAACTTGATGATATTTCTGCTAGTGATGGAGAATTCGTAATATTTGATTCGGAAAGGAAAAAGAATGAAAAACATGTAAAAATCAAGAATTATATTAGGGAAAATATACTGAAATATCTTATTTTTGTAGCTAAGTTCCACCATTTCAGTGGTGCACTCATCAGTAAGTCTCAAATCATCTTCACCACATCATCACTATATATTTTTCAACTATTCACACCAAACATATTTGATAAATCCACGAAAACTTCCTGTCAGAACATAAAAGTTAGGTTAGAATTATCCATCTAATCAGTTCGATCGACCTCTGAGTACGATGGATCCGATTAGTAATCGGAAGTTCATCGATTAAACTACGTTGAAAATGAGAACGCCCTGCTGAAATTCATCGGGATTTCTCTGATGAAAATAAAAACGCCTTGATGCATTTACGATCAATCGATTAGATATTTCGATTAAAATAAAAACGCACCCCATTATAAAATGGTTTAAGATGATGTGTTTCTTCAGAATGAACTGGAAAGACGATGTTTCGACACTCTGTGTTTGATGCCCTTTGAGAATGGATAACGTAGAACTCTGGCAGGCCGAAGCATTACCTATTTAACTTTTTCGTGACCTCTCAAATATCACTGGCACTTAATATTTCGTACTGGCTGAGTTGACTCTGAGTTTTCGAACTTCCGAATTTATTTTCCGATGCTATCATCGATTTTTACATTGTGAATATTCTATTTTGTACGATCCAAACGGTGAATAGTATCACTCTTTCGGAAATAAAGGGTATTTCAATTAGACTGCAAGATTTCAGTATTCAATAAAACATGGATTTCTGTGGCAAAGTCTAGAAATTCTTACAGATTCAGAAAATATTAATTTGGGAATTGTACAGTGCTTTCATGATAAAAAGAACAAATTCATTTGAAAATTAGGTTTCTATTTCATTTTAAAATCCTCGGACACGTCGATTGGTACATTTATTTGGACATTTTCGCAATAAAAATTTTGTATACAGGGTGTCTCAATTGAGAACTATGACTGTGTCATTACTTTTTTTAAATGTAATACCCTGTATATCACTTCACTTTACAGTTCTGCGATAAATTCTTATTACTTTTTGTGAACATACCATATGCCTGAACTCGATGGATTCCCAGATATAACGGAGATAGTGGATAAAGGAAGATACGATATGAAAACACACAAAGTAATTGAAAATGTGCAACGTGAAACAATAGGTTTGTTCCAACACCCAGTTCTGTTACTGTCTTGAACTCATTCTGAACTGAATCAATTCACACGTCTTCGCTCATTCTAGTTCGGGACTAATTCTGAATAGATAGTTCGAAAGTGTTGGAAACGAATCATTCTTAGAAATTCCCTTGTCATAGCCTAAGGGCTGTTTGTCACCCGAAAATGCAGCCCGTCTCTGCCAGATGTGGTTTTATTGCCCCTTGCTTCAATTCCTCCTTCTCAGTTCTTGCCTAAACTCAAGAACTGAATTCACCGTTCTAGAACTGGTCTGACACAAATTCTTTTTACGTTGGAACACTTGGTTTACAATTCCTAACCAGTTCGAAATTTGTTGGAACGCTAATATCGATATGCGCAAACTCCGCCCGATTCAGAACTAGTCCCAGAGTGTGTTGGAACAGACTTATTGTATCGAATTCAGAAATGCCTCGAAGTATACGGACAACAGATTGAACATCAATAATTAAATGGAAATTACATTTGTGTGTTTTCATATCGTATCTTCCTTTATCCACTATCTCCGTTATATCTGGGAATCCATCGAGTTCAGGCATATGGTATGTTCACAAAAAGTAATAAGAATTTATTGCAGAATTGTAAAGTGAAATTATATACAGAGTATTACATTTAAAAAAAGTAATGACAAAGTCATAGCTCTCAAATGAGACACCCTGTGTACAAAATATTTATTGCAAAAAATGCCCAAATAAATATAATAATCGACGTGTCCGAGGATTTTAACATGAAATAGAAACCTAATTTTTAAATGAATATGTTCCTTTCATCATGAAAGCACTGTATATGAAACAAAATATCTTGTAAATGATGTCTAAAGGCGTTAAATCGCTAGAGCGTGGAGGCCAATTCTGATCATCAGATCGGAGAATGACATGACCAGGAGCAAACTCGTTCAATGTCGTTAGTGTTTCCAAGGCGGTATGACACGTTGCACCGTTCTGCTGAAACCACATGTCGTCAAGATCCATAGCTTCCAAATAATGCACAAGAAACTGTTCTCATTGCACGATAACGTACTACGCTACACGAAAACATAGATGTCGTACCGTTTCAACGTGGTCACTCATAAAAATTACAAAACCACAAAACAAACTAACAGTTCGAAAATAAAATAACAGTATATAATAACATGAAATTAATTCTTTAATTCGTTACAAAGTGCTTAATTTCATGTTATTATATACTGTTATTTTATTTTCGAACTGTTAGTTTGTTTTGTGGTTTTGTAATTTTTTATGAGTGACCACGTTGAAACGGTACGACATCTATGTTTTCGTGTATGGATCTCATGTGTTTCCACATGTTTTCCTTTTGTTGAACATTTGATTGTCTTTCAGTTTCGGTTTGTTTCATATAGATGTCATCAATTGTGTAGTTTTCAGATATTTGAGCTGTCTTTGTCCCATTTGCAATTTTATCATCGTTGTTGACGTTAATGTATATTTTGGTAGGTTATATCTTGATTTTAAACCTTCAATTTGTTTGACGCCTTTGTTCTTAGAATGCCTGATGATGGCAAGTGACCTTGCTGAAATGCATTGCAACTTTTAAGGAATTAAATCTTTTCGAGTGGAACAGACCTTTGTTTTCATTTATTATTTTTTATTTAATTTATATACCTTGTGATATTGACTGGTAGGAAAGATCACTAAAAATATTTTAAATTTCGGATCATATCAACAAATTTTATTGAGACGAATTTCATTGCAAACGAAAATAAAAAAATTTTCGTCTTTTTTCAGCTATCATGAAATCGGAACGTATGATCTTCCTGCCAAAATTGATCATATATTGGAAACGACAAAGAAGAAGAAACTGTACTATGTTGGGCATTCACAAGGTGGAACAAGCTTCTACATCATGACTTCAGAAAGGCCAGAGTACCAAGACAAAATAGTTGTTGCTTCTTTAATGGCTCCGGCTGGATTCATGCAACATTTTCGGAATCCAGTTTTGTTTCCGTTGCTCCCAATGTACAGGGCATTACTTGTAAGTGAAATTATCTAATTTGTAAACTGTGAATGAGTGAAAATGCATGGCTGAATGAAGACTAAGATGGAATCAGTATTGAACTGAAGAATTAGAATCAGGTGCGGATATGCTGTATGAAAACAAGCGCGTAATTAACGATTATTCTGGTTTCCTTCAGCATTGAAAAATGCCAAAGAAAAAATTATATATTCGGCAATACAGTATTTTATAAATGAAGTTGGCAAGAAAAAGTAGTAGAATCTTGCCTGTATTGGACTTATTTGTGGAAAAGGTGAACAAACCCAATTGAATTTCGTTTACGTTTCGGACATTTATTGTTCGATATTCACATATAAAATAAAGGAGTTGTTCTTAATTGACCCATGTTAATGTTTTCATATATATCTTATTTTTTAAATGTCTTGAATGAATTAAGGTAATTATTTATGAGAGATTTTAAGATATCGTATTGCCACCTGCTGTTTTTTAGTCATGATTAAGGGCAACGAACAATAAATGTCCGAAACGTCTACGAAATTCAATTGGGTTTGTTCACCTTTCCCACGAATAAGTCCAATATAGCCAAGATTCTACTACTTATTATTAGAAATCAATCCGTCTGGTTGGCAAAAATAATGGTAGATTCCGGGAAAATTGGTATGTACAATTTAAAAGAAATTGAGAGTACTGCAGTATAACAACTTACAATGCGCCATCTGCCAGGAGCATCTTGCGAGTCCCACCTTCGAGTGCAGAATACCTTCTCGATGTGCATGACGTTCATACTTTAGTCGTATCAGGTCACTGCATATGCGGCTTTGCAGTTTTCCAATGCCCGAAATGACTTTGGAAACACTGGGTTCATGTATTTTTTCCTACAAGACGATATAACGTCCAACATCTGACAAATATAGGAATTGGTTCGTGGAGAGAAGAGAACTCCAGCTATACGAAGTTATACCGCAATATTCCATCTGAAAGTTGACAAGTATCTAGATTTCCTACTCAGCGGTTTTATCCAAGGTTAGTTGATCTGACGATCAGTTATAACCATGAAATAGCTGTAGTCATTCTTTTTGGAACCGCTTCTTCGGTATAGATATTTTGGTTGATTGAATGATTAGCTCTGATCAAGGAGGAATATTTGTTGATTTATCGACAGATATTCGTCCTTCTGATTATGTTAGTTTATTATTACTAGAGCTCTCTTTTTTCCACGAAGCAATTCTTCTTATCTTTGTCAGATGTTGGACGTTATCGTCTTGTGGGAAAACCATATGAACCGAGTGTTTCCAAAGTCGTAATGGACGTTGGAAAACTGCAAAATCGCAGATGCTACGACCTGATACGACAAAAGAATGAACGTCATGTACATCGATCAGGGTATTGTGCAGTCGAAGGTAGGAATTGAAGATGCTCCTGGAAGATGGCGTGCCTACGTAGTTATACTGCAGTATTCCATCTGAAAGGTGACAAGTATCTAGATTCCCTACTCAGCGGTTTTATCCAAGGCAAGTTGATCTGACGATCAGTAATAACTATGAAGCAGCTGTAGTCATTCTTCTTGGATCCGCTTCTTCGGTGTAGATGTTATGGTTGACTAGAATATTAGCTCTGATCAAGGTGGAATACTTGTTGATTTATCGACCGATATTCGGCCTTGTAATTATTTTACTTCGATGCGAATCATTCCTTTCTAGACTTGAATGATCGAGAAAATGACTATTCAAGAATCTACAAATTACTCCATAGTCCGGCAGTTCCACTTCTGAACGAATAGATGGACCAATGGAATTACCCAATTCTCAAAATTCTCAAGAGACGATCTTGCAAAAATTACGCCAGTTTGGAAATGTAGTTTTATTAGGAAACCTTGAAATGAACGGACAACTTTATCCATTATTTCAGTGTTATTGTTTACCTGAAAATTTTGAGATTATTATTTTGTGTTCTTTGCTGAACACTTCTGTAGATTAAGTACGTGGGTTTAATTCATTATATTTTTCTCAACTAACAACTCAACTCGTCTCAACTACTGCTCATTCGGTTGATCTGATTGGTAGGAATTGACCAAAAAACATTAGTAGTCTGTTCCACGAACTCACAAGTTCGCAGGTTCTGGATGATTCTCAATAAACCTAAGCGTAAGCGGTACGTAAACTCAAATTTTAAGTAATTTTCACGGTGTTCGCAATGTACGTAACAGAAACGTATTATTATCCTACCTTATCCTGCTCCGTACTAACTGACAAAATTTTGGCTACTGTCAAATTAAATTTTATATTGAAACATGTTCACTACAGTAGTTATAAGCCATTTTATTCATTCTTCACAATGTTAGACATGTTATCAATGTTTTTATTGAGACCTGGGGAAGGGGAATGCAGAAGAAAAGAATAGTGAAGGTTAAAACTGCTTCGTTTTTCGTACTTAGAATCATGAACTAGATATATTTACTACTACGTTTCGTATTGTGAACACTTTCATGTAAAACCTTTGGTTGAACTTACTTTTAATTTGCGGTCGTTTAAACATTCGTTTTACAGAAAAGTGTTCATAATGCAAAACGTTATATTCAAGTTCACGTGAGCCATACGGATGACTTGAAGAATCCGTAGATCAAAAGTGTGTGATTGTAGTGGTATATTTAGGGTGTTTGAAGTTGAACCGTTATTTTCATTATTCTTGAGTTTTGTCTGGCAAATATATCTCGTTTATTATTGTAACAACAGAATGCGACACATTTTTAACATTCATGATTGTATGAACCTTCTCGAGTTTGCAATGAAAACAATAGCATCATCTCAAACATTGTGAGAAGTAAATGAGGAAGGTTTTTAACCACTTAAGGCAAATGTTGTAATCATGTTTCAATTTGAAATAATTACAATTGTCAAAATTGTGTTTGTTGGTGCAAAGCAAATACAAGATCGAGTTAGAAAATGTCATGTCTCTTTTACGTTCATTATGAACATGGTAAAAATTACGTAAGCATTACGTTTACGTATCGCTCACGCCTAGGTTCATAGTGAATCAACGCTTACACTTATATATTCCATTAATAGGAATTGGTTTCACGGAGAAAAAAGAGCTCCAGTAATAATAAATAACATAATCACAAGGACGAATATCCGTCGATAAATCAACAAATATTCCCCCTTGATCAGAGCTAAGTTCTTGTGGGAATCCACATGAACCGAGTGTTTCCAATTAATCCAATGTCGTGCCGGTTTTTTGTGAAGCTGCAATATCGCAGTTACAGCGACCTGGTGCGACAAAAGGATGAACGTCATACACACCGATCAAAGTATTCTACACTCGAAGGTGGGACTCGCAAGATGCTCCTGGCAGATGGCGCGCTGTACGTTGTTATACTGCAGCGGTCCTTCTGAAAGGTAACAAGTATCGAGAGATATCTCTGCGGTTTATCCAAGTTAAGTTGACCTGACGATCTATAACAATTGGGAAACAGCTGTAGTCATTCTACTTGGATCCGTTTTTTCGGTGTAGGTGTTTTGGTTGATTGGATGATAAGCTCTGATCAAGGGGGAATATTTGTCGATTTATCGACGAATATTCGTCCTTGTGATTATGTTATTTATTTCATTAATATTATATTGATGATACAAACGATTGAAATGATACTCAATTTTATCTTGATGAATATTTCAGCGACTGACTGAGTCAGTTTTGTACGAATTGCCTCCAAGAAGTATACCGATCACCAGTTTTCTGAATGTGATATGCCAAGAGCGTTACCTCAGCAATCTTTGTTTGAGCATCTACCATATTATTTTGAATGGCGGAGACTCAGGAGAGTTCAACAGGGTGAGTTAATGGGTATCTTAATATGTTTTAAATAACAAGTTTGTAGATGAAAGAATTACTCGAACAAACTGAGTGATAAAGAGAACATCCTGAAATTGAAATCCTGTGAAACGACATAAAGCGTGTTTTCAAAGAGGTTGAAAACTTGAAATATGAATAGCAGATCGAAATGTTGGAATGAATTTATCATACTTATAATCCGGTTAATGATTTCATGGAATTGCAGTCAGTTAGCCCAGTCCACTTTTTACTAGTTTTTACGGTGAATCTGGCCATATTGCATAAATGGTGGCTTGAATATTAACTTCAAGAGTTGCTAAAATAACTATTTGAGTTCACTGTGGATAGAATACTGATAACAAAACAATGTGTAACCACTCTCTAATCCACTTACACTTTCTGCGTCTAACGCACGTCGTTACTGAACGATATTTAACGATATGTCTTTGACAAAGGAACGTTTCCGAAACGTGCGTTAGACGCAGAAAGTGTAAGTGAATTAGAGAGTAGTTACACACTTTTTTGTTATCAAGAGTTGCTAGTTTGTCGGCATAAACCAATGACCCATAAAAAGTGAACGACGCATTGCATGAGTCGAAAGAACGACGGGGCCACTTACCAGGACCACTTCTGGAATAGAGTTGTCACCAAATTTATTTTGCAAATAATTGATAGTTGAGCGCGCTGTATGGCAAGTTGCACCGCATTGTTGGCACAAGCACCATAGAAACTTCTCATGCAGTTCAAAAAACACCAGTCAGAGAATACATGAATTTTTGAGGCCAGGGAAAATAATTTACGGATTCTTGTTATTCTGCATTTTCAACTATTTTCAAATTCCAGAGGATGCTGCCTCTTGTGCTGCGATTTATTCCATCAGTTTCGACAAGACAGCCTCTTCATTATGCACAAGCCATCACGTCTGGTAAGTTTTCGAATATTTATTCGATTTGCTCTGGTTCTACGTTAGAATATTCAAATGGTCAATAATAGTGTATTATTCAACGAGCATATAAGAACTGCTATTATTCACGGGAGTGAAGTTTGCGAAGGCAAAGTGAATGATAGCAATTATTTGCGACTTAAATACTGAACTTTGTCCACGACTTCATTGGTAAAATTGGAATAATAATTATGCATTTTCAACAACCTACAATAGAGTTGTCAAAATGCCCCACTTCTTTCTATGTGGTTGCTGGAAATTGTCAAGCTTACGAGAAATGTCAAACTAATAATGAGCGTGAATAATATTCATTATACACGCTCATTATCTACGGGCTTGATTGAATACTGTAATTTTCCTTCAACTAGTGCCATCGTGGATATATTACATATTTCGGTAGCTCGATTTCTTATTTCATGATATCTCTATTGTTCGAGAACGATACGGTTCTGTAATAGATTTGTCCATATTTCTCTTGATTTTCATTTTATGACTACTGAATTTGGTTTGAGTGGTATTATATCTTCTATTTCCACTTCTTCAATCAAGAAGATAATTCACTCGACATTTGTTCAAAAATATATGCAAATATTTGTTAATGTATATATTAAGTCAGCATTAAACATTGTATTTATTTGTCATCTTGCATTTCTCTCATTTTAAGAATTTTAGGTGTTACAGACGCATGATACATACCTCTTCATTTTTTTCAAGTTTTATGTTATATATCAATTATAGGAGTGCTTTCTATTGAAAATCATTGAGTTAGATCCGAATTAATATCGATTCATAACCATTCTCTATTATTCTAGGTCGATTTAGAAGGTGGGACTATGGACAACAGAATAATATGGCTCGTTACAGATCGCTAGATCCACCAGATTATTCTCTAAATAATATTACTGTGCCCATTGCAATTTACTACAGTTATGGAGATAACTTGGTATATGCCAAAGTGAGTTTGAAAGTCCTTGTGATACTTGTAACCTCGAAATTTGTAATATCCTGTTAAGTACCTTTTTCTATATGAAATGTCTGGTTGATATTTTCCTGCTGAAGACTCATTCATATTGAACTTTCTTTAGTAACTTAATTTCTTTGTAAACTTGATCTACTCGAGAGCTCTGCTTTTCTTGTTTTCCAAAGCAATAGTTACCTTATTGTACAAAACTATAGAAGTTTGAATCAGTTAAGAGCAAACACTACCACGTGTTGCTAAATTACGGCTCGGCAACACAGCCACATGCAAGTTTCACAAAATCATTAAGCTTTCAAATATTTGAAAACTTGATGATTGCACCTCGTTAATATCTCAACGCCAGGCACCTTCTCGCTGTCTGCCTAATTTAACGTGGCCAATACCCGCGAGAAATATTGGAAATGCGTGAAATTCAAGGGAGAACGGGGTGTCATTCTGTAAGCCTCATTGAATTTTTTTTGGAATGTATAATACTTTAATATTCAATAAGAATGCGTAATGTTAGTTATTCCTTTATTTTTTCACTGCATTTCAGTTTTATTTTCCCGAGAATTCTTGAATATAAAAAGCGGCAACATTGCACCCAAAAAATTTTTTGAAAAAAACTTACTCTGGCCTAAGACTATATGTTTTGTGGACCTATTTGGTGGGTGCTTTAGCCCTTCCACTATATAAGTGGATTTGGATTCGATGTTAAAAAATTGTTTTCTAAAGATTAATGTGGGGTAGCAACCTCGGGATCAATGTCATTTTTCATATGGAATAGCTTGAAACATTTCAATTATAAAGTCAAACTTAAAACGCTCCATGAAATAGATGAAGTAATTTCCATATTTCAGTACAAAAAAATTATATACAGGGTGAGTCTTTGACCTTGCCGAATATTTTAACAGAAGGTTCTTGAAGCTGAAAGAAACACATTTGTCCTCTACCATTTGTTCCGATTCGGCCTAGATAAGAAGATATAGGCATCATAAATTTTTCCAATAGGCTAGCCGCCCCTGGAAACCTGAACACTGAAGTTATTCCAAGCCTAAGATATACCATTCAAATCTTCGAAATAAGCAACTCTGTTATGAAAACAAGCGTCAACTTACTTTTTACATTCCAGTTGGTGAAAAAAGTTGTATTTATAGTACTATAAACAAGTTAGGTATTCCAAATTTCGTGGGCGATAAAAGTTGAATATTCTTCTCTTGGTTTCATTTTCTATAATGAGGAATTCACCTAGCTATCACTCATATTAGCTTTGAGATTCATCTTCAATTTGTAATTATTAATTTTCTTTGTTTATTTCATTTTCTCCAAGAATGATCAGATTCAGACATAACCCATTCAAACTTTCATTTTCATAATTAAATAAAACAGATGTACCTAATTTATCTATGAACGTACACACGTTGCCAGATTGACGAACAGAAAGAAAGAACTCTTCGAAATCAAACAAAACACAATATGCTAATTCTATGTATACACTTGTATAGTCTATGATTCTGAACTGAACTATAAATCTATGATTCCACTCTCAACTTTTAGACGTGGCAACGCGGAAAAATTGAATTCTGTGAATTTTTTGAACAGAGTTGCAATCAGCCAAAGTACCCAATTCTCGGAATTTCACAGATATTTTTTATTTTTGAATTTGAGATTACTCGAAAACGGCGCATCATACGAAAAAAAATAAAGAATACTTTTACTTTCCAAAATAGTCAAAAATTCGTTGAATAGCATTCAAATTATTTTTAAAAGTTGGATTCTTTGAATTTCTGGTATTTTTATGAAATGTTATGGTCATATTGAAGAAACTGGAGGATGTGGATAAAATTTTGTAATCCAGGAACATTCATTGTACCAATAAAAAAACTATATTCCAAAAATCATCTCATTCGGTGAGATCGTTCGCGAGATATAATCGAAAATTAAATTTTTTTATGGATTTTCAACAGTCTGTATCTTACGAACCAAGCCGAATCGGAAAAAATGGTAATGGAAAAAAGTGTTTCTTTTGGCTTCAGAGATCTTCTGTTGAAATATTCTGCAAGGTCAAAGACTCACCCTGTATGTTAAATATCTACGTCTAAAAAACGAAGTTCTCTATGTACAACTAAGTGTAACTAAGTGTATTAGAGAGTAGATTAGCCATGTTTTGTGTAAGTGATAGACTGTTACATCAAAAATTAATTAAGATAATCTGTCTGAATCAAATCAATTATGATATAGTTTTTAGTTCATATGTATCTTCTCCAGCTAATTCAAAGGGGAATCTAAAAGACGATGGATCGATAAGAATTCATATAAATTCAATAATGCATCTACCTATACCTATTCCATTTAATTTTATAAAGAAAGTCGGTAGGTGAAATATCGTCAAGATCTAAATAATTGTGTGAGCCTTTGTCGATTTCCACTTATTTCTATCCAGGACGCTATAATTTTTTCAGTTACATACTTATTTACTTCGATTTCTATGTAGAGTATGCAACGCCGCGTAGTTATCTAACAGGAAAATGAACATAAATTCAATTCTTGTAGAATGTGTCAAACCTCCATGACCTACAGACTAACTAATAGGAGGATAGCTCTGTCGAAAATATTCTCATTCTTTTTGCTCGAATTGTATTTCTTTTAGGGAAAATTTGACATAATATTTCAATATTTTCCATTCGAATTGCAGGATATTGACCATATATGTGAAGTGCTTCCGAATGTTGTGAGGAAATACCGTATGCCGAACCCAAAGTGGACTCATCTGGACTTTATATTTGCAGTCAATGGACGCAAGCAGCTACATGAGCCAATGTTGAAATTCCTCGAAAAATATGATAGAAGGAATTGAGCGTGTTGAAAGTATTAAGAGTTGAGGAGTTTTTCAATTTCTCGTGAAAATATTTCCTCGAATTTATTTGGCCTAGACTTAGGAGAAAAACCCCACTGTGATAATGAATTATAATTTTTGTTGAACTTATTTCTTGTTTTACTTCTGATTTTCAGTTTATTTAAGATAAGAGTTCAGAAAATCTTCAAAATGCATTTTTCCTTGAAATCTGATTATGAATACAGATTAATAAATATTAATATATTTCATCAAGTAATGTTTGAAAAAACCAATAGATGCATTCTCCATTTCTGTTATCACTGTTAGTTGATTTCAGAAAAAAATGTTTTTATCGTTCGATTATAATAAATATTGTTGAGAACTTGTTGTTTTTTCCTGATCGCAGTACATTCTGGAATATATCATGAGCAAACTTGAACAGAAATGATCTATTTCTTGCATTTAATTTGAATATTCATACGAAATCTTGGTCTGATCAAATCTTTTGAATCAGCCACAAAATTATGGTTATGATTTGAAAGTATAATTCACTATAACCAAGTTATATTCACAGGGATTTGGACAGAATTTTAGCTTCGTTTGCTGTTTTAAATTTATGATAAATAATTGTTAATTTATATGATGAGGTAACAATTTCTTAATGTTTCTGTGTCCTTGTTTTTAATTAATAAATTTATTTTCTAGCCTTGAAAAAGGAACGAATTGTTTCGAAACGTTGGCAAAATCATAATTGATTTATTTAAATATTGTCCAAATCCCTGTGAATATTACTTGGTTATTTGAACATGGACGTGGACAATGCAGAATAATTCACTTTATTTTTTCTAAAAGTGGTACTTTCATTGTGTCTATGGATTGTAATATCAAAAATATTTGGAATATTTCTGTTTATAAGGCTGCGAATAAGATTTATTGGAAATCATAATGAAATCTCCGCAGGTGTTTGCATATACAAAGTGTAACTTGGCGGTAGATTTCGAAGTTTGAAAGGAAATTCTCAATATTCTTAGTACTACCCTGTAAATATTGAAATTACGGGATCCGCTTCAGAGATTCAAACTTATACAAAACTATGGATACCAGAACTCCAGGCAAACATTTATGAATCACCCTCTATCTCCGAACGTAATAGCTACTTTCCTGGAAGGTCTAAAGCCGGGTCCAGATAAGTAATCCGAACAGCGAATGCAATTGAATATGATTAACGATTTGGCGAAAAGTGTGGACGGCACTTGAGTTCAGCCTCGAATAATACATTGAAATGCATCGTTCGAGTTAAAAATCGGGTCTTGACGGAGCAGAAAGAACGCTACCTCGAACCATAAAACTCCCTGTGATTAATGGCATTCGCTGTTCGCATTACACTCATCTGGACCCGACTTAAGAGCTAACTCACACGTACCACGAGCGGACCATTAATCTGCAATCGCCTGTCGTTTTTACGACAGGTGAATTAGTGAATTAGAAGGGAAACGCATTATATCACTCACACGGTCGACATTCCGCAGCCATCTTCGACCACAAACAAAACGCGTCATCGATAACAACCAATTTAAGTGTGAGACCTTCTAGTCAAAGCTTATACAGTGCTTCCATGATGAAAGGAACAAATTCATTTGAATATTAGGTTTCTATTTCATGTTAAAATCCTTGGACACGTCGGTTAGTATATTTATTTGGACATTTTTCGCAACAAAAATTTTGTATACATCCTCTCATTCGAGAGCTATGACTATGTCAATACCTTTTTTTGATTGTAATACGCTGTATATTATTTCACTTTACAATTCTACGATGAATTCTTATAACTTATCAGTCCAGAAGTGATTGAAAATGTGCAATGGGAAACATTGTATCGAATTCAGAAATGCCTCGAAGTAAACGGAGAACAGATTGAACATCAATAATTAAATAGAAATTAGATTTGTGTGTGTTCATACCGTATCTTTCATTATCCACTATCTCCGTTATATCTGGGAATCCATCAAGTTTAGGCATATGTTCACAAAAAGGAATATCGTAGAATTGTAAAGTGAAATAATATAAATTTTAAAAAAGTATTGACAAAGTCATAGCTCCCAAATGAAACACCCTGTATACAAAATTTTCATTGGAAAAAATGCCCAAATAAATATAATAATCGACGTGTCCAAGGATTTCAACATGAAATAGAAACCTAATTTTTAAATGAATTCGTTCCTTTCCTCATGAAAGCACTGTATAATTTTTATGTCCCTAAAGCTACACCAGCATTTATTGCACACTTCAAAAATACATTGCTCAGAATTTTGTACACATTTATTACAAATTTGCGTCCCAAGCAATAATGTATTACAGCTCCCGTTTTCCAGAAAAATGGCGTGGGTCAGCTTTAGATTAAAGCTGCACCACGCAGTCTGTATTTTCCAAAAAATGCAATATTTAGTCATCGAATTGGCACCAGAATTTCTTACACATTTATTACAAATAAATGACGAGCAAAAAAGTCAAAATTATTCACCCCAAGGGGATAGTCACCCCTAAATATTGAATACTCAAGTTGAATATGCATCCAAATGGTGGACGGTATGAAATATTCCACATACATTCTTAAACAAACATTCAACAACATCATATTGTCCGATGATGGGGATGAAGCATCCCCAAATATCTCAAAGTTCATATTACGTAATTATATGAGCAACGACATGAACTGCGTGACGCAAATTCCCACGGACGGTATATTTACTCGTATCTGTCAGGATATTTCAACTCTCGACAATATCACTGACTTTTCTTGATTTCAAAAATTTATTACAGTAGCCCACACTTCTTTTACATATGCTTTGGGGATCGAACGGACTATTTCAATCAGAAAAATATGGAATTAGTAGCGTGGTATGTGAAAAAAAAATTAGAAATATTATTATGAAAACTTGCGATATCACCGATTTTTTTCAGTTTCAAAAATTTATTACAGTAGCCAACTCTTCCTCAACACATGCTTAAGGATTGGAGTGAACTATTCAATCAAAAAAATAGGGAATCATTATCGTCGTATGTGAAAAAAAATAGAAATATAATGATGGAGAATTTCGATATCCATCAATTTATCTCGTTGTCAAAAATTTATTACAGTAGCCCACACTTCTTTAACACATGCCTAAGGATTCGAATGAACTATTTGAATAAGAGAAATAAGGAATTAATGACGCGATATGTAAAAAAAAATATTCAAAATATTATGATAGAATAATGTGATATCACCGATTTTTCTCCGTTTCGATAATTTATTACAGTAGCCCACACTTCTCCAGCATTCGCTTTGTGGTTCTATTGAACTATGAATTAGAAAGAAAAGGAATTAGTAACGTGGTATGTAAAAAAAAATTCGAAATTTTATGATGGAAAATTTCGATATTCATCAATTTTTCTCGTTGTCACAAATGTATGACAGTAGCCCACACTTCTTTAACACATGCTCAAGGATTCGAATGAGCTATTTAATAAGATAAATTAGGAAATATTTACGTGGTATGTAAAAAAAAGTTCGAAATATTATGATGGGAAATTGCGATATCACCGATTTTTCTCCGTTTCAAAAATTTATTACAGAAGCCCACACTTCTTCAACACATGCTTGAGGATTCGAATGAAATATTTAATCAAGAAAATGAGGAATTAGTATCGCAATTTTCTATCATAATATTTAGAATTTTTTTGGATACCACGTTACTAATTCCTTATCTTTCTGATTGACATAAATCAATCGAACCCCAAAGCATATCCTGAAGAAGGGTGGGCTATTGTACCACATTTTTGAAACGAAGAAAAATCAGTGATATTGTTCAGAGTTGAAATATCCCGACAGGTACGAGTAAATGTACCGTCCTCGGGAAATTGCGTTACGCAGTTTATGTCGTTGATCATATAATTACGTAATAGGAATTTCGAGATGTTTGGGGATGCTTCATCCCCATCATCGGACAATATGATGTCGTTTAATGTTTGTTTAAGAAAGTATGTGGAATATTCCATACCGTCCACCTTTTGGATGCATATTCAACTTGAATATTCAATATTTCTATCACCTTGGGGTCAATAATTTTGAATTTTTTGCTCGTCATTTATCTATAATAAGTGTGTAAGAAATTTCGGTGATAATTCAATCACTAAATATTGCATATTCGGAAAATACAGACTACGTGGTACAGCTTTAATCTGAAGCTGGCCCACGCCATTCTTCTGGAAAACGGGAGCTGTAATAAATTCTTGCTTTGGAAAGCAAATTTGTGATAAATGTGTAAAAATTCTGAGCAATTCATTTTTGAAGTGTGCCATAAATGCTGGTGTAGCTTTAAGGACATATAATTTTTCGCACCTATAAATTATTCCACTCACTCACTACAGTCTTCAACAGATACATTAATGGAGAGGAGGTTCCGGATACATGGAAAGTGGCTTATGTGTCGTCAATACACAAAGGAGGGAGAAAAGATGTATGCTCGAACTACAGAGGTATTTCAGTTACAAGTATACTCAGCAGACTGTACGGAAGAATATTAAGAACTTTAATCGAGAGAGAATTTGGGGATGAAGAGGAACAAAGCGGATTTAGGGCCGAACGATCCTGCTCGGATAATGTGTTCTGTATGAAACAGATAATTGAAAAAAGGAATTCGGTAAATTTATCAACACATATTTTATTTTTAGACCTAACCAAGGCTTACGATTCAATACCTTGGGTTAAATTGTGGGAAACACTACGGAACACGAACATCAACCAAACTTTGATTAACGCATTGAAAAATCTCTATAAACAATCGTCATCTAAAATTAAGATTGGAAATAAATTGTCAAGACCATTTTATGTCACAAAAGGACTACGACAGGGATGTACCGTGTCAGCCACTTTATTCAAAATTTATATAAAACATGCTTTAATGCAGTGGAAGCGAAAATGCTCTGGGATGGGCATACCTCTAAATGAGACGATGATTTACACCTTACAGTTTGCTGATGACCAAGTCATAATAGCGGGAGACAAAGAAGATCTACAATACATGACACGTAAAATTAAAGAAACATATGAAGATTGGGGATTAGAAATTAATCTGGAAAAAACTAAATACCTTTGCATAGGAGACGAAATGAGTGACTTAGATATTGAGAACGCAGTTACCATACGACCATGCGACGAGTACAAGTATTTGGGGGTAAAGTTTAACACCAGCGGAACGGACGACAATGAAATAAGAACAAGAATAATAGAAGCGAGAAAGGTGATTGGATGCTTGAATGGAATATTATGGAATAAGAACATAACACGATCGAGAAAGTTCAACATCTACAATACGGTGATCAAGAGCCAGCTTATATATGGATCTGAAACTTGGAGATTGACAGAAAGAAATAGGAAAAGATTGGAAGCTGTAGAGATGGATGCCTTGAGGAGATCTGCCAGAGTGTCGAGAATACAAGGAATACGAAACGAAGAAATTCGTCATCTAATGGGAATAGAGGGCACAGTTGTGAAGGATATAGAGAGGAAGCAGTTGATTTGGTATGGCCATGTTCAAAGGATGGGACAAACACGACTACCAAAACAGACAATGGAGTGGATACCTAACATCAAGAGAAAAAGAGGGAGACCAAAGAAAAGTTGGATCGAAGGAATACGGAAAGCTATGAGTGATCGAAATTTGACGACAGGGCAATGGGAAGACCGAAGGAGGTGGAATCTGGACATCGGACAACGTCGTCGCACGTTCTAAACCGATAGATATATATATATATATATATATAATTTTTCGCATCATCAATTCAAAATCAACTGAAGGAAAGCTATGCATGTCCATCATTCGTTGGATTTTAATCGTTTAGTCTCCATCAGTTTGTCCAAATCCAGAAGGTTCAACGATTGAACAGATAAGATGCAACTCTATACTCATAACATAGCCGAGCAATTATCCACCAAAATTAGTTACCTCTGATGTATTTTTAAAAGGTGAAAATCGCGAATTTCGAAAACACAATGAAAAAATCATTAGTATGCCGAGACATGTACCGGATGCATTGCATCTAGCGAAAACATTGGCAGAGATCCATCAAAAACTAATTATTTTATCGATTCACATTAGCAGCAAAAAGTAGGAGGAGAACAACAATAGCATAGGTGTTACCATTATTGAAAGGATATCTTCAATAATTGCGATTGTATCAATTGATAGCTGCTTCCTATATAAACGCTTTTAATATACTCTTTCCATTTCTACAAACACTCAAAAACAGAATAAGTGATAATCTCATAGAACATGATGTCAAGACAAATCCGATGTGATCAAAAATTAATGAACAATCATTTCGTAGTTCAAAATTTTAGGATGAATTCTCGATTAATAATTTTTCTTGTCCATCTTTTCGTGTTTTATGGACTGGCATATTCTGATGATCATCCTGATACCTTTTTATCTACAGTAAGTATACGAACATTTCTTTGAAGAAAAAACCAATGAAGTCATTCAGTGTTATTAAAGTATAAGGAATTTTCTGTTGAACCATATCTTACATCGCCTTTCTTGCATATACAATGGGGGTTTTTCCTTTGAACGAAAATGCAGATATTTTCATGAAAAACCTTCAGAACAACACATTTCAAACATATAATTTCAATATTATATTTTTAAAAAAATGTTTGATCACCTAAAACTGAAAAATAAAAATGGGGATTTGCATTAAAAGGGATTTGTCATGAGTGCACGATAAGACAACGTCAAATTCAGCTTTCTCGGAAAGAAAAGGACGTCAAATGTGTTACTTTGCTTAGGAAAACAGAGATAGCTAAACTTCGTCTGGTTAGAGTAGAAGACAACGACCAAGGAATAGAAAAAGAAGAGCACAGACTGTCATACTGACAAATCGCAAACGGAAATTGTTTGGTTATATTGACAAAGAACACGTGTGTGCCACAGAATAGGAATAAATATTTCGTTATTCTATAGCGGAAAAAGCAATTCTACTGAGCAACGTTGTCACTTCGTGCATGCATGACAAATCCCAAACCCCAATTTTGAAACCTGATTTTGAATACTTTCTGAAGGTAATTTAGGGAAATGATGAATCAAACCCATAATATTTATGTTCAAATTTGCATTTGTAATAATAACCCAAATTCAGGAAAAACCCCCATTAGATCTATCATTATTATGATTTCATGATCCCCATCAATGTTCAAGTAAGTTATCAGCACCACAGGCAGAACTATAACAGTTTTTGATAATAGCAGTCCAAACAAACAATTTTTTGTTTCTAAATTGAAATATGGTTTCAAAAAAAAAACCAACGATAAAATTGGTTCAACTTATTTCCAATTGAATTTATATATCATTTTCATTATCATATCAATATAATTACAGCCATAACATTAAAATTCGCATTTTCTGAAAACAGAAATACGAGGAACTTCTTACAAATGAATGTGAGACAAGAACAAAAAATTCATCTTTTCGTGTATTTTTCTCTGCAAAACGCAGTTTTACGTCCTGATGGAAAGACTTGGCGATCTTTTTTTCATATGACCCTCACAAAATTCTGCTTGAAGCTTAGGCTTTTATTTTGCGATCAAGTTCTAGATGTCAAGTCGATTCGATCTTTGCTTTTCAAAATATTGAAAATATTTCGAATTTTACCGTTCACGACTTCGACCTTCGTGACCGAAAACCCACTCTACAATTATAACTAGTTTGTTCCTTTCTGAAGTTATATTGTTAACAACTGGCCTAACCGGAAATTGTGAACAGAAATAAGTTTTCAATTCTCTGCTACGATTCTTACGAAATTTCGCAAAAACTTGGGCATCATTATTCTATGACTGCCTACCAAGTTTATATTTGATACCTTTATTTCTTGAGATATTTAGGAAATAATCTCAAACTTTCAGATAGCCCAGGCATTTGAGATATGTCGTTTTCAATATCTCTTAGAATAATTATTATCAGATCAAACTGAAATTCAAAACACTTTTGTGAAATATTGACGTGAATTGTCGTGCCAAATTTCTTTGAAATCTAGTGGATTATTTCCAAAATCACATTTTTCCCAAGAAAAATTTGGAAAATTCTAGAAACATTTTTGTTAACATTTAACATTGCAAAAATTCGAGTCTGTTCGCATAATGTTGCGCGGAGCTATTTTTCAACTAGTTTCTATCTGATCGTGTAGTACTTTTCGAGAAATTGTAGAAACATTGACTAAAGCCTATTTTGAGAGGATTTTGCATCATTTTTTGGTTTTCCCTTGGTTTTCACCCCAATATCTGAAAGAGAACTATTAAAAATTAAATAAAAATTGTTTTTTTTATGGAAATCGCCCTTGCGTATTGCGTTGAACTATTTGCGAGAGCAGTTTCTTGGAAAACAGATGCCCAATTAACAATACCGGAACAATACAAACGATAAACAAAGCGAAATGTGACGTTTCAAAGTACAAAACTGACTCTTTCATCGGACATACGAGAAAATTTCCAGAAATATTTTCTTTCAATTAATCGTTTTGAGACTTTTGTCAGATGAAAATTCCTAAAAATCCTAGCACACGGATTCACGTTGTCTGAAAGTTTCTTAATTCTACCTCTTTTTTAAGTACACTCAGATATTGGGAGTGAAAACCCAGAAAAAAAACCTAAAAAATGATAGAAGAAATAACCTCAAAATTTAAAATAACAACAAAATTCAATAGAGCCTCGTTTCGATCGTATCCAATATCAACGAAATTTCACATATTTTTTCCTCTATATCTCCAGCAAAAATTTCAGATCGGATTGAAATCTGAAGCATTATTGTTAGATATTGACTCCAACGTTCGTGCTAAATTTCTTTGGAATCCGAACAATAGTTCATTTTCGTCAACAAAAATTTGTTGAATTTTCGAATACAAATTTTAATGAATTTTCTAACCACTTAGTTCACAGGAAATTTTGCATCGAGTTTGCATTCTTGAACTTATTAGGAAATTTCCATCCGCTCACATCAATATTTCATAAGATACCGAGGAATTAAACTCAAAATTTCAAATCGGTATTACTCCCAAACTGTTCGGCCGATTTGGTCAAATAACGAACTCAACTGAGATATTTAGTCTACAAACTTAACCTTAAATCAAACAAAGGCTTCAATATTTGAAGCACACATGGATGGACGGCCGGCCAGACAGAATTTAATTTGACCACAAAATTCTTCATTGGTGAGTCCAATCTAGTCGTTAAGAACTGTTTCGGCGCTAATGCACTGTTCAGCAAAACAATCGAGTAAAAAGTCCAAATCTGAAGATCGTAGGCTTCCCACTGAAAATAAAAATTGATCAATGATTTATAGAAAGATTTTTTTCAAAGTGAATCCCAAGAAATATTCAGTCGAACCATGTTGAATCACAATAAACAAGAAAGTCATTAGCCATAGAGAGTAATTTGAACAGAAATTCATGTCGATAGCAGTTCATACGAAAGATCTTAACTCACCTATGAGCACATTAAACTTTATTCATATACTTTCAGGAAGAACTTGTACAGAAATATGGTTACCCTATCGAATCCCACGAAATCACGACTGAAGATGGATATATGATTACCATTTACCGAATCCGACATGGTAAAAAAGGCCAGGATACAAATTCTAAGCCCATTTTATTGATGCATGGACTTTTTTCTCAATGTGAACATTATTTAGTTAATGGAATGAACAACGGAAGTCTGGCGTATCTGTTGGCCGACAATGGCTATGATGTTTGGTTAGGAAATTCCAGGGGCACACAGCACGGAAGGAAACATAAGGACCTCTATCCTGAAGAGCCAGAGTTTTGGAATTTCAGGTGATAAAATAGCTTTCCCTCATAATACATCAGAAATCGTTACTATAACTGTTCAGAAACTATATCTTGGTCTGAATTCCTCCCTCCTCGATCGTTAGCATGTTTTTCAGCTCTCTTGGATCTGCATTGCTTCACATATCCCAAGAAACTACGAGATCTGATCGAAATATACCGTTGACAGATTTTCACAGTCGCAACCAGTGAAGCTGGATTTATAAACTCGACGTTCCCGTTCCGGTTCGCAGTTGACGTTCCCGTTCAAGGTTAAAATGCACTAAATGCGCAGGGGCATTTATAAAGTCCGCAGCTGCGTCAGCTGACTGATAATGTGCCTCTCTCCTGTTTTTTCCGCTGCCGTTCGAGATGATCATGTTTCATCTTTTGACGTTCCCGTTCGTATCTTAACCAATATGTTAGGTTAGGATGCACTTATAATTCGGAGATTAGTTTCTTTATTGATAAGTTACGCTTGGTTTGGTTATATTCTTCCAACTTTAACAAAGGAAACCCTATTTCACAGGATATTTGACCTCTATAAAACCTCATAAACGCGAACTGGCCGAACGTTTCGAACCGCCAGCGGTCAACGGGAACGTTAGCGGGAACGTCAGCTGCGAACGGGAACGGGAACGAAAAGTTTATAAATCCAGCTTGACGCTACAACCATGTCCATGTCATATATTTTGTCTCAAGTTTGAACACGTTATGACTTGTTAGTCAGTGTCCAGAGCCCTAAGAGCGTCTATACCGCTTCATGAATTTCGATAACGTATTCAACATAAAGTTCTATTTTGAGCTGCAGGAAAATACTAAAGAAGCTCATAAAATGTTGAAAATTAAACTGAAATTGAAAGTTGCAATTTTATCTATGAGTATGGCCTCGAAAGGATTCCGTCTTGGTAGATTGTCAGTGGACAAAGACAGGCCTAATCATTTTTTATAACTGCATCGTGGAGTACAGAACTAACAAGGAAAATGGTTTCGACGCTCTAAAACTCCAACTGTAATGAGTTCCGTATTTTATTAATTTTACAGCCTTCTACAAAATTTTCTAGAACTGATTCGAGCGACTCTATTGACTGTCGCAAAAAGTATTTTGCTCCTTTTGGTTTATTATTTTTTAGTTACATGCCTGTTTTCTGAAGATGACCGTCGAGGGCCGAAACATGTAAAGAAGGCTGTGAAAAAAAAGCACTGCCGTGAAGGCAGCAGCTTTTGCGCGCATGTTCAATGTAGATGACCGCTTCGGCAACGAATTTGAACTTGCGCGCTAAAGCTGCTGCCTTCACGGCAGTGCTTTTCTAGATTTTTTTTCCATAAATTACTGGATTTCAATTTGATTTAATCTGTATTTTTGGATGGGTATATCTACGGAATCATTTGGCGGATTCTACCCATTCGATAGCAAGCTGTTCCACAGAAGATACGCGCAAAAATATCCCTTCCAAGATGAAAGTTGACAGATCCGTGCTATTTTCCCAAATCAATAACTTCCGAAAGAAACAACTTAGAAACTCGATATTTGTAGAGAAGGTTGGGACCTTAATAACGAAAGCCGAATTCGTGAATGGGTAAAATCCACCCAATGATTTCGCAGATATACCCATTCAAAATTTTATTTTCCAAATATTTCCAAGAATACAGATCAGATCGAATTGAAATCCAGTACTTCATCGAAAAATTACAGTTCGAAGGTTCATACAGAATTTAATGAGGATGATATGATAAGAAAATCACAGAAATTTTTTTTCAAATTGTTCTTATGACACGATTATCACGAAATTTTGCATAAAGTTGTCTTTCAGCACCTTCAAACTACCTGCGCGAAGTTTTATCAGGATTGAATCAGTAATTTTTGAGTTATACCGGAGAAAGCAACGATATCGAGAAAAAAACCTCGAAATTTGACATATTTTTTCCCGATAACTCCAAAACTTTTCTGAATATGATGAACGGTTTTTGAAAAAAAAATTTTTTTGGAAAAAATTTTGATAAAGAATTTTTTTTGAATTTACTGACAGTGTGGTCCTGAAAAAAATTGGCTCAAAGTTACGCGTTGTTATACTCCACCTAGTTGCCTAGTTTGAATCCAATCACTCAAGTAGTTTCTGAAATAAAAAATAAATAACTTCAAAATTCCAAACTCCGAAACTATTCGACCGATTTGGCCCATTAACGAACTTAACCGCGGCATTCCAATGCGCGACCTACCCTGAAAGTTTCAAGTTGCTAGCTCACTTCGTCCGACAGTTATCGTGTCAGCGGCCGGCCGGACAGAATCGATTCTGACACCGGATTCGTCATCAGTGAGTCCAATCTAGGCGTTTGAGACCATTTTCGGCTCAATCATCGAAAATTACAGACATTTGGACAAAACGATAGCACGCTGTTCCCCTAGAACATGCGCGCAAAAAGGATACTATACTTTGACTCGTGGTTCCTATTACGGAAAAAAGTAATTAACTTAGCAACCAGAAACGTAGTGAAGTTCATCAGAATCACCACAATGCACCTTGCGTCTGATTTACGAGTTTATGGCTGGGAAAATCCTTACTGTTCGTCCTCGTCCTCCATGCGATTCCTGGCATCATCGAAACCTGGCATTTAAGTAGACACGAAAGTGCAGCGAACACCCTTTATAAAGAAGTGTTCCAGCATCGTTACAGGTCGTGGATCAGATTGAGTTGGGATGAGTGCTTCTTTAGGCAAAGACAGCACTTTGAGGAAAATAGATTTCATTTCGT
Source organism: Myrrha octodecimguttata (assembly GCA_958510865.1). Taxonomy (NCBI): domain Eukaryota; kingdom Metazoa; phylum Arthropoda; class Insecta; order Coleoptera; family Coccinellidae; genus Myrrha; species Myrrha octodecimguttata. Next base: position 81,450,967 of record OY294056.1, read on the forward strand.
TGTCGACTTCCTGATTTGTTCGTAATGGAATTATGCACCGCAGTGATCGATCCAATCTCGTTTAATTCAAGAAATCTTCAGTAATGCTTTCTCCGCAGCTTTTTTGTGTTTTCTGGGAGTTTATCTTGAGTTTCTGACGAATTAGAACCCCTAAAAAAAAGTTCGAGTTAGAACAAGACTTCAATTATTAACTTCTATAGCTCACGCTTCACTCAGTTGAAAACAAAACACATTATCCAACTGAATATTTAAGAGATGACTTCGATTTTAAAAATCTTTTTCAGTTGGCACGAAATTGGAATGTACGACATACCTGCAATGATTGACTTCATCCTGCAGGAAACTCAAAAGAAAAAACTTCATTATATAGGACACTCTCAAGGAGGTACGGTTCTTTATATAATGACTTCAATGAAACCAGAGTATCAGGAAAAATTGGGACTAGCTTCTCTTCTCGGACCTGCAGGATATATGAGACATTTCAGAAGTCCGTTTATCTGGCCTTTTGTGATACTTGAGAATGAATTAACGGTAATTATAGTCAGTTTAAAAAAGTTTGGATAATATTCGGTTTCAAGCCTTTTTACACTTCATATTAACTCATTACTGAATCGATCTGCAGTTTTGAAGACTTCCTAGGCCCTTGGCCACCAAGATTTCCAGATCTCACCTTAATTATTTTTTCCTCAGATGTCTCATAAGCCAAACTTATTTAATTAACTATATGAGTTTTCAACTGATTGTCACGCTCAGGTCTATTTGACCAATCAATTTTGAAGCATTATTTTTCAGGGTATGATTAAATTCATAAATATGGTTGAGTTGCCTCCCCCGTCTATTAGTATCAGTCAAGTACTCCTTAACATTTGCAAGAACACTGCTTTCAGAATAAGACATATATGCGAAGTGGCGTATCATTTTGGAATTGGTGGAGACTCTGGACTATTCAGACAAGTGAGTATAAGGATTTCCATCTAGTGAGTACCAGATCCATTATGAGAGTTTTCGGCAAATTTTCTCATTCGACATAATCTAAACAAACAAGCACGTAAAAAGAAAAAATCTAAAAGAGCACTGACGCTTTCACGCGCTTGTTCACATTGCGAAATGGCTATACTTGGAAATTTTAACGAAATTCAAATGAAATATGAAATATTCAAAAAAAAAATTTTTTTGCATAGGATAATTCCTCTTATTATTACTGTTCATCTCCAACCAAGTTCCATTTCGATGAGATGAATATTTTTCGAGTTATTGAAAAATCAAAATTTCCAATGGCTGCAACACAAAAACCATTCGGCAGATTTGGCCCATTGACGAACTCAACCGAGATATTTAGGATCAAAACCTAACCTAAAAATTTCAAGACTATTTCTTTCCTTTCTGAAGTTACAGCACACACGTCCAGACGGACGGACAGAATTAAATTTGTCCACGAATTCTTCTTCAGAGAGTTCAACTCGATCGTTCAAGACATTTTTGGCTCAAAATTCGAAAATTACAGACATCCCGACGAAATGATAACGCGTTGTTCCCTAGAACAAGCGCGTAAAAATCTAGTACTGACGTGAGGTCAGTAGCTTTTACGCGCTTGTTCAAATTCTAACTATTAGATCAACACGAAATTTTGCACATAGTTGAGTGTTGGTAATCTCCACCTGATTACGGAGTTTTAATCTGATTGCATTTGTACTTCTTGAGATATTGCGGAAATAACGTTAAAATTCCAAATAACAACGAAATTTGGCACATTTTTTTCCTTATATCTCCGAAAGTAAATATCGGATCGAATTGAGATTTGAAACATTATTGTTAAATACTGACTCTCAAGTTTGTGCCCAATTCTATTGAAATCTAATCAATATTTTCACAGGAAAAAAGAAATTTCAGTTTGGTCCAGTCAATACTTCATGAGATATCGAGGTATTAACCTCAAAATTTCAAATGAGCCTAACTCCGAAACTATCCAACCGATTTCACCCATTAACGAACTCAACCGAGATATTTAGACTCCAAACCTAATTTGACAATTTCAAATCGCTAAGTCTTTTCCTACGAAAGCACATACGGACGGGCGGTCGGAAGAAAGGACACAATCAAATTGGACCACGGATTCTTTCTCAGGGGGTTCAACCCAATCGTTTAGGACCGTTTTCGGCTCAAAATTACAGACATCGTAACGAAATGATAACGCGCTATTTTCTAGAACAAGCACGTAAAAAACACATAAAAATTCATTGAGAAGTCAAAATCATTGAAATCAGTTTTGAATTGCATTCCGGAAAAAACGTTGTGATATCTTAAACAGAACTAGTTCTCCTCCGTTCGTAAAGTATAAACTCATCATTATCTCATTGATTTAAATCTATTTATTATGTCTATCGATGAATTTCTGATTCCAAATTCTGTAGAATTATTTCAAATATTTGAGTATGTAAACCTTTCATAGAGCGTTTTTTTGCCATCTTCATATAGGGTGTCACTCACGGAGATTCCTATACGAGCAACTAAAAACTAACAGAAAAATTATTAAAACCTAATAACCACAGAGTGGAATATGTGAAACTTTCGTAGCCCATCGACTGACTGTGTTAAAGTGGAGATAGAGTAGATATCCTTTGAGAGTAACTCTTTCAATCAAATCAGAAATTGGGATATGATACATAGAGATACCAACAGCTTTGAAACCTATCGGTAATCGAAAACGAATGGCATTCAATACCAATTATTTTTTCTAGGAGATGCTCCCACTTTTAGTGAGATTCGTAACTTCAGTTGCTACGAAACAGGTACTTCATTTCTCACAAGGAATAAACTCAGGTGATTCTATTAGCACATACAAGGAGATACAGGATGTGCCATTAATATCTGCACTGAGGAATCTCGCACACAAAATCACATTTTCACTCAATATTAATCGTACCGATTGAAGGATATTTTGAGCTGGAAGTTTCCATTAGTTTTCTCCCCTGATATTCGAAGCATATAATTAATATAAATTAAAAGAAATCGTGATTTTAGAAACTTCTTACGCGCAAGAAGTTGAACAATAGTGTGGTGTCCTCTTGATAGATGAGAATGTCTGTAGAAATATCAGTTTTATTTCTATTATTTCCTTTTCAGATATTGGAGCTGAAGATTTCAGAAATATATCTATAGAGTGAGCTAGTTTCCTCTGATTATTATTTTTAAAATTTGCGTGCGACAGTTTAAAAATCCATGGCCGATCAAAGTCTTTTATGGTACAATGGTAGAACCTCTGTTTGAGTAAATGCATTGTTCGAACAATGGTAAAATGTTTTGATAATTTCTGATTCGTCTGCACCCCTGGATGCAGGTTATTGTATTGTAAAGACCCTGGAAAATGTATACATAGAATAATATTGAGACATCTAGACTATTGTTTCTCCCTTAACTGCACATTCTAATCATTAGGTTTAGTTCGAAAAGATGTAGTTGAATTTGCCTTAAGAGCTAGGCGCTTATCCTTCAATGCTACTTTTCTGCACTATATGAAGTACTGTGCTTACAGCAATTTTGAAAAAAGGAGGTGTATTCATTTGAATCTCACTGGTGTTTTCGAAACCGTACCCTGAAAGATCGGGATGTATCAATTTTCTTTTGATTTACCAGGTCATTTCCGACCCTATGACTTCGGAGAAGAAGAAAATTATGAAGTTTACGGCCAACCCGTACCACCAGACTATCCTATTGAAAAAATTTCAACACCCATAGCAATGTATTATGGTAACAATGATGTGATGACCGCTGTGGAAGTAAGTTCCCCCGCACAATTACATGGTGATACATATTGATAGTTTTCGTTTGTTCTATAATTTTTTTTGCTTGAAACTTTTTTTCATTTGGTAATTTCCTAAGAAATTACGGAATTTTCATGTTTTTTTTTCATGTTAATTAAGAGACATATCTCCTCTCTCTTTTTTCACTCATACATGATGCTGTCCTGACAATAATTTATGGTTTTATGATTTTCTCTAGTCTAAAACTGTTCTGTTATTTTAGGATATAGAAGAAATGTGTGAATTCCTGCCGAACTGTGTGAGAAGATACCTCATACCGCATCCAAAATGGACGCATATTGACTTTTTGACAGCAGCACTTGCGCACAGATTTTTGAACATACCTTTACTAGAGTTCCTCAAAACATATGACTCTAGTTTAACCAATATGTAATTATTTTAAATGTCCGAATGAAAATCTCTTGTCTTAAATCATATATGCATTAGAAATTCTATGTAATTTTCAATTTGAATCATAGCCAAAAGTAATTGAATATGACGACATAAAGTCACTTTTTATATTCACACAGTTGCTGAATCTCAGAGTTAGAGACACATCGAAGAAATAGATTTATGGTTTATCCATTTATCTTCCGTTTTTTCATGATAGTTGTATATTCCATTAGAATACAGTGTGTTATGCGTTTTGTTAATAATTTGAGTGAATGTTGCAAATTAAGAGAAATCAACATTTCGTAAAATTCTTATTGGTATGTATTAGTAGGGGAAGGTGGGGTAAGACGGGGACTTTAAGGTATTTCATGAATAAAACGCTCCATTTTTAATTTCACAATGTAGGAAATTTTACTGAGAAAATAATCAGTCTTTCCTCCTTCAATTATAATCAGTCAAAACAAAAAATATAATTCTTCTCATAAAAATATCAACTTTAAAAAAATAACTAAATCTCCTCATCTTACCCCACCTATAGGGCATGACGGGGTACCCCCTTGGGTAAGATGGGGTAAAGAACATTTAAACGTCGTCATCTTCGTAAACTGGGCAGATATGGACAGCTTCGTCATCGTTATCTTCCACCCCTGCACAGCCACAAAGCGCCGCAAGTCTGGCAAGTGATCCATCATCCTTCAGTAGACTCTGAATGCAAGCCGTGGCAGTACAGACATTCTGTATCTTCTTCTTCTGATGTCTGAGCTTCTTCGTGAGCTTTCTTGGTTTTTTGAGATCTCTTAATTGTTTTTTTCATTTCCTTTGTATTTCTTACATTTGGTTTCAGTTTCGGTTTCTTACTGTTTTGTCTTCCCCCTAATTCTGTTTTATGTGGAGAAGCAGTGATAATACCAACCCCGTCTTGCCCGCAAGTAGGTACCCCATCTTTCCCAAACTGGACTTAAAAGTTGTATTGACTTTTCTGAGGTTATAAATCAAAGCAAACTGGAACGAATTAATGAGTTCAGAATAGTAAAATCAACAAACATTAAAAAAAAAATATGTCACGCATCTTGTTTAACATATATTTGGAACAGTCACGCACTTTATATTCGTCAATAGTTAGATGAAACCGCTCAAAATTGAAAAAACCTATTTACCAAGTGGAAACGTGCACTCATCCGACCAAACTATCTGTGAAACTAACAGGTACTACTAAATACCGTCAGATGGCGTTGAGATACATTTTCTAGTGACACTGCATTATATGTTTTGGTAAGGTCCCCGTCTTACCTCGCTTCTCCGTCTTTCCCCACTTTCCCCTACATACTGGTACTATGTCAATATCCCCTGAACAGAAATGAATGAGCTCTGAAGAACGAGAATTTTCTGCTCAGTTTCAGACAAAAATGTCAAAAAAAAATGAGAGGCTGAAGAAGTGTCAATATAATTTTATAAGATTTCATTTGTTCAACAATATTTAACTCACAATCAATGTTGAATTTCGTCTAGGTCAATGTTCGATAAAGAACCTACTAACTTTCCATCAGAACATTTAGTTAAATTACTTTTCTGGATGAAATAACATCCTCATGGCGAATGACATCAACAAAAGTTCATTAATTTCAGAAACTGCTATGCGACAGTCGAGTGATTAAAAAAATTGCGAACTATAATAACAGAATCAGTGATGAGCAAAACGATGTGTTGAAAAAATTTAACCAAGAACTTTATCAGATGTTCATCAAAAACTAATTATTGTCGAATTCATATAATATAGTAAAATACCAGTATTCTAGAACGAACACAGTTGTTCGGATCACAAAATTAGTATAAAAAATATTACAAGGTGTATCAGATGGAATTAAGATAATTAAGCTTCTGATTTCTGCTTTGTGAGTGATGAACAATTACAAATCATTTAGTTAACTTTGATTATACCCAACATAATTGAAAAAATTCATTATTTCTTTCAATTTGAATCATATCTCATATGAGTTACGAAGTGTCTTTGAATAAGTATTTGTTTAGAATGAAAACCATTCAATCAGTTTGATGATAAATGGTATGAACAGTCAGAAGTATTCTCGAAGGTACTAAACATTCGTTGCATTTTTTTCAATCGATCATATTCAAGTTTTCAATGAAATATGAATATAACTATTGTAGGTTACAAAAAACGAGATTCTCTTCAATTATAAGGTTCACTCCCTCCAAATCGGCCAATACGAATGAATGCTGATGTTTTCAATTTAGAAAATACTGCATCTCAAAAATCTTCACGCCAAATCTATTTTCAACTGTCTAGTAGTGCATCTTAGGCGATAGCAAAAGAATTCAGCAAATGCATCACTGCATATTTTGCATTGTAAGAGATAACTCCAAAGGTCCAAAGTATGACAATTTGGGGAGTAAAGTGGTTTTTGATGTTCTGTCTGCCCTTAACAACACTTCTCATCAGACCACCATCGGTACCAATTAGTTATTTCAATATCGGATCTGCAAAAATACCATTCAACAGTACTTGACCATATACACCCAAAATTATTTTTCTCTGTCAAAAAATCTTTCCTCTACAATGGTCATGTCTTGAAATAGTTTATCTGCAATATTTAGACGATACATTTTTAAGGTCAAATTCACGCAAGTATCTTTTTTTATGTTCTATAATAATTCATATATATTACATCTAATTCCTTGAATTCGATTGAATTTTCTGTCTGTTGTTGTCTTCGGTAATAATTATGATAGCACATACATACTTCAAATTATCCAATTAATTGAAAAATTAATATTAAAATTTTCTAGGTTTTATATTTCAAATATGAATTTGAAACAGTTTCTTTCTGTCATATTTGTGTTCAGTTTGAATGAACTGGCATATTCTGATGATCATCCTGATACCTACCTATCAACAGTAAGTAAATTTTTCCCTAGTGTATTTTTTACAGTTCATCATGTACTTCAATGCGTGTTGGGTATTTTTTTATTTTCTTCATCAATGCTCTGATTTTCTACACGCTTGCTATAGGGAACAGCGCGTTATCGTTTCGTCCCGATGTCTGTAATTTTCGAATTTTGAGCCGAAATTGATCTCAAACGACTAGGTTGGACTAAGTGATGAAGAATCCGTGATAAAAATTGATTGTGTCCGACCGGCCGTATGCGCTGTAACTTTCGAAAACAAGGACCTAGAGTCTTGAAATTTTCAGGAAAGGTTGAAATATCTCGGTTGAGTTCGTTAATGGGCCAAATCTGCCGAATGGTTTTTGTGCTACAGTCGTTTGAAATTTTGTTTTCTCTATAACTCGAATAATATTTATCTGATCGAAATGAAACTTGGTTGGAGGTGAACAGTCTCAATGAGGAGAATTATCCATGAAAAAAATTTTTTTTCTTGAAAATTTTTATATTTCATTGAAAATTCACTGAAACTTCCAAGTTACCATTTCGTAATGTGAACAAGCGCGTAAAAGCTGCTGACTTCACGTCAGTGCTTCCCTAGATTTTTTAATATTCACATATGGTTTCAGTATTTATTTCATAATTATTGACTTTTAATTGTAGGTATAAAAATGTAAATTACTACTGAAATTTTAATTCTCCCATATACACCATCTATGTATCATTATTATTATCACATTGTTATGTCAACTATTGAATTGAGTTGTAAAATTCTTACAAATAAATATGTGGCAAGAATGAAATATTGTGAAATATAATTCAGAGGGACTGAGGCTTTCATCTTGAAATAAATCTTGATCATTGAATATCAGGAAGAACTAGTTCAAAAATAATAAAAATTGAATTGTTTTGTCAGTGTGAAATGTAAAACTCAGTTGATCCGTGTTGAATAACAAACTAATTAAGTGTATGATTATAGATTTATATGATTCCTATCAATATTAAAGAAGGCCATTTGCCACACCCAGACATTTGAGTACAAATTCATGATGATAGTAGTATACAGGGTGAGTCCTTAAGTTGTACATTAATTTTAACCATAAATTCCTCTCATCAAATGAAACACTTATTTCATTTACCATTTTTTTAGATTCGGCTCCAGAAAAAAAATACAGGCTGTTTAAATTTCCAAAAAAAAGTTTTTCTTTTGTTGCTTTGATATGGTAACTCCGAATGAGATGAACTTTTGTCTGAAGTATTCTATAACTATTAAACATATTCCTCAGTAATCACTTTCATCCTACTTCAAACAGTTTCCGAGTTATAGACTCGCCGATTCATAAAACTATGCAGATAAAGTTCATCTTATGTAATTATAAGAATCTTCAATCATTTTAAAATACTTAAATACTCTTTATAATTTCTCCTAAAACGCACCGTTTTGCAGATATTCAACGTTGAATATTATGAAATTGGATAAAAATTCGAAAAATTACCTTATATTTATGGATCCAACCCCGATCTAGTAGAGGAGGCATATTAGCTGGGTTCACGTTTATCCGGACCATAGAATGCACCTAAATATTTATCTATTTCGCATAGAACTAATTTAGGTATATGGTATTTCGTGATCATACCACAGACCTAACCATAACATTCATAGACATAGAATAACATGTAAGTCTAGAGAATATTTTTAGGTTAATTGATTGATTTCATATAATTCATTAATAAATTTCGTGAAAAAGTTATAACTATGGAGTTTTCAATATGAGAATGGGCGAGGATGGAATTGTGTATAATCTTATTGTGGAATGAAATTGGATATTGCATGAAAATCAAATTGAAGATCAGTGTTTCAAATCCAGTGTAGTGAAATGTTTTCCTTGCGATAATATCGAAAAAGCACAAAAACATAAGAATTAAGTGAGTAAATGAGTTTTCTCAATCTTGTTTCTTTGAATTTCAAACCTTGGATTGGTTATTCTCCAGAAGAAATCACCGTAAGAGATACTTGTGGTGAACTTGCCAACAAAGCGCAGGAGTGTATTAGCACATTGAGAAATGTTTAAATGCTTATAACCTTTTACCTGAGCCGAATCTGGAAAAATGGCTAATGAAAAAAGTGTTTTATTTTATGAGAGGAATCTATGGTTAAAATTAATGTACAACTTAAAGACTCACCCTGTCTACCAGATATTTTTCCGTGACTCAACCCAACCATAAGCACATACAAAGTTTCATTCATCTTCTTTCAGGAAGAACTTGTACAAAAGTATGGTTATCCTATTGAATCCCACGAAATCACAACTGAAGATGGATACATGATTACTATTTTCCGAATACGACATGGTAAAAAAGGTCAGGGTACCAATTCTAAACCCATTTTACTGATGCATGGACTTTTTGGGCAATGTGAAAATTATATTGTAAATGGAATGAACAACGGAAGTCTTGCATATCTTTTGGCTGACAGTGGCTATGATGTTTGGTTAGGAAATTCCAGGGGTACACAACACGGAAGAAAACATAAATATCTCGAGCCTTATGACCCAGATTTTTGGAATTTCAGGTGAAAGATCACTCTGCACATAACCATAAACCTGTCATCAAAATTTCATCTACCTCAGATATATGATTTAAGTCATATAAATAATGTCACATTGAAAAGGCAACAGTCGTTTTTGCGCGCATGTTCTAGGGGAACAGCGTGCTATCGTTTTGTCCAAATGTCTGTAATTTTGGATGATTGAGCCGAAAATGGTCTCAATCGACTAGGACTAGGACTAGTTTGTTTAAATCACGGTAACTGTCGAACGGAGCAAGCTAGCGACTTGAAACTTGCAAGGTAGGATGCACATTAGAAGTGAGAAGTTTGGTAGTTTGACAGTTTATTTTTAATATTGTCCGACAATATCGGTTAGTAAATATTATAGCGGGATTCAAGTTTTCCTTGAGAAATTTCTGAAATGCGAGCAGCCGTATCAAGCCTCTTGCTTTTCGGAATATTCATTCAGAAAACTGCGATATTGGCGAGCAATCTCTTAAACTATTTAATTTCATTTCCCACCTGACTGGAAAAATTGAACCTTTCCGAAATTGAATCATAGAATTAAAACAGGTGGATCATCGGCTCCTACCTTAGTTTATGGCTCCTACTCTTAGTATTAGATTCTCTACAATTGATGAGATTTCCGGTTTGTTACTGATTTTTTTGCATATATCGTCCAATTTGTTTTATAATATGCATTATCGTTATCATAATTTTTTGAATCCACCCTTATTTCAAAGTCTCAGTACGAAAAATTTTGGATTTTGATTGAAACCAGTAACGGATATCCATTTGTTGACGATAATTGTACTACGCAAAACAAAATTGATACAAGCATCCTATCAACCAAATTTTTTGGAAATCTTCATTATTTTAAATTACGCTACTTAATTCGCATTCTGCATGTGAAAGTGTTTCTCAGTTCTACAAGAGTATTTATTGAGAATTCAATGTTTCAAATGAATATTTTCATGGAATTGGTTTTTCTTCTGTGAAAAGTTTTATTTAAAATGTAAAAGAACTTCATGAAGAAATTTAATCTTCAATCCCGTTATCCGCAGGGTGATTTCTATAAATAATAATTCTTATCCGATTTTCAGTAGTAATATTCCAGATATTGGGAAAGAAAACCCAAAATTATTTAATTTGAACAACTTACGATTATGAAATTGTCAAGAATATCGATGGGCGATTTGCACATTGTGTTTATAAAATAATCCGTTAAAAATTTCCCGATATGTGTTGAAAACTTCCATCAATTTTTTTCATTCACTCTTGGATAAATGATTCTGCATGAAAAGCTAAGATTATTTCCCTGAATTCCAATCTTAGAACCGAATGCGATGATTCATTATCGGTATTATTGGAAATTTGCCTCGTTTTTCTTTATAACTCAGGGACCACTGGTCGGAAATCATCCGGGTGAAAATTTTAGGTTGAGTTATACAACAGTTATCAACGTTCAGAGTTTCATGAAAATTCGGTGGTAAGTTTTCGAGAAATGGTTTTTTTTCCTTCCAACCTCTAATTTTGAGCTCTTAGGGTACATTGATCCTGCTGAAAAGTTTGGGGGATCAATCCTTAGCGACACGATTTTTCTACCAAGTTTCATGGATTTCGGTTTAGTACTTTCAGAGAAAAACCCGGACATTGGACGGCGGACGGACGGATTTTTTTTATTAGTTTATTCAAATCTACATACTTCAAAATGTTAACTGTGAAATTTTCAGGGGGAGTAATTTTTTTTTTCGGTCTATCACTAGGGTTAATTATTTGATTTCATCAAATAATAAACCAAAACAATTAACCATCTTGGTCAGAAAAGAAATACCTTTTCAACAACATGTCCGAAGGGATTAAATGATATGATGATGGATTTTATGAAGCTGTTCAAACTTTTTCAGTTGGCACGAAATCGGAATGTTCGACATGCCTGCAATGGTTGACTTCATCTTGGCGGAAACAAAACAGGAGAAATTACAATATGTAGGACACTCCCAAGGAGGCACCGTTCTCTACATTATGACTTCGATGAAACCTGAATATCAGTCGAAAATTCGACTAGCTTCACTTCTAGGTCCCGCAGGATACATGAGACATTTCAGGAACTTTCCAGTATGGTCGCTTGTTTTGATGGAAAAAGAATTACTGGTAATTTTGTTTTTTTGTGTTATGAGATTTTTCCCTCTCATATGTCTGTGTGTCACAGGAATCAGGTTCGCCGCACAAAAAATACACATTTTTCAACAAGTTGGATTGAAGGTTCGAACATTGATACTACAGATTAATTACCATTGATTGAAGCAATCAATGTCTATGACTTCCGGTCCAACCATAAGTTAACGTAATTTTCGATTTTCTCATATGAACTGATATATAGTGCATATACGAATTCTACGTTGAATATTGAGTGGAATACCTACCGTCAAAAAAGAAATGAAATTTAAAATAATTAATAAAAATATTAAAATAAAATAAAATTTAAAAAAAAATAAAAAGCCGTAGTAGAAAACTGTAATCTATAATAGCTGTCTGCTTGAAGCATCAGTCGTCTCATAGAGGGCGTCATAGTGGAACATTTTTGGAAATTATTTATTAAGAAGAATAAATTAGGAATAATATATAATTATGGATTGTGTTATAGTTTCCTAATAATATTAAAGTAAAAGAAATATAAAAAATACCAAACACGTCATCATAGAAGAATTAGTTTTCTTGTCACTTGAAGTAGCTGTTTTTCAGTACTCTTACGTAAATGGTCTTGGCTATTTGAGTCATAAACTCATTTCGATACTGAAATATCATATTAATATGTTGATTTCTATTCGAATTGAAATATATCATAGAATTTAGGTGCAGATTGTTTCTCAGTTTCGAAATATCCAAAAAGGTCAATAGGTCACTAATTAAGGTTAATTATGAAACCAATGGAAGAATGAATTGAAAAATTATGAATTCGTGATTTATAATCAGAAATCATGCATAAAAAAATTCGCATCCACACACAATAAAAAAAAAACTTGAAATTGCTAACAAGTGTTAAAGGTTATCAAATGTTTAAAAGTAATATTATGACATTATGTGAATCAGTAATAACTGTTAGTACCTTAATTTTATACTGATCGATTAAAGAATTCAATATGTGAAAATATGCCTAAAATATCGATAGGATAATTCTGTTTTTTCTCAATATCAAAAGCTCCCGGAAGTCATACACAATATAGAGTAAAAATAAGCTTTCAAACTCATTCTAATACCGAAATAGCATATTTATACGTTTATTTTTATTCGAATAGAAATACGTCATTAAATTGAGGTGTAGATTGTTTTTCAGATTCGAAATATATAAAAAGATGATTAGGTCACTAATTAAGGTTAATTATTAAACCGTTGAATGTATCTGATCAAATGAGATGAATTCGTTAACAACAATGAAAAAATCAGACAAAAAAAAATTCGCATCATTAATGAATAAAAAGAAATAATAAAATTTTGAACCAAATCCGGAATATTTTCCAAACCGAACCAGTTACGCAAAATCCAAATATCCCAAATAATTTTTTTTTTCGAAAATCGTCAATCTTTATATCTTTTCCTATTAAATCGAGGTCGTAGATCACGAATATTCCATTTGAAATCGTCCAGTGACAAACGTTTAGGAATTAGGGCGAAAATAATGAAAAAATTACGAAATTTGGGTCAACTTTGAGACGTCGTGCCGACCAAAATAATGAAGCTGGGTGATGTCGAATTTTTTACGTGCAATCCGATCCTTTATCTATGCAATAAAACAGATCTCATCGTCCTACTTTCATCGAGTCGGTAATAATGATTTTTTGAAAAAAGGTCCAAAATTTTGGAACTTCAAGGACCTCTCACGTCCAGTACGATTTTTTTTAAAAATATGTGACCTTATATTCTTGTTCTACGCCCTCGAATTAGTAAGTGTGCCAAATTTCACGGCGATAGGAGTCGGAAAATTATTTTTCGAAAATTGAGATTTTTTAAGGCTAACCCCTTAGAATTTTACCAAAAATCGAAAGTTCTTTGATCGACCTGAAATTTGAAACATATACTAATTCTAGGGCGTAGATAAAGAAAATCCAATCAGAATGTTAGTGGAGAGTCTGGATCGTTTTTTATGGCCAGAAGAAAATCGAAAAAAATGGACCTTTTTTAAAAAAATTAAAATTTTTCAACTAGAGGACTTTCGTCTATAAAATGAGTGGCTACGTACTCACAAAGGACCCAGATATGACCAAAAAAATTCGATATTGTCCAGCCTTACGCGTTTGATCTGTACGACGGCCCAAAGTTGACCCAAATTTCGAAAATTTCTCACCAAATCCGGAATATTTTCCAAACCGAATCAGTTACGCAAAATCTAATTACAGATTCGTTATCTACGTGTTCGAAACCATAATATATGATGTGCATATTGTCATAGCTTCAAAAATAAAATTTCGCACGGAATCGCCAATGTTTACCCCCCACCCCTCTGCGCTTTGATGAAAAATTTTTTAAGTCCCAAATAATTTTTTTTTTCGAAAATCGTCGACCTTGTTATCGTTTCCTATTAAATCGAGGTCGTAGATCACGAATATGTCATTAGAAATCGTCCAGTGACAACCGTTTAGAAATTATGGCGGAAATTGTGAAAAAATTACGAAATTTGGGTCAACTTTGAGACGTCGTGCCGACCAAAAGAATGAAGCTGGGTGATGTCGAATTTTTACGTGCAGTTCGATCCTTTATCTATGCAATAAAACAGATCTCATCGTCCTACTTTCATCGAGTCGGTAATAATGATTTTTTGAAAAAAGGTCCAAAATTTTGGAACTTCAAGGACCTCTCACGTCCAGTACGATTTTTTTTAAAAATATGTGACCTTATATTCTTGTTCTACGCCCTCGAATTAGTAAGTGTGCCAAATTTCACGGCGATAGGAGTCGGAAAATTATTTTTCGAAAATTGAGATTTTTTAAGGCTAACCCCTTAGAATTTTACCAAAAATCGAAAGTTCTTTGATCGACCTGAAATTTGAAGCATATACTAATTCTAGGGCGTAGATAAAGAAAATCCAATCAGAATGTTAGTGGAGAGTCTGGATCGTTTTTTATGGCCAGAAGAAAATCGAAGAAATTGGACCTTTTTTAAAAAAATCATAATTTTTCAACTAGAGGACTTTCGTCTATAAAATAAGTGGCTACGTACTCACAAAGGACCCAGATATGACCAAAAAAATTCGATATTGTCCAGCCTTACGCGTTTGATCTGTACGACGGCCCAAAGTTGACCCAAATTTCAAAAATTTCTCACCAAATCCGGAATATTTTCCAAACCGAATCAGTTACGCAAAATCTAATTACAGATTCGTAATCTACGTGTGCGAATCCATAATATATGATGTGCATATTGTCATAGCTTCAAAAATGAAATTTGTTTTTGACTTCGGTTCGATTGAAATGAAAAAATGAATTTCTGTCGCTAAAATTTATTTCCACTAGAAATTGACCGATTGGGCAGAAGTTACACAAAATTTGTTTCAGTTCCATGCTAGGGGTGAGCCTTCTGCTCTAACTCTAATTATACTGACTCTAGGTTCATATAATTTTTGCGCGCGCTATCGTTTCGTCTAAATGTCTGTAATTTTCGAATTTCGAGCCGAAAATGGCCTCAAACGAATAGGTTGGACTCACTGATGATGAATCCGGTGTCAAAATTGATTCTGTCCGGCTGTCCGTATGCACGATCACGGTCGTACGGAAAATCCTATATAAACGATTGTATCGAAACTTGCCAGTAAGTTGGAGTATAATGACGCGCAACTTCTCGCGAAATTCTGTTGAGATTATATAAGTATATTTCGAAAATTAATTTCTTAAACATTTTTCGTAAATTTTTGTTTTCAAAACTATCGATTACATTCGAAAACAATTTCAGGCATAGCTATAGTTGGTAAGGGGTTACATTTCACGTCGACCTTAAGATCTATTGTGCCCCCTTGTCGGAGCTGTTTTCGCAACCTACAGCTCGCCCTCCAGCTCTAAAGCTCTGATGAATTCTAATATCTGTGAGGGCTTCAAAGAGGCTAAGTTCTCATTCTCCTATAATGCTCCTGTCCGAGATATCTTGCACAGGCTCACAATGGCGAGGCATTCTGTGATCAGGTGAACAGGAGTTTCCTCCTCTTCCCCACAAAATCTGCAATCGTCAGTTTCTGATAAGCCCATTCTCATCATGTGCTTCCTTAGGTGACAGTGTGAGGAAACCAGTGAGGAGGCGTAACTTATTCTTACTGAGATCCAAATGATTTTTGGATCTAGCAATTTCAAAGTTCCGAAGGAACTTTTTAGAGTGTTCCATTCCTGTTATTTCGGGCATACCTTGAGCTTCATATTTTACAGCAGTGTACCAGATTTCAGTACAATACGGTTATTATTTTCGGAGATATTGGGAAAAATTATGTAAAATTTGTATTTTTCAGCATGATCCAAAAAATGTTTATTCAATCATATTAATTCTTCGTGTCTAGTTTAAAAATGCTGATGAACAACTTTGTGCAAAATTTCGTGATGATCGTGTCATTAGAACGATTCGAACAAAAATTTCCTTTTTATTTCAAATATTCAATATTCTGTGATCGTTTCCGGTTAAACCAGAAGTCACAGACACATCTCGCTTACCTCAGTCGATGGAAAACAATCTCTTGTATCATTGTGCGAATGAAGATTTCTTTGGGGCTAATTCCTGTGACACCCGGTATATTAATATAAAGGTACTTGAATAGAAAATTTCATCCTAATAATTCAGCGAATTTATTCTCGTCAAATACAAGGTGTCTCAATAAAATTTTATATTTCTTTAGCTTATTGTGTGATATGTTAATCAGTAGCCTAGATCTTGGGAATTTAGTTGCTATGAAGCCTTTCGCGTTGTGCATGCGCAAAATTTACGGTGGTTCTGCGACTATTGAGCGAAGAAATTTCTGCAATGATCGAGGTTTACGTCACTTAAATGATACACCAAGCATTCCTCTCATTCGGAATTGGGTGAAGAAGTTTTTGGAGACCGGTTCAACACTAGGTTAACCAAAATTCGGACGACCACGGTCGTCGAGAACGAAAGAGAACGTGGAACAGACTAATCGGCCTGTTAGTGATGATCCGGACCTCTCCATTCGGAAGCGTGCAAGTGCTTTGCACGTGCATAGATAGATCATCGCTGCACCGCATTTTGCACAAAGATCTAAAGCTGCATCCCTATAAAACTCAATTGGTGCAAGAACTAAAAGCCCAGGATGCCATTCAGAGGCTAGAATTCGTAAACCAAGTTATTGAGCGCTTACAAACATTTAACAACTTATTCTCCAATGAAGCTCATTTTCATCTTAATGAGTAAAAAAGCAGAACTGTCGCTATTGGAGTGCAACCAATCCCGAATGTAGGCAACAAAAACCCCTTCATCCGCCAAAAATGACCGTATGGTCTGCAATGTCATCAAGAAGAATTATCGGTCCATACTGTTTTGAAGATGAAAGGGGACGTGCTCTCACATCGAATTCAGAGCGTTATGTTAGGATGATAGATGTGTTTTTGTTACCTGAACTGCAAAATTTTCCCGGTTATAATCAAAGAACATGGTTCCAGCAGAACGGAGCAACATCACATTCGTTCAATAGGTCTCTATCACGAGTTCGTAAAATTTTTCCAGGCAAATTAATATTGAGAAGAGGTGACATAAATTGGCCGCCACGCTGTCCTGATTTGACTCGTATTGACTTTTTCCTGTGGGGTTTCCTCAAATCTAAAGTCTACATTAATAAACCAACTTCCCTGGATCAGTTGGAACAAAATAGTCGCCACGAAATGGGAACCATCACGCAGCCTTCCTGCCAATCCGTCCTCAGAAATTTTAATGGTAGATTGAATGAATGTCGCGAACCCAAGGGAGAACATTTAGACGACATTATTTTTGAAAAATAAATTCCCAGAGTGTTTTTTAATAATTGATAAATATTTTTTCGATAAACTGCTTATTTCAGTTTTCATCGATTCTTGAAATTTAAATTTTTTTGTGACACCTTGTACATTTGAAACCACATACAAATACGATACATACTGATACACATTCTGCAAAGCCACAATTATCATGTGGAATTCTATTTGAGCTTGGTATATCAGCAATAATTCAACTGTTTTGTGTTTATTTTTCCTAGGGTTTATCTAAGATTACAAGAATATCTGAATTACCCCCTTCGCCTATCAAATTAGGTAATTTGCTGAACACCTGTAAAAATACCGCCTTCAGAATAAGGCATATCTGCGAGATAGCGTACCATTTCGGTATAGGTGGAGATTCAGGACTCTTCAGACAGGTGAGTAACAAGTTTAAATTGATTCCATAACTATCATAAAGGAAAGGAACTAATATTAAATATGTTCGAAATTGGCGAATGAAGATAAGCGATACTCCCTCTGGTAGCTATCAAAGTAACCCGAGGTACAGACATTATTTGACGAGTTAAAAGAAATGTCGAAAAAATGAGAAAGTTTATGCATTTTTCTTGGCGTTTGTATGATTTAACAAGTGTTTCTACAGGGAAAAAGCAAACTCAAATCTCCCTCCCCATAGATTTCCACAGCCCGGTGAACAATTTCGAGTTTGGGTGAAAGAAACTTCCTTCAACAAGTCGGGCCTGAAAGTGTTGAAGAATCTATTTAATAAATAAATTTTAATAAAGGTAAGCACGAATTGCTCATGAAATATTAGATCACATTCTTGAAGACATTTTCTTTCCAGGCCCCTTATCCAAGCAGAGAAAGTTACCTAAGTGGAATGCTGTGCCTTCCAGAAATCTGCCTGTTGAACTAATCATTGAGGAACAACTCGAATGCTTTAGTGATAGAACTGAATAATTGAAACAAAAGATTCTCGACAAAGAAATATCTGGTGATGAATACTCTCTGCTCAAAGTGCTTCTGCCGATGAAATCACAGTTGTACATGAAGATGCATGTGATATTATGTTGCATGTTATTTGCTAAACTAATAAACTTCAAACCATTTTATCTACCCAACTTGACTATTGATCAAATTCCCCCTCAGATCTACTGCTCAAAAAGTTGAAAAACAGGTAGTATTGTCAAATATACTTTTTGGAATAATAAACAAATACTCATAACCTTACTATTTATATAAGGAAGGACTGAATTCACACAATATATTGTGAATAAAATAAATACATTCACCTAAAACTAATGCTACTTGTACCGTAAGCCTTATTTATTATGATTAACAACTAAATTCTTCAAACACTCATATGATTGGTCTTGAAAAAGCTGTAATCAATAAGTCATGTTCAGCTTTTAGTTCATCGGCAGAAGCACTTTGAGCGAAGTCATCAACAGATATTTCCCTGTTCAGACTCTTTTGTTTCAATCGGTCAGTTCTATCACTAAAACATTTACGTTGTTCCTAATGATAAGTTCAACGGGCAGATTTCTGGAAGGCATAGCATTCCTCTTAAGTAACTTTCTCTGCTTGAATTGGGGGATTGGAAAATGATTGTGAATGTGATCTGATATTTCATATCATCGGTAAAATGCAGGTAACAGACTCTCATAAATCTTGTCTACCAATTTTTAGTAACCTTAAGTTGCCGAGGTTTTTATAGATTCTTCAACACTTTCAGGCTCGACTTGTTGAAGGAAGTTTCTTTCAGCAAAACTCGAAATTGTTCACCGGACTGTGGAAATCTAAGGGAAGGGACATTCAAGTTTGCTTTTTCTCAGTAGAAACACTTGTAAAGTCCTAAAAACGCCAAGAAAAATGCATAAACTGTCCCATTTTCTCGACATTCAATTCAACTTGTCAATGATAATGTACCTCGGGTTACTCAGATAGCCACCAGAGGGAGTAGCGCTTATCTTTATTTGCCAATAGGACTCGTTACTGAAGATAATGTTGTTACTGAAACCAGGGGCTAATTCTTTCGAAGATTATCAATCGTACGTGTTTTTCGACGCTTCTGCTTGGTACTTCTCATTTCATTTACATTTTATCACAAACGACACAAGCTTGTCGAATCCTTAGCGTGGTGGAGATAACGAAAATCGTAGAAATCTTGTTTGGCTCGTGTTCTGGAAAATCCAATAAAATATAACTTGTTTCGCTGTTTCATTCATTCGGAATTTCGGTGATAGTACGAGATCCAGCTGCAGAATTAGTAGGCTCGTCCAGTATTTCTTGAAAAAAATTTTATGCATACATTCTTTAATGAGAGGTCGTCTATCAATATGGGGCCGCAAGTATTTTCGAATAAATAATCATCAAGTGTTTTTTCGGAAGATTTTGAATTGCAAATCATGATTGCCGTTGAGCACTTGGCCGCAGCTTTCCGTAGTCAGGAATTGTAGGAATGATTTTGTTACGTTTTAACGTTCATCGCCTGTATTTACTATTTATATATCAAATTGAAGCTATTTTTGCGCGCATGATCTGGGAACCATCGTGCTATCGTTTTGTCCGAATGTCTGTAATTTTCGATGATTGAGCCGAAAATGGTCTCAAACGACTAGGTTGGACTCACTGATGACGAATCCGGTGTCAACATCGATTCTGTCGTACGGAGAATCCTATCGACCTGACACTTTCTGGGTAGGTTGCATTTGAAAATGCGACGGTTAAATTCATTCATGGGCGAAATCGGCCAAACGGTTTCGGAGTGAGAGCCTTTTGAAGTTTTGACGTTATTTTGGCGATAATTCAGAAACTATCGAAACGATTGGATCGAAACTTGGCAGTTAGTTGGAGTACAGCAACGCGCAACTTTTCGCGAAATTTTGTAGGGATCATACAATGAGTATATTCAGCGCGAACTTTAAGCTCCCTATTCCACAGCAGTTTACGAAATTTTTTTATCGTTGGTTTTTTCAGTATAGTACTCAAGAAATACTGGTTCAATCATGATGAAACTTTGCACCTAGTTGGAGGATGCTGAAACATAACTTTTTACATAATTTTGTGATGAATTTTTTCTCTTTCAAATACATATTTAATATTCTGTGATCTTCCTATCATATTATCCTCATTAAACTCTGTATGAAGCGTCGAACTGTTATTTTTCGATAGAGTTCTGGATTTCAATTCTATCTAAATCGTATTTTTGGAAATATTGGAAACATAAAATTTTGAATAGGTATATATTAACTCCGAGGTGATTCACTTGGTTCAAGGCCTACCGATTATCCCTTATTTGAAATTCTTTGATATTTTTACAAGCGATTCCATTACATCCTTCTGAGGCCGTTCAGTAATAGTTGTATCTTGGTGTATTATATGTAATAAGGTATCCGGAATTTTCCAGAAAACACTTTATGCCATCATTCTCTAAGAGTTGCTTTTGGGGAATGACAACTTGGCCTTCAACTCATCGATCACAGGCAAGCATCCTTGAGATCGCGCTGTAGATATCTATGTAAAAAAAGTTATTTGATTTTAAAAACATCGATGTGAACCTCCTTGATGGCATCGCTCCTAACCTCCACCGCGACTTACCTGTTCTGTTCTCTCGCATTCGCTTCAATGTATTCGACTCACATGGATGTCGGCATCGACTGAAAGCAACCTCGACCGCGAATCACTTGTTCTGTGCCTTGGGGAGGAGGGGTCTAGTTGTCTCTAGTACCCTAGTAGTAGTAGTTGTCACAAACCCTCAAAGGCCATTCTACTCCTAACTTTTTCAATCAACCGCGTGTACTTCATCGAAGCTATGGATTATAGATATGCTGTTACCCTTAGACATTGAAGACAACACATTAAAATTTGATTTTTTTTTCAGGAAATGTTGCCCCTTCTCACAAGATTCCTCCCATCAGCTGCTAACAAACAGCTTTTTCATTACTCTCAAGGAATATCCTCAGGTAATCCCATCAAAAATCTGGAGGAGTATGAAGAAATTCTCATTCAATTGCTATGAAAAAGGCATTTGCCGCTGTAAGACCTATGCGACTATATTTTTGAGACATATGCCTTGCATGAAAAACTCTAAGCTGAAAATAAATGTTCAAGTTTGTTTTAAGTAAATTCGGAATAAAAAATTTCGTATTTGAAATGAAGGAAATTCTGCTGAGGGTATTTTTGGATTTGCCTAAGGCATTTGATTGTCCTAGTCATGATACATATACAGCAAAGCCAAAATTATCATGTGGAATTTTATTTGAGCTTAGTTTGGTATATCAGCAATCCTTCAAGTAAAATAACTATTTGAGTTCACTGTGGATAAAATACTGATAACAAAACAGTGTGTAACTATTCTCTAGTCCACTTACAGTAAGTGGATTAGATAGTCCTTGATGGCATCACTCTTAACCTCCACTGCGACTTACCTGAATACATATTGACGAAACTCGAGAAATATGGAGCGTGAGGCATCCCACTTGAATGGTTCAGGTCGTACTTAACTGGCAGGAGATAAAGTACAGGCATAAAACATGAACGCAACATCACAAAATCCGACATTCGGGAGAACCCAACAGGACTAGGACAGGAAAGCATTTTGGGTCCTAGCCTATTTGTTCTTTATATGAACGACGTTACTAGTATCCTTGAGGAGGTGGATACAACAGTGGAAGAAGCTATATGTGGAACAATAAATGAAGCTGGAATATTGAAACAGGAGATCATAAGACGCAATCAAGACCAGGCAATGAAAACACTAATGAAGATAGGGGAGAATTAGCTGATTGCCTTATAACAATTTTCGCAGATGACATCAACTAGTACCAGGCTCAGATTGTCTTCAAATACTCAGAATCGGTTCGATGATGTTTGAAAGGATTTAGGACTGGTTCCAGAGGAAGGAATCGTTTCTGAACACTGACATGATTAGGGACAACAACCAGTATTGAACTTGAAAACCTGAAAATAAAAATTCTTGGGAGTCCACTCGAAGGAAAACCTGAATTTGGGGAAAAAGCTAAACTTTGTCGCATGCTCACACTCAAGAGGTTTTCCTCATACAGAAGAGAGTTGTCAGAAATGTCTTTGACCTCAGCTACAGGAAATCATGCAGGGGAGTTTTCAAAAAAATCCGCATACTGACTTTATATTTACGAGGTGCTCATTTGCATGTTTGAAAATTTAGAACAGTATGAATAATGCGGCTCACTACATTCTTATAATACTTGAAATACTTATATCTGTTACCCCAAACATAGAATGACTGTCACTGAGAAACATCCAACTGATGCATGTATCAGAATGTTCAATAGACTCGCAGAAAATTTTAAAAAATGTTCCAATGTCGAAGTTTTCAAAGAAAACATGGAAGAGATGTTAATAACACTGGAACCTTATTCAATCAGCGATTATTTAGATGGATAGGATGTCATGTTTCTAAATTTGTTGCTTATTCGCCTTTTTTTGACGTTGTTTCATTTAATGTACAGGGTGGGCAAAATTCGTTGTCTACTGAAGGGATCTCGAGAACTATAGCAGCTAGAAGGAAACTGATAACACATTCTCGAGCTCTTTTTTCCTGACTAATCCGAATCTGAAAACAGATCCAGCTTATCGTTCATAGAACTTGAGTTACAAGCGAATATTGAGAAATTGTCATTTTCAATAATGCTGAATAACTCGCTTGTTTGAACTCGTATTCGGAATCTGTTGATACATTCTACAGGAATTTTTTAGGAGTAATTCAAATATAATATGACTGAGTTTTTTAATCCAGCCATTTTCGAGAAATGAGAGGGATTTTGGATTTTTCAAATGTAAACTATAGTCGAAAGATCTCTTATCTTGCTACAAAATTTTTGCTGATTTCAAAAATGTATCATATGTCGCTATTTACATGAATATTACATGAGAAAATTGTCAATACTTTTTTCCTGCTTTTTTTTCACTGTTGAATTATGAGTAGGCTGACGTTGCCATAGCGACGATTGAATATGCATTATCTTTGTGTGAACTTGCGCCTCTATGATTGGAATCAGCGATTGCTGAATAAATATTTCTATGGTTAATTTGTCTTAGTTCTTAAGATTAGCAATAGAAAATCTGTTTATTATCCCTAATGACTCGAAATATTGCTGATCTTAAGAACTATGACAAATTAACCATATAAATATTTATTCAGCAATCGCTGATTCCAATCATAGAGGCGCAAGTTCACACAAAGTTAATGCATATTGAATCGTCGCTATGGTAACATCAGCCTACTCATAATTCAACAGTGAATAGAAGAGCAGGAAAAAAGTAATGAACATTTTCTGATGTAATATTCATGTGAATAGCGACATATGATACATTTTTGAAATCAGCAAAAATTTTGTAGCAAGATAAGAGATCTTTTGACTATAGTTCACATTTAAAAAATCCAAAATCCTTCTCATATCTCGAAAATGGCTGGATTGAAAAGTTCAGTCATATTATATTTGAATTACTCCTAAAAAAGTGCCTGTAGAATGTATCAACAGATTTCGAATACGAGTTCAAACAAGCGAGTTATTCAGTATTATTGAAAATGACAATTTCTCAATTTTCGCTCATAACTCAAGTTCTATGAACGATAAGCTGAATCTGTTTTCAGATTCGGATTAGTCAGGAAAAAAGAGCTCGAGAATGCGTTAACAGTTTTCTTCTAGCTGCTATAGTTCTCGAGATCCCTTCAGTAGACAACGAATTTTGCCCACCCTGTACACTTATATGTATGTAATTGGTGGCATTCTTTGAAATAAATTGAAATTATCATTATTATCATTTCAGAATGATTGGGCATATTTTACCCGTTCATGAAATTAGACTCTCATAATTGAGCCTCCAACATGCTCTACAACTATAGCTGGATATGTGTCTCATTAAATCAATCTCCTCATACATTTCAGGTCATTTTCGACCTTGGGACTATGGAGAAGAAGAAAACTATGATGTTTATGGTCAGTCTGTACCACCTGACTATCCTATTGAAAACATATCAACACCTATAGCAATGTATTATGGCAATAATGATGTACTGTCCTATGTAGAAGTGAGTTCCTTCATCAATCAGCACAAGCATTCTAATGCATTTGTCAAAATGATATTTTTAAGAAAACACACCAACACACATTCATTTGGTTTGAAAGTTTTTTTAATTCTACCTCTTTCTTAAGTAAATTTAGGCAAGTAGGGTCTATTTCTACAGAACAATGAGTAAAATGCAAGAGGACTCTTTAATTTTTCTTTTCAAATTATCTGATTCCAACATCTGTATTTTTGTATTGTCCCAATCTATCCATGTGATTCCCAATGGTTGAGCAAAGAAGTCCTCTTGCATTTTGTTGAATGGAGAGAGTAATTTGGCTCATTGTTCTGTAGAAATACACCCTATTTGGCTGAATTTACTCAAGAAAGAGTGTAGAATTAAAAAACGTTCAAGCCAAATGAATCTGTGTTGCTGTGTTTTCTCAAAAATGTCAATTCGACAAAAGTCTCAAATCGAAACGAAAAATCGAAAGAAAATAGTTCTTGAAATTTTCTCCTTTGTCTGATGAAAGAGTCAGATTTGTACTCTGAAACGTAACAGTTTGCTTTGTTCCTGTATTGTTTATTTGGCAATCTGTTTTTCAAGAAACTGCCCTTGACAAATAATTTAATCCCGCAACCCGCAAGGGCGTTTTTCATAAAAAAAAATTTATTTAATTTTTAGAAGTTCTGTTTCAGATCTAAAAAATGATGCGGAATCCTCCCAAAATGAAATTGATTATTCATTTCAATTCAGAAAAATTCTAAATATACCTTCATCATGATGCTTTGCATATAAATTTTTCATTTTGCAAATATTTTCAAAATTCATTGCATATATTCGATACATTTTTCAGGACATAGAAGAAATATGTGAATTCCTACCAAACTGTGTCAGGCGATATCTAGTACCACACCCAAAATGGACCCATATAGACTTTATGACAGCAACAACTGCAAGAAGATTATTAAATATACCTTTATTAGAATTCCTCAAAAAATATGATTCTTAACTTAGTCTAATTGTACCGAGATGAATTATACCGCTTGTTCAAACAGAAATTCTGAATCTATCTAATGTAGAATCAAAACCACATAACTATCAGGATATTTCACGAGTGAAAATCAGATCCAACAGATATTTCAGTATTTGACATTTGGTTTATTTCAAGAAAATTTGAACGTGACCTGGGTCAACGTCATAGTAACTATATTCTGGTTTATTATTTGATTAAATCAAATAATAAACCTTAGTGCCGTATTTATAGTTGTTCCTTGAGGCTTCCTTAACTGAAGGCCGCCTTGAATTTGCTTTTCTATGCAAACAAATAGAAGTTTGTTTGCATAGAAACATAGAAAAGCAAATTCAAGGCGGCCTTCAGTAAGAAAGCCTCAAGGAACAGCTATAAATACGGCCCTTAGTGACCGACCAACCAAAAAAAAATTTTAAGCCCCCCTGAAAATTTCACAGTTTACGTTTTGGAGTATGTAGATTTGAATAAACGATTAAAAAAAAACCGTCCATCCGTTGTCTGGGGCTTTTCTCTGGAAGTACTGAACTGAAATCTTCGAAACTTGGTGGAAAAATCATGTGTCACTCGGGGTTGATCTTCCAAGCTTTTCAGCAAAATCGGTGTATCCTAAGGGCTCTAAATGGGGGATTGGGGAAAAAAAAATTATTTCTCGAAAACTTATCACCCAATTTTCATAAAATTTTAAACGTTGATTACTGGTGCCTAACTAAACCTAAAAAATTTTACCAGGATGATTTCCTGAGTTATAAAGACAAACGCTGCAAATTTCCGATAATGTCGAAAATGAATCATAGCATTCGATTCTAAGTAGTTTAAGTTATCGATGGTATATTGGGTTATTTAACTTAAAAAATAATAAACATTTGTGTAAAATCTGCAGTGTTTTTGGTTTACGACGTCTCTGACCAATATACAGGGAGCCACATTAAAAGTGAAAGAGGTTTCCCGGTATAGAAATTAGGATTTTGGAAAATCGTCCCGACCCGTCCATTTCCGTCTTCAGGGGGACATTCGTGCGCGCATGTTCTGGGGAAAAAATTCACCAATTTACATTGCAATATTATGTGTAAAAAAATCTCACCTTTCGTCATTTTCGTCAAGAGTTCCACCTGAAATATCTATAAGATTTTCAGTCCTTTGAAGGTGGTAGAGAAAATAAATGATTACTTTGGATCTATGGAAATGGCAATTAAATGAGAAAGTAAATTGAGAAAACTTTTAAGTTATATTACCAGCTGTTATGTCATAAACTTTCTTTTAGGTTAATACAGCATAAGAGTTTCTCAGATAATTTTTTATGTTTATAGTCGGGTATTCATTTCATTCTAATCAGCCATGTACTAATGTCACTTCAGAATGAAAAACTCCAGGGAAATTATTTTAATAAACCAACCATATTTTAAAACCGGTTCTCATCAGAAAGTATTTACGAATCCATAAAATGTAAATTCATTGCACCTAATGAGAATAAAGTCATCACAATTAATTGTGAAGTACTCGGCTTTTCATCCTTATTGAGATGTCATCATTAGTGAAAATTACATTTATTTTGCGCAACCTGCATTTTCTGAAAAATAAATTTTTTTATCGAAAAAGTATTGAACCAATTGATTGTAAATCTTTCCTTCGCGTTTTTTTTATCGATCTAATTATGATTCTATCAAGATGATTATAGATAACGATCAGGTATGTTCGAATTCGAGCATAATTAGTTTCAACAAGGTTGAAAAATATTATTTGGCATCAGGCTTTTCATATTTGCCACGTCGCTAATGACGGGAAAATTATCCTAATATTTGGATCCAACCTGTAAGGAAATTGTTTGTTTACGCGCTTGTTCTGGGAAACAGCTCGTTATCATTTCGTCACGATGTCTGTAATTTCGAATTTTGAGTCGAAATTGGTCTCAAATGACTAGGTTGGACTCACTGATGAAGAATCCGTAGTCAAAATTGATTCTGTCCGTCCGGCCGGCCGATCGTGTGCGCTGTAACTCTCGAATATCTCGTTTAAGTTCGTTAATAAGCCAAATCTGCCGAATGGTTTTTGTGCTACAGGCATTTGAAATTTTAATTTTTAAATAACTCGAAAAATATTTATCTGATCGAAATGAAAAAATGAAAATGGAAGATGAACAGTGTAATTAAGAAGAATAATTCATGAAAAAATTCGAAAAAAAATTTTTTTTTGAAAATTTTTATATTTCATTGAAATTTCACTGAAATTTCCAAGTCACCATTTCGCAATGTGAACAAGCGCGTGAAAGTTGCTGACTTCACGTCAGTGCCTTTCTAGATTTTCCATTCAGAATTCCAATTTATAAATTCCAGAGTATCCGTATGTGAAATTTCGAGTTTCATCCGTGTCCTAACATGAAAAATAGGAAGAGAAATCACAAAGCCAAAAATTGTTGATATCACAGATTCACACAAAATTGAATCTGACAGGGAGTGTCAAATCTAAGACGCTGACTCTATTCAAAGATTTATTCTCAGAGCACCTAAGAGAAAACAATACCACGTGGTGTTGAATTACAACTAGGCAACACAGCCACATTCAAGTTTCATTAAACCACAGTATAGAAACTAGTTTCTATACTATACAATACTATACTATACTAGTTTCTATACTGTGATTAAACCTCGTTAATGTCTCAAGGTCAGGTACCTGCATCGCATTTTACATATGCTTCAACGTTGCCAATAGGCGCGTGAAATCTCAGAGTTCGGGGAAATTTCGTTCTTCAGGCGTCAGTGAGTATTTTTTGAAAATTTTTTTTTGGATGTACTTAACTTTTTGTGAGAATGCGCAATGTTAGTTATTTTCTCATTTTTCACTCCATTTCAGTTTAATTTTCCCGAAATTCTTGAATAAAAAGAGGTGGCAACATTGCGCATTCTTACGATATCTTTCAACCATTTGCACCCAAAAAAATTTTTGAAAAGAACGAACTCTGGCCTCCAAAAGAACCCCGTTATATTCGAAGTATTGTCTGCTCTTGAATATGGTAATCAAGGTATGAGGGCGTACCTTTACAGCTGAGATTCCACAATAGGAGATTTTTTTGCAGATTTGACGAATTTCACAGATTTTGTCCTCCTAAGCCAAAAACGGCAGCTACTGAAAAAATATTGATATTATGCGAAATATAAATGAAGTGGGCCGGATATTTCTGTCACAACCATTAAACGTACATTAAAGATTGGTGTATACAGAGGGATTCCGGAGGGGACCGTCAGATTTTAGATCAGGGTGATTTCTTGTCCGATTCGACCGCCTTAACTTCCTTCCATCAATAACTTTGATATGGCTCCATCGATTTTGATGAAACGTTCGATGTTGCACAATATGATTGAGCATGTTCAAAAATCCTATTAATTCTTTTCAAAATAAGCGGTTGTTATTGTGATAATTTGGTATTGGTTGTGCTAGTTGAAACCTGTACATTGCGCTTCTAAACACTTCGCTATCCGTTTCAGATTCTACTATATATCATGAGTCATTATTCAGGTGTTTGATTTACAATTTTCCGAAAAAATTTTTTGTTAAATAAGGACAACTTCAAAATTTCACTCTTACCGATTCTACTTTCATTGATAACTTTGGTATGGCTTATTCAATTTTGATGGAATTTTTGTGTAGTGCAATATGAATGATTTTATCCAAACATTACAAAATTTTTGTCAAAATACATGGATGTTATTATGATCATTCATCCAGATTAATTGCACTCCCAAAACATCTCTATCAGTTTCAGATTCTACCATAGCATTGAGTTTTCAAATACTGAAAAAAAAAATTTAAACTCAATGATGAAAGTAAAATCGATTAGAGCTAAGCTTCGTCATTCGGCTTCGTGATACATCTAGAAAATTGAAGAAAACGGTTCAAAAATTCAGGAAAGTACTTCAAAAAACTATAAACTAATGACTTTCGAATAAATTGTGTTTTACAATACTAGGTCCAGTGATACGAGAACAGCCCTCGTACATGTACAATACAAGAATTTGAATAGCTTATTCATCGTAGTACTGGCAATAATTGCTCATTGTTCTGAAAATAATAAAATGTTGCGCTACCATTTTCATTGAGTCTTTATTTTGCGTATGAAAATGACAGTAAATATCAGATTCTAATGAAGATATCAACGATTGATTCCACGAGCGCACTTAGACGTACGAATAAGTTCGTAGGATGAAAAATTTCAAAAAGCACTGCCGTGAAGGCAGCAACTTTTGCGCGCATGTTCAATGTAGATGACCGCTTCAGCATCGAATTTGAACATGCACGCAAAAGCTGCTGCCTTCACGGCAGTGCTTTTTGAAATTTTTCACTGATAAATTACTGGATTTCAATTCGATCAAATCTGTATTTTTGGAAATATTGGAAAAATAAAATTTTGAATGGTTATATCTACGGAATCATTGGGCGGATTTTACCCATTCACGAATTCGACCTTTGTAATTAAGCCCCAAACCTACTCTACAAATATCGAGTTTCTAAGTCGTTTCTTCCGGAAGTTATTGTGTTTACGGTCAACCTAACGGCCAACTGCGTAAACACAATAACTTCCGAAAGAAACAACTTAGAAACTCGATATTTGTAGAGAAGGTTTGGACCTTAATTACGAAGGCCGAATTCGTGAATGGGTAAAATCCACCCAATGATTCCGTATAGATATACCCAATCAAAATTTTATTTTTCCAATATTTCCAAAAATACAGATCAAATCGAATTGAAATCCAGTACTTCATCAAAAAATAACAGTTCGAAGTTTCATACAGAATTTAATGAGGATGATATGATAAGAAAATCATAGAGATTTTTTTTTTCAAATTGTTCTAATGACACGATTATCACGAAATTTCGCATAAAGTTCTATTTCAGCATCTCAAAACTAGCTGTGAAGTTTCATCAGGACTGAATCAGTATTTCTCGAGTTATACCGAAAGAATCAACGATATCGAGAAGAAAACCTCGAAATTTGCCATATTTTTTCCCGATATCTCCGAAACTTATGATCGTATCGAACTGAAATTTGGTACACTGCTGTAAAATATGAATCTCAAAGTGTGAGTGGAATTTTTTTCTGATATGATGAATGTTTCCCGAAAAAAAAAATTTTTTGTAAAAAAATTTCGAAAAAAATTTTTTTTTAATTAACTGACAACATGATCCCGATGAAATTTGGCTCAAAGTTGCGCGTTGTTATACTCCACCTAACCGCCAAGTTTGAATCCAATCGTTCAAGTAGTTTCTGAAATAAAAAATAAATAACTTCAAAACTTCAAGTGCCTATTACTCCGAAACTATTTGATCGATTTGGCCCATTAACCGCGGCATTCTGATGCGCAACCTATCCTGAAAGTTTCAAGTTGCTAGCTTGCTTCTGTCTACAGTTATTGTGTCTACGGCCGGACGGACGGCCGGCCGGACAGAATCGATTTTGACACCGGATTCGTCATCAGTGAGTCCAACCTAGTCGATTGAGACCATTTTCGGCTCCATCATCCAAAATTACAGACATTTGGACAAAACGATAGCACGCTGTTCCCCTAGAACATGCGCGCAAAAAGCTGGCGATGTTTTCAAATGATCAGATTTTCCATCAATCCACTTCTATATTGTGTAATGTGACAATGACGATAAAATTATCACAGTGAAGATGAGACATTATTGGGATTACATAGAGAACTCTTTAACAACTCTGGATGAACTAAGTTTTGTCGTTTTGTTTCGGAAGTTATTGCATTCATAGTAGTCCTAAAGGTCAATCGTAAACACAATATCCTACGGAAGATATAATCTATAAACTCAGTATTGAGGTTTAGGTTCATTGATCAAATTCATAAATGGGTAAAAAACGCCCAATGAATTTGATATTCATACATTTTGTGTTCGCAGTTTCTTGGAAAATTCTGATAAAATCTAATGTTTCAAAAATGAATTCGTTAAGGTGAAGGTGAATATTAAAAGATACGAACCTTGGAAAATTTCTTCATCAGCAAATTCGTCGGAAAAACTATCAACAGAATTAGGGACGAACAATCAATAAGCGATTTCAAGCGATGGACTAGAAGCTCCGGATATAGTTACGGTTATCTGAATTGATAGATTATCCTTTGACTATATGTCAGTTTGGATAAACGTAACTATAACCAGAGCTTTCGGTCCATCGCTTGAAATTGATTTTCCGTTCCGTAAATATGGAATATTCGGTTAGTTTCTGAAAAAAAGGTTATAATTACGGAATTTGATGGACGAAAAAGCAATCTTCCTGTCACCAGAATGACAGTCAATATTCTATGGTAAATATATCCATAGCATAGAGCATTATCCATCGAACATAGAAGAGATAACAATCAAAAATGAAAAAATTACTAACTATGGTCAACAAGGTAAATATAGATTATTCTATGCTATAAATATGTTACCATATTGAAAATTGACTATCGTTCTGGTGACAGAAAGATTGCCTTTTCATCAATAAAATCCGTAATTAACCTTTTTTCGGGAACCAACCAAATATTTCATATTTACGGAACGGAAAATCGGCAACCAAAATAACCAAGTTGAAATGCGAAACATATCCTATGTAAACTCGAGACTACTGACAAGAGATCAGGAAACCCAACTGAATTTCCAGCCATCATCATCAGAGATCATCTTAACAAAAATCTATATTCGGAAAGAATTATCTGATTCGAGGTGCCGTGGCACCGTTTACGGATATGTGTAACTAACACGCGAACGTCATCATATCGATTTTGTTGTGAAATTCTCCTTTTCTACTGAAAGTGAGTTTGACGAAATTTGTGGGTTGGAAACTTGGACCGAAGTCGTCCATTGAATGGATATGCAATTTAGAAAATATTGGAAAAATGAAAGTTCAAACAAATATTTGTACGGAATTGTTAGGTAGATTTCACCCATTCCCGAAATCCAACGCGTTATAAAGCTCTTAACGTGGTCTGAGATATCGAGTCTCCCAGCTGTACCTTCTGTAAGCTATTGTGTTCACGAAGTCTCTTGCTTTTGATATGAACAGCGTATTCTTTTTTGAAAGAGAAACATTTCCTTTATACCATTGATGGAACATAACGGAGCTCTAACCTCCATAAAGAGAATGATCCACCCCCAAAACCATATATGAAATCAGTTTTCACCGCCCTTCAGAATGTCTCAACAATTTTTCTATGAAGGAGTTACAATTAAAATAATAGCATGCCTACTGATTACTTTCTCATCTGTATGCTTTACATGTTCGTTTTTCAAAATGATGAACACTTTCTCAGCACCTTTCAAAATTCCGCATAATTAATCGATTATACATACATGCATGAATCGGCAAATTCCAGAAACTGTTCTGAATAGCTCAAATGAACTAACAACTTCATAATCTCAAATTAATGACGTTTTCTCATTTCATTCATTTCATACTACCTTCTTCCTCTTGTCCAACGATGTTAATTCAAATGTATTGAAATAGATATTTCTTCAAAGAACGCATGTCAATTCACAATATTCGAAAATATAATCAAGGAAATACCATAATAAAAAATCACAATCATCAGTATGAGGATATACTTTCCACTGAGAGATAAACCCAACTAAATTTTCCAAAATCAGAATTCCTCACAGCACCTGTAGATTCATCAAAATTAAGAGTCATTATTTATCTCATTAGAACACCAAGATATGCACAATCGAAATTCAAAACAGTAAAATCTTTCAAGCACGTATAGTATATTACTGAAAATGAGCAGAAATCCCTACTTGTCCCAAACAAGTCAGATGAAACAACTCGAACATAGTTTATATTCCAGTACAGACTTTTTTTCAATCATTCCTCGATCTTATAAAATCTACTGCATATCGTGAGGCAATAATCATTACCACTGTCGGCAAATGATGTGTGACTGAATTGCATATATCTTTAGAGTAACTATATCTCTGAGTTGCACACATAAGAAGCTTTTCGGCTGGAAAGCTCCTGTTTGGTGTTAGTGAAAATTGTGTTTTTAGTGAAGGGAGGTTTTGAGTACTTTCAGAAAATGAAAACTGACTTCAATAACTTTTTGCTGATCAGTTTGGCCGCTGCGGAAATAATTGGCCAAGGATTCAATAGTTATTTTCCCAGTCCAGAATCATCAACTGCGAGTCAGGTAAGAGAGGTTTTTCAACCCTTGATATACAGGGTGATCTCAAGACATTCAAGTGAAATCAGAGAAAATTATCACGATTTGATGTTTTCATCATGTGACGTGTTGGTTGAAACTTTAAAGAATGATATTTTTCTGGAAAATTTCCTATTTTCTCTCCAGGAATTTCTGTGAGCGCTACAGCTACAATAATGTTCCTCAATTCCCTTTTAGTCGTCAGGAAACTCAAAATTTTCTTCCACCCATACTGATATATTTTTCGAGAAGTATTGATCTTAATTGTTATGAGAAACGAAATTTTTATCTATGAAAAAGGGAATTATTCTTATATGTTATTATCAAAACTGCAGAGCATACGAAATCATTAAACAACACCAAAAAGTTTTTGAATTGAATTTTTCTTCTATTTTTCAAACTACACGAAACAATTCTGTAGGGAGAAAGGTAGCATTGCATTCGAAAAAAAAACACCCTATAGATAATAAATTTGCTATATTTCATAGTTGTGCATCGTGAGAAATGCAGATACTACTGAAGAAAAACCCTGAAGAAAAAAATCGAACTTATACATGCTTTATTTTCTAGCCTAATGGAAAAAACCAAATAAATTAAAGCCTAAATATTTATTTTTTTATAGAGAGGATACTGAATGAATATTTCATATATACACTCCATTCACTTTTATAAACTATCCCGGTTGGCCATGACATTCAGACACATTTCACCGTGTATATTTTGAAAATGTTAGGTTATAGTCATTAACCTCTCAGATAACTACACAACGTTGTCCTCTCTACATAGAGGTCGTAGTAATAACGTATTTTCCAGAATGTGAATTTACTTTGGGAAAAAAATGAATTTGAAATGAATTCCAAAAATTTGCCGAATGTTGAAGAAACTTTTTTCTCTGTTAATACTGGAAATATTTCATGTATATAAACATGGTTGGAAGATTCAGTTATTCTATTTTCTTGTAGGGACACTGAGAATTGAGTTTCAAAATTTTACCGAAAAATAATGGATAGAGTAATCCGTTACTTTGTGATTGTTCATTCGAAAAAAAATGAAAGTACTCGAATAACCCTGCAGTTAAACTTCTAAACGAGCAGACAAACCTATGAAATTCCCTTTTTTTCGAAATTCTCAAGAAATAAGTCGACAGAAGACATTTGAATACCTTGTTGCACAACTTGAAATACTTCAGTATGAAAATGTAATAGTACTTCAAAACCTGTGTCACCTTGAAAGAACTGACTCAATTTCGTGGGAATCTATGTAAACGATACACTGGGTTTTTACTCAAATATACGTCGAAAATGTTAGATAGCTTGTGATAAATTATTGATTCCAAGTTATCAGGGTTAGAATCAGAAAATGCAGATTTCAATTCTACACAGCACTTCCTGATACTTTGTCTCTGCTTCTTCAAAACGACCTTCGGCATTTTCGAAGCATGATGATTATGTTGAGATTGGGAGTAGAAATTGGCATTGGCCTTTGGCGACGTCGCTGCGAATTATTTTGACATTTCCGATATTTTACGAGTCTGTTTTAAGTGAGAAAACTTGATATTCCTAAATCATGGCCAACCGGGATAGTATATAAAAGAGATAAACTTGAAAAGATTTCCTCCTAAACACTTTTAAGCTAAGTTCTTGCCGAGAAGGCGATTGATGTGAGATTTTTCATGTTGTTCTAGCCACAAAAGCACCTCTTGAGGCAGTATGAGATCAGCTGCTATTGTCTACCTCTTGTAAATACTTCACAATCAATTGATTCATTACCTTGAAGCACCTTGACTTCTCTATTTCCGAATGTTTTCGATATATGTACAAGAATTCATCAAATCTTCTGCAACATTCGTGAAATCTCGACATAAAAAAAATCTTGTTTTTTCTCAGAAAAAAAATTTCAAAATGCTTATCTTTTGTTTATATTGGATGAATTACAGATAGAATTTATACGAGGCTATGGTTACCCAGTTGAACTTCATGAAGTGACCACCGAAGATGGTTTCATGTTGACCATGATGCGAATTCCACATAGCAGAAGAAGTAACCAGACGAACAGCAAACCTATTTTACTAATGCATGGTCTTCTCGGGCAAGCAGAAAATTACTTATTGAACGCAATGAACAACGCTAGCTTGGCTTTCGTATTGGCTGACAACGACTACGATGTATGGCTAGCTAACAGTAGAGGAAACACTTACGGAAGAAAACACAAATATTTAGATGTTAATAGTGTACAATTTTGGAATTTTAGGTGAGAATAGTGAACCATGTTCAGTGATATATCCATGCCCTAATTCTACGTCTAGAACGGTTCGAAAATATTCTTGAATGTTACAAGGTTCAGTCATGAATACTAGCGAAGTTTCGACATTTTATAGTTGTCCAGAAATTGTATATCAGACGGATAATTCTATAGTTTAGATTATTTGTTTTAATGAAGTCCAAACTTTAGTCATCCAATTTGTTTCGACCAAAAAGGGTTTACAGTTAAACGATCAGATTAGGGATCTCAGGAACTCGAATCATGTAAAATTTTTCAAAATCGAAGCGAATTTGGTATCATCTTTAGGTTGCAGACGAGTCAATTTTATGGTCAAAAGAATTAACGTTTTGAGCTTCCTTCAGATGAGAGTATCTCAGCTCTTTCTTATACTCACCAAAACATTTAACAATCTCTGTCTCACTCTAATAACCAATATTTTCTTCAGTTTCCACGAAATTGGATACTACGATTTGCCAGCCAAAATCGACTATATACTGCAGAAGACAGGTGAACAACAGATTGAATACATTGGACACTCGCAAGGTGGAACGGTATTTTACGTTATGTCCTCCTTGAGGCCGGAATACCAACATAAGATAAGGTTGGCATCA
Source organism: Myrrha octodecimguttata (assembly GCA_958510865.1). NCBI lineage: Eukaryota > Metazoa > Arthropoda > Insecta > Coleoptera > Coccinellidae > Myrrha > Myrrha octodecimguttata. Next base: position 81,487,704 of record OY294056.1, read on the forward strand.
CTTATGGCTCCTGGAGGATATGAGGAATATTTCGTGAATCCATTGCTTACTCCGATGACTTTGATTCCAGACGAAATATATGTGAGTAAATCTGTTTATCTCATTGTTGGGGAGGTGAACATTGATATATCTATGTAACTTCTTCTGAGGAGAGACTCACGAATCTTAACCCAATGAGATGCTGAAAACTTTAAGCGATGTGTATGACGTTCAACCAATTTTCGCTTGAGAGAGTTAAGTCAGCGGTTTTGCAGGATTCTTCAGCCCGATGGCTACTCGAAAACGCTGGGTTCATGGGGTTTCCATACAACTTACTCTTTATTATTGAACAGTTATCAAGAGAAAATAGAACATATAAAAAATCATTTCCTATCTTTGTCAGATGTTGGACGTGTCTTGTGGGAAAACATGGACCGAGCGTTTCCTAAGTCGTGACGAACGTATTAAACTGCAACGACCTGAAACGACGAAAGGATAAACGTCATGCACTTCGATCAAAGTTTTCTGCATTCGAGGATAGGATTCGCAAGATGCCCCTGGGAGATGGCGCGCCGAAGTTGCTATACTGCAGTATTCCATCCGACAGGTTATAAGTATCTAGATTCCTATGCGGTTTATCCGGATTCCGGGGTAAGATGGTCTGACGATCAGTAAGAACTGTGAAACAGCTGTAACCATTCACCTTGGACGCCGCTTAACGGTGTAGATGTTTTGGTTGATTCGATTATTAGCTGTGATAAAGATGGAATGTTTATTGATCAATCGACAGATATTCTTCCGTGTGGTTATGTTAGTTTATAATATATAATTTTTTTTAGGCACTCTCCCAGCAAATTCAAATATATGATTTTCCCCCGAGAGGAATATTTATGATTTTACCAGAGTTGTGTAAAAACCCACTATTTCGTGAAATATGTGTTTTGAGCAATAACTTGTTGTTTGGGAATTCAGGAGAATTGAACGAGGTGAGTTAGAACCCATCGAAATTATGTATCTTTCTTTACTGAAATGAAATTATATATATAGATTTATTCATTATTCAACTGCTTTTGAGAAATTAATAGTTAAAGTAACGAACAACGTGAGTTATAATAACCTACTATCATAACTCACTATAATAAATCGAAAAATAAAGAGGGGATCCGCCGATGCCGGGGGTTTTGAGCTCAGACCGAAGTTATTTAAGTCTTCGCAAATGAACTGAAAGGTACGGAAAATACGAAAAAAACGTTGGTAACTTTTTGATATTATTTCTCAAATCTCAAAAACAATTCTAAAAATCATCGAAAAATTTTTGTGATTTGTAGATCAAATTTTATTTTCTGTACTTGTATCTAAGTATTTATTGTTCTAGTCGTAGATAATAAAGTAAAGTATTCAACTCGCGGTAATGGTAATAACTCACTTGATGAGCTTCATCTGCGTGAGTTATGACCTACATATTTACCGCTCGTTGGATTATACTTACTAGTGGATTCAATTCTCAAAATCGCGAAACATGATTCAAATTTTTTTGCTAGATATTGTTCCCACTTATGTTAACATCTAACTTATGGCAGTCGACCATCTCACTCTTCAATTTGCGTAAATTCATTTACTGATGCGTTCATGGTACAAAACATATAAAAAAACCCTATTCTATCGTAAGGCATCATATCGAACGAGGTCAGAAAACAATGATTTATAAATTGATTTATTCCTGGTCTAAGAAATAGTTCAAAGAACTAATGAAAAAAGTTGAACGGAAAAAAAGGAATCTATATTTCCAGAATAATATCGCTGTACATTTTCCAACGATTGTGTCTGTGATAAGGAATCTTAAATTGTTTCGATTAATTCGACAAAGGATTCAATGGTTCTATCCAGAAATTCATAAAGCCTTTGTGGTTAACGGATTAAGTGACGCCATAATTGAAAAAACAGATAAATAATCATTCTTAAGAGAAAAAAAATCCAGAAATTTATTTTCAATAATATGGTTTCCTTTCAGTAACCAGTATATACTAATAAAATCTTCATTTCAGGTTATGATGCCCGATATATTAAAATATGTTTCGAGTTCCTCAGTTAAGCAGTGGGTTCATTTTGCACAAATTATAGCATCAGGTCAGTAACAAATTTGTATTCATTGAACATTGTGATAAACGATTATGTTCAAAAAAAAATTGCTTCGAGAGATTCTCAAGTACCAAATGTTAATGAATGAATAATGTTTTTACAGGACACTTCAGACCTTGGGACTATGGAACAGAAAAAAATATGATGATATATGGGAGACAAACACCCCCTGATTACAATATCTCCAGTATAAATGTTCCAACGGCATTTTACTATAGTTTAGGAGATAATTTATCTGACCATAAGGTATAAATCTCTTGATAACTTCACACTTCGAACCATTCACAATAAAACGTCCACATTTCCGAATGAAATAAGCCTTAGAAATGCATGTTCTGTTATACCTACTTATGTAATTTTTATGTTCTAGGATATTGACGCAGTATGTGAAGACTTACAGAACTGCGTACAAAAATTCCTCATGCCCAATGAAAAGTGGAATCACCTAGACTTCCTTTTCGCGAAAAACGCGAAAAAAGAACTATATGATCCACTCATCGAATTTTCCGAAAGATTTGTCGATTAATTTATTACATACGTAAATTATTTGTAAAAATTCATCTTGTTGTACATAGAAACTAATTTATTTTGTAGTTGTAGTGAATGTGATATTATAATGATAATTATTATTGTAATTGAAGTATATTACTTTAATGTTCTGGAATAGCGTGACACATGCGAAATATTTTTGTAGGGATTGAATATTTCCAAAATAAACGTTTTTGGTTCGAGAGGTTTTTGATTTATTGAATTATTTTATATCTAGACTCATCAAGAAGAAAGATATTCATGTTCCTATTCTTTTCATGACACAACATATTCCAGAATTTCTTCAGTTGATTCCCGTTTTTTTTCCAAATTTTAAATATACAAATCTGAATCTATGGTAGATGATATTTCAATATAAGGGTCCTGAAGTATTCTTCGTACAGCTGAGGATCTGAAGAATTATCGCTTGGAGGACTATACCTGGTCGAAAGACCCTCACTTATAAAACTATATGGACATGGCTTGGAGGGAGATGAGGACCTGCAGACAGAAGGATGGAACTAGTTCTGGCAAAAACATAGAATACGATAGATCAGTTTAAAACCATAGACATATTAAAGTCAATTAGTCTATGTTCGAAATACATTTTTCAAAAAGTTATATTTGCGTTTTCGGAAAAATGTCAAAGCGTATTTATGTTAATCCATTTCGAATTAGATTATAAATACTGTATAGGAGATGTGTTTTCGCAAGCTTTTTGAATAGAGTTTCAGTTTTTTCATTTTGAAAGATATGATTTGGTGCTTTTTGCGATATTATCGCAAGGAAAACATTATTCCACTTCACTGGACTTGAAGCATTGATCTTCAACTTGATGTTCATGCAATATCCAATTTCATTCCACTAAAAGATTACACAGAATTCCATCCTCGCTCATTCTCATATTGAAAACTACATAATTATCCTTTCACAGTATTTATGAATGAATTATATGAAATCAATCAACTAACCTTTACACATACTTATTGAACTCTATGGAAAGTCTGGTCCATAGACATGAAGACATAGCCATAGCCTCCATATCTGTGGTGTGATCACGAGATAGATGAATATTTCTCTGTATGGTCCGGAAAAACGTGAAGGGAGCTCAATTTATGTGATTACTAGATCAGGGACGAATCCATAAAAATAGGGTCATTTCTCGAATTTGTGTACGTTTATAAGGAATTATTTCATTTTAAAATGATTGAAGATTCTCATAATGACATAAGATGAACTTCATCTGCATTCTTCATGCTAATTTCGAATAGTTTTGTGAATCGGCGAGTATATAACTTGGAAACTGTTTGAAATAGAATCTAGTATGAAGTAATACTTAAGATTATCTGTCATAATTATAGAGAACTATCATGATCACAAGGACGAATATCCGTCGATAAATCAAAAAACATTCCCCCTTGAACAGAGCTACGGTTAATCATCCAATCAACCAAAACACCTACACCGAAGAAGCGGATCCAAGGAGAATGACTACAGCTGTTTCACAGTTGTTACTGATGGTCAGGTCAACTTACCTTGAATAAAACTGCAGAGGGAATTAGAGATGTGTTGTGATTTCAGTACCTGTGATTTTAGCCCTGTGACTGGCCTCTCAACGGAGCTACCAGTTCCGAATCCTCCCAATTCGACGTGATTTTCGGTCACAGGGCCAGCCGGCGGAGCGGTCGGTTCCTCGACTCGATTCAAATCACTTCACAGTTAACACAGGCATTGGGGAAAAGACGTTCACGGACGGCGTTGACTGATTCCGATTCCAGATTCACGTACCGTTCTTTCTTGTTGCTCTCGGTTCGTTGTCTCGTTCACGACATGGCATTGGGGAAGTAATTCGGAGTATTCTACTTGATCGGAACTCAGTTTTAGAATGGATGGATGGGATGTTTAAGTTTAGTTGAGAAGTTTATTGGTATTGTATTCTTGTTACGGATACGAGGTCTCTGATAATTACTGGTTGTGAAGTATTTAATTAAGAAATAAACCTGGTTTATTGTTTGAATTTCAAAAAGGAATCACATTTATTATTTGTGATTTCGAATAATAACTATGTAATCAATCCTATTTCATCAATTGCAAATGGAATGTGTGTAAATGTTTCTTATTATTATTTCATATTAGATTTTAATCACATTTTATACATTAGGAATGGCAAATAAAAATGAAAAGGAATTCGGGATTTAATGTTGCAAACAAGTATACTTCAAAAAAAATCACAATTTATTTATTGTGGGAAATTAGTGAATTAAAAATGAATTTTCGGCAAAATACTCCTACTTCTCATAAGTACTTTTTCTAGGTTCATCAAAGATGTCAAGCTTCTCGCATATTCGTATTTAAAATCTTGAGAGTAACATATAAAATGAACATAGAAGTTGTATTCGAAATTGAAAATGATGTGAAAAATTTTCTGAATTAATTTCTACCATACTTTCGGCGAGCATATTCAATAATTATCATTTTCCTGAAACTTGAAACGAAAAAAACACTTTTATTTAATTTGTAATAGTACTGTTTCAGATATTGGGAGTGAAAACAAAAAAAAATCTAATAAAATGAAGCAAAATTCTCCCAAAATAAGCTTTTAATCGATACTTGAAGGAATTTTTTTGATTTTTTTTTAAATGATACATTTGAATGAAATTGTTATAGATATAGGATAAATTAATTCAATTTGAAGTTAATATTTCCGTTAACTATGCTTATTGTATGTTCAAACATTGAAACTATAGTTTCCATATCAATATACACATATTCAGCCTTTCCATATTACCAATAATTTCTTCATGAAAAGACTTCGACTGTACAGAAATCTCGCCGTTTGTTTCAACTCCGAAGTTGCAACAGAAGCAGGTACCAAATCATAGGCCGGATACCATCTCAGCTCTAGTTCCGACGTCCTAACTCCTTAAAACGTTCCGACTCCGCCGGAATCGCAATAGATCATGCGTACTCAGCCCAGTCCCGACCTGTGATTTGGCCCTGTGATATCTCCGGAACTGTCACAGTGAGTCACAGCTCCGGAGTAAATCCTGTCACAACAGATAACTGATTATTTTTATTTTCATCACATAATTCTCTCACAATATAAAAATATAAATAAAATAAATTCAAATTAAAAGATAATAATATTCACAGCCGTCGTTGATTCTTGTAACTTCTGCATCTCCTTACTAGCTCAAACTTTCTGTATCTCATGCAGTGCCACTGTGGTACTTGTGTCATCAGTTCAACAGCCTGAAAGTGAAAAGTGGAAAAAAATTAAATGAAGCCAGAGAATAGGATTGCTTCATATACTTGAATCATTTATTACGTTCATTGTTGGATCGGAAAATAACAGAACTGTTCTTAGGGTTTCTGAAAAAAAAGTTAATTACGGAATTTGATTGATGAACAATCGATCTTTCTGTCACCAGAGCGACAATCAATGTTCTATGGAAACATATTATTATTATTATTATTATTATAATTACAATAAGAGTAGAGGTATTAAACCTATAAAGTCAAACTAAAATAACATTCAAACGAAATATGTGCTTCAGCTATGAAAAAGATTATGAAAAAAAAAAAAAAATATGAAGTAAAATGTGGAGAAGTGTCGTTCGATCACCGTCGAGTAAGCCAGGAGTCGTAACCATTCTTGAAGGCGTTAGTGGAAGAAACATTGACCAGGTCTCCAGGCAGACTGTTCCAAAGATGAAAAGTTCTATTTGTTATAAATTGCTGCCTCTGGTTTGTTCAGAAATCCTCTCTTCGGAGTTTTAATGCATGGCCTCTGAGATTATTCACATTTATGGAGTAGAGATGTCTTATATCTTTGCCAAAATGGTCATGAAGGGCGTGGAATGTAAATATCATGTCCCCTCTTGTTCTTCTCTTCTCAAAGGAAGGTAAATTAAAGATTTCTCTCCTCGTACGAAGGACGGATGAAACCGTACGGAAGTCGAGTAACCCATCTCTGAACTGACTCCAGAAGAACCTCGTCAGCTCGAGACGAGGGCCACCATACAGGTCCCGCGTACTCCAGGATCGGACGCACATAGCACCTGTAAAGCAAACTGAATGTCCTCGTGTAGCAGCCTTGGAAAGACTTATGTATGCGAAAAGCCATTTGCTTTGCTCTGTTGGTTATACTAGATATATGTTTGGACCAAGATAGGTCCCCTGTGACAGTTACGCCAAGATCACAATGATGGGAAACGGATGACAGAGTTATACCATCTATCTTATAATCTAGGTGAGGGTTGCCCCTTCCAATATGGAGAACGGAGCATTTATCGATGTTTAAGGGTAGCAGTCAAGTAGAACACCACTCATTTAACGCGTTTAAATCATCCTGGAGGGTTGTATGGTTTGAAAGAGGATTATTATATAGCTTAGTGTCATCAGCAAAAAGCAAAGAAGTCGATTTCAAAATACGTGGCAAGTCTGAAGTGTATAACAAGAAAAGTAACGGCCCCAAGACCGACCCCTGAGGCACACCCGAGGTCACTGACTTATCTGTAGAAGAGAGAGCATCACCCACTCTTACGCGAAAAGTTCTACCTGATAGAAATGCCGAAATCCAATTCAGAAGCTTTCCCCTGATACCCAAATGCTCCAACTTTGAGAGAAGTCTTCTGTGCGGGACCCGATCGAAAGCCCTAGAGAAATCGAGGTATAGTACGTCCACTGGGATACCTCTGTCAAAAGCCCTAGTCCAATCAGACAAACAGGATAACAGGTTTGTTATAGTGGAGCGACCTGGGACGAAGCCATGTTGTTCTGGCGGAATTAGAGAATGTGTCAACGAAAACTCCATGATTTGATCACATATTATCCTCTCCAAAACCTTGGCGACAGAAGATACCAGGCTGATTGGGCGATAGTTCTTTGGTGATAACTTGTCACCCTTTTTGAAGATGGGGGTTACGGTGGCAAATAGCCAATCGGAGGGCAGACAAGAGTCGGAAAAAGACTTGGAAAAAATAATAGATAAAGGGGACTCGTGTGGTAACAACGTCACGACCCGGAGAAGAGTCGGGTTTTAACCTCGATAGGTATTTCTCGACAACCTCTTCGTCAATAGAAATATTGGAGATACTTTGCGAACAACGTTCTGTCGAACAGGTTGAAATGGGACCCGGTGGCTCAGACGTGAATGCCGCAGAGAAAACCTCAGCGAGAACATTCATTCATAGCATTGAGCAATCTTTTGCTTTATAATCCATAGACCATACTTAGTAATTTTTTCATTGTAGATTGTTGTCTTTTCTATGTTCTATGGATCTTAAAGTAAAAAAATATTGTTCTATGCTATGGATATGTTACCATAGAACATTGACTGTCGTTCTAGTGATAGGAAGATCGCTTTTTCATAAATCAAATTCCGTGATTAACCTTTTTTTCAGGAACCAACCGAATATTCCAAAACCGGCAACCGAATTAACAAAGCTGATTTGCGGAACATATCATCCTATATAAACTTGATATTATTGGCATGAAATCAGGAATCCCAACTCAAATTTCAGCCAATCGGAGATGATAGATAATATCAACAAAAACCTATTTTTGGAAGGAACTATCATGTATGAGGAGTCGAGGCACCGTTTCCGAATATTTATAAATAACGCGAACCTAATCATGTCGATTTTGTTCTGAAACTCCCCTTCCCCAGTGAAAGTAAATTTGACGAAATTTGTGGGTTGGCAACTTGGACCGAAGTCGTCTATCGAATGGATATGCAATTTAGAAAATATTGAAAAAATGAAATTTCAAATGAATATTTGCAAGGAATTATTGGGTAGATTTCATCCATTTCCGAAATCAAGCACATTATGAAGCTCCTAACGAGCACTGAGATATCGAGTCTCTCAGTTGTTCCTTCCGTAAGCTATTGTGTTCACGAAGTCTTTTGCGTTGGATATGAACACCATATTCTTTTTGAAAGAGAAAAACTTCCTTTATATCATTGGTAGAACATAACGGAGCACTTACCTCCATAAAGAGAATGATCTACCCCCAAAACCTTCTATGAAATCAGTTTTCACCGGCCTCCAGAATGTCTCAACAATTCTTCTATGAGGGAGTTACAATAAATATAAGATCATGCTTACTGTTTACTTTCTTATCTTCATGTCCCTTTTGCTTGACGTGTTCATTACGAAAAACCCTAAATAAACGAGGAATATTTTTTTTTCAAAATGATGAACACTTTCTCAGCACCTTTGAAAATTCTGTATAATTATTCGGTTATACAAACATGCCTGAATAAACAAATTCCAGAAACTGTTCTGAATAGCTGAATGAACGAACAACTTCATAATCTCAAATTAATGACGTTTTCTAAAATCAACTGTTCATTTATCATTCAATACTACCTTCTTCTTCTTGCCCAACGATGTTAATTCAGACGTATTGAAATAGGTATTTCTTCAAAGAACGCATGTCAATTCACAATATTCGAAAATATAATCAAGGAAATACCAGAATAGACTATCACAATCTATTAGTATGAGGATATACTTTCCACTGAGAGATAAACCCAACTAAATTTTCCAAAATCAGAATTCCTCACAGCACCTGTAGATTTATCAAGATTAAGAGTCATTATTTATCTCATTAGAACACCAAGATATGCACAATCGAAATTCAAAACAGTAAAATCTTCCAAGCACGTATAGTATATTACTGAAAATGAGCAGAAATCCCTACTTGTCCCAAACAAGTCAGATAAAACAACTCGAACATAGTTTATATTCCTGTACAGACTTTTTTTTCAATCATTCCTCGATCTTATAAAATCTAATGCATATCGTGAGGCAATAATCATTACCACTATCGGCAAATGATGTGTGACTGAATTGCATATATCTTTAGAGTACCTATATCTCCGAGTGCACACATAAGAAGCTTTTCGGCTGGAAAGCTCCTGTTTGGTGTTAGTGAAAATCGGTTTTTAGTGAAGGAAGGTTTTGAGTACTTTCAGAAAATGAAAACTGACTTCAATACCTTTTTGCTGATCAGTTTAGCCGCTGCGGCCATAATTGGCCAAGGATTCAATACTTATTTTCCCAGTCCAGAATTATCAACTGCAAGTCAGGTAAGAGAGGTTTATCAACCCTTGATATACAGGGTGATCTTGAACCGGATAAAAGTTTTTTCTCCGAGCTTCTCGATTTTTCAAGATATTCAACTGAAATTATGGAAATCATTACGATTTGATGTTTTCATCATGTGACATGTTGGTTGGAAATCTACAGAGTGATATTTTCAGGAAAATTTCCTCTTTTCTCTCCTGGAATTTCTGTGAGCGCTTTTGGTGGGAAATGACGAAAAATTCAATAAATTTTCATAACTGTGATTGCTTTGAGAGAAATAATGTTCCTCAATTCCCTCTTAGTCGTCAGAAAATTAAAAATTTTCTTCAACCCACATGATATGTTTTTTGAAAGGTAGTGATCGAAATTGTTATGAGAAACGAAATTTTCATCTATGAGTGAGAGAATGCTTCGTATATGTTATTATCAAAACTGCAGAGCATACGAAATCATTTAACAACACCAAAAAGTTTTTAAATTGAAATTTTCTTCTATTTTTCAAACTACACGAAAGAATTCTGTAGGGAAAAAGGTAGCATTGCATTCGAAAAAAAACACCCTATAGATAATATATCTGCTATATTTCATAGTTGTGTATCGTGAGAAATTCAGATACTACTGAAGAAAAACCCCGAAGAAAAAAAAGAAAATATAACGTGAATTCAATAATTCCAAAAACCTGGCGAATGTTGAAGAAATTTTTTCTCTGTTAACACTGGAAATATTTCACGTATATAAACACGGTTGGAAGATTCAGTTATGCTATTTTCTTGTACAGAAATCAAGAATTGAGTGTCGAAATTTTACTGAAAAATAATGGATAGAGTAGTCCGTTACTTCGTGATTGTTCATTCGAAAAAAAATGAAAGTACTCGTATAACCCTGCAGTAAAACTTCTAAACGAACAGACAAACCTATGGAATTCCCTACTTTTCGAAATTCTCAAGAAATAAGTCTACAGAAGACATTTAAATACCTCGTTGCACAGCTTGAAAAACTCCAGTATGAAAATGTAGTACCTATATTAGTACTACAAAACCTGTGTCACCTTGAAAAAACTAACTCAATTTACAAAGTTCTTGGGAATCTATGTGAACGATACACTGGATTTTCACTCACATATACGTCGAAAATGGTGGATAGCTTCTGATAAATTTTTGATTCCAAATTATCAGGGTTACAATCAGAAAATGCAGATTTCAATTCTACATAGCACTTCCTGATACTTTGTCTCTGCTTCTTCAAAACTACCTTCTGCATTTTCGAAGCGTGATGATTATGTAAAGATTGAGAGTAGAAATTGGCATTGGCCTTTGGCAACATCGCTGCGAATTATTTTGACATTTCCGATATTTCACGAGTGCCAACCTGCGTCAGTTTTAAGTAAAAAAAACTTGATAGGCCGAAATCATGGCCAACTAGGATAGTTTATAAAAGAGATAAACATGAAAAGATTTCCTCCTTAACACTTTTAAGCTAAGTTCTTGCCGAGAAGGCGATTGATGTGAGATTTTTCATGTTGTACTAGCCACAAAGGCACCTCTTGAGGCAGTATAAAATCAGCTGCTATTGTCCACCTCTTTTGAATGCTTCACAATCAATTGATTCATTACCTTGAAGCACCTTGACTTTTCTATTTCCCAATGTTTTCGATAATGTACAAGAATTTATCAAATCTACTGCAACATTCGTAAAATCTCGACACAAAAAAATCTTGTTTTTTCTTAGAAAAAAAAATTTCAAAATGCTTATGTTTTGTTTATATTGAATCAATTACAGATAGAATTCATACGAGGTTTTGGTTACCCAGTTGAACTTCATGAAGTGACCACCGAAGATGGTTACATGTTGACCATGATGCGAATTCCACATAGCAGAAGAAATAACCAGACGAACAGCAAACCTATTTTACTAATGCATGGTCTTCTCGGGCAAGCAGAAAATTACTTATTGAACGCAATGAACAACGCTAGCTTGGCTTTCGTATTGGCTGACAACGACTACGATGTATGGCTAGCTAACAGTAGAGGAAACACTTACGGAAGAAAACACAAATATTTAGATGTTAATAGTGCACAATTTTGGAATTTTAGGTGAGAATAGTGAACCATGTTCAGTGATATATCCATGCCCTAATTCTATATCTAGAACGGTCCGAAAATATTCTTGAATGTTACAAGGTTCAGTCATGAATACTAGCGAAGTTTCAACATTTTATAGTTGTCCAGAAATTGTATCAGACGGATAATTCTATAGTTTAGTTTATATGTTTCAATGAAGTCTAAACTTTAGTCATCAAATTTGTTTCGACCAAGAAGGGTTTACAGTTAAACTATCAGATTAGGGATCTCATGAACTCGAATCATGTAAAATTTTTCAAAATCGAAGCAAATTTGGTATCATCTTTAGGTTGCAGACGAGTCAATCTTATGGTCAAAAGAATTAACGTTTTGAGCTTCCTTCAGATAAGGGTACCTCAGCTCTTTCTTATACTCACCAAAACAATAAACACTCTCTGTCTTACTTTAATGACCAATATTTTCTTCAGTTTCCACGAAATTGGATACTACGATTTGCCAGCCAAAATTGACTATATACTGCAGAAGACAGGTGAACAACAGATTGAATACATTGGACACTCGCAAGGTGGAATGGTATATTACGTCATGTCCTCCTTGAGGCCGGAATACCAACATAAGATTAGGTTGGCATCACTTATGGCTCCTGGAGGATATGAGAAATATTTCGTGAATCCATGGCTTACTCCGATGACTCTGATTCCAGACGAATTATATGTGAGTAAATCTGTTTATCTCATTGTTGGTAGGGTGAAGATTAATATATCTATGTAACTTCTTTTGAGAAGAGACTCACAAATCTTAACAGAATGAGATGCAGAAAACTTTAAGCGATGTGTATGACGTTCGTCCAATTTTTATTGAGAGAGTCAAGTCTGCGGTTTTGTAGGATTCTTCAGCCCGATGGCTACTCGAAAACGCTGGGTTCATGGGGTTTCCATACAACTTACTCTTTATTATTGAACAGTTATCAAGAGAAAATATAGCATATAATAAATCAATTCCTATCTTTGTCAGATGTTGGACGTTATCGTCTTGTGGAAAAACCACCGAGAGTGTACTAGGTCGTGACGAACGTATTAAACTGCAACGACCTGAAACGACGAAAGGATGAACGTCATGCACTTCGAAGTTTTCTGCATTCGAAGGTAGGATTCGCAAGATGTCCCTGGGAGATGGTGCGCTGTAAGTTGTTATACTGCAGTATTCCATCCGACAGGTTATAAGTATCTAGATTCCTATGCGGTTTATCCGGATTCCGCGGTAAGATGGTCTGACGATCAGTAAGAACTGTGAAACAGCTGTAACCATTCACCTTGGACGCCACTTAACGGTGTAGATGTTTTGGTTGATTCGATTATTAGCTCTGATAAAGATGGAATGTTTATTGATTAATCGACAGATATTCTTCCGTGTGGTTATGTTAGCTTATAATATATAATTTTTTTTAGGCCCTCTCCCAGCAAATTCAAATATATGATTTTCCCCCGAGAGGAATTTTTATGATTTTACCAGAGTTGTGTAAAAACCCACTATTTCGAGAATTATGTGTTTTGAGCAATAACCTGTTGTTTGGGAATTCAGGAGAATTGAACGAGGTGAGTTGGAACCCATCGAAATTATATATCTTTCTTTATTGCAATGAAATTATTTAAATAGATTTATTAATTATTCAACTGCTTTTGAGAAATTAATAGTTATAATAATGAACAACGTGAGTTATAATAACTTACTATAATAACACACTGTAATAAATCGAAAAAGAAAGAAGAGATCCGCCGATGCTGAGGGTTTTCGGCTCAGACCGAGGTTATTTAAGTCTTCGCAAATGAACTAAAAGGTACGGAAAATACGAAGAAAACGTTGGCAACTTTTTGATATTATTTCTCGAATCTTAAAATCAATTCTGAAAATCATCGAAAAATCAGTATTTATTTTTCTAGTCATAGATAATAAAGTAAAGTATTTAACTCGCGGTAATGATAATAACTCACTTGATGAACTGCATCTGCTTGAGTTATGACCTACATATTTATCGCTCGTTGGATTATTCTAGTGGATCCAATTCTCAAAATCGCGATACATGATTCAAATTTTTCTGCTACATATTGTTCCCACTTATTATAACATGTAACTTATGGCAGTCGACCGTCTCACTCTTCAATTTGCGTATAGTCATTTTACTGATGCTTTCATGGTACAAAACATATAAACCTTTATTCTATCGTAAGGCATCAGATTTGATGCCTTACGATTGAACGAAGTCAGAAAACAATGATTAATTATTAATTTATAGTTCACAGAACTAATGAAAATAAAAGAACTGAAAAAAAAAAGAAATCAATAATTCCAGAATAATATCGCTGTACATTTTCAAACGATTGTGTCTCTGATAAGAAATGTTAAATTGTTTCGATTAATTTGACAAAGGATTCAATGGTTCTATCTAGAAATTCATAAAGCCTTTGTGGTTAACGGATTAAGTGACGCCATAATTGAAAAAACAGATAAATAATCATTCTTGAGAGAAAAAAAATCCAGAAATTTATATTCAATAATATGGTCTCCTTTCAGTAACCTGTATATACTAATAAAATCTTCATTTCAGGTTATGATGCCCGATATATCAAAATATGTTTCGAGTTCCTCAGTTAAGCAACTTCTTCATTTTGCACAAATTATAGCATCAGGTCAGTAACAAATTTGTATTCATTGAACATTGTAATGAGCAATTATGCTCAAAAAAAAATTTTGCTTCGAGAGATTCTCAAGTACCTGATGTTAATGAAATAAATAATGTTTTTACAGGACACTTCAGACCTTGGGACTATGGAACAGAAAAAAACATGATGATTTATGGAAGACAAACACCCCCTGATTACAATATCTCCAGTATAAATGTCCCAACGGCATTTTACTATAGTTTAGGAGATAATTTATCTGACCATAAGGTATAAATCTCTTGATAACTTCACACTTCGAACCATTCACAAAAAAACATCCACATTTCCGAATGAAATAAGCCTTATAGATGCATGTTTTGTTATACCTACTTATGTAATTTTTATGTTCTAGGATATTGACGCAGTATGTGAAGACTTACAGAACTGCGTACAAAAATTCCTCATGCCCAATGAAAAGTGGAATCACCTAGACTTCCTTTTCGCAAAAAACGCGAAAAAAGAACTATATGATCCACTCATCGAATTTTCCGAAAGATTTGTCGATTAATTTACTACATACGTGAATTATTTGTAAGAATTCATCTTGTTGTACATAGAAACTAATTTATTTCGTAGTTATAGTGAATGTGATATTATAATGATAATTATTATTGTGATTGAAGTATATTACTTTTATGTTCTGGAATAGCGTGACACATGCGAAATATTTTTGTATGGATTGAATGTTTCCAAAATAAACGTTTTTGTTTCGAGAGATTTTTGATTGATTGAATCATTCCATATCCAGACTCATCAAGAAGAAAGATATTCGTGTTTTTATTCTTTTCATGACACAATATATTTCAGAAGTTCTTCAGTTGATTCCCGGTTTTTTCCCAAATTTTAAATATACAAATCTGAATCTTTGGGAGATGATTTTTCAATATAAGGGTCCTGAAGTATTCTTCGTACAGCTGATAATCTGAAGAATCATCGCTTGGAGGACTGGACCTGGTCGAAAGACTTGTAAAACTATATGGACCTGGCTTAGAGGGAGATGAGGACCTGCGGACACACAGGTGGAACTAGATCTGGCAAAACCATAAAATACTATACATCAGTTTGAAACCATAGACATATTGAAGACAATTAGTCTATGTTCGAAATGCATTTTTTTAAAAAGTTATATTTGCGTTTTCGGAAAAATATCAAAGCGTATTTATGTTAATCCATTTCGAATTAGATTATGAATACTGTATAGGAGATGTGTTTTCGCAAGCTTTTCGAATAGAGTTTCAGTTTTTTCATTTTGAAAGATATGATTTGGTGCTATTTGCGATATTATCGCACAGAAAACATTATTAAATTTCACTGGACTTGAAACACTGATCTTCAACTTGATGTTCATGCAATATCCAATTTCATTCCAATATAAGATTACACAGAATTCCATCCTCGCCAATTCTCATAATGAAAACTACATAATTATCCTTTCATAGTATTTATGAATGAATTTTATGAAATCAATCAACTAACCTAAACACATTAATTGAACTCTATGGAAAGTCTGGTCCATAGACATGAATAAGACATAGCCATAGCATCTGTGGTGTGATCACGAAATAGCATAGACCTAATATAAGTATATTAGTTCCAGGCGAAATAGATGAATATTTTTGCGTATTCTATGGTCCGGATAAACGTTAACGAATTTATTCAAAACGGCGCATTTGAGGAGAAATTATAAGAAATAATTAAGTATTTAGAAATGATTAAAGATTATTTTAATGATATATAAGATAAACTTATTTATCTGCATTCTTCATGCTAATTTCTATAACTCGAAAGCTGTTTGAAGTAGAATGAAATGTGAAGTGTTATCATTGTATAAAGACATTGTCTTTATACAATGGTGTTACTCAAGAATATCTGTCATAATTATAGAAAACTTCACACCGGAATTCATCTCATTCGGAGTAACCATATCAAAGTTACAAGAAAACTGATTTTTTCGTAAATTCAAACATCCTGTATCTTTCTACTGGAGCCGAATCTGGATAAATGATGAATGAAAAATGTGTTTCATTTGATGAGAGGTATGGTTAAAATTAATGTACAACTTAAAGACTCAACCTGTATAGAATTAAAACATGCAATGGAATGAACGTCTTTAGGTACATACGACGCTGAATATTGCTAGATTTTTTGTCGAATATAAAAGATGAAGAATATTTTACGTATTTCGTTTTGTAACATCATCTATCGGTTAGTGAAAGAAAATAATAACTGATTAATTTTATTTCCATCATATAATTCTCTCACAATATAAAAATATAAATAAATTAAATTAAAATTAAAAGATAATAATATTCACAGCCGTCGTTGATTCTTGTAACTTCTGCATCTCCTTACTAGCTCAAACTTTCTGTATCTCATGCAGTGCCACTGTGGTACTTGTGTCATTAGTTCAACAGCCTGAAAATGAAAAGTGGATGAAAATTAGATAAATCTAGAGAATAGGATTGTTTCAATTACTTGAATCATTTATTAATTTCATTTTTGGATCGAAAAATAACAGGGCTGTGCTTGGGGTTCCTGAAAAAAAGTTAATTACGGAATTGATTGATGAACAATCGATCTTTCTGTCACCAGAGCGACAATCAATGTTCTATGGTAGCATATTCATAGCATTGAACAATCTTTCACTTTATAATCCATAGACCATACTTAGTAATTTTTTCATTGTAGATTGTTGTCTCTTCTATGTTCTATGGATCATAAAGTAAATAAAGATTGTTCTATGTATATGTTACCATAGAACATTGACTGTCGTTCTGGTGACAGGAAGATCGCTTTTTGTTGAATCAAATTCCGTGATTAACCTTTTTTCAGGAACCAACCGAATATTCCAAAACCGGCAAACGAATTAACAAAGTTGATTTGCGGGGCTTATCCTATATATACTTGATACTACTGGCATGAAATCAGGAATCCCAACTTAAAGTTTAGCCAATCGGAGATGATATCGACAGAAACCTGTATTTGGAAGGAATTATCTTGTATGAGGAGTCGAGGCACCGTTTATGAATATTCATAAATAACGCGAACCTTATCATGTCGAATTTGTTCAGAATTACCCCTTTCTCAGTGATAATAAATTTGGACGAAATTTGTGGGTTGGCAACTTGGACCGATGTCGTTCATTGATGATGTTCGGTGATCATCTACATTCTAGAAACTAAACGAAATAGTGTTCAATATTCACAGATCCATGAAGGAAATTGTATATACTATAATAAGTGAATAAGAAACTCATCGCTATATTATTAATCGATAGCCTTCACCAGTAGTATCTAAAGAAAAATGCTGAAGACTTTCTCTGGCACATAAAATAGTTATTTTTTACTATGAACAGAGTACTGCAACAACTGATGTTACCCACTGTTTCCCCTCTGGAAACTGAGTTATGTTTTCGTGGGTATAGCCTGAGTACCTGTTAATTCTTTTTATAATCTTATATAACTCACCGTTTCTGAGTTTCCAACAGGTGCACATTTCGACTGAGCCATGAACATCATGAGAACAAAAACAGTGACGCATAAACAGAAACTCCACATCGTTTTATAAATTTTTCAAATTGAATTTAATGAACTCTGAACTTTGGCAAGAAACTTCTTGTCAGGCGAATGCAGAATGCAACTAAATTGATTGATGCCATCCTCTGATCTTTATATGCATTTCTTTAAGTGGTCTGTGATGACTGAGACCTACTTTCTGGTGTGATTGTTCGGAAAATTAACACATAACCTAGTTTCCAAACCTGGAAATTGAATTAGACCGATTTTGATCCTGGTCCTGGATGATAGACATAATGTCTATATTGTCTATGGCATTATGATATTAATAATCATAATGCCATACTGAGGAATGCCTTTTTTATGTCAAGGACATCATACAGTCCTCTTTAACGTGAATGGATGGTAGTTAAATCTGACGATTATCGAATATCTAAGCGAACAAATTGTTATTAATTTTTTGTGTAATATATCAAGGTGTACGTTAAACTAAATGAATTTTAAAAATTCAATAGGGAGAAATTCTACGAAAGAACTGACGTGAAGTCCTGAAATTATATCCTGATATAATTTCACCTGTTAATTCAAATTAGTAGATCAGGATTAGATATATGAAGACGAAATTCGGGATGGGTTATATCCACCTAGTGATTCCTCAGATATAGATAGATATTCGAAATTTTATTTTCCCAACATTGCCAAATATACTTTTTGATAATGAAATAAGAATGTGATACTTAAGTGAAAAATTACGACATGCAAATGTATGCAAAATTCAAGCGGAACTGACTGAAATGAATCATTTTCGAAAAATCTAGAAAAGCACCGACGTGAACAGCAGCTTTTACGCTCTTGTCCACATTGCGAAGTGGTGATATTTTAATGAAATATAAAAGTTTTCAAAAAAAATTTGTAAAAATTTTTCAAATTTTTCCATGGATAATTCTTCTCATTGACATTGTTCATCTTCCAATTAAGTTTCATTTCGACTAGATAAATATTTTTCGAGTTATTGAAAATTCAAAATTTCAAATGGCTGTAGCACAAAAACCATTCGGCAGATTTGGCCCATTAACGATCTTAACCGAGATATTCATAGGATCTTAATATCCTAACCTGACAATTTTAGGACTCTATAGGTCTTTCTTTTCGAGAGTTACAGCGCACACAGGCGGGCGGACAGAATCAATTTTGACCACGGATTCTTCATCAGTGAGTCCAACCTAGTCGTTTGAGACCAATTTCGGTTCAAAATTCGAAAATTACAGACATCGTGACGAAATGATAACGCGCTGTTCCCCAGAACAAGCGCGTAAAAATGTCTTCAATATTCTAGTGATCAAATAAACCTAACGAAATTTAGCATAAGTCTCCGTATCAACAATCTAGCAAACATTTGACCACCCCAATTTCAAATTCCATTGGATCGGCAAATTACTAAAAAATTACAAATCCAAGTTAGGAATCGAACCTGAGTCTTCTGGGTAGATATACACAAATATTTCTTAGATATTTCATTTCCACAATAATCACGAAAATACTTTCCCTATCGTGCTGAAATCGTGCGCTTTGTTGAAAAATAGAGACTTGAAGAACCATCCAAAATTTGAACGAAACAAAATAACGAAATGTTGAATAAGATTATCGCGCTTCAAAATTTTAGATTCCACCAAATTTCAATGCGATCGATCTGAATTTTTTTTCATTGAAGAAATTTGTCCATCAACGAGGCCCGCCATCGATATTCAGGCTTCAAAACCAACCATAGAATGTCAAGAAATTAGGTATTTTCCTTCGAGAGTAAAAGCACATACTGCCTCTGTCAGATAGGAAAATTCAATGTAACAAAGAATTTTTCATCAGTGAATCCTAAGTAAGAAAACCAAGTAATAAAAAACGCGTGAAACCTGCATAATTTGGAAACTACAGAAAATTTTACTGGATACACAGAGACAGAGCTGAGTTGATTCATTATCTCCTATCTCTGGATTTTCGCTCGGCATTATTGTTTGGGAAATCGTCTCCAATATCCAGATTTTTTACGGAAAAGTTTCAAATATAAGTGGCTTAAACTCTGTTCGAAACCTTAGTAAATTTGTATGCCTTTGCCATTTTACAGTAAAAGGGGCATATGAATGAGAAAAGTGCTGGTGGCTTCACCTAAATGACATGCGCCAAATCGAACGATTTTTAAAGAAACTGACGGAAATAATTGCCATGTTATTTACAAAAATGAACATTGTGGGTTTATGAACATATAAATCAATGATTTAATAATACATATATTATTTAGATCATTGTATAAAATACATCGCAATGCATAAAAGAATGTTTCCATTCCTCTTCCACCGAGATTTTTCAGTGACAAATGACATCTGACAGAAGCAAACTGAATGACGTAACAACAAACGCTATAAACTAAAAAATAATTACAAATGGCCGCTATCAGTGTTCTATTTATGTTGAGATGAAATTGGCTTATACTTCTCATTTATATGACTAGGCTATTGTATTATTGTATTTCAAGAAGGTTTGCTCAAATGAATTAGAGAATTTTATCGAGGTGAGTGGTAATATTCGATTTTTGGTTCGGCTTTATTTGTGAATGCATGGTTACATTCAATTTGGTTGTACAAATAGGGCCATGTTATTACAATCATTATGTGCATTGCCGCAAGTAATACTGTTACATATAGATTGTTTGGTTCCATTTTGATTTTTTAGGTTCAACAAGTAATGGACACACCAGAGAATAGTACACAAGTAACAATTGATGAAAGCTATAGTAATGTATCATTAGAAAACAAGGACACCAAATCTGATTTCGTGATTCAGGACTACAATGTAATTCCGAATTCTACATCCTATGATCACACTGAAAATCTACTAAGTAGTCCCCTTCAAACAACAGTAGGATTTGATAATCAGCTGTTAAAGAACAAGGAGATGGCTGATAGATATCAAAGTAATGATAAACTTGAAACAGCTGAATCGACTGTTAATGAAGAAGATTCTGGCGATGTTCTGAGTCATCACCAAGAAATTGTTGAAGAAATCCCCTTAGAACAAGGAAGTTTAGAACTTGAAGAAATTTCCATTCACAGTGAAAATGTAGAACAAGTGATAGTGACGACTTTGAATGAAGTTATTGCTTGTGAAAATGACTCGGTGGTGACTACCACTTGTACCATGCAGTTAGCTCCTGCTGATATCAAAAGTGAAACACTACATGAATCTTCCCATCCTGATATAAATGTGAAAACTGAACAAAGAATTTCAATTAAATCAGAAGACATTGCTGATTCTAATAATTTACACCAATCAATGCCCCCTTTCATTAGCGAAGTGGACGAGTCAGTAAGTTTGCCCCCAGCTGAACCTTTAATTTTAGAAGAAAATATTCCCCATCAGACGGTTACAGAGGAAGTTTCTGAAAACATTGAGGAAATCGTTACTGAAAACATGTCCCTGAATGAAATTATCACAGAAGATTCTGCACAGAATGAAATTGTGACGGAAAACTCTATAGGTAGTGAAATTATCACTGATAATTCAATCGAAAGTGAAAATATTTCGGAGAATGAAATTGTAACTGAAAATTCAATTCCTAATGAAGAAGTCATACCTCTGAATGAAATTGATACAGAGAGTGTAACCTTGAATGAAATCGAAATGGCTGGCGAACCACAAACAGAAATAATAACATCAAGTGAATCCAATTTTCAATATACTGTTTTACCACCTGGAGAGAATTCAGTTTATCAAGAAGATGGAACATTAGTGGTAGAGTACCCATTGGATACAGCCGAAATAAGTCGAAATGAAACCGTTAATGCAAATGAACTTATTGCAAATCCTAAACTAGAACCAGTTGAAGATGCCCCTAGTGAAGAAATTGTTGAA
The DNA here is from genome assembly GCA_958510865.1 of Myrrha octodecimguttata. Lineage (NCBI taxonomy): Eukaryota > Metazoa > Arthropoda > Insecta > Coleoptera > Coccinellidae > Myrrha > Myrrha octodecimguttata. Next base: position 81,509,663 of record OY294056.1, read on the forward strand.
GAAGAAAATCTTCCCAAAGATGAGGAAAATAGCCTAGAGATGGTAGAAACTGTCTCAGAGGATGAAAGTCCAGTAGCTGAAGTGGGGACTTCTTCCGAACTTCAAGATGATAAAAATGTTAAAAAAGCTGCTGAAAAACCTCAGCCAAAACAACGAGGACGTAAAAATACAGGAGGTATCCCACCTCACATAATCGGCCATACTATAGATAAGCCTGTGCAAGATGTTCCTAATGGAAAAGGCTTAAAGCCTAGACTAGGGGTTAAAATTCCTTACCGAAAATTAGCAAGTCAGATAGTTTCCACTTCTGAATTAGAAAACCACATAGTGGAACGAGCTAGAATGAAAGAGGAAGCACGATATGAAAGTGAAAAAACTAACATATTCACCAAGAAACTGACGCATAGGTTAGCACAGAGTCTATCTGGTTTGACTAAGAAAGAGCCTGTCAAGAAAAGTGGTGAGTCTGAAAAAACTACTGAGGATGACATTCATATTATCGAGAACATACTAGCGGTTATTCCATCAAATGAGGGTTCAACTGAGTTGCAACCCACAAATCCTATTGAATTTGAGCAAATCGCGAACGAAGAGACAGTTGTCTCAGAAAGTACATTGGAAAAGGTAAGTGAAACGGATGTACCTACCAAGGAATCTATCGAGAATGCTGAAATTATTTTCGCTGACAATGCGAACAATTCGACAAATATAGAGAGCAATTCAGACCTCATAGCAATTCTTGAGGGCGACGGAGATGAGACATCGTCATTAATGAATGTACCGAACGTGGTAGAAATTGTGGACACTTCCGAGAATGCGTCAGAGATCAGTGCTATAGAAAAGGAGATGTCTCTCACTGAACAGAAGATTTCAAATCCTGTAACACCCCAGGTTAAAGAAAAGAAGTTCTTCAAGAGTAGAGATTCTAGGGTGTTGGACGTTTCAAAAGAGAAAAATAAAGATGCTTCATTAAAAGCAAAATCGAACATCAATATCACGTCAAATACAAAGATCATGTCGATTAAAAAAGAAGAACCAGCGAAAGCTAACATTTTTGATTCCGAAGGTACCTCGATTTCAAGGGCAGTTGCTAAAAATGTCGATTCAAAAAAACACCCAGAAAAGACCCCAGAGGTTAGAGGAAAAAGTTCAGGTAATATTAAACATTGAAATATTTCACATGTAGTGATTAGAACTTTCAAGCTTAACACATGAGATTTTTATGGCCTATGTACACATGTATAGTTCTTACCTGAGTGATTCATACCTTTAAAATGGACCTTGAATCTTTCTTGATGGAGGAATGCTTACCAAGACTTGCACTCTAATAAGTGGATGGTGTATTATTTGACAACATTGTAGAAATGTGTTAATTTTACCTACTAGATCCTTTCTTAAAAACATCTCACCTACATTATTCGTTAGATAATTCATAGTATTTGTTATCTCAATAGAAAATTATTTAGATCAATTGTAAATGTGGATTCTATACAGGGTGAGTCTTTGACCTTGCAGAATATTTTAACAGAAGATTCTTGAAGCTGAAAGAAACACATTTGTCCTCTACCATTTTTTCCGATTCGGCCTAGATAAAAAGATATAGGCATTATAAATTTTCATAATAGGCTAGCCGCCCCTGGAAACCTGAACACTGAAGTTTCTTCAAGCCTAAGATATACCATTCAAATCTTCGAAATAAGCAACTCTGTTATGAAAACAAGCGTCAACTTACTTTACATTCCAGTTGGTGAAAAAAGTTGTATTTATAGTACAATAAACAAGTTAGGTATTCCAAATTTCGTGGGCAATAAAAGTTGAATATTCTTCTTTTGGTTTCATTTTCGATAATGAGGAATTCATCTAGCTATCACTTATATTAGCTTTGAGGTTAATCTTCAATTTGTAATTATTAATTTTCTTTGTTTATTTCATTTTCTCCAAGAATTATCAGATTCAGACATAACCCATCCAAACTTTCATTTTCATAAATAAATAAAACAGATGTACCTAATTTGTCTATGAACGTACAAACGTTGCCAAATTGACGAACAGAAAGAAAGAACTCTTCAAAATCAAACACACAATATGCTTATTCTATGTATACACTTGTATAGTCTATGATTCTGAACTGAACAATGAATCTGTGATTCCATTCTCAACTTTTAGACGTGGCAACGCGGAAAAATTGAATTCTGTGAATTTTTTGAACAGAGTTGCATTCAGCCAAAGTACCCAATTCTCGGAATTTCACAGATATTTTTCATTTTTGAATTTCAGATTACTCGAAAACGGCGCATCATACGAAAAAAAACAAGGAATACTTTTACTTTCCAAAATGGTCAAAAATTCGTTGAATAGCATTCAAATTATTTTTAAAAGTTGGATTCTTTGAATTTCTGGTATTTTTATGAAATGTTATGGTCATATTAAAGAAACTGGAGGATGTGGATGAAATTTTGTAATTCAGGAACATTCATCGTATCAATAAAAAACTATATTCCAAAAATCATCTCATTCGATGAGATCGTTCGCGAGATATAATCGAAAATTATTTTTTTTTATGGATTTTCAACAGTCCGTATCTTACGAACCAAGCCGAATCGGAAAAAATGGTAAGGGAAAAAAGTGTTTCTTTTGGCTTCAGGAATCTTCTGTTAAAATATTCTGCAAGGTCAAAGACTCACCCTGTATAAGAACATTTAATTTCATATAGATTTGGATATGTTTGATTGTTTCATGAGATATCCACCATTATAAAAATGTTGCTTTATCAATCTTTATAGGAATAACATTTGAAAACATTTTTTGGACCACCCAAGATGTTTTTTTTTTTTATTATTTTGCACTTATATATAGTAAAATTATTGTCACTTATAGGGTTGTAGGTCACTTCAAATGCACGCTTTCTTGAGGAATTATCTCCTTTCTTTCAAATGTTCAAAAATATCAAGTTTCCAATATATTTGTATTCAGAGGAAATTCAGATATTTTTGCCATTCTGATCATATGAAGCATAACAACACTGAATCATTGTTGCATTGAAACAAAATCATAATCGACAGTACGGACACAAAATATCGGGACAAAACAATTGATTGAGACTAAGTCGAACTAAATTCCGTCAAAATAGAACAGTAATCGAAAAAACTCTATACCTAATTCATATACATAAAGTCAGTGGGTATGCCGTGAAAGTTTGACATATTTCACTCTATATAATCCAAAAATGTTAGGTTATAGCAATTTTCGTGTCAGATAACAACGTCGTTTTTTTACCCAAAGGTCATTGCAATAACGTATGAAGCTAAACCAAACAATATGGTCATTGATAAAAATATGTTAGAATCATAGAACTCTATATACTACCTGGAAAGGACCCGACCCTTCTTCAACTAAGCTTAAAGCGTAACAAGGGGCAACGAAACAGAGATAGCGCTAATTACGGTAACCTCTCCCTGTCACACCCATTGAAGTAAATGGTGTTGAACGGCTCAAATTTGGTTTTACTTGGAAATTCAGGTAGTTTGGGTATTACATCGTTTAGAAAGTGCAATATTTTTGAAAATGAATATCTATTTTTCTCTGATATGCCATTACTTTCTCTGCCTTCACCGCGTATGGTTTAATAAGTGAAGAATTATGTTGGTGTCAGCTGTGCATTGACGATTGACGATAGTTTTATCATTATTACAATAAATTTTAATAATAGGAACATAGGAAAATACTTCTCGAAAAGCACTGACTTGAAGTCAGGAAAATATAAGCGCTGGTTAAAATTCATTGCCATTGCGAAATATGACATACTTTTTTCCGATATTTTTGAAAATGTGTGTCGAATCGAGCTGAAATTTCGAACATTGCTGTTCAGAATTCGACTTCAAGGTCTGCGCCAAGTTTCATTGGAATCTCATTGATAGTTTCCGAAAAAAATATTTTTTTAACGATTCTTCATGCAATCAGTTAGCAAGTTTCAATCTGATCGCATCAGTACTTCTTGAGATATAGAGGAAATAAAATAATATATTTGAAATGGATATAACTTCGAAATTGTAAGCTAAATTTTGCCCATTAACGAACTTATTTTGAATTTTTTAAGTCGCTATAGCTTTTCTCGGTAGTAAGTTATCGTGGCAACGGGCGGCTGAATAGAATTCAATTTGACATTGAACTCTTCATCAGTGAGTCCAACCTGGTCGCTTGGAATCGTTTTCGGCAAAAAAACGCAAATTTACGGAGGATGATAACGCGCTGTTCCCCAGAAAAACCGCTCACTAAGTTGAAATTTCACTTGAACATGTGCGATCTTCTTCAATCCTGCCTTATTCACGAATTAGTCAGAAAAAAATTCAGGTTCTCTAATTTGAAACGAAAAATTAAAAATATTTAGAATAAATGCGACAGAGTTCCCTTAACTGCAATGAGGAAGAAAGAGATAGATACCCGTCCACTTCGCGGGTTGCATAAGCAACGAATTGGCTTCACTTGTCGCTCGAAACGGGTCCCCTCCAGGTATATAATATAGAGTTCATTGGTTAGAATAGCCAACCTCTGGCTAAATTATTTCAACCTTGACTACATTTAATCAGTGCCAACCTAGCTCAGTCCTAGTTACAAAAACTTGATAAACGCATATCCAATAGCTTTATGAAAGTGAATGGAGCTTTTTCATATAAATCGGTAAATTTTCATAGGTATTTTTTGGGATTGATATTTTTATTGGTGAAAGTATCTGAAAAAATTCCTCGCACAAGTGCATTTGTATGCATGATGTTCAAAAAATTAATTAATCAAAAAAGGGGCAATAAATCTAGATGTTCGTTTGAAACAATATTTTCTAGTAAACATATTTATAATTAAGGTAATTCTTCAATTGTACACATTTTAACAACTTCACATCAATAGATATCTTACAAAATGTGTGCGCAATGTTACAAGAGAAATATTGTGTTGTTTTGTTCGTTGTCATCCTTTCTTTATCTTAACTCGACTAAATTTTGATCCCACAAATGATGAACTGAACTGGGAAGGATACACAAATCTGGAAACTCTTATTTGCAATACATCTTTTAATTAACCACGCTGCTTGTCTTTTGCTGTTATACAGCCATACCTTTTTTCCAGGAACTGTAGTTGAAGTCGAGCCGCAACTGAAACCTGACATGGCCTTGAAGACCTACACCAGAAAACGTAAGTCTAACGATGTTAGCACACCCGAGCCAGCAAAGAAGCCGCTCATCCTGCCCCCTACATCAAATCAGCCAGACCCGAAAATCGATTGCGTTACACCTATTCCACCAAATGTATACGTAACGAAGAGTTCCAGGGTGATAAAAAAGAAGGTTATATGGGATCCAGATGAGGCGATGCCATCTGTTAGGAATCAGTCGAAGATTCTCAGCAAAATTGAGGCGATTAAGGTAAAAGATACGGATTTTTCATTTCAACACATTCGTTTTTCTTTGACGAAAAACTATGGGGTCCTAAGTTTATGGTACCCTGGACTATTACAGAGAGAAACGAATGTCTTCATTGGAAATTTAATTTCTTAATTGAGAACTACCGATCTTAAATAATTTTAGCGGTGCTTATGTCAAGAAGTACCAACAACTTTAATATTTCCAATGAAATACTTTGCAAATTGTTGAATTGTTCGATTGATTATATATGTACCAACTTCCTTCTCCCTATCCAACAGTTTTTGAGTGATTGATTAATTCACTTTTTTTTTGCTCGCAATTTGTATGGAACAGCGTTGCCCAAATGTCTGTAATTTTCGACTTTTTGGCCGAATTTGGTCTGAAACAACTAGATTGGGCCCTCTGATGAAGAATCCCATGTCAAATTCAAGTCTGTCCAGCTAGCAGTTGCCACAATATCTTTCGATCCGAACTAGCTAGCAACCTGAAACTTTCAGGGTGGTGGTTGGCAATTTACTTCACAATCGAAGCAGATTGTCAAATTATCATAATTTACGTGTTCTAAGACACTTCATGAAGAACCAATACAAAATGTGTTCAGTACTCTATTCACTTTTATAAAGCCAATCAGTAGGCTATGAAAGTTTGACACAATCCACTCCGTATAATTAAAAAATATTAGGTTAGATTTATTTCTTGTCGTCATGAGGCTGCAGCGAATAGGAAAAAGCAATAATATTTAGGGTTGTTTTCCATTTGAAGTATCAAAGTTGTTTTGGATTTGAGCGGCAACAACTCTGAGAATATTATCGATTGATAAAACTTAGTTTCCTTTCCAAGAAGACAAATTTGTTATGTTGATGTTCCTTCTTCTAATTTTGTCTCAGACGACACCCCCCACCAAAGTAACAGCAACTCAGAAACAGATTGCTGGGAAGACACCTGACAAAAAAGTTGCTGAAACCAAACAAACGGAACAGTCTAAGATTACAAGATCAGTTGAGAAGAAGGTAGGTAAGACTATCCAAGACGAGAAGGAGAAGAAAACCGGTATTGATAAGACTCCTGTGAAGAAAGTGGAAAAACTAGAAGTGGCGAAAAAAATCACTCCCAAGACTTCAGTCGCTGAAAAGACCACTCCGCAGGATAAAGTTATTATAACGTCGAGCATGAAGATATCTGCTGGTAGAAGTCCCAAGGTAGGAATTTCTCTTTTATTTTCATGTTTTAGTAATATTGTGATGTTTGTGTTTATACCTGAAAATTCTTGCTTTGTTGGGTCACTATGTTTAGGAAATCTAGAAAATTTTACACTTTCCAATTTGTCAGTGACATATTTACCCTTGAAAATGAATTTAAATACTCTAGTTATCTCTGCTCTTGAAAACTAAAAGGTATGTTTACACATACGTTAATAAAATAAAAATTACTTTCCAAATCTTTCTTCATTATTATCACCAATGTTTTGAGTTTATGCTGATCCTCCTGTAATTTTGAACTGTCGAAACTTTTCCTAACTTATTCTATGACTTTTGAGGTTAAATAAACGCTGTTAGAATATGTGTAAGGTTAATGATCGCAGTGGGAAAGTTTGAATCTTCAGAAATTTATGTGCTTCTTTCAGTCTGAAATGCAACATCCGAAATTTCATCTGAAAATGGATAAAACTTTTTCGTAATTTGATATACAGGGTGAGTCTTTGACCTTGCAGAATATTTCAACAGAAGAATCTTGAAGCTGAAAGAAACACATTTGTCCTCTACCATTTTTTCCGATTCGGCCTAGATAAAAAGATATAGGCATTATAAATTTTCATAATAGACTAGCCGCCCCTAGAAACCTGAACACTGAAGTTTTTCCAAGCCTAAGATATACCATTCAAATCTTTGAAATAAGCAAATCTGTTATGAAAACCAGCGTTAACTTACTTTTTACATTCCAGTTGGTGAAAAAAGTTGTATTTATTATAGAGCAATAAACAAGTTAGGTATTCCAAATTTCGTGGGCGATAAAAGTTGAATATTCTTCTCTGGGTTTCATTTTCGATCATGAGGAATTCATCTAACTATCACTCATATTAGCTTTGAGATTCATCCTCAATTTGTAATTATTAATTTTCTTTGTTTATTTCATTTTCTCCAAGAATTATCAGATTCAGACATATCCCATCCAAACTTTCATTTTCATAAATAAATAAAACAGATGTACCTAATTTATCTATGAACGTACAAACGTTGCCAAATTGACGAACAGAAAGAAAACTCTCAAACAACACACAATATGCTAATTCTATGTATTCACTTGTATAAGTCTATGATTCTGAACTGAACTATAAATCTGTGATTCAATTCTCAACTTTTAGACGTGGCAACGCGGAAAAATTGAATTCTGTGAATTTTTTGAACAGAGTTGCATTCAGCCAAAGAACCCAATTCTCGGAATTTCACATGATATTTTTTATTTTTGAATTTCAGATAACTCGAAAACGGCGCACCATACGAAAAAAAAATAAAGAATACTTTTACTTTCCAAAATGGTCAAAGATTCGTTGAATAGCATTCAAATTATTTTTAAAAGTTGGATTCTTTGAATTTCTGGTATTTTAATGAAATGTTATGGTCATCTTAAAGAAACTGGAGGAGCTGGATGAATTTTGTAATCCAGGAACATTCATCGTATCAATAAAAAACTATATTCCAAAAATCATCTCATTCGATGAGATCGTTCACGAGATATAATCGAAAATAAATTTTTTTTATGGATTTTCAACAGTCTGTATCTTACGAACCAAGCCGAATCGGAAAAAATGGTAAAATGTTAAAATATTCTGCAAGGTCAAAGACTCACCCTGTATACTGAACGTCCAAACAAAATCCGACAAAATTTTAGGCACATTTCCCTGTCTATCTTTCGAAGCTTCATTTGATTTGAATGATTTTTCTGAAATTTAGTATAGTTTCTTTTTTCTCCTAAACTTGTTTTGACAAAGGTTTCGAAGCGTTCCTGGAAATAGGTATTGCATGCAGCTGAATATGGTGATCCATTTCTTTATTGCGCGCATGTTCTAGGGGAACAGCATGATATCGGCCAGAAGTCTATAATTTTCAGATTTTTCGCCGAAAATGGTCTCAAACGACTAGGTTGGACTCACTGATAACGAATCCGGTGTGAAAATCGATTCTGTCCGGCAGTCCGTCCGACTTGAAAATTTAAGGGTTGGTTGCATTTCGAAATGCGAAGGCTAATGGTTCCGGATGGTCGGCCGTGAGGCCGACCGACCGTAAACACAATAACTTCCGGAAGAAAAGACTTAGAAACTGGATATTTGTAGAGTTGGTTTGAGGCTCGATTACGGATTCGTGAATGGGTGAAATCCGCCAAAGGATTCCGTAGATATACCCATTCAAAATTTTATTTCTCCAAAATTTCCAAAAATACAGATAAGATCGAATTGAATTCCAGTACTTTATCGAAAAAAATTCGTTGCCAAAGAGGAGTATAATTTTCTCAAGGCTTGTTCGAAGTTATCTCAAAAGTAATATTTGATTTACAGGTGAGTCTTCAAGTTGTTAATTAATTTTAGGAATTCTCTTCATATAAAGGGTCTTTCAATAAGGACGGGTCGATTTTGACATGAAATAAAAAAGGCCGTGTGTGAGATTTTAACGATTTTTTTTTTTTATTTGAAAGAGCTATATATGCCATTATGTGTGGAAAATCACATCGTTTAAATGTCCGCCGCGGCTTCTCACGGTGGCACGAATTCGAGTTGTCCAATGTTCAACAACTCTGCCGCATAGTTCGGGTTGAATTTCAGCGATAGCCTGAGCTATGTTGACTTTAAGGGCATCGGTCGATTGTGGCTTATTGGTATAGACCTGCGACTTAAGAAAACCCCACAAAAAAAAGTCTAAAGGTGATAAGTCGCAGGATCTCGGTGGCCAATTCACGTCACCTCTGCGAGAGATAACCATGCCCTCAAAGCGTTCATGCAGAAGATCCATGGTGGCATCCGCTGTATGGCTCGTAGCGCCATCCTGCTGGAACCACATGTCGTCTAAGTGTAGATCGTCCAATTTGGGCCAAAAGAAATCGGTGATCATCCTTCTGTACCGTTCGCCTGTGACGGTAATGGCCTCACCAACATCGTTTTCAAAAAAGTACGGACCAATAACACCGCCGGCCCAAAATCCGCACCATACGGTCACTTTTTGTGGATGCATGGCTACTTGGTGAACTTCGTGTGGGTTGTTGTCATCCCATATACGGCAATTCTGCTTGTTCACATAGCCATTCATCCAGAAATGCGCTTCGTCGGAAAAAATGATTTTTCTGCCAAAGTTGGGGTCCTCTGCCAAACACACTGTAGCCCAATCAGCGAACGAACGGCGTTGCCTATGGTCAGTAACTTTGAGCTCCTGAGTGAGTTGAATCTTGTACTGGTGCAGCCCTAAGTCCTGACGCAAAATGCGCCACGTTGATGTTTGTGAAAGACCGAGTTCTTGTGAACGTCGATGAATTGACTGCCTCGGGTTCTCCTGCACACTATCACGGACAGCAGCGATGTTCTCGGCCGATCTGGCGGTCTTTGCACGTACGGGTGTTGGCAGATTGTTTATTGAACCGGTCGATTCGAATTTGGCCACCAAACGTTGGAGAGTCGACTTTGAAGGACCACCTCGTCTGCCGTAAAATGGGCGCAATGCACGTAACGTTTGCACTAACGAACACTCATTTTGGTAATACATTTTTAACATTTGGACGTGTTGCTCAACCGTGTAACTTGCCATGGTGATTTGGCATTACTAACTGAATAAAAAAATATAGGTTAGAAAGACGACGTTAAAACAACATGGCCGCCACAGGCTGCCAACATCGACCCGTCCCTATTGAAAGACCCTTTAGAACAAATTTTTCGGTTCCCATTTTTCTAGATTTGGCCCAGGTTAAAAGGTATAGGCATTTTTTCAATGTGCTAATACAATCCTGCACTCTGTAAGTTTAAAACAGATATCTCTAACAGTGATCTGTGTTGTAGGGTTTACCAAACTATTGCTTGGAAAAAAATGATTGAAACTGGAATCCTCCACTCGATATTTATGCAATATCAAATCATTTTCACCAAGATCGTATACAATCTTATCCTTGCCCATATCATATTGAAAATTCCATAATTATTTTAGTTCCCAACAAAATCATAAATTAATTATATGAAATAATTCTTGGAGACATTAATTTAACTCTATTAATTACATATATGGAAAGTCTGGACCATAGATATGGACATAACCTGTGTGTTTGTCTGGTCACGAAATTGATCAATATTTCTGTGTATTCTTTGGTCCGGATAAAAGTGGGTGGAGCTAAATTCACGGTCTTTAATAGGTCACGGGCGGATCCACAAAAATAGGGAAATTTCTCCAATTTACATTAAATTTTATGACATTCAACGTAAAATATCTCGAAAACAGCGGATTTCAGGAGAATTCATAAGGAATAATTGAGTATGCTGAAATTATTTGAGGTTCTCATAATGACCAAAGATAAACTTTATCTGCATTCTTCACGCTAATTTTTACGCGCTTGTTCTGGGGAACAGCGCGTTATCATTTCGTCACGATGTCTGTTATTTTCGAATTTCGAGCCGAAATTGGCCTCAAACGACTAGGTTGGACTCACTGATGAAGAATCCGTGGTCAAAATTGATTCTGTCCGTCCGGCCGTGTGCGCTGTAACTCTCGAAAGGAAAGACCTAAGACTAAGATCTTGAATATCTCGGTTGAGTTCGTTAATGGGCCAAATCTGCCGAATGGTTTTTGTGCTACAGTCATTTGAAATTTTGATTTTTCAATAACTCGAAAAATATTTATCTGATCGATATGAAAACTTGGTTGGAAGATGAACAATGTCAATGAGAAAAATAATCCATGGAAAAATTAGAAAAAAAATTTTTTTTCTGAAAATTTTTATATTTCATTAAAATTTCACCATTTCGCAATGTGAACAAGCGCTTAAAAGCTGCTGACTTCACGTCAGTGCTTATCTAGATTTTTTTATAGTTTAATGAATCAGCGAGTCGATAACTAGGAAACCGTTTGAACTAGGATGGAAGTAATTACTGAAGAATATGCGTCGTTGTTGAAGAAAACTTCACACCAAAATTTATTTCATTCGGAATAACCATTTCGGAGCTACAAAAAAAAGACTGATTTTTTTTTTGGAAATTTCAATAGACTGTTTATTTTCACTGGAGCCGAATATGGAAAAATGGTAAATGAAAAAAACGATAGCACGCTGTTCCCCAAGAACATGCGCACAAAAAAAAGTGATTGATTTGGTAAAAGGAATCTACGGTTAAAATCAATGTACAACTTGAAGACTCACTCTGTATACAATGGAAGCTTACTGTGATCTACACCAATTGTATTCATTTCAGAAGGGAAGGGGTAGATTGAGCGAAATAGATAAACTTCTTATGGATGAAGGCGCGGTAAATATGCTGAACGAAATTAACAATTCCGATGATCAAAAAAGGAGAGTTAGCGGAAGAACAGGCGCAGCACCTACAGACAAAGCGCAAAATCAGAAGGAACTGTTGAACAGAACGCAAGAAATCAAGAATGAATTGACCCAAGGTACAAGTGCTGAAGCGTCTACGCCAAAGACTCTTCGTAAAAAAGAAGGGCCGCCATCTTTGAAAAAAGAAATGCCGTCTCCCGCTCATACTGGATTGAGAAAAATGTCGAAGGATTCCACCAAAAGTTCGGTGCATAGTCCACCTCCATCACCTGCCGCTTTCACTGTCGCCGAGGCTTCTAGGATCATCCGAAGACATTCCAGCAGTTCGTTCTCTAGCAGTGATGGAGTCGCACAAGATGTTTCAGTTGAAGAGAAGGTAAAAAAAGTGAAATAACTCTTCTTAGACGGTTGTTCTTGAATGTATTCATAATAACAGAATTTTCAGCTTGGTGCTTAAATGATGTGGTGGGTCTGAGGAATAGGTCTCTTGCATGTAACACGAATTATCATATTTTATGTTTTTTTCATTCTATATCGATACAAAATCATAATGTATACTCCATTCACTTTTATAATGTAGCCCGGTTGGCCATGATTTAGGTTTATCAAGTTTTTTCCCTTAAAACTGACGCAGGTTGGCACTCATGAAATATCGGCAATGTCAAAAGACGTTGCCAAATTTCAATTTCTACTATTATCAATATCAATCGATTCTAGATTTCTAAATCTCAGCATAATAACGCTTGCAAACTAATAAAAATGCCGAAGGTAGTTTTGAAGAAGCAGAGGCAAAGTATCAGGAAGTGCTATGTAGAATTGAAATCGGCTTTTTCTGATAGTAACCCTGATAATTCGGAATCAATAATTCAACACAAGCTATGCAACATTTTCGACGTATGTAAGTGAAAACCAAGGAATTATATTTTATATGAATAGATTTATTTTTTAGCTGCACATCAACACAATAAGGAAGATTTTAAGTGAAAGAGACGACAAAGAATATCCTTCTATTGGTGCACCCAAAAAGACTGAACTGAGGACTTTATTTTGAAAAACCCGATTCTTGATTTCCTTACAAGAAAATAGCATAACTAAATCTTTCAACCATGTTTATATACGTGGAATATTTCCAGTATTAACAGAGACAAAAGTTTCTTCAACATTCGCCAGGTCTTTGGAATTATCGAATTCAAATAATATTTTCTCAAATTCATTACTTTATCAATGTAGATTGACATTTGAAAAATAAGTAATTACTACGACTTCTATGTAGAGAGGACAACGTTGCATAGTTATCTGACAGGAAAATGACCATAACCTAACAATTTCAAAATATACACGGTGAAATCTGTCAGGATGTCATGGCCAACCGGGCTACATTATAAAAGTGAATGGAGTATATGCTATCACACACTTCAACAATTCGCGAATTTCGAATAATTCGGCATTAAAAATGATCAGATCGGGACTCAAGGTCGAAGCGGGAGAAACGCGCCAGATCGCCTTCTACATCACTCGATATTATAAGATTCAACAATCGATACAGCCGACGCTGTCTATTGGCAAGCTAGAGAGAAAAGTACACGAGAAGAGGGAGAGAGTGGGTATATCCCGGTACGTTACGGAAGCCGCGAAGTTTGGTCCGTTTGAACAGCCGATATGCGGAGCCAAATTTAAAAGATCATTTTCTCGTTGAAAATTGAAATTTTTGACAGCGGTTAATTTTTTTCAGTAAAAAAAATATTTGATTCCAGTGATAAAAAAATTCATGCAAGAGACCTATTTATGATTAAAGTCAAAAGTTCTCTGGGATGTATTTTTACGCGCTTGCTCTGGGGAACAGCGCGTTTACGTTTCGTCCCAATGTCTATAATTTTCTAACTTTTGAAACGAAAATAGTCTTAAACAATTAGGTTGGACTCCCTGAAGAAGAATCGGTGATCGAATTGAATTATTTCGGTCTGTATGTGCTCGTAACTTTCGAAGGAAAGAACCCAGTGACCTGACATTTGGAATCCAAATATCCTGAATGGATATATTGAGTTCATTAATGGATGGAATCGGTCGAATAGTTTCGGAGTAAGGCCCATTTGAAATTTTGAGGTTAACTCCTCGATATCTCATGAAGTAGGTTTATACCAAAATTGTTCAAATCACTCAAAAATTTCAATTTTCAATGAGAAAACTATCTTTTAAATTTTGTTCCACATATTGACCGTTAAACGCTCGAAACTTGGCGACATTTCGTGACATAACCTTGGTCCCTATTCTTGACTGCGATGGTGTGAATGTTCTGTATCGTTGCATCAAAAATGCACCGCGTATCCTTTGCAGCAGCGTCGAACGCCCACTTTTTCACATCCCAGATTTCAGTAGCGCCCCCAGTCGTATCCACTTCCTCTCTCTTCTCGTGTGCCTTCATCTTTACCAAGCCAATGGACGTCGTCGGCTGTATCGATACTAGAATCTTGCTGTGAAGTGTGAAGAAGGGCACGATCTACCGCGTTTCATCCGATTTGAACATGCGTCCAGATTGTACCATTTTTGATGCCAAATCAATCAAAATTCGCGTATGATAGCGAATAACATTGAAAGAAAAACATGAGAATGATATTTCTTGTTACATGAACAATTTTTTGAAAAAAGGTCCAAAATTTTGGAACTTCAAGGACCTCTCACGTCCAGGACTATTTTTTTTTAAAATATCTGACCTTATATTCTTGTTCTACGCCCTCGAATTAGTAAGTGTGCCAAATTTCACGGCGATAGGAGTCGGAAAATTATTTTTCGAAAATTGAGATTTTCTTAAGGGTAACCCATTAAAATTTTACCAAAAATCGAAAGTTCTCCGATCGACCTGAAATTTGAAACATATACTAATTCGAGGGCGTAGATAAAGAAAATCCAATCAGAATGTTAGTGGAGAGTCTGGTTCGTTTTTTATGGCCCGAGGAAAATCGAAAAAATTGGACCTTTTTTAAAAAAATCATAATTTTTCAACTAGAGGACCTTCGTCTATAAAATAATTGGCTACGTACTCACAAAGGACCCAGATGTAACCAAAAAAATTCGATATTGTCCAGCCTTACGCGTTTTATCTGTACGACGGCCCAAAGTTGACCCAAATTTCGAAAATTTCTCACCAAATCCGGAATATTTTCCAAACCGAATCAGTTACGCAAAATCTAATTACAGATTCGTAATCGCTAAATCTTACCCCCCACCCCTCTGCGCTTTGATGTTTATTCGCGGTTCTTTATGAAAAATTTTCTAAGTCCCAAATAAATTTTTTTTTTCGGAAATCGTCGACCTTGTTATCGTTTCCTATTAACGAGGTCGTAGATCACGAATATGTCATTAGAAATTGTCCAGTGACAACCGTTTAGAAATTATGGCGGAAATAGTGAAAAAATTTCGAAATTTTGGTCAACTTTGAGCCGTCGTGCCGACCAAAATAATAAAGCTGGGTGATGTCGAATTTTTTTACGTGCAGTTCGATCCTTTATCTATGAATTAAAACAGATTTCATCGTCCTACTCTCATCGAGTCGGTAATAATGATTTTTTGAAAAAAGGTCCAAAATTATGGAACTTCAAGGACCTCTCACGTCCAGGACGATTTTTTTTAAAAATATCTGACCTTATATTCTTGTTCTACGCCCTCGAATTAGTAAGTGTGCCAAATTTCACGGCGATAGGAGGCGGAAAATTATTTTTCGAAAATTGAGATTTTCTTAAGGGTAACCCCTTAAAATTTTACCAAAAATCGAAAGTTCTCCGATCGACCTGAAATTTGAAACATATACTAATTCGAGGGCGTAGATTAAGAAAATCCAATCAGAATGTTAGTGGAGAGTCTGGTTCGTTTTTTATGGCCCGAGGAAAATCGAAAAAATTGGACCTTTTTTTAAAAAATCATAATTTTTCAACCAGAAGACAATTATGAACTCAGTCTTACTATGTTTATTTTGCAAAGTCGAGCGTTTGCAATCAGACAAGCAGCGTAGGGTACATGTTCCGTTAATATGAAATGTTCGGTTAGTTCCTGAAATAAAAGGTTAAATACGGAATTTGATAAAAAGGCGATCAGTTTTCTGCCACCAGAACGACAGTGGATTCTCCATGGCATAGAACCATCCATGATCCATAGACCATAGCAGAGACCACAATACCTATGAAAAGACTTAGGGCCGTATTTATAGTTGTTCCTTGAGGCTTCCTTGAACTGAAGGCCGCCTTGAATTTGCTTTTCTATGGAAACAAACACAAGTTTGTTTGCATAGAAACATAGAAAAGCAAATTCAAGGCGGCCTTCAGTTCAAGGAAGCCTCAAGGAACAACTATAAATACGGCCCTAAATCCATGGTCTATGGATCACAAAGTAAATATGGATTGTTCTATGCTATGAAACCATACCATAGAAAATCGACTGTCGTTCTAGTGACAGAAAGATCGCTTTTTCATCAATCAGATTCTGTAATTAAGCTTTTTTCGTGAAACAACCTAACATTTCATATTTACAAAGTGGAAAACCAACTAGTGAAATAACCTGGTTGACTAACAGGATATATCCTATATGAACCTGACATTTTGGAAACGGAATCAGGAAGCCCAACTCAAATTTCAGCCAATCAGAGAGGATCTTAACAAATATCTATATTTGAATCTAATTATCTGGTTTGAGGAGCCGATGCGCCGCTTCCGGATATTTATAAATAATACGAACGTTACATTTCGAATTTGTTCTGAAATCCCTCCATATCTTTGATATGGTCTTTGGTCCGTGGACATCAAATTTAAAGAAAATATCGTAGAATACTCACATTTCTACTAAAATTAACAATAAATTATCTCTCCTGAATGTATCATACATAATACTGTTCATAGGAGAAGGAGAAACAAACTAAAAAGAAAGAAGTCCCCGTTAAAAAAATCGAGGAACCCAGCCCAGATATGGATGTGGATCCTGTTCCCGAACAGAGTAAAGGTAAAGCGATAAAGAAGAAGGCGGCAGTCACGCCGGAAGTAACGCCAAAGAAGAAGCCGAAACTGAAACAAGAAGAAACTGTGGTTGCTAACGGGGAACCGTCTAAAACTAGACCGACCGAGATTGTTGTGAAGTCGGAGCCAGGTATTGTAACCGGACCATTGAAGACTGATCCCACCAAGGCTTTTACGGTTATCAAGATGAACAAACATTACATGATCAATCTCACCTATTCCGGTGGTGAGAATTACATGACTGTGCAGGTTAGTATTTTTGCGCGCATGTTCTAGGGGAACAGCGTGCTATCGTTTTGTCCAAATGTCTGTAATTTTGGATGATTGAGCCGAAAATGGTCTCAAACGACTAGATTGGACTCACTGATGACGAATCAGGTGTCAAAATCGATTCTGTCCGGCCGGCCGTCCGAGGACACGATAACTGTCGACAGAAGCAAGCTAGCTACTTGAAACTTTCAGGATAGGTTGCGCATCAGAATGCCGCGGTTAAGTTCGTTAATGGGCCAAATCGGTCGAATAGTTTCGGAGTTATAGGCACTTGAAGTTATTTATTTTTTATTTCAGAAACTACTCAAGCGATTGGATTCAAACTTGGCAGTTTGGTGGAGTATAACGACGCGCAACTTTGAGCCAAATTTCGTCAGGATCATATTGTCAGTAAATTAAAAAAAAAAAAAACTTTTTTTTTTCCGGAAAACATTCATCATATCCAAAAAAAATTCCACCCACACTTTGAGCTTCATATTTCACAGCAGTGTACCAAATTTCAATTCGATACGATCATAAGTTTTGGAGATATCGGGAAAAAATATGTCAAATTTCGAGGTTTTCTTCTCGATATTGTTGCTTTTCTCCGAAATATTCTGACGGACCATCGAGTACGGTTTGTTCATAGACAAGATATATATGGGTTTGTTGTTGTCACGGCTGTCGGTTGAGAAATTCTCGAAGACGATGAAAATCTGTTAAAAATCGACGAATTACCGATGAAAATTGTTGGAAATGGCAAAATACAAGCAAATAACATTGTTTTCGAGTTGAAGATTCGAGAAATTAGCTATTTTTCGGAAAGAAGTTCTATCGATCTGTCAACCGACTGGAAGCATCTCTCTGAGAAAAGAAAATTTCAAAAAGCACTGCCGTGAAGGCAGCAACTTTTGCGCGCACGTTCAAATTCGTTGCTGAAGCGGTCATCTACATTGAACATGCGCGCAAAAGTTGCTGCCTTCACGGCAGTGCTTTTTGAAATTTTATGTTAAAAAGTCTGTTCCTACACACTCTGGAACTAGTTCTGAATCGGGCGGAGTTTGCGCATATCGATATTAGCGTTCCAACAAATTTCGAACTGGTTAGGAATTGCAAACCAAGTGTTCCAACGTTAAAAGAATTTGTGTCAGACCAGTTCTAGAACGGTTAATTCAGTTCTTGGGTTTAGGCAAGAACTGAGAAGGAGGAATCGAATCGGTCATCTGCTACGTGCCATTCGAATGCAGCAAGGGGCTATAAAACCACATCTGGCAGAGACGGGCTGCATTTTTCGGGTGACAAACAGCCCTTAGGCTATGACAAGGAATTTCTAAGAATGATGCGTTTCCAACACTTTCGAACTATCTATTCAGAATTAGTCCCGAATTAGAATGAGCGAAGGCGTGTGAATTGATTCAGTTCTGAATGAGTTCAAGACAGTAACAGAACTGGGTGTTGGAACAAACCTATTATATAAAACCACTATTCTAGAAAAGCACTGATATGTCAGGAGCTTTCGTTCAAATTTGTTGCCGAAGCGGTCATCTATGCGATTATTGACCCCGCCAAACGCAGCTTGACTTCCTGACAAAAAAAATTGGAAATTCATTTGAAATTTGACCTGATGAATTAATTATCACGAAATTTTGCACAAGTTTTTTTTGCCAAGTAGTTGCCGAGTTTCTTCATATTTCTTCATGTATTTCTTGAGTTATTTCGGAAATAATAACGATAAGAGTACCACGCAGTCTGACACACTTTTTTCTTGATATCTCCGAATGTAAAAATCGGACAGGTTAAAATTTGGTTCAATGTTATTAAAAATTGACTTCAAGGTCTGCGTAAAATTTTTTTCGAAATCTGATCAATTGTTGTTTCTGAGAAACAAATGTTTAAAATTTCGGAATTTTTTTTATTTACTGGTGAAACCTGAACAAAATTTCTTTGAAAGTTGCATGTTGGTATTTCACAACTTATTACCAAGTTTCAATCAGATCACATAATTAGTTCCTTAGTTATTGAGGAAATAACCTCTAAACAACAATTGAGTATAATTACGAGAAAGGTCAACTGATTTGGCCCATGAGCGAGCTTGACCGTCGCAATTTTATATGCAACCTACCCTGAAAGTTTCAAGTCGCTGGCTCTTTCCATTCTCAAATTCAGGATTCATCAGCAGTGTGTCCATTTTCAGGAAAAAATCAAGCTCTCAGTGAAATACCGCGTAAACCCAAAAAACTCCAAGTGGCAACTTGAAAATTACTCCAAAATCGAGATATCAATCAAATCAATCGGTGTGTTGACATTCATTTCAAATGTTCAAAAACTCATTGACTGATGGCAAAATATTATTTTCTGTGAAAAACATTTTTTGGTAAACCCGCAAGATTTCCCGTCGCCGAGATATAAAAAAGATATTTACATCATTGTACGCAGTGTGTTTTTCTAAACAAAAAAATGTGAAATCGAACATAGGCGGTCTGCCTTAATTTGGAAGATATGGGCCCCCAAAGTTCCAAAATGAGTCGTTTTCAGGTCCCTTTTTCCACCATAAAAACGATCTCTCACTTCATCTGTTTAGTTCACAAACCACCTTTGAACCTTCAACCAACAATAAGCAACACTTCTTTTCAAGAATAATCAATATTTAATGAAAAAACATTGAAATTACTGGACAACCACTTAACCTCTATTCCTTCTGATTTCGACTCAGTCTAAAAGTGAAGTTTGGCAATGGCGCGAATTTCATCAGTCGGAATCGTGCCAACGTGCGTATTCGTGAATGAGATTATTGCTGGCGAGAAAAATGAAATGTGTTCTTAGTTCTTACTGTTTACTGCGATACTCTAAACCTTCCAATAGGAGAATTCGTTTCTAATGAAATCTACAAGGTTGAAACACATAGTAATGGAATGAGAACACACCCTGATATATATTTCAACGTACATTTTTTTCATATGTGATACGTCGCGCCCTTCCCAGATTTCCAATGAAATCGAGGTTATAATATAACCCATTTTATTGGAATACCCTGAATCTCATTATAAACTGGGACTATCTCGAAGACACAACAAAAAACCAAGTAGATAACAACCTCCCTATTTTGAAGGGGATAGAAAGAAAGTTCAAACGAAAATAGTGAGAGTGAAACTTTAAACAAATATTCTCAATGATTTTGTTTTGATGTTAGAATAACCACCTCTTCTTCAGTGACAGAAGCATTTTCCTTACAATTATAATATCCTTCAACTGTCCATCATTTCATATTTCCCGCCAGCAATTACTCTTCGGTTATAATACGTTGGCCAGCGATGAAAAGACGATGTTGCCAAGCTCCGCTTTAACATTGAGAAGTATTTCGTAGAAATATAGGTTAAGTGGTTCTCTAATATTTTCACTTTTCTTCCTTTAAATAATGAATATTCTTGAAAGAAAGTGTCTCTGTTCGTTGGTTGAAGGTTCAAAGATGATTTATGAACTAGATTTGAGAAGTGAGAGATCATTTTTATGGCGGAAAAAAGGATCTGAAAATGCAACAATTTGGAACTTTGGGGGCCCATATCTTCCAAACAAAGAGAGACCGCCTATGTTGGCCTTGATATTTTTTGTTCAGGAACTTACACTGCTTACAATGATGTGAATATCTTACTTATAGCTTCGCGACGGGAAATCTTGCGGGTTTACCCATTTTTTTGTTCGGGAATTATTCAGCAGTTTTTTATGAAATTTGGCACAGGTCTTGAAGTCAATATTCAACTACAGTGTACCAAACTTCACCTCAATCAGATATGCATTTTCAGAAATATTGGAAATAATAAATAACATAATCACAAGGACGAATATCCGTCGATAAATCAACAAACATTCCCCCTTGATCAGAGCTAATCATCCAATCAACCAAAACACCTACACCGAAGAAGCGGATCCAAGTAGAATGACTACAGCTGTTTCACAATTGTTATTGATCGTCAGGTCAACATAACTTGGATCCGCTTCTTCGGTGTAGGTGTTTTGGTTGATTGGATGATTAGCTCTGATCAAGGGGGAATATTTGTTGATTTATCGACGGATAATTGTCCTTGAGATTATGTTATTTATTATTACTGGAGCTCTTTCTTCTCCGTGAAATCAATTCCTATCTTTATTGGAAATAATGTTTTGAAATGTTTTTGGTATTTCCTCAGTATCGTACATTTTTTCGTACTGGTTTGATCAAGATGACTCTTGGTAATTAGTTGTCAAATGCTGAGACGCAAACTGGAGTAGAATTCTTTGATGATAGTGACATCAGAACAATTTTTTCAGTATTTTATATTTTGCGATCTTCTTAACTCATGGTTCTCACGGAATTCTACACAAACTTTCAAGCTGTCATTTTTCATTCAAGTACTGTATCAATTTAATCGGATATGCATTCTTGAAAATATTCGAAAAATTAATTTCTAATTTTGGAAACCATTGGGTTCATTTTACCCATTCACATATTCGGTATTCGTTATTTAGGTCCAAAAATACTTGAACATCGAGTCTCTCAGTTGTAACTTTCGGAAGTTATTATGTTTATTATGGACTGTCTAGCTAAAATCAACGTGTATAATAAATGTTTTCCTATTTTTTCAGTTGTTAAAGGATTTGGTGGTGACTTTGAGGGAGCTCGAGAGGACTAGAAACTGTAGTGTTGTCTCCATAAACTCCCAAGGTCCCGCTTTTTGTTTGGGAATCGACTACAAGGATTTAGTAGAACCGGACGAAGAGTTGCGGAACGAGAAACTGACAGAAATGTCCAATTGGATTCGGTTAGTAATGTGTTCGAAACATTCTTCTCTACAATAAATACTGTTGTTGGGACTAAATTCTTATTTACTTGAAATCACTTTTTTTTACAGGGAATTCTTAAAGTGCCTTCTGAATTTTTCCAAGATCATCGTTGCTGGAGTTAAGGGTGATTGTGTTGGATTTGGGGTGACTATGTTGCCTTTGTTCGACATGATAGTCGCAACTGATACGGCCAGTTTTTGCGCCCCCTACGCTAAGATTGGCTGTCCCCCAGAAGCAGGATTTCTTCTATCGGTTCCATATCAGTCTAATCATGGCTTGGTGAGTTGATTAAGTCTTTCATAAATAAGGCAATTCAGTATTTCACAATTTTTTCATTAAAAATTACGATGGATTTTTTTCCTTATTTTGTATTGTGGGTCTACATATCATCATCTTTATTTCAAATCCTTTCTATTTGTAATTCATTAAAGTTACCTGATATGAAACAGTGTGAAGAGAAAATAATTAGCTTCCTTCAATGTCCTGCATAAAATAAATAAACATCCAAATAAAAAAAAATGTCAATTTAAACATTATTCCCACATTACAAAAAGATTTCAAAAGAAAAGGAATGGGGGTTTTTCCTAAATTTGGGTTATTACTGCAAATGCAAATTTGAATATAATTATTATGGGTTTGATTCATCATTTTCTCAAATTACCTTCAGAAAGTATTCAAAATCCGATTTCAAAATTGGGGTTTGGGATTTGTCATGCATGCACGAAGTGACAACGTTGTTTAGTAGAATAGCTTTTTCTGCTATAGAATAATGAAATATTTATTCCTATTCTGTGGTACACACGTGTTCTTTGTCAATATAAGCAAACAATTTCCGTTTGCGATTCGTCAGTATTATGACAGTCTGTGCTCTTCTTTTTCTATTCCTTGGTCGTTGTCTTCTACTCTAACCAGATCGAAGTATAGCTATCTCTGTTTTCCTAAGCAAAATAACACATTTGGCTTCCTTTTCTTTCCGAGAAAGCTGAATTCGACGTTGTCATATCTTGCACTCATGACAAATCCCTTCAAATGCAAATCCCCATTTTTATTTTTCAGTTTCAGGTTTTTTAAAAATATAATATTGAAATTATATGTTTGAAATGTGATGTTCTGAAGGTTTTTCTTGAAAATTACTACATTTTCATTTAAAGGAAAACCCCCATTAAATAATTTACTTATTGAAGTATGAAATAAGCCAAAAAGATATCTAGCCTACTAGAGAAAACCAAATAAATTACAGCCTTAACTTTTATTTTTCTAGTAAGTATTGAAAAATTATAACTTTTTTGCAGGCATCTGAATTATTATATACAGCACAAAGGATGAACGCCGATGAGGCTCAAAGGAGAGGTTTGGTCACAAAGTTATTCTGGCCGGAAAAGTTTGACTCTGAGTTCAGGGGACTATTGTCACATATCTCCAATTTATCCAAACCTGTGAGTATTATTGAATTATTCAATGAAATCGAAATTTCCTGCTGCATATACCAGATGCGTGACATCGTGTTTGCATCCCTCTGGGATGTCCAGTTCAAGTTTCAGCTCCATATAGTTGCCACATGATTTTTGATAGTCATCGGTCAATAGACGACTTCGGCCCAAGTTGCCAACCCACAATTTACTTAGCAAGTTTACTTTCACTGGGGAACGGGAATTTCAGGACAAATTCGACATGATAAGGTTCGCATTATTCATAAATAACCGTAAAACATGCCTTGGCTCTTCAAACCAGATAATTCCTTCCAAATATAGGTTTTTGTTAAGATCGTCCCCGTTGGCTGAAATTTAAGTTGGGATTCCTGATTTCATGCAAACAGTGTCAATTTTCATAGGATACGTTCCGAAAATCAACTCTGTTGTTTCGGTTGCCGATTTTCCGCTCCGTAAATATGAAATATTCGGATGGTTCCTGGAACAAGCGCGTGAAAAAGGTTATTTACGGAATCTGGTTGATGAAAATGCGGTCGATTTACTGTCACCAGAACGATTTTCTATGGTAAATATCCATAGCATAGAACAATCATGTTTACTTTAGGTTTGTTTTGGTTCCGAATTCAGAACCACAGACTATTGATCTATGCTAGAACCGTCCCGAACAGATCTGAAGTCGGAACCAAAACAAACCTAAAGTAAACATAGATTGTTCTATGCTATGGATATTTACCATAGAAAATCGTTCTGGTGACAGTAAATCAACCGCATTTTCATCGACCAGATTCCGTAAATAACCTTTTTCACGCGCTTGTTCCAAGAACCATCCGAATATTTCATATTTACGGAGCGGAAAATCGGCAACCGAAACAACAGAGTTGATTTTCGGAACGTATCCTATGAAAATTGACACTGTTTGCATGAAATCAGGAATCTCAACTTAAATCTCAGCCAATCGGGGACGATCTTAACAAAAACCTATATTTGGAAGGAATTATCTTGTTTGAGGAGCCGAGGCATGTTTTACGGTTATTTATAAATAATGCGAACCTTATCATGTCGAATTTATCCTGAAATTCCCCTTTCCCAGTGAAAGTAAACTTGCTAAGTAAATTGTGGGTTGGCAACTTGGGCCGAAGTCGTCTATTATAATTCTGTTGTGAAAATGGAATAGTTTAGGGAAACGTTTTACTAATTAGTTTTGTTTTAAGTTTGGGTAATTAGTGATTGCGCTCTTCGAAATGTTGAAAACGGGTCTACGAGGAACATTCTTTATGAGAGCTTTCCGAATTCTTGGCGAACGACTAGGAATTGACTTCTTCATTGCTTTAATATAAGTGTGCCGACAGGTCTATTATTCTGAAAAAACAGGCTACCATTTGCTTCGAAGTGCTTTGTGCTCAAATTACTTTGTTTTGAATTTGACTTGTCATGAAAGACACCAATATTTTTTAGTTATAAAGTATAAAGTTAGTGTACAGTCGTTGGAATAGGTTTATCAGGTTGGCAATCGTGAAATGTCAATGTCAAAATAATACGAGACGTCAATAGACGACTTCGGCCCAAGTTGCCAACCCACAATTTTCTTCACAAATTTACTATCACTGGGAAACGAGAATTCCAGGACAAATTCTACATGATAAGGTTCGCGTTATCTATAAATATCCGTAAAAGATGCCTCAGCTCCTCAAACAAAGTAATTCCTTTCAAATATTGGTTTTTGTTAGGCTGAAATTTAAGTTGGAATTCCTGAATTCATGTTGATAGTGTTAAGTTTATAAGCGCTATGTTCCACAAATCAACTTGGTTATTTCGGTTGCTGGTTTTCCGTTCTGTTAATATGAAATATTCGGTTGGTTCCTGAAAAAAAGGAATTTGATTGATGAAAACGCAATCTTTCTGTCTTCTGAACATAGACATATTAAGTCTATGCAGCAGAACGACAATCAATGTTTTATGGTAACATATCCATAGCATAGAACAATCTTTTTTTACCTTATGATCCATAGACCATACCTAGTAATTTTTCCAATGTTGATTGTTGTCTCTTCCATGTTCTATGGATCAGAAAGTAAATAAAGATTGTTCTATGCTATCGATATGTTACCATAGAACATTGACTGTCGTTCTGGTGACAGAAAGAACGTTTTTTCATCAATCAAATTCCGTAATTAACTTTTTTGTCAGGAACCAAGCGAATATTTTATATTTACAGAACGGAAAACCGGCAACCAATATAACCAAGATGATTTGCGGAACATATCCTATATAAATTGGACACTATTAACATGAAATCAGGAATCCCAACTTAAATTTCAGCTAATCAGAGATGATCTTAACAAAACCCTATATTTGGAAGGAATTATCTTGTTTGAGGAGCCGGGGCATCTTTTACGGATATTTATAAATAACGCGAACCTTACCATGTCTAATTTGTCCTGAAATTCTCGTTCATGAGTGATAGTAAATTTGTGAAGAAAATTGTGGGTTGGCAACTTGGGCCGAAGTCGTCTATTCTTACTAATTTTTTATTAAAGGCTCCATTCACTTTTATAAAGGACTTGAACCCTATATTATCACAACAGAGGACCCAATTTCAGTTGGATCCGATTTAACTTTTCAGAGTTATTGGGACAAAATATGTGCATCAGTAGAACTCTTAGGTTCTCCATTGCTAAGTGTACTCCAACCATTGTCAGATTGGACATCTTATGGCAACACTGATGTGCTGCCATATCTCAAAATTTTCGCACATTCCTTGAACATTTTTTGTGAAACCTGCTATATTAGGGAAAGGGAAAACACCATATTATGGCTATGCCCACAAAAGATATCTGCATTTCAGTTTTTAGGGTGCACTCCCTTCCCGTTTCAAATGTCTTCGATCAACGTCTTTCCCAGCATTGTATGTCAAATTAGCTCGTCCCTTATTTACTGAACACCTTGTTTATCAGTAGTTGTACTTCATTATTTACCAAGTACATCACTCAAATTCAATGAAACTGTCAACTTTCTATGTCTTGTGTGCATAAGAAAAGATCCACTATATTTTTCTTCCAGGCACTGATGATGACGAAAAAACAGTTGAGACGAGTCCGCTGCCAAAACACAGAAATGGAAATTAACGCCAACTGTAAATTATTGGTGAAATTCTGGAGCAGTGTTGAGTGTCAGAACGATTTCGTGAACTATAATGCACACACCTTCGATTTAGATAACTGAAAAGTGCATCTCGAAAATGTCCCTCATTTCGATTGACAGTGGTACAAATAATTTTTCATTATTTTTCGAAAAAATGTTTGAAATGAATCGGTGGAAATTGAGATCTCCGGGAAGATTGTTTAGTCAAAATATGCGAGTAAATAAGAGATGTATTTCTGAGTCAATCCAATAAGTAAGGTTTAGTTTTTGGACACTGAAAATTGAAATGATCTTCTCACATGGTGTACAATATCTTTTTTTTTCTGTACTGTTTGTATGGACACAATTTATTTTATTGATTGCTTTTACTTCATTTTAGTTTATTGATGGAATTATTTTATTTTGTTGTAATAGATTGTTTATGAAGCAATATAAAATGGGTATGTAAACATAATCATTTATAATATATGACTATAAGTTAACTGTAGAATTTCTCATTTTTCAATTAATCGGATGATATACTTGAACTACATCTATAGGGTGCTACAGAATATGATGCTGACTTTTTAGGGTTGAATTCTTCGGTGATTTTAAGAAGAAAACCTTAACTTTTGAGCTAGAAGGTGGTGAAATTTTGAGAAATAAATCGTTGTTTTATATAGTCAAAATTCGTTTATCACAATTCCAATATGTTTTTTCCAGCTATTCTTATGAAATTTGATACAAGATCTTTCAGTAGCTGTAAGGGATATGGACTAGACATTTTTAGTGAAATATGTACGCTTCCTTGTTTCTATGAAATGAAAATTATTCTTCAAATCATGAATTATTAAAAGACAAATTTGAAATCTTGCATTTTCAAAGCGATGATTGCGTGAAAAATTGACATCAAACTTCAACAAAACAACTGAAGCACTCACAATGAAAATAAAAGGTAGGTTTTCAAAAATAATAATGGTTTAATTTTTTTCACGCGATAATCTGGAGTAGGACAGAAAAAAGGCGAGATATCAAATAGTTCTAAAATAAATAAAAATTCGACAAATAATTTTTAATTCACGAAAATTCAGTGTTTAAAAGAATATTTCGCCAAGAATATAAATTTCACACACTAATGGTTAAAACATTGAAAAATTTCCATCAAAACAGTGTCTATTGATGTTCAGAGGGCTTGTGCTGAATATCTTAAAAATATCAAAGATAAGATAACAATTTATTTTTCAAAAGTTGGGAGGTTAATTCATAATTGTTCCAAGTTCTCTTTTTTTTTATTTTTTTTTTTTTATTTTATGAAAGATGGAATAACAAACGGGCGTTTCAACCTATAAACAGTATTCACAAATTTACATTGAACAAAATCATACAATACAAACTAACAAACTCAAACAAACAATAGTTTATCATGATACAAATTTAACAATTTATATCACATAAAAAAAAAAAAAAATCTTCTTGAAATCACCTAGAGTTCAACCCTTTAAATCTCAATCCTCATTCTGAAACACCCTGTATAATTTATATTGTCCCACAAAATATCTTTTTAAGTTCTATTTTATAGTTGATCACTCATATCATTATTTATTAACTTTGCTTAAATATTGAATAATGGACAAACTTGCAAGAATAATGAATAATGTGGTTTATTTGAACTGAATTTCTTCTACTGAATATAAAACAAATCGATAAAAAAAAGGTATGAAATTGTAGTTGTGTTCAGCTACAGGTATGTGTTCTTACAGTCAAATCAAGTGGAATAAACCACTATATCGTTTTCTCCAATATGTTGGTTTCAGTGGAAAGAAGTGAACAAAACCTTCCTCGATATTTGACTAAGAAATCTTCAAGAAATACTTAATTCGATTGATATGATGAATACTATGGGGAAACTTGTTTGGAAATTATTTTTTATATTTTCATAAAATTAGTTCATAGGTAGAATATCCTCAAGGGATTCGGACTACATATTTTAGATATAAATTTCTTTTCATTTAGTTGGAAAAGTTTAGTATTATCAATTACTATCAAATGTCAATGGTAAACTTTTATGCGAAGAACGCCTAATACTTTCAAAATGGTTTTATGTTCGATGGGAACTTATAGCTTCTGAACTGAAGCAGAGCTCAAAATTACATCTTTAATTTTCATTTAGAATTCTACGAAGGCGTAGAAGGGCCACTCTTTGTCGACAAAAATTTTTCCACCTAATTCCGACTTTAATCTCGGAATTATACTAATTCCGACTTTGAACTCGGAATTATACTAATTCCGAGTTTGAAGTCGGAATTATAGACTAATTCCGACTTTAAACTCCGAATTATAGACTAATTCCGACTTTGAACTCGGAATTATAGACTAATTCCGACTTTGAACTCGGAATTATAGACTAATTCCGACTTTAAACTCGGAATTATAGTCTATAATTCCGAGTTCAAAGTCGGAATCAGTCTATAATTCCGAGTTCAAAGTCGGAATTAGTCTATAATTCCGACTTCAAACTCGGAATTAGTATAATTCCGAGTTCAAAGTCGGAATTATGTATAATTCCGAGTTTGAAGTCGGAATTAGTCTATAATTCCGAGTTCAAAGTCGGAATTAGTATAATTCCGAGATTAAAGTCGGAATTAGGTGGACAAATTTTTGTCGACAAAGAGTGGCCCTTCTACGCATTCGTAGAATTCGAATTGACCAAATATAAAGTAAATTATTTCTAAAGTCTACAAGTGGTCTTCAATTAATTGTTTACCAAGTTGTTTTTGCATAACCTGACAAAAACCCTCATTAAATCACTGACTAACGTATAAATGGCAGAATATATTTTACCGATGTAATTGACTAGATTCAACAAAGTATGAAATATCTTTGAGTAGTGAATTTTTCTTGCTTAAATTGATATATTTCTATTAACAAAACAACACACAAAAATTTTAAGATGAAAAATGAAGTTGTTCAAATTTCAAAAAGATGTATTTTTGGTTCTCTCCCTTAAGTTATAACTGGTATAGATGCAAAAGGATTATTCAATCTAAAAATGATTTGGTTATGCGAAAATGTATCTCTTCAAAATATAAACTTAAAATTTTCAGAAAATCGAAAATGTGTTAGTTACTATTTCGAAGAGATAAAAGATCTTGGCCTTTGATCCAAAGATTGGTGCAATTCTTTCATAGTGTAAATTGTATATTATATTGTTCAAATTGAACATTTATTAGATTTTATTAGGACTTCTTTGAGAATGATCGATTTTATTAAACTAAACAGTTTGCATTTTCTAAGGAGAAATATTCAGTTATGATTGTATTGTTTCAGTAAACATACTTGTAAATAACTTCTAGTAAAAATATCTTCACGAATTTCATTTCAAGTGAATTTCCTGAATTTATATTTCAAACCATATTAAAGTGCTATAAATTCATCTTGAAATCTTTTATATGTGCATTTTACTTATCTCCTTAGACAATGTGATTAATTCTTAAAAAACATTAAGGAAAATTGGAGATATATTTGAAGTGTAATTATTTATTCATGAATACATAAACAATTTTACAATAATTTTGGTTATCGCTTTTTGATATTCTGACTGATTTTTGAGGGTTATGGTCTTCTAATAAGTATAATTATAATTTAATAAGTTTGTTAACTAGTAGAAGAGTAAGATGAAAAACTTTCATTAAGGTTATTCTCTTCTATATATAACATTTGGAATTGTGCACTTATCTGTGTTTTTTTCCTATTCGAATTCATATATCTTTAACATGAGTTTTAAAGCTAGCTATAAATATATTTGCATTATTTTAAGAGGTAGAAATCATATTTTATTGTTTGTTTATTACCATTAAATGTTTCTCTATACAATTTGTTGTGTTTTTTCGAAATTCCCGCTGCATTTCAATTCTCCAAGTAGATTTTTGCACGCATGGTCTTAAATTACTCACTCCATGAAGAAACTGATGTGAAAATTTATTTTGTCTGGCAGGTCATCCGTCCTGTGCCACGAACATTCAGAAAGAAAAGTACGAAAGCGTAGAGGGGCCATGGTAGAATTTTATTGAGGAATTCAAACATTTATGTATGAATTCATACTTAAAAGTATGAATTCATACAAAAATGTATGAATTCATAGAAAAAAAGTATGAATTCATTGGAAAATGTATGAATTCATACAAAAAAAGTATTAATTCCGCAGTCCACCGAGTGTGACGTATTAATGATATTTTCTCCGGATATATTTGACGTTTTTTCTTGATTATTTCACTAATGGAAGTTGTTCAATCCAACAGAAGTTTCAGAGCGGAAATGGAATAAATTAACGCACGGCAAGGGTTGTGTTATTATAATTATTTCTGAAAACTACATAGCGACTAAAAAAGTGATTTGTGTATAGCGGACCTAGAATGAACTAATTCCGAATTAATGCAACATCTATGAATGAATTCGATGCCAAAGAAGAACTGCATGAATCTTCAGAGATCTAAGTTTATTGTTCATTTTACTGATCCTAAACACGATAACTTCCGATTAGGATTAAACTGAGACACTCAATATTTGTAAAGTAGGTTTGGACCTCAATTAAAAAATTCCAAAAAGCACTGCCGTGAAGGCAGTAGCTTTTGCGCGCATGTTCAATGTAGATGACCGCTTCAGCAACGAATTTGAACATGCACGCAAAAGCTGCTGCCTTCACAGCAGTGCTTGTTGAAATTTTATTTGATAAATTACTGGATTTCAATTTCTCAATTCGATCTAATCTATGTATTTTTGGAAATATTGGAAAAATAAAATTTTGAATGGGTATATCTACGGAATCATTGGGCGCATTTTACCCATTCACGAATTCGACCTTCGTAATTAAGCCCCAAACCTACTCTACAAATATCGAGTTTCTAAGTCGTTTAAGTTATTGTGTTTGCGGTCAGCGGAATTCATACTTTTTGTATGAATTCATACATTTTCCAATGAATTCATACTTTTTTGTATGAATTCATACTTATTTCTATGAATTCATAAATTTTTGTATGAATTCAGACTTTTTAGTATGAATTCATACATAAATGTATTTATTCCTCAATAAAATTCTACCATGGCCCCTCTACGCTTTCGTATGAATTCATACATAAATGTATGAATTCCTCAATAAAATTCTACCATGGCCCCTCTACGCTTTCGTAGAAAAGGACTAGCGAATTGAAAGTTTTAGAGTTGGTTGCGTATCAACGACATATGCTGGTTAAATTCATTAATGGCCAAAATGGTTTTGGAGTTGTACTCGAATTTGGATTTTTGAGCATATTTCCTGAATATCTCAGGAACTACACATGTGATCGCGGATTGAAACTTGAAAATAAGTTAAAGAATATCGCCGCTCAACTGTCTTCAAAATTGAAGAGATCCGTATAGTTTGTGAATAAAAAAAAGTTTACGTAAAACTTTCAAATTTTATTTTGGAAGATATCCATTAGATTTCGACGAAATTCTGCACATACCTGGAAGCCTATATTTTACAACTGTGTTTTAAATTTGAGTGTGGTGAAAATTTTATTTTCGGCCAGATTTGGAGAGCAATTGTCAAATTTTGTGATTTTAAGCGCATGTTCTAGGTGAACAGTGTGCTATGGTTTTGTCCAAATGTCTACAATTTTCTAATTTTGAGCCGAAAATGGTCGCAATGGTTGGACGAATCCTGTGTCAAAATCGATACTGTCTGGCCGTCCGTATGAATGATTACTGGCGTACGTAGAATCCTATCGCCTGAAACTGTGTAGTAAAGTGTAGGTACGTTGCATTTTGAAATGCGACGGTTAAGTTCGTTAATAGGCTAAATTGTCCAAGAGGTTTCCGAGTTAGAGACCTAAATATTTGAGGTTATTTGCGTGATAATTCGGGAACTACTGGAACGATTGAATGGAAACTTAGCAGTTATTTGGAGTAAAACAACGCGAAACAGTTTGCAGAATCTTGTTGTAATCGTACTGTCAGTAAATTAAAACAAAAATTTCAATTTTTTTTTCAAAACTGCTTATCGTATTTGGAAAAAAATTCTAAGCCCTTTAGCTTCATATTTCACAGTAGTTTACCAAATTTCAGGTTGATCTGATTATAATTCTAGGAGATATTTAAAAAAAATAAGTCAAATTTCATTTTTGCGCGCATGTTCTAGGGGAACAGCGTGCTATCGTTTTGTCCAAATGTCTGTAATTTTGGATGATTGAGCCGAAAATGGTCTCAATCGACTAGGTTGGACTCACTGATGACGAATCCGGTGTCAAAATTGATTCTGTCCGGCCGGCCGTAGACACGATAACTGTCGACAGAAGCAAGCTAGCTACTTGAAACTTTCAGGATAGGTTGCGCATCAGAATGCCGCGGTTAAGTTCGTTAATGGGCCAAATCGTTCGAATAGTTTCGGAGTTATAGGCACTTGAAGTTTTGAAGTTATTTATTTTTTATTTCAAAAACTACTCAAGAGATTGGATTCAAACTTGGCAGTTTGGTGGAGTATAACGACGCGCAACTTTGAGCCAAATTTCGTCAAGATCAATTCGTCAGTAAATTAAAAAAAAAATTTTTTTCGAAATTTTTTTACAAAAAAATTTTTTTTTCGGAAACCATTCATCATATCCAAAAAAAATTATACTCGGTATTACTCGAGAAATACTGATTCAGTCCTGATTAAACTTCACAGCTAGTTTTGAGATGCTGAAAGACAACTTTATGCAAAATTTCGTGATAATCGTGTTATTAGAACAATTTGAAAAAAAAATTTCTATGATTTTCTCATCATATCATCCTCATTAAATTCTGTATGAAACTTCGAACTGTAATTTTCGATGAAGTACTGGATTTCAATTCGATTTGATCTGTATTTTTGGAAATATTGGAAAAATAAAATTTTGATTGGGTATATCTACGGAATCATTGGGTGGATTTTACCCATTCACGAATTCGGCCTTCGTAATTAAGGTCCAAACCTTCTCTACAAATATTTAGTTTTTAAGTTGTTTCTTTCGGAAGTTATTGTGTTTACGCAGTCGGCCGTTAGGCTGACGGTAAACACAATAACTTCCGGAAGAAACGACTTAGAAACTCGATATTTGTAGAGAGTGTTTGGGGCTTAATTACGAAGGTCGAATTCGTGAATGGGTAAAATCCGCCCAATGATTCCGTAGATATACCCATTCAAAATTTTATTATTACAATATGTCCAAAAATACAGATATGATCGGATTGAAATCCAGTAATTTATCAGAAAAAAATTTCAAAAAGCACTGCCGTGAAGGCAGCAGCTTTAGCGCGCACGTCCAAATTCGTTGCCGAAGCGGTCATCTACATTGAACATGCGCACAAAAGTTGCTGCCTTCACGGCAGTGCTTTTTGAATTTTTTTTTTTCAAATATTCAATATTCTGTGATCTTCTGATCATTTTATCCTCATTAAATTCTGTATGAACCTTCCAACTGTCATTTTTCTATAAAGTACTGCATTTTAATTCGATCTAATCTGTATTTTTGGAAATATTAGGAAAATAAAATTTTGAATGTGTATATCTACGGAATCATTGGGCGTTTTTTTACCCATTCACAAATTCGACCTACGCCCCAATCCTACTCTACAAATATAGAGTTTTAAGTCGTTTCTTCCAGAAGTTATTGTGTTTACGGTCGGTCGTTCGGCAAAAAGCACTGAGCCGTGAAGTCAGCAGCGTTTGCGTTCATATTCGAAGGATATCACCAAAAGTGAACATGCGCAAAAAAGCTGCTTTCCTAGATTTTTCTCAGAATTGCTTAGGTATTCCAAAGCGGTCGTCCATCCAAATAGCAATCCCACTTGCCGCTGCTCGTGTAGAAACCAAATCTGAATAAACATTCGAAAAAATTTCAATTTGGGATTAAGCTTGCTCCATTTCATTAGATTACATATTATTAGGACTAAGAAGAAGAACAAGTTTCAGATTTCATCTCCGTATTATTATGAAAACTATGAATTAATGCTGCCTTGCCTAAAGACGATCATTCAGATATAGTTGATAAAATTCTGCATCAACCTTAATTCGTGCCGGCATTTTTCAACCAAATTATAGATAGTGCGATCGGATCAGTATTTTTGGTAATATTGTAGAAAATAATATTCCTAATAGAGACAAACGTGAAACTTTTGGCTGAATTTTATCCATAATAACTGACTCCAAATTCAACCAGTCACTGATCCCAATTCTACTGTTCAATAAATATGTTTAGTCTCTGAGTAGTTTCCGTATTTTAGTCATAGTGTGCTCACTGTCGATCGTGTATGGCATGAAACGTTGATGAAGTGCAGAATTCGAGTGGGTACACGCACTTCTTTTTTCATTTTTTAGGTAATGCTAGTTTATGAATTCAGTTTCGAATTGTAGAAAAAAAATAATACACATAATTTTTTATTCCTTTTTTTCAACAACTTTTTTTTCTCTGAGTATCGTGAACGGCCTTCGTGTCCGATTTTGAGGCACAACCCCACGCAGCATGTGCGATCGTGGACAGGGAGAGACGCGCTAAAAGCAAGTTAAAAGCGGAAGAGTATCTCGTTTCGCGCCAGTGGTTGGTGAAGTCCCGAACGGTTTGTTACCAACAGCAATTTCCTCGGGACTAGAGAGCGGCTGCTGAGCCAGAACATCTTCTTCGAGAGCAGGAGCATGCCACCTGACTGAACAACAGATCTGCAATAGGTATGAATTTTTTTTTCAAATTCCACGATTTTCACGGAAAATTTTTGAAATTCCTCTTCATGTTACTTCTCCGACTTACAATTTTTAGTTTTCTCGGGGGAAGTGGAGATTGAAAATCAAAAATCAACGCAGTGATAAAAAGATGCAAAATATACAGTTCACCAATAACAAAAAAATTGGAAAAAACTAGATTATGAACGACACTATTCAACTTGAAGGAAAAAGTTACAATATTTTGGAAAAATCCATTTCTAGAACTATTTCGCAAACCGATTCCAATTACACATTACTTGCTGTATGATTCCGGAAGAGAAAAGTTTCTATTTTTCATCAAACTTCTCTATATCTATTTTGCATATATTCACAAATCTTACTTCACAAGTTTCTTCATTTTCAAATATCCTTCGCCAAATTTTTTCAACTCTCGAACCACTATGTGTACCTAGATATGTTTCAGCAAATATGTCAGAGTTGAACACTCCGACACAAGTGCACCCATAAAAAGCGGATTTAACGAATGCAAAAATTCAGCATTTCTTCTCCTTTCGAATACAAAAAGCGAATAATGAAATAGAAACCCCTTTTTGGTATTTTTCTCTACTCGATTCTCCTCGCATCAAAACTTTTTGAGTTATTCGGTGAAAGAGTAAAAGGGTTTTTTTTCGAACCTTTTCTCCCTGAAAAAAAAAAGGATTTTAAAAAATCATAGATAGACTAATTATTTTCTGAATTGCAAAATAATTATCCCTTGATAGTTCTTGCTGTAGGTTGAATAACACTCAGTATATTTCCAATTTCATGTTCACAAATTGGTTTTTTAATTTGCACTTCTGGAATGTATTCAACGTAAAAGCTTCAAGGAAGAAATAGGGTTTATTGAAACCGCGGGAAATCTATATATGGATTTTGAGTCAACAAACCAATTTGTGAGTTCAATACATTTCAGACTTACTTCGGTGACAGAATCGTAAAATCGGATAAATCTATAATGTAGGTACATTAGAACCAGCAAGGGTATATAAATAGACCATGTACCTATTAATGTCGACATTTTTATTTGATATTGTCAAATAATGTGACTTTACTTTTCCAGTATTGTACCGAAAATGCTCCTGAATTATAGAGTGTTGAATTCGACTAAGACATATATTATATAGATTTCTTCAATCTTTTCAAAGATATTCCTCTGAGATTTCACATTTATCAACATTCGAGAAATGCATTAATCTGCTATTAGGAGTGATTGATTTTATTCTTGCTAGTGATGGCAACCATATCATTCGGTAAATTTCAACTGAATATACTGTATCTGAATGACACCGGAAAAATTTAAGTCGTGATTCTGAATGAAAATTAAGGTGGGTTTTGGTATCAAGTATTTCGATAAACCTCCCTCCAGAAAAGCTACACCCTTTCGAAGATTATCAGAAAGAATGTTTCTCTTTTTTTATTTTCCCTGTAGATCAAGCTGAAGACACGAAATTCGGCAAATATTATTTGTCAATAAAACTACATATTTTGAAATTTTTTTAACTCTGAAGTAAGCTCAGAAGAGGTTGAAATAGTCAAAGATATTTTTTCTCACTACTTTTTCTTGGGTTAAAATTTTTCTTTCAAAAAAACCTGGCTTAAAAGCCCAATTCATTCACTAACTTTTTTATCTCTACAAGTTTTTTCGAAAACTGAAGCATTTACGAGAGAAAACTATCGATGATTTGCGAAACCGTATTGTAGCAGGCGATAAAAATTCAGCAGGCATATTTCATCGCATACGCATTTCAATGAGGAGAAGTAAATGCTTGTATTGAGACTGAAGGCGGTCATTTTCAACATTCATAATAATTGGTTTGTCGATATTCGACAGTTTTTTGTTCATTACTCACTTTTGTTTTAGTTGTAAAAGTCTTAGCAGT
Source organism: Myrrha octodecimguttata (assembly GCA_958510865.1). Taxonomy (NCBI): domain Eukaryota; kingdom Metazoa; phylum Arthropoda; class Insecta; order Coleoptera; family Coccinellidae; genus Myrrha; species Myrrha octodecimguttata. The sequence continues at coordinate 81,546,848 of OY294056.1, forward strand.
CTAGTATAATCCCAATTTGGTTGGCTGCTGTTCAATAAAATGCTTTTTAACGTAAGTTGTTTCTTCTCGTAAATGCTTAAGAAAAAACTTGTAGGGATAAAAGAGTTTGTGAATGAATTGGGCTTTCAAGCCATGTTTTTCTAAAAAGAAAATTTCTTTTCAAAAAAAGTTGTTAGAAAAAATATCTTAGTGGTTGACTATTTCAACCCCTTCTAAAGCATACTTCAGGGTTGAAAAAATTCCAAAAGGTGTAGTTTAATTGACAAATAATATTCACCACGTTTCGTGTCTTTAGAAGGAAAATAAAAAAGGGAAATTTTTTTGTTGTTAATTGTTGTGTAACTTTTCAGGGGGGAGGTTTTTCGAAAAATTTAAATTCGAAATGGAAAGTGTTGAATACTCAGATGTTTAAAGAATAAAAGTCTCTTGAGTATTTGACCTGTGATACAAAGGATTTTTTCACCATATCATCTCCAGTTATTAAATGAATATAATCAGCTGAAATTTGGCAAATCTGTATAAATGTTTACGTCATTGAGTACTGCCCCATAAATGTTGAAATTACATGACCCGTTTCAAAGGGTTAATATAAATGAACAAACCCATGAAATTGAATCAAAATCGAACTGATGCCTTCCAAGTTATGCATATCGAAAATTTAGGCCAAAACTGTAAATCACCTTGTTTCTCTGAAAGTGATAACCTAAAGATATGTAACAACCAATTTGTCTTATAGACAGGGCTCGGCAAAATACATGCTTGGCTCAATTGAAATACAAATTACAAAATACTTTCTCGCAGGTATTTGAAATTCAAAATACAAAATACTTTCAAGTCGGGTATTTGAAATATAAAATACAAAATACAGTATTTTAACTATTTGTATTTGAAACACAAATTACAAAATACATTCAGGTGTTACGTAAAATGTGAAAAGAGTACGATTAATTCAGCTCAGCTATTTTATCGTTGAATAAAGAATTTTCTTTCAGAAACACAAGATTTTTGAATGTAGTATCAGACAAACAGCCTCTTGTTATTGGCGAATGAATAAAATCTGCTAAAGAAAACAATCTTTCTACAGGTCCTGATGGGCAAAATCTTGTGTATGTGTATGAACACATTTTTTATGTGAGAATAATGTTCAAGGATGGTAAGCTGTTTGCTCTTATCGGTTTCAGAAGTTGACTAACTCTAACTCCACGATGAAAGGACCATTGCGCAGGACCTTTTCTTCCTTTCCATTTGCCGAAAATATGATTGCTAGCAAAAGAACAAGATGAAGCAGATGAAAGTCGCGCCATCTGAAGGGAGATTCAGGGACTATTTTTTGTAGAGCGCTCAGCGCTAAATGTATTTGTTCGAAAGTATTTCGAAGACAAAAGTATCGAAATACAAAATACAAAATACTTCAGCGTCAGGTATTTGAAATACCAATTACAAAATACATTACATACGAAATACGTATTTGTATTTCAAATACGTATTTCCATTACAAGTAATTGAAATACTGCCCAGCCCTGCTTATAGATCTGAATTCACCATTACACAAAGGTTAACCACTCATGGAGCACCCTGTATATCTCACTAATATGCTCTGCATTCAATAGGACCATGATACGATTCAACCTGGACCTCAAGATATGATCTTTCTACACAAAATGACAAAGGAATGACCAAGTAACTCCATTTCCATCTAGATCTCACATTACTTCCTCTCAAAAGGGAACATCCTGTCCGATAACCTCAAGGAAATTCCTTATCTGTGGATGGTTTCGCTATAATCCGAACATAAGCTCATCCTGATACTGCGATACTTCACGTATGCCCAGTCGATTATTTCACTTCGTCTGCCTTGTGATATGTTGGAGAAAGATCCAGGTATCTTCCTATTCCTCCTTTCGACTCGGCAGGTTCGAAATCTGATAAAATGGCCCAAATATTTATTTTCAATCGCGTGACCGCTGAGAAAAGACGCAAAATTGGGGGGAAGAAGCAGACAAAGTGAAGTCAAGAAGTATTCTTGATGGTTATTTATTCAGGAAAGCTTTATTAGCTGATTTTTATTCAGAATAGTAATGGAAGAGAGCTGCGTTATTGAAGTGTTAAAGAAAAATATTGATTGTTTAATATTCGTGAAAGAATATATTTTCTTTACGAATTTCATTTTTGCGTGTTTGGTTGAATAACAATATTATAAAATACAAGGTCTTCACGTTTGTAGTGTAGGGTAACAAATCTTCAGGGGTGATTTTTTGTTGATTTCATACATAACAATGCCTTATGGGACTCTACACCTTACGCCCTCCAAGTTAGATCGTTTTTCATGTTCACATAACCTTAAGCTATTTGTATATAATATTCTAATTGAATAATGAGCGAATTAACAAGACCTTAACTTAGAAGAAAATTTCGAATGTTAGGCAGAAATGGAGAGAGCGAAGTAAATAATCAGGTTAATCATTTTATCACTGAAGAGTAATTTAAAAAAAATCCCAAAATCAATCGGGTAAGAAATCGACCCCGATACTTTCGCCATTTTGTAGCACACAAAAGCTAGGTATATAGAACATCTCTAATTTATTTTTTCAGGTTTTGCTATGGATCAAGACCCAATACTTGATGAAAAACTATTGAAAATGAATATTTCTAGAAAACGCCCTTGCAGATTCCAACTTTTTGTCACGGGCAATATCTAGAAAAAATATAATCTTGCCGGTTTAATGTGAACAATTAATGAAGTGAACTGTTTCAAGCTATTGAAATACGAACGTAGGAAAGTCCTGAAGAATACTGCATAATCTTCCCAAAATATCCTTCAGTCGATATCTTTAATTTAGTTGATTTCAGGTTTGCATCATCACAAAGGTTCAATTTCAAAAAATTTTTATTTTTTTTTCATTGTTTTATCTAGTTTTTGAGTTGATCTATAAAATTGGTCATGTAGTCTATCAGTATCCTGTTTGCGATTGCATAGGGATCCACGCAGAGTACAATAACTCTCTAGTCATTGAACTAGGAATAACAAGTTGAAAATTGTTTCGTAAATAAACTCAAACACTAGGTAGAACAATCGAAATACTTTCAAGTTGGACACCTGGTTTTTGTGTATTTTCGAGAAAATTGAGAGATCGCAGTGAAGAGTTTTTCTTCCTCTATCATTCTGATGTGATGAATATTAGTTATATTAAAACTTTTCTCATGGCTTTCCTTCTCTACGACCATCCGTGAACACCAAAATGCTCTGTGATGTTGCGAACTCATAATTCAGATATTTAAGTAGCTGAGACACATGTGCACATTGAAAATGCTGCTACTTGAAGAGATTGAGGAAGAAATCCTCCTATGTTTTTGCTATCGTTTTGTTCAAATGTCTGTAATTTTCGAATTTTCTTCGATAACTTCGATAACTGTCGAAAGAAGCAAGCTAGCGACTTGAAACTTTCAGATTAGGTTGCGCATTCGAAGCTAAGTTCGTTAATAGGACATTATCAATCCAATTGTTTCGGAGTTATGGTCATTTGAAATTTTGAGATTAATTTCCTCATGTTTAAGGAACTACTCATGTCTTTGAATAGACGACTTCGGCCCAAGTTGCCAACCCACAATTTTCTTCACAAATTTACTATCACTGGGAACGGGAATTTCAGGACAAATTCGACATGATGAGGTTTGCGTTATTCATAAATATCCGTAAAAGATGCCTCGGCTCCTCAATCAAGATAATTCCTTCCGAATATAGGTTTTTGTTAGGCTGAAATTTAAGTTGGGATTCCTGATATCATGTTAATAGTGTCAAGTATATGTTCCGCAAATCAACTTGTTTTTTTCGGTTGCCCGTTTTCCGTTCTGTAAATATAAAATATTCGGTTGGTTTCTGAAAATAAAAGTTAATTACGTAATTTGATTGATGAAAAAGCAATCTTTCTGTCATAACAGGTCTATGCACCAGAACGACAATCAATGTTTTATGGAAACAAATCCATAACATAGAACAATCTTTATTTACATTATGATCCATAGACCACACCTGGTAATTTTTCCATTGTTGATTGTTGTTTTTTTTATGTTTTATGGATCATAAAGTGAATGTTATGAATATGTTTCCATAGAACATTGACTGTCGTTCTGGTGACAGACAGAACGTTTTTCATCAATCAAATTCCGTAATTAACCTTCTTTTTCAGAAACCAACCGAATATTTCATATTTACGGAATGGAAAACCGAAATTACCAAGTTGATTTGCGGAACATTTCCTATATAAATTTGACACTATCAACGTAACATCAGGAATCCCAACTTAAATTTCAGCCTATCAGAGATGATCTTAACGAAAACCTATATTTAGAAGGAATTATCTTGTTTGAGGAGCCGAGGCATTTTTTACGGATATTTATAAATATCGCGAACCTTATCATGTCGAATTAGTCCTGAAATTCCCATTCCCCAGTGATAGTAAATTTGCGAAGAAAATTGTGGGTTGGCTGCTTGGGCCGGAGTCGTCTATTGAAACTTGACAGTTAATTGGAGCATAACAACGCTCAACTTTTCACGGAATTTCGTTGACATCACACAGTCAATGAACCTTGCAAAAAATTTTTTTTTCGGGAATCGTTCATTTAATCCGAAAATTAATTCCACTCATGCCTTGAACATCATATTTTACAGCAGTTTACCAAATTTCATTTTGATGCGACCATAATTTCTGGAGATTTTGGGAAATAATATATAACATTTTTTGGTTTTCTTCTCGATATCGTTGTTTTTTCCGGAATAACTCAAGAAATACTGATTCGGTCGGAATGAAACGTGACAGCTAGTGTGAAAATGCTGATAAGCAACTTTGTGCAAAATTTCTTGATGATTCTGTCATTAGAACAATTTAAAAAAAAAAATCAAATTCAATTCTGTATGAACATTTCAACTTTCATTTTCATAAAACACTGGATTTCAATTCGATCTTATCTGTATTTTTCGAAATATTGAAAGAATACAATTTTGAATGGGGATATCTGCGGAATCATCGGGTGGATATTACCCATTCCCGAATTCAGCCTTCGGAATTGAAGACCAAACTCTAGAAATTTCGAGTTTTTAAGTTGTTTCTCTTGTTAGTTATTGTGTTAACGGTCGGCCGTTGGTTTAGGTCTTAATAACGAAGGTCGAATTCGTGAATGGGTAAAATCCGTTGTTGACTCCTCGTCAGTGATTTTCTAGGGTTTTGTTGTGTATAAAATCGATCTTAAAGTTCTGTAAAACTACTTTACCAGTCACCGCTGTACTCCATTACTAGTTACGTATAATTTTAAACCATTAATGCATCAGTGTTATTGAAAAACAGAACAAAAACTATTGTCAACAGTAGGTCCATATTGTTCATACGGAAATCTACTGGATGCACATTTCGGTAACAAAGCTAAATTACTCCTGAAATTGATTCACAGTATATGAAATTTAATATTTGTGAATTCTGATTTCATTATATTATATGCATATTCACTGTCAATTTTCAGTATTCAACGAAGTATAGGGATTAAATTTTGTTTTATGAATTTAGTGAAAACAGATTTGTGGACACGCTCATCGATCTCCAAAGCAATATAGTATATTCTGGCTAACAATATCAGTGATATTATTATCATTTTGTATTTTCAAGCGAATTACGTACACTCTCGAATTGTTTTTGTAGAAAGCGGAGATTAAGCACCTGCCAATCGAAAAGCGTGAAACAGTTCATTAGATTTGCAACTGAATACATAAAAAAAAATTGATGGAGAACTCTCTGACTCCAACGATTACAAAAGATGATAATAATTTTAATTTCAATCGAAGGGCTCTTGTTTCTCATGAAAAGTCAATTATTTTTCATTTTTTGTAAATATACTTTGCATATGAACACTTGAATTATCCTGTGAGTAACCCTAATATTGGCTTACAAATCTTTTCAACGCAAGATTTTTGCGCGCATATTCTAGGGAAGAGCGTGATATCGTTTTGTTCGAAAGTCTGTTATTTTCGAATTTTTCTCAAAATTTTTCTCAAACGACTGAGTTGGACTCACTAATGACGATTATTCGTTAATGTGTTCGAACGAAAAAATGTAACTTTACAAGAAAAAATAACACAACTTTATTCATCCTTTCAGACATTACAATGATTATCGTGACATGTCAAAACAATATAACTAGATGCAAAGATTACGAAAAAAATCATAACAATAATCAGATATAAGTGGCAACTCAACACAGAGAACTAACAATTCAGAAATCCATCTATGCTGTAAAAGCAATTTTCAATGAACAGGTTTTTACCTCTCGTTTAACTTGTTTGTCATTCAATCTATCTATCAGTTAGATGATTATACAAAGAGGTATCCAGCAGCCTTAGTGAAGTCTCATATTCGGTGGAAATCAAAGCATGTGATCAAGCCATCTAGGTTACGCCAGACAAACATTAAAGAATCAAGCATATTTATACAAGATAATGTCAGGACTCTGAAAGTACTGAACTTTTGCTTACAAGACTGACGATGTTTTGAATTGAAAATTAATCGTATTATCCTCTTTTGAGTGATGAACACCCGATTAATCTCAGATCACGAGCCTCAAGGGATCATATTGTGACAGAGATGGCAATAAACGAGAACATAATAGAGGTTGACTTCTAAGGAAAGGGATCTCTTCAATCGAGGCATAGAAAAACCTATCCAATTTCTTGCACAATTCGTTTATGTGGCAATGACATCTGAAGTTTTCATCAACGTATAGACCCATGAACCTTTCATGATTCACGTACTTAAGATCACCGGCACTGCCACGTATGACAAATGGAACGTTAGGAATAGAATCACGAATCTGAAACTTCATTACTTGGGTTCTACTGGCCCTTACTACCAGTGACGCATCATCAGCTAACAGGATGAGAATAAAAGAAACCAAGAAATCTGGTAAATCATTGATCAACAGTGAGAATATGAGTGGACCCAGGACAGACTCCTGCGGAACGCCCAGGTTGTTCTGGTATTCACCTGAAGAAAGACCACCGTGTCTTACGAAGCTGGGACAGATAACTCCGTATCTAATAAATAAAATAATAACAACAACGATGAAGCTTGCGGGACTAGGACAGGAAAGAAGCCAATGATATGTAAGCTATATATTCAGCGACGTTTCGCAAGACTTTGGTCTGCTTCTTTAGACCTAAAAAACATTTCAAAAATTAACATCACTTACACACTAAATACAATCAATACAATATATTACTTCTATAAAGTTTAGAAATCCTAAATCATTGGTTTCTTTCCTGTCCTAGTCTCGCAAGCTTCATCATTGTTTGGTTTATTCTTGGAGGACGCTAATATAATTAATCTATTGTAAAATAATATCAACCGTCATGCAATGATTTTTTATATGAAGCGATGTAGTGATTCACCATCATTTAAATTTCATGTCATTTTTCCAATGAAGAATTTTTCCAATGCGAAACACTCGGATTTCACTTGCTTATTCAGATTATAACACAGAACAAGTTAAACGCGCGTAACGTTTCATTCAGGAATGCAGCCAAGATGTTCTTCGCTGGCGGAATGATTAAAAATGCAAAATATTCCCAGCGCTTGGTTGTTCAGCATAAAATATTTCCAGTGGAAAACCGCCGGTGAAAATCGGAAAACAGGAAAGCTTGATCATCTCTGTTCATTTTATCAATAATGCGACCGCCATTTGATCTGTACAATGTCTACTATTTTGGTGGGAAATTGGAGAATGCGATACCAGAATTAGCGCTAGGCTGCTTAATTTCATGAAGAATTCCAGAGAGAACTGCCTCGTTTGGATTCGAAGAAAGAGTAGTCAGTCATTTCATCATCGCTGCTTTACTTCGAGATAAATGAATTTTTGAATCTGCTGATGATACAAACATAACGAAATTTCGAATGAATCTTCCCTGGGTACCAGATTTCAACTGAGAATATCAATTCAAATAGAAATATCTGCGGAATCATTAGGTAGATTTTACCCATTCACGAATTATTTTGATCTCACTCACCGTACGACCTCATCATATTTTCGTCGTCCTTGGTTTTTATTCTACATTCTATATGCACATGAAAATCAAAATTATAAACTAAGAAACAGTGATTTTCATTTTTATAACACTCGACAAAAGAATGACATAAGTCCTGACTTAAATCGTTTGGAGAAAACAGGGCAGAATGTAGAATATATGTCCTACAAAATGTTCAATTTGGTGCCGAGCATCTGAGAGGCATGCCATCACAAACTTTAAAAAATATAATATGGAAGTATTTATTCATTTACGAAATAAATGCACACAGGTGAATAAACAGTCAAAACAGCATTCACTAAAATAATCTGAAGCAAAAAGCGTTTTTCAGTGTGGGCGAGTTTCTGTCGGATGTTTTCGTTTTCCTTTGAATGTTGGAAAATTTTACATATTGCTATTGTATGTAACTTCATGTATGTTTCTGTTTTGACCTGTGTAATACATTATTATGAAATGTGAGTTGTAACCAGCACCAAATGAATATAACTATTACTATTTCTATCACTATAACTATTACTATTACTATTGCTATTACTATTCCTATCACTATTACTATTACTATTACTATTACTATTACTATTACTATTACTATTACTATTACTATTACTATTACTATTACTATTACTATTACTATTACTATTACTATTACTATTACTATTACTATTACTATTACTATTACTATTACTATTACTATTACTATTACTATTACTATTACTATTACTATTACTAAAGAAAGTACGAATCGGTTTATGGGGAAAAAAGAACTCCGGTATTAGTGAACTAACAGAACCACAAGGACGAATATCTGTCGATAAATATCTGTCAACAAATATTCCACCTTGATCAGAGCTAATCATCCAATCAACGAAATTATCTGCATGCACATCGATCCAAGTATTTTGCACTCGATGGTTAGTATACGCATGCAAGATGCTCCTGGGATATTTATTTATATTGCTGGGTTGCATCTTACAGGTGATATCTTATCTTAATCTAATTTTGCGATGTTACATACTTAAGGTGGCCTGAAGATCAGTAAAAACTGTGAAACAGCTGTAAACATCCTGGAAGTCGCTTCTTCGGTGAAGATGTTTTGGTTGATTGGATATTAGCTCTGATCAAGGTGGAATATTCGTTGATTTATCGAAAGATATTCGTCCTTGTGGTTGAGTTACTTTATAATAGCTGCAACTCTCTGTTCTCCATGAACATTGATTCATGGAGAACAGTAGGGGTAGTTTCAAAATACTTATTTGAGATAGGAATTGTCCTACCTCAAATAAGTATTTTGAAACTACCCCAAAAGGGTTTGGGAGAATTTGCTCATTATCGAACTTAATCCTCACATTTCAATGTGCAACCTAACCTGAGATCGTGAAGACGCTGATTGTTTCCGTCCTCAAATTATCGGCCAGGGAGTATATCGATTCTGACATCAAATTCTCATCAATGAATCCAAACTACTCGTTTGAGACCATCAACTTCGAAAAAAATTCGAAAATTGAAGACATTTGTGCGGAATGATAGCAAAATACGTTGTTCCCAAGAATATGCACGCACTAAGAAAATTCAAAACTATTCTGACAAGGCATTAACTCGAAGGACCGAAAAAATGAATTGTTGAAGTTTTACAAGTTTCAGAAAAATAGATCAGTGAATTTTATTTTTCTTCATAGTTTGAAGGTTAGTTTGTCGATTATTCACGTTCTCAATTCCTTAAAACAAATTTGAGTCGAATTTGACTATTTTTGGCCCAATATTCGATAAATAAGAACATCAACCCATAAATACGCAGTGAAAACTTTTTTTCACTATAAACTCCAACATTTCGGTATTGCCGTCCAATCACCGAAATATAAGCTTTCCATCCGAACGAATTGCTTCAATCTTCATACATTCATAGTGATGCATTTGGAACTGATTGGAATCCGAGTCTAATAACGATGCAATCCATGGAATGAAAACTAAAACAACTTCACCCTGTTGCTCTTCCAGCTGCAAATTATTCAACGTGAAATTTGTTTTCGATGAGATAATAAACCTTTATATTGTATCACCTATTGAATACCATTTCCATGTAGAGTTAGTCTGGGAGTGATCACAATATATTGTTCGGTCAGAACAAATGCTATAATAAATATTCCTTCTTTAGCAATCGTTGGATTCGAATTTCGAGTACATTTTTCATCTAATTTATTACTATTCACATTTTTATTGGGTTGTCAGTTTCGTTCTCCTATACCTATATGAATTGATGCTGAAATTCATATATCTCAATCATGAATTCTTATTTGATGTGGATTTTTATACCCACACGTCAACCTTTTCACGACATTGTTAATTTGATCCAATGTTATTGAGTCTGTTAGTGGGAAAACAATCTGCACTTTCACTGTCAATAGGATATTTTGGATTTGATTATGCTAGCGTATTATCTTTCTGTAAGAGTGGCAGAAGATTTGACAAAGCTTTCTTCTGGTTTGTCACAAAAATTTGCTCCAACCGAATATAGATTTCTAGTGGAGGGCATCAATTCATCCAAACTGTGGATAATTCCTTTCGGACGCATCAATTGGGACGTTGAGTGCAATGATCTTGTCGAAGACAATAGAACAGCAGCTATGTTTTGAAGTTGCAAAATGGCGCAGGGATGGGGATTCATTGCTTATTGTGTCAAGTATCAATAAGTTCGTCATCAGTTACTTTCCTTGAACTATCTCTCACAAGTAGCTCCTCAATGATCAACCTATGAAACACTTAGGCATAATCTTCCTGCTTTGATGAATTCTGAAAATTTTCAGTAGATATACCAATTCGAGATTTCATTTTTCCAATATTTCCAAAAATCAAACCCCTTCGGGATGAAATCTGGCAATTCACATATAAACGACGGCTACAATGTTCTTGTAAACTGTGAGCAAAATGAAAGATACATTTTCGGACAGCGCGAAATTTTGCACAAAATTGTTAAATCATTTCCAAACTAGTTACCAAGTTTTATCACGATCGATCGGATCAGTATTTTTTGAGTTATTCCATAAAGATCACCGATACCGGAAAAAACACGCAATTTTACATATTTTCTCCCCCATCTCTGGAACTCAAGATAAATCAAACTCCAAAATTCAAATGAGTATAACTCCAATATCGGAGTCATCATCAGAGGTTCCATCCTAGCCGTTTGTGACCATTTTCCGACAAGAATTCTATAATCATAGACATATAGTCAGAACTCACTGTCATATATGTTGGAATAAAAGTGAAGTCGAACAATTATTCTAAGCGATAGATGGGCCGATCAATTGTGATTTTACTGCAAAACACCTAATAGAAAACATCAAAATCTGGAGAGTTACAAAAAGACGCAGGAGCCGGGCTAAATCCATTACCATGTCGATTTTGATTTTTTTTTGAGCATATTTGGGATTGTTGAAAATTCACTTCTTTGGTTTACTTATTATACTCTATTCATTTTTATAAAGTTAGTCTGTAGGCTATGAAAGTTTGACATATTCCACTCTGTATAACTGAAAATGTTAGGTTATATTAATTTTCCTGTCAGATAACTTTGAGACGGTCTCCATTTTAGACAAAGCTCGTAGAATTCGAGTAGGTAACTGAACTCACCCCAAGAGTCACCGATAAAAAGATGTATAAGAATTGATAACATCCCGCGTAACTTTTCAACAACCTGACTCAGTTTACGTAGCATAAAGTTGATAGACCCTTTCCAAGGCCTACTGACTGACTTAATAAGAGTGAGGAGTATAGTTATATCTCGCAACCGACTCCCAAAGAAGTTGAAATTGACATATGTACATACAACGAAAGAACCCAAGAAACTAGATTTATTTGAGATAATTGTTTGTTTTCGTTCAACATTCAAGACAATATAAACTGGGTCAAATTCATAGAAGACTTATATCTTGAAAAGGTCGAAGGATGAGTGCCACCTCACAAAGAATCTTTTTTTTTGCCCAACTCCTATTCAAACAACTTAGAAACTTCGTCATGACTATCGCGGACTTTTCATCTCCAACCATTGCCGAACATATACTATTTGCACCATTTACTCTTCCTGAAAACTTCAAATTCCTCTTTCCCTCCAATGTACAGCTCATTGAGTACCTCCACTGGTGGATTTTCAATTTTCTTGGCGGACTGTGACAGTAAGTCTGCAAATATTTGATCTAAGTAGCTGAATGCCGCGAAAGGAGCGGTTCTCAAACTGCTCCTACTATTCAACTGCGTCTTACTGTCCCCAACTGTTGATCGTTCCCCTAGTTTCTATGGGGAATTTCCACTTCTCCGTTGGTGAAGATAGCGAACGAAAAGTAGGGCTAACTTTAATTCGAATTGGACAAAGCTGTCATGTAGAAGGAGGTTTATATTAGTCTAGGGGTAGGAATTTAATTATTCTTGAGGAGAGATACATGTTATTTTTATGCGTTGGAGTATCTTGTGGAAGGGTGGGTATTGTAAAGGGCTGTCATTATGTTGAATATAAATTCTGCCTACTTCGTATACTGACAGTTTTTGCGCGCATGTTCTAGGGGAACAGCGTGCTATCGTTTCATCCAAATGTCTGTAATTTTCGATGATTGAGCCGAAAATGGTCTTGAACGACTAGGTTGGACTCACTGATGACGAATCCGGTGTCAAAATCGATTCTGTCAGGCCGGCCGTCACCACGATAACGGGAGTACGGAGGATTCCATCAACTTGAAAAATTCAAGAAGGGTTGCATTTCAAAATACGAAGGTTGAGTTCGTTAATTAGACGAATTGGCCAAATAGTTTCGAAGTTATAGCCATTTGAAATTTTGAGGTTAATTCCGTCATATTTCGAAAACTACTGGAGCGATTGTATTGAAACTTAGCAGTTGATTGGAGCATAATAACGCACAACTTTAAGCGAAATTTTGTTGAAATCTTATGGTTACTTAGTTAAAAAAATAGTTTTTTCGAAATATTTTTCGAAAAAAAATTTTGTCCTGAAAATATTAATCATATTTCAGATAAATTTCAGTTATACTTTGGAATTCATATTTCACAGCATTGTATCAAATATCAAATCGATACGGCTGTTAGTTTTGGAGATATTGAAAAATGATATGTAGAATTTCCTGGTTTTCTTCCCGATATCGTTGTTTTTTTCGGTATATTTCAAGAAATGCTGATTCTATCATGATGAAACTTCACAGCTAGTTCGAAGATGTTGATGGGTAGCATTGTGCAAAATTTCGTGATGATCGTGTCATTAGAACAATTTAAAAAAAAATCATAAAATTCATATCTTTGGAATCATTGGGTGGATTTTACCCATTCACGAATTCGGTCTTCGTAATTAAGGTCCAAATCTACTCTACAAATATAGAGTTTCTGAGTTGTTCCTTCCGGAAGTTATTGTGTTTACGGTCCGGCCGCTAAGCCGACCGTAAACACAATAACTTCCGGAAGAAACGACTTAGAAACTCGATATTTGTAGAGTAGGTTTGGGGCTTAATAACGAAGTTCGAATTCATGAATTGGTAAAATCCGCCCAATGATTCCGTAGATATACCCATTCAAAATTTTATTTTTCCAATATTTCCAAAAATAGAGATTAGATCGAATTGAAATCCAGTAATTTATCAGAAAAACATCTAGAAAAGCACTGTCGTGAAGGCAGCTGGTTTTGCGCGCATGTTCAAATTCGTTTGCTGAAGCTGAATCTACATTGAACATGCGCGCAAAAGGTGCTCTTTCACGGCGGTGCTTTTCTAGATTTTTTTTATTCACAGCTTTCAAACTAAAGACAGAATATCAATTTTTGGATGAATTGGTATATTTTCTTGTTCTAGGAAACAAGAACGATATTATTTCACCTAAATGTCTTTAGTTTTCGAGTTCTGACCTGAAATGGATCTGAAATGAGTTAATTCTGTTTTGGAACAATTCGTGTCGATTCAGTCTATTATTTTTTAGGTAACTATGGTATTATTATTATTTTCCATTCGAATTAGAAATGGGACATATTTGGCTTATTTCTCTGAAAAAATAAGAAGAATTGAAAAACTCCCATATCAAGTGAATCTGTGTTGCTGTGATTTTCAAAACTGTCAGACGAAGGATTTGGAATACGAAAGTATTGAAAGAAAAATAATTCAGCGAATTTTTCCTTTATTGTCGGATGATGGTGTTAGATATATACTCTGAAACGTAACAGTTCACCTCGTTGATCGTTTCCAATATTTCGATATTCATAAGGCAACATTTTTTCTAGAAACTGTCCTTGACCAATAGTTTGAATTCGCCGCAACGGCGTTTTAGTATGAATAGTAATTTTATTTGAATTTTAATAGTTTTTCTTCAGATATTGGAAGTGCAAACATGAAAAAAACCTAGGGAAATATTTAAAAATCCCACCAAAATAACCTTCAGTCGAGATTCAATCTATATATTTTAGTTTTCTTATGCAGGTGAGATTTAATATCTATATTTAGCCATTTCCATGAGATTAGCATGAATGCTTCTATTTTGAAGGTTTGAACATAATAAAAATCACAACGAATTTAATTAAGGGTTATTTTGGGGGTATTCTGCATTACTTTGTTTTTTTTTGGTTTTTTTCCGATTTCTGAAAAATAGCCATTGAAAATAGAATAGACATTATTATTTTTAGAAATCGTACCTGCTGATTGCAGGATTGAAAATATTTGTGGGTGGCAGTTTCTTTAAAAATGCTGTCTAATGAACATTATCAGTTTGACAGAATTTCCTGAAATGCAAAAATATCAGAAAAATAATTGTTATGATTTTTTTATTTTGTACTTTCCTTCTGTTTCGATGTTGTTCACTAGGCAATATATTTTTGAATCTCTGTATCTGACAAATATTTTTGACACTCAAAATCAATTAAAAAAAAATAAGTTATTTGATATTCAATAGCTATTTTTCAGATAACGCAAGAAAAAACTCAAAAATCTCAAAAATCATTAAAGAAAAGATCTTCAACAAAAGAAGGGTAAACCTTCAGAGAGAATGTAGAAGAATCGTTCATGATAATTTGCATTATGAAAAAAGTATTTATGTGTTCTGATTACGATCTTTCATCGGTCATTTATAAACAAAGGAATGAAGGATATAAATTGGAAAAATGTTTTTGATTTCTTACCAGTCAAAATATTCAACATTAAGCTACTACATAATATTTTTTTGCTCATGAAGTTGATGCGACGATGTGTACCATCGTCTTGTTCTAACTATCTCATTATTGTGAATGCTACATTCTCCAGAGAACTTGAAGCCATAAGTATCATCGTACAGTGCAAATGGGATTTAAAAGATTCGGATTATGTCAGTTCAACGCGAAATACAAGGTGAAACGAGAAAAATCAAAGACTTTACTCTAACTTATTAATGCTTCTGTGGTGGAAAAAGATAAGTGACATCATGGACTATAGCCGCAAAAATGTCAACAATTTGGTAAAGATTGTCGAATGCAAATTTGTATTTATAGTATACAGGTTGTTTCCACTGCTTATATTATATCAACGGAAGGTACAACTAATCCATAAAAAACAACGATTTTAACAAGAATTGTAAAATAACGCATTTTCAAATAAAACTGAGCGTTGACTTTTGTTCGAACGTCAGTAATTTTCGATTTCTGAGCCATATTTGTCTGAACCACTAATGGAGAATTCGAGACTAGAGCTTTGGGAGTATTGTTCTCTCCAATAGCTATGGAAAATACTGATTTTAAAGGATTAAACTTTACAGTTATTCATTTTTGCACGCATGTTCTGCCAAATGTATGCAATTTTGCAATTTTTTCTCGAAAATGTCACACTGGGTTGGGCGCACATAACAGAATGTGCCAGCTGAGTTCGTTAATGGGCAAAATCAGCCAAAAAGTTTTGCAAGTGTACACATTTGAATTTTTGGGGTTATTTTCCCTATATCTCAGGAATTATAGTTTCACGATTATATTTAAACTTGATATTTGATTGTGAAATACCAACGCGCAAGTTATTGCAAAATTTCGTTGGGATAGTATCGTTGGTAAATGTAAAATAAAGTTATTTCGAAAATTACCCAATTCTGCTGAGTAATTTTTTTCCTGGAAACTATAGATCGAATTTCTATGGGATTTCGAACATACCTATTAAATATTGATCACAGCAGAGGAGTGGATTTCAGTTCGATCTTGAGATATTGGGAATAAAATATGTAAAATTTCTTGTTTTATCCTGGGTATCGTTGATATCACTGGAATATCTCGAACAATCCTTATACGATCATGATGAAACTTGTTTATAATCCGTTGAGATGATGGTGTCATTAGAACAATTCTAAAACTAAAGATTTTTTGAATTCATTATTGAAAATTTCCTCTTTAAATTCAGAAAAAAAAACTCTACATCAATAAATAAATTTGTAATCGTTTGTGTCTGTCTTTCGTTGAATATTGTGATGACACAATTTCAAATTCGTTTATGTGCTAAACTGTGAGGAGTATTTTGTGCAGAATGTGAACTTCGCCTCCGTATTGAAGCTTCAAACCTGCCCTGAATTTTCGAGTTTCTTAGTTATTCTTTTGTGAAATTATCGTGTTTACTGTCAGCCGGAAACCTTAACTACTTGACAACGAATTTGAACAGGTGCGCAAAAGCTGTTGACTTCACTTCAGTACTTTTCTATAATTTTTCCACTGAATACTAAAATTCAATTCTACTTTCAATGTATTTCCGGAAATATTGGAAAAATAAATTATGATTGTAATATATCTATGGATTCATTAGGTGGGTTACCCATTCTTCAATTCGGTTATTCATCTCCCAGCCTGTATTTGTGTTGACAATATCCAGAAAATTGATTTTATGGGGAAGTAAAGTGCGTTGGGTACGGCCAATAACTGTATAGGTGACCACTCTGACTGCAGATTTGAACGGGCACGTAAAAAATCCTGACTACGCGTCAGGGCCTTCTCGAGGTTATTTCAAAATTGATTAATGATTTGTGTACGAAAATCCTTTGATGAATCCACCACCTTCGGCATCTATGAATATCCCATGACGCGGTGTTACGCCTGTATAAGCCATTGATTTCAGATTAAAAGCTTCTGATATCCCTAAATATGGAATAATGGGGCCGAATATAGTTCAATAGATCCCACCTTTTTTATGTGGTACCGTGAGAAACGGGAAATTTGACCTCAGTCACGCTTCCAGACAGTGTCAATGTGTAATTTTCCTTCCCGGAAATCATGCAGTAGCCTCGACCCATTTGGATAATGGAGGAATGTTTAAATTTAATAGATTTATCGGCCACCCCTTTTATGGTCTAAAAATATATATTGGGTATGGACGTTAAGAGGTTCTTGGAACAAAATATATATTATGCGAAGTTTTCCCTAGAAACCTCACCTTATTATGTGTCAATTTATTCTAGTATCAACTTGAAGATTTCGAAAAGCTACGGCATGAAGTTAAGGCAAGATTTCATCGAAATAAAACATTTTCGATTTATGTATATTTCTGGTTGTACAATTCTCACGAATTTTTTCATCCGACTTCGTGTCAATACCATGACCAACTACCAACTGTCAATTCGGCCAGTGCTGTATTTTCCGAGTTGTTCAGATAATTAAGCTACAAATCAAATCTGGGGTTTAACACTGGGTCTTCGTTAATATATAAAAGCGATATTTTTTATTTTTGCCAGGTATGCATGAATAACAGACGATTGAACACATGAACATGAATTAAAATAACATAATCACAAGGAGGAATGTCTGTTGATAAATCAACAAATATTTCACCTTGATCAGAGCTAATCATCCAATCAACCAAAACATCTACACCGAAGAAGCGGATCCAAGGAGAATCACTACAGCTGTTGCACAGTTATTACTGATCATCAGGTGAACTTACCTCGGATAAAACCGCAAGAGGAATCTCGATACTTGTCACCTTCCAGATGGATCGTTGCAGTGTATTACAACGTACCGCGCGCCATCTTCCAGGAGAATCTTGCGAATCCTACCTTCGAGTGCAGAATACTACAGCGGTTTTATCCAAGATTAGTTGACCTGACAATCAGTAATAACTAGTTATCTGTTGGTTTCTGGAATACAAAATTTCTGGAAATATTTTTACAGCCACACTAACCTCAGAGCATTCCACACTAATTCATGCGTTGGGATTTCGGAACAAGACAATTACCAAGTTTCAATGTAACTGGATCATTATTTCCTCAAATATTAGATTACGGAGAGTAAATTTCTGAATATTGTTTTAATTTTTTCATCACACGATCTCCACGAAATTACATGCAAATTGCTATCCTACAATTCATTATCGAGCTCCAATTCAATCAGACAAGTATTTTACATAATACTTAAAAAATTTCAAAAAGCACTGCCGTGACGGTAGCAGCTTTTGCACGCATGTTCAATGTAGATGACCGCTTCAGCAACGAATTTGAACATGCACGCAAAAGCTGCTGCCTTCACGGCAGTGCTTTTTGAAATTTTTCACAGATAAATTACTGGATTTCAATTCGATCAAATCTATATTTTTGGAAATATTGGAAAAATAAAATTTTGAATGGGAATATCTACGGAATCATTGGGCAATAACTTCCGAAAGAAACAACTTAGAAACTCGATATTTGTAGAGAAGGTTTGGACCTTGATTACGAGGGCCGAATTCGTGAATGGGTAAAAGCCACCCAATGATTCCGTAGATATACCCAATCAAAATTTTATTTTTCCAATATTTCCAAAAATACAGATCAGATCGAATTGAAATCCAGTACTTCATCGAAAAATAACAGTTCGAAGTTTCTTACAGAATTTATCACGAAATTTCGCACAATATTGTCTTTCAGCATCTTCAAACTAGCTGCGAAGTTTTATCAGGACTGAATCAGTATTTCTCGAGTTATACCGAAAAAATCAACGATATCGATAAGAAAACCTCGAAATTTGACATATTTTTTCCCGATATCTCCAAAACTTATTATCGTATCGAACTGAAATTTGGAACACTGCTGTGAAATATAAAGCTCAAAGTGTGAGTGGAATTTTGATTGATGAATGGTTTTCGGAAAAAAAAATTTTTTGGATAAAAATTTCGAAAAAAAATTTTTTTTTAATATACTGACAACATGATCCTGACGAAATTTGGCTGAAAGTTGCGCGTCGTTATACTCCACCTAACTGCCAAGTTTGAATGCAATCGCTCGAGTAGTTTCTGAAATAAAAAATAAATAACTTCAAAACTTCAAGTGCCTATAACTCCGAAACTATTCGACCGATTTGGCTCATTAACGAACTTAACCGCGGCATTCTGATGCGCAACCTATCCTGAATGTTTAAAGTTGCTAGCTTGCTTCTGTCGACAGTTACCGTGTCTACAGCCGGACGGCCGGCCGGCCTGACAGAATCGATTTTGACACCGGATTCGTCATCAGTGAGTCCAACTTAGTCGATTGAGACAATTTTCGGCTCAATCATCCAAAATTACAGACATTTGGACAAAACGATAGCACGCTGTTCCCCTAGAACATGCGCGCAAAAAGGTATTCAAAAAGTTTTTCTTCATTTTCTATTGATGTGATCATCACGAAATTTTGGATAAGGTTGCGTGGTGGCATACCTAAACTAACTATCAAGATTCAATTCGATCGCGTCAGTACCTCCTTCTCCTTAAAAACATAGGAATCCCCCAAACTGTTAAATGGATTTTGTCCATTAATGATCGTTAATGAGTAAAATCGACGTCTGTCAAGCGTCGCATGTTAATGAGCAACTTTATCTGAATATCTCTAGTCATTATCTTGAATATTCTTTTGAGAACGAGCATTACATTCTCTGGAGTATAAAACAATATAGGAAATTTCAATAAATCACAGTTTCAGCAGAGTAAATAAACACGGGATACTGCACAATTTTACGTATCATACAGAACAGACGAAAACCTCAGCAAAAACTCTATATCTTTCCGTATAAGTGTAGTTAAATTGGAATTTGGCATATTCATAAAGGATGTTTATAGGAACATAATTTTTTCTTCCTCTTTAATTTATATTGACTAATTATCTTGAAATAATGTCTGCAACAGCAAAAGAGACGAAAAACCTACAGGAAGCAGTGAATATAATACCCACATTTTCTCTCTGACCGGGAGGGTCTTTCGTCCAAGTGCGGTCCTCCGAACCATGATTTTTCAGATCCTCAGGTGAACGAAAACGCTACAGGCTCGATAAATTAAAGAAAAATCTCCCACAGATTCATTTTTGATTACTGTTAACTCCAAATTTGTTGAAATATCGGCAGTAAACTGAAAAACTTGTGACATATCATATATCTATAGGTTCCAACTCCCAAAACAAATATTTGGACCACTATGTATCATCCTGTATAAATTACCATTATTCCAACCCGTATTAGCCTAAGAGCCCACGACGGCCAGCCATTCGTTATTTAATAAAAGCTGAAAATTTTCATGTGCGTGTCCCCTATACAGGTAAGAACGCCCAGGGACTATAGAGTTTGGGTAGTGGTTACTTGGGCAGGTAACAGGTAGTAAAGGTGTATAAAATAGTACCTTAAATTCGTTCAAGTATAAAGCTCAATTTTTTCATATGTTATTAGGGATAACTTTAGAAATCTCCTCATCCATTGCCGGACACTTATGACAGTTGCTACCCCCTGCCAGACACCCCCCAATTTTAATAAATTATAATTATACTTTCGTTACAGTATAAAAGCTAAATTTTATATATGTTACTTGGGGACCTATGAATAAATGTTACCTCCATAGCCGGACAGTTCTAATGGTTTTTACACCTTGCCAGACACATTGAAATTCCGCTGTAGGTGCGAGCACGAGCGAGGTTTTTTTGTGGAATAAAAGTGTAATTTTAGTGAAAAGTGTTATCATGGGAGACACATTAATTTGTTTCGTGTGTGATAATAGTGTAATAATATTGTTCTCGGAGGAAACTTTAAAAAAATGTCAAACTGTTTTGAAATTCAGAAAAAAACATAACCTTGAATATGAAGACATTATTCTGCGTGATGAGTATACAGAAAATGTTTATCACCGGGGATGTTATGAAGAATTTACAGGACTTATGAAAAAATACTTAACTTCTGAACCTGAAAATTGTACAAAAAAGAGTGAAAAACAAAAATCAGCCAGTGTTTCTACAGACAATACCTCAACAACCTCGTCGTTGATACCTACGTTGACCACAGAACCATCTCATTTACAGTGTAGATTATGTAGAGGATCTACATAATCTTCAGTAGCAATGCAATCAAGTTTAACTTCTGAATCAATCTACAACTTCTCAAGAAAATATTGAAATTTTTGAACCAGATCTTAGTGAAGATAATGATTTCTCAGGATGGAAATATTCTAACCGAGAAGGAAGCTGATAATATCGACTACCTAATTGTTTGTGTGTTTTGTGACAGGAAACATAAAAAAAACGTTCACGAATGCTTAAAACTCAATCAGGTATGTAATTATTATGACAAATTATTGTACACAATTTTTTAATTATTCATAATTGTATGCCCCATGAAGATCAGACATCAAATATCCGACTATTTTGTAGAAATATATGGAAGGAAAGATGGCAAGCTGTAGAAAATAATAAACTCAAGACAATCAACCGCAACTTAAATCCAGTTAACTATGAGGGGATTCCACGAAGACATCAGGTCATCTTGACTCGCCTCAGAATCGGCCATACCAGATATACCCACCAATTTCTCCTCAAAAATGAAAACCCTAAACGATGTATATCATGCGAAGAGGTGCAGACCATAAGACATCTGATGATAGAGTGTCCCGACTTCAGGGAGAATCGGCAATCCGCAGGAATACCAGAGAACCTTGAAGATGCCTTGGATCCAAAGAACCTTGATACGCTGCTGACATTTTTTAAATCTGTTCACATCTTTCACGATATCTAGAATTTCTCAATGTATATACTGTACTGTATTGCCGCTAATAACCTTCGTGGTTGATGCGGATATTCTAAATAAAAAAAATAAAAAAATAATTGTATAAACTTGTTTATTTTTTTCTTCAGTAACTGACGAAGAAGGCGATATTGAAGACGATCATGACATCGACTGGGCGAGTAGTGACGAAGAAAATGAAAATATCGACGACAACGAAGAAATATTTTTTTTACATGTAATAATGCTTTTTTTGTATAATATAATAATAAAATTTCACTTTTTACTTTATATAACATGGCTATGAACGTTAGAAAATATTTTTTTTAATGGATATCTTTAAAGATCGCAATCGACTAAGCGCTCGTGCTCGCACCTACAGCGGACTTTCAATGTGTCTGGCTAGGTGTAAAAACCATTAGAACTATCCGGCTATTGAGGTAACATTTTTTCATAGGTCCCCAAGTAACATATATAAAATTTAGCTTTTATACTGTAACGAAAGTATAATTATAATTTATAATATTAAAATAGGGGGGTGTCTGGCAGGGGGTAGCAACTGTCATAAGTGTCCGGAAATGGATGACGAGATTTCTAAAGTTATCCCTAATAAAATATGAAAAAATTGAGCTTTATACTTTTACGAATTTAAGGTACTATTTATACACCTTAACTTCCTGTTACCTGCCCAAGTAACCACTACCCAAACTCTAAAGTCCCTGGTCGTTCTTACCTGTATAGGGGCACGCACAGAAAAATTTTCAGCTTTTATTAAATAACGACGGTCTGGCCTTCGTGGGCTCTTGCTCTTTATTCACCATGCATGCGAATTCCAAACATTAGTCTAGATTGAAGACAATTCTCCATTGATTTTCCGAATTGAAGTTTATGCGTGTCTAAAGAGAAAAGTGACACAGGTGTTCCTAATTAGTGTGGAAGCTCTGCTGGCGCGACAAATTCATCTATTTAATTGCCTTTTTCGAAAGTTGCACAACCTCAATATGCCAAGCTAATGTGACATACTAGAGATAAGGGACCGATTATTAGATTCGTTCACGATTTAGTTATTGATTTTGCAGTGTCGAAATTATCTCCCCGAATCAGACGTGAATTTCATGTTAGCTACTATTATTGATTTCGTTTTGGAATATGTCACGCTATTGAAAGTCTCTTTCTGTATGATAGACTAGAAAATATATAAATCGTTCAGTCGAGAGCTTATACTCGTTTGTTCATATTTGTTGCCATGGAGTGATTTCTGAATTTATCGAGGAAATGAGAATGATACTGAAGAAACATCGAGGGAAGAAGACATATTTATTCCCAACATTTCCAAAAATGAACATCGGATCTAGCTCAAAGATTGACTTCAAGGTATATACCAAATTCTATAGAAATCCAAAGAAATTATTCAATTTTTACGCGCTTGTTCTGGGGAACAGCGCGTTATAATTTCGTTACGATGTCTGTAATTTTCTCGAATTTTGAGCCGAAATTGGTCTCACACGAGTAGGTTGGACTCACCGATGAAGAATTCGTGGTCAAAATTGATTCTGTCCGTCCGGCCTACCGCGTGAGCTGTAACTTTCGAAAGGAAGGACCTAGAGTCTTGAAATTTTTAGGTTAGGTTAAGATCCTGAATATCTCGGTTAAGTTCGTTAACGGGCAGAATCTACCGAATGGTTTTTGTGTTACAGCAATTTGAAATTTTGATTTTTCAATAACTCGAAAAATATTCATCTGATCGAAATCAAACTTGGATCGAAGATGAACAGTGTCAATAAGACGAATTATCCATGGAAAAATTCGGAACAAAATTTTGTCTTTTTTGAACATTTTCATATTTCATTGAAATTTCACTGAAATTTTACTGAAATTTCCAAGTCACCATTCCGCCATGTGAACAAGCGCGTAAAAGCTGCTGACTTCACGTGTGCTTTTCTAGATTTCATTCTTTGAAGAATTTGTATGGTTTTTTCTTTTCCTGATGCTTATGTGACTAAAAGTGTTGTATTTGTTGGTGGGCAGGTTTGACATTACTCTCTAAGTGTCGTTTTGACATTCGCCAAAAACAGCTCCAACAGTAATTTTTTCATTATTTTTTTTGCTTCCGTAACTTCCTGAGGATCAGGGTACCAATGTTTGATTCTAAACTATAAGACAAAAATCTAAAAAAGGAATAGATATCAGTAGCTTTTATAAGCTTATTTTCATTCGTTACCAAAGCAAACCTTTATTGTTAAATATTGAATTATGGCTTTGTGCCAAATTTCATAGGAATTTGGTAGAGGATTCAATAAATACATGGCAATGATCGGTTGAAGGAAATAATTAAATTTGACCTGGGATTCCTCATCAGTAAGACCAAAATACTCATTCAATACCACTATTTCGGCAAAAAATCGAAAATCACAGACATTCAGGCGAAAAAATAACGCTTCGTTTCACTGGAAAATCGCGTAAAAAGCAATGAATGATAATGTCTCTCCCAAATAAATGTTCATAGGAGCAATAATTATTGTCTATAACACTATAAGTATTCGGACGACTTCAGTTGAGTTGACGATGGAGCAAACACTACAAATAGAAAATTATGTATTGGTTTAGTTTCCATAAAGTCTTCTGTGGTGTATTCCTTCGGTAGAGACCTTAACTACTTAACAACGAATTTGAACAGGTCCGCAAAAGCTGTTGACTTTACTTCAGTACTTTTCCATAATTTTTCCACTGAATACTAGAATTCAATTCTATACTATCAATGTATTCCTGGAAATATTGGAAAAATAAATTATGACTGCGATATATTTACGGATTCATTAGGTGGGTTTTACCCATTCTTGAATTCGGTAAATAATCTCTCAACTAGCTCTACTGACAATAAATATCGGTTGTGTTGACGATATCCAGTTAGGCAGAAATTTAATTTAATGGGGAAGTAGAACTGCGTTGAGTACGACCAATATCTATATAGACTCACTCTGACTGCAGATTTGAAAGGCACGTAAAAAATTCTGACTACGCGTCAGGGCCTTTCCCGAGGTTAGTTTAAAATTGATTTATGATTTGTGTACGAAAATCTTTTGATGAATCCACCACTTTCGGTATCTAACACTGCAAATAGAAAAATATGTATTGGTTCAGTTTCCAAGTCTTCTGTGGTGTATTCCTTTGGTAGATTTGAAGACTTTCCGGAGGAAAAATTTCCCACCGAATATATATTTTTCTACCCAGTTATTCCTGACGTACAGTAGGTTGATATAGTCAACTTTGATTCTTATGAAATAACGTAAAAATTGTTTTGAATATTATTAATTTCCCTAGAAATTGCGAATTTTTTTGTTTCATTTTTGTAGCAGGATAAACTACTCAACATGAAAAGGTATTACTACCTAATTGTCAATATCTTTTGATTGATGAAATCTACTTTAAAATACCACTGTATTTTGAAATGGTGCCGACAGTCACAAGCAACTAAGAAACACAATATTATCTTGAAAGAATAAATTCAAAACTACCTATATTGTATAGAGTAGCATAAGTGCTGCATATTATAATTTTCCAACCTTCTTTTATGTGTTAATAATGTCTCACATCAATATTTCGATAGCCACAACTGATCAACAATGGGACTCATTTGAAAAACTGCACTCATTTATTTGTTGTGATTTTTGTTGTTGAATTTTGCAGTATAAATTTGGAAGCGTGGTCATAAATTCCCGAATCCCTTATAAGTTCCCATTTATTTTTCTTAGGTTTGTTCGTACTGTCCATTGACACTATTGTTTGCCAGTGTAGATCGGATGGTTTTGGTTTATTATTTGATAAAATCGAATAATAAACCTTAGTGATCGACCAACAAAAAAAAAATTTTGACCCCCCCTGAAAATTTCACAGTTTACGTTTTGGAGTATGTAGATTTGAATAAACTAATGAAAAAAAATCCGTCCGTCCGCCGTACGCCGTCAGTTGTCCGGGGCTCTTCTCAGAAAGTACTGAACCGAAATCAGTGAAAGTTGGTAGAAAAATCGTGTGTCGCTCGGGATTGATCCTCCAAGCTTTTCAGCAGAATCGGTGTACCCTAAAGACTCAAAATGAGGGGTGGGGGGAAAAAAAATATTTTTCGAAAACTTACCACCGAATTTTCATGCAACTCAGAACGTTGATTACTGTTACAGAACTAAACCAAAAATTTTCACCCAGATGATTTCCGACCAGTGGTTCCTGAGTTATAAGGAAAAACGCTGCAAATTTCCAATAATGTCGAAAATGACATCAACGCATTCAGTTCTAAGATTGTAATTCACTGGAATAATTGGTTGACTTTTCATCCAGAGTCATACTTCTTAAAGGAGAAGAAAATATTGATTACCAAATTTTCAACACATATCGAAAAATTTTTAATGGATGCGTTATTATTTTATAATCACAATTTGCAAATGCCCCATCGATGTTCTTGACAATTTCATAATCGTAAGTAGTTCAGATTAAATATTTTTGGGTTTTCTCTCCCAATATCTTAAACATAACTACTGAAAATCGGATCAAATTATTATTTATAGAAATCACCCTGCGGATTACGGGATTAAAGATTAAATTTCTTCATGAAGCTCATTCATATCTTGAATAAAACTTCTATTTTATTCATAAATCATTGGTTTTTCAGAACACAAAAACCAATTCCATGAAAAAATTCATTTAAAACATTGAAATCTCAATAAATAAATACTCTTCTATAACTGAATAAGACTTTTACATGCAGAACGCGAATTAAGTAGCGCAATTTAAAATAATGCAGATTTCCAAAAAATTCGGTTGATCGGAGGTTTCCATTAATTTCGGTTTGCGTAATACGATTATCGTCAACCTGTGGATATCCGTTACTGGTTTCAAACGAAATCCAATATCTTTCGTACTGACAGTTTGAAATAAGCGTGAATATAGAAAATAATGAGCATTTATATGATAAATCAAATTGGAGGATATAATATGCAAAAAAATCAATAGCAAACCGCAAATCTCATCAATTGTCTAGAATCTAATACTGAGGGTTGGAGCCTTAGACTAAAGTAAGGAGCCGATCTACCTGTTCTGAATGGGGTCTGTGACCTTAGACAAGGGATATAGCGTAGACAAAAATAGTCCGCATGTATCATCATCTGGTTGTCGGCAAACTACTTGTTTGAATTTCACGTCTTTACATCAAGCAGACTTTCGGATTTGACACCCTCTTGGTTGAGTGTATCTGACGACGATAACAACGAACGAAATTTATAATCCAGAATTATTCTTTCGAATTCAACCTGATGAGGTTCACGATATATTTAATTGTTACAGAAATGTTATTGAAAATAACTTTAGTTTTTCAGTTTGTGTGGTGGATACTTTGTAAATCAACTGAATCGGATATCTGCTGTGGACAAATTTTTTTTCAGATCAATTGCACAGGAAGATTGAGTTTTTTTTTTCATTTCATTAATATTTTTCAGAACAAAGTTGAATCCCAGTAGAAATCACATCTACACATTTGATATTAGCGGAAAGTCTTGAATTTTGTTTTACGTATTGGTGTTAGTTTGAAAGATTGAGTTTATTTCCTCAGTGTTAAGAAATACGCACGCGTTCGGATTCAAACATCATGACTAATTGTGAAATATAGACACTCGATTTAATGCAAAATTTTTTTTCAAACATTTTTTGTTTCGGATACATATTCATCGAAGTTCAATGAAATTTGGTACAGGTTTCAGAGTCAACATTTAGAAACAGTGTTTCAAATTCCAGTTTTGACCGATATTTATTTGTGCAGATATTGGCAAAAAATTTCGTGACCATTTTGAATATTGAGGTTATTTCCCTAATATCTCAAAAAGGACAAACCCTATCTGATTTGTAGTTCATTTTCAGTTGTAGAATACCGACACGAAATTTAATAATTGTGGAAAATAGTTAGATTTTCGAAGAGGTGAAACGACTGTGGAACGTCTCTTCTCATTCAAAATATTTTAAACTTTGCTACTCAGTTAGCGTTCTGCATGTCGAAATGTTATTCAATTATACAAGTGTATTTATTGAGATTTCAATGTTCACATAAATTATTTCATGGAATTGGTTTCTGTGTTGTGAGAAACCAATGAGTTATGCAAAATATATAAGTTTTTTGAGATATCAATGGCATATTGAGTTATTTAAATGAGAAAATAATAAACCCTTGTGCAAAATTTGCAGCGTTTTTCCTAAGCAGCACTTGGTTCGTTGTTAAAAGCTGGGGTGATGTGTGTTTATATGCAAATCACTATAAATGACTCTCATTCTGTGAGTATTGCTTGTGAGTAATTTCAAGCAAAAATTATTACAATTCTCTGATAACCTGAAAATAGTGGGAATACGAATTTTCGCGAAAATGAAAAAAACATAAATAGTTATCTTTGATTTGCGAAGAATCAGTGATAATATTAAACTACACTGCACTATACTCTATAACACTCATCTACATGGACAAGTGGATGGAAGTGGAGTGTAGTGTACAAAAAGATTTTGTAGGTACAGCGAACACCTATTGTCAAATTGAGGTGCATAGAACCTATATGCTCCTTATGTCAAATACACCCTACACGCATTCATGATGCAAAAAACATGGTGTACTCATCTGAAGAATGAGTGACGTCAGCAAGATTAAAATACAAAGAGTAGTATATTCTGTGCTTTGAATTGACATGCAAATTCGAGGCACAGAATACACAACTATTTGTATTCTAATCTTGCTGACGTCACTAATTTTTCAGATGAGCACACCATGTTTTTTACATCATGCTCTCATTAAAATTTTTACACGTGTCACGTATATACAACATGATATTCTATGTGTTCATGAATTTGGTTGTCATTATTTATTTAACAATCATAAGCCATCATAATTTTCCGATCTTCCCGATTTCACTCTAGAATTTCATTTGGTGAAAAATAAGACAGAGGGCAAAGTGCTAAACTGATGGAACATTACCCTGATGATAATTTAGTCTCGTTCGAGTTTTTCCTTAGCCGTATAAAGAGTGGCTGAAAGTTATTAACTGATCTCAAACGGTGAAAAGGAAAAATATCAATGCCAGCTGGAACTAAAATTAAATTTTTCGGATGGCGTCGAAACCTTTCTTTATTCGTTACAGATGCCTTATTCGAGTTCTTTCAGAGTTTTCAAGGATGCTTAAATACAGGTGTACATATTTCTTGAAATACTCGAATAACTCGAACGCAGTTTTTTCTGGAGTAAGCTAAAAGGGGAATTCAATTTTGTGACTTCCTGTCCATGTTTGCGATATCAAAAGAAATACAAGTTGATGCATGAAACAGAGATGTCTCGAAATTATCGAAAAACTTCAAACTGAAATTTATATTTCGAATTGTGTTGGCCATCATTTAATAGAAATTCATTGTATAATACCTGAATATAACACATATGTCAAATCATTGAGTTTTCAAATACCCTATAATACAAATATATTTGAAAACTCAATGGTCATATATAAGGTTTTGGTTGTTTTCTATTTATTTTGTTACGTTGCAGCTTCCTTAGATGTTATGGGACGACTGGGGCAAGAATCGGTTTAATCCTATATTCAAGAGAATTTCTGGGGCGTGGATACCTACATTGAATTCCGGTTTTTACACGCTTGTTCATTTCGCGTTATCATTTCGTCACGATGTCTGTAATTTTCGAATTTTCAGCCGAAAATGGTCCTGAACGATTGGCTTGAACTGCCTGAAGATAAATCCGTGGTCAAATTCAATTCTGTCCGTCCGTATGTGCTCTAGATTTCGAAAGGAAGGACCTAGAGTCTTGAAATTTTCAGGTAAGGTTTTAATCCTGAATATCTCGGTTAAGTTCATTAATGGGCTAAACCTGCCCATCTTGGATGGTTTTTGTGTTACAGCTATTTGGAATTTTGATTTTTCAATAATTTGAAAAATATTTATCTGATCGAAATGAAACGTGGTTGGAAGGTGAAAGTGTCAATAAGGAGAATTATCCATGGGAAAATTTGAAAGATAATTTTTTTTGAAGTTCATCATATTTCATTAAAATTTCACTGAAATTTCCAAGTTGCCATTTCGCAATGTGAACAAGCGTTTAAATGCTGCTGACTTCACGTCAGTGCAAACCAGTGCCTAGTATATTTTCTCGAATGTAGTCTAGGAGCCCAAGTTCATGTTTCATGGAATGTAACACGGTCCTTGAAGTCAATTCTTCACAAAAGTTCACCAGATTTCAGTTCTAAGAAATACTCAGAAATATTTGGAGCTAATATGTCATATTTCGTGTTTTTTGCCTCTGAATCGTTGATGTAAATGCCTGTTTAACTCGAAAAATACTGATCCGATCATAATGAAACTTAGTAACTTATTGTCATATATTGCAATCAAAAAAAATTTTCCCTTCGCGAATTCGGACAGGAGTGAAAAAGTTGCTGTCTTCACGTCAAAACTTCTCTAGAATTTTTTCACCGCAATTATGAGTATTTCGGCCGAGGGACAGGTATAGGGGTTACCAACCGGGAAAATTTTATTAACAATTCACTGTGTGCGGTATTTTTATCGCAAATGAAAACATGTTACTCTCAGAAGGGAAAGAAAGGAAGGAAAGGACGTAAAATTGTTGCAAAGTTCTTTTATGATGTCCGATAGGTTTCAGTCCTGGATATTAGGAAAAGGTTTTAACGGCAACTCTTGGGTTGATCAGGATTGGATTCATCTCTGCCAAAGAAAAATATATCGATTGCTGGAAAAACAGGAAATTTTTATTGCTCCAGATGAACTGTAGCAAACAATTAAATTTTTGGCTATAATTCTTCTTGAATGATATTTCATTTTTGATTTCTGGTAACTTTGTATCATAAATTTTGAAAAACAAATTTTTGACGTCATGAATAGAGCAAAGAAAACTAATAAAATGTTTGATTCATCTTGCAATTTGTTTTCTAGTCATAATTTTGAATTTTTTCGATATCTCTGGACACTATCTAAGATTTTAAGATTTCCAAATGGCATATTGTGAGGAATACAAAATTCTAGAAGAGCACTGGCCTGAAGCTAGCAGTTTTTGCGCACATATTCAAATTCTTGGGTGAAAATGAAATTTGGTTTTATTGTTCTAGTAAGAAAGTCACGACGAAATTTCGCAAAAACTGTACATCAGCATTTTCTATCTAGTTACTGAGTTCAATCCAAGATTGAATCAGTATTTCTCGAGGTATCATCGGAAAAAACAACGGTACTTCTTTTTATTATATCTCAGGATTGCAGAATTGGATTGACCTAATTGCGTCTTCATTCAACTTACAACGAAGTTTCAATCCGATCTCCCGAGAAGTTCCTGAGATATTGAGTTATTAACCTCAAAAATTCAAATACCTCACGTTTGTGCATTTCTAGAATTTTTCCCCTGTATAACTGCCCCGTTTCTCCTATCTTTCATAGATCCAAATAATAGTCTAATTGTTTGTTATCAATAACATATACTTTTGTCAATTAATGTCAGTAGATGATTTCCTTTGTAAATGAAGACCGGTTTGTGGGAAGGCTGCGTATACCTATCTCTAAAAGTCTTGCTATATTCTCAATAAATTCTGAAGAAGAGATTTAAAAAACATTTAGAATTTCCTCGTCTGAAATTGTAAAATTATAAAATTTCATCCATGCTTGCGACCTACATAATCCGAAACACGTGTCGAGAATGCCCTCTGGAGTTACGATTGTTCCATCAGCAAGTTGAAAGTGGAATATGGACACGACCTACAACTGAAAGAAGTTTTCAATGCAATAAAGGATTTTCACACCGGGTTGATTGAAGGGTTAAACATTGTTGCATTTAAATACGTTTGAAGAGAAAAAGTTTCGAGGTTCACTCCAAAATATGCTCAGTTCAATGATTGAGGATGTAAGTGATTATTTGAACATCTTCTCCGAAATATAATTGAAAAAATCTGTCAAAATCATGTTGAGTTTCATCTGATAGTTCGAATTTCTACCTGAATTATTTCTCAAAAATCAGTTGAATTCGAATGAGTTAAACTTGATGAGTGTTTAAAATGCACCTAACTTCCTGGTACATTCGATATATACAGGGTGATTCCGGAGGAGACCATCAGATTTTGGGATAAGTTTACACTAGTCAAGACAGTCTCAGAATACTGTTTGGTTTATGGTTGGGGGTCTCTGTTGAGAATATACAGGGTGATTTGTCCGATTCGACTGATTTTACTTTTATTGATAACTTTGGTATGGCTTATTCGATTTCAATGAAATGTTCAAAGTAGTACAATAGTGTTGAACACATTCATTGATTTCAAATTTTTTTTCAAAATGAGCGGTTGTTATTGTGATAAATCCAGATTAATTGTGCAGGTTGAAAAAACACCCTGTACATAGCGTTTCCTAAACTACGCTATCTGTTTACGATTCTACTATAATGGGTCATTATTTGAGAGTTTCTAATTTTTTTAGCACACTTCTTGTTTTCCGAGAAAATTTTTTCAAAAAATGATCATGTCGAAATTTCGCTCCAATCGATTCTACTCTTATTGAGAACTTTGGTATGGCTCATTCAATTTTAATGAAATTTGCAGTGTAGAACAATCTGAATGAGTTTATTCAATAATCGCAACAATCTCTCAAAATACAGTGTTGTAATTTTGATAATTTCAGAATTTCAGATTAATTGTGCAGTTGGAAAAAAAACACCCTGTACATTGCTTTTCCAAACCTTTCTTATTTTTTTCAGATTCTACAATGATATGTCATCATTTAGAGGTTTTTAATTTTTTTGGCACACCTCCGGTTTTCCTAGAAAATATTTTTGAAGAAGAGCATGATCTAAATTTGGCTCACAAGCAGTGGGAGTATTCCGCACTAGGTAGGAAAGCGGTAGCTATTGTCCAAGGATGCAAAGCAGTTCCTAAGTTCTAAAATATTCTTTTCAAATTCCAAATTCATATTTAATTGCTAATATTTTGTATGAAACTATTCAATTCAGAATATATTTCGAATTTGAAAAGAATATTGTAGAAGTGACGAACAACTTTGCATCTTTGGACGATACAGCTTTCTTACCTAGTGCGGGATACTCTCACTGCTTGTGAGCCAAATTTCGATAATGCTCATCTACAAAAATGTTTTCTAGGAAAACCGGAGGTGTGCCAAAGAAATTAGAAACCACTGGATGATGACATATTATTGTAGAATCTGCAACGAATAAGAAAGTTTTGGAAAAGCAATGTTCAGGGTGTTTTTCTTTCCACTGCACAATTAATCTGAAATTCTAAAATTATCACAATTACAACCCTGTATTTTGAGAGACTTTTACGATTATTGAAAGTACTCGTTCAGATTGTTCTACACTGCCAATTTCATCAAAATTAGCTGAGCCATACCAAAGTTATCAATAAAAGTAGAATCGATTGGAGCGAAATTTCGACATTATCATTTTTTGAAAAAATATTCTCGGAAAACTAGAAGTGTGCCAAAAAAATCTCAATAATGACTTATTATAGTACAATCGTAAACATATAGCGTAGTTTAGGAAAAGCTATGTACAGGGTGTTTTTTCAACCTGCACAATTAATCTGGATTTATCACAATAACAACTGCTTATTTTGAAAAAAAATTTGAAATCAATGAATGTGTTCAACACTATTGTACTACGCTGAAAATTTCATTGAAATCGAATAAGCCATACCAAAGTTATCAATAAAAGTAAAATCGGTAGAATCGGACAAATCACCCTGTATATTCTCAATAGAGACCCCCAACCATAAACCAAACATTGTTTTGAGACTGTCTAGACTAGTGTAAACTTATCCTTAAATCTGACGGTCTCCTCCGGAATCACCCTGTATATTTAATAATTCAGATTATCAGGAGAAGCTTTTTTTTGTATGAGGACATTCAATGAATCTGTTGTTTTCTGATGATTTGAGAGGATCCCCCACTTTACAATCCTTCTTCATACCCACTTTATATTTGGGATGAGCCAGAACACACAATTATGTTCGTACCTAAGCCACAATTCCCCTTTAATTCCCATACCTTGGGCTATAAACATAACAATTCTCCCTTGACCTCTTCATTATATGCCATTTGTCATGTTCTCAGTGTTTAACGATAGAACGACAGGATAACAGTATAACCGCCAGTGGGTCAACAGAACGGCTTGGACCGATCAACAAGTTGCTTCTAGGAAATGCGGCTAAAAGATTTCTGATCTAGATATCTAAGTGCTTCACAAACACGGATCTTAATGATAAATTTTGCAAGAATTCTTTTCGTTTCTCACTACTTTCGAATTTTGAGGAAATATTTCGCAAACCCGATGTTTTCAACTCTTTCTTTATAGTTTTTTTTTTCTTTCGGATGCATTGATTTCGAGAAAAATGGATATTGCTTTCAAATTGGAAAATATTAGGGATCGCAGAAGCCATTGTGATGCACCTGATTGAAATTGTCATAGGACCTATGTTCAAAATTGTACTTTAAGCTTTTGGTAACATGAGTCATAACAAATTCATGATCTTTTGGGTGAAAGTTTCGGATAAAATAAATAAATTGCATCTTAGATTAGATAGATAGTATCCTCAAGATCTTTTGGATCGTCGATAAAGAATTTTTGAAAAAATAACATGGGAACTTCTCCTATGATTTCCGATCGTAGAATATGAAAATGATTTGCTGACAAGTAATTCTGAGATTAGAAAAAAGTGAACGAATACGGAAAACCGTTCTGTTTTCTACGCATTAATTGAACAAATATCGAAAATCAAAAACTTTCACTCTCATTTTATATTTAAAAATGGATAGTATTTTTAATGATCTTTAAATCATTGAACATAAACGTATCTGATTATAAGAAAGATACCTGAAATATCGTATACTAACAAAAGAAACAACAACGAGTCTTTGGGAACTCTGGTAGGTAACTATAAAGAAACACTCATATTATATGAAACTATCGTATATCCAAGTTTCGAACTCTGCACCAGAGTAATCATGAGGGACATGTACCCAGAGAACGCACATCGTTTTTTCCTCATGAATGACAAGAACATATTCGGAATTTTTCGTAACTGGCATTTCCTGTTGTGAGCCACCGACGGAATATCTCATAAAAACATAATAAGCGTTAGTTACTTCAACAATATCAATAAAGCATTGAAGGTGTGTGGGCGTTTCATACATTTGTGTGTCTCAAAGATAATCTGAATTGATTCAGCCAATTTCGTCACCAGTTTCAATTCTTCAAAACTCGACATGTACTAAATGTCAGTCACATTAATCAGCGAAATATTGACTAAGAACTCGCAAATTTATGGGGTTAACGCATCAACATGCGTTATTTTGAAACTATAGAAAATGGCTCGGATGATGCTGATGACACTATTGATCTATCAATATCGAAACAGAACAAAAACAAATCTATAGCTAGGATACATTGATGGCTCCCTCTAGCTCTATACTTTGCTAATTTCGTAAAGACAGCAGCTTTTGCGCACATATTCAATAATGGAGATGACCGCTTTGATAATGTATTTGAATAAGCGCTCAAAAGCTACTGCCTTCACGGCAGTACTTTCTAAGGTTTTTTCGAGTTATTCTGAAGAAAACTTCGATGAAGAGGAAAAGAACGAAATTTGACATATTTTTTTACAATATCTTCAAAAATTATAATCGTATCGAACTGAAATTTGATACACTGCTGTGAAGTATAAAGCTCAGAAAATCTTCAAAATTTTTACTGAATATAATGCATAGTTTTCGGGAAAAAAATTTTTTTCGAAAAACATTTTGGAAATTTTTTTTTTTCGAATTCACTGACAGCATGATCTCTACAAAATTTCGCGACAAGTTGCATATCTTTGTGCCCTAACTAGTTGCCAAGTTTCAATCTAATCGCTTCAGTAGTTCTCGAAATATCAAGGAAATAACCTCAAAACTTCCCACAGCAATAACTCTGAAACCGTTGGATCGATACCCTCATTAACAACTTAACCTTTGCATTTTAAAATGCAACCCACCCCGAAATTTTCAAGTCTATAAAATCCTCCATACGCTCGTGAGTCCAAGTTTGAGACACAAATCACATACATAAATTAAACGAAACAACCTCAAAAAAGGAAATTAAGTAATATATTTAGATGCAATACATCCTATCCATCTAAACAACCATTGATATAATAAGGTTTCAGTGTTATTAACATCTCTTTCGAGTTATTTCCAAAAACTTTGACATTTGAACATTTTTTCAAATTTTTTGGGAATGAATTGAATATTCTTATACATGCATAAGGTGGGTGTTTCTCAGTGACAGTAAGCCTATGCTTTGGTAAACAGATATTAGTATTTCGAGTAATATAACAAATGAGTTGCATTGTTCATATTGCTCTAAATTTTTAAACCTAAATATAAAGTGAGTATAAGGTTAATTTGCGTTTTTTTTTAACTCTCCTGCATGGTTCCCTGTAGCTGAGGTCAAAGACAACTCTGACATTTCTTTTCTGTATGAGGAAAGCCTCTTGCGTGTGAGAAGTCGCACCATAGAAAATGCGACTTAACGCCATCAAACTAACGAAGTAAGAGAACTAAAATATTTTTAGAGAAACCGTATTTAAATATTGACCAATTATCCTCAGGTTGAATACGACAGAGTTTAGCTTTTTCCCCAGACTGACAATATTTTGATCCCAATTCAGAAGACAGTGTTAACAAGTGAACTGAAAAGCGTTTTTTCACGACTATTGGCGAATGAAGATGAGCGCTACTCCCTCCGGTGGCTATCCGAGTAACCTGAGGTACAGACATTATCATTGGCAAAATAAAAGAAATGTTAAGAAAATGAGAAAGTTTATGCATTTTTCTTGGCGTTTGTGTGATTTTACAAGTACTTCTACT
Organism: Myrrha octodecimguttata; assembly: GCA_958510865.1. Taxonomy (NCBI): domain Eukaryota; kingdom Metazoa; phylum Arthropoda; class Insecta; order Coleoptera; family Coccinellidae; genus Myrrha; species Myrrha octodecimguttata. The sequence continues at coordinate 81,583,809 of OY294056.1, forward strand.
GCGGAAAAGCAAACTCAAATGTCCCTTCCCATAGATTTCTACAGCCCGGTAAAAAATTTGGAGTTAGGGTGAAAGAAACTTCCTTTAACAAGTCGGGCCTGAAAGTGTTGAAGAATAGATAAAATCAACAAACAAGATTTATGTGAGTCTGTTACCTGCATTTTACCGATGATGATCATTTTTATAGAGGTGAGCACGAATTGCTCATGAAATATTAGATCACATTCATGAAGACAATTTTTTTCCAGGCCAATAATCCAAGCAGAGAAATTTACTTAAGAGGAATGCTATGCCTTCCACAAATCTTCCTGTTGAACTGATCATTAAGGAACAACGTAAATTGTCTAGTGATAGAAATGACTATTGAAAAAAAGAGGAAACAATAAGGAAATATCTGGTGATGAATACTCTTCGCTCGAAGTGCTTCTGCTGATGAAAGCAAAGTTGTACAAGGCTTATTCATTACAGCTTTTTCAAGACCAATCATATGAGTGTTGGAAAATTTATTTGTCAATCCATAATGAATAAGTTTCATGTGAATGTATATTGAGTATTTAGTCCTTCCCTATAAAAATAGTAAAGTTATGAGTATTTGTCGTTTATTCCAAAAAGTATGTTTACTATCTGTTTTTCAACTTTCAAGACAGCCTAAGAGATCCACCAAAGTCAATCTTGCCATTCGAATCTGAAAATAAATAATATTAGAATACTGTCTAACCTTGGAGATATCCCCGTAATTTAAGAGTTGCTACACTCAATTAGATTGAAAGATGATACATAACTTCTTTATAGGAATAGAATATGTACTCCCAGTAATACTCTCGTCAACTATAAAAGTCTGAAAAAAAAAAATTATCAAACCAAACACTAACAAACAGTAAAAAATCGACTATCAAAACAAGATCTATGTCAGTCTTTAAGGTTTTGACACTGGCCACCGTCGCGCTCCAATCTTAAATTCAGACGCCAATTCTGAATATTTTTGGTGATATCACAGAATCGACACAGTAGGGATACCAGCTCATTCGCCATTTTGCAACCCAAGAAAATGATTCGTTCAAAAAAGGATATTTATCGCTATGGTATATCGATTTCCGTAAAATTTTTCATCACAAATCTCCCAGTTCTCCCCTGACTACATCGTTCTCTTCCACGAGCCATCCTGATGATATGATTCACAGTATAATAGCACAAGGTAGTGCACTACAAGTCAAAGCCGCAGAACGATGCCAATAAAACACGTTTCGTCTTATCCTGACATCTAAAAATCCGAACAAGCTGGCCTTCTTCTCCCTCGTCTTGTTTTCGACAAATTGAGACTTTTGTCCTCTTGGATTCTTCATGGATAATTGACGGTCATCTTTCGGGGCACGTCTCGATATTCGTTTGTTCGAAATATATCAGGAAAATGCAACAATATGAAAGTCGTTATAATCGGCAACATTGAATAGGAATAGGAAAGAATATAAGGGCTTTAGTTCGTCTTTTCTTGGAGTTGAGGATTTGATATCAAGTTGGAGAAAAGCTTTCAGATACTTGGAATTTTTTTATCGTTTATTTCTTACAGTGTGTCAATTTGGAAGTGTACAACCCTTTATATCTTCGCCCCTATGAATAATTATAGGAAGGGGGTAAACTTCAGTAGCATAAGGACAGCAACCCCTAACATTTTAAATGGAAAGCTGAGTTAATAATCTTTGTTAAAAGGTACTTCTTTAATTTATTTTTCTGAAGAAGTGATGGAAATATCCGAAAAACACCACAACAAATTCAGTAATATTACAGGAAAAATGTTTATCATGGCATCCAGAGTTGTGTTTTTTGTGTCCATGTTCTAGAAGAAGGGTGTGCTATCATTTTGTCCAAATGTCTGTAATTTTCTAATTTTGAGTAGAAATTGACATCAAACGAATAGGCTGGTCTCAATGATGACGAATCCGGTGTCAAAATCGGTTCTGCCTGCGCTATTTGTCGAAAAGAGCAAGCTATCGGCTTGAAACTTCCAGGGATTGGTTCGTTAATGGGCGAAAACTACTGAAGCGATTGGATTGAAACTTGACAGTTAATTGGAGCAGAATGACACGGAACCTGTCGCAAAAGTTTCGTTGTGATCGTGCTGTCAGTAAATTTCAAAAAAATTAATTCTCAAAAATTTTTTTGGAATTTTTTTTTTCTGAAACTATTCACCATATTCGGAAAACAATTCGCTCACACCTTGAGCTGTATAATTTACAGCAGTGTACCAAATTTAAATTCGATACGGATATGTTTTTCGGAGATATTGGGAAAAAATATGTCAAATTTCGTGTTTTTTTTCTCGATATCATTGTTTTTTTCAGAAAAACTCAAAATATACTGATTCAATCATAATGAAATTTGGCAGCTAGTTTGAAAATGCTGATGACAACTTTTTGAGAAATTTCGTGATGACCGCTCTAAAGAACAATTGGAAGAAAAATCACACTTCTCGAATATTCAATCATTAAAATACAGATTTTCCTGTAATATTAATATTCAATATTTTGATCATATCATCTTAAGGAGATTCAATGTGAAGCTTCGGACTGTCATTTTCCGAGAAAGTACAGGATTTCTATTCGATCTAATCTGTATTTTTGGAAATATTAGGAAAATAAATGTTTGAATGGCTATATCTGCGGAATCATTGGGTATAATCGTGTTAACGATCAACAATTGAGCGTACTTTTTCAAATCGTCAAACTTTTGCATACGCAGTTAGCAAAGGGGTGTTTGTAGACATTTCAAGCGATTATATACTGTTTTCGTTGTGTTTCACACAGTGACTGTTTGAAATGTATATTGATTTTGATCCTGAATTCTCCGCATCGAATAAAACACTTTTTTTACCATTTTTCTTGATTAGACTCTGATAAAAGGAACATGCTGTAATATACCAAAACGCAAACAGATTTCTTCATCATCTCGTTCATCATCGTTTTTTTCTACAGGATTTCTTGATGTAGACTCTCTGATATATTACAATCAGGAATTAGCAGATGAAAATTCTCTTAGGTCATTATATGAAAATATTATCGATTCCAGAAAATTAAATCTTTCCTATCTCTACGAAAATAAAATGGCATGAAGTTTCAAGAAATACTGAAGAAATTCATGAAAGATATCTGAAAAGAGCATACATAGATCATTCACGATATGAATTAGGTTCCTCTTAAGAGCTTTTTGTTATTCCCTCTGGAGTATAGTCGTATAAGTCTCGGATTCTCCAGATCTTCAAATTTATATTTCCGGGATAATCAATTTTAATTTTGTTTTTTTCATTTTTGCAGAGATGTCAATACCTGCGGCTTTCACTGGCCCCGTATAGTTCCGAAATGGCTGCTACAACAGAGGCAAACCACCCAACAGATAGCCGAAAAAGTAGCTCCAATAGTACCAAAACACAAGCGAGATCACCTACCACCGACAGCTCCAATGATTGCAATGGTAAAAAGGTGAGAATTTCACCAGTGGCTTTGTCAGAAATAAGGCTTTATGATAAAGAGAAAAACGAAAATATGGAAAGTTCCTTTTAAATTTTAGTATTTTATCTTCAAGAGTTTCGGAAAATCGGTCCAAACCAAGTATTTCAGAAGAATTGCAAAAACGATGCAACTTCAAAACAAAATTTTGAGCATTTTTGAAGGTTTTTGCTGCCAATATCTGAAAGTGCACTATTAAAAACTGAATAAAATTGTTATTTCTAGAAAAAACGTTGCCTACTGAACAATATCGGAGGAACTTGAACTATCGCATTCGTTTTATTGCCTGATGAAAGAGTCAGTTGAAAACTCAGAGACATTAGAGTTCATTTTGTAGTTCGTTTATATTATTTCATAATATTCATTAGATATTATTTTATTAGATATTTCAAGCACCTGCCCTTGGCGAATAGTTTGAGCCATGCAATCCGAAAGGCAATTGTCATTTATAATGATTTTATTTAATTTTATAGTTCTTTTCCAGATCTTCGAAGCACAAGTCCTCAGAGAAACCTGAAATATAATGGAAAATCCACCAAAATCTTCCTTTAATCAATGTTTGAATAAATACCGAACCCCTCAGTTTCCTCTTATCTCTTTTGAGATGGCGCAATAATACTTTCGAACAGGAAGGAAAATGAAACATTTGAGCCTCTACAAATCGAACAAAAAATCATATCTTCTAAACGTCAAATTGAAATATTACAGGACGAGAGAATTAATCAAACGTTCTCTTTTGCTGAAATTCTTCACTTTCTTCCAGAACGATGCAGAAAAAAACTCCAAAGAGGCTAAATCCACGAAGGCTCTAAAGGATAATGTGACGAGGGTTGTAGTAGTGGCTCTAACACCTGATAGAACCAGAGAAACATGGGGTAAAAAAGTGGAATTTCTGCTGGCCGTTGTTGGATTTGCAGTTGACTTAGGAAATGTGTGGAGATTTCCATACATTTGTTATCGAAATGGTGGAGGTGAGATTAAATATCTAGAATATTCAAGTTTGAGTTTACCGAGAATTTTGAAATTTCCAAGCGTGTTGTTTGGCTCAAACATCTCCTTAGAGTCCGCCAAACGGTTTCGGAGTTATAGCCTTCTGAAATTTTGTTTTCAACAACTTGAAAAATATCTTGGCATGAGTTTTATGAAATTAGTTTCAATCATGATGAAACCTGGCAACTAGATGCTGATGGACAACTTTGTGCAAAATTTCGTGATGATCGTATCATTAGAACAAATCTTGAATTTGTTTTTCAAATATTCAATATTCTGTGATCTTCTGCTCATAATATCCGCATGAAATTTCGTATGAACCTTCGAACTGTAATTTTTCGATAAAGTACTAAAATTAAATTCGATCTCATCTGTATTCTCGGAAATATTGGAAAACTAAAATTCTGAATAGGTATATCTGCATAATCAATGGGTGGATTTCTCCCATTCATGAATTCGGCCTTGGTAATTTAGGTCCAAATCTACTGTTCAAATATCGAGTTCCTAAGTTGGTTCTTTCGGAAGCTTTCGTGTTCACGGTCTGTCCTTAGGCCGATTCTAATGATCAACTAGCTTGCTCGGTTTGACAGTTATCTTGTCCTCGGACAGCCACACTTCACATCAGTGCTTTTCTAGGTTTTAACGCGCTTGTTCTGGGGAACAGCGCGTTATAATTTCGTCACGATGTCTGTAATTTTCGAATATTGAGCCAAATTGGTCTCAAACGACTAGGTTGGACTCACTGATGAAGAATCCGTGGTCAAATCTGATTCTGTCCGCCCGGACGGCCGTGTGCGCTTCAACTTTCGAAAGGAAGTACCTTGAGTCTTGCAATTTTCAGGTTAGGTTAAGATCCTGAATATCTCGGTTAAGTTCGTTAATGGGCCAAATCTGCCGAATGGTTCTTGTGATACAGCCATTTGAAATTTTAATTTTTCAATAACTCGAAAAATATTTATCTGATCGAAATGAAACTTGGTTGGAAGATATACAGGGTGGGCAAAATTCGTTGTCTACTGAAGGGATCTCGAGAACTATAGCAGCTAGAAGAAAACTGATAACACATTCTCGAGCTCTTTTTTCCTGACTAATCCGAATCTGAAAACAGATCCAGCTTATCGTTCATAGAACTTGAGTTATGAGCGAAAATTGAGAAATTGTCATTTTCAATAATGCTGAATAACTCGCTTGTTTGAACTCGTATTCGAAATCTATTTATACATTCTATAGGCACTTTTTTAAGAGTAATTCAAATATAATATGACAGAATTTTTCAATCCAGCCATTTTCGAGAAATGAGAAGGATTTTGGATTTTTTAAATGTAAACTATAGTCGAAAGATCTCTTATCTTGCTACGAAATTTTTGCTGATTTCAAGAATGTATCATATGTCGCTATTCACATGAATATTATTATTATTATTATTATTATTACAAACAAGTTGGAGCCAAGGCTAGGCCTATAAGCAGCTCTAAGTATATAAAATTAAGTCAAATGAAGTTGACAGTGCACCCGACAAAAAAACTATCACACACATCACACATCCTCCGGCACTCAAGTTCCCCGAACTAAACTGTCATACTTGTTCTTGAAAGCGTTCACTGAAGAAGCACCAACGATCTCTGGAGGCAGACGGTTCCAGGCGTCCAACACCCGATTAGTCAGAAAAATCTGACGAGGGGTGGTTCTGAACTTTTCCCTGTATAATTTGTAGCAATGACCCCGCAAATTGCCAGTGTTGAGTTGAAACAAAGATGACAAATCAGTACCAATCTTGCCATGCAGAGCTCTGTAGGTCACTATCAGGTCTCCCCTTTCTCGTCGGTCCTTAAAAGTGGTCAAGCCGAACACTCTGAGACGCTCATCATAACATGGGCGATTAGTTCCATATGGGAGGCGGGTAACAGATCTTTTGAAGCTTCTCCAGTTTATCCATATCACCCTTGAGGTCGGGATACCACACTGGTCCCGCGAATTCCAGAATAGGCCTCACATAGTATTTATAAATTTTACAACAGACTTCGGGGTCACAACTGTTAAAAGCCTTGGAGATCATGTAGGTCACCCTCCTCGTCCTATCTGCTATCTTCTGAACCAGCATCGACCAGGAGAGATCGTCCGAGATTGTTAGACCCAAGTCATCGTGGTGTTTGGATGTGGACAATTATTATTACATGAGAAAATATTCATTACTTTTTTTCTGCCTTTCTATTCACTGTTGAATTATGAGTAGGCTGACGTTACCATAGCGACGATTCAATATGCATTAACTTTGTGTGAACTTGCGCCTCTATAATTGGAATCAGCGATTGCTGAATAAATATTTCTATGGTTAATTTGTAATAGTTCTTAAGATCAGCAATATTTCGGGTCATTAGGGATAATAAACAGATTTTCTATTGCCAATCTTAAGAACTATGACAAATTAACCATAGAAATATTCATTCAGCAATCGCTGATTCCAATCATAGAGACGCAAGTTCACACGAAGATGATGCATATTCAATCGTCGCTATGGCAACGTCAGCCTACTCATGATTCAACAGTGAAAAGAAAAGCAGGAAAAAAGTATTGACCATTTTCTCATGTAATATTCATGTAAATACTGACATATGATACATTTTTGAAATCAGCAAAAATTTTGTAGCAAGATAAGAAAACGACTATAGTTTACATTTGAAAAATCCAAAATCTTTCTCATTTCTCGAAAATGTCTGGATTAAAAAATTCAGTCATATTATATTTGAATTAATCCTAGAAAAGTGCCTGTAGAATGTATCAACAAATTTCAAATACGAGTTCAAACCAGCGAGTTATTCAGCATTATTGAAAATGACAATTTCTCAATTTTCGCTCATAACTCAAGTTCTATGAACGATAAGCTGGATCTGTTTTCAGATTCGGATTAGTCAGGAAAAAAGAACTCGAGAATGTGTTATCAGCTTTCTTTTAGCTGCTATATTTATCGAGATCCCTTCAGTAGACAACGAATTTTGCCCACCCCTGTACAGTGTCAATAAGAAGAATTATCTATGGGAAAATTCGAAAAAAATTCCAAGCTACCATTTCGCAATATGAACAAGCGCGTAAAAGCTGCTGACTTATGGTTAGTGCTTCTCTAGATTTTTTTTTTCAATATTGCTATTTGCAAACAAAGCAGAGCTAAATATCTCACCATATCATCTCGTTTTCACAAATATGGTTTTGATCACCTGTTTTTAACCAGCATTCTAACGTGTATACTGAGAAACATCCCTACCTAAATCTAGTTATTCGTTTCCATATCTTCATAAAAGTCATAAGAAAATCCACAGCGCAACAGATATGTCTCGACGTAGAATACGATCAATCTAATTTCACGAATGAATTATCAGTCCGCTCTGTGAATCAGCGAAATTGATGAAATTACCCCTGATCTTCAAGCCTCGGCGTATAATTCGATAACAGCATGAATAAACAGGGAAATTTGCTGCGTGAAAGGGCTATAAAGGAATGAATAGGCGTTAATGATCCTTGTTGCTTCAGTAAGTGTCAGGAAGTTTTCCATATTTTATTTTCCCTTCCTGAATCGCAACTCATATTGTCTAGAGTGTAAAGTATTGCAGAAATAATATCAGGATTCCAGTATGAGCAATGAGCAGTCCATAAATATGCAGGGGAGTTTTCCACATACAAAAACGTATTCTCAATTTCCTCTGGAGAGAGTTCCATTTCGAATATGAAGTCATTGAAATCCAGAATTGCAGTTCCAGGTTATCACGCACTAATTTCATCCTAATAGACGACTTCGGCCCAAGTTGCCAACCCACAATTTTCTTCACAAATTTACTATCAATGGTGAATGGGAATTTCAGGACCAACTCGACATGATGAGGTTCTCGTTATTCATAAATATCCGTGAAAGATGCCTCGGCTCCTCAAACAAGATGATTCCTTCCAAATATAGGGTTTTGTCTATACCCCATCTTACCCAATGGGGTACCCCGTCATGCCCTATAGGCGGGGTAAGATGAGAAGATTCAGTTATTTTTTTAAAGTTGATATTTTCATGAGAAGAATTATATTTTTTTGTTTTGTCTGATTATAATTTATGACTTCAGCCCAAGTTGCCAACCCACAATTTTCTTCACAAATTTACTATCACTGGGGAACGAGAATTTCAGGACAAAATCGACATGATAAGGTTCGCGTTATTTATGAATATCGGTAAAAGATGCCTCGGCTCCCCAATCAAGATAATTCCTTCAATATAGGGTTTTGTTGAGATCATCTCTGATTGGCTGAATTTAAGTTGGGATTCCTGATTTCATCTTAATAGTGTCAAATTTATATAGGATATGTTCCGCAAATCAACTTGGTTATTTCGATTGCCGGTTTTCCATTCCGTAAATATGAAATATTCGGTTGGTTCCTGAAAAAAAGGTTAATTTTACTGAATTTGATTGATGAAGAAAAGTTCTTTATGTCACCAGAACGACAGTCAATGTTCTATGGTAACATATCCATAGCATAGAACAATCTTTATTTACTTTATGATCCACAGAACATAGAAGAGACAACAATCAACAATGGAAAAATTACTAGGTATGGTCTATGGACCATAAGGTAAATACAGATTGTTCTATGCTATGGATATGTTACCCTAAAACATTGATTGTCGTTCTGGTGTATAGACTCAAAATATCTATGTCCTGGTGACAGAAAGATTGCTTTTCCATCAACCCAATTCCATAATTAACCTTTTTTTTCAGGAACCAACCGAATATTTCATATTTACAATATGGAAAACCGGCAACCGAAACAACCAAGTTGATTCGCTGAACATATCCTTTATGAATTTGACACTATTAACATGAAATCAGGAATCCCAACTTGAAATTCAGCCTAACAAAAACCTATATTTGGAAGGAGTTATCTTGTTTGAGGAGCCGAGGCATCTTTTACGGATATTTATAAATAACGCGAACCTTAGCATGTCGAATTTGTCCTGAAATTCCCGTTTCCCAGTGATAGTAAATTTGTGAAGAAAATTGTGAGTTGGCAACTTGGGCCGAAGTCGTCTAAGACTCATCCAGAAAAGATCTGTTTCCTAAAACACGAAATATCATATTTTTGATTTTCATACTCTGTTTCGATGCAAGATCATAATGTATGCCATCCCACACTATCACAATGGACGACTTCGGCCCAAGTTGCCAACCCACAATTTTCTTCACAAATTTACAATAACTGGGGAACGGGAATTTCAGGACAAATTCGACACGATAAGGTTCGCGTTATTTATAAATATCCGTAAAAGATGCCTCGGCTCCTCAAACAAGATAATTCCTTCCAAATAGAGGTTTTTGTTAGGCTGAAATTTAAGATAGGATTCCTGATTTCATGTTAATAGTGTCAAGTTCATAAAGGATATGTTCCGAAAATCAACTTGGTTATTTCGGTTGCCGGTTTTCCGTTCTGTAAATATGAAATATTCGGTTGGTTCCTGAAAAAAAGGTTAATTACGGAATTTGATTGATGAAAAAGCAATATTTCTGTCACCTGAACATAGACATATTAAGTTTATGCGCCAGAACGACAATCAATGTTTTATGGTAACATATCCATAGCACAGAACAATCTTTATTTACCTTATGATCCATAGACCATACCTAGAAATTTTTCCATTGTTGTTTGTTGTATGTTCTATGGATCATAAAGTAAATAAAGATTGTTCTATGCTATGGATAGGTAACCATAGAACACTGACTGTCATTCTGGTGACAGAAAGATTGCTTTTTCATCAAATTCCGTAATTAACCTTTTTTTCAGGAACCAACCGAATATTTCATATTTACTGAATGGAAAACCGGCAACCGAAATAACCAAGTTGATTCGCGGAACATATCCTATATAAATTTGACACTATTAACAAGAAATCAGGAATCCCAACTTAAATTTCAACCAATCAGAGATGATCTTAACAAAACCCTATATTTGGAAGGAATTATCTCGTTTGAGGAGCCGAGGCATCTTTCACGGATATTCATAAATAACGCGAACCTTATCATGTCGAATTTGTCCTGAAATTCCCGTTCCAAAGTGATCCTAAATTTGTGAAGAAAATTGTGGGTTGACAACTTGGGCCGAAGTCGTCTATTCACGCAAGTTCAAATTGCGTGAAACGCATTAGATCATCTCCTACGTCACACATCACAACACGATTCCAAGGTAGATACCGCCGACGGTGTTCATTGGCTTCGTAGAGTGGAAGGTACACGAGAAGAGTAGATATTACAAGTTAAGCTACGAAACCCTACGAAGTTTCGAGCATCCAAAGAGCGAATATGTAGAAACGAATTTGAAAGGTCCTTTTTTGGTTAAAATTGAAACTTTTGACGGTAATAGAATTTTTTCACTAGCCTTAAGCATAGAATATTCGCTTCGAATAATAGAAAATATACTTGCAAGAGACCAATCAGTTGACTCATTCAATTCCGTCAGTAAGAAAATCACTCCTTTCGAAAGAGATAATTCATATTGGCCAAGCTTGAGAATTCAGTGGAATCCGTCCAATCTTGCAGAAATAGAGAGGTAAATTTTTCCATATGTCGAGAGAAATACATGTCCAGTTCTTAGGAAATTATGACTCAAATAATCAAATAATTTTGAGAGCATTAATTCAAAACATAAATCATAGCTCCCTTGAAAGAAAACCAAGTGCATACTGCAATTTGTTAGGCCATTCCTGTTGCTAGAAATCGAATCTGATTTTTTCCATTTCTATCTTGAAACCATTATGGAGTGTAACAATCGTAAAATACCTTTTTCCTGGTGTTATTGGATTTTTATGTCACCTTCTGTTTATGACGGATTATATGCTTGCAGAAATTCAACGGTTAGGGTGACATATAACATTTTTCCTATTCGACTGGAATGTGGATAACTTGATCTATTTCGGCAATGATAGATTTTGAGATAGAGAATTGCGAATCAGGGATCGATGAATTTTGGTAATTTCTGCTATTCAATTTTAGTGTATTCAGAAATTTTGAGTTTGGGAATTTGATTTTTGGCTTCATTTATAACTTTCTTCGAATTACTTAATGTCCCTAGCATTCACTCTTATTGTCTCGGTATCCTAGAAAATTCACAATTTTCAACTATAACTATGGACTGAATGGAATCGTTTCATGAATGAATAAATTTTCCGATGAAATTGATAAAGACGAATTCAAAACCTTGAATGTCTGAAGGATTTGAAAATTATTCTGACAAAAAAATTCTGAACAATCATTCACGTTTTCAATTTCAATCTTTACATTAGTGGGTTGATTCTTTTTTTTTGTAAACACTCTTGTTACATGTTTTGAAAAGTGAAACATTCTAGAAAAGTACTGACGTGAGGTCAGGAGCTTTTACGCGTTTGTTCAAATTATAACTATTCATCAACACGAAATTTTGCATTTCAAATAACAACAAATTTGACATATTTTTTTCCTTTTATCTCCGAAAGCAAAGATCGGATCGAATTGAAATTTGGAATATTGTTGTTGAATACTGACTCTGAGGTTTGTTCGAAATTTCATTGAAATCTAATCAATTTTTCCGGAGAAGAAAAATATTCGACAAAAATAAAAAAAAAAAATTTTTTAAGTTTTTTAACAACTGAATCCATACGAAGTTTTTCACTGAATTGTGGGTTGATATGCCAAAGCTGTTTACAGAGTTCAATCTGATGGAGCCAGTACTCCATGATATATCGAGGAATCAAGCTCCTAATTTCAAATGGGATTAACTCCGGAACTTTTAGACCAATTTTCTCCATAAACGAAGTTAGCCGAGATATTTGTACTCCAGACCTAATCTGACCATTTCAAGTCACTAGGTCTTTATTTCGAAAGATTCAGCACATACGGACGGATGGACGGACAGATTGAAGATGACCACGGATTCTTCTTCAGGGTGTTCAACCCAATGCTTAAGACCATTTTCGGCTCAAAATTCGAAAATAACAGACTTTTTGACAATAACACGCTTTTCCCCAGAACAAATGCCTAAAAACAACCGGAAATATATTCTGAGAAAAATCGAATTGAAATGTGTATTTAGTTCTTTTTTCGATATTTCCCTCACTTACACGCGTTGGCGAGGTTGACCAATTTATTTGGAAATATTTTCGTAATTTTCATGAACACGTGGAGAATGTTTTCGAAGCAACACCGGATTTTCATTTGAATGGTGGATTTATGTGTGTGATTTTCCAATTTGCCGAGGTATTTATGGTGTACGTATGCTAAAAACAACCGGAAATATATTCTGAGAAAAATCGAATTGAAATGTGTATTTAGTTCTTTTTTCGATATTTCCTTCACGTACACGCGTTGGCGAGGTTGACCAATTTATTTGAAAATATTTTCGTAATTTTCATGAACACGTGGAGAATGTTTTCGAAACAACACAGGATTTTCATTTGAATGGTGGATTTATGTGTGTGATTTTCCAATTTGCCGAGGTATTTATGGTGTACGTATGCTAATAATTCATATGCCATTTTGATGGCTAGAATCGGATAACTGAAGCAATTGAATTCTGTAACGAAAGATCCATCTAAACACCTGTTGACTGGTGAAAGAGAACCATTAAAATGAACATCAGGATTAAGTGAAATTTTGTCGTGATAATTCATTGTGAAGCTGGTTTCATTATTCGTCTAGAAATTGTATCCAAGTATTCCCTGGAATACATGATGGATCTGGGGGACAAGAACGATATTAATTTTCACAATTGTCTGTTATTTTATACGAAAGCGATGAAAGGACATGCGAATAAAATATTATAATTGCCAGTTTGAACTGGCAATTATGGATAATTGTCAGTTCAAACTGGCAATTATGGATAATTGCCAAACTGGATATTATGGATTATTGTCAGTTCAAACTGGCAATTATGGATAATTGTCAGTTCGAACTGGCAGTTATGGATGATTGTCTGTTCAAACTGGCAATAATGGATAATTTTCAGTTCAAACTGGCAATTATCCATAATTGATAGATACTAAATATAGATAGATATTGCTACTGATTTTCTTAGGTTTTTATTTGGAAGCTAATGCTTGAGCGAGGTAGGTTTCCAGGTTTGTTCTGTGTAAGCTTTGTTACTGATTCGGAAACAGCAATGTTAATTGTTTACCGAACAGCGAATGATTGATAGTTCTAACCCCCCAAGGGCTTGAACTCCAGATCTCACCATCATGATGCTCACGTACTCCCACTGCATTATCCCCAGTTCAAACTGACAATTAGACATAATTGCCAGTTAGATCTCACAATTGGCCATTACTGCCAATTCTAACCTCACAATTGTCCATAATTGCCAGTTCAAGCTGAGAATTATCCTGAATTGCCAGTTCAAACAGGAAATTATTAAATTTTTGTTCGCATGCCCTTCAGTGCTTTCGTAGTTTCAGAATTTCTTTTCTTATAATTATTCTTTCGATAATATTACGAAATGTTTGAATTAATCTAAATCATTGTTTTATAGGAGCCTTCCTCATACCTTACACTATAATGCTGATTTTCGGAGGGCTGCCTCTTTTTTATATGGAACTAGCGCTTGGACAATTTCATCGTAGTGGTTGTTTAACAATATGGAAACGAATATGTCCTGCCATAAAAGGTGAGTAGCTATTCATTCTTGCTGATGAGTTGTGTCACAACTTGAAATATACCAGTTTTAAAATGTACTAACACTACGAAGTCCAGGTCACTATATAACCTTCAATGAAACTAATGACAGAAAACAATGTAATTTTGTTTGTTCCATTCCTAACAAAGTCATTCAAGATCAGTTGTGCAAAATAAATAATAAGGTATTATCCTTAGAACAAAAGCGACACAAAGTGGTTATTACAAATTTACGAATTGAATACAGAGTGATTTCCTTACGGATATTGAAACGCAATTATCTAGCGAGAAACTTGTCCCTCCTTCCTCAGGTATCTTTTAAGTGAGAGTCGTGTGGATTTTTCCACTCGACTACGAGGACATTTGACATTCTCTGTCGGTGAATCCAACATTGTCTTTAAGGACTATACCACGAAACCATTTAAATAATGATTTATTTTTCCTACAACAAATTCTAAACGAACATAAAGTTGTAACAAACCTCTGAGTTCAATATAAAGAGATTTGCTTCCGGATAACAAAACGCACTGATCTGGCGAGAAACTGGTCGATCCTTCCTCAGGTATCTTTTCAGTGAGACCCGTAAAGCCAAACAGGGGTCGAGTGCGACTTAAACTCTCGGAGAACAACCCTACTCGATTAATTCACCGGCCCTGAGTGATTCTGTTCCTGTATATTTCCTTCGTTTCACGGAAGCACCCTCAATCTTAATGATCGATCTCTTAGCATTTCTGGAGTACTCCGAGTGATAAGGCGCTCCTCGATGTCTATTAATTCAGTGGTGCCAATGTAAAAACCACGTCGAGTCCAAAATGAGGTTGATTCGGTTCAGCGAAAGGAGCATCAAACAGCAGAAACGTTTTAGTCAAGGCTGGCAACCCTTAGGGCCTCATGTTCGATTCATTAGTGCCTTATCTTCGGCAAACATTCATATGGATAGGTGTCGGGTGAAGCAACAGGCCTGGATTTGGAAGGAAACATTCTGGAAAACCCCGCAGGGACGTGAAGTTAGGTGCTGGTCTATACCAAAGGAAGTCCCAAAAAGAGCGTCGCATTTGAATTTGCCGCCATATTGTTAATATACGAGTTCTATGGTTGAATTTTTTTGTGTGTTGACATGAAACATCATAGAAATTGTTTCAACAGTTAATAACGTCAAGTTCCGGTCGGAATAATGCGCCTAGGATGCACAGAACAATTGTGCTCTTATTTTCATTTGTTTTCATACTAGATCTTTAGTCCAAACTGGGGAAACCGGTTGTATTTCATACTCTCGCCACAGACACAAACGCCACCAATCGACCAATCAGAGTGCATGGCACTATTAATGGGAATTCGGCAATTGTCATTTTGAATTTATTTATGTTTTCTCAGATTATTATTTAGTTATTGATAAGTGCGTGAAATCTTTTTGAGTCAGCTTCGAAGAATTGTGTAGATCCTCAGATACTGTTAAATGGGTCGCTTCTGTATTTTGTTTGGAAAGTGCATGTATATGGAAATAAGTGTTCAAAAAAAGGAAGAGTCTTATTTATACAAGGTTTAACTCCATGATACTCGAAAGCATATCATTCTTTTCATAATTGTCTTTTAATCATTTTCACTAATCGGAAGATCGAGTTATCAACCCTCAATATTTATGCATATTATTTTAACCATTGATGTGTTTTATTTTTCTTGATTCTACATTGTTTGACAATTTTCATTTACTTGAAATTGAAATTTACTATGTGCTACTATCAAGTGCTACTATATAAAAGCTCAGTTTTCAAATCCGACGAAATAAAATTAACCATTGAATAAAACTTCTGCTCTCTTATTGTGAATCTTATTAATTTTAATGGAAAAGATCTCAAATTGATCTTGATAGGTCTCAGTCTGAGTAAGGTTGATGCTTGTTCTGTATCAACTTCCATGAACTTCCCGCCGCTTTACAACATTCGGTTGTATATGTGCAAAATCTGGAAAAATGTGAATATATTTGAACAAGCTATCGCATGATATCGATGTATCAATAGATTCTTTAAAATAATTTCACATTGTTTACCTAATAATTTCACTCCTCGCTTATTATATTATAGTAAAACATCATGAAATAGTGTATTAGCCAAAAATTAAATTGAATTCTTAGAATATATTCCACTGAAAGTTATGAAAAACATAATAATTATGGTAGAAATTCATTCATTCAGATATTTTTTAACTTATATTTTGTCTGATGTCAATAGACGACTTCGGCCCAAGTTGCCTACCCACAATTTTCTTCACAAATTCACTATCACTGGCGAACGGGAATTTCAGGTCAAATTCGAAATGATAAGGTTTGCGTTATTTATAAATATCTGTAAAAGATGCCTCGGCTCTTCAGACAAGATAATTCCTCCCAAATATAGGGTTTTGTCAAGATCATCTCTGATTGGCTGAAATTTGAGTTGGGATTCCTGATTTCATGTTGATAGTGTCAAATTTGTATAGGATATGTTCCGCAAATCAACTGTGTTATTTCGGTTGCCGGTTTTCCATTCCCTAAAAATGAAATATTCGGTTGGTTCCTGACAAAAAGGTTAATTACGAAATTTGAATGATGAAAAAACGTTCTTTCTGTCACCAAAACGACTCTCAATGTTCTATGGTAACATATCCATAGCATAGAAAAATCTATATTTACTTTATGATCCATAGAACATAGAAGAGACAACAATCAACAATGGAAAAATTACTAGGTATGCTCTATGGATCATAAGGTAAATGAAGATTGTTCTATGCTATGGATATGTTACCATAAAACATTGATTGTCGTTCTGGTACATAGGCTCAATATGTCTATGCTCTGGTGACAGAAAGATTGCTTTTTCATCCATCAAATTCCGTAATAAACTTTTTATTTCAGGAACCAACCGAATATTTCATATCTACAGAACGGAAAACCGGCAACCGAAATAACCAAGTTGATTTGCGGAACATATCCTTTATATACTTGACACTATTAACATGAAATCAGGAATCCCAACTTTAATTTCAGCCTAACAAAAACCTATATTTAGAAGAATTATCTTGTTTGAGGGGCCGAGGCATCTTATACGGATATTTATAAATGACGCGAACCTTATCATGTAGAATTTGTCCTGAAATTCCCGTTTCCCAGTGCGCCAAATGAATCGATTATGATGCGTTCAATAACATAATATAACACCAAACTTACGCTGATGGATTAGAAAATGGTTTCACTGCAGACCGTATCATTTTTGGATTTGGCCATTGGCCATCAAGTTGGTGTAATCTGACTTCTTGCTTTAGGGCTCTGTGAAGGAAAAGATGTATTAGAATGAGTCTGAAATATTGAATATCTATGACCATTCAGTATTCTCCTATTCAACATCAAAATGCATAACGAGTATAGAAAAAACCTACATAACAGAATACAAAGTTAAGTTGACCTGACGATCAATAACAATTGTGAAACAGCTGTAGTCATTCTACTTGGATCCGCTTCTTCGGTGTAGGTGCTTTGGTTGATTGGATGATTAGCTCTGATCAAGGGGGAATATTTGTTGATTTATCGACGGATATTCGTCCTTGTGATTATGTTACAGAATACAAAGTTTTCATAAGAATGAACACTTTGAGAGTTGTCATCAGGGAAGTGGAAAGTATTATTGTTATCATAATCACCATAGTATAAAAGCAATCTCCAGGCAGGTATCACAGCTCTTCACTCGTACATGCTAAATACCAGCCATTCTAGGAGATTTGTTGTTTTAGCATCGCAAATGCAACTTATTCTGTTTTCGACAATGAAAGAAGATAACTTCCACAAATTAACTAATATTTCAGGCTTATTAGAAGATTGTAAATAAACCATTCATTCACTTTTCATGATATATTTCGATTCAAAGATTTTATGAAATTCTGAACTGTCGTACTAGAAACCTGCAGAATACATCACATTATTCTGATAGAATAAAACCACTCTGAACGAATTGGATATGGGCAATTCTAAGCTTACGGTGTGAGCATTTATTACAAGTCCACTCTGGGAAATTCACTACAACGGCATTCTAGTCAACGCATAAATATCAGATAGAATAAATAGAATTCTCTTCCAGGTCTGCTTTATAAATAAAAGTAGAAGTTGTCCTTTGCTATGGCAAGGTTCCTTGAGTGATTAAATTTGAAATGCAGAAGTATTCTATCTGAGAAGAAATCGAGAAACCATCAGTGTGAAAGAGATATTGAATGGTATTTTTGCGCGCATGTTCTAGGGGAACAGCGTGCTATCGTTTTGTCCAAATGTCTGTAATTTTCGATGATCGAGCCGAAAATGGTCTCAATCGACTATGTTGGACTCACTGATGACAAATCCGGTGTCAAAATCGATTCTGTCCGGCCGAGGACACGATAACTGTCGACAGAAGCAAGCTAGCAACTTGAAACTTTCAGGATAGGTCGCGCATCAGAATGCCGCGGTTGAGTTCGTTAATGGACCAAATCGGTAGAAAAGTTTCGGAGTTATACGCACTTGCAGTTTTGAAGTTATTTATTTTTTATTTCAGAAACTACTTGAGCGATTGAATTTAAACTTCGTGCCAAATTTCATCAGGATCATATTGTCAGTGAATTAAAAAAAAAATTTTTTTCGAATTTTTTTTCCAAAAAATTTTTATTTTATTTATTTATTTATTTATTTATTTATTTATTTATTCATTTCAATGGAATACATGACAGGACGGACCCAGATTATGTACTCACTAATGAGCTATTAACACAATGGTGCTTAATATTAAGAAAAATACATATTCAACATACAAACCAAAATGCGGAAAAGTTTTTTTTTTTTTTTTTCTCAACAATGGCCTCTACAGAACCGTCTCAAAACACCAGAAAATGCAAGCAAGGAATCCGAAAAAGGGTCGAGCACAACAAGGTTAGAGAGCGAGTTGTACGATCTACAACATCTACTTAAAGGGGAATTCAGAAGATAATTTGTTGAACTTTGATTCATATGAAATAGAAATTTATTTCTTGTGCAGTATGATGGCACATTGAAGGTGAGCATATTCACCAGTTGACAGCAATCAAAGGTATTTATAATTTTGTGAACAAATTTTATATCTCTCATCATTCGTTGGTCAGCCAAATTTGTTAAATTCAATTCTTTTATTATTCGACTTGGATCACTAATGGTATTCTGGTAACATTTTCTATTGACGTGTTTGATGAATTTGACTTGGACACTTTCCAATCGATTAATATAAATATTGTAACTGGGGTTCCAGATTACAGATCCGAAACTAAGAATGCTCTGTACATATGCAACGTATAGAGTCCTCAGGGATTGATGCTGACAAAAATGTTTACAAACCCTGGTTATGAATCCTAGCATTTTATTAGCCTTCTGAGAAATGTAATTGATATGGTGGTCGAAAATGAGCTTTGAGTCATAAAAAATACCCAAGTCCTTCACCACAGTTGCTTTGGTCAAAATAATTTTCGGAAACCATTCATCATATCCGAAGAAAATTTCACTCACACTTTGAGCTTCATATTTCATAGCAGTGTACCAAATTCCAGTTCGATACGATCATAAGTTTTGGAGATATCGGAAAAAATATGTCAAATTTCGAGGTTGTCTTCTCGATATCGTTGTTTTTTTCGGTATAACTCGAGAATACTGATTCAGTCCTGATAAAACTTCGCAGCTAGTTTGAAGATGCTGAAACACAACTTTATGCAAAATTTCGTGATAATCGTGTCATTAGAACAATTTGAAAAAAAAAATTCTGTGATTATCTCATCATATCATCCTCATTAAATTCTGTATGAACCTTCAAACTGTGATTTTCGATGAAGTACTGGATTCCAATTCGATCTGATCTGTCTTTTTGGAAATATTGGAAAAATAAAATTTTGAATGCGTACATCCGGGGATTTTACCCATTCATGAATTCGGCCTCCGTAATTAAGGTCCTAACCTTCTCTACAAATATCGAGTTTCTAGGTTGTTTCTTTCGGAATTTATTGTATTCATGCAGTCGGCCGTTAGGCTGACCGTAAACACAATAACTTCCGGAAGAAACGACTTAGAATCTCGATATCTGTAGAGTAGGTTTGGGGCTTAATTACGAAGGTCGTATTCGTGAATGGGTAAAATCCCCCCAATGATTCCGTAGATATACCCATTCAAAATTTTATTTTTCCTATATCTCCAAAAATGCAGATCAGATCGAATTGAAATCCAGTAATTCATCAAGAAAAAATTTCAGGAAGCACTGCCGTGAAGGCTGCAGCTTTTGTGTGCATGTTCAAATTCGTTGCTGAAGCGGTCATCTACATTGAACATGAGCGCAAAAGCTGCTGCCTTCACGGCAGTGCTTTTTGAAATTTTTTTTCTTTCATATATTCTGCGATGGTGTTATGTTCTTGACATAATTTCACGGTCTGAAGCCAATTCCGAAGGAACTGGCTGGATAGTTGAAAAAAATGTTCAAAAAAATATTTTCACAAATTTTCAACGGTAACATTCTAACGGAAGTATGTAACTGCACGTCAGTATTCCTGGACTCAACCCGCAGCTTCATTCCATCTGTATTTTTTGAGATAACCGTCACATTTCTGATAGTAGGCGGAATGCGAAAATTTTGTCACTTCCTAAGCATCTAAATACCAAATTCGAGCATTCAACTACTTGCCAGGATATTGAAATATACAAGAAGTTACCAGAATGTTTTAAATATATAAACTTTTTCTTTTGCAAAAAGGAAATATAATCTTTGTTGTGCGGAAAAGAATATTATAGTCTGAGTGAACACCTGAATGATATCTTGTAAACAGATGGTATTCTTTCTTATTGGTATTTCTTGATTTGTGATACTGTATATTATTTACTTGTCTCATGAATTCGAATGTGTAAGGGGATAAATAAAGCTTCCTTACAAAAGTTACAGAATTGAGGACCATTTTGGAAGAAAATTAGGGAATAACAGACATTTGGGTGAAATTATAGTGTGTTATTTCCCAGAACAAGCGCGTGAAACAGGAACTTGCTCTTTTTTCAGCTTTTGACACAGTGTTTTGAGTGTTGAAAAGGACTAACGTTGAAAGAGCTATACAACTGAGCCATTGCAGATTCTGCTGTTGATACAGTACTTTGAGAAAACAGAAATCATAAATTTGCTGGCTTTAAATACCTTCATCCCTCTCATGTTTGTGAACGTGCCCTGAAAAATCTGGTAGTATGTACAACATGGAATAATATTGCAAAATGGCGAATGCACTAATCTTACCACGAAATTAATACTCCATCATTATCTCCGAAAGAAGCTAATTGAATGTGATGTATTCCACTGAACAATGAAACTCTAACCTTGTTCCATGAAGCCACAGATTTGAGGGTATTATATCTGCTCGCAAATGAACTAGATTCTGAAAGTTTTAAGTCTACATACATTCGTGATTAAAGGATTGAACAATACTACAACTCTGCCCAAAAGAAATATGAGCTAGTCTCATTTTCCATCAACAGGATCGTATTAGGTTCTAAACATCATAAGACCTAACTGAATTATGTTTTCCATGTATTTCTGAGGGTACTGTATTGAGTTGAAATACCGGTTAGTATTCTATTTCACTATAAATGAATAAATCAGTAAAGGATCACTCAATAGAAGTTTTTTTTTCGAAATACAAAAAAAGTGTACAACATACGAGTATACTCAATCTCATAGTTGAAGATTTTATTTCTTTCGATTCAAATGAAAATTGTTTAGTACGTATCTACTCATATTCTGAAAATATTTGTAGAGTAGGTTATTCTTGAATTAATTAAATCCGCTCAATGGTTGGTAGAAAAAATTCAAGAAATACAGATAACATCCAAATTGAAATCTGACATTTGGTTCAAAAATGACAGCGTGAAAGTTACTATAGAATTCCGTGATGATCACTTCTGAAGCAGTGGCGAGTACATAGAGCAGGATTTTCTGGTCAAAGAAATTGTGCAATAACTTTTGGCAGACTGCTGAACGTGTTAATTTCCACAGAATTCCTGGTACATTTTCCATTTACATATTTAACAAGAAATCTTTTGTGTTTAGGGTTCTGAGGACGCAACCTAATATATTTTCTTAAAATTTCAACGAAACTCATATTTTCAATGCCGACAGTAGTAATGGCAAACTGCCGTAGAACTTTTGTTTTTGATGGAGGGATAACAACACGAAAATGGTTTCCTTCATCTATAATATTTTCGAATGGAAAAAATGTTAACTCTGCCTTTCTGCAAGCTCCTGCCATTCTAGTGATCATTACAATCTAAGCCATTAGGTATTCCTTGTCATCAGCTCCTAGATTTAGCTTGGGTCTTAACTTTGCGTAAAGTGTCCATAATGTGGATACTTTCAGATCTTTCTTCCCCTCAATATATGCAAATGATACCTTCTCATTAGGTTATATTTTTTATATTCTTCTCATCACACCAAGTTATAAATTCGTAGTAAGCCAAATCGTAAACTGCCCTTGACTTTTTGGGAATTACTGATGAAAGAGCATTACCTGCTGCCTATTAAACATCTCTTGGCAGCTCTTCAGAACTAGAATCACTCATTTTGTGAAAGTCAATAGGAACCTTGTGTTCTGGCTTATTTATCTACAAAGTGTCAAACTGACATAAAGTGATAGCAGTCAAGAGACTCGATTTGTTTTCACAATTTTTATCAATAATATTCTACAGGGTGAGTCTTTGACCTTGCAGAATATTTTAACAGAAGATTCCTGAAGCCAAAAGAAACACTTTTTTCCCTTACCATTTTTTCCGATTCGGCTTGATTCGTAAGATACAGACTGTTAAAAATCCATACCAAAATTTAATTTTCGATTATATCTCGCGAACGATCTCATCGAATGAGATGATTTTTGGACTATAGTTTTTATTGATACGATGAATGTTCCTGGATTACATAATTTCATCCATATCCTCCAGTTTCTTTAATATGACCATAACATTTCATATAAATACCAGAAATTCAAAGAATCCAACTTTTAAAAATAATTTGAATGTTATTCAATGAATTTTTGGCCATTTTGGAAAGAAAAAGTATTCTTTATTTTTTTCTTTTTGTATGATGCGACGTTTTCGAGTAATCTGAAATTCAAAAATAAAAAATATCTGTGAAATTCCGAGAATTGGGTACTTTGACTGAATGCAACTCTGTTCAAAAAATTTACAGAATTCAATTTCTTCGCGTTGCCACGTCTAAAACTTAAGAATGGAATCCTAGCATTTTTTATTTGGAATGATTTGTAAGCGGAGTAGCCGACTTAGCCCAATTCACAATGGACGAAACCGTAAGAATCCCGCAACTCGTGCGTAAAAATCAAAGAGGAAACTACAAAATTCATAAGTACCGAAATCTTCCATTCTATCTATCCATTCATGAAGCTTCCTTTTCAATTTCGAGCTAATTTGTGTAGTATAATTGATTAACTTCTCACTTTTCCATGATAATGGGGATTCTTACTGATTTGAATGCAATCTTTCTGCTGACCCAAATTTCTTGAAATTATTTATGTACAGAACTTTGATAGTATTTATTTTGAGGTATTATTCAAATGAGCTTTCATAACATAACCCATGGTGGAAGGAAACCACCATGACATAACCTTGAAATCACGGAGCCACAGAGTTATAGATCAATTCAGAATCATAGACTTTACAAGTGTATTCATAGAATTAGTATATTGTGTGTTGTTTGATTTCGAAGAGTTCTTTCTTTCTGTTCGTCAATCTGGCAACGTTTGTACGTTCATAGATAAATGAGGTACATCTGTTTTATTTATTTATGAAAATGAAAGTTTGAATTGGTTATGTCTGAATCTGATAATTCTTGGAGAGAATGAAATAAACGAAGAAAATTAATAATTACAAATTGAAGATGAATGTCAAAGCTAATAAGAGTGATAGCTAGTTGAATTCCTCATTATTGAAAATGAAACCAAAAGAAGAATATTCAACTTTTATCGCTCACGAAATTTGGAATACCTAACTTGTTTATTTTGTACTATAAATACAACTTTTTTCACCAACTGGAATGTAAAAAGTAAGTTGACGCTTGTTTTCACAACAGAGTTGCTTATTTCGAAGATTTGAATGGTGTATCTTAGGCTTGGAAAAACTTCAGTGTTCAGGTTTCCAGGGGCGGCTAGCCTATTATGAAAATTTATAATGCCTATATCTTTTTATCTAGGCCGAATCGAAAAAAAATGGTAGCGGACAAATGTGTTTCTTTCAGCTCCAAGAATCTTCTGTCAAAAAATTCTGCAAGGTCAAAGACTCACCCTGTATATTCACTATTACTTCATTCAAAATTGAATAGAATCTTGTATGTAATACATTAGGAAATGCAATTTTCTGTAACTTGTGAGTGTCACACAAAATTAGGCATTGCAAAACTGATTATATAAATAGCTATTATGTCACCTTACGGTTACTTGGAAACTTCTCTGATAGTCAACATTCGTGATTATAGGCCTTGAGTATACGTGAATAAGAAAGTGTTTTGTATCAGAGTAATCTACCCATAATCAACTAAGCCAACTACGAGAAATAGTTCTAAAAGGTCGAAAGGCATCCCGAATAAAAGACTTCGAATACATCGAGTTGTCCTAGTCCCTTGAGCAAAATGATTCCCACAACAAATCCTACGGATTTCGTCTAAACCAAAAGCCCTGTAGCGAAAAAATAACAATATACGAATATGACAGAAAGAAAGTAGGTATTCCTTGGAGACCGATAAACATTAGAGTGGCAATTACTGCAGATAATGGAAACGTACACAAAGCAGGAGAAGGTGTGTTTAAAGCTGTTGTTGTTACCCATTTCCACTGGTACAAAACGTTGATGTAGAAATTTTGTCCTTGGAACGGGAGAATAATTTTCAATGCACTTCATGGTTGGGTGGTGACGCCGCTTTCACGAATAATACTCATTGTCCAAACATCTCTGACGCAATGATGTCACGTGAAGTGACGTTTATGTTACAAGGTTTAACGGAGATTTTCAATTCCGAAAAATAGGAATATAGGGATGGAAATTATGTGGGGGATATTTCATTAGGTATAAGGTACGTTGCAAGTATATTTGCGCGCATCTTCTGGGGAACAGCGTGCTATCGTTTTGTCCAAATGTCTTTAATTTTCGTCTTAAATGACTAGCCACTGATGTCGAATGCGGTGTCTAAATCGATTATGTTCTACCAGCCGTAGGCATGATTAGTTAAACATAACGACGTGCAATTTCGAGCAAAATTTCGAAGAGATTGTACCGTCGGTAAGTTTAAAAAATATTTCTCAACATTTTTTCGCAAGGAATTTTATTTTCGGAAACTATCCATTATATGTGCCAGAATTTTTCTCAGACCTTCAGCTCAATATTTCTCAACAGTTTGCCAAATTTCAGGTCGACGCGATTATAATATTTTAAGATATTGGGAAAAAATATGTCAAGGTTTTAAGTTTTGTTTTTGGTATCGTTGTTTTTTCCGGAACAACTCAAGGAATACTGGTTCAATCGGGATAAACTCAGTAGCTAGTTTTAAAGTGCTGATGATTAACTTTTGTGCAAAATTTCCGTAAAAATCGTGTCATTTTTTCCATCAAATATTTCGCGGTCTTCTGATCATATTATTCTCACGAAATTCTGTATGAACTTTGCAGCTGTAATTTTTCAAATTCAAGTTCAACTCAATATACCTTAAAGGCCTATTACACTATCCAATCTCTAGGGCGCGGTATGCCGGGGGCTCGGTTTGCCGGGTAGGGTGTCGCTTATTACACTACCCTAGATACCGGTCTGACTTCTGCCATCTGAACGTCAACGTGGGGACATTAACAAATGTCCAATCGTTATGTCCCCGAAATTTTCGAAAAGCAAAAGGTTGCATTTGTGCCGAGTTTGGCGGTCAGTACCTCGAAATCTACCAAACGGAAGGAGAGGGGAATATGGGTGAAAAAATATTTGCTCCTCGAGCAAACTCTCAAATATGCAAATACTTCGTTGTTCAGACCAAACAGATTCACGGAACTACTCGAGACTAGATACAAACAGCGCTACTTATCTTAGTAGCTTCGTTAATAAAAAAGATGATACCATTTTAAGAGAAAGCTTAACTCCACAACAAAGACAGGTTGTCACATTGAGATTTCTAGCCGCTGGAGACCCTTATCAAGATTTGAGATTTAGTTCTTTGATATCTCAACCTCTGTTATCAAACATAATAACTTTGACTGTTGCCGTTCATCGAAGATTTGATATATTTTCTTAGATTTCTAAGGACACCTTATAGCCATCATTCTTCAAGTCTTTATTGACATAGTCTTTGTGGTCTTTCTTCCACAGATACGGGATTTCCGTGTATATTTCTATTATATTAAGTAAGA
Organism: Myrrha octodecimguttata; assembly: GCA_958510865.1. NCBI lineage: Eukaryota > Metazoa > Arthropoda > Insecta > Coleoptera > Coccinellidae > Myrrha > Myrrha octodecimguttata. Next base: position 81,610,396 of record OY294056.1, read on the forward strand.
TTGCTTTTTCTCTTGCGCACGACATCTCACAGAATAACGCATTCAGGGTTATGACACGTTTATTTGTATTGTACGTTCTCTGCGTTGCTATGCGACTGAGCTCCCTAACTCCCTAGCGCTTATTACACTGCACGGTATGCCGGGTCCGGCAGATTGGGTCTACCCAATCGCCCTAGATTAGGATCCTAGCTGCCGTTTCCTTATTACACTACCCGGTCCTTGCCTGCCGGGCCCTGGAGATTGGATAGTGTAATAGGCCTTTTAGCAAAGGTTCAAAATTTCCGAAGCAAGCAGTTCTTAAATTTTGAAGGCTTGAATACTCTCAAAGAGTCCGAATATAAATGCTAAATCACAGATTCACAGACACCTACCCACGGTCTGCATGCTTGCCAATAGCCGCGAGAAATATTAGAATGCGGAAACTTCGAGGTGAATAAGAGAAAACCACTTGTCGTTTCGTAGGATTCAGCGAATATTTTTTGAATTTTTTTGGGATGCACGTAATTATATAGTGAGAATCCGCAATGTTAGTTTTTCCATTTATAACTCCAATTCAATTTTTATTTTCCCAAAATTCCAGAATATAAATAAAAAAATTTTTTTTTTAAAAAACGGACCCCTTTTTTTAAACCCCAAAAAACAAAACAGTGTGTAACTACTCTCTAGTCCATTTACCAGTAAAGATATGTCTCTTGACGAAGGAAACGTGGTTTCCGAAACTTGCGTTAGACGCAGAAAGTGTAAGTGGATTAGAGAGTAGTTACAAACTGTTTTGTTATCATCAGTATGCTATATACAGTGAACTCAAATAGTTAATATCCCCAGAAACTTTAATGCTTCTATAATAATTGAATAAGGAGTTTAAACTCGAAGAAAAAGAATTCGGACGATATTTATAATTTTCTGGGAGGAAGTGGGAAGATCCAGTTAAACTAAAGGTTGTGATCTCAGGAATGTTCCAAGTATTTTCTGAAAAGTCTCAAGATCTACAGATCAAGCGGTCTGTACCGTACCCTACGCCATTTTGCCAGTAGAGAAATTGCTTCTGCTCCACGGTTCAGTTCAAAAAGGCATATATATTGATACAATGAATTGATGCCTTTCACTAGTAACCTAACCTTACTTTATTCCAAGGTGTCGGCTATGCTATCTGCCTGATGGACGTCTACATGGGAATGTACTACAACACCATAATAGGATGGGCTGTGTACTACTTGATAGCCTCGTTCCAATCTGAGTTACCTTGGGTATCTTGCCACAACAGTTGGAACACCCCAAATTGCCGTCCTGTTACAAGCCATTCTCCTAATATTTCGGCCTCTAGTCCTGCTAGAGAATTTTTCGAGTGAGTAAACCAACTAATGAAAACAAATACCCCTGAGAACTACGAGTAAAATTTGAATTATCATTTTTGCAGGAGAGAAGTTCTCGAGCAGTATAAAGCGGATAGTCTGAATAGAATGGGGCCTATAAAACCAGCTTTAGCGTTATGTGTGTTTGCTGTTTTTGTTCTTGTGTATTTTTCCTTGTGGAAAGGAGTTCGAAGTACGGGTAAAGTAAGTATTGGAGGAGTAGTAAATGTATTTATATGAAAAAGCAGATTGATCTTTTGAGAGAATATTCTATAGAACGTTTTCATTACATTTCATGACTTTTTAGTAATATATACTGGCTCCTTCGCCATTCGGCAACCCTTCGGTGCTCTATTCAAAAGAGCCAATCTTTCACTTATTAGTTATAATTAAGGCTGGGCAAAATACATGCTTGGCTTAATTGAAATACAAAATACTTTCTCGCAGGTATTTGAAATACAAAATACTTTCAAGTCGGGTATTTGAAATATAAAATACAAAATACAGTATTTTAACTGTTTGTATTTGAAATACAAATTAAAAAATACATTCAGGTGTTACGTAAAATGTGAAAAAAGTAAAACTAATTCAGCTCAGCTATTTTATCGCTAAATAAAAAATTTCTTTTCAGAAACACAAGATTTTTAAATGTAGTATTAGACAAACAGCCTCTTGTTGGGGAATGAATAAAACCTGCTAAAGAAAACAATCTTTCTACAGGTCTTGATCGGCAGAAACTTGTGTTATATTGTATGAAAACATTTTTTATGTTATGATAGTGTTCAAGGGTGGTAAGCTCTTTGCCCTTATCGTTTTTACAAGTTGACTATCTCTAACTCCATGATGAAATGACCATTGCACAGGACCATTTCTTCCTTTCCATTTGCCGAAAATATGATTGCTAGTAAAAGAACTAGATGAAGCATATGAACGTCGCCATCTGAAGGGAGATTCAGGGACTATTTTCTGTAGAGCGCTCAGCGCTGAATGTATTTGTTCGAAAGTATTTCGAAGACAAAAGTATCGAAATACAAAATACGAAATACTTCAGCGTCAGGTATTTGGAATACCAATTACAAAATACATTTTCAAGAAGTAATTGAAATACAAATACAAAATACGTATTTGTATTTCAAATACGTATTTCAATTACAAGTAATTGAAATACTGCCCAGCTCTGGTTATAATGACCATCACCTAATTCATCCAAAAATTCCCAGGCCTAATTTCGCATTCATTTTTCACTTTTTATGATGAACCTGCAGATATACACAAATTAATTCCATTTAATCGAAAGGTATTCAAATTCAATTTTTCTACAATCCTCTCTCCTCCTCTTTTAGGCAGTATGGATAACAGCGTTGGCTCCATACGTGGTCCTAATAACACTCCTGGTCCGTGGAGTTTCCCTACCTGGTGCTTCAAATGGAATCCGATATTATCTTACACCAGAATGGCACAAATTATATAACACCAAAGTTTGGATAGATGCAGCGGCCCAAATATTCTTCTCTCTTGGTCCTGGTTTCGGAACTCTGTTAGCATTGTCCAGTTACAATAAATTCAACAATAATTGCTACAGAGATGCCTTGCTTACCAGCACCATAAACTGTTTGACCAGTTTTTTGGCAGGATTCGTCATTTTTTCTGTACTCGGTTACATGGCTCACGTACAGAATAAGAGCATAGAGCAAGTTGGATTAGAAGGTGAGATGTAGATCAGTGTATGGTGTGCTTTACTTCAAGAAGAAGTAGAAGTGGTTTTTTCATAAATGAGACTTGTCTTTAATGTCTCTCCAATAATTACAGGTCCTGGGTTGGTATTCATTGTATATCCTGAAGCTATCGCCACGATGTCTGGATCTGTTTTTTGGTCGATTATATTTTTCCTCATGTTGATAACTCTTGGATTGGACAGTACTTTTGGAGGCTTGGAAGCTATGATAACAGCCCTTTGTGATGAGTATCCGAAAACTTTGGGAAGACATCGAGAAATCTTTGTTGCGGTTCTGTTGTGTGGAATTTATATTTGTGCCTTACCGACCACAACATATGTGAGTATGAGAGAGGAATAATAAAAATCTTCACCAGAAAAAATTTGATGATACCTAGAAATTAATGAAAATCTTATCTGATGTCGAACTAAATTTTTGAATTTAAGGGTGGTGTCTACCTGGTGAATCTGCTGAATGTTTACGGTCCAGGACTGTCCATCTTATTCGTCGTTTTTGTGGAAGCAGCAGGGGTTTGTTGGGTCTATGGTACCGAAAATTTCGCCAGAGATATAGAAAAAATGATTGGTCATCGACCAGGGCTATTTTGGAGGTTATGTTGGAAGTATATCAGTCCAGTATTCATCTTGGTGAGTAAAGAGTACTTATGACAAAAATTTCGGTTTACACGATGAACTTATTGAAGAAAATCATGTCGAAAAATATGGCAAAAGAAAAATCTCAATAAGAGAGTCGTCCAAAGTTATAATGATAATTTAAATTTGAAAAGACAAACTAAATAAAAAATATTTATTCGTCTGAAGTCACTGAAAATTCTATCATCATCCATTTGATCACAATGAATCAGTTGGAAACAACTCATATACGGACAATTTCGTCATCAAAATACACTCTATATACGGAACACATGAATAAGGACCTAATCTCAAAATACACAAGGATTTTGATATTGCACCATCACTTAATACAACTGGTAATCTGTTGTACTCGAAGTAATCTAGAGAGGTCAAAATAGACAGTTCACTCAGGCACAATTTCCTTAACATCAATAATTGCTTATGATCGATATCCACTCTTTTCATGACCAAATACTGCAACGTGTATATAATTTTTTCGTCGAGGAAACTGGTGAGAAAATTCTCTAATATACAAGAACTGAGAACTAAGGATTCTATATTGAAATTTTTGAATATTTTTCCACATCTATAATCCAGTGTACAATCGGATAATTCTAAGCGTACTGGAGTTTTCGAATTATAAAAAATATTCTGTGATGTTAAAATTTGATAGGCTTTTTCTGTGAATGTAAGAGACCATTTTTTTCCTAAACCAACGAGAGCAATTGTGAGATCCGTGTTACTTGGAAGATTACTTAAAACACTCGCAGCTTCCTCGTCAATATTCAAACCAATATACACTTTCAATTGGAGTTTTTTGAGATCTTTAAAATGTTCAATTCTTCTGGAAAATATTCGTGTCAAATTTCTCCCTGACATCTTCAACGACAGTTTCCTCAAACTCTTGAATTCAACCAATAAATTCATATGATCACTATCGATCTCGTAAGCTCCACCAATTCTGAGGTCTGTGACTGAATGTCGCAGATTTTCACTTGCTAGAATTTCCAAAATGTGTTCCTTAGAATCGAAAAGAAATGGCAACAAGTGTAATTTTGCCAAGCTCAATGAACTAATACCCTTAGCGTCTGTTTCCGATATTTTTCCATCTTCCAAAATGAGAGTCTCTAAGTATGTTCGGTTCCTAGAGTTCCAAAATATATCGAAATTGTAGTAATACCAAGTTCCAAGCTTGCATTCGAAATATTTCAGTTTCAGCTTGGACAGAAGATGAACAAATGATTGACAATGATTCTTCAAATCGATTGTCAACTCCTTCAAGGTTTCTGTTATAGGTGTTTTAGCTAGTAGTGAGAAATCGTTGAAGTTCTTCACGGCATCGTAAGAGAATTCCAACTTTTCCAAGTTGATTTTGAACAACGCCATCAATATTGAGAAGTCGATTTCAATTTCACGAATTCTCAAAACTTGCAAGTTTTCTACAGGGTTTTTCCAGACCCTCAAGAAATCTTCATCCCAAATTTCACTTGTTTTAGATGCATTTAGTTCAATCAAATCCAACTGCAATATTTCTTCCAAATAGGTTGAATCAACATTGTTCCAACTAACATCTAAATATTTCAGAGATTGTTTCAAACCTTCCTCATCTGTCCATAAAATATTTGCATCCACAAGAGCTTTTTCTGAAGGAATAAAATCGGCAATCTCAGTCCATATGTTTTCTATAAAATATCCATTCTGCTTGAGACAATTTCTGATGTTCAGTTTGATTAAAGTGAACTGAGCTAAAAGTTTTAGAGTTACATTATAAAGCGGACAATCTGACAAATCCAACTCTTCGAGACATTCTTTGAGGTGTTCAAAATTTTCTGCTATGATATTATTGACACTGGTTCCACAACGTGAAATTTGTAGGCACTTTACGTTCAAATTGTTCAAAACGTTACCTTCATTTTTCCAGTTCAAATTGCAACCATTCAAGGTCAGTATCTCAATTGGAAATAACCTAAGGATGAAATTCAAGTGGAAAAAGTTCAGGTTGAATTTTTCGAACATAACTTTGAACGCCGAAGGTGAAATTATCATATGATCGATTTTTTTGAAGTGGTACTCTCCATACCAAGTTCCTCTAGATATATACTCCAAAGTCAAACGATTTTTATCTATTTTTAATTGGAGGTTGAGTATTTTTGTCAAATGAACGAGAATATCAATTTTCACGTGTGGTATCAAGTCCAAATCATCCATGAGGTCTGATATTCTTTCTATTTCATTCGTTAGAATGAAATGTAGACAAATTCTTCTGTAAAATTTCGGTTTCACCTCTGGAGAAATTTGTATGAAATCTGCTCTGAATAGAAGACGAAAAAATAAAGTTGCCTCATTTTGTATTTCTATTTTGGAATCTCCACAAAATCGTTGTATCATATCGTCTAGGAACAGTTCATCTTCGTTCATATTTTGTGAATAGAATTGTGAGTGGAATCTTCTTTGAGCACAATAATACTCTGCAAAATTTTCTTCAAAAATATCCAAACTGAAATTTTCTAGATAAGTTTCGATATTTGCGTTGGGAACTACATTCTTGGAAAAGGTGTTCAGCATTTTTCACGAATTTTGACGACAAATTTTGAACTCACTGATTCAAATTTTCAAAAGATTAGTGATGATGCATTTCATTTACCGAAATTAACCCCGCATACACACGACCAAACAAATTCAACCACTCAACTTAATGACACATAGATTGTCATTCAATAGTAGGAGTTCTTGACATTTTTTGACCATTAACTGTCACTTTTGATTGATATTCAGCACTATACAAAAGTTGAGTTCCGATACTCCTGGCCAGTAGTTGTCAGTAAATTTTGACAGTCGATTTTACTGGCACTGCTTTGGTAACTGTTCGTATCAGTACCAAGCGTTCCGAAATTACTGATACTGGCCAGTACTGATTGGGAATATCGGAACTCAACTGAAACGTTCCTTAATTGGTGGCACAAACGACGAATGGAGATTACTTGAATGATGTGTAGATCCCAGATAGATTCAGAAGACGGCTCAGTGAAGTTAATTTTAATGAAGAACACAACAAAATTTTCCAAATTGCTCAACACAAAGGTTACAATAAACACTTAGTACGGAAATTGATTATCAAACATAAACTATTTTTCAAAGACATAACTTTAAAGAAACAAACGGAAAAGATAACGGTTTCAGGGCATTCAAGTATCACCCTGAAACCTACAAGAAACTGCTGAACTTTTTCAAAAAAGTGAATATTAGGTTAGCTTTCACAACTGCCACGAAAACCAGACTTTTTGGAAATACGTTTGTTAAAGTTCCGGACGAATTGAAATCGGGCATATACGAAATAAAATGTCCAGCGAGGAACATCAACACGAGATTCACATGAACACATGAGCCATATCCGTAACAACCATCCTGACAAATCGGCGGCGCTGGTTACGTTTTAACGTAACGTTTCAATTTCAGAAAAATCCGTAAAGCTATTAGAAAGCTCGGGCAAAATTTACCTAAACACTCTTGAAGGTATACATATGTTCAAGAGGAAAGAAAGATTGCTAAACAATGATCTCACCCCCATTAGTAACCCATTATTCCAAATATTCACCTGACCTACCCTTGATAGCCCAGCACTACTAACCTAATGGCCTGTAACAACTATTGGTCCATCCTCTCACTCTTTCAACATGTACACTTGTAACTGTAGTTAGTAACGATATGTCTTTGACAAAGGAAACTTGGTTTCCGAAACGTGTGTTAGACGCAGAAAGTGTGAGTGGATAAGAGAGTAGTTACACACTGTTTTGTTATCGTATTCTATTCACAGTGAACTCAAATAGTTAGTTAGATCCCAGAAGTTTTTTCTTGAATGCCAATGGTAGTTATCATTATAGCTTCACATTTAATGATTGCCATACGACTCAGCTTGATATATTTCTTTTTATTAGCAATTGCAACAATGAAGTTAATTGAAAGTCCTCTTTATTCATAGGTCATTTTCATCTTCTCTCTTCTGAACCACAAAGAGATGTTAGGCAACGAATATAAGTATCCAGAATGGGCATTCTATGTTGGTTATGCTTTGACAGCGTCATCAATTTTATGTATACCATTGTATATAATTTATAAGTTTGCAGTGACACCAGGGAACATAGTTCAAGTGAGTTGAAGACCTTATATTTTTTCCAAACTTCGTTCAACCATCAAGATATTGAATTCATAAAATTGCGTAATTCAAATATCATGAACATTACTGTTAAAACTCACCTTAAAGTTACTAGTGCTGATATTGTTTGCTATTCTTGATATTGTCTCATTTAAATTCTAACTAAAACAGTTATCTTTATCACCGTAGTTTCTTTGATGGAATAATGTGGCTTACCTACAATGATTAACCTGAACATTTTCAGAGATGGAAAATGATATGGAAAGCCGAACATTCTTCAGAGAACAGTGCACTAACGTACTATGGAGCTACTGAGGTGTGACCAGAAACTTTGAAGAGAAGTTACACGATAGAATGGTTAGTTTAATATAGAAATAAAAGTAGGTTTAATAATAATTAAATAAAGTATTGGTTGTTCGGAGAGTAATTTCTCTTAAACATAGTCATTTATACTTAGAATCATATAATATATTATAAATCTATAGTCAAAACATGCAGTGTTAGCTTAGGTCAACCTCTGAAATTTTTTTGCTACCTCAAAATGCAACGAAGGCATATAAGAAATTGAATAACTCACATATTTTCATCTGAGACGCGTTAAAGATGAATTCTTCGCCAAATTCTAAAAAAAATTTCCTAATTCCACATATGGCATACAATACACCCAGAATTTTCTTCAGTCAACGAAATTTCTCATCATTGGACCAATGAGTGCCAATTTGAAAATAAAATCTGATAACCGGTGCCTAAGAAATGTGAGATTTGGAGGAATTAATTTTATTGTGAGACGCCAAAAGTTCACCATCGGAAATGAAGAAATTTGAGGAAGCCAAAAAATCGAATAACTAAATAATATCTTTTCGATGAATGAAATTCCTAACTTTGTAAAGCTTTGAAAAATGTGAAATTTTTGGGCGATGAAACAGCCATTATCAACCAAAAAATCAAATTGATAGGAATTTATCTTCACAACAGATAAAAATGATATTTATTTTCTGAATAATTGAAAATGCGTAAGGAGTACAATAAGTATTTATAATGAAACATGCTGAATAATTCTATATAAGTAGTAATTTAATTGTATATAAAAGAAAAATACTTGATTTCCTCAAATTATATCCATTGCAAATAACCCAAAAAAACTATCTCTTCATGAAATCGCATTTGGAGAAAATGAATCCAAAAATTCATAATGATTAAACATTGCATCTAAAACATACAGTCTTTGTATCTTTAACAAATAATTTGAGGAAAAGAAATATTTTCAGTAATTATGTACCTAGTGATTCTATTGAAAAATTAACACAACTGAGCAAATGTAAGTGTAATATCAGCCATTGTTATACTTATCATGCTAATGTTAGAAATTATCATAAAAAGAATTTATCCACATTACAACATAGATGAATTTTAGATATAAAAGTGAATCTGATATTCAGAAATGAGTGTATAGAGAAATAATAAGTGTGAAATTAATGGTTCCTCTTCTAAACCGATGCCAAATAAAACTTATAGTGTTGAGGTTTGGGCTCCTCTTTTGTGAAGAAATTTTTAATTCTTCTTTGTATTGTAATTGAAATACTGTAGGATACAATATTTTTTCTACTATGTATTGCTAGTTGATTTACATATAATCAAAATAGTGTTTTTAATTCACATAGTACAAACAATATATAAGTGTATTGTAATAAACGATAATCATGATTCATTCTCGAAAACAAATGTAAACGTTACTGAAGTCTGATATCTATAATTTATTCATAAACTAACGGAAACTGCTACGATGGGAACCAAATTTGAAACTATACTATGAAGGACATGAAATTGAAAAGATAGATGTTGGAATCCTTCTAAATTAACTCCCTAGAAGACAGAACAATTATTAAATTTGGTACCTTGTCGTCCACTTTCTGTTAATTCAAGCGTTCAATGAAATTTCAGAAAAATTTTGAATATTTCTCATTTTGCCTTCGTGACGAAATATCTGAAATTTCCTTTTCTAACATGTAACAGGCGTAAACTAAAAAAAATGCAAGTACTGATTCCAATTCATTATTGGAAGATTGCATCAGAAAGATTTTTCATTCAATACAGCTTTTTCCTGATCTCCTACATTTTGAAAATTTTAAATCATCAATATTGGTGAGAAAATTTTTTGCGATAAATGGCTGATGATTTAGATACTCTTGTGTTGCTATATTTGAATGTTTTCCTCAACAAAACTTTATAAATCCATTATATATTCAAATGGAAAATAAGTAAGTATCTGTATTAAAAAAATGATGTGAATAATTGTTAAGATATTCTTGATATTGTTTGAGTAGGTATTACTTTTTCCAACCAAACCACATATTTTCAATTTGTGATTCCTTCAATACATTTTAAGAGTAAGAGTGCTCAAAACAATTACACATTTTTACGTAATATTTGCCTTGACTTCATGTTGAAATTGTATACTTATTGCCTTCAAAAATTCTTTGAAGAACGTTTACTGCATGTGAGTACTTGGTACTTCATATATCTAATAATTGACTTTTTGGATGATTTGTAAAACTCGTTTTCGCGTGTTTCCGTTGAAGATGGTTATCATTCTTTATGTTGTTAAATGTAATTATTTTTTATATCTGTAATTTTATGGACAAATGAATATGGAATCATGAATAATACGAAAAATCCTAAAATTTGGGAATCCATCTATACCTATTACTGATTGGTTCTACAGCCATAATCCGATCAATAATAGTGAAAGAAAGAATGAAGTTTCGATTGGGGAGTGCACAATAGAAATTTCATGAAGTTTTCGATATTCCTACTCAAAATAGTAGAAACAAAATAGTAGAAAGAATTTCAGTTGAATTAAATATAAATATACGGAATGAATGTGATCGCAAACCTTGAAAAAGATGGTTTCAAAACTCCCACCTTTCTCAAGGACAGCAATTCATTTGATCAACCGAATCCATAGGTAATATGATTCATTCCTATAACTCAGTTTTCCAAGATAATTCACCATACCACAATACTCTGGAAAATTCACAATTTTTTCCGATCCGAAATACCTGATGGTCTCATGAAAATCCATATTCATTATGTCAACTTGTTTGTGTGAAGAAACATAAATACCTAGTTGGAATTATTCTCGTTTTTTTATGTTGACAAATAAATTTATTTTTTATATCAGGCTATTAATATTGAAATTCCCTCTTTCCATTGACGATAGCTCCACTAAGTATCAATTAGTATTCTATATTTCATTGTTTGTAAAAATATTAACAGATCACTATATTCAATACCTATAGAAAACGTGAGAAATATAATAATAAATTTTTCTGATTGGAACTAAACATCACAATCTCGTTGACTCCTCTGCATCCAAGGCCTCAAATTTATTGGCTGCAATGTAGAACATTCTATAAAACCGCCCTGTTTATCAGAAAGGAGGAAAGGATTTTTTGTAACCCTAGTTATATTATCACCATCATAACACAGAACATGACTAAGAGTGTATTTCTTTATTTCCTCAATTTGATCTGGAGCAAAAACTCCAGGGTTCTCGTAGTAGAACCTGTCACCCTCCCTTAACCTTTTAAATTGTTCCAAAAGAAGGCACTGGAAAAGAGGTCCAACTCTTCCACCTTCAACAGTGTCCTCCAAGATTCCACCAACAAAAACATCGATGTTTCCAGGATGACCATACAGTTCTTGAAGCTTCGTTAACACTTCCTGGTTACTTATATCCGAAGCAAGATCTTCAAAAGTTTCTACGTTCGTCATGTTGCAGAATTTCCTGTATTCAGTATAACCAGGTAATCCATGATCTCTGGATCTTTGAACGTTCATCGCAGCCAAATCCAAGGCAACAGCATGGGCAGATCTGAACAGTTGCTCAGTCAATTCAGAATTCAGATTTTCAGTCGGTCTCTTCAACTTGGCTGGAACGATGAAGAGACCTCTGAGCAGTGGGTCGATACCACCTTCATTGACCACCCTTCCTGGAGCAAAGAACGCATACCTGAGTGGTAAATGTCCTTCACGTATGGGCTTGAATTTTTCGTTGAACCTATGAAGTACAGGGTTTATTAGGGTATGTCCGAATCTCAACGCTGCCGTCGCAAAAACATTCGAAATTGTTGGTGAAATACTGGAGTCATATCCTTGGTACTCGCCTAACATTTTCATGCCACTGTCTCCAACTACGAAACGCAACCAGTGTTTGTAGGTTATGTGTTGCATTACAGCGCCAACAATTTTTCTTGCTTCATGGAAAATTATTTCTCCACTCCATTGAGGATTCAGGAATTTTAACTCTCTAGCTAATCTGTTATGTTCTCGCATCCATAAAGTATGCATAGCTATCAAACCAGACTGTTCGTTGACTCGAATATCTCCAGCAGCAAAACAATTTATGTCACTCTCTGATAAATTCCGCCTACAGTCCATACCTTCATTCGATGCGAAGGGTAGCAATGGTTTCCACCCTGTGAATTCAGGACCTTCCCTCAGTCTTCCACCATCACTATTCAGATCCCTCAGTGCCCTGGACAGCTCTTCTGAATATCCATACACTTGTGAAGCGTCAATGTAAGAAGTTAACTGATTAATTTGTTCTCTTGGTTGGATGTCGTCAAAGAATACAGAAGTCGTGCCTGAACCACAAACTGCAGAGGTACGAATGAAATCAATACATCTTCTATTCCGCACTCTGGGATCATTAGGTGGCACATCCATCGGAAAACACGGCGCAGCATATTCACAAGATTTTTTACAGTCCACACCATCCCAACTTTGTGAACTCACAGCGGGAAGAGAGTGATCTAAATCGTGATCTAAAAACTGACCCCATTGCATCACCATGTGAGTTATTTCGTCGTCAGGAGTTATTTGATGAGTTGATATGATTGATATCGATACGACTCTAGCTAAAGGTTTGGGATATCCGAAATATTTTTTAGTCTTGTTCCAACCGACTGGTTTTTCGAAACCATCCTCGTAAATAGGCTGTAGAATTCTTCTGAAAGGTGTTAAAGATGATCCCCATGTGGGGTTATTCAGGTTATTACATGCCCCATCGATACTTCTATACTTCTTGTGGAAGCAGGTATCCGAACAATTCAAAACTCTTCTGTGTGTTGTGCAACCAGAAAGTTGAGCGATAAGATCAAAGTGTTCTTTGGAAAGAATGTCTTTGTACTGGTATTCTTTCGTAGCATTAGTAACCATACCTGCATCGATATGCTTTTTAACATTGGCTAGGGTTCTCTCATAAATTTCAGCAGCTTTAGCTAGTTCTCTTGTGGGAGCATCTGGGTATCTAAAAAGTCTGAATAATTGTTCGGAATTATGAGGACCTTTACTTCCGAAGAGGCTCTTCACAGTATTGTTGATGGCTCGTTCAACTTCATCAGTAGCTTCTGAGAAAGCAATCTTAACATATTGGTCACCAATACCACCAATTCTTATAGCAGTTGGATCATTTTTCACAGTTAAATATCCTGAAGCAGTCGCTCTTCCATTATCGTTAATAGCAATGCATTCATATCGACCTTGATCTTCAAGTCCAACATTATTGATGTAGAGACTTCCAGTTAAAGAAGTTTTAGCCCTACCAGTTCGCTGCATGGTTGCACCATCCTTCTGCCATTGTATGCCTGGAGCTGGTTCCCCTTCCGCTTGGCACGGCATCTCGATGGCACTTCCAACGAATGCCTCTATGTTATAAGGCTTGTATTTGAACGTCGGCGGTTTGAACTTAAATGATGAAATTTTAATATCAGCAGCTACTTCTCTCGATCCCAAGGAATTTCTGGCCTCACAAATGTATAATCCAGAATCTTCTTCTTTGGCATTTTCGATCTTGAGGAAAGTTCCGTCAATAGGAATGAACATTCGGTCAGTAGAACCTATTTCGATGTCATTTTTATACCAGATAATTTCCGGTTCAGGGGAGCCAACTGCTACGCAGTCTAGTGTGATATTGGCTCCGACGTTTGCTTCTATACTTTCTGGGTATGCAGAAAAAACTGGAGCAGCTGAAAAATACAACGTTCACTAATTCTCTCGGAGGTATGTTGAATATGTTATCATTGACATCGGAAAGAAACTATTGTTCAGAATGTTGTATTGCGAGCAGTGTTCGGTAAAAACAATTTATTACTTACATTGTAGTAATATGTTTGCATCTGCACTATCTCTACCATAAGGGTTTCTAGCAGAGCATGTATATGTTCCATGATCTTTTGATTCAACGGGTCGTATTGTTAGACTTCCATCAGTGTCCACGAAATATTTTGCCGATGGTTGAAGCTGTACTCCATTGAAAGACCAAGTGATATCGGGACGAGGATTGCCTACAGCTCTACAGAAAAGCTGGGCATGGGAAGCTCCAGCGCCAGATGAAATAGAGGTTGGTTTCAACACAATTTTTGGAGGACCTAAAGGATAAATGGAGGAGAGTTTTCATCGACTATATTCACTATTATTTAATGTAACTAGTTTATGAGTAGATCAACAAATTTTCCTTCTTTCATTGTACCCAAATGAAATTGACACATATAAGATAAATAACAATGTATAATGGAATGTTCTACTACCTGCAAAAAAGAATCATAAAGCCAAATCACGTAACACAAGCTGAATATCAGAATATCAATCAGCTTCATGGATACAAAGTTTAATTTCCAAGTGAGAATGCTCAGTCGAAAAACTAGAAATGAGACTAATAGCGGGTTTCACAAAGCTCTGATTAACGTGATTGTTCTGATCAAGACAATTCTATGCTCAATTTCAGTTCATTTTTGACAACACCACAGAATATCAGAGCGTTAATCGGACGATCAAGCTTTGTGAAACCCACGGTTAGAGTATTAATTGCTTACCATAGTTTTCTTTCGCCAGATTCAAGACTACATGTGCTTGTCTAGATTTCGCTTCACCAAAAATATTTTTGGCCACACATGAGTAAGTACCCTCATCATCTTGGTTGATATTCCTTATTATCAATGAATTATTATCCAGAAGAGAATATCCATCTTTTGACACAACAATCCTCTTCTGATTCTTGTACCAAATTATCGAAGGTTTGGGCTCACCACTTGATTTACATTTGAGTATAATTGTTTCTCCTAATTTAGACTGGACATCTTCAGGACCTTCTATGATACTTGGAGCCTCTGTAACAGTATACCTACTTACATATGCGTGTAGTAAAAAAAAATAAATCTCGTTCTAACGGAAACCTTTTCTGATTCAAATGAGTTCATCGCTAGAAAATCTTGAGAAGGCCAACTTTGATTAACTGATTGCCCAAATGGAGTACATTTGAGAATGAATATATAGGGTGATTCAAAAGTACTTTGACAAACTTCAAGAGGTAATGCCGCACAATATTTCAATATAAATTGTGCAAATAAATAAATATTAGGAAACGCTCCGTTTCCAAGATACAAGGTGTTAAAGTTTTATTTTTATTTTCATTTTTCTTGATAACTTTGACCTAAATTAAACGAAAATTGGTAAGGAGAGGTTTTTTGAGGTGTCGAATTCGGAACTGATGTTATTTAATCTCATTCTGAAAGTACTTTTGAATCATCCTGTATATATTGAAATTCGAAAGAAATCCCCGTGCACGTTGAAATTAATGTCTTACATAATATGATTTTACCACAATGAAGATCTTTCGGTGTTAATCCTTTGAGAGGTTTTCCGAACATTTCTACAGGATAGAGGCAATCAGCAGACACTTGAAGAGAATTCAAATTCATCAAATCAATTATCCAAGCCAATTGACAATCACAATTGAGAGGATTCTGATCAAGTCTGAGGAGTCTTAACTCTGGTAAATTTGTGAATGCTTCAGCAGATAAGTTTTGTATTCTGTTGTACTGAAGATAGCTGTGAATGAATAATCATTATAAATTATTGTGTTCAGTTGTAGAATTTCAGAAAGGTCTACATAGGAAAAATCTACTCAGGTATCATTGACTACATGGCTTAATTTTAACACCAACATTGGAAAAAAGAATTACACCTCGCTACTGAATTCTTCCGTTCAATCTAGTATAGGTGTATATAAAAAGTACATTGAATACATACCTACATTATAATTCAAAATCAAACATTTCTTGACTCTATTTCAAAGCCATTCCGGGTTTAAAATTTGCAATAAAACGTGTTTTCAATTGCATATTAATTTGAGTTAACTTGGCAATACTCACATCCTATTCAATAATGGCAAGTTCGAAAATGTTCCATCATTGATTGTCTGTAGATTGTTGCTCTGCAAGAATCTGTAAATACGACTGTGTTTTTCACCTTATAACGAATGTGGATGACTGAAGGATGAAATATGCCATACTTACAAATGTTCAAGTCTGATGAGATTCTGAAATACTCCAGACTCAATATACTTGATGTCATTTTTCGACAGATATAGATATCTCAACTGAAACAGTTCGTCCAATGTCCTATTCTTCAAGCCAATTAATAGGTTGTTGTCAAGAAGAAGGGCTGATATATCATGACATCCTTTGAAATCATTTCTATTCAAGAGTTGAATTCTGTTGTATCTTAGATCCCTGTAGAACACCAAGAACAAGTATTTAGGAAATTTGTGTGAGGTAGATATCTCGCGATCAAGTAAAAACTTGAAGGGTGTCGAGTATTTTTTGGGATAAGGGGAAATTGGATTTAACATGAAACAACAAGTCGTGAAATGTACCTACCTTGCACCTGAATATATAGCTATCAACTATATGTTCGATCCGAAAACTAACCGATTGACAGAAATCATTTTTGCTGCTAAACGATATCAATTCATCTTTCAGAGAGCTACAACTCTATGGGCTGAAACCGTCCGATTATTTCTAAGGATTTTTTTTCAATAACTCAAGAACTGAAGGATATATCAATTTCAAATTTTGTAGGCAGTTGGAATTTAAGAAACACTAACACTGGAAACTAAGCAGTGTTGAGCTGGGGTGGTATCTGGATGGGCGACCACTAGATGACGAATCTTTCTAGAGGATGTCAGGTTTTCTCGATTTTTTGAAGGTTCAATCAAATTTTTCTCATATTATACAGTCATACCATGCCGGATATATAAAACGATTTTGTAGACAAAATTTATTTTTACATTCGGAGGAAACACTACAATGGCATTCACAGGATGTCCAAATTTTATTTCTTATCGTAACAATGCTACGACTCATATCATTTTAATATCCGAGGTCAAATATTTTGGATAATTTGAATGGTACAACGATCATCTGCATTTATATTGCATGGTCGTGCTATCGTTTCGTCCAAATGTTTCTAATCTTAGATTTTTCCCCGAAATAGTCCCAAATATTCAGGGTAGATTGCAATTTAGAATGGAACCGTTAAGTTCGTTAATGTGGCAATGGGCAAAATCGGCCTTATGGTTCCTGAGTGGTTTTTGAGGATATTTCTCAACAACGACGGCGATCGGATTAAAAGTTAGTAGTTGGTTGTAGACTCATATCCCACAACTTCACGCAAAATTTGTTTGGGGGTGTATGGTTAGTGAATTAGAAAAAATTTGAAAATTTTTCGAAAACAAATTTTGTTGCACACTATACAGGGTGTTCTACAAGCTCTATGACAAACTTTGACAGATAGTAGCTGTGCTAATTCTGAATATTTTTTTTCCTATGAACATATATCCGATTCGTTTTTGTTAAGAAGATACAAGCCTTTGAAAAATTATATTTTCATGTTCAAATCATAATTATAAATGGAAATTTCGATACTATAAAAATTGTTCAAAATATCCACCTTCGGCTTGTTAATGTTTGCTCCTAATGTGGTTGATATACAGAGTGTTCTACAAGCTCTATGACAAACTTTCACAGATGGTAGCTCTGCTTATTCTGAACAAGAAGATACAAGCATTTGAAAAATTATATTTTCATTCTATAAAATTGTTCAAAATGTCCACCTTCGGCTTGAATGCAAGCTTTACATCGACGAACTAAAGATGTCGTTACTCGGCGGATCAGATTTGGGTCGTTTCGTATTTGGTTTGCTGCATCTTGAATTCTATAAAGTAATTGTTGATGCGATTCGATTTCAACATGATGAACAAGCTGCTTCATATGTCCCCATAAATAAAAATCTAAGGGATTTAGATCAGGCGAACGAGGTGGCCACTGTATTGGTCCTCCGTGACCTTTCCATTTATATTTATATTTGATGTCGGTCTACTTAATCAAAACATGGATATAAATTTTTTCAAATGCTTGTAACTTCGAAACGAGAACGAATCAGACCTATGTTCATAGGAAAAAAAATATTCAGAATAAGCACAGCTACCATCTGTCAAAGTTTGTCATAGAGCTTGTAGAACACCCTGTATATGTCAAATTTCGTGGATTTTTCCTCGGTATCATTATTTCCAGAATAATTCGAAATATACTGATGAAATCATGAAGAAATTTGGTGACTAGTTGGAGAAAGCATATGCACAACTTGGTGCAAAATTTCACGATGATCATATGTCTTATGAACAATTTGAAAAAGATAACTTGAAAATATTTTTAATCATTTTTTGTCGCCGATTTCGTCATGAGAATATTTTACGGAAGTTATAGGATGAACGGTTTCCGAATTGGCCGGTCGCCAACCTTAATGAATCACCCGGTAGATATAAACCTTCAGGCTCTCATTTTTGCGCGCATGTTCTAGGGGAACAGCGTGCTATCGTTTTGTCCAAATGTCTGTAATTTTGGATGATTGAGCCGAAAATGGTCTCAATCGACTAGGTTGGACTCACCGATGACGAATCCGGTGTCAAAATAGATTCTGTCCGGCCGTTCTCCCGGCCGTAGACACAATAACTGCCGACAGAAGCAAGCTAGCAACTTGAAACATTCAGGATAGGTTGCGCATCAGAATGCCGCGGTTGAGTTCGTTAATGGGCCAAATCGGTCAAATAGTTTCGGAGTTATAGGCACCTGAAGTTTTGAAGTTATTTATTTTTTATTTCAGATACTATTTGAGCGATTGGATTCAAACTTGGCAGTTAGGTGGAGTATAACGACGCGCAACTTTGAGCCAAATTTTGTGGGGATCAAATTGTCAGTTAATCTAAAAAAAAAGTTACGAAGTCAGCCGTTGGGCTGACCGTAAACACAATAACTTCCGAAAGAAACGACTAAGAAACTCGATATTTGTAGAGTAGGTTTGGGGCTTAATTACGAAGGTCGAATTCGTGAATGGGTAAAATCCGCCCAATGATTCCGTAGATATACCCATTCAAAATTTTATTTTTCCAATATTTCCAAAAATACAGATTTGATCGAATCCAGCAATTTATCAGTAAAAAAATTCAAAAAGTACTGCCATGAAGGCAGCAGCTTTTGCGTGCATGTTCAAATTCGTTGCTGAAGCGGTCATCTACATTGAACATGCGTGCAAAAGTTGCTGCTTTCACGGCAGTGCTTTTTGAAATTTTTCAATAAAGTAATAGATTTCAATCCGCTAAAAGCTGCATTTCAGGTGATATATTGGTAAAATAAAATTTTCAATGGGTATAATCTGCGAAATTATTTCACCGAAAGCTACGCTACAAATATCGATGATGGTACTAATGAATGGGTAAAATTCGCCCAATGATTTCGTAGATTTAAATTTTATTGTGTCAATAACAAAAATACAGATTAGATCGAATTGGTATTCAGTACTTGATTGAAAAATGACTGTTAGGAGGTTCATGCAGAATTTTTGGGGGGATTATTATATGATTACCATATCGCCAAATCTTTTCATCAGGAAGTTGAGGTGCATTCGAATGACCGCTGTCTGTAATTTTCGAATTTTGAGCCGAAATTGATCTCAAACGACTGGGTTGGACTCACTGATGAAGAATCCGTGGTCAAAATTGATTCTGTCCGTCCGACCGTGTGCGCTGTAACTCTCGAAAGAGAGGACCTGGAGTCTTGAAATTTTCAGGTTAGGTTAAGATCCTGAATATCTCGGTTAAGTTCATTAATGGACCAAATCAGCAGAATGGGTTTTGTGCTACAGCCATTTGAAATTTTAATTTTTCAATAACTCGGAAAATATTTATCTGATCGAAATGAGACTTGGTTGGAAGATGAGCAGTGTCACTAAGAAGAATTATCCATGGAAAAATTCGAAAAAAAATTTTTTTTTCAAAATTTTTATATTTCATTAAAATTTCACTGAGATTTCGCAATGTGAACAAGCGCGTGAAATCTGCTGACTTCACGTCAGTGCTTTTATAGATTTTTTCAGTTAAGTCAGCAGTTTTTGCGTGCTTGTTCGATTTCATAGCTGGTTATAATAGTTTGATCCTCCAGAAATTTAGCGTTATCCTCGAAGTTATAATATTATTTTCAGCGGAGGTGGAGATTAAAATTTAATTCGATTCGCTACTCCGGAAGATTAGGGAAAATTAAACTATTTGACGGATTTCAATGATTGCAAGAGGCATATTACATATTATATTATCACATTTAGCTTTTGAAGTTGATTCTTTTTGAGGATAATGGACCTAATTCCGTAGGCAAATGAAAGTTACAATTAGCTGAGATCATTCATTTCTCAGTTATTGAGAAAAATTTTTTTATAAATGGTTTATAACTCCGAAGGCATTCAACAGGTTTGGACAGTAATGAACACAAAACAGTACTTTTATGACCTCTACTCCTGAATATCCCAAGTCTGAAAGACATTTTCCTATAGATAGTCGATGTTTTCTAAATTATTATTCTTCGATTATGAGCGAAAATTCTTAACGAACATGAAAGAGAAAGTAATTCTGTCAATATTAATATAATCTCGAAAAAATGGATATTCATTCGAATGTCTATTTCTTTCAAATGGGAAAATAGTAATTTATTCCTTCGAAAAAAAAGTCACTCACAATAGTGTAGTTTGCGTGGAAATCCTAGGCACATCTTCCAAATTCAATCTCATACATCTTACAGATTGTCTGTAACAAATACAACCAGTGGCACAAAATATACCCGAGTAGTTCCTCCGTTGAGCCAAACTGATACCCACTAAAAGAAAAACCAAAATCGGTAAATTTCGCATGGTTGGCAATCTCAAGACATTCGCGGGATTCCTAAAGAACTATCACTAGAAAAAATTCGACAGTTGAGCGACTGAAGTCGAATTCGTACTGATATGTTCGACTTGTGATATGTTTTGTGTCAATGGGGCGGTTTCCTCTCGAGAATGATGCTATTTTTAATCAGTCCTGGAAATGAGCTTCAATATACGGATACTTTTGCGTTTAGAGACAAGAGAATCTTTCTCCTTGTCTATGTCCGACTATCGCAGATTCAGGAAAGGAAGTACAAAGGTCAAAACTGAACAGTATCAGCGCGCTATTGCAAGCATCCAAATTTCAAGCTCATTTTGTTCATATTTCATGACTAGAAGGAAAACTATTCCCTCGGTGTAATATGTGAATTATTCCAGCACCATACAGAGCGCGTCGAAATTATGGAACAATTCCATTTCCACAGAAAAAAAATATTTGGTAACAAAATCCTGAAACAGGTCACTTTTTGTTTCACTTTTACCAAACTTATGGATTTTTGAAGGATTTTTGTTGCACCCTGTGCCATCCCCATCGACCCTCTAAATTGTTTGAATAGGAAAAATAGGTCATGTGGTACTGTTTTGGCAAGGCCTTTGTATCTTCTTCACAGGGGTGCAGAAATTTTCAAGGGAAATTTTTTTTTTTGAAAAATTAGTTACTTCAAAGAGGTTTTCAGTATGGGCACTTTGTCATGGCTCATTTACTTTGAGACGATAGTACTTGATGAAATTTGTCACCGAATGAAAGTCGACCATTACAGTTTTGTTCATGCACAACTTTCAACCCCTACGAAACCTTTAATGGAAAGAAAATGGAGCCATGGCAAAGTGCACATACTGAAAACCTCTTTGAACTAACTAATTTTTCAAAAAGGAAAATTTTTTACTTGAAAATTTCAGCAAGTACCACATGACCTATTTTCCCTATTGAAAAATTTAGACGGTTGATTAGGATGGCACAGGGTGCAACAAAAATCCATCCAAGTTTGGTAAAAGTGAAACAAAAAGTGATCTGTTTCAGGATTTAGTTGCCAAATATTTTTCTTCAGAGAAAATGAATTTTTTCCATAACTTTGACGCGCACTGTATAATTATGTATTCGATTCAACTGCTCAGTACCTTCAAGGTGTATCCCTTCGATTCAGAAGCTTGGCAAATAATTCTCGTAGGCGATGTTTCTTTCACCAAAGTTCATGTACTTTCTTCCGAAAATTTCAGAGGAAACTATTTATTACAGAGGGCATACCAAAAAAATTGATGATTTAATAAAGTCTCTGGATTCAGGAGTATCTCTATACTTCCTCCATTCAGATTTATAGTCAGTAGGTAGGCATTGAAATGATTCCATCAACTCATTTTAGAAAAATTACCTACAAAATTTCCGTTGAAAAATGAATTGGAACTCTGCACTGAACTTGAAGCCAATATTTTACTACAGCTTACCAAAATTCAACCCACTCTCAATTTTTGGAGTTATGAGAAAAAAATATGTTTTTTTCCTCGGTATCGTATTTCCGGAATAACTCGAAAAATACTGATCCAACTCTGAATACTAGTTGGCAAATTAATGTAGATGCAAAATTTATGATGCGTAAAAAAAATTCAACATTTCTTTTTTCTCACGAATATGAACATGCCCGAAATAGCTGTATATATACTTCAATTCAGTGCATTTGTAAAAGTCTTTTCACTAGAACTGAGTAGCACCCGTGAAATATAATTGTAACATATTTTTTTAAAGGACACTTTGCTTCGGTTTAGCTTCATATGTTATCAATAAGAACAAACAAAGTCGTCTTAATAACAGATTATAAAGAGATCTTATGTCTGAAACCTATGGTCTCCATATTTTCATTGAGACACTCAATAGAAAGCAAGACATCGGTACCATTTCTGAGCCGACGCACATAAAAAAACTTACTGATTTCACACTACCCAACCCAACTATTATCTTATAGTAAGTGTTTTTCAATCTAATATTTTCAAACTAGAAAATATAACAATTATGTGATATAACTCAAAAAACTCAAACAATTATTTATTTTATAATAATTTACTCTCACTCATCAAGACCAATAAGAAGATACGAGTTGTAAAATATCTATGTCAGATAGAGAAATGGAAATCTTATTTCTATATACAACATTGAAATGATATATCCCTAACATGTAATCAAATTGTCCAGAACTCAAATTACACTTCTAGAAATATACAATGGCATAACACATTCCTCCTGAATCATAAAAAATCTACAATGGTTTCATCAGAAAAACCATTAGAGGCTTTTATGCATATTATTCTCCACTCACATTCATTCATATTTACAAGTGAACAATATATATTTTTAGGATTGTCTCAAATATATCTGTCTGTCCCATATATGTTGCATATGTTTATCCCTCACTGCTATGTAAGCTTCTTCAGGTGTTCTAAAAACAACTTTTGCTTCTGCACTAGGTGTGTTATTTGGATTGAATCTTCGACTGACATTGTTGGTCACATTATATCCCTCGAAAAAATCCAAAATATCATTTGTTCCTGCTTTATATGGGATATTATCCATATAAACAGTACATCCAGGAGGAGCCTCTTGTGGCATTGCATTTCGCATTCCGATTGGTGGACCAAACCTAGTACCCCTTCCCCCTCTTCCAAAACCTCCCCTGCCTCGTCCATTACCCTCAAAATGACTTCTATGATTCGGAAAGGGTCGGGAATTGTTATTTTCATGGAACGGTGGGTTTTGATCATTGTCATTATGTACATCGGGCATTTCATTTTCCGGAATGATCCTTTCATTTTGCTGAATACTTATGGGGTTCACTCTTTCATTTTGAATAATATTGGAGTTGGCAATGTTCTTTGGAAGTTCTTCTGAAGGCGGATCGTCAAGTGGATGCTGATCGTCATCTTCAATTATTTCTATAGGACATGAAATGCCGAGTTTTTCTTCCATGTCTTGTCTTTTGATAGGCGTCACAGTTATTATTTCAGTTCCCAAATAAGAAGAATTTTTCCCGCACGCTTTATCGGCTTCTTCTAAAGTCTCGAATTCGCAGTACGCCAGTCTTGTGAAAATACCAAAATTGTTGGTCACGAGGTGAATTCTGGTGGGTATAACCCCAATATCGGAGAAGAAATCGGCTATGTCACTATCCGTTGTCTTGATTGGTAGACCGGATACGCTGAGGCAGTCTGTGTCGATTTTTCTCTTCGCAACTGGCGGAGTTATTTTTACATCATGCTCTTGATTAACCTTTTCGAAGTCCTCATCTTTACATGCTTTAACAGTGACAGGTTTTCCTTCTATTACATGTAGTTGAGTTTCAGACAAAGCCTTCTTGGCATCATCTGCATTACTGAATCTAACGTATGCTAGGTAACTTTCTCGACTTCTTGGAGGTATTATGATACTTGTCAAGGGGTAATGAGAGAACATTTTCATGATATCTTGTTCTTTCACATAAGTTGGAAGATCTTCAACGGTTAGACACGTGAAAACCTTTATTTCTGGAGTTTTATCGGACCTATTGAAGAATTTGGTTTTATTAGGCAAGATTTTCGATTGTCGGAAGTCCTCTTCATCGTCCTGTCTTGGCAAAAATCTATCAACGGAATTCTCAAAGTCCTTATCATCAATATGGGTGATCGATATGTTCACGCCGTTCATGTTCTCATTATTTCTGGCAAGAGCGTCTACCTTACTTTCAGGATTCCCAAATTGCACGTACACGATACCAGTTCTTGAACCTGTTTTGTCGTTTATAAATTTGATACCTTTATTGCTGATGAAACAACCATGGAAAAACCGTCTCAAGTCCCCGTAAGCGCCGAAGAAAGGTTTGATTTTGACGCAACAATTCACAGCCGGCGCTCTATTATCGAAATGATTTCTAGGATCCATATCTGACTGTTTCATATTGTTTTTCGGGAACATAGGCCGTCTATTGTTCCTGTCGAAATTCATATGATCTGGTTTGTTATTCTGGAAGTTTCTCGAATCATTCGGAAAACTATCATCCGCGGTTCTCATCTGGAAGTTATTCTGATTCTTTAGGAACGGCGTATTCGTTTGAGGCCAACTTTCACGACCACGATTCAGAGGTAAGTTAGGCTGGAAATTATTGCCAGATAGCGCTGGAGTCATGACATTCATGGTTCTCCTCAGTTCTTCAATATTGGCCGTTAAAGCATTAGGAATTATATTTGGTGTTATTAGCTGCTGAACATTGGGAACATTTTGAGCCCAAGGTTCAATCTTTCTCTGTTCTTTATTGACGACATTTATGACTTTCTCATTCGATCTCCTTCTACTACTGTCTCTGGATCTACGATCTCTCGAACGAGACCGATCCCTGGACCTGCTACGATCTCGTCGTCTGCGCCTATCTCTAGATCTTGAGCGACTACGATCCCTATAACGACGATCACGCCTATCCCTATCTCTCGAACGATCTCTACGGTCTCTCGAACGCGACCTCTTTCTCTCACGCTCTCTTTTGTCGCTTCTATCGCTCCTACTATCCTTGCTCACATCGGGTTTCAGTTCAGGAACAGCTGCAGGTACAACTGGTGGTATAGCTGCAGGCATTGGTGTTGGCGCAGTCGTCTGCATGAAAGGAGAGAATACCTGACGTCTGGCTGCTTCAATAACCCGTTGCATTTCGGTTCGGGAACTGAGCGTGAGAGTAATCTGCACCGATTTGATTTTACCGTTGTTGCGCTGGAAAGCTTGACGCGCATCTTCATCCGTACTGTAAATAAAAATGGTGTAAACGGAATGTCCTCCAATGATGTAAAGATATATCAGCAAGAGTTGAATCTTAAATATGAGTCGTAATTGAAAGTCGAAACCAAGACTTCTAAACCCCAGCATGCTCTTTTATACTAGCAAAAGTTCGAAAAGTTTGAGATCTTCCAAGCAACATTCGCCTACAAATGTTTTCTGAGCCTACGTTTCCACTGTGCGCCTTGTTTTGAGAGGCTAGACAATGCTACTGAGCCTTGCTATATTATCTAATATGAAATATAAGTTCTAGTGTTTCGAAATGGCGGATTTACCCCTTATTCAATCCATTTACAGTTTCATTTTATAGTAATTGAATAAGGAGTGGATTGTGGCGAGCTTAAACTGGATATCGAAAAATTCGAACTACCTTTCGAGTTCTCTGGCAGATAGAGCTAACAAGTAAACTAAAAAACGTGATCTTACGATGATCTGGGTATTTTCAAAAAAAATCACGAACTCGACAGCGTGAAGGACCGGTCCTGACACCTTCGCATTATAGGAAATTGCTCTCGGCGTATTAACTTCATACTAATCGAAACATAAGCCTTCGGCCTATCGCAACCGAAAATCCAGCTGATTGGTCTTGTCTCATTCGAATTCCTGAAGAAGGCCAATCTATCGCTCAAAGAATCATATTTATTTTTGTCGCATAGCAAAGAATCAATGGCATCGCATGGTGCGTATGTATAGTGGAGACGTAGGCTAATGTCTTACCGTGTCTGCGAGGTTTGATCAAAAATACGATGAATTATTTTTTACTAAGCCGGATGTTTACAAGGAAATGAAATCGACCTCCTTCAAAGTCCTGTACTTTACTAGAGATTCACATATCCAAACGTTGAATCTATGAATGGAAACGTTCTTGGAAGACTTCATTCAGGTGTCAAACGTTCCAAAACGTTTTCTTTGTACCACGGTTCTTGTTTTCGCAGGGTGCTCAATCTGGCGAGTTGAGTGGACGTGGGCACACAGAAAAATTTTTCTAGTAAAAAATTCGCGAACCAGCAGCCATCTATGGCACTGCAAGGTGTAAAGAAGAAAAGGAAGCTATTATGACATTTTCTGACCTCTTTCTTCGTATATCGTTTCGAAAACTATGCATTACGCCCTTGTTTAATTCGGAATTTAAAGTTGTTCCCATCGGAACTTAAAACAAAACCCAATGAAAACGCCTAATATGAATACGCGATAGACACGATAAAAACGACCCCCTCTAGCGGCTCTTGAGGCCGACTAATAAGACAGAACGTGATCAATCTAGTTGCAAACTATCTCGAGTCAAGCAATAGAACAAACGGCATGCATGTATGTAGCTCATCAGTTGCGGCGCTTAAAAATCTTTCACCTCATATTTTGATCAGACCTGGTACTGCTTTAAACAATGCATTTTCATTTTATCCAGCATTCACAAATAGTCATAAGGCATAACATGACATGCTTCAACTGTTTCTTCTAAAAACGTGAATAGGCCAGCGCTTTAGAGTATACAATTGAGAAGAATCAAACAATCCTTGTAGAACTCATCAGAAAGTTCCAACCGAACTGTGAATTCAACTCCATTCCTGCTCAAGTAGAGCGAAACAAGGACAAATTTTCCATATACCTGAATGCTATGAAGGCATCTCCTAACTCTCCTCCGACAATGTGTACGCCTCCTTCTGGAATACCGAGACCACTGAAATATTGGCGGATATCGGCAGCATTCGCCGACCACGGCAAATTCTGCAACCGTATTATGACGCTCATCTTAACCTAGAAAAAAATTTTAACTGTACCTTCAACACTATATCGTCGACCTGTTATATCAGCCATTTATGAGGAGCAGACTTCAGAACAATTCTTCATTAGGTTTCTTTACTAATTTACAGAATTCAGTTGCTATTTTTCATACAGAATAAATGTTCAGTAGTTAAATTCAGCTAAGGCCAAGTGTCCAATTGAGATACAAAAAATGTCGAGACAACTCACCGGGACAGACCACATCTCATATGCTCTGGCGACATATGCTGTCTAGGAAAGTGATAATGACTTGTAATGGTATCATCTTTGGCAAATAAATCTCGAGATCAGTCTCCAGGCTCATTTGTCACAGATGGACACTTACCATTACAAGTCATTACTACTTTCCTAAGCAGCATGTGTCTCAAGAGCACATGTGGTCTGTCTCAGAGAGTAATCCCGAGCTGTTTATCTCAGATGAACCCTTAGCATAAGTGTCCAATTGTGACAAATGAATCTCGAGACTAGTCTGTCACAGTTATGTTATGGTAAGTGCCCAAACTTACCATAAGTCTATAGCTGAAGTATTAATTTGAAGTTCCAGTAGTTACTCTAACAGATAACATATATTCAACAAAGAGGTTAAAGTTATGTCAGCATAATCGATTTGATGCTTTTCGAGCGAAAATAAGGCTTCATCGTTTTGTTTGAAAAGTAATTTTTTCAAGTAAATAGGAAATCTTGGAAACAGGTCAATTTAATTCTCCAAAAATTCACAGCTTACTTACTAGATAGAATTTGGTAGATTTTTCATAAAATGCACAATGCATTTTTCTGCAAGTACAAGATTCCAACTAGACTAGGTTTATGCCTACGGAATCATTGGGTGGATTCTTTCGATTCATCAATTCTGCTTTCGTTAACATAATTTAATCTGCCACAAGAAGATCGCATATTTGTAATATTTTGGACAATATTTTATACACCTGTTGTCGATCCTAATGACCTGTTGCATGTAGCTCTGAATAAAGGTTGATTCTCACTATACGATCCGTAACCTTCCAGTATCATTCCCTCAAAATATTATAAGATTTCAATGAATAGATAGGTATATGCACACTGTACTCTTCGTTTATTTTCGTTTACATGACATATTCCCCTACTAAATTTTGACGTAGCTCATAAGGAAACGTTAGAATCAACTTTAAAACAGATTTTTTCATGAGGAAGTAAACCTATGTTCGGCAAGGTGAATAACTGGATCGGGGACAGCTATAGTAACCGATTTCCACATTTCATATTTTAGCGTCAGTAGATTTTCATGAAAAATGTTCTCCAATTTTTTCGGATTTTTTTGATAGGCAAGAAATGAGGATAAACTAAGCGAGAACCCAAGTATGTCCAGGGCTGGGCAAAATACATGCTTGGCTTAATTAAAATACAAACCACAAAATACTTTCTCGCAGGTATTTTAAATACAAAATAAAAAATACTTTCAAGTCGGGTATTTGAAATATAAAATACAAAATACAGTATTTTAACTATTTGTATTTGAAATACAAATTACAAAATACATTCAAGTGTTATGTAAAATGTGAAAAAAGTAAAACCGATTCAGCTCAGCTATTTTACCGCTAGATAAGGAATTTCCTGTCAGAAACACAAGATTTTTAAATGTAGTATCAGACAAACAGCTCTTGTTGGGGAATGAATAAAACCTGCTAAAGAAAACAATCTTTCAACAGTTCCTGATGGGCAGAAACTTGTGTTATATTGTATTAAAACATTTTTTATGTTAGGATAGTGTTCAAGGGTGGTAAGCTCTTTGCTCTTATCGTTTTTAGAAGTTGACTATCTCTAACTCCATGATGAAATGACCATTGCGCAGGACCATTTCTTCCTTTCCATTTGCCGAAAATATGATTGCTAGTAAAATAACTAGATAAAGCATATGAACGTCGCCATCTGAAGGGAGATTCAGGGACTATTTTTTGTAGAGCGCTCAGCGCTGAATGTATTTGTTCGAAAGTATTTCGAAGACATAAGTATCGAAATACAAAATACTTCAGCCTCAGGTATTTGAAATACCAATTACAAAATACATTTTCAAGAAGTAATTGAAATACAAATACAAAATACGTATTTGTATTTCAATTACAAGTAATTGAAATACTGCCCAGCCCTGAGTATGTCTCCGTATAACTTCCACCAGACCGATTCACCTGGGCTACTCGACAATATCCTTCTAATAATGGCCTTCAATGTTAAACCGAGTGTTCCATTTTAATTTGCAAATCGAATTCATGTATACGATTTTTCTTCAAGAGATTCTGCTCATCTTCAATTTTT
The DNA here is from genome assembly GCA_958510865.1 of Myrrha octodecimguttata. Lineage (NCBI taxonomy): Eukaryota > Metazoa > Arthropoda > Insecta > Coleoptera > Coccinellidae > Myrrha > Myrrha octodecimguttata. Next base: position 81,640,197 of record OY294056.1, read on the forward strand.
TTTACCTATTATTCGAATTCGTTTACGAAAATGAACTAGCACTACAAAATTCTGCTCAAATATGTGCATCAGCATTTGAGAGTTATCAAAACCTGAATAGAAGCATGCCTTGAATAAAGTTTCCTTATTTTGACATATATGCATGCGTATCCACAAAACCGTTCAAGGGTGGCCTCTAATGAAATACAGGTCTCCCTCACATTACCTTAAATAAAAGGCATCACTTAGATAAAGGATCCCTTTTAGTACGAGATCCGGCTGCAGAATTAGCGCGCTCATCGAGTATTTGCTTTAAACAAATCTTTTATATAACTACATTTTTTAACAGGAGAATATACAGGGTGATTCCGGAGGAGATCGTCAGATTTAAGGATAAGTTCACACTAGTTAAGACAGTCTCGAAACAATGTTTAGTTAATTGTTGGGGGTCTCTGTTGAGAATATACAGAGTGATTTGTCCGATTCGACCGATTTTATTATTATTTTCATTAATTCCAAATTTTTTTTCAAAATAAGCGGTTGTTATTGTGATAAATCCAGATTAATTGTGCAGGTTGAAAAAACACCCTGTACATCGCGTTTCCAAAAATACGCTGTCTGTTTACGATTCTACTATCATAAGTGATTATTTGAGAGTTTTTAATTTTTTTGGCACACTTCTAGTTTTCCGAGAAAATTTCATCAAAAAGACAATGTCGAAATTTCGCTCCAACCGATGCTACCTTCATTAATATTTTTGATATGGCTCATCTTATTTTGATGAAATTTGCAGTGTAGAACGACCTGAATGAGTAAATTCAAAAATTGCAACAGTCTCTCAAACTACAGGGTTGTAATTGTGATCATTTCAGATCAACTGAGCAGTTGAAAATAAACACCCTGTACATTGCTTTTCCAAAACTTTCTTATTCGTTTCAGATTCTGCAATAATATGTCATTATTCAGAAGGTTTTAGTTTATTTGGCACACCTCCGGTTTTCCGAGAAAAATTGAAATTTGGCGCAAAAGCTGTATATTCCAAGGATGCAAAGCAGTTCTCAAGTTCTAAAATATTCCTTTCAAATTCCGAATTCATATTTAATTGCTCATATTCTGTATGGAATCATTCGATTCAGAATATATTTCGAATTTAAAAAGAATATTTTAGAAGTGACGAAAAACTTTGCATCCTAGGACAATACAGCTTTCCTACCTAGTGCGGAATACTCTCACTGCTTGTGAGCCAAATTTCGATTATGCTCTTCTTCGAAAATGTTTTCTAGGACAACCGAAGGTGTGCCAAAAAAATTAAAAACCTTTGAATAATGTCATATTATTGTAGAATCTGAAACGGATAAGAAAAATTTGAATGTACAGGGTGTTTTTTTTCAACTACACAGTCAATCTGAAATTCTGAAATTATTACAATAACAAGCCTGTATTTTGAGAGATTGTTCCAATTATTGAATATACTCATTCAGATTATTCTAAACTGCGAATTTCATCAATGATGGATGAGCCATACCGAAGTTATTGATAAAAGTAGAATCGATTGGAGCGAAATTTCGTTATTGTCTTTTTTTGGAAAATTTTTCTCCAAAAACTAGAAGTGTGCCAAAAATATTTAAAACTCTCAAATGATGACTTATCATAGTAAAATCGTGAACAGATAGCGTAGTTTAGGAAACGCGATGTACAGGGTGTTTTTTCAACCTGCACAATTAATCTGGAATTATCACAATACCAACCGCCTATTTTGAAAAAAATATCAGAATTGATGAAGGCTCATCAATACAGTACTCCGCTGAAAATTTCATTAAAATCGAATAAGCCATACCAAAGTTATCAATAAAAGTAAAATCGGTCGAATCAGACAAATCACCCTGTATATTCTCAATAGAGAACCCCAACCATAAACCAAACATTTTTTCGAGACTGCCTTGATTAGTGTATACTTATCCCAAAATCTGACGGTCTCCTCCTGAATCACCCTGTATATCTACAGGTTGTCTTTCAAAATGTGACCGCAAGTATTTTTGAATTGAAATTATTATTATTATTGAAATTGCATTCACTTGTTTTTTAAAATAAGATTTCATCCACCTCATAGCAATATATATGAAGACTTGGAAAAATCACGACTGCCGTTGCGCAATTGGCCGCACCTCTTCGCAGCCAGGAATGAACAGATATGATTTCGTTACTTTTTACGTTCATAACGTACATCTATTATTTATATATCAAATTAAAGCTATTTTTTTCTGTATACGATGACGTAGGGTTGCCTGAGTAAATCTAACCGAAAACAAGGGTTGCTGCCTGTTGAATATAATGCGGTCACATTTTGATGAGCCTCCTGTGGATATATATTTTTCTATTGCGAATGTTTGTAAAAAATTTCAAGTTTCAAGCAAAATACTCGATGAGCGCACTAACTCTGCAGCAGGATCTTAGACTACTATTTGACATTCTTTCTAATTATGTGATCTTAGTATGGTGACTGATCGTAAGAGTTCATTCTATCTTGATAACGTTTGAGTGTCGTTCTTGTGAATAGATATTCGCATTGTTTAAGGATGCTTAACAGTGGTGATAGTATAAATTAACAAGTATGGTTGCTGACGGAGGAGACAAATCCAATTATTCACTAGTATTTTACATATAATTTTCAGGTCATAACAGGAATACCATAAATATAAATCCATAAATTAAATCTTACTCTCAAACAAGATCCATATATAAACTAATCTCTATTATTTGTCTACGACAAGAACCACATAGAAAATGTCATCTTAAATTTGAGGGAAAACAAATCCCTTGGATAGTCGAACGATGAGGGATCTCTTATTGATTCTTCAATTAAGTCGGGTCTGTATTCTAGTTTCGACAACTTTTTAGTATCGCGGCAGTATTTTTTGGTTTATACGAAGGAAGTACCTAGAAGTTGAACATATTTTTTCCAATTACGCCGAAAAACTCAATCGGATCAAACTTAAATTTAATGAACTGTTTTAGAATATTGTTTTCAACGTCATTGCAGAATTTTATTGAAATTTCATCAATAGATTCTCAATAAAACAAAAATTTCGACCATTTTTGAAGCAATGAAAAGCAAACGATTCCAAGAAAATTTTCAAGCATATGCGTACGTATTCCACAAACCACAATGTTTTGATAACATCGAATAAGTAGTTCCTGAGATATTGAGGTAATAAAACCCCAAACATTCAAATGAATATAATTCCAAAACCGTTTGACCAATCAACGAACTCAACCGGCGCAATTTGATAAGCACTAACCCAAGTTCCTAATAACTAGCTCTCTCCGTTCTCAAGCTATCGTGGCAAGGTCCAGTGGGAATGGAATTTGACATCGGATTTTCATCATCGAGTTCATCCTTCTCGTTTAAGGCCATTTTCGAGAACTACAGACGTTTGGATAGAACGGTAGCCCACAGTTCCCCAAATTATGCGCGCAAAAATTTCACGAAGAAATATGCAGAATGAGTAGTTATACACCTGGTAGGTACCTACAGATTTAAGTTCACAATACGTTTTCATTTTTATATCGCGCAAATTTAGCTCTTTGTAAAGAGAAATTTGTGGTCATTGGCAAATCAGCTATACTAAGGTTTCTCAAAAATAGAAATTACTTGATCGTGTAAGGTGAAGGCTTGTATGACGTCTGCGATCATGGGGGATTGGTTGAATATGTTTGACAGGAAAATAGGAATTCGAAATTGAAGCCTACTATGCCAGGTCTAGACAAAACAACACACCAATTTGAGGAACATTAAGTTGTTATTATTTGCCACCTGAATGTAATTCTATTTGTTAGCCATTCGATCAAAGAATTCTTATAGTTTTGAGACTACTACGGAACTATGAAACTAAGATATTCGACAACCAAACTTTCTGCTTTTCCAATATTTAGTGACACAAATACGTATTCAACCAGAAATGCTCGTGATCAAGTTTCCTTGGCGAGGGTAAAAGAGATAATACATCTTTTTGAAAATTTGTTACATAAATACTTATACTATGAAAGTGAACGTACTTTATATTATGCTTTAATAGTAATTTCATGGAATTTACTCCTTCTGAGAAATTTAACTTTATTCAATTGAAATGAACATTAAATTTCAGTCTTTTGATTTATTTCGACAGATCGTGTATTGACATATACACCTCTCTCGTACGGACAAATTTTTGCGGTCCACAAGAGATTTCGCTGTGTATGCAATTAGTTCCCAGAAATGTTAATGAATACTAACCCTACCGAATTCTAATTTTGTGAAAATTCGAGATAATCGAATTAATAATTTTTATAAAAATTTACAATTTCCATTGAATTATACACCAAATTCACAAGAAAATGTGTCTTTACCAAGGAGTTTTTAATGGATTCATGTTCAGTACTACTTCAATTCTGTCGTTTCAACACTACACGTTAGGTTGCCAGAGAGAAGTTTCTTGGACACACCATTTGAACTCGTCATGTATGTACCTTGATACTAGAAAGTAAAAGACTAACACGTACCTATTCAGTTTGACTGAATTTAATTAACAGAGCCAAATTCAGGTTCAGAGCAGGTTGTGGTATAGGGGGTGGTGTCTTCAACTTTTCTTCGCGGATAAGCTTAATTACTAGAAAGAATTAGTTCTTTACAATTTTTCACTACATGTATATGATTTTTTCTTCAAAACCATCGTGGAAAGTAACAGTTAACTTCTCTAATATCTCAAAATGACAACATTCCCAATCATTCGATCGAATGTATTTTTCCGAATAAAACTGAGCATTTGAATTCAACCATAGAAATATGAACGATAGCGTGAAATCCTTGGCCAGGCCATGGTGAAGAACCGTCATTTTTGAGATGAAAGTGAATAATTCTTCAAGATTATTCAAATCAAGACTTACAATTGTACAATTTTTTTCCAATGTTTGGTGGTGGCGATTTCAGAGGGGAATTTCTATGAACTTATAACCCGTACGAAGACTGCCTCATAGTAGAAAGAAGTTCATTCAAGATATATTTATTCAATTGTTCAATGTATTTGAACCGACGGTGAACTACGAAAATAAGGAAGTACTACTTTGTGGAATCATAACGAGAAACAATAGAAAACCGAAGAATGTTCACCGCATCGATAAAAAGTGTAAGGTACCATCGATTAATACTATTAATGCAAGCAAATGAATATAAAATCCGGCTCCACTATTCAGTTACTATTAGATAGTCAAGAATCGGTCGATATTGTACAATCAGTCAAATTATAATATGCCTATGCTTTTTCGATACGACTAGGCATATTACAATATAACCGAGATATCACAATATGACTGACAATTTCATTATAATACGCCTGTTTCTTATCAGGCTTACTGTCAAAATTCAAAAGCGCGCTATCACTCTTTCTGGTTCTTACTGGTTATACTCGTCGTATTGTAAAACGACTGAATGCTTGCCAGGCTTATTGTGGAAAACAATTATGAAGATTCTTCTAATTTCACAAGTGAATTAGAATGGACAAACAATCAATGCAGAAATGAAGAAAGAGTCAAGAACCAAAGAAAAGAATATATAGTGGGCTAAAAATATAAGTAATATGAAATTAATGATGTAGATAGAGGACCTCTAGATTTCAATAATATCTTAGAAACCATAGTAAAAGCACAGACCTGTGGAAAAAGTCTCCAATGATGTTCATCAAATTGGTCTACGCATGTACTGTTGAGCCGATGGTTTTCGAGGGATGAAGTGACTGATGACCAAAGTAATAAAGTGATTCATTATTTCCAAAATTCGAAGGACAGTGATTCAAGTGTTCTCGCAAACCAAGCAAGCCACAGTGTCGTAACAATAAATATTTTCGAATCCCATATGAATTGTACCAGCAAATGTCATAAGAGTGGACCATATTGTGATTAATTATCCAAGTCCATAATTATTTTTTTTTGCGCGCTATAGTTTTGTCCGAATGTCTGTAATTTGCGATGATTGAGCCGAAAATGGTCTCACTGATGACGAATCCGGTGTCAAAATCGATTCTGTCCGGCCGGCCGATGACGCGATAACTGTCGAAAGAAGAGAGCTAGCGACTTGAATTTTCAGATACGGTCGCGAATTGGAATGCGACGGTTAAGTTCGTTAATGGGAGAAATCAGTCGAATGGTTTCGGAGTTGTTCATGGTCATTTGAAATTTTGAGATTTATTCCCTGATATTTCAGGAACTACTCATGCGAATTGAAAACTTTACAGTTAGTTGAAGCATTACAACGGTCAACTCTCCACAAAATTTAACTAATGCGCGGATATATTTCCGCTTCTTCAGGTCAGAGTTAAAATTATGATATCTATAAATCCGGTCTAAAACTAATGAATGATTTCAACCGGAAAGGATTTAATAGGAAACGATAACAAGGTCGACGATTTTCGAAAAAAAAATTTATTTGGGACTTAGAAAATTTTTCATAAAGAACCGCGAATAAACATCAAAGCGCAGAGGGGTGGAGGGTAAGATTTAGCGATTCCGTGCAAAATTTTATTTTTGAAGCTATGACAATATGCACATCATATATTATGGATTCGAACACGTAGATTACGAATCTGTAATTAGATTTTGCGTAACTGATTCGGTTTGGAAAATATTCCGGATTTGGTGAGAAATTTTCGAAATTTGGGTCAACTTTGGGCCGTCGTACAGATCAAACGCGTAAGGCTGGACAATATCGAATTTTTTTGGTTATATCTGGGTCCTTTGTGAGTACGTAGCCACTTATTTTATAGACATAAGTCTTCTGGTTGGAAAATTATGATTTTTTTAAAAAAGGTCCAATTTTTTAGATTTTCTTCTGGCCATAAAAAACGAACCAGACTTTCCACTAACATTCTGATTGGATTTTCTTTATCTACGCCCTCGAATTAGTATATGTTTCAAATTTCAGGTCGATCGGAGAACTTTCGATTTTCGGTAAAATTTTAAGGGGTTACCCTTAAGAAAATATCGATTTTCGAAAAATAATTTTCCGATTCCTATCGCCGTGAAATTTGGCACACTTACTAATTCGAGGGCGTAGAACAAGAATATAAGGTCAGATATTTTTAAAAAAAATCGTCCTGGACGTGAGAGGTCCTTGAAGTTCCAAAATTTTGGACCTTTTTTCAAAAAATCATTATTACCGACTCGATGAAAGTAGGACGATGAAATCTGTTTTATTGCATAGATAAAGGATCGAACTGCACGTGAAAAAATTCAACATCACCCAGCTTCATTATTTTGGTCGGCACGACGTCTCAAAGTTGACCAAAATTTCGAAATTTGGGTCAAATTTGGGTCGTTGTACAGATCAAACGCGTGAGGCTGGACAATATCGAATTTTTTTGGTTATATCTGGATCCTTTGTGAGTACGTAGCCACTTATTTTATAGACGTAAGTCTCCTGGTTGAAAAATTATGATTTTTTTAAAAAAGGTCCAATTTTTTCGATTTTCCTCGGGCCATAAAAAACGAACCAGACTCTCCACTAACATTCTGATTGGATTTTATTAATCTACGCCCTCGAATTAGTATATGTTTCAAATTTCAGGTCGATCGGAGAACTTTCGATTTTTGGTAAAATTTTAAGGGGTTACCCTTAAGAAAATCTCAATTTTCGAAAAATAATTTTCCGACTCCTATCGCCGTGAAATTTGGCACACTTACTAATTCGAGGGCGTAGAACAAGAATATAAGGTCAGATATTTTTTAAAAAAATCGTCCTGGACGTGAGAGGTCCTTGAAGTTCCAAAATTTTGGACCTTTTTTCAAAAAATCATTATTACCGACTCGATGAGAGTAGGACGATGAAATCTGTTTTAATTCATAGAGAAACCGAAAGCACTGACGTGAAGTCAGCAGCTTTTACGCGCTTGTTCACATTGCGAAATGGTGACTTGGAAATATAAAAATTTTCATGAAAAATATTTTTTTTTTCGAATTTTTCCATGGATAATTCTTCTTATTGACACTGTTCATCTTCCAACCAAGTTTCATTTCGATCAGATGAATATTTTTCGAGTTATTGAAAAATTAAAATTTCAAATGGCTGTAGCACAAAAACCATTCGGCAGACTTGGCCCATTAACGAACTTAACCGAGATATTCAGGATCTTAACCTTAAGATTCTAGGCCATTCCTTTCGAAAGTTACAGCGCACACGGCCGGACGACAGAATCAATTTTGACCACGGATTCTTCATCAGTGAGTCCAACCTAGTCGTTTGAGACCAATTTCGGTTCTGAACTCGAAAATTACAGATATTACAGAAATTATAACGCGCTGTTCCCCAGAACAAGCGCGTAATAAATAAACTTCGTCTGAACTCTTCTTTGAAACAACAACTATCAAAATACAATATCACTTTCAATTCGGTTTAGTGATTGTAAGCGATGCTATTGTATTTTCTGAGTTGTTTCAATGAGAAACATAATTTTAACTTTACCCTGAAGAAGCGGAAATATATCCGCGAAACGTCGGTATCAGTTCGAGTGAGTTTTTTCAGAAGCTCACTTTCCTACATCCTGTGAAAATACAGTTGAAAATATTTCGGACAGAGATAACAAAGATACCAAGGAAAAAAACAACAAACCGTACGATTCCAACAAAATTTCACAAAAAGTTGTGCGTTGGTATATTTCAGTTAACCACCATGTTTCCCCCCAGCAGTTTTCGAGATATTCGGAAAACAAATTCGAAAATTCAAATGACAATAGGTCGGAAACCTTAGGGCTGATTAGGCCCATTGAGGAACTCAACCGTCGCATTCAAGTTGCTATCCCGTTTCTCAGTACAGTTATGTCCTCGGCCGAACAGAATTTTTTTTGACGTCACATTCATGAATCAAATCTGACCGTTTCAAACCATTTTCTGGAAAAATTGAAAAATCACAGACATTTGGACGAAATGACAGAACATGCCCGCAAAATAAAGTTCTCAGAAGAGAAATTTCGAGCGTTGCCCAAATATAATCTATAGACCGGATCAATCCATTCCATGAGCCAAAATATAAAGGATAATAATACTGGCAATACTGCTGAAAAAAACCTGGGTGAAATTTGCTTTTTTACCAAGAATTATTTAGATCCTTTTCAAGCAACACGAATTTCCACAGGACTTCATGATAAAATCGATTTCGTTGAAGAGAAATTTAATCATGTAACGCTACTGAAAATGTTCTAACTCATACTGGACTATTTCGACCAAGTTATGTGCTATGTGTCTTCTATAAAATAAAATATTTTTGATAGCTTATGATCACATCTCTGAAAAGGGTGAAATCCAGCATGTCAACCAATTCTCATGAATTTCTTCGGATTTAACCAAACCGTATGAAAACTCACCCATTACCATCTCAAGTTTGTTGATGAGCTCGTTCCAGCGGCAGCTTGAAAACGTGTTTTCGCTGATCAATTCCAGAATTCAATATTCGTTGAAATAACAGATCATGGTCTTATATTAAGGTTCATCAAATGGGTTGAATATTAGGGAGGAATTCAGGGGGTTTTATTCTTCCAAAGAAAATATATTTTGCTAGTGAAGTACTTAGTTCAGGTGCCATTTAGTTTGGTAATTATCAGCTGGTCGAACCTTATACTGCAAGTAATTAGGAGTTCATCTCTGTTAATCAAATGATATTCGATTCGGAAAAGCTATATTCGAAATATTCAACACGAAAGCTTCGTAAAAGCAGTTTCACTTACAGTTGCAAAGTCTTCCAACGTGAACTTGAATCTAGTTGCTTCGAAGATCAACGCTTTTGAGTAGATGAACCTATTTTCCAACATTTCTACAGCAAGAAATGTAACATTGAAAAATATTTTCTCGAAGGTTCAAATCCTTTTTTTTCCAAGTATAAAAACTCTTTCAGAACACAGATATGCTGAATATAACATAATATAGGTGTGTCAATCAACTTCAAGGTCACTTCATCACTTTTATCTGAATCAGTTTCTTTGTTTAGTGAAGGATGTCTGCAAGAGAAATTAGAACGTATCTTTGGTTTCTCGACAGAAAGTGCCTAGATCAGAACATATATTGCTGAATTAAGCTCAAAAGCTTCAAATTGAGTTTTCAGCAGAAGCCAAAGCTAGATGCAGATTGAATAGTCGAGTAGATTTCCCGGACTACTAGTTTTGTTGATTTGTCTGTTATATTGCAATCAAAATCAATAGTTTCAAACATCTCAGATTTTCATGAAATAGGGTCCATAGTACTATCAAGCGGCCTTATCTTTTCTATGGATGCTAACAATGGTTTCTTTTATTTGTTCGGTATTTCTTAGGTAGAAAAGGTGGCATATATCAGATGTATTGAACTCCCTCTCTGATTGTTATATTTGAATTTATTCATAAGTTAATGTAACATTGCACTATAGAGTTTGATGGATATGAGAATACTGCATCGATTAAATAAGTAAATAAACGAATCCTCGAACTTACCTTTATCTATTTCCGGACGTATTTATTAGTTTTAGGTTGAAGTCTCAATTGATCCACTATGAAATCTTGTTTCATTCATTCAAGTTGGAGATTTTTGCTTATGTAGCAATCATCTGCAATTTCCATCACTGTTTTTTTTTTGATAGATAATGAATTCCAGAGTATGCAAATCCATTTAGAACAATAAAGGTAGCTAGGCGTGCAAAAATCCCTCAACGAGAATATCATTTTCAGCGAAATTCACAACTCAGCCGAAAAATATTATGTTCTATACCACAAGTATTCAAATTCAAAGATAAATTGATCAGATTACAATTCCGAAAATATTTTTGTTTTCATTTGAATTGTTATTAGTCGTATAATGAATTGACCACAATATAAAAGACGTTTTAGAAAATTTATATCAATCGAATATGCTCAGCTGACTAATTCATGTTGATATATTGTCAAAACTATTGGTATGATATTTTTCCACCATATATTTCTTTCTTTTGAGAGATATATCAAGTGACGAACTATGTGTAATATAATATAAATAACGTCGAATATATAAAGTTACGTTCCTTGTAAAGACTTCATTTGGAATCCTTCCCAGGCAACAGAGAGCTTCTGAAGATTTCCCAGCGTTACCTTTTAAGAACATCAAGTGATTATGTTATTTATTAAGAACACTTTTGCTACTTCTCCAAGTCACAGGGAACGATACCTTTCCTCCTGTCTGCCTCAGCGATGCTGAGGATATTGCACGTGGAAATTCTAAATCTGCCCACAATGAGAAGTCTGTGGGAAATTCTATCACAATGCCCAATGGCGCAAAGTTAAAGATATTCTCAATTACTGCTCCTAGCGAGATCTCTGGGAGCACGCCATGTGATATTAGTGTCAATGGCGGGAACTTCCGATAGATAAACATATTAAGTAAATTATATTTCTCGAAAGTTTGCTGTTGAGAATTTTGTGATCGCATATGCGGCCTTGCTGTGTGAAAATAGCATACATCTCCTCTGCTAATTCAGATAAATCTGGACAAATAGCCTCAAGGCAAGGAATCACAGATCTTCTTGAGCTGAGAAGACAAAATTGTGCACAAAATATGCCAGACGAGATTGTGAGAAGTGCCCTCAGATTGTCGGTTCTTACATCTGCTGGTCAGATGGGTTTGAGTATTGTGTAGGGCCGTCGGAATTAAATATTCATTTATATTTCGGAAATGAATGGAGATGAATTATCAGTTATTGGAAAATTGAATTATATATCCATATTACTATGATGGATAAAAGGGAGCTAACCACCATCTTGAATACTGTTCTTCCAAGAACTCAAAAATACATTTTGTGAGAAAAAAGTATAAAAAAAATGTTGTTTGAATTTTCAAATATCTATCAAATTCTGCATGAATCTAAAGGCCATCATGAGTTCTCCTTTCAGAGGACATACGAGATAATAAGCAGGGCTTTCGACGACAGGCAATAAAGGACAGTGGTTATCGCTATTCGAATTTAAGCGACTATATAGGAATTATCGAGTGGATTGTTTCCATTCACTAATTCGACCTTCCCAATTCAGCTCCAAACCCGCTCTACAAGTAGCAATTTTGGAAAAAAGGACAAAAATTTCCGATATTTGTAGATAAAGCTCGGGGCTTAATTAGGAAAACCAAACTTGTGAAAGGGTAAAACACGTCCAAGGAGCCTGTAGTTTCACCTATTCGAGATAACATTTCAGTAAAATTTTCGATCAATATAAAATCATGTTTTTTATTGAAAAAGAAAGTCCAGCTGAGTTGGGCGGGTTCAATATCTGGATGGGTGGCTGTTCTAGATACGAATTCCAACAAGCGCCCATAAACTTATGAGTTCACGTGAGTGCTTTTTCCCAATTCCTTCTAGCACCTATAACTATTTGACTTTATAGATAAGAAATCAGGATAATCTTTCGCAACGCGGAGAATATATAATTTCAATTCAGAAATTCATATAACCTCATTTGATATCATACGTGAATATTAATATCATTGATGAATTTACACTCAGAGAGTGATATGGTGTAGAATAAGCCGGGTCCAGGGTCATACGTGAATATTAATATCATTGATGTATTTACACTCAAAGAGTGATATGGTGTAGAATAAGCCGGGTCCAGATGATGGTCATCCGAACGCCGAATGCAATAAAATTTGATTAACGATTCGGCGAAAAGTGTGGACGGCACTCGAGCTCAGCCTCGAATAATACATTCAAATGATCGTTCGAGTTGAAAACCGAGTCCCGACGGAGCAGAAAGAGCGCTGCTTCGAGCCATTAAACTCCCTGTCGTTTATTGCATTCGCTGTCCGCATTACAATTCCCGAATATGTTGTGGTATAAGGATATGATTTTTGAGGAAGCAAAAGAAAGAAGTGCGAATGATAGCATTCGTAAATCCTGCAGAGTAATTGAGAGAAATCGAATCAAAAATAAACTACGTATTCATGAGGGTTTTATGTTAAGAATCAGCAAATAATCTCTTGTACATCATCGAAGTTCGAATAACTTTTCGACCACTACTTGAGAACTGTGAAGTTAAGGGCAACGCTCACTAAGGTCCCGTGTACACAACCGGAGCTGGAAAAACCGGATGTGTGCACCGGACCTTATCGGCAACAGCCCGGACCACGGCAAAACGGAAACTTACTTCCCAACTAATTTGCCGTATTCTGTAGCAGTCAAGTACGAGCAGTCCCATTCAATTATATAGAAAGAATAAAATTCCGGTGTGCCGTGGGCTGGGCTGTTGCCGATAAGTGAACGTTGGCCTTCAACAATACGAAGTACTAGATACTTGTCGAAAAATATCGTGAAGCAACAGCTATCATTATTGGAAAATTGAAAAATTCAATCCTTTGGCCACACAGTAACACTTCGACTTCTTGAAGATCATGACAAGGACCTTTTCTGTTCTGCTTCCTGGAAAGTAGTATCATTGTATAAAGACTTCATGTAGTCTTTATAGTACTGCACTTTGCTTCTTCAACACACTCGAATCTATTTCAGTTATAATCACATTAGTGAGCACTAAATTCATATGCCGAATTCATTCCATTCGATATCTGTTATCTTTGTTGACCATATTACTTTCAAATGTGGAAGTAACAATCTTCAGAGATCATATTTAATGCATTGTGACCGATAACTCAATGAGGGCTATGTCGAATGCTAATTCAAACAATAAAATGCAGCTATCACTGATGATTATTGAGAAAATTATTCTGATCGGACGTGAATTCAATAGAAATTCGTTCGACTGCAGTTTGGTGCGCCATTTGAGAATAGACAAGATCAGGAAATTATTCATCATTTCTTCCAGTTGCGTTATTATTGAATACCTATGTTCCTTATTTGAAGAATGTTTCATGATTTGATAGGATCGTTTTGCTAAATATGGTAATGTTGAAGTGTATAGATATACTTTTTTATATGGATGTTACATCTGTTATCATACTTGAATGTTTATTTGAAAGTTATTCGAGAAAATGCTGTTCTTTCAAAGAAACCCCTCACATTTAGGTTGAATTTTGGACTAATTTCAAATCAGAGAGCGTTGATTTCTATTTTTGATGATAGTGTACATCAAATGCGGAGTATCTCTACGTGGAATTGATCACGATTTCCATCTGTATCTCATGGCGGTCTGGAATTTATTTCGAGGTTATTACAACACAGAGGTAGGAGTTGTAAAATAGGCTGCACAATACATATGGCGAATGCAAAATGTTATATACAGTTATTAGCAGACTGTTGAAGAATCTCAGAGAAAATGTTTTATATGACGAGTATATGAAAACAATGATAGACTAGCCAAATAGCTTCTAACTCTATACCAATACCCACAAAGAACTCTTTGTTTTGAGTATCTTGATATCATTCACATATTAAAATTAATTTTCAGGAATTATGCTGGGTAATACAATGAACGAGTATTCAATTACTACCAGGAAGATTCAGCCCATCTCTTAACCCAGATAGATCAGAAGACTGAAGTTGTACTAAATCTCTCGGCAGTCTTCAGGTGACGCTGTCCTTTCCCAGTGACACGTTGAAAAGATACATCCTTAGCTTCCTTGTTCTCAAAGAAATGTGAAAGGAACCCCTACATGTTTTCTTTTGAAAACTTTAGATATAATGGTGAGTATATAGCACAGGACTGTTCAGAGTAGGGATGAATGCGAAGATTGTGCATAGGGTGAATTTAAATTTCTTGGAAGAATCTTTCCAAACGAGCAATAAACTTTGTCTATGATTTTTACTGATATCGAAGAAATTTCTTTAATTCTGGGAGTCAATACTGCTTGGTATCATCCAATGCAAACACACATAATTTTTCTCAGCAATTTCAATAATGGTACTGAAGATTATCTAGACTAATTAATTAAAAAAAAAGTATCTCATATAAAATGGGTTCGAACGGCTGTAAAATCCGAGACATCAGCTTAAAATACTCGATAATTATATAGGAATACCGTTCAAGCCTTTCAAAGTGTTGATGATGTTCAAAATCCCACCTGTCAACAAAAAATGTTAAACGGGGTTCTTGCTTGCAGTTCACACTGCGAGGAATCTTACAGAATGCAGCAATTGTTGACATGATTCAAAAGTACGAAGAGAACTACTTACACAAAGTTAATCTTTCATCAATTTTTTCAATAACCAGGGAGAGTACTGAGTAACATATTATAATTTTCAGGTGGCTGTATTATGACTAATGATGCTTCAATATAAGTACGAATGAACTTTCGTTATTATTTTAGGGGCAGAACCAGCAGATCCTTTGATGTGGAGCTGAAAAAGTTCGAAGTTGCTTTTCTAGAAATAAAGGCAAAAAACGAAATTATTCCTAGGTGTATTTCATGAGTAATATAAGGTTTGTTCGTTGTATGTCCATGAACTGTAATAATGTACGCAAGTAAAGTTTGTGTAACAGTGATATTGTTCGATGATTTTTGTTGTGAACTTACGCTATGTTCGTTGCTGAGAGGCTTTAATGAAAAGTGGTCACAAATTATGAAGACATTACTTCGTGTTCTGTCTAGTTACACAGAATCTGGGACAAAGTGTGGGGTTAGGTTTTACTTTAGGAATGAAATTAGAAATGTCTCTCTGATGAAAATTGTACTAGCTTACTTTCTAGCAATAATGACTGATATGTACAAAAACAAAAGGAGCATACATCTTTGATTTGCGCATAATCAGCGAACATATTAAACTACACTGCACCATACCTATCTGCACTGACAAGTGGTAGGCATGAGTGTAGTGTACAATATTGTCAGACAAAAACAACGAACAAACCTAGTAGTTCTGGTGGTTGATGATTACATATTATTTTTCCATCATACTAGTTTGTTTTTCTCTTACTCTAAGCATGTGGAGATTTTTTGAGGTAATAAGAAAATCGTATATTGAAGAAATTCAAATTCGAGAGAAATTCATGTTATAAACGCAGAATAAAAATTTCTTTCAAGATATCTTGAAGATTATCTTGAAATGTCCCTGAATATATTCCAGGGGCTATAAAAATACTGACTGCTTTAGATGTACCACTTGTTGATTTAAGTAATGCTTTCAAAAATTTAAGGGGGAATAACTGTATTTTATATGGAAAAAACAAAGTACTACGTATGGGCAAAAATGTATCGATATGTTCAACTCAAATCAGAACAGTTGGGAAATTGATTTACATCTCTTTCCTTCACCTGATCCTCAGGCTGCAAAAAGACAAATGAACACTGGTCCTTTATGCAGCATAATTATGGTCACAGTCTCAGGAAGTTTGTGTTCTCCTTTGCTCGTAACTAAAACTCAAAACGATGTTTAAATGGTCCCATTAAATTCACAACTCCAATATGATTCTATGATGCATAAGTAGACCCGACAAGATTATCAAGAAAAATATAAGCAATCATCTTCATTTCGCATCGAAGGTATATAAATATTTTTTTAGTTTATTATTTCCAGTTGTAATAGGTTCTTAATGATCTCATCTACTGATGAGAGGGTCACAGCAACAGGATCTTGAAACTATTAGATCAATGGAAGAGGATATCTATCTATCGTAAATCAAACCAACTATGTTGAAATAACTGCAAATTGGTCCTCAGTCGATCCAGCAAACATTATAATTCACCATCGTATCACTCATCGACAGATTTTCAGAACCATAAATGATTAACTGGGTAGATATCTCGAAATATTTAATTATATGTATACTTCTTTTTCCATTTCATAAAATGATATAAACGAAGTAAAAACTATTATTCATTCTACCCAGGGTCTATTTATGCATAAATTAACAGTTTAACAATAGTAAAGTAAATCAGAATATGTACGTTTCAATGGGAGCATTTAAGCATTGCTTGATACTTCAATCATAGAAGATAAACTAGGCTAAGATTGTGACAATAGCAATCATGCATAAATAGGCCCAAATTCTCTCGATAAGATTGTTTCCGATTAGAACAAGAAGCATTTCAATAATCTACCTATCAAAAGGTACATGTATTAGGTGTACCATTCAATTAACACTTTCAGGAATGTGGCAGGTTAATGACCCGGATTAGCCTGATTTGACAGATGTAGACTTAGTAGTTGTCTCAGACCAGCAGTTTGAGCTGACCCAGATAGGTAACAAGGTCAGTTTCCTAATAGTTTAGTTTAAATGGTATGTCGAAGTTAAATATTCACATCTCACGGAATTTGATATGGGGAGTATGGTATTAGTATTGATTGAAGCTGAAAGTAGGCCAACAACCGTAGAACATAACTGAACTAAGGGGCACACAGTCGAGATGAATTTGTTTCATATTTCAAAGGGCAGTAGAGCTTCCTTGGATTGGTAGAGATGGATTCGTATAATATATACTAAATTCGTAATAAAGTAAAACTCCGAAGCACTCCTCAAAACAATGGAACTGATTCAATCAATCAAAAGGCTGGTGATAAAATTCTACGTACTACCGCTAAAAATAACAGAATTTAATACAAAGATCACTTAGAATTCAATTGAAGAAAATATAGGAAACAAACTGAAAAATTATTTCAGCCATGAATATCCTTTTTGACAGTAATACTGCAACCTCAGATTATCGTAGGTAATTACAGGGAAAACTTACCTAAATCAAATAAATTTATCTTGGAAAAAAAGCAATCGTATGATATATAATCGATACAGAGCTAGTAAAATCTTCCCCTAGATGAAAAAAGGCACCAAATGAACAGGAAACGGAATCAGTTTATATTATTTGCTAGAAAGGACGCAATCTTCGAAAACAATCAATTTCACAAAATGGCTGACAATCGAGTAACGCTCAAAGACATTTGTGACGTTGAAGGGCACTGCGCAGCCCACTTCGTAATCCAGATAACAGTTATCTTTATCTTTGCTTAGGAATGTAGAAATTCATAGAATCCCAGTTGCTCTTGAATTGATACTTGGCTAACAGGTGGCGCTGTAATAGGAGGCAATTTCAGTACTTCAAAAGATTTAGAAAGTTGTATTTGCATTTGAATTGATACTTTCACGACAGGTGGCGATGTAGTCAATAAACTTTATTCGTAAGTGTTGTTGGAGGCTTTTTATTTTATTATTCAACAAATAGGATATCGACGGGTAGTTAAAGGTTTCATATTTGCTTTGAATAAAGAGTATATTTCTTTATTCAGAGGTTAAAGGGAAATAATTCTATAATTATAAGTTCTCGAGAATCTTAGCGTTCAGAATTGACTGACTTATACAGAATGAGCTTATTTGTGTTGTATATTAATTTCATTACCATTTTTCCAGATTCGGCTTAGGTAAAAAGAAACAGGTTGTTGAAATTTCCAGAAAAAAACAGTTTTTCTTTGGAATAGTTACGCCGACAATTGTTTGAAACATGATCCGACTGAAATGAATTTGGGTGTGAAGTTTTCTGTAACGACGACCCATACTCTTCAGTAATAATTTTCATCATACTTCAAACAATTTCCGACTTATTATATCATTAGTCATTATAGAAATCTTCTATCATTTCAAAATACTTCATTATTTTTCTTAATAAATAGTTGAGTTCCGATATTCCTGGCCAGTACTTGTCAGTAAATTTTGACAGTCGATTTTACTGGCACTGCTTTGGTAATTCAACGTATCAGTACGAAGCATTTCGAAATTACTGATACTGGCCAGTACTGGTTGGGAATATCGGACCTCAACCAATATCTCCTTTAAATCATCGTTCTCATGATATTGAACGTTGAATTTCAAAAAATTAGGGAAATGAAATAACCCTACTTTTGTGGATCCGTTCTTGACTCCGTGTTTATTCGATCCATAGAAAACACACAAATTTTCATCTATTTTGTGACCATAGACATTCACAAACTTTTCTCGTACACATGATGTGAAAAACATGTTTTACTTACATCATGCTCGTACATTTGTTTCCATCATCTGCATAAACACCTCTAAGCACCTCATCCAAACAAAATAGCGAAAACTTACCCCCCTTCCATCGATCATACACGCAAGTTCAACTTGTCGGCGTCAGGATGTAAGCAAAACATGGTGTGCTCATCTGAAAAAAAAAGTGACGTCAGCAAGATTAAAATACAAGGAAATATATATTCTATGCTTTGAATTTGAATGAAATATGTGAGGATCACAGATGAGCACACCATGATGTAAAAAACATGTTTAATGTTTTTTACATCATGCATAGGACTGTCTCGGTGGTGTAGTCGTCTATTGTGCTGAAAGTACCGGGTTCGGATTAAATGCTTCTGATGGGTATCATGAAGATGAACTTCATTACCATTAATAGTGTCATGCGCTCTTATTGGTAGATTGGTGCGGTTTGTGTCGGTAGGGAGTGTGTGAAATACAGCTCGTTTCCCCAGTTTGGTCTCATGATTCGGTAGGAAAAAAAATAAAAATAAAAGCACCATTATTCTATTCATCTAACAGAATCATTAGGAGCAAACAATGCCTCAAATATAACGGGGTGACTTTTGGAGGTGAGTTCTTTTTTTTTTTCGAAAATTATTGGTGGAAAAAAATTGTGTGAATGCGTAATGTTGCCACTTTTTATATTCAAGAATTTTAGGGAGAAAAAAACTGAAATGGACTTAAAAATGAAAAAATAACTAGCACCGCGCATTCTCAAAAACGAATTCGGGACATCCAAAAAAAAATTTAAAAAAATAATCAGTGAAGCATGCAGAACACACCCTGTTTCCTCCTATAAACGTAGACATTTCTCAGTATCCAAATATTTCTCGCTTCTATTGGCAACGTTAAAGCATGGAGACCGTGGATAGGTGCCTGACCTTCAGATATTAACAAGGTTAAGGGCCGTATTTATGGTTGTCCTTGAGGCTTCCTTACTGAAGGCCGCCTTGAATTTGCTTCCCGATCAGTTCAAATTCAAGGCGGCCTTCAGTAAGGAATCCTCAAGGAGCAACTAAATAAATATAATAATAAATACGGCCCTTAATGAAACTTGAATGTGGCTATGTTGCCAAAATGCGCAAAGTCATAATTTACTAGCACATGGTCACAGAATAGAGATAGTATACTTCTCTATTCTGTGGCATGGTAGTGTTTGTTTGCTCTTAAGACAATTTATGTCTATGATCCAACTATAAGCAAACTTCAGATGAAGATTTAGCTGTCACAGATCGATATCTAATAAAACAGAAGTCTCTTGTTTGCATTTGAATAATCAACAGAAGTTTAAAACTTTGAATGTTACTTTCAATAATGCCGTTCTGAAACATAATTTCACTCCTAAATATCTTGGAGTGAAATTAGATACTTCTTTAAATTTCAAGACCCATTTGGAAAACTTACGCATGAAGTTGTAATCTAGGAATAATATTCTCCAAAAAAAAGCTGCTTCTTCATGGGGTGCTGACCCTTCAACTCTTCGTACCGCAGTTTTGGCTTTGGTTTTTTCTGCTGCTGAATATTGTTGTTCGGTTTGGTTTAATAGCGCTCATGTTAGTAAAATTGATGTGAAGCTTAATGTTGCTATGAGAATCATTAGTGGGACCATAAGATCTACACCTTTACAGTGGTTACCAGTTCTCTCAAATATTGCCCCATATTCGTAGACAGGTTGCAGTGATAAAGTCTTGGGATAAATATCATTCCTTTCCGAATTTATTCCCAATCATGTCTTATATTCGGATTCTAAAATTGCTAGATTGAAATCTCGTGAACCTTCATGGATTAACGATTTTCTTTACACCAATAAAAGTAACAAAGAGGTTTGGCGTTCGGAATGGAATTCGTGTAATGTTTTCAACAAAGGTTTGATCAGCGATCCTTCAGAAAAATTTCATGGTTTCAATCTTCCTAGGAAAATTTGGTGCATTTTGAATCGACTTAGAACCGGTCATGATCGCTGTAATAGTTTCCTCTTCAAATGGAATTCAGTCGAAAGTCCAAGGTGCGAATGTGAAGAAGAAGAGGAAACAATAGAACATTTAGTTAATAGTTGTCCAATATATAAATTTGACGATGGTTTCGAGGCAATTCATTCGGTGTCTGATTCTTTTTTGAGATGGATCGTGAACTTCAAATTAATTTGATGAGTACTTAATCATTTACTAGTTCATATTAGTTTTTTTCGTCTCCTTTTTTGTTTTCAGGTAGAAAAGAAGAAATTTTGTCGATGAAAAAGAAGCCCTTCAATAAGAAACAACAATTTCATTACACTTTTACGGGGAGACAGAGTTTTTCCTGAGGTTTTTATCTGTGCTTTTGTATCATACGTAAAAATGTATGGAACCTCGTTTACATTTCCTCTGCTAATACTGTTATGACACATATTGTTTGATATAAAAAAATGTAGTGCTCATCTCAAAGAAATATATATATCTGCAAATATAAATGGGAAAGGGACTATCTGCGCCAATTTCGACTTCACATACATAATATTTGAATTATGGAAAGGAACAACTCTCACATTCCTGCCATTTTCCGTCCATCGTGCTCAAGACGAAGGCATAGTCCAGGTCTCTATGTCTATTATTACTACGACTATTCATCAGACATTCACGAACAACCTATCTATTCTAACACATTTGTTTCCATCATACGCAGAAACACCTCATCCAAACACAAAATGGCGTAAACTTACCTCCCACCTATCGATCATACACGCAAGTTTCACTTGTCGGCGTGCAAGTCGTTATTTTTATGTCATCTCACCCTGTCACAAGTGCCATTTGTGTGGGATCACACAAGGAATCCATCATTGTAGTTATGTACGTTCCCCAAGAACGGAATCGAAATATTGTTTTTCATGGAGTGTTCCGAGATGATTGAAAAGCGGAAAAACTCGTGCCGTGACGAATCTACAGGGGATCTATCACTCACTCGAATAGATGTGTTTCGTGTCGAATACGACGCAGTTCGATGGGGGGATCATCTATGGTGCGAATAAGATTGGGAGATATAGAATTCATTATAAGGGTATCAGAATAAACATTTTGTGGTGTGGAATTTTATGCAGGTTTTGTATGGGTATATTGGGAAAGATTTAGAATGTTCACGGATATGAGTGAAATTTTATTTCTTATATCTGAAGAGCATATACAGGGGGTGTTCCGAAATGGGGGTTTTTCCTGAATTTGGGTTATTACTGGAAATGCAAATTTGAACATAATTATTATGGGTTTGATTCATCATTTTCCCAAATTACCTTCAGAAAGTATTCAAAATCACGTTTCAAAATTGGGGTTTGGGATGTGTCAGGCATGCACGAAGTGACAACAGTAGAATAATGAAATATTTATTCCTATTCTATGGTACACACGTGTTCTTTGTCAATATAACCAAACAATTTCCGTTTGCGATTTGTCAGTAATATGACAGTATGACAGTCTGTGCTCTTCTTTTTCTATTCCTTGGTCGTTGTCTTCTACTCTAACCAGATCGAATTATAGCTATCTCTGTTTTCCTAAGCAAAGTAACACATTTGACGTCCTTTTCTTTCTGAGAAAGCTGAATTCGACGTTGCCATATCGTGCATACATGACAAATCCCTTTAAATGCAAATCCTCATTCGTATCCTACGTAATCTATAAGGCCAGAAGGATGCCCGAAAATGCGATGTTGCAAGTTCTACAATGGAGGGTTATCATAGACAACAGAGTGCTATACGATCGCCCATACACGCTTTTGTTTACATCATCATTTCGCCGGGAAACGAGATAAAACGTTCGCATTATCCAGTTTTTCGCTCTGATCGGTTGTTTTATTAGTGTTTTAGGTGAAAATTAGTATTTAAATCTTTCGTAATATTTGTGAAGTGTTATTAGAGTGCGTTTCGTTCTGGAATACTACTTGAAGAATCGATATTTAGGGAAATCAACAGGTTATATATTTTAACAATTGAAAATCTTCGATACGAGTTTCATCATGGCTCGTACTTGTGCGGTACCCGATTATAAGACCTATTATAAATCCTTAAAAAGTTTAAGTTTTTCAATTTCCCAGAGATCCTGTAAAAAAAGATGACAATGACCGAATGCAATATTTACATAGAGAAAGACAGTTTCGAAAGTCACGACGATACTGAAGTAAACAGTGGTAGCAGGTATGCATAAAACATTTTGTAGATGCTCATACTGTAGAAGGACTGTATTCTGTACCTTCTGTAACTTCAGATGGTTGATTAATTAGTAAACCGAGAAAAATTCCAAAATTAACTGATGATGCATTTTCCTTCAATTTTTCCAAATCAACCTAGTTACATGTCTTCTACCATTGTTTAGTTGAACAAGGCTTCTACAAATACCTCCAAAAGAACTGATTCTGAACATCGAAGACAAAAATTAGTTATTCACCATCACAAAATTCATATCTATTGACACAATAATCAGGCTCAGATTAAATCGATTTCACTTTTTATACTTTTATGCCAATTTCAAAGACACGGTTTTTCCAACTTCTCCTTCAAAGTTCAAGAAAATGATTTATTATAGTTTATAAAATAAATTTTTCCAGGGAAAGGTATCAAAAATATCTTCGGGGTTCAATAATTTCACCAATTTGAGAATGAAAGATTTTGAAGAAGTCAATACACCCATTTCCAAATTCAATTTATAGATGTTCGAAATTCGGAAACTCAATACAATGAATAGGATCAATTTAACTCCAAATTCGTCTGCTGCTACCAGCAGTTCCCTCAAAAGTTGTATAAGTAATCACTGAAAAAAAACTAATACGTATGACATTGGCACCTCTCTAATGATTAAAGAAAACTACAATTTTTTGTTCAACAAATGAAATAAGCAGTTTCCCCGAACCCCATTTATTCTACAGACCTTTTGTGGCCATCTTCAATTCACTTTCATTTTCCAAGTGCATAACAGTGAAAGTATGCATTATCGGTTCCAGGGCTTATACCTTTTCTATTTTTCTCTTTCGATAGCCGTTATGTTTTATTGATATTAAACGCTTCAGAATCTCGAATAATACCTATCTGATGGTAATCTTTTGGAACTCAGTAATACAGCTCCTCCTCGTGGTGAGTTCTGGATTGTTTACGATAAAGGATTATTAAACTAACCAGAAATAAACGAAATGCTGTGTATTTTTTTTCACGAAAGGTTCTTAGTGATATCACGTTAAAAGCATTGCGAAAATCACACCGTCAACGTTATAGTGACTATGACATCGGTGCTCAATCTCCTTTTTTCCCTGCTTCGTGACACTCCTTTGTAACAACGGCAACATCTAACCTTCCGGCCTGTTAATTCACGTAGACCTCGCCTCATTTTATTTTGCAGTTTTAGGTGATCAAACATTTTTTTAGGGCCAATTGCACCGTTTTCGTCTTAAGCTACAGTTAGTTAAGCAACGATAAACTTATTAAACTCTGCTTTAAATATTCGGCTTGCACCGAGGCTGAATGTAACTAGATTAAAATTAATCTACAAATCTGGTTACTTTCTCATGAATTGGTACTTGTGACTAGCTTCATGTTGTTTATTTTAACCCTAATTGGAGAAATATTTTAATTCAAAAGATGAAACCCATTATTATGGGTTACTACCACCATATTTCCATAAGTTATGAAAAATCAAGATGAATCTATTGAAAAACCCAACGAAAAAATATATATGACAGACTTTATAGCTTCCATAAAAATATTGCATGTAATGTTCCTGACTTGTTTATTATCATTAAGACTATAGGGATCTCTTACCACAGACCTGTGCTCTTACCTCTGCATCAGGCTTTAAACCTTATTCAAATTTATAGTCATATACTCAAGATTTAAGTTTCTGCATGGAATTACAATCCTGGCGTTTGTAAGATGAATAAATGAATAGTATTGATTTATCCGAAACAACTTTCCGATAAGGAACGGCTCACCTAAGAGTAGACTTTCTATTAAATTATTATAAGTATATTATGAATTGAGTTAATTTTTGGTCGAAGATAATGAAAACTCTGATGTGGATCCGCAGACTAAAAAGTATTCTATATAAATATTGAAGTATCATGGATGGATTGACAAAGGTGTACGTTTGAAGATTGTCTAACACGAGGATGCAATTTCTTTCACATTAATTCGTTTGTAGTTATATTTTGAGTTCAATTAATATATAATAGAGGATAATGATAGCACAGAGACAGCACCTGCACAATAATGAAGTAGTACATGATAGCTTTCCACGTAATATTTCACTGAATGAAATAGTACTGAAGAATCTTCATGAAACTATGTTTTCTCATTCCAAATATGTCTTCGATTTCATTCTGCTATTCGCTCTTGGAAATAAATGAGCATATCATTGTAACTTTTTCATTTCAAATAGTTGAAGGCTTATAGAAATACCATTAAGTTTACGAACTCAATGGAAATACTGGTGTTAATTCTTCATGCTTTAAAACATACGAATCAATGCCTACTGATGCCAGTTTCTCCCTATATCATTTTTCATAAATATCATCTGAAAATCAACCACTTTTAATCAAAATTTGATTATCAACTCGTAGGAGTTCTCCATCAATGTCCAATGTAAACAAAAAAAAACGTAAACAAACTGGAGGTTACGTCCAGAAAAATGTCAAACTTGTACGAAATCGCTCGAAAGTAGGGTTAGATTCCGAAGCTTACCATTAATCCTTCTTTTAAACCCCCAAATTCGTAGGCTTAAATATAACAGTCTGTTAAGGCCTTTTAACGAGGATTACGTGACGGTGCAAGATAATTTTGTACCAAAACCTTGCTTATGGACCTAATCTATGGTTTTGTAATACGGTGCAATTGGCCCTCAAAAATATAATATTGAAATTATTTGTTTGAAATGTGATGTTCTGAAGGTTTTTCATGTAAATTACTGCATTTTCTTTGAAGAAAAAACCCCCATTGAAGGTACAAAACAGAGCTTTCAGAGAAAAGTATTTTGTTACTTTACTTAGATACTTTAAAGTATCTAAGTTACTGTATATTAGTTCCTTTTTTGTTGGCGCAAAGTAACTAGTATCTTAGATACTTTTCAAATGGAACTGTATCTTGTTACTTAAAGAAAAGTTCTTTCAGACGGATGTGTGTGAAGATGGCCTAGCGCTTTATGGTTTTCGAGAACAATTTTTTGTACTGAATTTTTTTTTCGAAAACTGTACAGGGTGGGCAAAATTCGTTGTCTACTGAAGGGATCTCGAGAACTATAGCTCCCTTCAGTAGACAACGAATTTTGTTCACCCTGTACATCGAATTTGGAAAAAACTTAGCGCAGACTTTCAGCTTCGTATTTCACCAAATTTCAGTTCGATACGATCATAACTTCCGCAGAGATTCGAAAGAATATGTCAGATTTAGTAGTTTCTATCTCGGTGTCGTTCTTTTTTGCGCGCATGTTCCAAAATATCCCCAAAAAACCATGATAACCGGAAAGTGTATAATTTTTTTCCTAATTTCATTCAACGATTCTGAGGAACGCAGATGCTTCGAAGAAAAAAATCTAAAAACGTAGAAAAGCAGTGACGTGAAGTCAGCAGTGCCTATTCTCTCATTTTCCTATCAATGATACTTTAGTTTGGTTAAGTTACAAGAGTCGAATGCGTCAAACTCCCATAGCTTACCAACATCATAATCAGCACAAATGTCGTAAAATACAAAAATGCGCAGTGCATGTGCATGCAGCATCCTTTCATAATTAATTCCAAATCATCGAACAATTTCTCTCTGTTGGAGAAAAACATCGACATCTGCAACATAATTGAAAAGGTCCAAACCGAATGATATATTACAGGGAGCCACAACAAACACTTCTGTTCTGGAAACACGCCCTTTAAAGGGATATGAAGAGGGATAAACTTCTCCCCTATCGAATTGCTGGAAGATATTTGTAATAAAAACTGGAGAAACTGTTGGCACTTATTAGTTACATCAAAATAGAATTCATTCAATTATGAATGCAAGAAATTTATTGTGGAAAGTCGATTTGAGTGATCATGAAACCAAAATGAAAATAGTTCATTTCCTACGTTGGCCTATCATTCAAAGGCCTATTTACATTATTCAATCTCCATGGCCCGATATGCCTTGTAAGCTATCGTTTCTTACACTCTTGATACAGACCCCTACTATTATATTTCTGAATGAATGTTCTACCATTGTATAAAGTTGTCTTTATACAATGGTTCTACGGTGCATAGAAGATAAGGGAATTCAAAGATGCGCTTTTGTTTTGCCAATGCTAGGGAAATCAGGAATTAATTTTTTTCACTGAAGGTGGCAATGTTTGTAAACATGATGTAAGTAAAACATGGTTTGCTCATCTGCTCCTCTGTGATCGTATTTACCAACGACGACGTCACATTCAAATGGGGGTTTTTCCTGAATTTGGGTTATTAATGCAAATGCAAATTTGAACATAATTATTATGGGTTTGATTCATCATTTTCCCAAATTACCTTCAGAAAGATTTCAAAATTGGGGTTCGGGGTTTGTCATGCATGCACGAAGTGACAACGTTGTTTAGTAGAATCACTTTTTCTGCTATTGAATAACGAAATCTTTATTCCTATTCTGTGGTACACACGTGTTCTTTGTCAATATAACCAAACAATTTCCATTTGCGATTTGTCAGTAATATGACAGTATGACATTCTGTGCTCATCTTTTTCTATTCCTTGGTCGTTGTCTTCTACTCTAACCAGATCGAAGTATAGCTGTCTCTGTTTTCCTAAGCAAAGTTACACATTTGACGTCCTTTTCTTTCCGAGAAAGCTGAATACGACGTTGCCATATCGTGCACTCATGACAAATCCCTTTAAATGCAAATCCCCATTTTTATTTTTCAGTTGTAGGTGATCAAACATTTTTTTAAAAATATAATATTGAAATTATATGTTTGAAATGTGATGTTCTGAAGGTTTTTCATGAAAATAACTGCATTTTCGTTTAAAGGAAAAACCCCCATTCAAAGCACAGAATATATATTCTTTGTAGTTTAATCTTGCTGACGTCACTTTTTTTTTCAGATGAGTTCACCATGTTTCTTACATCATGTTTGTAAATAACGACCGGTGGTCCGAGCACCAATCTTTGAGAACTGATATAAGGTAAAAAGTATCGGGATATACATTGTATTCTTTGGCGAATAAACAATCATATGATGTTTTCCTGGTCAGAAATGTGAAATTATTTTACCGAATCTACTGATACGTTGATATCATTCGATAGCTTGTTTAAATATATTCATATTTTTCCAGATTGTTCACGTATACAAAGGAGAAGAGCGGGAAGTTTATGGAAGTTGATATAGAACAAGCATCATCCTTACTTCGAGTTAGACTGAGACCTATCAAGAGTTGGAGTTCCACATAGAATGAAAACTCATTGGAAAGGTGTTATTATATCAAACCAGATCAGTTTGAAAATCGATTAAAGCTTATTTTTTTAGTTTTTTTCTGGGTTTTCACTCCTGATATCGGGAATAGAACGATTAAAAATTGAATAAAACCGTTTTTTCATGAAAAACGCCCTTGCATAATAAAACTATTTGTCAAGGGACAGTTTCTTGGAAAACAGATTGCCTAATGAACATGAACAATACAATAGTAAACAAAGCAGACTGTGACGTACAAATCTGAATTTTTCATCAAGCAAAGGAGAAAATTTTTAGAATTATTTTCTTTCGATTTTTCGTTTTCAGTTGTCAAATTGACATTATTGAGAAAACTTTTGTCCACTTGACATTTTTGAGACAACACAACAACACAGATTCATTTGGTTTGAAATTTTTTTAATTCTACCTCTTTTTTGATTGAATTCAGGCAAATGTAGGGTCTATTTCGGTAAGACTTCGGTTTACTGGAAATCGGTTATGTGAATAAAATATGGACATCGTGATTTTGGGCTGTTAAGATAGTTCGTAGTGGACATCATTCTAGCGAGCTAGGTGGTTCATTATATGACATTCTAAATTTGCGGAAATGTGCTGTTGCCAAGTTATACCTAAACATGTGCGAATTTCCAAGGATCTGCATGATTTTATTTTCACTTAATACGCTGTTGCCAAGTTGTTCAATTCGGATTACTGGAAATTGGATATCGAAATGGTTCGATGTGGACATTGTATTATTGAGCCAGGTGAATTCGATAATGTAGTGGAAGTTTGCGGAAAGGCGTTGTTGCCAAATTATTTGGCTTGAAGAGTTGGAAATTCGATAAGAACAGAAGGTCGTTTGTCTGACGTATAATACTTGATATGTGACTCATCTTAGGGATCACCCGAAATAGGGAGAAAATTCATATTTCGAAACCCCATAACCTTGCAATTTCACGCTTGCCACTCGATCAACCGTAACAAAATTCTTCGGTCGTAATACCACATTCTGCGGATCATCGAAGAGATCCTGTGACATCTGGAACATAGCTGGAAAATCGCAAAGCAGATGATATATCACCAACGGTCTGGATCTAGGTCCTTGTATATTCCTGAGCAATAGCAAACAACCCCTAGTTAAAAGAGAGGGAGTTGATGCAATGAGAACTAATTTGAGGAACTGAACTATACATATATTACAGTATATAGTCTATAAACGGGACAAATTTGTATATATATATATATATATTAATACAGTGCGCGTCAAAATTATGGAGCGAATTCATTTTCTCAGAAGAAAAATATTTGGCAACAAAATCCTGAAACAGGTCAATTTTTATTTCACTTTTACCAAATTTGTATGCATTTTTGAAGGATTTTTGTTGAACCTTGTGCCATCCCTATCAACCCTCTAAACTTTTTAAATAGGGAAAGTGGGTCATGTGGTACTTTTTGGCAAGGTCTTTGTATCTTCTTTACAGGCGTGCAGAAATTTTCAAGAAAAAATTTTTTGGAAAAATCAGTTAGTTTGAAGAGGTTTTCCGTATGTGCACTTTG
Source organism: Myrrha octodecimguttata (assembly GCA_958510865.1). NCBI lineage: Eukaryota > Metazoa > Arthropoda > Insecta > Coleoptera > Coccinellidae > Myrrha > Myrrha octodecimguttata. Next base: position 81,670,084 of record OY294056.1, read on the forward strand.
TCATGGCTCATTTATTTTGAGATGATGGTACCTGATGAAATTTGTTACCGAATGAAAGTCGACCATTATAGTTTTGTTCATGCACAACTTTCAATCCCTTTCAACTCCCTCACGTGAAAATTTTTTTTCTCCATTGAAGGGTTCGTACGGGTTGGAAGTTGTGTATGAACAAAACTGTAATAGTCGACTTTCATTCGGTGACAAATTTCATCAGGTACCATCGCCTCAAAGTAAATGAGCCCAGACAAAGTGCACATACTGAAAAACTCTTCGAAGTAACTAATTTTTCAAAAAAAAATTTTTTTTTTTAAAACTTCTACACGCCTGTGAAGAAGATGCAAGGACCTTGCCGGAAAAGTACCACATGACCTACTTTCCCTATTCAAAAAATTTAAAACGTTGATGGGGATGACACAGGGTGAAACAAAAATGCATAAAATTTGGTGAATTTGTAACAAAATTGACCTGTTTCAGGATTTTGTTGCCAAATATCATTCATTTTTGCGCGCATGTTCTAGGGGAACAGCGTGCTATCGTTTTGATCAAATGTCTGTAATTTTGGATGATTGAGCCGAAAATGGTCTCAATCGACTAGGTTGGACTCACTGATGACGAATCCGGTGTCAAAATCGATTCTGTCCGGCCGGCCGGCTGGCCGGTTGGCCGGCCGTAGACACGATAACTGTCGAACGAAGTGAGCTAGCAACTTGAAACTTTCAGGGTAGGTCGCGCATTGGAATGCCGCGGTTGAGTTCGTTAATGGGCCAAATCGATCGAATAGTTTCGGAGTTATAGGCATTTGAAGTTTTGAAGTTATTTATTTTTTATTTCAGAAACTACCTGAGCGATTGGATTCAAACTTGGCGATTAGGTGAAGTACAACGACTCGCAACTTTGAGCCAAATTTCGTCAAGATTATATTGTTGGTTATTTTTAAAAAAAATTTTTTTCGAAATTTTTTTCCAACAAAATTTTTTTTTCGGAAACCATTTATCATATCCAAGAAAAATTATACTCACGCTTTGACCTTCTAATTTTACAGCAATGCACCAAATTTCAGTTCGATACGATCATAAGTTTTGGAGATATCGGGAAAAAATATGTAAAATTTCGAGGTTTTCTTCTCGATATCGTTGATTTTTTCGGTATAACTCGAGAAATACTGATTCAGTCCTGATTAAACTTCACAGCTAGTTTTAAGACGCTGAAAGACAACTTTATGCAAAATTTCGTAATAATCGGGTAATTAGAACAATTTGAAAAAAAAATTTATATGATTTTCTCATCATATCATCCTCATTAAATTCTGTATGAAACTTCGAACTGTTATTTTCGATGAAGTACTGGATTTCAATTCGATCTGATCTGTATTTTTGGAAATATTGGAAAAATAAAATTTTGATTGGGTATATCTACGGAATCATTGGGTGGATTTTACCCATTCACGAATTCGGCCTTCGTAATTAAGGTCCAAACCTTCTCTACAAATATCGAGTTTCTAAGTTGTTTCTTTCGGAAGTTATTGTGTTTACGCAGTCGGCCGTTAGGCTGACCGTAAACACAATAACTTCCGGAAGAAACGACTTAGAAACTCGATATTTGTAGAGTAGGTTTGGGGCTTAATTACGAAGGTCGAATTCGTGAATGGGTAAAATCCGCCCAATGATTCCGTAGATATACTCATTCAAAATTTTATTTTTACAATATTTCCAAAAATAGAGATCAGATCGAATTGAAATCCAGTACTTCATCGAAAATAACAGTTCGAAGTTTCATACAAAATTTAATGAGGATGATATGATGAGAAAATCATATAAATTTTTTTTTTCAAATTGTTCTAATAACACGATTATCACGAAATTTTGCATAAAGTTGTCTTTCAGCATCTTAAAACTAGCTGTGAAGTTTAATCAGGACTGAATCAGTATTTCTCGAGTAATACCGAAAAAATCAACGATATCGAGAAGAAAACATCGAAATTTGACATATTTTTTCCCGATATCTCCAGAACTTATGATCGTATCGAACTGAAATTTGGTACGCGCGCACGTTCAAATTCGTTGCTGAAGCGGTCATTTACATTGAACATGCGCGCAAAAGTTGCTGCCTTCACGGCAGTGCTTTTTGAAATTTTTTACATATGATACAAGAGCACAGATAAAAACCCCAGGAAAAATTCTGTCTCCCAGTATAAAAGTGTAGTGAAATTGTTGTCTGTTATTGAAGGGCTTTTTTTTTCATCAACGAAAAAAATTCTTCTTTCCTTTCAGGTCACACCTGAACAAAGGAAAAGGACACGAAAAAAGCAATATGAATTAGTATAAATGTATTAATATTCATTATATTAATTCGAAGTTCACGATGAATTGCCTCGACACCATCGTCGAATTTATATATTGGACACCTCCTAACTAAATGTTCTATTGTTTCCTCTTCTTCTCCACATTCGCACCGTGGACTTTCGATCAAATTTCACTTAAAGAGGAAACTATTACAACGACAATGACCGATTCTAAGTCGATTCAAAATGCTCCAAATCTTCCTAGGAAGATTAAAACCATGAACTTTATCTGAAGGATCGCTGATCAAACCTTTGTTGAAAACATTTCATTCCGAACGCCAAATTTCTTTGTCACTTTTCTTGGAATGAAGAAAATCGTAAATCCATAAAGGTTTACGAGATTTCAATCCAGCAATTCCAGAATCCGGAATATAAGACATGATTGGGAATGAATTCGGAAAGGAATGTTATTTATCCCAAGACTTTATCACTGCAACCTGTCTACAAATATGAGGCGGTACAATATTTGAAAAACTGGTAACCACTGTAGAGGTGTAGATCTTATGGTCCCACTTATGATTCCCATGGCAACATTAAGCTGTGCATCAATTTTACTAACATGCGCGCTGTTGAACCAAACCGGACAAAAATATTCAACAGCAGAAAAAAACCAAACCCAAAGCTGCCGTACGAAGAGTGGTAGGGTCAGCACTCATTATAAGAACGTCAATCACTTTAGAGTACTTAAGTATTCCTTATTATTTCTGAAACGAATCGTTTTCGGGATATTCAACGTTGCATGTTATAAAATCTGCATCTGCACCTGCATGATAAAATACGAGAAATTTCCTTATTGTTGTGGATCCGCCCCTGAAGAAGACTAAACTCCGCACACGTTCACCCGGAACATAGAATACACAGAAAAATTTCTCTATTTCGCATAGACTAAATATTAGGTCTGTGCTATTTTGTGACCAGACCACAGACATAGTCCATGTCTATGGACCAGAATTTCCATAGAATTTTAGAGATAAATTAATGTTTTGAGGTTAGTTGAGTGATTTCTTATAATTCGTTCATAAATTTGATGAAAATCAGAATAATTATGGAATTTTCAATATGAAAATGGGCAAGATTGGACTTGTGTAGGGTCTTATGATGGAAACAACTGGAAAATGCACAAATTTCAAGTGGAAGATTAAGTTTCAATGGTCAAAAGTAGTGAAATATTTTTTTTACAATAATACCGTATAAAGTACCAAATCATAAGAATTAAGTGAATAAATAAGTTTTCACATTTCTTCGAACTTCAAGCAATGGATTGATTATTTTACAATACAAATCACCGTAAGTGATAACTGTTGCAAAGTGCAGGAGTTTATTCGAACATTGAGAAATAGAGGAAAGTCGCCCTATTTTGGATACTTTTTCTATTCCAAATTTTTCGGCAGAAAAATCCATTTTCTGGATATTTTTTTCGCTTGGAATGTGAGTTCACATTAACAATTACACATCGTAAAAACTGAAATATTTTTTTCTGTTGCAAGTGACATAAAAATAAGCCAAACTGAAAAATGTCAATTTTCATGATTGCAAAAATAGGTTCCTAATATTGGATACCCTATCCAAAATTGGGAACCTACTATTCCCTGCAAAAATCACACACATATTCTTTTTTTGTCACTGCCAGCACACTCTTAATGGGTCCATCTGAAGCAGACTGAACATTGGATCCAGCCTTCTCCATGTTGGTCTTCCGAAAAATGTCCACTGCAAAAAAGACACTCTGCATCGTTATCTTTCTCATCATCTGTTTTCGACATATTTTCATAGGAAACATCATGAGTCGACTATTCGTCATACACATTCTTCTATTTTTTTGTCTTTTTTTGCCCACTGATATATTTTTTCGAGATTTACTTCTATTATCTAATTTCTGTGATATTGTTCGTTTTTAAATGATTCTTTCCTCTTTTTCTCCTCAACGCTGGCTTCTAACTCATTTTTGTAGGGTGAACCCGTTATGAGCGCTGCCGAACCAGCTTAACGTCCCCTGCACGAATGTGCAGATGAACTACATGATGGTAAAGACAAAAAATCCTGAATTTTCACGATCTTTGGTACCTGTTCAATTTGGACATCACCATTCAGGCATTTCACTGAAAAATAATAATATAAATTTGAGTAGTGCTCACAATTGGATTCCTTATTTTGGATATCCAATTTTGGGACACCGTTCCTATCCAAAATTAGGCTACATTCATGTCTGAGGTTATAACAATAAATGAATATGAATACTGGTTAGGAATGTTCGAATCAAATCGCTGAAGTGATTCCTCAAATATTCTAGAGTTTTAATACTAAATTTCAATATTCTACACTCAATACTCACCTTTTTATCAGAGTTTAATGTTGGCGAAATAAAATACTGGCTATCACATTGAAACGTTAAAACTCAAAGTGCCACCTAGAAGTAATAGATTGAACTTCATATTTTACAAGGTGTTTGTTTTGGTCAGAAACTAATAGTTTTTTGCATTCACTTCTAGAAGAACACTGATAGGATGCTAGCATATGTAGTATCCAAAATTGGGCAACTGTCCAATATTAGGCGACTTTCCCTTATTAAAATGCTTATAACTTAGGACTCGGATCGAATCTGAAAGAATGGTGAAAAAAGTTTTTTTTATTTGACGGAAGGAAGGAATCTATGGTTTAAATTAAAGTACAACTTATAGACTCACCCTGAATATATATAATCAAGAATAACCCATGCATATTCGTAAACCTGAACAACCCCCCAGTTGAAGAGAGGGGATAGTTAACGCAATAAGGGCCATTCTACACGAGCAACCGTGCAAAAACACCGGGTCAAACGTATTTCATACGCAATGAATTAGCGCAAGACCAAAAGGACACCTGTTAACAAAACCAGTTCATAATATAATATAATCAATACAGCGGGGGTTGCTTTCAAGCCGTCCCCTCGACGTCGTGATCGTCAGCGATCTCTTATTGCACCTCAAATGTCTTGGAGGAAATGTTTAATTGCCGAAATTTCCTTCCTGGACCCTGCAACGGCAATATTTGTGGAAAATGGATATGCGCAACGTTGAACAACTACTGCCAGTGATTGTTCTGAAGCCATTCGGGTAGGGTTACAGTCGGCAATGTGAAATTGTAACTTTTCGTAACGCCCTTTATTTCTGTACTAGCTTGGGATGTGGGTCTACCTTGCGCCCAGATCTACCTTTCGTTCAGATTCGCCTTTTATGTGGTTAAATATATTTGAACTTGTATGACGTCATCGAAAAAATTTTGTGATCACTCGCAAAAAAATGATCTGTACCCTCGCAAAAAAACGCTCTGTGACCACTGAAGATATATGTCAAGGTTACTTCAGGGTTATAAATTTTCAGATACATTTTCTAGAGAAACGGAAATAAATATCGTTGAAAGGGGATCGGAAATGAATAAAAGGAAATTTAATCTTCGAAAACTTACCAGAAAAAGTAACGTAGCTCGTACACAACGGTAGGATTCCAGTAGGAAAGATAGTTCTGAACCGGAACAAATTATGCTGAAATTTTGGAAAAAACTCAAATTTGGTGGTAAAACACTTAAAAGGAATCAGAACCAAACTTTAATCGATCCATTTCAATATAATATATCCCATATTTTTGTCGATTTCGTCGGATTTCATGTTAAAATTCCATATAAGGAGCTCTCGGTCATCGGATAGATTCATGGAATTTCCTTCGTAATTATCACCAATCGCTTCATTATTCTGCTTGAACTGTACTATTTTGTGCTTGATTGATCCGGAAATGAATATTGGATCGAGCTGAAATTTAGTATAGTTTTGTCGAATAATGACTTTGAGGTCTGTACCAAATTCGATGGGAGTCTGATGGATAGTTGCCGGAAAAAAATATGAAAATTTAGACATTTTTAAAAATTTTCCTTTTGGATTTGAAGGCATATGTACCTCGTGAGATATTGAGTAAAAACCTTATTATTCGAATGGGTATCAATCCGAAACAGCTAGGCACCTTTTGTCCCTTAACTGACAGGAATATGGAAGCTGCAAACTTACTATCAAAATTTCAAGGCTCTGGGTCTTTTTTTTCGAAAGTTAGAATGAATACGATCAGATGACCGGAAGGCAGCAGGATAGAGTTGAATTTGACGACTTATTCGTCTCCAGGGAGATCAACATATACACGTCCATTGGAAACTTCTGCAAAGATGCCAGCGCCCTAACGGATAAATTTGGAACCTGTCCAAGCTAGTAGTTTTATGTGAACAAACCGTAGAAATGTGGTGAAGAACGAATATTCATCAAGAAGAGTTACATATTTAAAGAAATTATTATTATTTTGTGTAAGATTTTTTGAGAAGGGACTTTTCTTTTGGATGACGTTATAAAATCGTGCTTCAAGTCGTTTCTGGAGGATGATTTCGATGTTATTTTAGTGTCTGTTGCTTGGTGAATCGAAATGAACCAATACCTAAGTTTACTTGAATTTCTGGAAAGATAGGCACCTCAATAAGTTATTCAAGGACTCTTATCAATCTGAAGAAGTTCTGAATGCAAGCCATATTATGTGCTAAATCTATAATCAGTCTGAATGATATGACTCGTTCTCCTTGTTAACAAACCAGTGAATCAATTAAATGAAAAGACAGCTTTTCTGCTTTAGCTCTTTTGCATCGTATCTCAAGAGAAAAGAAAAGAAACAGATAGGCATATAATTGATTTTATTTTCATATCACAGTAGCCCAAGATACCTTTCTATATAGAAATGAAAAATATCGATGTATTTATTTGAATAACTTTAGCTATTATCACTTATAACAGTATATGTAGCTTTTGTCAGGTTTTCAACCAGATCACTCTCTTCGAACACCTATGATTTTGTGTAGCGTGTGAAGTAGGTAGCTGCAGAAGTGCTCAGCAGTTTCTCTGCAGGATCAGCATTTTTCATCCAAATTCCTTTATTTTCATTTACACCTAAAATATCTGGACATGAAGTTGTTTCGAAATGAATACATTGTAATTTACCTTTATGAAAATAAACATCTTCAGAGAAATTTAGTGAACATACTTTCATGTATTTCGTGAACTGTTTTCCAATCTTCAATTTCAAAATCCAGGCCAAATGCTGTTTCCAAATAAACTTTACTTTCATTTGGCTTTGGAAAAATGAAAACTTGACGCAGTAGATGATCCTTTCTTCTTTGACCATGAATAACTTTGAGTTGAGGCACACAACAAAAGTCATTTCGGGAGGATGCCATTTCGAATTAATACAATCGAAAATTTTAATCGGAAAGAAAGGAATCGATTGATGAATATCACAAACACTTTCGGGATACCGAAATTTCAACTATGAGAACAACACAAAAGCTCGAAAATGAACTCTCAAAGTAAGCAAAACACATTAGAATAACGGGCACGTCAAAAAACTACTAGCTTAGAAGTGTTCGAATTTCTATCGCCAGAGGGCGTATGGTTTAGCAGTAGTTGCGAATTGATTGGCAAATGAAGATAAGCGCTACTCCCTCTGGTGGCTATCAGGATAACCCGAGATAGACAGATTATTATTGACAAGATAGAAGAAATGAAAGAAAATGAGAAGGTTTATGCATTTTTCATGGCGTTTGTGTGATTTCAAAGTGTTTTACTGACATAAACCAAACTCACATATCTCTTTCCATAGATTTCCACAGCCCAGTGAAAAATTTCGAGTTTGGATAGAAGGAACTTCCTTTAAGAACTTGGTCCGGAAAGTGTTGAAGAATCGATGAAAACCTTGGTCACTTGTAACTTAAAATTGGTAAACCATCAAACAAGATTTATGAGAGTCTATTACCTGCTTTTTCAGGATGATGATCATTTTTTATAGAGGTAAGCACGAATTGCTCATGAAACATGAACAATTGTTTTCCAGGCCCCTAATCCAAGCAGGAAAAATTATTCAAGAGGAATGCTCTGCCTTCCAGAAATATTTCTGTTGAACTGATCACAAGAGAACAACGTAAATGTTTTAGAGGTAGAACTGACCGATTGAAACAAAGGTCTCAACAAAGAAATATCTGGTTATGAACACTCTTCGCTCAAAGTACTTCTGCCGATGAAATCGAAGCTAAACAAGGCTCATTACAGCTTCTTCAAGACCAACCTTATCAGTGTTGGAAGGATTTGTTTGTCAACCAATGATGAATAGGGCTAACGTAGATAGGTATAAGTAGCATTAATGTTAGGTATGTCTATTATTCCACAAAGTATAATACAAACTGTTTTTAAATTTTTTAAGCAGTAGATCTGCGGGGGTATTTGATCAAAGATCAATTTAGATGAGTGAAAAGGTTGAAAGTGTATTAGTTTGGCAAATAACATGCAACATTATATCACATACATGTTCCTGAACACTTCTTCCTTCCGTGCCTTCAAGATACTCCAAATAATTTGAAATTAATCTTGCCATATAGAGTTGAAATAAGTTAATATTGGAATACTTCTAACAGTGACTGTAGCATTGCTACTCTGAATTAGAGTAGAGAATATACCTACATAACTCTTTGATAAAAATGAAATATGTATACACAGAAACCTTCTGTTTACTGAAAAAGTCTCTGAAAAATTGTAAAATCGAATTCAAATCAATAAAATATACAAGCAAGCACTTGAAAACCTAGCTCCTATCTGTCTAACAAAGGTTCTCAAACTGACCACCGTTGCGCTGCAATCTTAAATTCAGAAGCCAATAGCCACTGGACTGATGTCCGAAGGACGTCCAAGTTCGTATGTTTGTTGGACGCTCAATTAGTGCCTGCAAAATGAACTTCCAAATGTGTACGTCCAATGGATGTCCATTACATATACAGCAAAGAATTGTTTTTAAATGCATCCTTCGTAATTTCTGATATGATGTGCCAGTAAAAAATCCGAAGTGTATATCCAGATATGTAAAGGATGTTTGCTTCAAATATCGTACCTCAAGACTTTTCATATGATGGTAGCCAATATCTTAGCCTGTCAGGTGGAAATAGTTCTTGAAGGATCACCGAGATGACTTCGCCTTCAAATATGAACTAATTCCGATAGCGGTTTCGGTTCTTTCAAATTGGCGAATGTGAGTTATCATCAGGTCATCACTGATGAGAATAATATGACAGGACTTAATGTGTATTATATATCCTGATATTCGAGCTCTAGGCCTACTTCCATTATGTTAATACTCCAACTTATATTTGAAATCGTGTATAGGTTAATCTCAGTACTATTTTGTGGAATAGCTAATGTTTATCTTTGACTATATGTTGGCTACAGTATTTACAGTGAACTATTCATACAGACTGAACGGACATAAAAGGACTGTTTATTGGATGTCCAACAAAAATCTGGGATCTCCATAGGACATCTATATAAATATACTGCATATCCGACGGATATACTTCGTACAACTATCGTGTCGAAATTGTGTCATCCATGGCAAATCTGTTAGAAAGAGCAGTACATCAAATGGATGTCTCGTATGTCCATTGGATGTCCAAAGGATTCGGTCGTCTGAGATCAAAACGTTTCGGATTCGTACGTAACACAGCCTCGCAAACGTAACGAAACCGTATCAAACGTAACAACCCTGACTACGGCCCAGGCTCGGACTAGATCGTGGAAGGGTGTAAGAGGGGATGAAATCCACAGGGGTGGGGTTGAAACTGAGGGTTGCGATCGGTCCTCGCAGCATCAGGATCAACACGTAAGTGTTCAGTCGGCAGACGACCGTCTAGAATCTGTACGTTATTTATTGGCTTGGATCTAGCGGGCGGCGGAATTTATCTCGTAATTGCTGACAGGTTGATGTGAATTGAATACTGTGAATATCGCGGCCGTGGTGATTTTTGTGGATTAAAGGTGACGAGATTTGGTTTGGGACGACACATCCTGTGCTGAGGTGAGGTGAACAGGATGTGAAATTTTTGTCGCATGGAGTTTATTTGTATTTTGGAACAGATATGAATGTAAACCTAATATACCTCCCTCTTTCTGGACCGACAAAAAATCATAATGAGAAAAATGACAGTTGGTACGAGGTTAATCGAAGATACTGAAACATATCTGAATATTTTCATGTCAAAAAATTGGCGAGATTGGGTCAATCAAATATTTCCAATTTTTTTTATCATAAGTGTATATACTGTTTTTCTTTTCTTCGATCTATACAATGAGGAGCCTTGATTTTATTTCTACATATGTCCCACCTGAAGCATCCCAAAGGGACAGAGTATTACAATATTTTCACCATTTCTCCTGGACTGAAGAAAAAATTGAATCAAAAAAATGACACGAGTTATTGAAAATACAGAATCATCCAAACATTCTCGTGTTAAAAAATAGCGGTATTAGTTCCTTCAAATCTTTTATCGTGAATCTGTTCGATTCGATTAATTCTTAATAATCTGCTTAGTTCGATTTATACAATGAGAACCCTCAATTTTATTATCACATGTGTACCTCCCAGCGATCCAAAGGGAATAAGTGTAAATATTTAAACCATTTTTCCGAATTGATAAAAATTGAATCAGATAAATGACAGCGGATAAAAAAATTAATTTGAATAAAGAAACAGGTGAAGCATTTACTATTGGTATGTTGAATCTATATTGACGAGATTCATTTCTATAAATCTAGCTTATTGTTTTGTTATAAGTCTATATAGGAACCCAAACTTAATTTTTTGACTCAATTCATTAATTGACTATAAAAAGCTCGCAATAAAAATATTCTGTTTCTTCGTCATACCTAAAATTCTATCTTTCCTGTAGTACTCAAAAGTATTTAATATTCAAATATGAATTATGTATTTGAGCGGTATCACAAAGTGACATTCTCAAAATCATTGACATATATTTGTCAGAAGAGTTCACAATATTCATATTCTTATTCGAATAATAATTAGCAGTCTTCAGTGCCATCAATCTCAGAACATTACTTATCTCGAATATTAAAAAATTCATGGGAAAATTGGTCCCATTTATCGAATGAGTTTTTGAGAGAAATCCTTTTTTGTGGAGAAGCTTTACAACTGAATTTTTGGAAAACCTAATAACTCGATATGACATATATACATACTCAAATTTTCTACAGAATCAAGCGAATGATTCTATTCAGTTGTTTGTGAATTAATTAACTTTTTTCGACATCCCTCACGAAATTCTGCATAATCATATAGGTCTCTCTATCAGGTCAATATTTTTTGTGGTTTAAAAGTGGCGGATTTCAATCAGAACAGAATATTACATCAATCCTTTTTTCTTTTTTCATTTCATGAATTAAGTAGAATAATTCAACGAACAATTTTCTATTGCTCACCTTGAAACGAACATTCCATTATTAGTAGATTACAATATGAACCGTTGAAATGCATTAATTAATTTTAACTACAATATATAACAACAGTTATACAAAATAATAATTTCTGAACTTTTAATTGCGCTTGAGCTGAATACAACTTCGGATAAGATTCTAGTTATTTCCCTGATTTAAATATCTGAACATCCAATTTCGATCCTAATGAGGGAGCCATTGAAAATTTGCTGAGAAGAGGAAAATTGATTCAATAGCGGGAAATTCGATATCGTTTCTTTGGAAAAGCTGTAACTGTACTCATTGGAGATTTGTGTGGAATTCCTTTGGAAGATTTCCAGGAGAAATTTTCCATAATTTTTCCTCAAACTTCGAGGATATAAATGTTGATCTGGGAATTGAATTAGAAGGAAAATCTTGATTGATTTATTTCATTCATATGCAACTCACTCCTTTGAACATGATTCTTTTTTTTTATATATTTACGAGATTATCCATGAAAATCTTGTATATACGGTGAAATATTCTTCAACAGTTTACAAGTATAAATATAAGTTCATTCTTTATGCACTTTTCGTGTGCATGTTATAGGGAACAACGTGCTATCGTTTTGCCCTAATTCTGTAATTTTCTGATTTTTTTGTGGACTCACTTATAAAGAATCAGATGTAAAATTCAGTTGTGTTCGGCCGGCTGTCCGCTGGCATTATTATCGAGAACGGCAAGAGCTAGCAACTTTCAGAGTAGGTTGCGTATCAGAATATGCAAGTTGAGTTGATTTAATGCACCTAATCAGCCCAACGGTTTTGGAATTATGCACATTTGAATATTCGAGATAATTTCTTCGATATCTCAGAAACTACCTTTGCGATCAAATTGGACTCGACAGTCAACGTACTGACGCGGATCTGCTTCCAAAATTCTGTTGGGATCGTATGGTTAGTAATCTAGAATATGGAATTTTTCGAACATTTACGAAATTTGAAGTGCATTTTTTTTTAGAAACTATATAGGGTGAGTCTTTAAGTTGTACATTAATTCTACCCATAGATTCCTCTCTTCAAATAAAACACTTTTTTCATTTGCCATTTCTCCAGATTCGGCTCAGCTAAAAAGTTATAAGCATTCGAATATTTATCAATGTGCTAATACACTACTGCGCTTTGTTTGCAAGTTCACCACAGATTTCCATTATGGTGATCTTTTTTAGAGAATAACCAATCCAAAGTTTGTAATCCAAAGAAACAAATTGGAGAAAACTCATTTACTCACTTAATTCTTATGATTTGGAGCTTTTTGCGATATTATCGCAAGGTAAACATTTCACTACACAATGGACTTGAAACACTGATTTTCAACTTGATGTTTATGCAATATCTAATTTCATTCCACTATAAGATTGTACACAATTCCATTCTCACCCATTCTCATATTGAAAACTCCATAATTATACTTTTTTCACTAAATTCATAAATGAATTATATGAAATGAAATATGAATGTTATGGTGACGGAAAGTCTAGTCCATAAGGAGGCACTTTGTCTGTGGTTTGGTCACGAAATAGCATATATACCCATAGAAATTATAACTTAATGTTATATCCATGCATATATCTGATATTAGTTCTATGCGAAATCGATGAATATTTCTGTGTATTCCATGGTCCGGATAAACGTGAACCCAGCTTAATTTACTTCCATTACTAGATCAGGGGCGGATCCATAAATATAAGGAAATTTTTCGAATTGTTATTTATAATATGCAACGTCGAAAATCTGCAAAACGGTGCATTCAAGGAGAAATTGTAAGGACTAATCAAATATTTTAAAATGATTGAAAATTCTTATGATGACATAGGATAAAGTTTATCTGCATTCTTCATGCTAATTTCGTATATTTTCATGAACCGGCGAGTCTATAACTCGGAAACTGTTTAAAGCAGGATGAAACAGATAACTGAAGAATATGTGTCGTAGTTATAGGAAACACCACAAAAACACCATCATTCATCTCATTCGGAGTTGAAATTTCACATTGGCCATGGAATTGATGTTTTACATTAGTGCACCGAATTTCAGTTTTGTGCTTTTTTGATTTTCGTAGATATTGGGAAAAAATTCTGTAGAATTTTATATTTTTTCCATCTGTTTCGTTGTTATTTCCAAAATATCTCAATGAAACTCGGTAACTATACGTAAACAAGTTAGGCACAATTCCTTAGTGAATTTCATGATGCACGTTATTAGAAAAATGAATAAAAATATTTCTGAATTTTTTTCGCCCACAAATTTCCACATGCATGCAATAACTGCTGATCACTTCAGGTTTTTTTCTTGGATTTTTTTCACTTCTTATCATATAGAGCTCCGGGAACATCTTCCCAGTTCTCAGTCGAAAATTCCGTCGCACTCCGTCAACACACCATAAAATCACCCGTTGTACTCCTGACCTAATTTCCCAACATGCCAACGAAATATCAAAGTCATCCTCCAACTACTATCGCATGCCTTCACTGCCGATTTCCGTTCGAATCTAATTCTCCGGAATGCAGAAGATTCAACACATTTCAACGATAAAATGGAACGCCACCGCGGAGCGGGAACATAAGTTCATATTCCCATAAACCGAATTCCGACCGGGAATTTCCTCCGAGTGTACCGAAAGAATATAAATCTCGTACTGTCAAATGAAATTTTCATGGATGTCCTGACTGTCTTTCTGGCGATAAATATGCCATTTTACTATTGATCCGAACTCGGAAACCAGTGCCCGGAATATTGGGCATCATTTTCTTCGTGACGGCGTTTTATGCTCGTTAGAGTTTGTTACTGGCCTTTTGGCATATCGAAAAGTGGCACTATTAACTTAGACGACAAATGGATGAGAGTCATGCACATCCTTTACTGCATATAAGGAGACAACAAGGGTTCGAGATATTTTCCTGAGATGGCGCTTGTGAAATTTTGTTCTCAAAACTACCATCCACTCTGGTATGAATACCTATAACTCTTTTGTTATCAATCAAAGTTCGTCGTACTGATTATCGATGAAACTGCAGTACACGAACTTTTTCAACCGAACTTTTCCCTTAGTGATGCTGTGGTGATAGTATAACTTGCTTCAATAGTTTAACGTTCGTTAAGTTATTGCTACTACTCTAGGACTAAGCTCTCCAGTAAGGCTTGCCAAGTGCTGATGAATTAATTCGTAGGGGGTTCTTCCTGAATTTGGGTTATTACCTCGAATGCAAATTTGAACATAATTATCATGGGTTTGATCCATCGTTTTCCCAAATTACCTTCAGAAAGATTTCAAAATTGGGGTTTGGGATTTGCCAAGCATGCACGAAGTGACAACGGTGTTCAGTAGAATAGCTTTTTCTGCTATAGAATAATGGAATATTTATTCCTATTCTGTGGTACACACGTGTTCTTTGTCAATATAACCAAACAATTTCCGTTTGCGATTTGTCAGTAATATGACAGTATGACAGTCTGTGATCTTCTTTTTCTCTTTCTTGGTCGTTGTCTTCTACTCTAACCAGATCGAAGTATAGCTATCTCTATTTTCCTAAGCAAAGTAACACATTTGACGTCCTTTTCTTTCCGAGAAAGCTGAATTCGACGTTGCCATATCGTGCACTCAAGACAAATCCCTTTAAATGCAAATCCCCATTCTTATTTTTCAGTTTTAGGTGATCAAACATTTTTTTGAAAATATAATATTGAAATTATATGTTTGAAATGTGATGTTCTAAGGGTTTTTCATGAAAATTACTGCATTTTCGTTTGAAGGAAAAACCCCCATTCAAGACATGCTCTGAATTTTAGCCAGAAGCTTGAAAGTGCATAGTTTTTCGTCTATTCAGGCCTTACCCTACCCTGAAAATTTAATTCATGTGGAGAAATTCTCGAAGTACTGTTTCCCATAAACCGTATTCCGACCGGGAATTTCCTCCGAGTGTACCGAAAGAATATAAATCTCGTACTGTCAAATGAAATTTTCATGGATGTCCTGACTGTCTTTCTGGCGATAAATATGCCATTTTAGTATTGAAAATTTTCTTTCTGGCGGAGTTTTATACTCGTTAGAATTTGCTACTGGCCTTTTGGCATATAGAAAAGTGGTACATTCAACTTAAACGACAAATACATGAGAGTCATGCACATCCTTTACTGCAAAGAAGGTACTACAAGAGTTCGAGATATTTTCTGGAGATGGCGCTCGTGAAATTTTGTTCTCAAAGCTACCATCCACTATGGTATGAATACCTATAACACTTTTGGTACCAATCAAAGTTAGTCGTTCTCATCATCGATGAAACTGCAGTACACAAACTTTTTCAACCAAATTTTTTCCATAGTGATGCTGTGGATGATAGTATAACTTGCTTCAATAGTTTAACATTCGTTAATTTATTGCTTCTACTCTAGGACTAAGCTTTTCAGTTAGGCTTGACAAGTGCTGATGAATATATAATAAATTCAAGACAATCACTGCTTCAGCTTCAGCTTCAGCTTCAGAACGAATAAGTTTTTCGTCTATTCACACCTTACCGTGCCCTGAAAATTTCATTTATGTGAAGAAATTCTCGGTATGGTTTCCCATAAACTGTATTCCGACCGGAAATTTCCTTCGAATGTACCGAAAGAACATATACTGTCAAATGAAATTTTCAAGGATGTCCTGATTGTCTTTCTGGCGGTAAATATGCCATTTTGGTATAGTTCCCGAACTCGGGAAGGCAGTGCCCGCAATATTTTCATTTTCTTTGTGACGGCGCTTACAATTTGCGACTGGCCTTTCGGTTACTTTGTCTTGAACGACAAATGGATGAGAGTATAGCTCTAAAGTCATGCAGATCGTTTTCGGCATCTTGAAATGTTGAATTTCGAAAGTTCTCCTTTGATGGCGCTCGTGAATTTATATTCACAAAGCTACCATTCAGTATCTATAACTTTTTCGCTATGTGACAATGTGAGTCAAGGTACTGCTCAGTATGATCTGCAGTACATGAATTATTGGGTTAATACTTTCCTTTTTTGATCATTTTTTGATGGTATGACTAGCTTGGATAAAATAGGAATATTGGTTGATTTGTTGCTACTGCTGGTTTCAAATTGGGAGTGAATACCTGGAAAAAACCTACAAAACTGTATCAAGTTTTATTTAAGTATTTTATATCAGTATTTTATCATTGTCTCAAGTTTTTCACAGTTATCATATGTATTGGTAGCACTAATAATACTGGGAATACTCTTTATCGAGTTGTCGACGTTTCGATCCTTTATTGAGATCTTATTTCGGACTACAATATAATTTATTTTTAAAATTGGACAATCTCAAACTTAAGAAAAAAAAACAAGAAATGAACTAACTCAATAGATCACAATTATAACAAAAAAATAAACAATGTCAGTGATCAGTAATAAATCTCACCTGGGTATAGATCATTTTTTGTTTCAGGGTAATTTTTTTATGTGTCGTTCAATATTAGAGTATTTAAATTTATAAATATTTGAGATTATACAAATTTCCAAGATTGATAATAAATTAAGTCTGCAGACCTGAAAAAGATCCCAATGAAGGATTAAAACGTCGACAATTCGATGAAGAGTGTTCAATTCACCCCAGAGTCCTGAAGCCAATACCACCTTTCTCCAGTAATGAATTGCAATGACGAGATTCAAGATATCATGGAAGCAATAATAAAATAATAATGATAATAATATTTTGACGAAGAGACAACAACCAAACCTTTTGAAAATCCTTACAAAAAATCTTGAATCTATTTCCTCGCTTAATACAAGAATGTAAGGAACAACCCCAATTCCAAGAAATCTCGAAATCAGACCATTTCGAAAGGGAAATAAATACAATTTCACATTCAGCAATATCTGGAGAATATTTGAATTAGTTCGTATATCGCCATCAGTGCCAAGTTATGCGTCGACTAGAAACTGGATGGCTCGAATCCGGAAACTAATTCAATTTCCGTTATTAACCCCAGAAAGACCACCTTGCAGTTTATTTCGGGGATGTTGGGAATGAATTTATGGCAAAGGAGGTGAAGCAGAGACGATTTCCTCTGTGAATTTTATGCGAGTGTTGCTCCACATAGACCAGATTCGGTACAAAAGTTATAATCGAATGTCAAATCGGATACATTGTTTTCGTTTCGGATTTTGTGGATTGGTTGAGGTTTCAGATTGCATCACAGATGATTTTTACTTCCAATATCTTTAAAAAAACTGTTAAAAATTAAATAAAATTATTGATCATAGAAAACGCACTTGCAAATTTCAGAATTGAAACTTTTTGTCTAGGGCAGATTCTAGGGAGGAAATTGCCTTAAGAACAATATTGGAACAAGGACAACGATCAATGAAGTAACGTTTCACACTCTGAATCTGCCTGTTTCATCAGACAATAACGAGAAAATTATCAAAATTATTTTGTTTCTGAGACTGTTTTGAATATGTACATTTTCAAAAATCCACAGCAACACCTATTCATTTGATACGAATGTTTTTCAACTCGAATTCGAAACATTCGTATCGACTTGATCTTTGTTGCTGTGATTTTTTGAAAATGTCAATTTTGAACACAGCTCAAAAACAAAAATAATAAAGAAAAAATTTCTCGTTTATCTCATGAAACATTCCAATTCACTCTGTTCGTTTGAATTATATGGGAATAGGATTGATTGTAGGAAAAATTTGAGGAAGCACCGAGTTTAAGTTGAGAAAAATTCCCAGAATGAACACAAAAAAAGTGTTGAATATTTTATATCTATAAATACTACAATAGTCGGTCAGCTCTACAATTTTGTTATTTGAGTTAATCTATTTAACAATTCAATCAATTATAAGACTGAGAAAATCTTTCGTATCTCTGGTATATTCAAGCCATAATTATATAATATTAGAAGGAATGAGTTTATAGTTCGCAATTTGAATACTTAGCCAAATTTGTTGCAAAATGGCGAATGCCTCTGTCAACTTGAGAGTCCTCAAAGATTGTAGGAGTAGTATCCATCTCCTTTTCATTGAAAGAAAGTAATAATTATTATTTCTATACATATTGTACTCCAATATGTTCCAAACAAACACGAATCGGTGAATATTACGATCTAAGGTACTAGGAATTCACAAAATTCAAATTCAATTTTTGTTACACCTCGTTGGGGGTAATTTCACCAAAAACATTGCTCGAGAGAACAGCTCCTGCAGATTTCTTTCCATCGTTTTGTTGAGAGTATGGGATCGGTTAGCTTTATCCGTCCTTTTTGGCTCATGTAAGTTTAATCTCTCATTTCAAGGCCCACTGCAGGCCTATACACATCAGTTTGTGTTACCCGTATTGCTTCCTTTATTGCCCCCATGGGTTTTTTCATATTTATCGTAATGTGACACCAGTTATCACCCCTTGGAGACATGAATTTCATTGTATCAGTATACCTTTTATATTGAAATTTGACATCTGAATATATCGATTATCCACCCTTCAACAATTGAGACGCAAAGGATACTAGAAAATAAAATTATCGCGATAAGAACTTCGAACAAATGATTCAGTTTTTGATCATTAATTCTCAAAATTTGGCCGTCTTCAAGAAAAAAAAGGTTGAATTTTTTCATCGAATTTGGAATTTTTCATGTCCATCCAAGGCAAAAAGTTGAAAATAAGATGAAAATACTCTCAAACTTGAGAAAGTATGCATTCCACATAAATGAAGTGATATATTTCACAGAAAACAATATCGTAATTGAATGAAAAGGAAATACTCCTACCTGCTGTCATTGAAAGATTTATTATTTGGCGCCCAACGTGGGTCCTATTTCGTTTTTCTAATGAATGACTCGATGATGACGAGAAATATGCCGCTCAGAATGAAAGCAAACCCTTTTTCATTCCAACAGGAATATAAGGAAATATATCGATTCTCAAAAGAGCGAATTATCGTTTAGATATCCTTACCGATATTTCTCAGGGGGGCCATCAATAATAGCTCACGGTGTGTTTTCAGAACAAAACGGCATGACCATATACTATGCATATTAGCGTAGAAATATTGTTTTCCTGCTGCTCGAGAATACCCTACTGGGAAATATGAGGTGTACGTTCAAGTTCTATGACAAAATCTCACAATGGAGTTCCCCAAATATTGTTTGAAGAGTAAAATGGGAAAGTAATTCCGGAATCATAGAGACAAAATTGTGATATTTTATCATGTCGAAATGATCATTTCTCAAAGATGAACTCAAGTCCCATGTTTTTTGCACAGCAGTTTTGTGAATACAGTTGAAAGGTGGGATGGTAAGAAATTACTCATATATGCGCTGAGTTGTCATTTGAATGGTAATAAATTGGAGCCCATTTCGTTTCGTCAAGAATACTCCAAATAACCAAAAAAATGTATATACAAATCATTCAGAGATTTCTATCTCCATTTTCACTCAGTTAAAATTCAAAGAACTCTATCAAATTTCAGTATTCATTCTTGACAAACGTGAGCACATGTAGTTCATTTCAAAATTATTGACATCAGAGCAGGCCATGAAAGTCTAGTCGCGGCTTCATTTCTAGTTACAAAAAGTAACTAAAAATTTCTGTGTGTTGATCATAGATTAAAATATACGAATATAACCTATGAAATTATTTCTAGGGCAAATTTGATTCGAAATTGTTGAGAATATTTATAATACTCTGACGCTCTAAACCTGTACAGCGGCAGTATATTATTTTCATCATTGTTGCATTGACCAATTTTCAAACTTAGTTTCAAATTCCAGAAGGCATACAGCTAAACTGACGACTGAAAATACGCATCCACATTATTTCACTGCAGATCAATCATGGAAATTCAGGATTGTTGATGAAAGTGGCGTGAAATGCTTCAATATAAAATCATTCAGGCGTTCGAGAAACTCCAATTTCGAGATATCATTCATTAAATAATGAAAACTTAGGTAATTAAAGGATCACTTGAAGTTCCTGCTCAATAAAGATTTCACTCTTCAGCAATCTTTGTACTCCTGATGACTATTAGAAATTCATCCAAGCTCTAGCCCTGTGCTATTTTTCCCTCAGAATTTAGGAAGGAAAAGAATAAAATAAAAATTATATCCAAACCGATATATACATTGCTTTTGATTTTCGAATGAATAACGTCGTTTAACGCCTCTTTGAAGGTATAATCATGTGGAATAGGTTTCCTTTCACTGCTAACTCCTGTCTGTAGTGATTGGCCTTCTTTTTTATTCAAAATTCTTTGGACAGTACTTCGAGAAATCTAAAATTTTAAGACTTATTTATTAATCAGAAAACACCTCGCTTGAAAAGAATAGCAGAAATATCTGATGAATCCCTGAAAAACTCGCAGTAACACCGGTACACTGCCCCACGTTCTCTTGTAGTTAGGCGAGAGGTATCTTGATGAATTCTAGCCATTTTCAATTTGGTAAGGTTTAAGAAATACTAAAATCCAAAACTTATTTGTCGATTGAATCAAGAACATACACAATCAGAAATAAACTCCAAATATTTTCAGTAACTTAACTCAAACTTGAAAAAGTCAGTGTTATTCTCAATACCAACATGAATCCTGCAAGACAAATGTTACTGACTGGTCTATTACCAACATAATTTCGAGTTTCCACAGCCACCTGAGATGTCAATCATTTTGAAACGGACTATAAAATGTCTCTATCACTTGATGGCAGACGAACTAAATTGAAAATATCCTTACAAATATTTCTGAGAGGGCCATCAATAATACCTCAGTGTGTGTTTTCAGAGTGTTCCCCGGAACAAAACGACATGACCATATACTATGCAGATTGGTATAGGAACATTGTTTTGCTGCTGCTCGAGAATACCTCACCTGGGAAATAGCGGGGCAATATGAGGTGTATCGGGAAATAAACTCTACATTTCCATCTCGTGTTCCGAGGAAGATCCTATTAAATAATCATGGAAGTGTGCGAGCTCCACCTGCATTCTAAGCAAGTTTACGCTGTCAATGGCGCGGGTAAATTGCGTTTGTGAATTGGTTATGTTACAGGAGCTTTATAGAGGCGGGAGAACGTTTTTTTTCGTTTTCGGTTCGATGAGTTTGCAAATATTAATGTTGCTTCATTATTTTGCGACTGAAATGCTTCTTCTTGTTCAAATCTGGTTCGAGTGGAGTTCATATAGTGTTTTAGGGGGTTAGAAGAAGGAGTAGACTTTTCTCCACAAATGAATGCCAATCTTTTTGCGCGCATGTTCTAGGGGAACAGCGTGCTATCGTTTGGTACAAATGTCTGTAATTTTCGAATTTTGAGCCGAAAATGGTCTCAAACGAATAGACTAAGTTCGTTAATGGGCTAAATCGGCCTAATAGTTTCGGAGTTCTAGCAATTTGAAGTTTCAGGTTACTATCCTCACATTTCAGAAACCACTGAGGCGATTGGATTGAAACTTGGCAGTTAGTTGGAGCATAACGACGCGCAACTTTGTGTGGAATTTCGTTGAAATCTTATAGTCACCCAATCTGAAAAAAATTTTTTTAAAAATTTTTTCCGAAAAAAATTTTTTTTGCGGAACTTTTGTTCATATTCGAGAACAATTCCAGATATACCTTGAACTTCATATTTCACAGCAGTGTACCAAATTTCAGTTCGATACGGCTATTAGTTTTGGAGATATTGAAAAAAGATATGTAAAATTTCGTGGTTTTCTACTCGATATCGTTGTTTTTTTCGGTATAACTCGAGAAATACTGATTCAATCGTGATAAAACTTTGGATTTAGTTCAAAAATGCTGAAAGAAAATGATGTGCAAATTTCGTGATGATCGCGTCATAAGAACGATTTGAAAGAATATTTCAAATTTTTATTTCAAATATGCAATATTCTGTGATCTTCCCATCATATTATCCTCATTAAATTCTGTATGAACCTTCAAACTGTCATTTTTCGATGAAGTACTGGATTTCAATTTGATCTTATCTGTATTTTTGGAAATATTGGTAAAATAAAATTTTGAATGGGTATATCTGCGGAATCATTGAGTGAATTTTATTCATTCACGAATTCGGCCTTCGTAATTAAGGTCCAAACCTTCTCTACAAATATCGAGTTTCTAAGTTGTTTCTTTCGGAAGTTATTGTGTTTACGGTCTGGCCTTCGTAATTAAGGTCCTTAAAACCTTAAATCCGCCCAATGATTCCGTAGATGTACGCATTCAAAATTCTACTTTTTCAGTATTCCAAGAAATACAGATTAGATCGAATTGAAATCCAGTCATTTATCGAAAAAAATTTAGAAAAGCACTGCAGTGAAGGCAGCAGCTTTTGTTGAAATGTTCAAATTCGTTGCCGAAGTAGACATCTACATTGAACATGCGCGCAAAAGCTGCTGCCTTCACGGCAGTGCTTTTCTAGATTTTTTTTCCAATCAAAAGTAATGCATTTCGATGAGTTCACTCATCATCATCAGACTCACACACTGCTCAGCTACAATGTTTGAGGTAAAAATTGTAATTACAACAATTTCTTTATTACTATGTTTTACTACCAACAATTATGGTATGTTTTTACAATATACAGGGTTTACTCTTTCGCGATTAGTTTCGAACTTTCGTTCATCTTCAGGCAACAGTTGTCTCTGGTTCCTGGTTGGACGTGTTTTGTTCTGTAAGTGTGTTCATTTTTGCACGAAATCCATTTCCAATCTATCGTTATTCAAAATGGAATTTTTTCCGTGACGACTTCAGAAAACCTTCAGGACAAATCAACATCACCTCGAAATGATAGCGAAAAAAACAGAAGCATAGAATTCTGTCATCTTGAATTTGCGTAAAATCATATATCATATATTTGTTTTCTGTGCGAATCATAGAACAGACTGCAGTCCACTGATTCTTTTATCTATGACTACACTCAACAACACTCAGCTGCACTGAGAATTGGAAGTTAGTGGAGTTAGTGTAGTTCATGATATTTCGCACAAAACTATGCCTCAGGATTTTCCAACTTGTAACCAAAAACGCCTTATAAACTCGATGTTTGCTAGAAGATTGAATCCACCAAGGAATTCCGCAGAATTTCATTTTTCAAATATTTACCAAAAATACACATTTGATTGAATTGAAATCAAGTATTCAATTGAAAAATGACAGCAGAATCTCATGAATATTTGAAAAAGAATTGTTTTCAAATTATTCTGATGACACAGTCATTACTTAATTTTACACAAAGCTGTGTATCAGCATTCTCAAACTAGTTACTGAGTTTCATCATGATCGGTATCAGTTTTTTCTGAGTTATTCTGGAAAGTTTTTTCTAAGTTGTTCTGGAAATAACAACGAAATTCAAAATTCCATATATTTTTCCCGGTAACTGAAATTGGATCAAACTAACATTTGATGTGATCTTTAAAATCAACTTCAAAGTCTGTGCAGAATTCAATTAATATCTGATGAATTGTTTCCGAAAAAACAACAGCTCTATATTGGTATATACAACGAAAACAGAAGAAGAATAGGACCGAACTGAAATTTAGCATCTACACTATTCTAAAATGATGACTTGAAAGTTTGTGCAGAATTTCTTTGAACTCTGATGGATCATTCCTGAAAAAAAACACGTTTCAACAAAAACCTGGAAAATTTTCCAAATACCAAAAAAAAAATTCCGATCAGTGTATATATATTTTTCAACTGATCGTTTGAGTTGTTCCTTAAATATTGAGTAAACAACCTCAAAAATTCAAATGAGTATAACTCCTAAACCGTTTGATCGCTTCAACCCATCAACGAACTTAACCGGCGTATTCCAATAAGCAACCTACCATGAAAGTTTCAGGTCGCTAGCTCTATCTGTTTCAATTTCTCGTTGCAACGGACGACAGGCCATCCGGACAGTATCGATTTTGACATCAGATTCTTCATCACTTGGTCCAACCTTGTCGTTTGAGACCATTTCCGAAAATCTTTGAAAATAACATACATTTTGCACAAAAAGAAGACATTGGTCCAAGAGAAATCTCGTTGCCATTTGGCAATCTAATGCCCTCTCAATAATAAATAAAAAAAAATACTAAAATACACACATAAGAGTACTCTCAAAAAAAAATTCGTATACTACTGAGTGAGAAATTTCATCAGTAACTATTAAATCCCGTCGAAACTACTCATTCAAAACATCTCAACAAAATCAGCGATGTCGTAGTCGCTAGAAAAAATTGATAACTTGTCCGTAACATCATTTCAATTTATAATCCCCAAAATTTGCACTCAAGAATGTCACCTCTTACATACCGAAGCGCTCATCTTGTGATTGACGTTTATATATAAACAGATTGGAATGATGGCTTCCATTAGCGGAAGAGACTCTTGGGAAATCTCTTAGCTAAACGTACGTTCAAGTTCTATGACGACGTCGCTTCAACGAAACCTCACAATAGGACCACTTAAATATTATTTGAAGAGTGATATGGAAAGTTCATCCCGAAATCAGACAGACAGAATTCGATGTTCATTCCTCAAGGAAAAACATTTTCCGTGGAAAACTAACTATATCAAAATATACGTTAAGTTGCAATAGAAGACTTTCATCCAAGTGGCCAAGACTTGGATCCAATTGTCTGGTTTGAGAAGGCGATGTACTGTTTACGGATATGTAAAAATAACGTGAATCTCATCATGTCGAATCTGTTCTGAAATTCCCCAAAGAAAGTATATTTGACGAAGTTTTTGAGTTGGTGACTTGGACCGAAGTCATACATTTGAATCGTTATAATTTGGAGATTATAACCGAAAATAAGTCTTCACTATTGCACATAACACATGATCTATTTCGATACAAAATCATAATTTATGATATCAAACACATTCATGAATCAAGAATTTTGAATAATTCGATATAAAAAAAGTAAAATCGAGATGCTAGCTCAAATTGTGTGAAACGGGGTAGATCGTTTTCTACGTCACAAGTCACAGCATGATTCTACGATCTGTACAGCTGACGCTGCTTGGTAGAGTGAAAGGTACACGAGAAGAGAGAGAGAGAAATTAGATATGTCAAGTTAAGTCACAGAACACCGCGAAATATCGACCGTTTGGAATGCCAAAATGTGGAATCAACGTTGAAAAATAGTTTTTCGTCGAAAATGAAAATAACTGACGGCGATTAAATTTTTTCATTATTACTTTGAACAGAATAATCAATTCCAGTAGTAAAAAAATACATGCAATAAAAGACCTTAATACGAACACACGTGAAGCC
Source organism: Myrrha octodecimguttata (assembly GCA_958510865.1). Lineage (NCBI taxonomy): Eukaryota > Metazoa > Arthropoda > Insecta > Coleoptera > Coccinellidae > Myrrha > Myrrha octodecimguttata. The sequence continues at coordinate 81,696,011 of OY294056.1, forward strand.
AAAATGAAGCCGTTCAACAATATGTATGTAACATCATCAAATCATAGCGCGCCTACCAATGACGTCACAATATGGAGGACGCGACTTATGACATTTTGCAACCCCCTATGTATGAACAATGCTGAAAACTGAGTATTTATTGACCTTCAAATGCATTGGAGAAATAGAGAGAATATCCCTCAAGCAGCTCAAAATTTTCTCGCTTTCTGAGTACGGGAAGTTTTTCGAAAAAAATTACCGACTTTTTCTGAAGCAAACGTAAGATTAGTTTTCCTTATCTATGGTACAACCATTTCCCTAAAAACGTATACACAAAAGTACATATTGGAGGAAATGAATGCCCGATATATCAGGAAAAAAATCTCTCCATCTAAGGCCCCATTTACCGAACAACTTTATGTGACGGCAAGTTTGTATTCAGACATGAAAAACGTTCGATTTGTTTGAAAGCATGTATGGCGCAGAGAAATCACCATTTTACGTATTTGATGGTTGGATGCCTTGCTGTGGGATGGACGGATTTGTTAAAAAGAGAATGCATTCCTAAACTGTCATCGAATCCTGAGAACGTTCCCCTACATTTACTCCTTGGGAGTTTATCGTTTAGAATCCGGATTGCCCCATTATTTAGAATGTCCTGGATTCATGCTCCCGATTTTCGAATGGGGAAGGTAGTTATTGGATATCGGTTTTTACGTTGTGATTCATAATTCTCAAAAGCTGAAACTTTACTATAGGTTTTGATGAAAATACAGCGTGGAAAAGACAAATGCAATAAATTCATTCAGGTCGATTCTGTTTGTACATAGCAATATTGCTAGGAAAAAGATATTGCTATCATAACAAGATTGGAATTATTGGTATTCTGATCAACGATTTTGAGCAATATGATCTGTCACTTTAACAAGAATCTTGCTATCAACATTGCTATCTTAGCAACCTCAAAATAGTACTTGCTATGCTTCATAACAAGAAAGGTTAGAAGGGGAATCTCACAAAGATCCATTTGTTTCAGTATTATTTCTTCCAAGAATTCGAAAATATTGAAGAAAGGGAAGAATGTGCTAATAGAAATTTGTTCAAGGTTCTCTAGAATATTTAATTTTAAGGAAAATTCTTAGACTAAAATACCGGCATAGTAAGCAACAGCTGACCTGATTATTCTTATGATCTCAACAACAGCCATCCCTTTGAATTCCTAACAGAAAAGTTCATCGAATTTCAAATTATTATAATAAGTCGATATTCACATGAATAAAAAAGTATATGCTAATGGTAATGTGTTCAAGGTTCTCTAGAATATTATTTAATTTCAAGAAAAATTCTTAGACTAAGATACAGGCATAGTAGGCAACAGCTGAGATGATTATTCTAATCATCTCAACAACAGCAATCCCTTTGAGGTGCCACCGAAAAAGTTTATCGAATTATTAACGCCTGAATAATATTGCTGCATTCGATTTCTGTTAACCAATATTTTATTGGTATCCAGGAAATTGATTGTTGGTCAATTTGACTCATTTCGTTTCCTAACATTTTTATGTCGATGTTTACATGAATAAAGAAAATCGTAGATAAAGGTTATGTATGCGAAACCATAAAGAAAACTCACGAATTAGGATTATTTTCTTCTTCCTTGTAGTTCTAAAGTCTCAAAATACAGTGTTGTCAGCTCTAAAATCACCAATTATGGAAGTCCATGATAGCAATATTGTTATGACGAAATTCATAACAAACATGGATATAACACTCAGAACAGAATAAGTAACACCATGGCCATATTGCTATAAATCAGAAAGATAGCAATATGACTAGAATAGCAAGGTTCATAGCAATACGCAAACAGAATCGACCTGATTATCTCGGTTTTTGTCAACACTCATGAAATATCCCGGAACACACCGATCTCGATGTTGTCACTGTCATCCTTTCAAGTGATAATACGAACCCTACAGGTACAACCTTCAATTTTTCATAAGGGAAGTTTCCTAACGGTCGATCGTAAACACAACAACTTCCGAAAGACATATCTCAGAAAGTCGATATTTGTAAAGTAGGTTTGGACCTTGATGACTAAGGCAGAAATAGTTGATGGGTAAAATCTGCTTCGCAGATATACCCCTTTGAAATTTCATTTTCCCAATATTCACAAAAATATAGAGGATATGGATTAGAAATCCAGTACTTAATTGAAAAATGACAGCTTGAAGGTTCATACATAATTTGATGATTTGATGATTCTGGATGGAAAGCTAACCGATTATTCCACTGAAGTCCAATCTTAGAACCGAATGCGATGATTTATTTTCGGGATTATTGGAAATTTGCAGCATATTTCTTTATAACTTAGGGACCACTGGTCGGAAATCATCCGGGTGAAAATTTTTAGGTTGAGTTATGCAACAGAATGAATGAATGTTGAGAGTTTCATGAAAATTCGGTGGTAAATTTTCCAGAAATATTTTTTTTTGCCTCCTACCCCCAGTTTTGAGCCCTAAGGTTTCACGGATTTCGGTTCAGTACTTTCAGAGAAAAGTCCCGGAGTACTGATTGTGGACAGTCGGATTTATTTTATTAGTTTATTCAAATCTACATACTTCAAAATGTAAACTGTGAAATTTTCAGACAGGGTAATTGCTTTTGGTCGATCACTAAGATATATTTTTCGATTTTCTCAAATAATAAACGAAATCAGACATTTTTCCCAATATCGCCGAGAATAATCATTGCATCAAATAGAAATATATGTGGTACTTTGCTGTGTAATATTGAGATCAAGGTGTGAAGAGGTTTTTTCAGTGACAGTACGATACCAACAAAACTTTGCTAAAAGTTTCGCGTCGTGATAATGGAAGCAAGTGGTACCCCAGAACATGCGCGCAAAATATGTGAAATCTCGTTATTCGCTCAGTACCGTTCTTAATCCCTAAAATATCGAATACTTCGACAACCCTGACCTCACGTCAGTGTTTTTCCAGAATCTCGCAACGTTCTTCCTGAATTAGTCAAAGCAAAATTGGCGTAAATACTCCACATAACTCGTAGGAAAACACCTTTCCATTATTTCCTTATATTCCTCGAAAAACCAATCTGCATACTCGAGAACCCGTAGCGTATAATCCGGGAAAATGCATTGAATTTAACAGGAATATGCTGCACGACCCATTCACTCCACCTTCCCGGATATTTTCCAGATAAAAGAGGAGAGCGAAACCCGGAGTTTTTCACGTTCCAAAAGCCAAACACTGGAGTCTTATGAATAGATAAAAAGCTCCGCAAACTTCGACGATTCCTCGGTCACCATATCTTCGGAGGTGCAGGGAGGGGGAAGTTGAGTTATCGCTTTGGGTAGGAAACCGGAAAAAAGGATAGTTTTTATATCGATAACAGACGCGATACTCCTTTGTTATTCTGAAAACATGAGGGTCTTTCGGTTCATTTGGGTGTGCAGTGAAGGAATTTTCATTTTGAAAATTCGATTGAGGACTGAATGGAAAAAAAAGAGGTCATCCATCCACGTACTAAATATTCCCGACGCTGCTTGACTTTTAGATCAAAACGATTCTGCGATCTTCTAATATTACGACGCGCAATATTATGCAAGATTTTGTGAGGATTATTCAGTTAGAAGTTTGAAAAGAAAGTGCTCAATAATTTCCCAAATTTCTTTAAAGTTTTTGTGTTCATGTTCTGGGGAACAGCCCGCTATCGTTTGGTCCAAATGTGTGTAATTTTCGAATTCTGAGCCGGAAATGGTCTTGAACGACTAGGTTGGACTCACTGATGGCGAATCCGGTGTCAAAATCGATTCTGTACGGCCGTCCGGATGCACGATTACGGTCGTACGGAGAACCCTATCAACCTCAAAACTTTCAGGGTAACTTGCATTTCAAAATGCGACGGTTGAGTTCGTTAATGGACAAATCGGACAAACGGTTTCGGGGTTAGAGCCTTTTGAAATTTTGAGCTTATATCCGCGATGATTCAGGAACTACTTTAACGATTGGATCGAAACTTGGCAGTCAAATGGAATATAACAACGAGCAACTTTTCGCGAAATTCAGTTGAGATCATACTGTCACTAAATTCACAAAAAAATTTTTTCAAAATTTTTTTCGACAAAATTTTTTTTTCGGAAGAGATATAGAGATTTATATTTCGCAGCTGTGCACCAAATTGCAATTCGAAACGGTTGATATTTCCGGAGATATTGGGAAAACACATGTAAAATTTCGTGTTTTCATTCCTGATATTGTTGTTTTTTTTTCAATAACTCGAAAAATACTTATTTAATCATGATGAAACTTGGTATCTAGTTCGAAAATGCTGGTAGAGAACTTTGTGCATGATGGTGTCATTAGAACAATTTGAAAAAAATTCCATATTATTCCCATTGAATGGGGGTTTTTCCTGAATTTGGGTTATTACTGCAAATGCAAATTTGAACATAAGTATTATGGGTTTGATTCATCATTTTCCCAAATTACCTTCAGAAAGCATTCGAAATCAGATTTCAAAATTGGGGTTTGGGATTTGCCAGGCATGCACGAAGTGACAACGGTGTTTAGTAGAACAGCTTTTTCTGCTATAGAATAATGAAATATTTATTCGTATTCTTTGGTACTCACGTGTTCTTTGTCAATATAACCAAACAATTTCCGTTTGCGATTTGTGCTTTTCCTTTCTATTCCTTGGTCGTTGTCTTCTACTCTAACCAGATCGAAGTAAAGCTATCCCTGTTTTCCCAAACAAAGTAACATATTCGATGTCCTTTTCTTTCCGAGATAGTTGAATTCGACGTTGTCATATCGTGCACACGAGACAAATCCCTTTAAATGCAAATCCCCATTTTTTTTTCAGTTTTAGGTGAGCAAACATTTTTTTTAAATATAATATTGAAATTATATGTTTAAATGTGATGTTCTAAAGGTTTTCCATGAAAATCACTGCGTTTTCGTTCAAAGGAGAAATTCCCATTATTTATCATTTTTTGATGAATTACTGGATTTTAATTCGATCTTATCTGTGTTTTTGGAAATATTGGAAAAATAAAATTTTGCGGAATCATTGGGTGGATTGAACCCATTCACGAATTCGGCCTTCGTAATTAAGGTCCAAACCTACTCTACAAATATAAAGTTTTCAAGTTGTTTCAATCGGAAGTTATTGTGTTCACGGTCGGCCTAACTGCCGACGTATATTATCTCCAATTTCTGAATCTCCCTTTTGTTTCGAATTACCCTGTAGAATTCCCGAATGCGTCTTCTTTTATCGACAAAATATTCCGAAATTTTGTGATGAAACTTTTTATCGATAGATATGTTTTGCCGCTCTTGGCCACGAATGGAATTTTTAATGTCTCACCTCAGGCGAATATTATCTGTAGCCATAGAGTCTCGTGAGGATGAACTTTTCAGCGGAAAGAAGGGGGAAATACACAATAGATCACTCCAGATGAGACAAAGTTAGAATTCCCAGCGGTTGAGCTAACTTTTCACCTCCACTAGAGGACAGGCATTGTTTCGCAATATGCCTGGAAATTCGGAGACCTACTCGGGGAGAAACTTGGATTTTTCCTAATTGGTGGGACGAACTTGAAATTCTTCCCGGGGCGATTCATCATGTTTTGTTTTTTTAGAAGATTCATCACTCTTTTGACCTCAGTCATGATGGATTGTTATTAATTAGGGTGAACTTTTAATTCTGCGGATAATGTGGAGAGAAGGTTCTGTTCTTTTCAGTGTTTTTGAAGAAATATCTGAGGAACTGGAATGGTTCATTTTCAATCTGTTATTTATTTCTTCGCTTCTTGAGAATAGATTGCACTAAGTTTATGGTGAGGTTTATGAAACAATAGTGAGTTTACATTCCCTTATCCAATAAATTCCGAAAGAAACTACCTAAAAACTTGAAAATTGGGTGAAATCCACCCAATGATTTCGTGAAAATACCCAACCAAAATTTCATTTTTTCAATATTTTCAAAAATAGAGACTGAATCGAATTGAAACCCAAAACCTGTTTGAGAAGTATCTACTTGAAGGTTCATACAGAAGATGGCGAGGAAAAATCATCAGCAGAATATAGAATATTTGAAAAAAAAATCGAATTATATTTTTCCGAATTGTTTCTATGACAAACTCATCATGAAATTTCTGCACAAAGATGTTCATCTGCATTTTCAAACCATTAACTAAGTTTTATCATTCCGGAAAAAACAATGATACGAGGAAAGAAACACGAAATTTGACACATTGGTATCGAATTGAAATTCGGTTCACCACTGTGAAATATAGAATTCAGGGTCGGTGCAATTGTTCTCGAATATTCGAAAAAGGTACCCTCATAGTACGATCTGGAACAAATTTTGTGAAAAGTTGAGCGTCATTATGCTATCTAATCTCTCGAGTAGTTCCTGATATGTCCGGGAAATAACCTCAAAATTTCAAATGACTGAAACTTTGAAACTGTTTCTTCGATTTTGCCCATTTAATACCTAACCCAAGCGTGGAATTTCGAAATTCAACCTACCCTGAAAGTGTTGAGTCGGTAGGGAAACATAAGAGTGAAAAAATGAAATCTTTGCGCGCATGTTCTAGGGATCAGATGTCAAAATCGATAACTTTCCACGATTATTTTTGAATGGGCTAATGAGTTGCAGCGATAATAAACTAACATAATCACAAGGACGAATATCTGTCGATAAATCAACAAATATTCCACCTTGATCAGATCTAATCATCCAATCAACCAAAACATCTACACCGAAGAGGCACTGTCCAAGGAGAATTGTTACAGCTGTGCCTCAGTTATTACTAATCGTCAGGTTAACTTACCTTGGATAAAACCGCTATAGTATTCTGCACTCGAAGGTAGGATTCGTGATATGCTTTACGTTGTTATACTGCAGTAATCCATCTGAAAGGTGACAAGCATCTAGAATCCTTCTCAGCGGATTTATCCAAGGTAAGTTGACCTGACGATAAGTAATAACTGTGGAACAGCTTTAGTATTTGTCCTTGCATCCGCTTCTTCGGTGTAGAAGTTTTGGTTGATTGGATGATTAGCTCTGATCAAGGTGGAATATTTGTAGATTTATCGACAGATATTCGTCCTTGTGGTTATGTTTATAATTTTTATAAAGTTTTTTCATCAATTCATCAGGAACTATTCCTGCGATGAGACTGAAACTTGGTGATTAGTTTAAGAATACTGACGTGTGACGTGCAACTGCTAGCAAACTTTTGATGGGCCTGTATCGTATATTGAAAAAAAATCAAGAAAATATTTCCAATTTCGTTGAAAGGTTTTTCCTCGGGAATTTTCCATTTAGTTTAAATTATCTTCAGTTAAGTGTCTAAAACTACTGTGACTACTGCAGATACAGCAGATAAAGATGCTCACCTGAAAAAGTCATGGTATGTCATATGTTGTGAAAATAAATGCCCATAGTAAACAAGGCCATCAATTAATTCTAGCGATAGATTCGCCATATGGCACAGACCAATTGGGATGGTAAAACCAAGAACCTTGCCAAGGATATCTGCATCAAAGATGCCATCCAGTGTATTTGGTTGCTCTGATTTCCAACTTCAGATCAAAGATGTCGAAAGGTCATCTAAATTTTCTATTTCCATTTCACGCTTGACCCTATTCAAAGCTCTTTTTAATTAGTATTGTATAGATATATTCTTTTGATAACGAGGTTCAAGGTCTTTTGTATATCAAATTTAACACTATAGCATGTGTATAGTATAAGCAGAAGAAAAGTCTCTGTGGTGAAGTTGGAATTCGTTTGGAGAATAATCTGACATAATCATCATGAAGGGCATACTTCTAATTGAAACATTCTTCTTCTTCCTTTTATGCTTAGACTGACAAAATTTTAGAAATCATATCTGCATCAAAAAAAGAGACAAAAACCAGCAGGAAGGAGTTGATAATACCATTTTCTCCTTGACCTGGAGGGTCTTTCAATCAGGTTCGGTCCTCCAAGCGATGATTTTCAGATCCTCAGAAGAACGCTACAGGCCCCTAATATTGGGGAATCATTTCCCATAGATTTGCAATTGGTTAAGATTCACTTAGAAGCTAATAATAACCAAGTATGAATTCAAACTTCTGTCATATATTTCTCCTTATTATTTATGGAGTCGATCATGTAAAATATCGATTATTTAAGATTTTACGGAGTTGCAGAATGGTGGAGGATGCAGGGTACGTCTCTTACTTCCATTGATTTTGAGATTTCTTAAACTATTCGCTAGTTTTATCTTTTCACTTCAACTCAAAAATACCTAGAAAAGCACTGACGTGAAGTAAGCAGCTTTTGCGCGCGTTCAATGGAGATGAACGCTTTGGCAACGAATTTGAACATGCGCGCAAATGCTGCTAGAAAACCTAAAAAAGCACCGACTTTTGCTCACATGTTCAAAATGGATGACCGCTTTGGCAACGAATTTGAACATGTGCGTGAAAGCTGCTGCCTTCATGGCAGTGCTTTTCTAGATTTTTTTCAAATAGTTCTAATAATACGATCATCACGAAATTTTGCACAAAGTAGTCCATCAGCATTTTCGAACTAGCTGCCAAGTTTCATCATGATTGAATCAGAAGTTTTTGAGTTATTCTGATAAAATCAACGACATCGAGAAAAAAACCACGAAATTTTATATATTTTTTCCCAATATCTCCGACAATGATAATCGTATCGAATTGAAATTTGGTGCACTGCTGTGAAATATAGAGCTCAAGGTGTGAGCCAATTCTTTTTCGAATATGATGGATAGTTTCGAAAAATCTTTCTTCCAAAAAATTTGAATTATAATTTTTTTTTGATTTACTGACAGCACCATCAGATCAAAACTTTGCGAGAAGGTGGACGTTGTTACGCTCCAACTAACTGCCAATTTTCAATCCAATCGCATCAACAGTTTCTGAAATATCAGAAAATATCCTCAAAATTTAAAATGGCCATAACTCCGAAACAGTTCGATCGATTCTGCCCGTTAACAAACTTAACGGTCGCATTTTCAAATGCAACGTATCCTGAAAATTTCAAGTCGATAGGATTTTTGGTACGCCCGTCATCGTGCCTACGATCGGACAGAATTGGTTTTGACACCGAATTCGTCATCAGTGAGTCCAACCTAGTCGTTTGAGACCATTTTCGGTAAACCCGCAAGATTTCCCGTCGCGAAGCTATAAGTAAGATATTCACATCATTGTACGCAGAGTGAGTTCCTGAACAAAAAATATGAAGGCCAACATAGGCGGCCTCTCTTCGTTTGGAAGATATGGGCCCCCAAAGTTCCAAATTGTTGCATTTTCAGATCCTTTTCTCTGCCATAAAAATGATCTCTCACTTCTCAGAGCTAGTTCACAAATCATCTTTGAACCTTCAACCAACGAATAGAGACACTTTCTTTCAAGAATATTCATTATTTAAAGGAAGAAAAGTGAAAATATTAGAGAACCACTTAACCTATATTTCTACGAAATACTTCTCAATGTTAAAGCGGAGCTTGACAACAGCGTCTTTTCATCGCTGGCCAACGTATTATGACCGAAGAGTAGTTGCTGGTGGGAAATATGAAATGATGGACAGTTGAAGTATATGATTGTAAGGAAAATGCTTCTGTCACTGAAGAAGAGGTTATTCTAACATCAAAACAAAATCATTGAGAATATTTGTTTAAGGTTTCACTCTCAATATTTTCGTTTGAATTTTCTTTCTATCACCTTCAAAATAGGGAGGTTGTTATCTACTTCGTTTTTTGTTGTGTCTTCGAGATGGTCCCAGTTTAGAATGAGATTCAGGGCATTCCAATAAAATGCGTTATATAATAACCTCGATTTGATTGGAAATCTGGGAAGGGCGCGACCTATCACATATGAAAAAAAATTACGTTGAAATATATATCGGGGTGTATTCTCATTCCATTACTATGTGTTTCAACCTTGTAGATTTCATAAGAAACGAATTCTCCTATTGGAAGATTTACAGTATCGCAGTAAACAGTAAGAACTAAGAACATATTTTATTTTTCTCACCAGCAATAATCTCGTTCCGAATACGCACGATGGCACGATTACGACCGATGAAATTCGCGCCATTGTCAAACTTCGCTTTTAGTCTGAGTCGAAATCAGAAGGAATAGAGGTTAAGTGATTGTCCAGTAATTTCATTCTTTTTTCATTTAATATTGATTTTTCTTGAAAAAAAGTGTTGCTTATTGTTGGTTTAAGGTTCAAAGGTGGTTTGTGAACTATGCAGATGAAGTGAGAGATCGTTTTTATGGTAGAAAAAGGGGCCTGAAAACGACTCATTTTGGAACTTTGGGGGCCCATATCTTCCAAATTTAGGAAGACCGCCTATGTTCGATTTCACATTTTTTATTCAGAAAATCACACAATGATGTAAAAATCTTTCTAATATCTCGGCGACGGGAAATCTTGCGGGTTTACCCCATTTTCGGCTCAAAATTCGAATATAACAGAGATTTGGACAAAACGACAGCACGCTGTTCCCTTAGAACATGCGCGCAAAAAGCCAAAATATCAGCCAAACTATTCATTTCAGATATAAGGGTTGCACCAAATCAGAGCTCATTCAATTAGAAGAGTATGGAATTAGCGGAAATTGATGGGAAATTGTTTTATATTTCAAACCCTTTAAAACAGATATCAATTCTCTCCATCTCTCCAAAATCCAGACCTTCATCATGCGGACCGCAATATCCAACCTTATCGGGGAGAAACAACGACTTTATCATCGGTAATGAACCCGCACACAGCGCCCAATCGGTCCGATTTCACTCGGACAAAAAGACCGGCGGCTATTTTTCCATCGGACCGGCCAGCTATTGTTCCCGATTCCTTTGTAATCGGGTAAAGTGCAAAACAGTTCGGTACAGATCATTACGTTTGATAAATTAGAAGATGCTCGCGTGGTCCTGTGGGATAGCAGGGAGCAGCAGCGCCGGCAATTTCTGTTCGTTCATCAGTTGATGGACCCTGGAGGATATGTTCCACGGATCATTCAACTTCTCTTGCGGAAAATTCGACTACAGAAAGGGAGGAGAATAGGTTGAAGAGGACGATGCAAGCATCGAATAATTCAACTTTATTCGAAAGAAATCGCTTTTTGGGGGATATAATCTGGATGATTATGGTGGGTTGGTATTGGAATATCGGGAGCGCAGTGACGTTAAGTAGAGGGTGTTTTTTAGAGGTATAGAACTTTAAGTTGGCAACACTGGCGGTCATTTTGTCAGCTGTTAAGTGATTTGTGCTTAGTTTGGTCTGGCAATTCAACATGAATAGACTGACACCTGAACAATGCTTCCAAATTGTGCAAATTCATTTTGAAAATAATGGTTCTGTTCGAGATACGTATGGCGCACTACGTCCATTTTACGGTCAACATAATCGTCCATCAGAGCAATCGATTCGACTAACTATGGACCGTTTTCGCACCACGTTTACTCTAACTGATAATACGCATCCACAGAGACGTCGTACAGTGTGAACAGAAGAAGCCATTGCTGCTGTTGAGCGTAAAAGAAGACGATACTGGCCAGAAAGTTACAGTCAATGGTGACCGCTATAGAGCCATGGTTACTGACTTTTTCGTCCCAATTGAACAACCATGATGTGTAGCATCTGCGGTTTCACTAAGACGGCGCAACATGTCAAACAGCTCGTGCTACAAGTGATGGAACTGAAGGAAACGTTTGATAATCGCATAATTTCACGTTCCGGGCCCGTGAATTGGCCTCTAGGATCGTGCGATTTAACACCGCTAGACTATTTTCTCTGGAGAAATGTGATGTCTCTAGTGTACGCCGATAAGCCCGAAACGATCGATCACGCCACGTTATTGCCGATATACGGCCACAAATGTTGGAAAAAGTTATTGAAAATTGGACCTCCAGATTAGATTAGGTTGGAGCCACCCGTGGCGGCCACATTGAAGAAATTATATTTAAATTATAATGCTAAAAGATTATCTTCAGAATAAAAACACTTTCATGTCAATTGTAAAAATTCCATACCTCTAAAAAGCAGCCTTTATAAAGTATGAACGAGTTTTTTCTAAGATTAGTGCGATACGATATTGCCGAAATGTTAATAATCGAATTCTGAGTAGACAATAGTACTAAAAAATTAAATTGGACTCCCTGAAGAAGAATCCATGGTCAAATTTAATTCTGTCCGACCGTCCGTCCGCATATGCTTTAACTTTCGGAGAAGAGGATCTTTAGAAACTTGAAATTTTCAGGTAAGGGTATTAATGAATATTTATGAAAGACATTAAGGCATTGAAACACCAGGTTGGACAATCTGAAGAAGAATAAGTAGAGAACTTCAATTCTGTCAAGCCAGCCGTTCGTCCGTGTGTGCTTTAATTCTCGGACAAAAAGACCTATAGCGTCTCAAAAATTTGAGGTTAGATTTAGAGCCTGAAAATCTTCTTTGAATTAAGATAAACATTCCTTGAAGTGAGATGAAATTGATGACTGCAGAATCGGTGTCATAGTTATAGATAAGTTCACACCAAATTCATTTCATTCGGAGGAACTATGTTAAAGCTACAAAAGAAGGACTGATATTCCTTGCAAATTTCAAGAGTCTGTATCTTTTTATCAGGCCAGATGTGGGAAATTTGTGCATGCAAAAGGTAATCTAGGGTGATAATTAATGTACAACAACCCTGTAGATTGCTTCAGTGAAGGAAAATGATAGTCACTAATCAAGCCCGTGGATGAGAGGTTTGTATTATTACTATAATACAACTCATGCAAGATCAAGTGAAAGTTTTGACATTTATCGTGAGCTTGACAATTTCCGGGAATCGCAGGAAATGAAGTTGACGATTATGACAACTCTATTGTAGGTTGTTGACAATGCAGAATTATTACAATTTCATCAATGAAGTCGTGCAAACATTATATAACTTAACTTATAATATTTTATTCTTCATTCGTTGTTTTGAATTACTCAATAAAGTTTTTCAGGAATTTGGACAATAGTCCATTCGAATCTTCCGATACATTGCCAACGTTTCGAACCTTTTGTGGATTTTTTCAAGGCTCGTATTCAATTCGATTAGGAATGTGTCTGACAAAATGAAACATTCATTTTCTCTCTGTGATAGACAGTCGTGTTACTCCGAAGAATTCTTAAAAGATAATCGGACATTTCATTATGCCAGAAACATTCCGAATCGAATTGAAAACCACAAAAAGTTAGAAACATTGGCATTGAATTAAAAGATTCGAATAAATAATTTTCGAAATTCCTGAAAACCTTTATTGAATTTATAACCATATATTTCTACGTCTAATGTCCATGGAGTTAGCGGAGCCACTTGCACGGAAGTCAATGAAAACCATCTCATTAATTGTCGTATATTTGTCAAGAATTTGTCATGAAAGAAAAAAATGTGTTGCGCTTCTAGTTTTTTTTAGGGGTGGCTCTGCTAACTTAATATTAAGTTAGCAGAGCCATTCTAAAATATGCATCGAATTCGATCAAAAATATTATGAGTGATTGTCGAGTATTTGTCGTAGACCATCTAGCCTGAAAAAACCAGAAAAAATCATTTTTTTATAGCTTTTTTATTTGTTTTAATGAAATGTTCTGGTTTCTTAGAAAATTTGTCAGATTCAGCAACACTGCATTGGTAAATTGATATTTAAGGTATGTTTTCCGTATCATTTTTAACTGATATTGGGTTGTATATGTTAAATCTTCTATTTTCCGAGGTGAACAATTTTCGTTTCAATGCTGAATAATGGAAATATTCCATTCTCACGGATATACATCGACGTAACTTTGTGATACAAGAAAGTTGATAAGATGACCGTTTTTTCTTCCGAAAATGAGCTGAACGATTGAAGGACGACCAAAACATATTTGTCGTGAAGGCAAAAAATTTGTCGCGCGCTTTGTATTTTTTTAAAGGGGTGGCTCTGCTATTTTAATATTTGGTTAGCAGAGCCATTCTAAAATATGCATCGAATTCGATCAAAAATGTTATGAATAATTATCGAGTATTCGTCGTAAACCATCTAACCTGAAATAACCAGAAAAAAACATTTTTTTATAGCTTTTTTATATAGGTTTTAAAGAAATGTTCTGGTTTCTTTGGAAATTTTATTTTTTCTTGTTTTTTCAGGTTAGATGGTCTACGACGAATACTCGACAATTATTCATAACATTTTTGATCGAATTCGATGCATAATTCAGAATGGCTTTTCTAACTTAATATTAAGTAAGCAGAGCCACCCCTTTTAAAAAATACAAAGAGCGCGAAAATTGATTTTTTTTTACGACAAATATGTTTTGGTAGTCCTTCAATCGTTTAGCTCATTTCTGGTAGGAAAAACGGTCATCTAATTAACTTTCTCGTATCACAAAGTTACGTCGATGTAAATCCGCGAGAATGGAATATTTCCATTATTCAGCATTGAAACGAAAATTGTTTATTTCGGGAAATACGAGATTCAACATATACAACCCAACATCAGTCGATAATGATACAAAAAATTTACCTGAAATATCAATTTACCAAATGCAGTGTTGCCGAATTTGACAAATTTCCGAAGAAACCAGAACATTTCATTGAAACCTAACAAAAAGCTCTAAAAAAATTATTTTTTCTGTTTTTTTCACGTTAGATGGTCTAAAACAAATATTCCAAAATTATCCACAACATTTTTGATCGAATTCGATGCATATTTTAGAATGGCCTTGCTAGCTTAATATGAAGTTAGCAGAGCCACCCCTAGAAAAAAACTAGAAGGGCGACAAATTTTTTTCTTTCACGACAAATTCTCGACAAATAAACGACAATTAATGAGATGGTTTTCATTGACCTCCTTGCAAGTGGCTGTGCTAACTTTATGGACATCTACGTCTATATCATGTTAAGAATTTATACAACTACGTTTTAGAAACATTCCTCGAAACAATCAAACAAATAAAATGCCGAGTGCATTTCGAGAATAACAATTCTGGGCGCATATCTCACACATTAGCGTGTGGCAGCGGTAGTGCCGAATTTGCAATTCATATCACTTTTCGGATAATAGTTTTGTGAGTTAGACAGGCGAAGTTTATAATAAGCGAACCCATCCACCATTATTCAATTTGAATCTACTACATTATGCATACATTTCATCGAATCATATTCCAATTCTCTCAAGTAGATTGAAACCAATTCGGCAAGGGTGTGGTAGATATCATAGGAGGGTGCAGTTTTATTCTTTGGTTATGAATTCTTCCATGAGTGTGTGACGAAATAAAAATCTAGAAAAGCACTGCCGTGAAGGCAGCAGCTTTCGCGCGCATGTTCAATGAAGAGGACCGCTTCAGCAACGAATTTGAAAGTGCGCGCTTCCTTCACGGCAGTGCTTTTAAAGATTTTTTTTTCGATAAATTACCGGATTTCAATTCAATCTAATCTGTGTTTTTGAAAATATTGAGAAAATAAAATTTTGAATGGGCATATCTGAGGAATCATTGAGCCAACCGTAAACACAATAACTTCCGAAAGAAACAACTAAGTAACTCGATATTTGTAGATAAGGTTTGGACATTAATTACGAAGGCCGAATTCATGGATGGAAAAAATCCACCCAATGATTCCGCAGATATAATACCCATTCAAAATTTTATTTTTCCAATATTTCCAAAAATACAGATTAGATCGAATTGAAATCCAGTACTTTATCGAAAAATGATAGTTTGATAGGTTCTTACAGAATTTAATGAGGATAATATGATGAGAAGATCACTAAGTATTGAATATTTGAAAAAAAAATATTTGAAATTTTTTTTCAGATCAGATCGAATTGAAATCCAGTACTTCATCGAAGAATGATAGTTTGATAGGTTCTTACAGAATTTAATGAGGATAATATGATGAGAAGATCACTAAGTATTGAATATTTGAAAAAAAAATATTTGAAATTTTTTTTCAGATTGTTCTGATGACCCGATCACCACGAAATTCCGCACAATTTTGTCCTTCAACATCTCTGAACTAGTTGCGGAATTTCATCAGGATTGAATCAGTATTTCTTGAGCTATACCGAAAAAGAAAAATACGAAATTCTACATATTTTTTCCCAATATCTCCAAAACTAATAGCCCTATCGAATTGAAATCTGATACCCTGCTGTGAAATATAATGCTCAAGATATAACTGTAAGTTTTATCAAACCTGAACAATAGTTTCAGAAAAACAAAATTTTGTTGAAAAAAATTTTGAAATTTTTTTTTTAAGAATTGAGTGATCGTATGATTTCAACGAAATTTCGCTCAAAGTTGCGCGTCGTTATGCTCCAACGAACTGTCAAGTTTCATTCCAATTACTCGAGTTCTTTCTGAAATATAAGGGAAATAACCTCGAAATTTCAAACAACCATAACTCCGAAACTATTCGGCCGATTCGGTCCATTAACGAACTCAACCGCGGCATTTTGATGCGCGAACTACCCTACAAGTTTCAAGTTGCTAGCCGGCTTCGTTCGACAGTTATCGTGTCCACGGCCGGCCGGACAGAATCGATTTTGATACCGGATTCGTCATCAGTGAGTCCAACCTAGTCGTTTGAGACCATTTTAGGCCCAATCATCGAAAATTACAGAGATGTAATGCGCGATAACAAGCTAGTTTTGAAGGGTTTTCACTCTATTGGCGATCGATTTCGGTTTTAAGAGCAAACAATTTCTCGAATATACCTGGGTGACTTTTGGGGACCAGAGTTCGTTTTTTTCAAAATAATTTTTGGGGTACAAATGGTTGAAAAAAATGGTGAGAAAGCGCAATGTTACGACTTTTTATTTTCAATATTCATCAAACTTTAAGAACTTCGCAAAAAGAAAAAGAAAAATATAATCATGAGTCATTATGAATATCTTTCATCGACATTTATTTTTGAATACTGAATTATTCTCCATAATCCTAAAAGAAATCATTTTAAAGATATTCAACGTTAAATCTTATGAAATCCAATTAAATTCGAGAATTATAACTATTTTACGGATCCGGCCCTGAGCTAGTGAATACCTTGAATCAATGATCTTCAGTCATGTTCATCCAGACTACAGAATAAACCGAGTTACTTCCATGTTTTGTGACCAGACTATCCAGATAATCGATAAAGTTAAATGAATGTAACAAACTATCAACCAATCGACCATAATCCATTTTCAATATATAAAATAACAAGAATTTTCGTACGTAAATGGATCTTTTATTTATAAAATTCGCTCTATAAGTTCCGCCCTGTTAAAGCATCTTCAGGAGCTCTGTAAGTTGGAAATAATATAATGACTTTTTCTTAAGATTATACAAAACTTACTCGTCCAAACTTACAGACTAAAAAATGGAACATGCACTTTTTCGTTATATAAAAATTTAACAAACATGAAACAAAGCTGCTACAACATCAAATTGATTAAAATGTATAAACGTTGGGAATTTCTGAATACTCAAAAGTGATAGCGCCAGATTTCAGGATACAATTGACAGATTAGACAGGCATTGACAAGACGTGACATGACATTTGACATACACAACGAGTGCGTTCTGAATCTTACATTCATTATAAAGATTTAATAGAAATTAGGATATTCATTGAATTTTTGAAGTCGGGTATAATCCTATGGAAAAAACAAATTTTATATTGCATGAATAACAAGGAAGAAACCAATGTTTCAATAGTTAATTATCGTGAAATATTGTCGTTACGATAAATAGTAATAATATTATTAACAGTTCGTTATTGGAACAATCCAAAAGGCCATCGACCGAAGTCCTTCAGCCAGTTTTGAAGTCAAAATATGGTATATTAACAAATATGAAAAAGAAAATAATCGTATACAATCTACACAATGTAAAAAAAAAAAAAATTAGTTTTTTTCATGAACAGTGAACTATGTTGTTGCGGACAACTTTTGGAGTTCTTTCCATATGGTGTTCGGCGGTGTCTTTCTGTTGGGTCTTCTGTTTGGATCTCTTTCAATGCAGTAGGTTTTCAATATATCTGTATTACTCTGCTTCACCGCGAATTTTTTCCAGAGGTTTTTAATTCGTTCTTCAATTGGTATTATCTTAGTCCCCTGATATAATAGGCTGTTGGGAGGGTAGTAATAATAATACTTCAAGTAGTACCAAATCATAGGAATCGAGTGAGTTAATAAGTCTTTCCAATCAAATGTTATTGAATTGCAAGCGATGTATGCGTTATTCGATATAATACAGGTAACAGTAGGAGTTATTTCTGTTGACTCGTTAACAAATTGAAGGACTGTATTAAAGTATATTGGGAAAAATGTAAACGCTGATAACTTTAGAGCCAATCCAAATCTGAACGAATAGTATTGAAAAAAATATTTCATCCGTTGAGAGGAAAACGGTTGTAACTAATGTACAATTAGAAGACTCAACAGGTACAGTGTGAATCCTTGAGATGAACATTCATTTCAACCATAGATTCTTCCCATCAAATAAAACACTTTTTCGATCAAACATAACCTCAATATTCCGTTCGAGTAAACAGTGATCTGAAAAAGCGCAAAAACCATAAAACATCCTTTTTTAGCACTCAAGAACCCTGAACAATCAATCTTCCCCCTCCAGTTCATCTAGAAGGTGTCGGAAGTGAGCTCGAAAAGATATTCGAAAACAAAACTCGACTTCATTACTTCAACAGGGCAAGAGCGGAAATGATAAAATCGGTTAAAAAGTTTCCATCATAATCCCAATATCCGTTACAGGGTTTTAGTTTCGGAACCGCTTCCTGTCTATTCTTTCTTTCTGATTCTCGGTAATCCGATTGACTGCACCTATCTTTACCGGGCAGCTGTCTTGGGGAGGATACGGCCTCCTTTCTCCCACTCCTTGGAGGATGATTATACTAGGATGTTTTACGGTGAACTTTTTAATCTTCATCCCAATATCACGTTAAGAATTTAAATCACTATCAGATCACCATAGAAAGACGAGAAAATTTTCAATTTATTCAATGCGACCAGGAAGATGCATTGCATTATTCATGATGATTTTCTGTTTTTTTGAGTTTTCACTACCCCATACTTAAAAAAAATCTATTTCAATTAACTGAAATTATTATTCATTGGAAACGCTTTTTCGGATAGTGGGATTCAAGCTAACAAGTCGTCAAAGGCAGTTTCTAGAAAAAATATCACCAATGAACAATATGCAATGAAAACAATCAACGAAGGGAGCTATAACGTTCAAATGATTAAGAAGTAAAATAACTTATTTCCGCTTTATATATTTATTTTCACAACAATTGTTTCGTCATGATAACATGACTTCATCAGGTGTGCATGGTAACTGACTACATATTTGGGATACAGTTCTTCAAATAGTTGAAAAAAAAATGAAAAAATATGGTGCGAAATACAACAAATTTTGCGAATTCCTGGATTTCGAAGAAGGTTGAGTAAGGGAGATTTATTCAGGTCCGTTTGGTCGTTGAGGAGAATCTTTTTTTATTGTACCTATTTATCTCCATTACTTTCAGGAAGTTCAATTTTAGGGTCTTCTTTTCCACGTGCAAAATTTCGAAATTGCTGTCGAAATCATGACCAGTGTCCAACAAATGTTTTGCATATGTTGAATTATGAGCTTCGCTTACGTATGCTTTCTGATGTTCTCCTATCCTAGTCCCAAATGATCATCCCGTTTGACCAACGTATACATATGGGTAAGCACCGCAGTTCAACTTATAGACTCCAGACTTTCTATCTTTAGCGACATTATCTTTATTGTTTTTTATTAAATTTCCTAATGAGTTTCTAGTCTTATATGAAATATGGTAATTATTATTTT
Organism: Myrrha octodecimguttata; assembly: GCA_958510865.1. Taxonomy (NCBI): domain Eukaryota; kingdom Metazoa; phylum Arthropoda; class Insecta; order Coleoptera; family Coccinellidae; genus Myrrha; species Myrrha octodecimguttata. The sequence goes on from OY294056.1 coordinate 81,715,882, forward strand.
TCTTTAGATGTCTTGCTATTTTTTCAGATTTATGGAAGGGAAATATATTTATCATCTTGTGAAATTGATTGATTGAGATAATAAATATAATATAATATAATGAATTTGCATGTTAATCCAAAGCACAGAATATACAACTCTTTGTATTTTAGTTTTGGTGACGTCACTCATTTTTCAGATGAGCACACCATGTTTCTTAATTCATGGTTAATCTGATTGGAAAATCAGTTAATCTGAGGAAAGACGGTGCTGCAGAATATGAGGCATAGGCAAATCCCACCAAAATTTATTTCATTCGAAACATCCAAGTCGGAGTTACGAGAGATATAACTATTTGAATCATTCCACTAGAACCGAATCTGAAAATAGTTTAAAGGAAAAATTCTTGAAAAACACCTTGTTGCAGTTAATAGCTTTTGCTTGCTGGTTGGAAGTCGAAGTTTTTCCCACGAAATTTGGCATGAATTTTGATTTCAACTCGGTCGGATCTATGTGTATAAGGAAAATAACATTTTGAATTGATATATCTACGGAAAACATACCTGTTCCCTTGAACAAGAGCTCAACGGTGATTCATTTGATGTTAGAAATTTATAACCAAATTGAAGACTCACCCTGTATGAATCTTGGTCGAAATTCTCTCAGCGAAGTTTCATGAACCGCCATAACGTTTTCCCAGCAAGTGTTTTGACAGAAAAGATTGTGGTCTTGTAATAACTTCGTTACACGGAAATTTTCTTGGAAACAGAAAAGTGGAAGAATTGAAAATTTTTTCACCTTCCCCCTGAGAAAGTTTCCAACAGAATTATAAAATTTTCTGTAACACTCGCTATCACAGGGTGAGCATTACATCCAACAAAATGCTTAATCTCCCCTCTTTCGTCATTACCATAATTTCGAAAGTTGCAAACTAAGGGAATACTCGAACTATTCTTTTTGAGAAGAAATTTCCTGGGGGAACTTGAGAGCCGAAGGACTCGACAAGAAGTAGACGATCCATATTATAAAGGGGGAACTTTCACAAGCTGTCACCAGGAGGCATTGACTTTTAAATCGGATAAGTTCATTGAAGATGCCGCCGCGTCTGCTCAACCTCTAGAGAAAAATGAGTTTGAAGAATCTGAACCTAATCAACTGGAAAATTGCGGTGAATAAAGCATGAGGATAATTCTGTTATTTTCATACGTAACCGGTGGTGCCATCTTTTATGGAATATTTTGAAGTTTTGGCGGGTGATGAGTTGAGTTCATTTAAATTGAGCGATTTTTAATGATAAGTTTAAATGATGAGTTTCGATGGAGAAGATTTAACCGAAGCGCTAATGTAAATGTCTTTCAAGGCAGTTATTTCAGTGTTCGTTTCAGTTACAGTGTGAGTTGGAAGCCAAGATATGAAGAAAGCTGTCTGTTCAACTGGAACTGAAACGTAAATAGAAAAGAAGAATTCGTCTAATTGATTATGAAGTAAAATGAAAGTCGGTATGAACTAAGAACTTGAATCGATGATCTTCAGTCATGTTCAACCAGACCACAGAATAAATCGAGTTACGTCCAAGTTTTGTGACCAGACTATCCAGATAATCGATAAAGTTAAATGAATGTCTTTACAGAGATTGAAAGATTCCATATAATGGAGGTTTTCCCTGAATTTGCGTTATTACTGGAAATGCAAATTTAAACATAATTATTATGGGTTTGATTCATCATTTTTCCAAATTACCTTCGGAAAGTATTCAAAATTGGGGTTTGGGATTGGCCAGGCATGCACGAAGTGACAACGGTGTTTAGTAGGATAGCTTTTCCTGCTATAGAATAATGAAATATTTATTCCTATTCTGTGGTATACATGTGTTCTTTGTCAATATAACCAAACAATTTCCGTTTGCGATTCGTCAGTATTATGACAGTCTGTGCTCTTCTTTTTCTATTCCTTGGCTGTTGTTTTCTACTCTTACTAGATCGAAGTATAGCTATCTCTGTTTTCCTAAGCGAAGTTACACATTTGACGTCTTTTTCTTTCCGAGAAAGCTGAATTCGACGTTGCCATATCGTGCACTCATGACAAATCCATTCAAATGCAAATCCCCATCTTATTATAATATTGAAATTATATGTTTGAAATGTGATGTTCTGAAGGTTTTTCATGAAAATTACTGCAGTTTCGTTTAAAAGAAAAACCACTATATTCAATAGAAATTAGGATATTCATTTGATTTATGAAGTCGCGTATAATTCTATGGAATAAACAAATTTAATAGTGCATGAGTAACAAAGAGGAAATCAGTGTTTCAATAGTAAACTATCGTGAAATCTTTTCGTTACAATAAATAGTAATAATAATAGTAATACTTCAAGAAGTTCCAAATCATAGGAATTAAGAGAGGTAATAAGTCTTTCCAATCAAGTGTTATTGAATTTCAAGCAATGTATTGGTTATTAAATAATAAGTCGAAATATCATTTCAGAAATATATTGTCTATAAGAATTCGATTTACGGGCTAAATTTTCCAATTGTTGTGAAGAGTGCAGCATAAAATAAATATTGCGAAATGGCGAATGCACCGGCCGGTTAAAGGTTGATTCTCACTATACGTTCCGTAACCTTCCAGTCTCCTTTCCGTATAATTTACGTCAAAATTTAGGCAAAAATGTTATTTAGATGGAACGTGAACGGAACGTATAGTGTGCATACATCAATTCATTCATACCTTATAATATTTTACGGGAAGGATACTGGCAGGTTACGAAACGTATAGTGAGAGACGACCTTTAATCTTCCCCTTCAGAATGAAAAGGTTAGATTGAATCATTAGATTTTCAGAAATTTCGCAACTGTAAGTGAAGTCATCGATTTTCTTCGATGTGCCTGGAATGAAATCATCCAAGGAATCGAATAGACGACTTCTGCCCAAGTTGCCAACCCACAATTTTCTTCACAAATTTACTATCACTGGGAAACGGGAATTTCAGGACAAATGTGACATGATAAGGTTCGTGTTATTTATAAATATCCGTTAAAGTTGCCTCGGCTCCTCAAACAAGATAATTCTTTCTGAATATACGGTTTTGTTGAGATCATCCCTAATTGGCTGAAATTAAGTTGGGATTCCTGATTTCATGTTAATAGTGTCAAATTTATATAGGATATGTTCCGCCAATCAACTTGGTTATTTCGGTTGCCGGTTTTCCATACCGTAAATGTGAAATATTTGGTTGGTTCCTGATAAAAAAGTTGATTACGGAATTTGAAAAAACGTTCTTTCTGTCACCAGAACGATAGTCAATGTTCTATGGTAACATATCCATAGCATAAAACAATCTGTATTTACTTTATGATCCGTAGAACATAGAAGAGACAACAATCAACAATGGAAAAAATTACTATGTATGGTCTATGGATCATAAGGTAAATAATGATTGTTCTATGCTATGGATAAGTTACCATAAAACATTGATTGTCGTTCTGGTGCATAGACTTAATATGTCTACGTTCTGATGACAGAAAGATTGCTTATTCGTCAATCAAATTCCGTAATCAACCTTTTTTTTTTCAAGAACCTACCGAATATTTCATATTTACAGAACGGAAAACCGGCAACCGAAATAACGGAGTTGATTTGCGGAACATATCACTTATAAACTTGACACTGTTAACATGAAATCAGGATTCCCAACTCAAATTTAAGCCTAGCAAAAACCTATATTCAAAAGGAATTATCTTGTTTGACGAGCCGAGGCATCTTTCACAAATGTTTATAAATAACGCGAATTGGTCCTGAAATTCCCGTTCCCCAATCATAGTAAATTTGTGAAGGAAATTGTGGGTTGGCTACTTGGGCCGAAGTTGTCTATTGATTGAAAACTATAAAAAATTACCGTTCCCCTTCCGTAGAATTAGAGTAAAAATTTAGTAGGCAAAAATGTCATTTAGACGGAACGTAAACGGAACGTATAGTGTGCATACATCAATTCATCTACACCTTATAATATTTTACGGGACGGATACGGGAATGTTACGGAACTTATAGTGAGAATCAGCCTTTATAGGCTGAAAACAACTGACATATTAATGTTCCCCTCCTGATGTTTTGAAATATCCTATTTCTCATTCTGCAACTGTCAAAATCGTGAATCTCAATTACACTATCGTTTTTCTGTAATAAAAATTGAGTGCCGAAATTTCTCTTCATTAAAACTGTTCATCTATGAATTTGTTACTGCGACAGATTCATTTTGCAGCTTGAATCGATTGTGCAGTCTCCGGTTGAGCTTAATTCGTGAATTAATGAGTGCATTCCACAGTTAGAATAACAGCTCCGACTCTGATAGCAGATCCCCTTAATTTGAATGGATATTCAAATGAAGTTTTGATTGAAATTAAGTTTAGGAGCCATCAAATAATATAATACCGTTAAGTCCGTTATAACCCTTTTATGATATTGCATTTTACTGAGTTGGGTAGGAATGTATTTATATGAAATAGAAGTTATTACTGAGCACAGCACTGACATGGGCGTTTGTAATATGACCGGTAACTTGTGATCATCTCGGGAAAGCACCGGTGCTACAATGGGGGTTTTTCCTGAATTTGGGTTATTACTGAAAATGCAAATTTGAACATAATTATTATGGGTTTGATTCATCATTTTCCCAAATTACCTTCAGAAAGTATTCAAAATCAGGTTTCAAAATTGGGGTTTGGGATTTGTCATGCATGCACGAAGTGACATCGTTGTTTAGTAGAATAGCTTTTTCTGTTATAGATAAATGAAATATTTATTCCTATTCTGTGGTACACCCGTGTTCTTTGTCAACATAACCAAACAATTTCCGTTTGCGATTTGTCGGTAATACGATAATATGACCGTCTGTGCTCTTCTTTTTCTATTCCTTGGTCGTTGTCTTCTACTCTAACCAGATCAAAGTATAGCTATCTCTGTTTTCCTAGGCAAAGTAACACATTTGACGTCCTTGTCTTTCGTAGAAAGCTGAATTCGACGTTGCCATATCGTGCACTCAAGACGAATACCTTTAAATGCAAATCCCCATTTTTTATTTTTCAGTTTTAGGTGATCAAACATTTTTAAAAAAATATAATATTGAAATTATATGTTTGAAATGTGATGTTCTAAAAGTTTTTTAGGAAAATTACTGCATTTTCGTTTAAAGGAAAAACCCCCATCAACTAACATTGGATTTTGAATATTGATTGAAGTATATCCTTGGCAGGCCTTGAACCCTTCTTTGAAGTTTTATGGATTTTTTTTCCAATATCTGGAACAGATCTAAATATATTGAAAGTGAATAAACATTATGTAATTACAGAAATTGCAAATTTCATAATGTTGTCGAAAATGAGTTAATATGTACGTATTCTTTTGAGAAAGGAATATCAAACAATCAAGTAAATGAGAAGATCAAAGTTTTTGAAGGATTTTTGTTCTTATACAGTGCGCCTCAAATTAAGGAACAAATTCATTTTCTCAGAAGAAAAATATTTAGCAACAAAATCCTGAAACAGGTCAGTTTTTGTTTCACTTTTACCAAATTTATATGCATTTTTGAAGGATTTTTGTTGCACCCTGTGCCATCCCCATCAACCCTCTAAATTTTTTGAATAGGGAAAGTAGGTCGTGTGTTCCTTTTTTGGCAAGGTATCTGTATCTTATTTACAGGCGTGCAGAAATTTTGAAGAAAAAATTTTTTTTTTTTAAATTAGTTGTTCAAAGTGGTTTTCAGTATGTGCACTTTGTCATGGCTCATTTACTTTGAGACAATGGTACCTGATGAAATTTGTCACTGAATGAAAGTCGACCATTGCAGTTTTGTTCATGCACAACTTTCAACCCCTTTCAACCCCCTCACGTGAAAAATTAGAATGTGCGAAACACTGCGCATTGATTCTCCGGGTGGTACTTCAATGCCGAAATAAATTTCCATTGTCACTCATTTTGTTTCTCCATTTAAGGGTTCGTAGGGGTTGAAAGTTGTGCATGAACAAAACTGTAAAGGTCGACTTTCATTCGGTGACAAATTTCATCAGGTACCATCGTCTCGAAGTAAATGTGCCATGACAAAATGCACATACTGAAAACCTCTCTGAACTAATTTTTAAAAAAAAAATTTTTTCTTGAAAATTTCTGCACGCCTGTGAAGAAGATACAAAGACCTTGCCAAAAAAGTACCCCATGACCCTCTTTCCCTATTCAAAAAATTTAGAGGGTTGATGAGAATGGCACAAGGTGCCACAAAAATCCTTCAAAATGCATAAAAATTCGATAAAAATGAAACAAAAATTGACCTGTTTCAGGATTTTGTTGCCAAATATTTTTCTTTTGAGAAAATGAATTTGTTCCATAATTTTGACGCGCACTGTATAAGTGATACTTTTGATTTATCTTGAATAGTTTTGTTCCAGACCTTTTATGAGTAAAACCAGAATAACTTTGTGGAACAATGTAGATTCCTCCGAAATATCTTTAAATCGATAATTTTCCATTTCTCCATCCTAGTAACACAACGCATTAAAGAGTGAAAACATCGCAGAAAACTTCCGTAAGCAGATGAAACGATTTACCTCCTCGCCAACGTACCAATTCCCGAAAAATAAACACTGCAATGTGGAGATAACATATCCGGCACATCGAACATCAACACATTTTTCCGATCGAAGCGAGTTTGACGAAAATATTTTTTCATCGAAGTGAGCTCGGTAAAATAATGGGCACCCTCATGTGTCCGTTCGCTGCCGACGAGATAAGCAGATATGTTCACCCCCACCTCCGGAATCCAACTGAATAAACATTCCCGCATACTTTAATCCCGGAATATTAATTCGGGGGTCACAATGCGCGCGAAATGCGAGTACCGAACACGAGACTCGAATCCTTCCATATAAATCCCCGATTTATCAGGATTTTGGCTTTTGAAAAATTAGTCTCCTTTCGATGGGGGTTTTGTCCGTGCAACCTGGAAGGGTACAAATGGTCCGGGAAAGTCGAAAATTAGGTGGACATCGCAACCTAGTTATCCTGTCGGTTTTTTCCGAGGGGCTTAAGTACGGAGGCATATCTGCGTGTAATTTACCTATCTCGGAAAATGATAAGTTGGGCGGACATTATTTCAGTAGGCTGCGGGTTTTTGTGCTGGTATGAGGCAAATTTGTCGGAATTTGAGTTATCATTTCCTTTTTCTGTAAGTCTTGGTACTAGGGAATTCGGCTCCAGAATTAGTGTATTCGCTTGAAACCAGTGTTTTACATACATTTGTTAATAGGAGAATATACATCTACAGGGTTGCCTATCAAAATGTGGCCGCAAGTATTTTTGAATGAATAGTTATGAAATGAGTTTTTGGAACGAATCGCATTCACTTACTGTTCTGAATGAGATATCATCCACATCAGTGCAATATATGTGAAGACTTCGAAAAATCACGACTGTACATAGAAAAAGGATCTCTTGAATCAAATATCAACATATTCTTGAATTGAATAATCTTCCCCCAAGAGTGATAATTTAAAATTGACCAATATATCTCTATGTTCAACTCATTTCGTTGTTTGCCTGTCTACATGAATTCTCCTGAATCGAAATTTAGTTTAACCAAGACATACGTACTCTTCACTTCAGAAAACAATTTCAGCTAATCACAGTTCTCTCGGTCACACCTCTCCAAAGCCAGATGTGAATAAGTACGACTCTTTTACTTTTTACGTTTATAACGTACATCTTTCATTCGTGTATCATATCCAAGCTAATTTTTTTTTGTGTACGGTGGCATAAAAATCTAGCCACAAATAAGGACCACTGCCTATTTTTTGTTTGATGAAGATGTGGATATTTTCGAAAAAAAAAATTCGTAGTTGCGCGCTTATATTATCTCCATAATTACGAAGTTTCGATGTGATCGCATTTATACTTCTTGATATTGAGGAATTAACCTCAAAATTCCAAACAACGAAATCTAACATTAATTTTTTATATATCTCCGGCAATCAATATCGTATCGGATTGAAATCTGAAAAATCGTTGTTGCATATTGATTTTAAGGTCTGTGTCAAATTTTGTTGAGATCTGTTCAACATTTTCCGAGCAAACAAAAATTTTGCGAAAAAACTTGAAACAATATGAAATAATATTTTTTTTTTTGAATTTTCTATAAACTGGACTAATTCTGCAGTAAGTTTCGCTTTGGTGTTTTTCAGATAATAACGAATATCTTGGGATATCAAGGACATGACGTCAAACAACAACGAAATTTTACATATTGTTTTCCATATATCTCGGAAAATAAATATCTTATTGAATTGGAACTAGAAACATTGTTGGAGAAGATTTTTTTTGAGGTTTGTGCCAAATTTCATTGAAATGTGGTCCACACGTTCCGAGAAAAAAAAATGTTCGAATAATATTTTTTTTAAATTTTCTAACACAGGGATCCATACGGAATTCCTCATTTAGTTGCGTGCTGGTATGCAAGAACTAATCACAAAGTTTTAATCTGATCGAATCAGTACTTCATGAGATATCGAGGAACTAACCTCAAAATTTAATATAGGCATAACTTCGAAAATGTTTGGCCGATTTTCTCCACTTACAAACCTTAGCGAGATATTTAAGATCGAAACCTATCCTGAAAATTTCAAGACTACGTCTTCTCTTTCGGAAGGCCGGACGGACATAATCAAATTCGACCCCAGATTCTTCATTAGTGAGTCCATCCTAATACATTAGTGATATTGTGACGAACCTATAACGCGTTGTTCCCCATAACAAGCGCGTAAAAAGCAGTGAACTTGTCATTTATACGTATTACGTTGAAGACAATAGAACTATATTCTAAGCAAAGATTTAAGATCTCTTTCATCTTTGATCAAAAGATATCAATATCGAAAGATATCATTTAAAGTTATCACAGAAAAATCTGTATTTTTCAATGATTATAAAATAAATGATTAAAAATACAGACAATACAAATCGAAATCTGATATACTTGGCTTACAACTGACGGCATTGAGGTTCATGAAAAGTAAAAATGACTGTCACGGTTGGTAACAAAAGGTTCGCGAAATTTGAATAAGTATTTACAATACAATTATTCCGGCTGTCAATTTCGACATTCCATGATAAAGTTCGGTACCCTCATCGAGGAGCGGCAAACAATAATTCAAAGCCAACTGCGACGTTACAATCATTCATTAAAACACTTTATTCGGTGTGTATATTCTATGGAAGAACGAAAAATTCGTTAATTTGCGCCGAAACAAACTCGTTGGGAAACATGAAATATCAATCCAATTTGCCCCAATACAATTCGCCCCATGGCTGCACATTGGACGCGTTCCGTTGGAATGGAAAACTTTGGAGGACTCCACTTGCAGTCCTTTGAAAGGACAATCCAACGGATTCAATGGGTAATCGTTGTGAAATAATGTATAGGCAATGTATGTTGGTATCAAAAATTGAAAAAGCTGTATATTGGGCATTCGTATTGTCCTTGAAGCTAAACAAGGGGAAGCCAGTTTTACCGTTACAATTTTCGACTATTCACCGGTTTTATTCATCTCTATTTTATTTTTTTTGTTGATGAATCTGCCCCAGGATATTCACCAATGAAGGAATCGAATTTCATTCTTTGTTTCATTCGAAAGGCCACACATTGTTATGAATTTGGTCTGAGTTTAATTTTTGCATTTTGTGCGTATTGTTTCAGTAGTTTCGTTGATTCTGCGTGTTCGAGTCAGAGCGATATTATGTCGTTCAAAAGTATGTTTCCATCGAATTTGAAGGTGGAGGAAAATACGAACGAATCGAGAATTTTATGTAATTCTCGTTTCTTATTATACAGGGTGAGTCCTTAACTTATACACAAATGTCAACCACAGATTGCTCTCATCAAATAAAAACTTTTTTCCTTTGCCATTTTACCCGATTCTGCTCAGGTAAAAAGTTACAACCATTTAGAAATTTCTCAAGGTGCTAATATACTCCTGCACTTTCTTCACAAGTTCACAACATATATTTCTTACGGTGATCCCTTTTGCAAAATAACCGATTCAATGATTGAAATTCGAAGAAATACGATTGAAAAGCTCATTTTCTCACCTAATTCTTATGATTTTGTGCGTTTTGCGATATTATCGCAAGTTAAACATTTTACTACACTGGACTATTGAAACAGTGATTATCCACTCGATATTCTTGAGATATTCAATTTTATTCCACTATGAAATTATACACAATTCCATCCCCGCCCATTGTCATATTGAAAACCACATTATTATTTTCAGTTTCATCAAATTCATAAATGAATTATATGAAATCACTCAACTAACCTAAGCACATTAATTGAACTCTATGAAAAGTCTAGTTCACAGACATGAAGACTTAGATTTCATATCTGTGGTCTGATCACGAAATTGCACAGACCTTATACAAGTACGTTAGTTCTATGCGGAAAAGATAAACATTTCTGCGTATTCTATGGTCCGGATAAACGTAGACGGAGCTGCTTAATTTACCGCCTTTACTAGCTCAGGGACGGACCCATAAACATGAGGTAATTTCTCGAATTTTTCAGATTTTATTACATTCAACGTTGAATATCCCGAAAGCAGTGGGTTTAAGGAAAAATTAAAAGGATTAATTAAGTATTCTGAAATGATTGAAGATTCTTATAATGACATGAGATTAACAACATTTGCAATCTTCATGCTTAATTATAGTTTTACGAATCGTTAAGTCTATATGATATGATTACTTAAGAATCTGTGTCATATTCATAGAAAACTTCACACCAAAATTCATTCCATTAGGATATACCATATCAAAGATAAAAAAAAACTGATTTTTTTTTGGAAATTTGAACAGCTTGTTCATTTTTACTGTGGCCGAATCTGAAAAAATAGAGAATGAAAAAAGTGTTTCATTTAATGAGGGTAATCTTCGGTAAAAATTAGTGTACCATTGAAAGACTCACCCTGTATATTTCCAAAAACTATACGTCAGAATCCTTGTATCAGCGTTCCTTTGCAAGGAAATAGATATTACGAAGTGAATCTGGTTACTCATTGCCAATGGGCAATATGCCCATTTACAAGATCTTGACTTTGGTATAAAAAAGATCCTTATAGAGTCCCCGATATTGTATACACCTTAACCACGATATCCTTGCAATCTGGAGTCCTCTGCAAGTAGTTCCTCAAAATGAACCGAGCGTTTCCGAGACTTAATGCTGCTATACAAGTGCGAATCATCAAACTAGCCACTCGGGAAAACGTACGAACAATTACCGTCATACTTATTGCCGAAAGCATTCTGCATCTCGAGCGTTACTGTTCGTGAGGTTTTCCTGAGATGGCACTGGTGAAACATCATTCTTTAAGCTATCATTTAGCAGATCAGAAGTACCCAGGACTTTTCCGGTATCAGGAAAAGGTGAGTCATGCTGATAATAGGGGAAAACCGTGTAAATGCAGTACACGAGTTATTTGGACGATACTCCCCGTTATTAAAGGATTTTGCTATATTTATTGATGGGAATTTTCGAGGGTATGTAGAGGGTTTTCCAATAAGAGGTGATATTCTGGTATTCAAAGAAAAATGGCATTTTTCAATATAAATGATCGGATGTTTATTTCATTATAAAGAAGAAGCTATGCCGTTAATAGTGGGAAATAACATCAGGCAAATGACCACCACGACCACGCTTACAGGACCATATCCTTTTAATGAAATTTTCCATAACCAAATCGCGAAGTGGCTGCCTTATGTTCTCGATAGCCTCACGAATTCCATCTTTGAGGTCTTGAATCGACGCTGGGCTATTGGCGTAGACCTTCTCTTTCAAGTGGCCCCAACGGAAGAAGTCGCAAGGTGTTAAATCACAAGATCTCGGTGGCCAATTGTGTTCACCTCTTCGTGAGATAACACGTTCCGGAAACTTTTCCCGCAAAAGATCAATGGTTTCGTTGCTTGTGTGGCACGTAGCGACGTCTTTTTGAAAGTAAACGTTGTCGAGATCAATACCATCCAATTCCGGTCGTAAAAAAACATTAATCATCTCTCGATAGCGCAATCCATTCACCGTAACTGTTGCTCCAGCCTCATTTTCGAAAAAGTAAGGTCCAGTGACTCCGCCGGTCCATAAAGCGCACCAAACAGTCACACGTTGAGGATAGAGAGGCTTTTCAACAATAACCCTCGGGTTTTCCGAGCCCCAGATGCGACAATTTTGCTTGTTGACGAAGCCACCGAGGTGGAAATGGGCCTCATCACTCAAGATGATTTTTCGATGGAATTCCGGATCATTTTCATGCATTTCAACGACCCAATCAGCAAAGACATGACGTTGTTGATGATCGGCCGGCTTGAATTCTTGTGTTAACTGAACTTTATAAGCCTTAAGGCCCAAATCTTTATGTAAAATATGGTGTAATGACGTTTGTGGAATCCTTTTTTCCAAAGAACGACGAGGAATGGACAAACTTGGGTTTTCTTCAACACTTTCGGCTACAGCCGCAACAGTCTCGGCTGTTATTGAGCGACGTGCACGGGTTTTATTCTTCACATCACTAACTTGTCCCAACAGCTCAAATTTTTCCACCAATTTCTTTATTGCGGTCTGACAAGGTGCTTCACGACAAACCAAAAATGTTCGAGTTTTACGAACCGTCTCCAAATTTTCACCATTTTAATAGTGAATTTTAATAATTTCAATGCGTTGTTGAATCATGTATCGTTCCATTTTCATTAATGGCGTAGTTTCTACTTGTCAAATGTCAAAAAATGACAGCTTCAAAAGTGACATCCACCGAAATAGCGGGCTATTCAAAATAACACTTCTTATTGGAAAACCCTTTAGTAGATATCCTTGTATTAGTGTTCCAGTTTTATCCAATAGATATTACCAAGTGAATTGCATCCGGTTACATGGTCATAAAATAACCCATTAACCAGAAATCTCGACCTCGGTATAAAGCAGATCCTTGCAAACAGAGTCCCAGATATTGTAAACACCTAAATCACGATATCCTTGCAATCTTGAGATCCCTCCTATTAGTTCCTCCGGTTTTACCGTTGTACCTACGGATCCGATATTCAATTTTGGCCGTTGTTCATCTTATCTATTCCGCTTGATCTGATGACTATTTAACCCCAATGAATCATACATAGGGATATTATATGGGGCCCCTTCGTCCCGGAAATTATGTGTTCATTAAAATGGATTCCTATCGGGTTTAATAAATGTTGAACTAGGATTTATGGGAAATGGAGCGTGAATTAGGCAGGAAGGAAGGCACAGCCGTGAATATGTCATTTTTGGCGCGAGACAGTGAAGGCCTGTAGGGTTGAAGGAACAGATTAGGGTAATTAGGATGATTCTGAACTGATGTGTGAAGTGTAAGTTTGGATATTGTCGTGGTACAATTCGCTTAGATAGCTATCTACGTTTTGCTCCATTAACATGTTTTATCTGGGTTGTCAAGTTCATCTTTAGAAATATAACCTTGGCTTCCACAAATACATACCCAATGACATTGGAAGAGTAACACCCAGAGGAAAGAACTTTGTGAACTTCATTGTTTGGAGAAATTATAGTCTTGAATCAAGAATGAAAAAATCTAGAAACGCACTGACGTGAGGTCAGGAGCTTTGACGCGCTTGTTCAAATTCTAACTACTAGATCGACACGGAACTTTGCACCTAGATGCGTGTTAGTAATCTCTACCTGATAACGAAGTTTCAATTTGATTGCATTTGTATTTTTGGAGATATTGGGGAAATAACGTTAAAATTCCAAATAACAACGAAATTTTGCACATTTTTACGCGCTTGTTCAAATTCTAACTTTTAGATCAACACGAAATTTTGCACCTAGTTGCGTGTTGGTAATCTTCACCTGATTACGAAGTTTCAATTTCATTGCGTTTGTATTTCTTGAGATATTGCGGAAGTAACGTTAAAATTCCAAATAACAACGAAATTTGGCACATTTTTCCCTTATATCTCCGAAATGAATATCAGATCGAATTGAGATTGTAAATATTGTTGTTGGATACTGACTTTGAGGTTTGCACCGAATTCCATTGGAAAATAATCAATATTTTCAGAGAAAAAAAATTTTCATGAAAAATTTTTTAGAATTTTCCCACAACTGGATCCACGCTTTCAGTTGCATGTTGGTATTCCAAAACTGTTTCCGAAGTTTCAATTAGATTGAGTCAGTACTCCATGAGATATCGAGGAATTAACTTCAAAATTTCAATTGGGTCTGACTCCGAAACTTCCAACCGACTCCTGCCATTAACGTAATTAGCCTAAATATTTGAACTCGAAACCTAACCTGACAATTTCAAGTATCCAAGTCTTTCCCTTCAGAAGTAAGAGCACATACGGACGGACGGCCGGACGGACAGAATAGAATTTGTTCAGGGAGTTCAACCCAATCGTTTTTCGGCTCAGAACTCGAAAATTACAGACATCGTGACGAAATGATAATCATTCGAGCGACAAAATGAATAATCTAACATAACCACGAGGATGAATAATACTAATAATGATAATAATAATGTTTATTCATTTCATAGTATACAATTACAATTCTTGTACCATTCACAGTAATCATAGTACTCCTGCATACTGTACGGTTCACATTCCATAATAAAGAAACACACCTTTTGAACAAATACATTTTCATTCGCCATGAAACGAAATTGCTTTGGAAGAGCGTTGAATATTTTAATTCACATACACATCGCATTATTTTGTATTAATGTCCTGTTATGTGTGAAAAGAGATATTGGTCTACTCGTCTAGTTTTATGCTGTTCACATAATTCTTCTTGTTGTAGAAAAATTTTCATACTATTTCGAACATAGAATCCCGTTAAAGTATGAATATTGCTAGCTCAAAAAATGCCCCTGCATGTCTCTCTGTATTTTATGTTCAGCATAATCTTAAAGCCATCTATCGTTTCACAAACATGCATGAGGCGCAGGAAACATTTCCTCAGAACACAATACCATACGACAACATTGACTGGAAGTTAAAATGCTTCGAAAATGGTCATTCTTCTGACAAAAAATGAAACTCGCTATGTTAATCCTTCTCGATGCAACCCTTCTAATGTAACTGAGTAGAGGGTGAGTCTATAAGTTGTACATTTATTCTTACCACAGATTTCTCTCGTCAAATAAAATACTTTTTCCATTTGCCATTTTTCCAAATGTGGCTCAGTTATAAGTTAGTAGCATTTAATTATTTCTCAATGTGCCAATACACTCCACTTTCTTTGCATGTTCACCACAGGTATCTCTTACGTTGCTCTCCTTTGTAGAATAACAGATGCAATATTCGAAATTTAAAGGAACATGATTGAGAATGCTCATTTACTCACACAATTCTTAAAATTTGGTGCTTTTTGCGATATTATTGTAACGAAAACATTTCACTTCAATCGGTTATTGAAGCACCGATCTAACTTTGTTATTCAATATACAATTTTATTCCACCATAAGATTATCCTCGCCCATTCTCATATTAAAAACTTCATAATTACCCTTATTTTCATCAAATACATAAATGAATTATATGAAATCACTCAATACATTTATTGAACTATTGAATTCTATGGAATGTCTGGTTCATAGACATCGAGACATAGCCTCCATGCCTGTGGTCTGATCACGAAATAGCACACACCCATGATGCTCATCTATGATCGTACGTACACATGATGACGTATTGAAAGTATACTCCGTTCACTTCTATAAAGTATCCCGGTTTATCAAGTTTTTTATTTAAAACTGACACAGGTTGGCACTCGTGAAATATCGGCAATGTCAAAATAATTCTCAGAGACGTTGCCAATGCCAATCAGATTTTATAACATTTAACGCTGAATATATCCAAAACGTTTAAGGAGAAATTATTAGGAATACTTGAATATGCTGAAATGATTGAAATTTCTCATAATGACATAATATACCCCATCTTTATTATTCATGCTATTTCTTTATTTTCATGAATCAGCGATTCTATAACGAGAAAACCGTTTGAAGTAGGATAAAAGTGATTACTGAAAAATATGACAATGTGTCATATTTATAGAGAACTTCACACAAAAATTAATTTCGTTTGCAGTAACCGTCCCAAAGCTACAAAAGAAAGGATAATTTTTGTTTTTTAATTTCAACAGCCTGTATCTTGTTACCGAAGCTGAATCTGGAAGAATATTAAATAAAAAAAAAGTGTTTTATTTGATCAGAGGAATCTATGGCTATCCTCAATGTACAATTTAAAGACTCACTCTGTATAGTTTCAATCGATTATCTCTCCCCATATTTCTCGGGGGACTCGATTTGAATTTGATTCAGGAGTGATTCGAGATATCAATGATTTTGGATCCAATTGAAATCTTCGTAGTATCTTCCGCTCATTTCCAAAAGATACAAAAAATTGTACCTTACCTACGATATTTTCAGTTCTTCTTCCTTTAAATTCCCTTTCCAAGTTCTGAAGCACTCCCCTCAACGTGAACTCATTTTCTCTATCTTGGCATCAAACTGCTAGTTATTGTGTGGTTTCCAAAAAAGCCAATTAGGGTCAGATTGATGACTATCTATTTGTGCGGATAATTGTACACAAGCAACCAAGGCTATCTTTCATCTTCAATTAAATTATTCATATATTCCACTCACGAGCTTCCTTTTCCATCCACGGTTCCCTATATCTCAAAATTTTTTAACAGCCAATAATTACCATATGGCCATAAAAACATCAACACCTCTTAGGTGTTATAATCATAAGTTTTCCGTATGAAACTCAACTCAAGCGGTCAGTACGACAAAGGTACAATTACCTCACATGGGAGATAATGATCGAGGAGGGCTCCTTCATTTGCGATCGCAGCCGCCTTCGACCGTATAAGCAATTCAGCCAATCAGGTAATGACGGTCCAGTTTGATCTGTTCTGGTGGATGGGAGTGAACAAGAGGTGAATTACAGATTAAAGAGTCGGAATGATGATGAGAATGTAGTTTCACTTGGGGTTGTTCGAGATGTATGTTGTTCAGAGAGATTTGCATTTTGAAGTGTGGAGTACTCTGGGTACTTGATTCTTTTTTCGTTAATTTGTGTTGATGATGGGGAATTTTCTGCGAGGGGAAAGGAACTGGGTATCTTAACAAGATGTAATGGTTTTTGAGGTGGTTCGCATATGAGTTCAATGTATATTACCAGTGATTTGAAGATTACTATGGTTTAGAGGATATATTTATGCATTTAAGTGCTCCCAACATTCGTAATCAAGTGGAAGCACTGACTTGAAGTTAGAAGCTTCAGGCACTTGTTTGAATCCAAAGCCATTGTGGTCACCCATCCAGATATTGACATTTCACTTCAATGGGCTATTGGAACACCGATTTTACCTTGATTTTCATGAAATATCCAATTTCGTTCCACCATAAGATTATTATGAGTACACAATTCCATCCTCGCCCATTCTCACATTGAAAACTTCATAATTATCCTAATTTTCATCGAATTCATAAATGAATTATATGAAATCACTCAAATAACCTACACACATCAATTGAACTCTTGAATTCTATGGAATTTCTGGTCCATAGACATATAGACAGCCTCCATGTCTGTGGTCACAAAATAGCACATACCTAATATAGGTAGGTATATTAGGTCTATCCGAAATAGATGAATATTTCTGTTTATTCTATGGTCCGGATAAACATAGACGGAACTTAATTTACAGTCTTTACTAGTTCAGGGACAGTAAATATGAGGTAATTTCCCGAATTCCATCAGATTTTACAACATTTAACGATGAATATCTCCAAAACGGTGCGTTCAAGGAGAAATTGTAAGGAATAATTAAGTATTCTGAAATGATTGAAAACTCTCATAATGATAAAAGATAAACTTGATCTTCATTATTCATGCAGTTTTCTGTAGTTTCATGAATCGGCCAGTCTTTAACAAGGAAACCGTTTGAAGTATGATAAAAGTGATTACTGAAGAATATATGTGTCATAGTTATAGTGCACTTCACACCAAAATCCTTAAAGAATATATTATATCTTAACAGGATGTAATGGCTTTTGAGGTGGTTCGCATATAAGTTCTATGAGTATTGCCGGTGATTTGAAGATTACTATGTTTTAGAGGTTATATTCATTCATTTTAGTCTCTGAATAAAGAACTTTATTCAAAAGATTTTAGTGCTCGCAACATTCGTAATCGAGTAGAAGCACTGAAATGAAGCTAGAAGCCTTGGGCACTTGTTTGAATCTGTAGCAAGAGTGGTCATCCATCCAGATATTGACTCTGGACGCAGCTTGACTCCCAGAAAAGATGATTTTGCTCATTTCTGATCATTCGATTTTCTCAAAATTCTGTATGAACTTTTGAGCGTGTTAACAACACGCAGCTTCTACAAAATACTGTTGGAATCGTACTGTCAGCAAATTCGAAAAAAAAATCGTCGGAATTTTATAAAAAAATTTTATTTTTAGGAAACTGAGGATCAAGTCCCGAAAAAATTCTGCTCAGACCTTAAGCTTTATATTTCTAAGCAGTGCTTCAATTTTCAGTTAGATACGTTCATAATTTTTGGAGATATGAGAGAATATACGTCAAATTTCATGGTTTTCTCCTGGGTATTATTATTTTTTCGGAAACAACTCAAAAATACATACATAATATCCTTTCGGAATTCTGTATGAACCCTCAAGCTCTCATTTTCCAATCAGGTACTGAATTTCAATCCGATCTCATTTGTATTTTTGGAAATATTGGAAAAATAAAATTTTGAATGGGTATATCTGCGGAATCATTGGGTGGATTCAACTCTTTCAAGAAATCAGCCTTCGTTTTTAAGGTTCAAAGATACTTTACAAATATCTAGTTTCTAAGTTGTTTTTTTCGGAAGTTATCGGGTTCACGATCGGCATGTTTCTTGAGAACAAGAAATTCACAGCTGCTTGAACTAAAGTCTTCTATTAATAGTATTTTGGACTTTCTCGAATATCCATTATTCATTCTGTATGTATTTTTCTTTCAACAAATCATTCGAAATACTCCTACAAGATTCAGCAAGCAAAAACTAACGTCCACAGAGTGCGAATCGACCTATGAATTACACATCATTGAATCAGAACGGACAGTCAGTTATTTCAGTAATTTTTTCTACCAAATTTTACAACATCGAAGCAGCCACATCCGAAATCCCTCTGTTGAATAATTCATTCACAACTTCTGACACACGAAGGAGAAACCAGAAGACCCTCCGCGATAATCAGCATCTGCTGGATATAAACAGCAATTAAGCAGATTGGAGTTCAAGACACGTACGAAGATATCTTCGACACCATCTTCCAAATGATGATAGCGATCAATGCGGTAGGTGTGTCAGGTTGGCAACCGTGGCTTGATTAACTGCCGGGGTGCACAAACTTGCATCGATGCCCATATCCGGTAGATCGACATGGTGAAAAAGGTAAGGAGATATTCAGGAATTTCATTAGCTGATGATCGATCACAGAGCTGCTTTGGCTTCGTTTAAAAGAGTAATTATCGACGGATGGAGTACAAAGAAGATAAAAAGTTGTCTACGTTTCAAAGGGATGTTTTCGTTGTTTTTCTTGTCGAAATTGGATCCAGTGTTCTGTGCTTTAGCGTACTTCGGATGTTGACAACGGAGCGGAATAATATTACAGTATGGTCTTTACTGACAGATAATTATAGCAAAGGAGGGAATTGTAGAACGTGACATTGTACGACAAAAATCTGCTGTGTTGAAGAGCTTGGAAAAAAGGGCAGTATGATTTCGTAAGAGCGCCTATAATTTTCCAATTCAGTGCCGAACATGTTACCAACAAGACCTCGATAAATACTGAGCTGATCGGATCCAGTCTTGGTTATTATTTGTTGAATGTCAACGTGCTGATTAATGCGAAATGCAGTGCGCGTTAAAATTATGGAACAAATTCATTTTCTCAGAAGAAAAATATTTGGCAAAAAAATCCTGAAACAGGTCAATTTTTATTTAACTTTTACCAAATTTGTATGCATTTTAGAAGGATTTTTGTTGCACCCTGTGCCATCCCCCTCAACCCTCTAAGCTTTTTGAATATGGAAAGTGGACCATGTGGTACTTTTTTGGCAAGGTTTATGTATCTTCTTCACAGGCATGCAGAAATTTTTAAGTAAACAATTTTTTGTTGAAAAATTAGTTAGTTCAAAGAGGTTTTCAGTATGTGCACTTTGTCATTGCTCATTTACTTTGAGACGATGGTACCTGATGGAATTTTTCACCGAATGAAAGTCGACCATTACAGTTTTTTTCATGCACAACTTTCAACCCCCTCAAGTGAAAAATTAGAATATGTAAAACACTGCGCTAAAACGAATGAAATACTTACTAATAATAATAATAATAATGTTCATTGAAGCAAAATAAAAACACTTTCTAAATAACAATCATATACACACTCCAATAAACAAATTTTAAACCCACAAAAGTATAAAACTTGTTCGTGGGGGAACAGAACAGATAATTTCAGCATCTAAAACAACCGCCAATATTCTCAGAAAATGAATATGATTATTTACATCAAAAAATTTCTAGCACTTCAAACAAAATTGACTCTATTAAATATTCCACTCCAAAAATCCAAATCCCTCGACTTGATCCATTTCTTAGTTTTTCTGGAGAAAAGTGTTCTGGATCTTTCAGCCCTTAGTTCAGAAGGCATGATGCCATATAATACTGGTGCCAGGTAAGTAAAGGTACGCAATCCCAACGTTTTCTTAACTTGTGGTCTCCGAACTGGGTTTCTTCTCATCTCATAACGTGCATACTCAGGTACAATCTGTGGTTGTTCATACTGATACAACAGAAGCGATTTTCCATATAATTGCCGGATGCCGAAAACCTCCGAATCCCTGTACAAATCAACTGTAGGGTATGAAATATCTTTCTTAAATATTGTTTTCAAAATCCATTTCTGGGTAATTTCCAGGGATCTGCAATAATAACTGAAGCGCAGTTTTACACATTCTAATTTTTCACATTGAAAGGGTTTGAAAGTCGTACATGAACAAAACTGTAATGGTCGACTTTCATTCGGTGACAAATTTCACCAGGTACCGTCGTCTCAAAGTAAATGAACCATGACAAAGTGCACATACTGAAAACCTCTTTGAACTGACTAATTTTTCAAAAAAAAAAAATTTTCTTGAAAATTTCTGCACGCCTGTGAAGAAGATAGAGAGACCTTGCCAAAAAAGTACCACATGACCTACTTTCCCTCTTCAAAAAATTCAGAGGGTTGATGGGGATGGCACAGGGTGCAACGAAAATCCTTCAAAACTGCATATAAATTTGGTAAAAGTGAAACAGAATTGACCTGTTTCAGGATTTTGTTGCCAAATATTTTTCTTCTGAGAAAATGAATTTATTTCATACATTCCACCAAAAATTCACACCTGAGGACTCAGCAACTATCAGCCAGTTTCTGAGTAAAACTTGAGGGATACGTCAAGTTTCGCTGAGAATCTGGCTGATAGTTGCTGAGCCGAAGATCAACCTTCGAACTATCATCATAAGAAGAAATATCGATTATTTTGAAAGATACTCATAAGAAAGTATTGATATATTGAAGACACGCAAATATTTGTGCATACATACTATATGGAATCGATTGAAGGAAACATGCAAAAAATGAAGCTCTACGGTTCATATACGGGAAGAATGTTTTATATTTCAGCCCAGTTCAACGAAGTTACCTAATCAAAAAATAAGATATTAAAATAACTTAAAATCTGAGATAAAGGGTGTTCCAAATTGCGCTTTTTTTTAAGAATGAATAAAACAGATAATTTGCATTTATTTTGAAAAATTTTATTCGTAATGGAAGTATCAGTTATGACATTTATATACGAAAAATAATATTTGTCAAATAGCCTCCTCTTGCAGCTCTACAGACGTCTACTCTTTTGTTAAAATTTTCAATTACATTTTGACATAAGTGAGGCTCTATATCACTAATGACACGAATAATTTCATCATTTAGTTCAGGAATTGATTGTAGATTATTCTTATAGACCTGGCTTTTCACATAATCCCAAAAATAGCCCATCGGTGTCAAATCACATGATCTTGGTGGCCATTTGACATCTCCGTTTCTGGAGATTAATTGGAAACACCCTTCATATTTAGGATATCTGAAATATTATTGAGCGAGCAGGAATGAACATTATTTCGATTTGGGCTCATTTCACATAAGAATTCAAAATTTATATAACAATTTGTATTATACAACGCCATCGTTGATTATACTATGGATAAAAAAATCCATTTCAATTACCCCGAGTATATTATACGATCTCATCTGACAGAATATTCGGTCATGATGAATTTTCCGTTCATTATTAATAATAAATGAATGCCCCCAGCGAGCGAGTTTAGCTACCTGTTATTCTTTAATGTCAACTGTGTCAACTTTGAGTCCACTGCCGTTCGCCATACATATTTCATTGTTCAATTTGTTGTTTAATCCTGGAAACTTTTATTTCATTTCTGACTTCTCTGTAATTTCCCCTGGGATTCATTCATTATTCGAAATTCAAACTCATTCACTTTTTCTGTACGAATGTGGCAATAGCAAGTTTACAAATACAGTTTGTCTTTCATGATTAATTTCGAAAGTTGACAATGGTCCATTATTGAGGAGTGGGTACACAGGAGGCAACGATAACTGATTTTTTTTTGAGCTTTCTAGAGAGTTCTGTTCTCAATTTCCTCAAACAATAAACCTAAGAAATAGGTTCAAACAAAAAATCAATTTTCCTTAATATTTTTCAACCGTTTATCTACGTGTGCACTTTAAAACGAACAAAAAAAATCATCGAAAATAATTTTTATTTGAATTCTTCACCGAAACTATCCTCACGGCATTATGTATTTTACTTCGCGTCAATATTCCTCAACAAATTACGAGGTTTCGATTTGATCAGTTCAAAATTCAAATAAATAACAGAATTTATCATATTTTTTCCAATATCTCCGAAAATTCAACTCGGATGAAACAGTAATTTGAAACGCTTAATAAATGAGGACTTGAAGGTATCTGCCGAATTTCAGTGATATTTGGTGGATACTCTAGGAACAAATAATTTTTTTCAACAACATTCCGAAACAGACGAACAATTTTTTTTTTGTATTTTGGACCTTTACGATACTCGTAAATTTTCGCGAGAAGTTGCAAGTCAGCATTCCACTAGACTCTACCAAACTTGAATTTTATCGAATCACTTTATATTACAGATATTAAGGAATAAATACCAAAATTTCCAATTGACACGAAATTTTATATATTTTTTTCCAATATCAAAAAAATATTTATCAGATCGATCTCTGATTCAGAACACAGTTGTTAAATATTGACTTCGAGACTTGTGCCAAATTTCATCGAAATTTGGTTGATCCCCGAAAAGAATGGACAAAAAAATTCGAAAAATTTTGGGAAAAAATTTTTTTCTTCACGAAATTTAGAACGAAGTTGTGCGTTGCTCTTCTTCAGCTAATTAAGGGGTTTCATACTGATCGCATCTGTGCTCCTTGAGATATTGAGGTACTCATCTCAAAAATGTAAAAATTACTATACCTCCGAAACCGTTTACTCACTAACAAAGTTAATTGAGATCAGCTTTAAATTAGAAAATAACGGATATTTTTGCAAACTAATAACACGCTATTTCTCAGAACAAGCGAGTGAAAACCACATTATATCTTGAACCTTAAAGATTATTTTGGGAATGAATTTAATTATTTATTCTCCAGGACAATGAATTTGAAATGTGAAGTATGAATCTTTTCTAATTTTTTTGAAGACTAAAGAACAGAGAGTCGATGTTTGTATAAAATGAGTATGATGGATATAACACAGTCATCCAGTTTGACATCAACAGAAGAAGCGATTGATTTTTGTTATAAATTAAATGAAAAGAAACTAGGAAAATTTCAAATTGAAATTGATTAAAACTAAAATCAACGAATTTCATGGGAACATCCACAGCTGCTCACAATATCATATTATTCTATTCTTGATATTTTTATTAATATTCCTGTCGGATGAACATCCAGCCTGTTGTACGTATTTTTTATAAGCGAATGAATGTTATCCATACATACTCCAGGCTATACTAATCAACTACGCTTTCCAACAAAAATCGAGTTTCAAATTTACACAAAATCAACTAGCGCGCGTGCGTTTTTTTCAACAAGGCTGTATTTATGCCAGGAAGCTGCATTATCTGTAAAACATTTTCAGTCTATACGGATTGCAAGCGGGTTTCATCGAGCTGATAATTGGTTTTCAGTTCATTTCCTGCTTGAAATAGAAGGCCGGGTAGTTGGCTAGAAAAGGGAAAGACGAAAAAGATTAATTCGGAAATTTGGTTACGGGTATAATTCCCACGTCGTCCAATACTCTCCGTTCGTGATCGAGACGAAAGTTAGAAACAAGGTAGGGTGGAAATCGAATGTTATCTATATATTTATATATTTTTGCGCGCATGTTCTAGGGGAACAGCGTGCTATCGTTTTGTCCAAATGTCTGTAATTTTTGAATTTTGAGCCGAAAATGGTCTCAAACGAATAGGTTGGACTCACGGATTACGAATCCGGCGTCAAAATCGATTCTGTCCGGCCGTCCGTATGCACGATTACGGACGGTCGTAGGGAGAATCCTATGGACCGCATTCAAATGCCGCGGTTAAGTTAGTTAATGGGCTGAATCGGCCGAATAGTTTCGGAGTTAAAGCAATTTGAAATGTTGAGGTTATTTCCCTCATATTTCAGAAACTGCTGAAGCGATTGGATTTAAACTTGGCAGTTAGTTGGAGCATGACGACGCGCAACTTTGAGTGGGAATTCGTTGAGATCTTATGGTGACTCAATTTAAAAAAAAATTCTTTTCAAAATTTTTTCTGAAAAAAATTTTTTTTTTTTAAACCATTGTTCAAATTTGAGAACAATTCCAGTTACACCTTGATTTTCATATCTCACAGCAGTGTACCGAATTTCAATTCGATACTGTTATTAGTTTTGGAGATGTTGGGAAAAAATGTGTAGAATTTCGAGGTGTTCTCCTCGATATCGTTTTTTTTGTAACTCGAGAAAAACTGATTCAATCGTGATGGAACTTTGCAGCTAGTTCAAAGATGCTGAAGGACAATATTGTACAAAATTTGGTGATGATCGATTCGTTAGAACGATTCGAAAAGAAAATTAACTTTTTTTTTCGAATATTCTAGATTCTGTGATCTTCTCATCATATTATCCTCATTGAAATCTGTATGAACCTTCAAACTGTAATTTCTCGATAAATTAGTGGATTTCAATTCGATCTTATCTGTATTTTTCGAAACATTGGTAAAATTAAATTTTGAATGGGTATATTTGCGGAATCATTGGGCGGATTTTACACATTACACATTTCGTAATTAAGGTCCAAACCTTCTCTACAAATATCGAGTTTCTGAGTTGTTTCTTCCTTAAGTTATTGTGTTTACGGTCCGGCCGTTATAAATCAGAATGAGGTGAAATTCTGGTAATCCTGCAATAAGCACCAAACAATAAGAGTAAATAAGATTTCTTCATCAATTGCCATTGAATTTCAAGCACCAGATGATAACGTTATTGGTTACCCTACAATACAAGGAGGAGTTATATGCTGAAGATGTAAACAAAGTACAGGGGTGTACTAGGTCATTGAAAAATCTTGCAGCATTCATGACTTTTCCTGAGCCGAATCAGAAAAAATGTGAAGAGAACGAAGTGATTCATTTCATGAGAGGATTCTATGAATAAAGTATATTTTGCAGATTGAAGTGTTGGAACTGAATGTGTCGAATCTTGTTTTATTAATACAAATAGTTCATGAAGAATAAAGAACTCTATTGTTGGAAAAACTAAAGGAACATAAGGACGAATATCTGTCAATAAATAAATATTCAGCTTGATCTAATAAACCAAAAACTCTAGCCTAAAAAGCGCATCCAAGTAATTCAATTACTGTAGATTTAAGGTTAACCTAGATCATCAGACTGACTCAGCCTAGAAAAGCAGACAGGATTCCAGATACTTGATACCTGTTGGATGACTGACTGCCTTCCTTCAGTATAAAAAATAATACAGCGCTATATCAGTCTACACTCGAAGGTTATGGTTTGCAAGATGCTCCTGAGGTGGCTCTTTACAATTTTTGTGATGAAGGTATTCATCAAACAGCTTTGAAGCATCTAGAATATGTTTTGCGTTTCCACGGAAAGCCAGTTTGATGATCGGTAATAACCGTGCAGCAACTGAATTCTTGGATAGCGCTTCTTCAGTGTAGACGCTTTTGTTGAGTGAATGATTACCTCAGATCAAACTGGAGCAATTGTTGATTTAATGACATATATTCGACATTGCCTTTATGTTTTTTGAACATTCATCTTCATAAAGTACTACATAGAAATACCATCGTGTAATCTGTAACGAACAAACAATCACGAAAAATATCACCAAAAAATTGAAAAAAGTTCTAACTAGCCCCATATATCAGTTATATGACCGGGCATCTCCCAAAATGCCCATTAACCTGACCTGTCCCTTCGCCAGTGGCAAGATTTATCAACATCGTCAATCAAGAGCGCATTGTCACGAACATAATTAATGTTCTCATAATAAGAATATCACTCGCGATAAAAGAGTCTCTCGTCGTTCATAAATGACGTGTTATTACTGTATAATGATTTTTTGCGTTAGTCCTCACGAGCGAATTACGATTCGCTTTGTGTGTTTAATTCCATTTCTCATATCGCGACATGACAGCGACACAATCCAGAGCAGATAACTCTGATGAATGCCCGGCCTTCGATTAACGTGATTCCATATTTTGCGAGAACTCTGGATCGCGAAAAAGAGGTCACGTGGGGCTTATCGCCAATGTTCCATCAAATGAGGTCCTGTCAGTTTGATCAGGATGCGGCAAAAAGCATAGAAACGTAGTTTTATTAAAAGTTCGTTTATTTCATACTCTACTGTAATGTGCTATTTCCCGGACTCATTTGAATCTGATGATACATTACATCACTAGGCTGGTTAAGTAACTTTACTTGGCCGGGATACTACATTATCACCCTAATTACATCATGTACGGAGACCTTTAAACTACCTGAATAGACAGTTCAATTTTGTTCCAAAAATTTGAAAAAAATAATGAGCAACATGAAATAAAACGTTGAACGATACACGGCCGTGAAATGTCATTGAAATAATCGTTCAGAAACATCTAAGGATCGTACTTGAAGACCCATTTCCCGGCCTTGTTACGTAAATTACTATTCTAGTCCACGAATCAGGATGAGCAGTGTTTTCGGGTCGTATGAATGAAAACCTAGAACGCCCTGAAGGCAGCAGCTTCTGCTTGCATTTTCAATGGAGATGACCGCTTTGACAACGAACTTGAACATGCGCGCAAAAGCTGCTGCCTTCAAGGCAGTGCTTTCTAGGTTTCTTTCGATGAATTATTGGATTTAAATTCGATTTAATCTGTATTTTTGTAAATATTAGAAAAAAAAATTCATTTCATGGATTTCATGGGGATCATATTATCAAGATAATGCAAAATCGATTTATCAGGAAGAAAAACTATCTTAGCCGGAATCAAAACCTTCAGTTGGTCGCTTTCTTTGATTTTTTCTCGAAATATTTCGAAACTGAATCAAGTCTTCGCTGACAATTCATCTTTTCCATTTTCACTAGTACCACTAGAGGTCAAATTATTTCCGGATTTAATTAGACCTCATTTGGTATTCAGTAAGAAAATTTCACACCAAATGTGTTCATTTCCAACAACATCAATTTTCGTCTTCATCAACTACTTGAAGGTTTTGTCGACTTGATTATTTAGTTACCATGGCAACTCAGTGAAACTCTAAGCTAGAAATTATTTCTGTTTTGAATTTGTCAAAAACAGTAGACGTAGAAAAATGTCTTAGGGCCGTATTTATAGTTGCTCCTTGAGGCTTCCTTACTGAAGGCTGCCTTGAATTTGCTTTTCTATGCAAACAAATAAAAGTTTGTTTGCATAGAAAAGCGAATTCAAGGCGGCCTTCAGTAAGGAAGCCTCAAGAAGCAACTATAAATACGGCCCTTACTTCTGTTGTGAAAGTAAAGAAAATATTCGCCAGACTATTAAGCTGTTGACACCCACGAATACTGGGAAACCGAAGGCAAGTGTATGGAAGCAGTTTATCTGACATAGAATTTGTCAACGCAAGAGCTGCAAAAACTGCTCAGCGTCGGAAGCTACTAATAGATCCAACCAAGAGAAAGGAAAGTTGATCCGCACTATCAGCAGACGAATTGAGGAAATATTCTGTCATTATAAACGTCAAAAAAATGTCCAGTGTAATTCGCTGTTGGGTACCCACAAGGAAAAAATGTCTACTAAAATTCATCCGTTGCAGTGGTGATCTGTCAGAAATACACGTTCTGATTGGTTAAAAATCACATGTCTGGAATTTTCATGTAAATAAACCGTAGAAATCAACTGGAAATACTTGGATCTATCAGAAGGAATTAATGTATACTTCCATTTAGTTGTCGAACGAAACTCGACATTATGTATGAATCTGTTGGTTCATCTTTGGAGATCTTATGGAGATTGTCTAGATTCAATTCTTCGTGGCGAAATTTAGATTCTTGATTTTGGACCTAATTGTTGTTGTGGTTGTGTTGCGGATTCTACTAGTTTTTTCTAGGAAACCCCTCAGATACTATATGCTAATGAGAATTTGAAGATCGAGTGTGCCATATATTGACTTACTGTATATTAACGCCAAATCAGGAACAGAACTCTTAATTGTTAGGGTCTGCTGCACACATCAAATTTTTATGAGTTCCGTCACAGTTGCGGGGCTGTACTTCCGGTGCAAGGAACCCAGTATCGGTAGGAGAATACAGATAAAGTGCTAGGCAGAAAACGACTGTCCGTTGCCGTTGCGGCACCGCAACGACCTGGCTAGATGTGTGCATTCTCCCATCTGATTCATAAGAACACATCTATATATAAATATTCTTTCGAGATGAGCAGTACATTTTTTTTATATCAAACAATTTGTGTCATAACAGTATTAGCAGAGGAAATGTGAACGGGGTACCATACATTTTTACGTATGATACAAGAGCACAGATAAAAACCCCAGCCAAAACTCTGTCTCCCCGTATAAGTGTAATGAAATTGTTGTTTTTTATTGAAGGGCTTCTTTTTCATCGACAAAATTTCTTCTTTTCTATGCGATGCAGGTTGAAATCTTGGAATCATACCTGAAAACAAAAAAGAAGACGAAAAAAAAAAATAATATGAACTAGTAAATGATTTAGTACTCATTAAATTAATTTGAAGTTCACGATCCATCTCAAAAAAGAACCAGACACTGAATGAATTGCCTCGAAACCATCGTCAAATTTATATATTGGACAACTATTCATTAAATGTTCTATTGTTTCCTCTTCTTCTCCGCACTCGCACCTTGGACTTTCGACCGAATTCCATTTGAAGAGCGACCATGACCGGTTCTAAGTCGATTTAAAATGCACCAAATTTTCCTAGGAAGATTGAAACCATGAACTTTTTCTGAAAGATCGCTGATCAAACCTTTGTTGAAAACATTACACGAATTACATTCTGAACGCCAAACTTCTTTGTCACTTTTATTGGTGTAAAGAAAATCGTTGATCCATAAAGGTTTACGAAATTTCAATCTAGCAATTTTAGAATCCGGAATATCAGACATGATTGAGAATAAATTCGGAAAGGAACGATATTTATCCCAAGACTTTATCACTGCAACCTGATAAATAAGAACGCAATCGGCACCGGGACTTGAGGAACCTGATGTGTACACTGCTCCTTATCCAACAGCTTCTCTTCACACTTGATGTAGTAAACAAATTATCTATTGAAAATGCGGAATTTACAACTTTTTGTTCGTCCAACATACAGTATTGAAATATTCCACCTATATTTCTCGTTTGCTTTCTCTCCCTCGTGAAATTTATCCGTCAACAGCAGTAACCCCTGAAGTTTTATGCGGCTCCCGATTGTACATGACAAAACCTTAATTGGATTTCTTCTTTTATGGTTGACCGTCGTTTATGTGTCCTACGGATTTCTACGAACTCCCAGGGAATCAACAGCACGCAAGAATAATTTATCAAAAATCCAGTAAATTCGGGACGTACCCTTTCCTAACCTGAGATTTGGTACGTGATGTGAAAACTGCCATTAAATTTTTTTTCTCATAAAAAAGACAAAGCAGAAACGTGCCCGTGAGTAGGGCAGACAGAATGAGAAGAAATATTCGAGATGCTTTTGGAGCAGTAAGGAGCTTAATTATGAAATTATATTCTTTATCATCATTTCTTCCCAGAAAGAACTAAATCATGATGGGATAACATTATTCAGTAAATCAGTTTTCAAATTGAAACGATTGGGAATAATTATAATTCACTGACAAAAATGATCTTTTTCATTACAAGTTCATACAATGGGGTTTTTACCTGAATTTGGGTTATTACTGCAAATGCAAATTTGAAAATAATTATTATGGGTTTGATTCATCATTTTCCCAAATTACCTTCAGAAAGTATTCAAAATCAGATTTCAAAATTGGGATTTGGGATTTGCCAGGCATGCACGAAGTGACAACAGTGTTCAGTAGAATAGCTTTTTCTGCTATAGAATAATGAAATATTTATTCCTTTTCTGTGGTACACACGTGTTCTTTGTCAATTTTCGTTTGCGATTTGTCAGTAATATGACAGTCTGTGCTCTTCTTTTTCTATTCCTTGGTAATTGTCTTCTACTTTAACCAGATCGAAGTATAGCTATCTCTGTTTTCCTAAGCAAAGTAAAACATTTGACGTCCTTTTCTTTTCGGGAAAGCTGAATTCGACATTGCCATAACGTGTACTCAAGACAAATCCCTTTAAATGCATATCCCCATTTTTATTTTTCAGATTATAATAATATAATATTGAAAATCATATGTTTGAAATGTGATGTTCTAAAGGTTTTTCATGAAAATTACTGCAATTTCGTTTAAAGCAAAAATCCCCATTGATTTCGAACTGACTTTCACAATCGGTATCTCGCTTCCACACAAATCATTTGAAATTCTTCTGGGAATAAAAATATCCCTCCAATAAATTTAATTCAATTCTAAGTAAGACGTGCTCTCAACGAAATAGCACAGCAAATCAAATCACAAAGGAATAAATGAACCTCTGCATTTATGCATTTGAACCATCAATTCAAGACACCATCATTAAGCAGAATTGGTGTTTAGTGCCCTTCTCAGAAACTCGAATAGTCTGCATTTGATACGGTTATACAGTCCACATTTAAACCTGAATGAATAAGGAAATGACTCATTGGCGTCATACATGTTTTCTTCATAATAATGACCCCGCGAATGTTTCAAATTCATAAATGTATTATGATGTCGTTAGTCAACATAACGTTCAATAGGTAGTACGAGTACGTGCGTGGGTATTATGGACCACTGGTATAAATCTACTCAGTGGCGTGACTATGTCAAGGGCCATGGTACAGAAAAATTGGTGAAAGTACGGCTAGGTTCACCTGAACATAGTTCTACGGTTGAGTAGTTCAGAAATATACTTGAATGAAAAGTTGTTGTGAGGTTATGAAACGAAATGAATCGAGAGGTTGAATTATGTATGCCTACAGGCCGACCGTAAACACAATAACTTTCTGTAGAGACAATATAGAAACTCGATATTTTTAGAGTGGGGTTCGATCTTAATTACGGAGGCCGAATTCGTGAATAAAATGATTCTGCAGGTATACCTACCCTTCAAAAATTTTATTTTCTCAATTGTTTCGAAAATATAGATTAGATCAAATTGAAATCCAGTACTCCATCCAAAAATGACAGTTCAAAGATACCGATTATATAATCAGAAGATTTTAGATTTTTCTAATGACAACATCATCATGAATTTTTCTGCAGAGTTGTCCATCAGCATTTGTAAACTAGTTGCCAAGTTTCATTATTTTTCGAGTTATTCCGTAAAGAACAAAGATACTGAGAGAAGAATCACGAAATTTGACTTATTTTCTCCTTATATCTGCAAAAATTAAAATCGTATTATACTGAAATTTGGTACACAGATGTAAAATATGGAGCCCAAAGAATGAACGAAACTGATTTAGAATATGATGAAGAGTTTCCAGAAATGAATATTTTTTGAAAAAAAATTTCGAAAAATTTTTTAAATTAATAGACGGGACGATCTCAACAAAATACTGCTCAAACTTGCGCGTCGTTATGCTCCAACCACCTGCCAATTTTCAATCCAATCACTCCAGTAGTTCCTGAAATATTAGGGAAATAATCTCAAAATTTCAAATGGCTATAAATCTGAAACTGTCAGGCAGATTTTGTCTAAAAAAAAAATTAACCGCGGCATCCTTCTGTGTGACCTTTCCTTTAAATTTCAAGTTGCTAGCTTGTTTCGTTCGACAGTTATCGTGTCCCCGGTCGGACGAACGGACAGAATCGATTTTGACATTGTATTCATCATCAGTGAATCCAACCTAGTCGTTTGAGACCATTTTCGGGAAAAAATTCGAAAACTACAAACATTTGGACGAAACGATAGCACGATGTTCCTAAGAACATGCGCGCAAAAATAAATTGAACACATACTATTTCCGTTATATTATCAATTGAAATTGGTAGAGAGCGAATTTGTATATTTCATTTAAATCACACAGAGTTTATTCAATATATCATGTATGAAGTTTTTTTCAGCTAGTTCGAACGCGGTTCGCTGGTCAGCACTTGAGGGCCCCCTAAGCTCGGGGCCCCAGTGCAATGCACAGGTTTGTACGTGTGTAGATACGCCGCTGAACCTGCTATCAAGATTTAACAAACGACAGTTATTAGAGGGAAGCAATGGGACAAACATACACGACAAAATTTATTGAGCCAATTAAGGAACAGTGAAATAAAAGGAGAAAAGTTCGAAATAATGAATTAGTTACCTGCGATAAATGTTTATTTCTTTGTCTAGCAAATTGGTGTATATATTTCATTTTGTATCTACAAGTTACGTTCTAGTTCATTTCGTGTAGTTACGACGTCGCTCGAAAATGCTATTTGTTGTTAATTTTTGAGTCGTGAAACGACAACTCCCTGCTGTGGAATATATTCCTTATGTCTTTTGATTTGATGCGTTTACTGAAATTAACAATTGATTCCAGAGAGAAAATTTATTGAAGATATAAGACTCATACCTGACAGAACTTTTGATTCAATCAGGAACACTGAGATAAGCTTAACTATAAGGATGACGAAAACACGACTGCTTTGAAAATATTCACTGAAATGGGCGTAATAAGCTATATAGAATTCTGTTCGAGTAATGTAGAATGCATCGAATATTTTGAGATATTTCCAGCGAGGCAAACCTTCAACAAACTGTTCGGTGCAGACCAAAAATAATTCTAGTGCAAATTTCACACCGAACTTACAAACGTTTATTTCCGCCTGAATTTTTCAGAATACTCACAAAAAAAGCACTAACATGAAGTCAGTAGCTTTTGTGCGCATGTTCACTTATAGTGATATCCAATGATTCCGCAGATATACCCATTATAAATTCTATTTTCCTCATATTTCCGAAAATGCAGAAAAGATTGAAATCCAGTACTTTATCGGAAAATGACAAATGAAGGTTCATACAGTTTGATGAGGGTAATATGATCAGAAGATCACAGAATATTGAATATTTGAGAAAGAATTTGAATTTTTTTTTCAAATTGTTTTAATGACACCATAATCACGTAATTCTGCACAAAGTTTTCCATCAGCATTTTCAAACTAGCAGAGGAGTTTATCTTGATTTAATTGATATTTTCCGTCTCATTCCGCGAAAGACAACGATATCGATAAAAAACCAGGAATTTTACAAATATTTTCCCAATATCTCCGTGAATAATAACCGTATCGAATTGAAATTTCGTTCACTGCTGTGAAATATGGAGCTTAAAGTGTGAACAACATGATTTTGTGATGTAATGAATACCCTCAAAAAAAAAATTTTTCAAAATAAAATTGAAAAACATTTTCTTTCAAATATACTAACAGCAAGATCACAACAGAATTATCTGCGATGTTGCGCGTCGTTATGCTTCAGCGTACTGTCAAGTTTTAATCTAAACGCTCCAGTAGTTTCTGAAATATCAGGAAATAACCTCAAAATTTCTACTCCGGAATCATCATGCTGATTTTGCCTGTTAGCGAACTCAACCGTCGCTTTTAAAAATGCAACCTACCCTGAAAGTTTCAAGTTGATAGGATTCTCCGTAAGCCCGGAATCCTGCATACGGCCGGCCGGACAGAATCAATTTTGACACTGGATTCGTCATCAGTGAGTAGACACCATTTCCGGCTCAAAATTCAGACATTTGGACAGAATGATAGTATGCTGTTTCCCTAGAATAAATGTGCAAAAAAAGTCGTTACAGCTCGCTAATGACTAGGTTACACTGAATGATAACGAATCCGAAGGCAAGAAAACTGACCCTACCAGAAGCACCTTTATCTCTTAAGGAAAAGATTTGGCGATCTTCTTTTTATATAGTCCACATATAAAATTTTGGAAGAACCTTCAAGATTAACTTCTAGATTTCAATTCGATACAATCAGAACTTTTGGGAATCTAACGGAATAACATTCTGACTGGGTGTATGTACAGAATCATCGGGTGCATTTTACCCATTCAAGAATTCGTCCTTCATAATTAAGGTCCAAACCAATGCAGTTTCTTTCGAAAGTAATTGTGTTTGGGGGTGAAATGTTAAATCCATTTCATAAAGAACGTGTGTAAGCTTCTGGAGATGCGACATAACGGTAAGAAGTTTGTTCGTGCACAAAATGATGATAATCATAAAAATTATACACAAAATCAGCATATTTTTGAGTTGAGGAACGGTGCATTGTTTTCCGAATCCACATAATCCGAATATACAGGGTGGATATGCGAAGTTGCGTCAAAATATTAAAAGGGGATTTCTTGTCGAGAAATTGGGTGGGTCTCTCATATATATAGATATTTTTTGAACAGCTCCAGCTTGGATACATCATCCTTAAGTTATCGCCATAGAAGCGACTTTCAGTTTTTCTCTCAAAAACCAAATATGTGACGAAAAATTTCTTGAATGCCTCCTAGCTCGCCTGAAATGTCTACTTAGTTTAATTTTTGTGAGATATTGGGTTTCTGATAAATAAATTAAACAATGCTCTTTTGCCGACATCTTCAGGGGGCTGTATCAAAGCAGGGGCTGTTCAAAAAAAAATTATATGAAAGGCCCACCAAATTACAAGGAATCACCTATGAATTTATTTTACAATAATTCATTTACATCCTGTATATTTTTCAATCAGATTTGATTCATTAGCTGTGACCTTCTGCATGTACTCAGGAAAAATAAGAGACGAAGCTATCATCGTGGAAACTGTTTCAGCTGAACAGAGTTCAGAGAATTTACCTCAAATAAATATACCATAAACATTAACAATCTTTGCAGCAGTACAAAATGAGCATCAGTCGAAGCATCTCAAATAACATCATTATCTCCGTTATTGCAGCGTTTATACCTACTTATTCAAACAAACAATAACTTCCTCCATCGTTTGTTGCCGAGAGTAAAGCTGGAACTCAATATAACTATCCTGAATAGGTTAATTTCAGTAATGACGGTGTGTATTCTCAGGATTCACAAGTACTCATATTATTCATCATCGAATTGAAAGATTTCAAAAATCATTGAAATTTGAAGTATTACTCCTCAAATCTCATGGACCGGTCGTCAACAACCAATGAAGAATTCAATTCCAGATATTGTAATCTGTAAGTTCTGTCAAAAAACAGTATTGGCATCTCCAGAATGTTCCACAACTCCAGAATGTTCAACTTTTCTTGTTTCCATCTGTACGGAAGAAGTGGGTCATCCCCAATATGCTTTGTCCCCAGATATTTCATCAAATTGCCCTACTTTTTCCACAAATCGGCTTATATACGTTCCAATGCTTCCATTAAGCCTTTTGTAATTGTCTGGCTGCGGCTCTTTCCACTATATCTTCGATTATAGGTCCTGTTTTCCGACAATCGTACTCTATCGGCAGGACCTTTCCAGATAAAACTCATCTTCGATGAAGACGCTCATGTTGAATATTTAGTCGATATTTGTTACAGAAGGAATTATTTTCGTAAGTAAAATCATAAGGGCATCTAATTTCTCAGAAAAAAAACGAAAAAACACGTTGCTGAGTAATATTTTAACAAGAAGCATGAGTGCTGGTGGCAACAAAAATCCGAGTCGAAGACGAGGATTTTTGCACCTGCACGAATGCTTTTTGTTAAAAAATATTACTTCGAAAGGTGTTTTTCCGATTTTTTTCACGGGAAAAAGTAGATGCCCGAATGGTATTCGACAAGACTTTCATGAGTTACAGATTATTCTGCATGCATTATGTAAATGTATTAATTTGAAAACTGAAAAACAGGTACCTTATTTATCTCATCAAAAATACTACAAACTTAATTATTTATTGTTATTTTTGGTGACAACAACTGTTAAGTTTTGCCGCAGGTTAACTCGAATAAACTGCTGACAGCTCCTGCCAAACAGTTTTGCCACCTAGAAATAATTTGTTATTCAAAATTGCGCGTTTCTGATTAGTGGAAATTGCGACGAGAGAAATAGTCAATATTATATTCATAATGAAATTATTAAAATCCTCATGTACAGGCTGATTCATATCAGATTTTTTACCTCTTCTCCGGTTAGACTTGAGTGGTTATGAATTCCGATAAAATGAATCAATAATATTTTATCAGAATAGAATACCTAACCATAAATTGGATATACATATTACATTTTTGGGATTATATATTTTCCCGATTCCAAAAATATAATATATCTTTTCCCTATTTTATACAGATTTGAAGGTATTTAACATTGAAGTTAAGTAAAAACAGATAATGTCGATTTATTCATTTATATTCACTTGTGAATTCTTGTAGGTAATTTCAGAAACAACTATTCTGGGAAATGAGAAAAGGATAACGAAGAAATGAGTTTATTTGAAATTAGAAAAAAATTATCATGCTGAAGAGCCGATAACCTCATTAATGTCTTTTAAATCTCATGAAATCTGTAGGTCATTTTGAATTTGATAGCAATCCATTGGAATTGAGCCGTAAAAACCTGGAAAAGCACTGCCGTGTAGACATCAGCTCTTGCGCGCATGTTCAATGAAGATGACCGCTTTGGCAACGAAATTGAACATGCGCCTTCACGGCAGTACTTTTTTAGGATTTATTGATGAAGCACTGAATTTCAATTCGATCTAATCTGTATTTTTGGAAATATTGGTAAAAAGAAATTTTGAATATGAGTACATCTGCAGAATCATTGGGCGAATTTTACCATTCACAACCTAACGGTTGACCGTTAAACACATTAACTTCCGAAAGAAACATTTTAGAAACTCGATATTTGTAGAGTAGGTTTGGAACTTAATTACGAAGGACGAATTCGTGAATGGTTAAAATCCACGCAATGATTCCGCAAATATATCTACCCATTAAAAATTTCATTTACCTATTATTTCCAAAAATACAGATTAGACCGAATTGAAACCCATTACTCCATCGAAAAATGACAGTTCGAAGGTTCATACATAATTTAATGACGATAAAAGGATTATATGATGAGAAGATTGAAATTGAATTGAAATATTTTTTTCAAATTGTCCTAATGACACGATCATCACGAAATTTCGCACAAAGTTGTCCTTCATCATCTTCGAACTAGCAACCAGGTTTCATCATGATTGAATCAGTATTTCTTGAGTTATACTGGAAAAAACTACGATATCGAGGACAAATCACGAATTTTCACATATTTTTCCCAAACCTCTGAAAATATAATTCGTATCGAATTAAAATTTGGTACACTGCTGTGAAATGGAGAGCTCAAAGTATGAGCAAAATTTCTTTCGAATATGATCAATAGTTACTTAGAAAAATTTTTTTCGGAAAAAATTAAAAAAAAAAATTTTTTTCAATTAAGAGACCATACCTCAACGAAATTCCTCTAAAAGTGGCGCGTCGTTATGCTCCAACTAATTGCCAAGGTTCAAATCCAACAGCTTCAGTTTTTCCTGAAATATCAGGGAAATACCTTCTAAATATCAAATGGTTATAACTCCGACACCAGTCGGCACATTAACGAACTTAACCGGCGCATTCCAATGCGCAACCCAATCTGAAAGTTTCAAGTT
This sequence comes from Myrrha octodecimguttata, assembly GCA_958510865.1. Classification (NCBI taxonomy): domain Eukaryota; kingdom Metazoa; phylum Arthropoda; class Insecta; order Coleoptera; family Coccinellidae; genus Myrrha; species Myrrha octodecimguttata. Next base: position 81,754,334 of record OY294056.1, read on the forward strand.
GCCAGCTGGCTCCGTTCGACAGTTATCGTGTCGTCGTCCGGCCGGACAGAATCAATTTTGACACCGGATTTGTCATCAGTGAGTCCAACCTAGTCGTTTGAGACCATTTTCGGCTCAAATTTCGAGAATCCAGACATTTGGACCAAACGATAGCACGCTGTTTTCCCTAGAAAGTGCTCGCAAAAAATGATCTTCTTATGAATCTATTTTTTTGTAGACAATAATTTTGTAGATATAAACGTAATAAGTATCTAGTTTAATTCAAAGAAAAAAATTTTCATCAGATCAATCGGATTATAGCTCAATTTATTTTCGTCTAACGGAATTTATGAGACTTCCCAAAGCGACCAAAGTGCAATCGACGTTTACACAAGAAAATAGAATAATTCTAGTTACGCGTTTTGAATCCAAAATTTTAATGAGCCATAGAACAAATAGGTTAATTTTTCAGGTTTTTTAAGGGTTTTCACTCCCAATATCTGAAACAGAACTATTAAAAATTAAATAAAAATTGTTTGTTTCATGAAAGGGCAGTTTCTTGCAAAACAGATTACCTAATGAACAATACAGGAACAATACAAAGGATAAAGAAAGAGAACTGTGACGTTTCGGAGTACAAATCTGACTCTGTCACATACAAATTAAAAAATTTCAAAAATTATTTTCTTTCGATTTTTCGATTCGATTTGAGACTTTTGTCAAATTGACAGTTGTTTGTTTCATGAAAAAAAAATTTTTATTTAATTTTAACAGTTCTGTTTCAGATATTGGAAGTGAAAACCCATAAAAAACCTGAAAAATAATGCAAAATCCCCCTGAAATAAGCTTAAATCGATATCAAAAAGGTTGACACCTGTTATATGCATCTTGATGTTGGGTAACAAATCGTTCGACCCTATAGGGGCGTTCGTTTTTTACATCAGACTGCTCAGATTGCTCCTGAGTCGTTCGTTAAATACATCCAGATGTAGGAGACCACAGATGTAAACCGATCGTCAAACAAAATCAGTGCCAGTCGAAGACGATCTTTTTCGTCGGTATCATAGACAAGATCGGAGTTTTTTGATGGAGTAAATTTGACATCTTGTTGATATCAATTACCCAGAAATAATTTCCGTTCAATTTTCATTTCGTGTTGGTTTTTTTTCGTTAGCACAGTTCGGACAAAAGTAATTTTTTGAGTGGGAATATATATAATTAGCTTTATTGGCGTTTGTCCATTCTTAGTTCATTTTAAAAAAAATACATCAGAAATGCCAACCGGCGAGAATAATTATGTTCAGAATTCCGTTACTACACCTGAACAAAAGGCTCAACATCTGGAATATTCTGGACTTAATAATAAATAAACAATTTTCTCCACTAAAGACGCCTAATTTACTGAGGCCAAGTAACTTTAACTCAGACAAGATTCTGAGAACCAAATTTTTATTGATGGCAAGGTGGATATCACTTATCATTGAATTTCGTCTACTTGTATGTGAATAAATAATGATTTAAACAATTATCGGTGAATTCATATAACTGTGAAACATTTTAAGGAATCTGTAAACTGTTGATTTGCAAATAAGGGCCATGTTTCTTCAGCAAGCCCCTGTATTTTTTTCAGAACTGTTCGTTCGTCGACCTCTTCAACAGGATCGATCATTATTTAATATTCTTCTCTAATCAGCTCTAATGAAGTTACATTTATACTCATTTCTTCCAACCAGCTGAGAAATAAACACTGCAGAAAATAAAATATATATAATAACAATTTTGATTTGACATCAGTCATTGATACACAGATGAAATGATATCAAATATTTATGGTCTGTGATTCTCATTTCGTCTGGATCGTTCGTTTACTTCAGATGAAATCTGATAAATCATAAGATCTGTGCTCACATGACCAAAGAATCTGTCGCCTCTCGGATGCAATAAACGAACGCAGCATATATGGAACATAAGCATAGAAGTTAATTTCTCCCCAATTTTCCTTCCCTTTCTGATATAAAACCCCAACCCATCACCATAATCGATTCGAACATCGAACACTAATTCGACGTCTCTGTTCCAGGTCGCTCCAAACAATTGGCGCAATCAGGCTGCATGATCCAGTCTCGTCAATAACCCTTCGATGAGCAAGATTGGATCTCATACTCACGAGCACACCGCGGACAGATAAACTGCAACAACAGCGGGACGAACCTGTGTTACATCCATCGTGTCTTTGCGTCGTGACAAGTTTCGCGTGTTGGAATATGCGAGCAGATACCAGAAATCACGTTTCAGACATCGGCCAACTCACGTTCTGGGACGTTTGATGAGGACCGTGAGAACTTATCCGATTACCGTGTGTCTTTCGCGGAGCATGCTCGGCCGTCTTGCCGCGGCTATCTTGATTCGATTCATCCCCGATCCGGACCAGGGACCCTCGCGGATTTTGGGTTTGTAAGCGCGCGCTGTTCGCGAACAACAGGTGCTGTTTTGACTTGGTGAACAATTCGAGTTGTATCGGTGTTAACTGTGCGTTATGACGATAGACTTTTTGATCACTTGTGCGTAATCATGTGGAGTGGCGATATGTTGTTGTTTTTCTTTGGATTTTGGTTTTTGATGTGTGGAGTTGATGGTACGGCGCCTGGTGAAGTGGAAAATGGTGAGTTTTCGTTTTATTTATTTTTATTATTTCACTCATGAACAGGTCGTCATGCTAAAGGGTATGTTTTTCATAGGAAATAGAAGTCACCGATTTTTTATTTTGGATTTTCCGGATAGTGTCCATGCCAGAGTTCATGAATCCAAAAACTTTAGATGTTCTATTGAGCTCATGATGCAAACTGAGAAATGAACGAATTCCAATAGTTCCAAGAGTTTGATTTAGAAATATGAATGGAGTCTTAAATCATTTGCAAATAACCTCTACAATAATTTATTTTTCCACGAATCGCTGAGAAATTTTGACATTCCAGACAAAATTCCTCGACGAAATATGCAAGATTTCCTAACTGTAAGCAAATATTCATTTCCTTACAGTTGTTAATGTTCTACATAAATGATTGAAAACAAGTACTTTTCTGTTGATTTCTTCGACAATAATTTTAATGAAACAGTATTTATTCACTGCCTCACCAGCTCTGGAGAAGTCCCAGAAATGAAAAATTCACCATCACTTATCACTTAACACTGTTTTGTTCTCGAAAACACCGGCAATAGACGACTTCGGCCCAAGTTGCCAACCCACAATTTACTTAGCAAGTTTACTTTCACTGGGGAACGGGAATTTCAGGACAAATTCGACATGATAAGGTTCGCATTATTTATAAATAACCGTAAAACATGACTCGGCTCTTCAAACCAGATAATTCCTTCCAAATATAGGTTTTTGTTAAGATAGTCCCCGATTGGCTGAAATTTAAGTTGGGATTCCTGATTTCATGCAAACAGTGTCAATTTTCATAGGATACGTTCCGAAAATCAACTCTGTTGTTTCGGTTGCTGATTTTCCGCTCCGTAAATATGAAATATTCGGATGGTTTTGGGAAAAAGCGCTTGAAAAAGGTTATTTACGGAATCTGGTTGATGAAAATGCGGTCGATTTACTGTCACCAGATGGATTTTCTATGGTAAATATCCATAGCATAGAACAATCTATGTTTACTTTAGGTTTGTTCTGGTTCCGAGTTCAGATCTGTTCGGGACTGTTCTAGCATAAACCAATAGTCTGTGGTTCTGAACTCGGAACCAAAACAAACCTTAAGTAAACATAGATTGTTCTATGCTATGGATATTTACCATAGAAAATCGTTCTGGTGACAGTAAATCGACCGCATTTTCATCAACCAGATTCCGTAAATAACCTTTTTCAAGCGCTTGTTCCAAGAACTAACCGAATATTTCATATTTACGGAGCGGAAAATCAGCAACCGAAACAACAGAGTTGATTTTCGGAACGTATCCTATGAAAATTGACACTGTTTGCATGAAATCAGGAATCCCAACTTAAATTTCAGCCAATCGGGGACGATCTTAACAAAAACCTATATTTGGAAGGAATGATCTAGTTTGAAGAGCCGAGGCATGTTTTACGGTTATTTATAAATAATGCGAACCTTATAATGTTGAATTTATATTGAAATTCCCGTTCCCCAGTGAAAGTAAACTTGCTAAGTAAATTGTGGGTTGGCAACTTGGGCCGAAGTCGTCTATTAAATTTATATGCGTCAAATTTGACAATTCAACATTAATACGTTTCACTAGAAACGCAACCAAATGGTATGTTTACCTCCTACCCTGAAAACAATGTACTATTTAGATGAATACAGAACAAATTTTGAACAGAAAATAGGAACGAACAATTCACGCATGCTAAAAACTTATATTGCAAGCTATTTTGGAAGCGTTCTTGTTTTGCTAAATACAATTAAAATTTTGAGGGAAAAAATCCGGATGAAGGAATTCTTTCTACGTATTCTCTGTGAATTTAGCTCAGAATGGAATATGACATCGTCTTGAATGCTGCTTCTTTTTTTAGATGTTCAAATACTTTAGTAATAATTGGCACAATTATTTATTTTTTTGACGAATTGACCATTTGAAAATCATAAGGGTGTAAATTCATTTTACAGGAAAATGATTTTTCCGATTCAATAAAATACGAGTTCACCCTTCCAGTTCATCAGGATGATTTCCATATATATGAAGTGAGTCTGCATTTCTGTGACGCAACAAGAAAAATATTGGATATAATTCAAGTAAATAAATCCGAAGATGCCTACTCAATTATCTGACGAAGAATTTACATTTGCAGTATTCAATACAAATTCAGTATTAGTATTATTTCTGGAGCTCTTTTTCTCTACGAACCAATTCTTATCTCAGTATTCAATACACTTTGAATAATATTGTTTCTAAATTATCTATTTAGGCAATAAATTTTCGAAGAATTGATTCTGACAATTCCCAACATAGGAGAAATTTATATATACCGTTGTTTTGGCTTCAAAATGACTTCTTCCATTCATGAAAGTGTTCTTATAATAAGCCTTATATTGCTCCTTATTCCCTTATACATATTTCATATTATTAATGAGTAGATGTTCCACATTTGTTGTACTCCTATTATATATTAGTAAGAATCCATAATTTCAAATATCTGATTCATTTTTTGGGAAATAGTTTCATCAGATCAATCATTTTATTCACTGGAATTAATTGTTTGGACCTAAGCGCCATCGTAGTTTGTAGAGCCACGTAGGACAATATTTGACAATTCTAGGACCGCGTTTTGGACCCAAAATTTTAGTGGTTAATAGTAGGAAAGTGTCGACAACTGATATATTCTATGCATCTTGGGTGTATCTCAGTTCAATAGACGACTTCGGCCCAAGTTGCCAACCCACAATTGTCTTCACAAATTTACTATCACTGGGGAACGGGAATTTCAACACAAATTTGACATGCTGAGGTTCACGTTATTAATAAATATCCGTAAAAGATGCCTCAGCTCCTCGAACAAGATAATTCCTTCCAAATATAGGTTTTTGTTAGCCCGAAATTTAAGTTGGGATTCCTGATTTCATGTTAATAGTGTCAAGTTTATAAAGGATATGTTCCGCAAATCAACTTGGTTATTTCGGTTACCAGTTTTCCGTTCTGTAAATATAAAATATTCGGTTGGTACCTGAAAAAAATGGTTTATTACGGAATTGGATTGATGAAAAAGCAATCTTTCTGTCACCAGAACATAGACATATTAAGTCTATGCACCAGAACGACAATCAATGTTTTATGGTAACATTATATATAGCATAGAACAATCTTTAGTTACCTTATGATCCATAGACCATACCTAGTAATTTTTCCATTGTTGATTGTTGTCTCTCCTATGTTCTATGGATCATAAAGTAAATAAAGATTGTCCTATGCTATGGATATATTACCATAGAATATTGACTGTCGTTCTCTTGACAGAAAGAACATGTTTTCATCAATCAAATTCCGTAATTAACCTTTTTTTCAGGAACAAACCGAATATTTCATATTTACGGAATGGAAAACTGGCAACAGAAATAACCAAGTTGATTTGTGGAACATATCCTTTATAAATTTGACACAATTAACATGAAATCAGAAAAGCGAACTTAAATTTCAACCAATCAGAGATGATCTTAACAAAACCCCATATTTGGAAGGAATTATCTTGTTTGATGAGCCGAGGCATCTTTTACGGATATTTATAAATAGCGCGAACCTTATCATGTCGAATTTGTCCTGAAATTCCCGTTCCCCAATGATAGTAAATTTGAGAAGAAAATTGTGGGTTGGCAACTTGGGCCGAAGTCGTCTATTCCTTTCACGTCCAAAAATCATCAAAATTTTCTCTGTGTTCCTCATCAATTACGACAATTATCTATTTAAATTTCTCCCGTGAACAAACAACAACAAATCAAACGAATTATACTCAATCAATTAGAGTCAATTCCGTTAATCTGGCATGACGGTGGAATCCGACACAGTCCGAGCGACACGGCATCCAAAGTGCTCATCACTTACGATAAGTATCTAGTTTTACTCATCATGAAACGGTAATAAATAATAATTTTTATTATAATGAGTTATTGCCGGCCGAGTCGATACTTCTTAGCACAATTACTATGCATAGGGGCGTCCATTGCTATTATGTTTCCAAGTTTAAATATGGGGATCGTGACGAAGACAAGCCAACTGGTTTGGATTTTTTTTTCTTTATTTATGGGTATAGTTTCAACTCTCTAATTTGTTGACTTCTGGGAACGCGTGTTTGTTTAGTGAAAAAGTTTAGAAGCAATCGCCGTGGGCTTGAGCCTGAGGAGTGTTCGTCGCGTGGAGATGATTTTTGTATAGCAACAGTTTGATTGGATGTTATTCTTCGCTCTTCTATCTATCGTATACGTTAGGAAAATCCCTCGGAAAATTCTGGAAGTTCTCCAGGTGGGGTGAATGAATTTCAAAATTTTCAACAACTTTTGGATGTTTTAGACAAGTATATCGTCGATTCGAGAATATTTTGTCAGGAACATGAATTCTACTGAAAACTTTGAATGAAACTCACTCCCAATATCTAAAAAACCTGAAAATGCACTGACGTGAAGTCAGAAGATTTCACGGAAATTTCAGTGAAATTAAAATGAAACGAACTCAACCGAGATATTCACAATCAAAACCTCACCGGAAAATTTCAAGGTTCTGGGACTCTCCTTTCGAAAGTAAGAGCACACACGGACGGACGGCCGGCTAGACAGAATCAAATTTGACCACGTATTAATCATCAGTGAGTCTTTTGAGACTGATTTCAGCTCGAAATTTGGAAATTACAGACATTGTGACGGGTTAGGTATGTCAAGCATACTCTTTGTGCATATTATATCCAGTTTTTCTGGACAAATATAGTACCTCCGAGATTTCCCCGACTGATTTGGATGTTCTTATTGATGATTATCCTGATTTTTCAAAGCAATACCCAAATAAGAATTTAAGATCTCCCGATAATTTGGGGAGTTTAGCCCGATATTTGAGATGCCCTTCAGTGAATTCTTCTTCAGGATGTCTTATGATTGGAGGACGAATCATTTTGCTGGCTTCCTTATGTGAAATCTAACCATTTACTGTAGTAACATCCATGATGGCAAACCATATAGCTAACTATAGAGAACACAATTTTGGTCGAGATTATAGACACCTACCTTTGTTGCATTGAAGAATAGAATCATTCCATAACTTTTCCAAATTCAGTATTGACGCTGCTGTCATGTTGTATTTATGATGAAATTATGACAACTTTCCTCATCAGTATGCAAATCCTTAAAATAATCGCTCAAATAAGACATGACCGGCTCAGCATTTCCTTATTATTATTATTATTATTATTATTATTATTATTATTATTATTATTATTATTATTATTATTATTATTATTATTATTATTATTATTATTATTATTATTATTATTATTATTATTATAATATTATTATTATTATTATTATTATTATTATTATTATTATTATTATTATTATTATTATTATTTATTCAGTAAGAGCTGAGGCTACGCCTTTAAAGCTCAGAATATAAATACAATGATACAGGCAGTACATCAGTTGTACACAAGAAAAAAAAATCGAGAGAACACAGAATTCAGAAATGAAGGAAGAAGCATAGAGAAAGCAACGATGAAATGTCAGTATACACAACACACGTTACAAGTATACCTTATGAATTCGCCATTTTCGATTCTGGAAGGCGTTATTTTCTGGAGATAGCAAGAAGTGTGAAGCAATCAGATTTAGAAAACTGGTGGGGAATTTCGGCACAGGGGAAGTTACTTCTGGGGATATCTAGAAGTGAAAGAATGGACAGCGATGCGTCCATACAATTATACATGATTAATAACGACTGTGGTCGAATTCGACCCCAACGATAGCAGTTAAGGTTAATAAAGGGCTCGATAAAGGGTGTTTCAAATTGCTCGGTGTTTTTTGAGAATGAATAAAATATAGGTGGCGCACTGAATTCGTCTGGGTATTTTGACATTTGAGAAGTGTGATGTATGACATTTAGTATAATGGCTTCTTACACGATACAACAACGCGTTCGAATTGTTGAATTATTTTATGAAAATCAGCGTTCTGTGAAAAGTGTTTTTAGAAAATATCGTGAATTTTATGGTTTACATAATCGTTCATCTCAAAGCACTATTGGTCGAATTATTAAAAAAATTTAATAGACCGGTTCGGTGGAAGATCAAAAAAGTGAAGTATTCAGTCGTAGCGCTAGTTATCAAGAAAATATTGATTTGGTTTGTGAAAGTGTTGCTGAAGACCCTGGAATGTCCATTAGACGACGTTCACAACAAGTTGGACTTAGTGGGTCAGCAACATGGCTCTGAAGGCATATAAGGTTCAAATAACACCGGAAATGAAGCCATTAGATCATTTAAAACGTCGTCCATTTGTCAATTTCATCCATGAACAACCAGCTGATTTTTCACAAAAAATTATGTTTTCTGAGGCACATTTTCAACTTGGTGGCTTCGTTAATTGTCGTATCTGGGGTTAGGAAAATCCACAAATTATTCACGAGACACCTGTGCATTCTGAACGAGTCACTGTTTGGTGTGCATTATGGTCAGGTGGTGTAATTGGACCTTACTTCTTTGAAAATGCTGCTGGTGAAGTTGTAACTGTCAATGGTGTTTATTTGGTTTCAACAGGATGGCGCTACACCTCACTTTGCCAATCACACAATTGATTTATTGAGACAAAAATTTCCTAGACGAATAATCTCCAGAAACTGTGATGTCAATTGGCCACCAAGATCATGTGATTTGACACCGATGGACTATTTTCTTTGGGGTTATGTGAAGAGCCAGGTCTATAAGAATAATCCACAATCGATTCCTGAACTAAAGGATGAAATTATTCGTGTCATTAGTGAGATGGAGCCTCAATTATGTCAAAATGTCATTGAAAATTTTAACAGAAGAGTGGACGTCTGTAGATTTGCAAGAGGAGGCCATTTCACGGATATTACTTTTCGTATATCAATATCATAGCTGATACTTCAATTACCAATAGAAAGTTTCTGAAAATGAATGCAAATTATGTGTTTTATTTCTTCTTGAGAAAAACGTGCAATTTGAAACACCCTTCAGATCTACTTTTTTCACTTTTGTTCGAATTCATATTCAGCGATAGCTCCCCTGGAACAGCCAGGAGTCTTTGTATGATGGCCAGGAGTCATCTAGAGAACATTCCTCGAGCGACCGATCTAGAAGATAAGAACTAAACCGACCGTTTGTTCGTTCATTACGGCAACGACAGATCTTGCCGCTCGCATGTCCGCTCCCGAGAGATGTGGGATGCACTTAATTGGGGAATAACAATAAATGCTTCTGTGTTTCGTCTCAACTTGATTTACTAGCGCTCATTATCTGTTGTTATAAACGGTGTCGTTTAGTTGGGTACACTCGCATATTTACACTGGTTCCTTTCTCTGGAGCGGAAATCAGACGACTAGATTAGCACCTTACAGTTGGGGGGAGTAGTTTCCATTAATTAAGTCGTCGTTGGTGGTAAATGATATACAGGGTATTTCACGGTGAATGACTTTTCAGAAGTATCAAATCAAATCAAATCAATCAACAAACCATAACAAAATGAGTGGCAACAATTTATAGTGAAACAACAGCAAAAACGAAATTTACTTTAACTCATCTGACAAAAATTCATCCACAGAGTAGTAACATTCAGTAGACAGAAAAATTCTGAGGCGTTTTTTGCGCGCATGTTCTAGGGGAACAGCGTGCTACCGTTTTGTCCAAATGTCTGTAATTTTCGATAATTGAGCCGAAAATGGTCTCAAACGACTAGGTTGGACTCACTGATGACGAATCCGGTGTCAAAATCGATTCTGTCCGGCCGGCCGGCCGTGGACACGATAACTGTCGAACGGATCCAGTGAGCGACTTGAAACTTGTAGGGTAGTTCGCGCATCTGGATAACGCGATTAAGTTCGTTAATGGGTCAAATCGGCCATATGGTTTTGGAGTTATAGCAATTTGAAATTTTTGAGGTTATTTCCTTAATTTTTCAGAAACTACTGAAGCGATTGCATTGAAACTTGGCTAGTTGGAACATAACGACTCGCAACTTTCATCATCATTTCGTTGAAATCTTATGATCACTCAATTTTGAAAATATTTTTCCCAAAATTTTTTCCGAAAAAATTTTTTTTTCGAAACCATGGTTCATATTCGAGATCATTTTCTGTTATATCTTGAGCTTCATATTTCACAGCAGTTTTGGAGATGTTGACAAAAAATATGTAGAATTTCGTGGTTTTCTTCCCGATATCGTTGTTTTTTTCGGTATAACTCAAGAAATACTGATTCAATCGTGATGAAGCTTTGCAGCCTGTTCAAAGATGATGAAGGATAACATTGTGCAAAATTTCGTGATGATCGTGTCATCAGCACGATTTGAAAAAAAATTTCAATTTTTTTTTCAAATATTCAATATTCTGTAATCTTCTCATCATATTATTCTCATTAAATTCTGTGTAAACCTTCAAACTGTCATTTTTCGATAAAGTACTGGATTTCAATTCGATCTTATCTGTATTTTTGGAAATATTGGGAAAATTTTGAATGGTTAAATCTGCGGAATCATTAAGTGTATTTAACCCATTCACTAATTCGGCCTTCGTTATTAAGGTCCAAACCTTCTCTACAAATATCGAGTTTCTAAGTTGTTTCATTCGGAAGTTATTGTGCTTACGGTCCGGCCGTAATGATTACGTAGATATACCCATTCAAAATTTTATTTTTCTAATATTTCCAAGAATACAGATTAGATTGAATTGAAATCCAGTAAGTATCGAAGAAAAATCTAGAAAAGCACTGTCGTGAAGGCAGCAGCTTTTATGCGCATGTTCAAATTCGTAGCCTTAGCGGTCATCTACATTGAACATGCGCGCAAAATCTGCTGCCTCCACGGCAGTGCTTTTCTAGATTTTTTTATATTGCCATAATTCATTGATTCGTGGGAGTGAAACAGTTATCTGCAAAAACCTTATGATCCCATTTCATAACCCCCACAACTTGTCATAGAAATCACTTCTCCAGAAAGAATCGACCAGAGACACAAGAAAAGATATAAAATAGAATTGAATTGAGAAATCTTGAATATTATGATATCTGAGCACTGCTATCATCTTCAATACCATATATCGGCAACATCTTCGTGTATAACCTAGTTTGAAAACCTTGATAACATCATCCAGTGCATACGTGTGCATCATCGTCTTTCCCAACCTGATAAAACCAGAACTCTCAAGTTCCATGAGAGCCAACGTCCGAATTTATTTCCCCGACTATCAAGGATAGTTATACGAAAAGTTCTTGGAATTTTTCACATATTTCACGCGTTATCGAACCATTCGACAGAAGTTAATAAAACTCAACGAATTTATGAGTAGAATGGCGATGCTCGGAAGTTTCTTGGCTATTAGTTATGGATATTGAAAATCGGTCAAGAAATATACATTACATATATGGAGTGGGATGAAACTGGGATAGAGAAAATCACAACAAAACATAGAAATTTCTCTATTGAAAATCTAGAAAAGCACTGACGTGAAGTCAGCAGCTTTTACGCGCTTGTTCACATTGCGAAATGGTGACTTGGAAATTTCAGTGAAATTTCAATGAAATATACACGGTTCATATTCCAACCAAGTTTCATTTCGATCAGACAAATATTTTTCGAGTTATTGGAAAATAAAAATTTCAAACGGCTGTAGCACAAAAACCATTCTGCAGATTTGGTCCATTAACGAACTTAACCGAGATATTCAGGATCTTAACCTTACCTGAAAATTTCAACTCCAGGTCCTTTCTTCCGAAAGTTACAGCGCACACGGCTGGACGGACAGAATTAATTTTCACCTCGGATTCTCCATCAGTGAGTCCAACCTAGTAGTTTGAGATCAATTTCGGCTCAAAATTCGAAAATTACAGACATCGCGACAAAATGATAACGCGCTGTTCCCCATAACAAGCGCGTAAAAAGGATGTACTGAGGGGTCCATGTGGAAAGTGGACGAAAACGGCCGACGGTAAACACAATAATACAATCCGAATGAATCAACGTGGAGATATTTGTGAAGCAGGTTTAGTCCTTAATGGTGCCGAATTCCTTGATGGGTGAAATCCATTTAATGATTCCGCAAATATACTCATTCCGAATTTCATTTTCCCATCATTTGCAAAAACACAAATCGGATCCGATTGAAATCTAGTACTCGGTTGATAATTTCGTGGAGATCTTTTCTTGAGAATATTGTTATCATTTTATAAAATTGGGTAAAATAATTGATAGGATCCTCACGAAATTTTCCATCAGCTTGAGCGTCGGCGTCGGCGTTTTCAACATATTAGCAAGTTTCAATTAAATCAGTTATATATATTTTCTGAAATATGGAATTTTTGAGAGAAATAAAAATACCCCAGAATTTTTATTTCTTGACCTGGAAAAATTCATTTTATGAAAAATTGATATACAGAAAATTTAAATAAAAATTGAATAGTATAACATATATTATCTTTAAGTTCTGAATTACCCTCCCAAAGAGTGATATTTATGTGTATAAGAGAACATTTCGAAAAAATGTTTTTTGCACAAAAACTATTATTCACGTTATATAAATCTTAAAAGCCAACAGTACCTCGACTATATCGGGGTGAATTTTGCAGGCCAGAATTAAACAATTTCAAGAAATTTTTTGGGTACAAATGGTTGAAAAAACTAGCCAGAATGCGCAATGTTGCTAATTTTATATTCATGAATTTTAGGAAAAATAAAACTGATATAGAGTGAAAAATGAAAAAATGAATAACCTTGCGCGTTCTCACAAAAGAATGAGGTTAATCCCAAAAATTAATTCCGAGAAAATAATCTCTAAGGCCTGCAGAATGACACTCCGTTTTCTCATTTCTCGCGGCCATTGGCAACGTTAGAGCATGTAGACCTCGAAGCAGACCGTGTCCAAGTGCCTGACCTTGAGATATTTACAGGAGATTTTGGAACTTGAATGTGGCTGTTTTGCAGTAATTTATCAGTCAAACGGTTGGAGTTCGGAAATAAAATAGAGAATGTATATCTAGGTTTACATATACCCGGAATTGGGAGTTTTCCCGAATATTAGGGGAAATTCAATGTAAATAAGTGGATGATTTATATTGAATCAGAAGAAAAGGACACCGAACCAATGATGAATTAGGCGGAATCCTCTAAGCGTTGTTTTTGTCTGATGTGGGAAGCTTCAATAATCTATCTTGGAATTCAAAACATGGTAATACAAGACTTGAATTCTTGATGTGAACTACCCAGAGAAAGATCTTGAATTTAACATTCTACCCAAAAAAAAAACTCAGTTAAATTACTACATCCCTCAAAAAATACCACATGAAACGTTGTCCCCCAAATATTCCCCAGAGTGTCTCAAGATCCCCCAAATTCGGGAGAAAATACCCCAACCTGGCAACACTGTATTGTATCAAATTCTTTCTCCCATTTCTCTCTCTTCCTTTGCAAATTCGCAATCAACCCTAATCAAAAAACGTTGCAACCCAATCTCGATATTCGATTTGCACGCCCCTGTAATCATAGCAGAGCAGAGTCTATCTACGGGAGGCGTTTTGCGTACACTGCACTCGAGAAGGGGATTAGCATAGTGACCGCACATCGCGTAGTCTCTAGGGGGGCCCCTTTCTTCGTGAGACTATTCTTGTTGCGGGGCACACACGCAATCTAATAATAGAGAACAGCGATCAGCGTAAATCAATTTTGATGAGATTATATCGAAACGTGCAATATGGGTGTTTGGGGAAGACGCTGGATCTACTTGGGGGTGATATATTCCGCAGAGAGAATGGGGCGGTTCGATCAGCAGGTGTGCAGCGCCCACTGGGAGGAATCATTTTCTAAGTCGAGAGTGCTATTTATTATGTACTTTGAGGTAATTAAGGAAAAAAAATGTCCTAATCAAATTGTTGCTTTCTGCATTGTAGCGGAGAGATCTCGTCGACTTCTGCTCAGCTTATTTCAAGCTTATAAGGAGGTTTTTCCTAAATTTGGGTTATTACTGCGAAAGCAAATTTTAACATAATTATTATGGGTTTGATTCATCATTTTCCCAAATTCAGAAAGTATTCAAAATCAGATTTCAAAATTGGGGTTTGGGATTTGCAAGGCATGCACGAAGTGACAACGGTGTTTAGTAGAATAGCTTTTTCTGCTATAGAATAATGAAATATTTATTCCTGTCCTGTGGTATACACGTGTTCTTTGTCAATATAACCAAACAATTTCCGTTTGCGATTTGTCAGTAATATGACAGTCTTTCCTTTTCCTTTCTATTCCTTGGTCGTTGTCTTCTACTCTAACCAGATCGAAGTTAAGCTATATCTGTTTTCCTGAGCAAAGTTACACATTCGACGTCCTTTTCTTTCTGAGAAAGCTTAATTCGACGTTGCCATATCGTGCACTCAAGAAAAATCCCTTTAAATGCAAATCCCCATTTTTATTTTTCAGTTTTGGGTGATCAAACATTTTTTTAAAAATATAATATTGAAATTATATGTTTGAAATGTGATGTTCTAAAGGCTCTTTATGAAAATTACTGCATTTGCGTTTAAAGGAAAAACCCCCATTGTAGCGTAACTGCCGATCTTATACACAATAACTCCTCGATATCTGTGAATTAGGTTAGGACCTTAAATACGAAGGCTAAATTCGAAATTCCACCAAATGATTCCGTAAATTCCTGTTTAGAATTTTATTTTCTCAATGCTGAACTCTTCTAGCCGTTACAATTTGTTAGTTAACGGTAGTTGATCATAATTGAAACGAATTTGTTATTACTATTTTCTACTACCAACAATTATGAGATATTTCACAAAATTAAGGTTCACATTTTGGTTTATCATTTGATAAAATCAAATAATAAATCTTCGTGATCGACCAAAAAAAAATTACACCCTCTGAAAATTTGTGCGAAAGTATGTAGATTTGAATGAACCAATAAAAAAATCCGTCCTCTGAAAAACTGAAACGAAATCTGTAAAACTTGGTAGAAAAATCGGGTGTCGCTCGAGATTGATCTGGAGGATCAAAAAAAGCTTGAAGAGATTTTCAGCAGGATCGGTGTACCCTAAGGGCTGAAACCTGGGGTAGGAGGAAAAAAAAATAATTGCCCGAAGACCGAATTTTTATGAAACTCTCAACGTTGATTACTGTTGCATAACTCAACCTAAAAATTTTCACCCAGATGATTTCCGACAAGTGGTACCCGAGTTATGAAGGAAAACGCTGCAAATTGTTTTGTGAAAAACCAATGAATTATAAATATTATATAAGTTTCATTTAAGATATCAATGGTTATTGAACTGAAAATATAATAAACCCTTATGTAAAATTTGCAGCGTTTATGTGACTAGTTTCGAACTTTCGTTCATCTTCAGGCAACTGACTGAGCACATGGTACAGATTCAGATAAAACGACGTGATGATTTACGTGACAGTTAAGGGATTTTGTCTGCAACAGATGTTGAAAAAACCTAGAAGAGCATTGACGTGAATTCAGCAGCTTTTGTACGCATGTTCGAAGGAGATGACCGCTTTGGCAACGAATTTGAACATGTACGCAAAAGCTGCTGACTTCACGACAGTGCTTTCTAAGGATTTTTTTCAAATTGTTCTAATGGCACGAAATTTTGCATATAATTGTTCATCGGCATTTTCAAACTAGTCACCAAGTTTCATCATGACTGAATTGGTATTTTTTGAGTTAATCAGAAGAAACAACGATACCGAGGAAAAAGCCACGAAACTTGACTTATTCTTTCCAAATATCTCCAAGAATTATGATTGTATCTAACTGAAATTTGGTGCCCAGATGTAAACTATGAAGCTTAAGGTCTGAGCAGACTCACTCGGTTCTACAGATATCGTGTTGTCGGCCGGCCAGCCGGACAGATTCGGTTTTGACACCGGGTTTGTCATCAGTGAGCCCAACCTAGTCGTTTGAGACCATTTTCGGCTAAAAATTCGAAAATAACAGACATTTGGACAGAACGATAGCACACTGTTCCCTAGAACTTGCGCGCAAAAATATATTCTTGGGGATACCTAGGGTGTAGGTATCATTTGAAAGCACTGAAAGTTTGGGAATTACACAAATCCGTTTTGTTGTTCTATATTCCAAGACTATTTCTCTGCACTAATCCATAAATTTCACTGAACTCCAGATAGTTGAGTTTCATTCATTTGGATTGTAGGTACATGTAATATTTTCGGATTATCTATTCGACTTGTTTTTATATTTGCTAAAATCCATTCGATGTTTATGAAATATTGTCTTGAATGAGCGTCCTGTAGGACCTATTTATTTCTCGTTGCGAATTGCACATGATTTTTTTTTAATTATTTGTTCGTCAGTATGTTGCAACTAACAACTAAGTTTCAATCCTATAGCTCGAATGGTTCCCAAGGTATTGAGAAAATAATCACAAGAGTTCAACTGATCATTACTCCGAAACCGTTTGGTCAATTTGGCGTATTTAGGTACTTATACGTAGCATTCTCACGCGCGACCAAACCTGGGTCTCTATTCTTGAACGTGATGGTATGAACGTTCTCTATCGCTCCATAAAAAATGCATCGCCTTTCCTTGACAACAGCGTCGACACGCCTATTTTATCACGGTCCCGATTCAAGAATACGGCCCCTGGAAGTTTCAAGTCGCATGCTTGCTTCGTTCGACAAGTCATTTGAGACCTTTTCACGATAACACGCAGATCCCTAGAACATGAGCGCAAAATTCAGATATCTACCTGAACAAACTTAAATTTATCATTCATGCCTCACCAGAAATGATTAGATATTTGGTGATCCCGGAATCAACATAGAAACTCAACATCACAAACAAATTAGTCGATCTAATGGAAAATCTAGCCAAGTATGCAACAATCTCAGGAATCTAGTTCAATTCAAACCTGCCTTAGTTAATTTACTCCGCCCCTTTTATTTCGTCCGTAGTAGGCCGAATATTCTTGCTTTGTAATTAGATTTTAGCGATAGTATCCCTTATTCTGTGGAAATTCTCGTTAATATTCATTAAATGTGCTGACCTTCATTCCGTTATCAGCTCCGATATCGCGCACCTTTGTTTGTTGAGAGGTAACTACCTTTGATACTTTGGATGAATTGCTGCTATACTTTTTTCCTTGAAGAATTTAATTATAGCTTTCAAACGGTAGGATTGGAGAGATTGAAGGAAAGTTAATTACGAGATCGAATAAATATAGACTCATCGAGGTTGTGGAATTATGAATTTTCTTGATTTTCGAACACCTTGAAGTGTTATATTCAATCGACAATTTCGAAGTATCAACCGAGGAGTACCATAGAACGCCAAGACGGGCACTTCAGGCAACTGGGTCTGAGACTCCGTTTTGCTACTACGCATGAAATCAGATGGTTCCGAAAAGAACCAGTGTTAGCATACGTTCGTTATATCGACGTATACGAACCCTCGGACTCTTTCCATACCGTCCATGATTAGTCGAGCTCTTACACATCACTGCCGTCAACGTTTGAAATGGTGTACAGAGAGGCAGCTCGGGAAGGCAGAATGGCATAATGTCGTATTCAGCGACGAGTTGAGATTCAGTCTAGGTATGCACGATTGACACGAAGGTTTTGCTGTTTAGAGGCATGTATACAGGACTGTTGAAGTTTTGGTTCGGTTGCTTATGGTAGCCGACCACCATTTTTGTCTATTCGAGGAAGTATGACACCCGTACCTTATTTAGACGATGTTCGACAAACTACTCTACTGTCTTATCCCAATTATTATCTGTACTCAATTCACTTTACTAAAGTATCCCGGTGGCCAAGATTTAGGTTCATCAGGTTTTTTACTTAGAACTGACACAGGTTAGCACTCGTGAAATATCGGCAATGTCGAAATAATTTTCAGAGACGTTGCCAATGCTAATTTCTCAATCTCAATATAATCATCACGCTTGGAGACTAAAAACACAGACCTGGTGTGTGCTAAAAATTCCAAAAGTAGTTTTGAAGAAGCAGAGACAATGTATCAGGAAGTGCTATGTAGAATTGAAATCTGCTTATTCTGATAGTAACCCTGATACTTTCGAATCAATAATTTAGCACGAGCTATCTAACATTTTCGACGTATGTGAGTTTTATATTTTGTATAAATAGATATTTATTTTTTAGCTGCACATCAACACAATATCAAAGCTTTTAAGTGAAAGCGACGACAAAGAATTTCCTTCTATTGATGTACCCGAAAAGACACTGCCTGAAGACTTTATTTCGAAAAAAGATCTGCAACGACAAATTTACACCTTTTGATTGATACACTACTCACTTTTGCAAAGGAACATTTGTAATATAACGGAGGACGGACATCACTTTTGAAAATTATAAAGTCAATTGATTACGCATACAAAATGGTAAACGCGAAATATTTTTTGAACAAAAACATGTTGTTGCAGCCAAAATTACTTTCGTCCTCAAAATTTCAACAGTATGAATCGTTGGATAAAAATATCAGATTTATGTAAAGAAACCTTTTGATAAATACGTAATTTCTAAGACCCCTATGTAGAGGGGACAACGTTGGGTAGTTATCTGACAGGAAAATGACTATAACCTAACATTTTCAAAATATACACGGTGAAATGAGTCAGAATGTCATGGCCAACCGGGATACTTTTTGAAAGTGAATGGATTATAGACATCCATTTAAAAAAAACAAAGCACGTCCCAATATAGCTCCTCGAACAATGAGCTCTCTTTTTGAAACAGACGTTTTGATTGGCGTAACACTCGTAATGTGACTGCGTATAATATACATTTTTATGTCTTTCATGAAACAGTGTCTCTACGACGATTATGTGATTTGAAAAATATATCATTTCATAGAAACACCATATCTTTCAATTTCTGGTAGTTTGACACAAGCTTTGTTTCGGTTCCAAGTTCACTGTTCGGAATGGTTCTAGTATGCGCGATTGCGATTTTGTGTTTTGGTTCATTTCAGAACCGGTTCAGGATTTGAGTAATCTTGTTTTGATTATTGTGAGCATCGATTTCGAACTGTTATAGAACTGTGAACGGACTTCGGACGTTAGAGTCCGAACTGCTCAAAAATCGGGTAGTTCACACAAGCGCAAAGTGGCTGTCAACGATTTAAGTGGTTAACTTTTTCGGCGTCGTGTGTTGATTTAGTTTTTGATTGTTGTATGAGGAAACGGTTAGCTATTATATTTAAACTTGTGTTATTGGTGATAATTCCTTCGCTACGATTTCCTACAATAATCCAAAGGATTTTACTTCCATTGTTCACACTCGGGATGTATTCCTACTTCTTAAATAAATCTCCTATCCCTATTGAATAATGATGTTTCGAATGAATTTTTCGTTGGACATTGAATTCAAAAGGATATGAAACAATAACTTTTTTGTATTACTTACTTTCAGATTGTTGGTTTATTTCGTAAAATAGTTAAATAAAGAAAAATGCGGAGAAATGATTTTTTACGAAAATAAATTGAGGTGGGCGCAATATGTATCCCCAAAAATATATAAATATCATACAAAACTGCGGCTGGGACTTTCGCATATTCATTAATTATACCACAGAAAATGAGACGTGAATAACATTCCTCATTTAGTCAATACAAATGGAAGATTTTCTTCTTTCACGATCCTGATGAGAACCCGAACTTAATTCGTCTTTTGGTTTCACCGCTAATAGAACTCTTCTAGAATAGTTCAGAATCGGGCTTCAACAGCGCATCGATTCTATGCAGTTCTATGGAACCATCCAGGGACAGTTCTGAATTTCGGAAACAAAACAAATAGTAATTCTTATTCTAAAACTTTTGTAACTGTAATTCATGTTTATTGATTTCACGAGAGAAATTTGTTGTGAATTCATCAGTGTGCTGGAGATATATATTTCAAAGATTTTTTGTGAATTTTTTGTAATTGAAATGTTAGTTTTACTGTTCATTCATATTATACAGTGCGTGTCAAAATTATGAAACAAATTCATTTTCTCAGAAGAAAAATATTTGGCAACAAAATCCTGAAACAGGTCAATTTTTGTTTCACTTTTACCAAATTCATGCATATTATGCATTGCAAAATATTAGAGGGTTGATGGGGATGGCACAGGGTGCAACAAAAATCCTTCAAAAATGCTCATAAATTTGATAAAAGTGAAACAAAAATTGACCTGTTTCAGGATTTTGTTGCCAAATATTTTTCTTCTGAGAAAAGGAATTTGTTCCATAATGTTGACGCGTACTGTATATTATTAGTAACATCAAAATTTGTTGTAATTACTAACAGTTTTTCCCCAGATAACCGAAACGCGTCGGGCTTGAAAGCATGAAATTTTGAGTTTAAGGACTTTCACTTCTAATTATGATTGAGAAAAATCTTCACCCTGGAGAAATCTATGATAGTCTTATTTTGATACCTCCTTACAAGTTCGTTAACGATCTCCGAAGGAAAGTTAACATCATCTTTCCACGAGGAAATGGAGAGTTTTCAGTCGACGTCGAAAATAATGAACAAGATTTCTGTCAGTCATTAGTTCCAACGTAAATTCTAGAATCCCAGTAAAATTTTCGTCATTCAGTTGAAGTTATCCATGACAAACGTATCACAACATCCCCGTGGAAAAATTCGAATCGGCGAAAACTTGATGAACAGATAATTGCATGAAAACCATTAGGGAATTTTCCACATCTTCCCAATTCTTCCGTCGATGGACACGCTCCAATTGGATTCTTTTCATTTGCCCCTTACAATTACATCTGGCAGAGTTAAAAGAAAGAACACGAGTAAGGAACGTCGTAGTCGTTCGAAAGGATTTTTAATTTCATTGTTCAACAAATTGCTCGGCAGCACTTTCTTGAGAAATTCGTAATTACTTCAGTAATTATCTCACCTCTTTTGTCCTCAAGGATGGGATCTGTATTGATTCCTTCAGAATTGAAGATGCCATAGTTATGTTCCTCCTTGAATACTTGATGTGATCGGGATTTGTCTAATGGCAATAACAGTGTGAATAACGGTTCGTGCAAAGTAAGCCTTGGAATATTTTCGTGAGGTTTTTGCGCGCATGTTCTAGAGAGCAGCGTGCTGTCGTTTTGTCCAAATGATTGTTATTTTCGAATTTTGAGCCGAAAATGGTCTCAAACGAATAGGTTGGACTCACTGATGACGAATCCGGCGGCAAAATCGATTCTGCCCGGCTAGCCGTATGCACGATTACGATCGTACGGAAAATCCCATCGACTTGAAACTTCCAGGGTAGGTTGCTCATCCGAATGCCGTGGTTAAGTTCGTTAATGAATCAAATCGGCCAAATAGTTTCGGAGTTATAGCAATTTGAAATTTTGAGGTTATTTCCCTCATATTTCAGAAACTACTGAAGCGATTGGATTGAAAGTGGGCAGTAAGTTGGAGCATTGAGGCGCGCAACTTTGAACAGAATTTGAATCTTATAGTCAGCCAATTCAAAAAAAAAATTTTTCCAAACAAGATTTATGAGAGTCTGTTACCTGCATTTTACCGATGATGATCATTTTTATAGAGGTAAGCACGAATTGCTCATGAAATATTAGATCATATTCATGACGACAATTTTTTTCCAGGCCCATAATCTCTGAATAAAGTTTTTTGTTCTTTATTCAAAGCCCATAATCCAAGCTGAAAAATTTACTTA
Source organism: Myrrha octodecimguttata (assembly GCA_958510865.1). Classification (NCBI taxonomy): domain Eukaryota; kingdom Metazoa; phylum Arthropoda; class Insecta; order Coleoptera; family Coccinellidae; genus Myrrha; species Myrrha octodecimguttata. The sequence goes on from OY294056.1 coordinate 81,776,684, forward strand.
AGAGGAATGCTTTGCCTTCCAGAAATCTGCCTGTTGAACTGATCATTAAGGAACAACGTGAATGTTCTAGTGATAGAACTGACTTTTGAAAAAAAAGAGTCTCAACAAGGAAATATCTGGTGATGAATACTCTTCGCTCAAAGTGCTTCTGCCGATGAAAGCAAAGTTGTACAAGGCTTATTTATTACAGCTTTTTCAAGACCAATCATATGAGTGTTGAAAAATGTATTTGTCAATCCATAATGAATAAGGCTTACGGTACGAGTAGCATTACTTTCATGTGAATGTATTCATTTAATTCACAATATATTGAGTATTCAGTCCTTCCCTATAAAAATAGTAAAGATATGAGTATTTGTCTATTATTCCAAAAAGTGTGTTTTACAATACTATCTGTTTTTCAACTTTCAAGTCAGCCTTAGAAATCCACCAAAGTCAATCTTGCTAGTTGGATCTGAAAATAAATAATATTAAAATAATGTCCAACCTTGGAGATATACCCGTAATATTAGTAATCATTAGTTGCTACACTCAATTAGATTGAAGGATGATACATACCTACTTTATAAGAATGGAATATATAATCCCAGTAATACTCTCGTCAACTAGAAAAGTCTACGAATGAATCGCGAAATCAAAAATTATCAAACCAAACACTAACAAACAGTACAAAATCGACTATCAAAACAAAATCTATGTCTGTATGTAAGGTTCTAAAACTGGCCACCGTGGCGCTGCAATCTTGAATTCAGACGCCAATAGGATAATTCCGAAAAATTTTGAATCTGCTAAATGTAGGTGATCGTTATCCTTTGTTCGTCCTTGAATGGAAGAGGTCAACGCTTATGCTGAAGAGCTGAATTCAACACTCCCTGTAAAAACACACTCTTTTTCTCTCCTGTGAAGTAGCAGCTGTTGAAATTTCAACCGATTTTTCTTTTTTTCAGAGAACTCACTTCACGAACAGATGTAAATAGACACAAATTCCAGCAAGATATTTAATTTTAAGAGAAAGCGCAAATAACTTCGACGGTTTGAGTTGAAAAGCATCGAAAGCAAAGCTCTGAAACGGGAAATTTCAACGGCACAAGGATTTTCCCGAGTCCTTCCGTTTGCTTAAGAGGATTTATTGAAGCGTCGAAAATATGTAAAAATAAAAGCAGAGAAATGCCCTAATTAACTTCTTTTATTCGATGGGCTAACCGCTGCTTACTTGGTAAAAAAAACCTGCTAAATGAGTTTTCTTCTTTATCTTTGTTGTTTGCTGGCCTCGGAGATGCTTTGAGCTAGTTCATTATTTTCAAGTTCTTTGAGGTACAATGGAAGGTTCATTATATGGAAGCATTATTTCGAAATGAAGTTTTGATGAACGAAAAAAGGATGTTTTCGTATAGCAAAATTCATTGCCTGGATAATTTTTTCGAAACAGATCAATCTTGGGAATTTTGCCAGATGACACTGTGTGAATTCATTGAGGGTGTTTTCGGAGAGTATTCTTTCGTTTTGAGGCTGTTTTTCCAGAATCAAGGGTGCGAAATTCCTGCATATTCGTTTATAGTGAGGTGATGACAGCCACAAGCGATTATACAAGGTGAGCTAAAAGCTCTTTGACTCCGACAAAGGAAATAGCTTTGCTTATTCTTCATATATATAGTGGGCATCAAAATTATGGAACAAATTCATTTTCTCAAAAGAAAAATATTTGGCAACAAAATCCTGAAACAGGTCAATTTTTATTTCACTTTTACCAAATTTATATGCATTTTTGAGGGATTTTTGTTGCACCCTGTGCCATCTCCATCAACCCTCTAAATTTTTTGAATAGGGAAAGTAGGTAATGTGGTACTTTTTTGGCCAGGTCTTTGTATTTTCTTTACAGGCATACAGAAATTCTCAAGAAAATTTTTTTTTTTTTTTGAAAAATTAGTTAGTTCAAAGAGGTTTTCAGTATGTGCACTTTGTCATGGCTCCATTTTTTTTCTCCATTGAGTTCGTAGGGGTTGAAAGTTGTGCATGAACAAAACTGTAATGGTCGACTTTCATTCGGCGACAAATTTCATCAGGTACCATCGTCTCAAAGTAAATGAGCCATGACAAAGTGCACATACTGAAAACCTCTTCGAAGTAACTAATTCTTCAAAAACAAAATTTTTTTCTTGAAAATTTCTGCACGCCTGTAAAGAAGATACAAAGACCTTACCAAAAAAGTACCACATGATCCACTTTCCTTATTCAAAAAATTTAGAGGGTGTATGGGGATGGCACAAGATGCAACAAAAATCCTTCAAAAATGCATAAAAATTTGGTAAAAGTCAAACAAAAATTGACCTGTTTCAGGATTTTGTTGCCAAATATTTTTCTTCTGAGAAAATGAATTTGTTCCATAATTTTGACGCGCACTGTATATTGGAAATATTTATACCAGTATTTGAAAAAATATATTTTCAAGTTCACATCAGAAGTCGATGGGAAAAATTGGACGGAAAATTCTAGAGTTGTAATCATTTGAATTCTCAAGATTCTTTCCACAATATCTCAGGATCCACTTATGCGATCAGATTGAAATCTACTTGTAGAATGCCAACACACTTCTGCTTGCAGAATTCAGTTGGTATCATATTGTTGGTCAATTGAAAAAAAAAACTTTCGCCAATTTTTCAAATTTCTGTTTGTCGGAATCTATTCCTTATATTTCAATGACTTCCTGCATGGTTTTTGGACAAGTTAATATTTGGAGTTATTTGGAACAAAATATGTGAAAGTTTGTAGTTATAGGAATTGGTTTCACGGAGAAGAAAAAGCTCCAGTAATTTTAAATAACAGACGGCGCACTGTATGTTGTTATACTGCAGCGGTCCATCTGAAAGGTGAGAAGTATCAAGAGATCCCTCTGCGGTTTATCCAAGGTAAGTTGACCTGACGATCAATAATAATTGTGAAACAGCTGTAGTCATTCTCCTTGGATCCGCTTCTTCGGTGTTTTGGTTGATTGGATGATTAGCTCTTATCAAGGGGGAATATTTGTTGTTTTATCGACGGATATTCGTCCTTGTGATCATGTTATTGTTTGTAGTTATTTTTCTGCTTTTGTTGTTATTTCTGGAGGAACTCAAAAACTACTGGTTCGATCATAATGAAATTGGGTAACTAGTTATCAAATGCTGATGCATAACTCAGTGACTCAATAATTTATTTTACCCTTGAGCACGTCTTGAAGGAATAATGCATTCTTTCTCAACTATGGAGTATGCAGGTTTTGTGTTTGGATATGAAAATAAAATATTTCAAATGCTTCCATTTTCTATATGGAACCGAATCGTATCATTGTTCACAGAAAAAAAAAAACATAAGAAAAAATATAGTTCTCATCTGTCAAATTTTATCACAGAGCCATTGTATAGTACCATAGTGAGTTCACAGTCGAATCTAATCCAGTATTTCGAAAAGACTTCTCAGTGTTGACTTAATGGTGGTATGAAAAAATTTCGTCAATCAGTGAGAAACCTAGAAAAGCACTGACGTGAAGTCAGCATCTTTTGAATTTAAATGAAATATGAAAATATTCCAAAAAAAAAAAAATTGTTTTCCAATTTTTCCAAGGATAATTTCTCTTATTGACACTGTTCATCTTCCAACCAAGTTTCATTTCAATCAGATGAATATGTTTCGAGTTATTGAAGAATCAAAATTTCAAATGGCTGTAACACAAAAACCATTCGGCAGATTTGGCCCATTAACGAACTAAACCGAGATATTCAGAATCGAAACTTTACCTGAAAATTTCAAGACTCTAGGTTCTGTCTTTCGCAAGTTAGAGCACACACGGACGGACGGCCGGCCGGACAGAATCAAACTTGACCACGGATTCATCATCATGAGATCGATTTCAGCTCAAAATTCGAAAATTACCGACATGGTGATGAAACGATAACTCGCTGTTCTCCAGAACAAGCGCTCAAAAATGCTCATGGTGTAAAATTATGAAGAATCAGACCATTCTGATGCGGATATAGATAATATTCAAGTGACCTATGAAAGGTTCGTATTTTTGAAGCTTCTCATAAATGCAAAATCGTAATTTGAATATATATTTCAGATCGCTGGTGAAATAGCATGAAGTGAAATTCTGTATATACGCTTTTTATGTACACTTGCATTAACAATATATAAAATGGTGTGCAGGTTTGCATATACTATACTTGTGTTGTTATCCCGATAAAAGCTCTGTTCCAAAGTGTGCAACGAGATATTTTGAATAAACTTGATTAATTTACATACTTTTGCATAGATGATTCAAAATTAACATAGGTAGGTACACCATATTGAAATCGCTGCCGGCAAGGGAGAATTGGGATTATTGATTCGAATTCGTTCAACTGGAAGTAATATTGTATCGAAATTGTTGAACGTGGCGCAAATGAATATTGTCCAAACAAATTTGGAAACACTGGACAACTGCATTCTATAGTAATAGTTAGAATTTGGAATTTCAATACAAATACCGTTTGGATGAAATAGCATTGAAATGGAGTTTTTACGCGCTTGTTCTGGGAAACGGCGCGTTATAATTTCGTCACGATGTCTGTAATTTTCGAATTTTGAGCCGAAATTGGTCTCAAAAGACTTGGTTGGACTCACTGATGAAGCATTCGTGGTCAAATTTGATTCTGTAGGTCCGGCCGGCCGTGTGCGCTGTAACTTTCGAATGGAAGGACCTAGAGTCTTGAAATTTTCAGGTTAGGTTGAGATCCTGAATACCTCGGTTAAGTTCGTCAATGGGCCAAATCTGCCGAATGGTTTTTGTGCTACAGCCATTTGAAATTTTGATTTTTCAATAACTCGAAAAATATTTATCTGATCGAAATAAAACTTGGTTGGAAGATGAACAGTGTCAATAAGATGAATTATCCTTAGAAAAATTCGAAAAACATTTTTTTTTGAAAAATTCTATATTTCATTGAAATTTCACTGAAATTTCCATGAAATTCACAATTTCGCAATGTGAACAAGCGTGTAAAAGAAGCTGACTTCACGTCAGTGCTTTTCTAGAGTTTTAGAGCATTGATATGGCGTAAGGATTGAGCATGTCAACTTACGCATAATATTTTGTCTATTTACTCGTCACAGTATCTTACGAAATTCTGCGTGACCAATTAGATCATTTGTAACCAAATCTAAGATTTCAATTCGATTAGACTGGGTTCGTAGAAATATAAAAATCAAATTTTGAAAGGGTTCACCTCATATACATTGGAACCAAATGTGCTCTAGTACTATGGTTTCTGTAAGTAGTGATTTGTATGTTCCCTCTGGGGCTTAATTACAAAGATTGTATTTATGCAATTAGTGAAATCTAAATTCCAAACCTTCCACAGATAGGTTAATTTTTTCAACATATTTTTCCAATACCTTCCAAACACAGATTTGGTTGGAACGAAATTTAGCAGTTACTGTAAAACTATGACTTGAAGTTTGATGCAGTTTCACGCTTTGAAATCATTCAACAACAGCTGGAATCAAGAATCTTGAAGCCGTCTTTTTTCGACCGAATACCAGAACTGAATTCTTCAAAATTTATCTACGGAATCATTGGGCGGTTTTCAACCATGCACGAATTCTACCATCCCACCGTATTTACACACGATATCTTGAATGCAAGTGTGGATTCTCTAAGTTGTATCTTTCAAATTTTATTATATTCAATAACAGGGTAAACAGGAACACTCGAGGATGCGTTTCAGAAATTCTATGAAAAATACACTGTTGACAAGCATTTTTCTGGTTTCAACCCATTCTCAAAACTGCATGCATATCAACTGTATATTTTTTCAATTAATTAGTGAAACACATGGTCAAAAAAGTTGGATCACCTTGTTGATAATAACATTTAACAATGTTTCACCTAGTGATAATTAAGTAATCCATTTCTCTTATTATATTAATATTATCTAATTCACAACTTCTTTATTTATTATTTTTCAACTTATCAATGGGGGGAGTCCACCTGATAGTTTCGCCGACACATCCTTTCAAAATATTATCAGAAATACAAATCTGATTATATTGAATTCTATTCACGTAATTAAGGTTTATACAATATTTCTGATATGATTTTTGTGGAATAATATTTCTGATTTTTTAAAATATATCTAAGGGTGGTCACAAAATTTCGCTGCAGCCTTAATAACAATTTTCTTTCGATTGGATCGGTACTTCTTGAGTTTCCGAGTAAATAAAACCAGAAATCCTAGAATCATACTCAGGTATTTCAATTTCAAAATAATTTCAAGAAGGAATATTCTTTCTTTCCATGAATAAATATGATTTGAAATCATTTGTTGATGCCCATTCAGAACGATCACCGATTGTTTGAGGAAAGAAGATCTGAAAATATAAATACAGAAGAACTGCGAAGTAAGAAAAACTCCCGCACAATAGAACGGAAAGAGGATTTACTCCGAACTAACCTGTTGAAATGTAAACGGGCCTCGCTAAACAGGAACGAATGGGCAATAAATATACTTTGTTTTTTGTCAGTTTTATGGGTTTTTATCGTGTTGACACACAGGATTTCTTGCAAATTGATGTTCGTACCCCCCATAACCCGCACTGTGCGACCGATTCCTTCCTTAAAAAGTTCTGACACCCACTATATCAACAGACTGGATTCGAGCCTCGGTTACCGAAATGGTCCTCAATCAATGCTGACCTATATATAAGGGTAGGGTCGAAACAATATTCGGGACATCGGAATAAGAGTTATAAGAATATAAATTCAGATAAACGCGGCTCCGAAAGGAATAAATGTATAATTGATTTATTGGGAAGGACTGACTGGATAACGGACGGAGACTGAAGTATTTTCTGAATTGTGGTTTCGACGATGGGGACTTCAAAGCAAGTCTATATCTTGCACTAGGAGAAGGAATAATTTATAACGAATAGAACCAATTGCTTTTGGGAAAGTGGTTCGAAAAAATATTCTAGAAAAGCACTGACGTGAGGTCAGGAATTTTCAAGCACTTCTTCAAATTCATACGATTAACACGAAATTTTGCACCTAGTTGTGCATTGGTATTCTCCACCTGATTCTGAAGTTTCGATCTGATTGCATCTGAATTTTTTGAGATATTGCGCAAAGAACGTCAAGATTTCACAGAACAACAAAATTTGGCATATTTTTTTCCTCACATCTAATATGATCTTGAGTAGGTATGTTATTAGTACGTTTCTACTGGAGTTGAAACGTACTAATAACACACCTACTTAAGATCATAATTGAAGCGCAGTGTTTCACACATTCTGATTTTTTACGTATAAATATATTCTTTTGAGATGAGCAGTACATTTTTTTTATATCAAACAATTTGTGTCATAACAGTATTAGCAGAGTAAATGTAAACGGGGTACCATACATTTTTACGTATGATACAAGAGCACAGATAAAAACCTGAGGAAAAATTCTGTCTCCTCGTATAAGTGTAATGATATTGTTGTTTTTTATTGAAGGGCTTCTTTTTCATCGACAAAATTTCTTCTTTCCTATGCGATGCAGGTTGAAATCTTGGAATCATACCTGAAAACAAAAAAGAAGACGAAAAAAACTAATATGAACTAGTAAATGATTTAGTACTCATTAAATAAATTTGAAGTTCACGATCCATCTCAAAAAAGAATCAGACACCGAATGAATTGCCTCGAAACCATCGTCAAATTTATATATTGGACAACTATTAACTAAATGTTCTATTGTTTCCTCTTCTTCTCCGCACTCGCACCTTGGACTTTCGACCGAATCCCATTTGAAGAGGAAACTATTACAGCGACCATGACCGGTTCTAAATCGAATCAAAATGCAACAAATTTTTCTAGGAAGATTGAAACCACGAACTTTTTCTGAAGGATCGCTGATCAAACCTTTGTTGAAAACATTACACGAATTCCATTCCGAACACCCAACTTCTTTGTCACTTTAATTGGTGTGAAGAAAATCGTTGATCCATAAAGGTTTACGAGATTTCAATCTAGCAATTTTAGAATCCAGAATATAAGACATGATTGGGAATAAATTCGGAAAGGAACGATATTTATCCCAAGACTTTATCACTGCAACCTGTCTACGAATATGGGGCGTTGAAAGGGAATGAAAGTTGTGCATGAACAAAACTGTGATGGTCGACTTTCATTCGGTGACAAATTTTATCAGATACCATCGTTTCAAAGTAAATGAGCCATGACAATGTGCACATACTAAAAACCCCTTCGAACTAACTAATATTCCAAAAAAAATTTTTTCTTGAAAATTCCCGCACGCCTGTAAAGAAGATACAAAGACCTTGCCAAAAAAGTACCACATGACCTACTTTCCCTATCCAAAAAATTTAGAGGGTTGATGGGAATGGCACAGGGTGCAAGAAACATCCTTCAAAATGCATATAAATTTGGTAAAAGTGAAACAAAAATTCTGTGTCAGGATTTTGTTGTCAAATATTTTTTTTCTGAGAAAATGAATAATTTTGACGCGCACTGTATAAGCAGTACTGATCTCAAAGCGCTCAATCAATGCTGACCTAAATAGGAGTATAAATTCAGATTAACGCGGCTGGCCCTAAAAGGCATAAATGTATAATTGATGTATTGAAAGGGACTGAAAGGATAATGAACGGGCTTAAGCAGGAAAAAAGACAAATTTTCCGTATTGTGGTTTCGACAATGGAAACTTCAAAGCAGGTCTATATCTTGCACTAGAAGAAGGAATTATTCACATCCAGAAGGCCTAATTGCATTTAGGAAAGGGGTTTGAAATAATGGAAGGAATGTGGTTGAATAATTGACTAGTTTTTGGGAGCGGCAAGCATTGAAAATTTTACTTCATTAGGTACGGGAATCCCTGACTAAATGCCTGCATAAGGAGAACATCATATTTCGGAAAAAGTTCTCTAAAAATTAGATCAAATTGAATCTTTTGCGAGAATTCAGAATCGTTTTGCGCGTATGTTCCAAAAAACAGCGTGCTATCGTTTTTCCAAATGTAATTTTCGGATTTTTTCCCTAAAATGATCTCAAACGACTATGTTGAACTCAGTGTTGACGAATGCGGTGTCAAAATTGCTTCTTTAATTAACATAATCACAAGGACGAATATATGTCGATAAATCAAAAAATATTCCCCTTTGATCAGAACTAATCATCCAATCAACCAAAACATCTACACCGAAGAAGCGGATTCAAGGAGAATGACTACAGCTGTTTCACAGTTATTACTGATCGTCAGGTCAATTTACCTCGGATAAACCACTGAGTAGGAAATCTAGATACTTATCACCTGTCAGATGGAAAACTGCAGTATAACTACGCGCAGCCCGCCATCTTTCAGGAGCATCTTGCGAATCCCACCTTCGAGTGTAGAATACTTTGATCGATGTGCATGAAGTTCATTCTTCAGTCGCATCAGGTCGCTGTATCTGCGATTTGCAGATTTTTCAAACACGGTCACGACACTAGAAACACTCGGTTCGTGTGGATTCCCACAAGACGAAAACGTCCAACATCTAACAAAGATAGGAGTTGGTCTCATGGAGAAGAAAGAGCTCCAGTAATAATAAAATAACATAATCACAAGGACGAATATCTGTCGATTAATCGAAAAACATTCCACCTCGATCAGAGCTGATCATCCAATCAATCAAAACTCCTACACCGAAGAAGCGGATCCAAGGAGAATGACTTCAGCTGTTTCACAGTTATTACTGATCGTCAGGTAAACTTATACCTTGGATAAAATTGATTATGTCCGGCCGGTATACACGATTACGAGCTATTTGTAATGCAACCTTGTAATTGTAACTTTCAGGGTAGGTTGCATGACAATATGCTACCGCTGAGTTCGTTAACGGGTCAAGTCGGCCGAAATGGTTATAGACATTTGAAATTTTGAGGTTATTTCCCCGATATTCCAGGAACTGCTAGAGCGACTGGCTTGAAACTTTTCAGTTAGTTGGAGCATGATGATGTGCAACCTCTTGCAAAATTGAAAACATTGTTTTTCAAAATGTTTGTAGAAACATTTATTTTGAGGAGTTTTTTATCATATCTGCGAAAAATTCAGCTCACACCTTACAATTCATGTCTCATTGCAGGGTACCAAATTTCCATTCGATGAGGTCGTTTTTTTCGGAGACATTAGGAGGAAAGTTTGTCAAATTTCTTGGTTCTATCTTCGGTATCATTGCTTTTTCCGGAATAACTCAAAAATACTGATGATAAAACTCGGTTACTCATTTTAAAATGCTAATGAACAACTTTGTGCAGAATTTTTTTCCATTTGATATTTTGCGATCTTCTGTTCATATTTTTTTCACGAAATTCAGTAGAAATCTGCAAGCTGCCATTCCTCAATCAAGTAGCTAAGATTGAATCGAAATCCAATGCTTAATTGCAAAAACCTAGAAAAGCACTGTCGTGAAGACAGCAGCTTTTACGCGCTTGTTCACATTGCGAAATGGCGACTTGGAAATTTCAATGAAATTTTTAAACGAAATATGAAAATTTTAAAGAAAAATTAAATTTTTTTTCCAAATTTTTTCATGGATACTTTTTTCTATTGATACTGTTCCTCTTCCAACCGAGTTCCATTCCGATGAGATGAATATGAGTCATTGAAAAATGAAAATCTCGAATGTAACACGAAAACCATTCGGAAGATTTGGCCCATTAACGATCTGAACCGAGATATTCACGACCAAAACCTAACCTGAAAATTTCAAGACTCTAGGTCTTTCCTTTCGGAAGTTACAAGGGTTGAACTCCCTGAAGAAGAATCCGTGGCCGGCCGGCCGGTCGGATGGACATAATTAAATCTGACCACGGATTCTTCTTCAGGAAATTCAGCCCGATGGTTTAAGACCATTTTCGGCTCAAAATTCGAGAATAACAGACATCGTGACGAAATGATGACGCTCTGTTCCACAGAACAAGCGCGTAAAAATGATAGCTTGAAAGTTCGTGCAGAAGTTCGTGAAGATAATTGACACATCTCAAAAAGCTTCTGGGTTCACGTTGAATTTTAAACTTTACATTTTATTTGTATTCAGTGCTCAAGATATTCGATAAGGATTATTGCATTCAGTAAACTTCAAAAGTGTCAGAAAATTGGACCTTATATCAATGATTTCCACCTCGATAAATGGAATTCTGATGAACTCCATCGTAGCTCCTGTAGAAATACAGGGTTCGAGTGAGATCAATGTTGAAACTCACCATCAAGATCCAGGAATGATTCAACTTTCGGATTCATCGCACTCGGAAATGAGATCTGTTTTAATTCCAGCAGCATCCATTTTTCCTTATTTTTTTTTCTTTGCTCAATTCCTCAGGTTCACCGTCAGGAATAATAAACCAAAACACCTCGGAATTCGGTGGAACTTTCTCTTAACTTAATCGAATCAAACCCTGAATACTCGATATTCCTACCCACTTTTAATTAATTCCAACGATGAAATCCATTCTTGAGGTACTTGGAAGCCTCTGGCGGAACAAGAAGCTGAGGCTGAAGGGGTGCGAGGGGCTAAAAACCGCCGACTCATTTGATTCGAATCTAATGAAGCCAGCAGATAAATATTCATGTCCTGCAGCTTATTCAGTCATGTAATCCTGAATTCTCCGCTGATTTTTAATTTCGAATTCTTGCTCAAAAGCCAATTAGGAACCACTTGGAGGCAAGTATCTCGTGGTTTGGAATAGGAAAAGGAACAAGAGGAGAAATTTGGTTGTAAGAAAGAGGAAATGACGGGGTTATTATAGGTACCTGTGGTGCGATTGCTGTTGCAAAATATTATGATTAGATCGTTTGTTGTTAATTATCTATTGAGTGGAAAAATTTATTTCATACAGATTAAAAGTTCTTCTTTTGGTCGGTGGTTCTTGGGCGTCGACCATTGGCGTCTGAATTTAAGATCGCAGCGCCACGGTGGCCAGTTTCAGAACCTTAGATGCAGATATAGATTTTGTTTTGATAGTCGATTTTGTACTGTTTGTTAGTGTTTGGTTTGATAATTTTTGATTTCAAGATTTATTTAAAGACTTTTTAGACTTTTATAGTTGACGAGAGTATTACTGGGAGTACATTTTCCATTCTTATAATGTAGATATTTATCATTCTTCAATCTTATTGAGTGCAGCAACTCTAAAATTACGGGGAAATCTCCAAGGTTAGGCAGTATTTTAATATTATTTATTTTCAGATCCAAATGGCAAGATTGACTTTGGTGGATTTCTTAGGCTGTCTTGAAAGTTGAAAAACAGATAGTATTGTATACTCCATTCACTTTTATAAAGTATCCCGGTTTGCCATGATATCCTGACAGATTTCACCGTGTATATTTTGAAAATGTTAGATTATAGTCATTTTCCTGTCAGATAACTACACAACGTTGTCCTCTCTACAAAGAGGTCGTAGTAATTACTTATTTTTCAAAATGTCAATCTGTATTTGGAAAGTATTGAATTTGAGAAAATATTTTGTGAATTCAATAATTCCAAAGACCTGGCGAATGTTGAAGAAACTTTTTTCTCTGTTAATATTGGAAATATTTCACGTATTAAAACATGGTTGGAAGATTCAGTAATGCCTTTTTCTTGTACGGAAATCAAGAGTCGAGTGTTTTGGAATTTTACTGAAAAATGATGGACAGAGTAGTCCGTTACTTCGAATTCTCTACTTTTCTTAATTCTCAAGAAATAAGCCTACAGAAGTCATTTAAATACCTTGTTGCACAACTTGAAATATTCCAGTATAAAAATGTAGTAGTACTTCGAAACCTGTGTCACAGTTAACCTCAAAAGAACTAACTCCATCTACAAAGGTCTTATGAATCTACGTGAATGATACATACACTGGATTGGGATCAACATGTTTCTAAACTGGGATGCAGCTTAGCTTCAGTCTGTTATCTTTGGGTGTAATGACAAGATATCTGGATAAATTCTCCATGAAAACTACCTATCATGCAGTACTCGAGTCAAAAGCAAGATATGGGATTATGTTTTATGGACATACTTTGAAGTCAACTGAAATATTCAATTCCCAGAAAAAAGCAATTCCTAAAATATTAGAAAAAATAGTATTGAATGAGATATTGTATAATTCCTGTTATTTTCGTGCATAAAAATTCAATGTTCCGCCAACATAGGATATACCATGTTCATTTTCAATGTACTACTCCTCCATATTTCACTGCAGTTTTCTTTCCATACGATAACAATTTTCGGTGATATTGGAAAAAAATTGTCAAATTTCGTGATTTATCGGTATCGTTGTTTTTTCAGGAATTACTTGAGAATTCTGATTCAATCATGAAGAAACTTTGTGAATAGTTTTGAAATGTTGATGAACAATTGCGTGCAATGATTCATTGTGATCGTGTTAATAGAACAATTTGAAAAAAACAATTTAAATTTTTTTTCAAAAATTCAATTTTCTGTCTTCTTCAGATCATTTTATCCTCACGAAATTCTGTATGAATCTTCAAGCAGTCATTATTCAATCAAGTACTGAATTTTTTTTCGATCATTGGTGGATTTCTGGAAATTTGAGTAAATATTGTATTGAATGAGTATCTCTTCGGAATCATTAGGTGGAATTCACCCATTCAAGTTTTTGGCCTTCGTAATTGAGGTCGAGTTCCTGAGTTGTTTTCTATGGAAGTTATTATTAAACATAAACCAACAACTACGAAATTTGAACACGATTCCATAAGAGTTTCTGAAAAATATTTACATTTAATATAGCTATAACTACAAGGCCGTGAAAATATTTGGCCTTCGAATAAATCAGAGTGACTGTAGATCCATTCCTTCGAAAATTGAAAGAAATGAGGACAGTCCAACCTACACTCGTCTGAGAGCATTTGAAGTCAAGAAATAGAAAATTGCAGACATTTTGGCAAGATGACGACCCTTTTTCTCCTAAAACAAGCGCGTAAGCAAAAGATTCGAGAGCTGTAACAACAAAGCAGCACGCTTGAACATTATGTGGCATTAATCCCTTGCTAAGAGATTAATGATGCTCTCGACCCTGACAAGTAACACAGTTTTGTTGAAACCACACATTGTCTTCATCAATCAACATACGATACGTCAGAAGTTCATTGTTTTTTTTTTAGGTGATTTGTCGTTCTGTTGTCAGATTGAGTTTGGTCTCCTGATCAACAACATAATTTATAGCTTCTAGACATGCGAATGAAGTATCTGGACAGTCGAAGTATTCATGAACCTGAAGAATCCACCCAATGATTGCACAAACATAGGCGGAGTTCCTCATTACACTCAAAAATACAATAGTATGTATTGAGTTATTTCGAACAGGAACATTTTCTCGGGTATTCCAGAATAATTTGGGAGTACCACAGATTTCCGTTTTGGGGCGTATGCTTTTTATTCTTTTCATTAATTACTTGCCAGAATTCATAACTGAGCGTATTCCAGAATAATTTGGTATTACCTCAGGGTTCTGTTTTGGGGCATATGCTTTTTATTCCTTTTATTGATGACTTGCCTGAATTCATAACTGAGTGGATTATAATTTTTGTGGATGATACATCGGTGGCGGTCTCCGCTTAAACCCGCGAGGAATTCGTGCAGGGTTGCGAGCTCTTGGTTGATTACTTCAGTCGATGGTGAAAAACTTCTTAGGCATATATGTTGACAATAACCTTAAATGGAATGCCCATATAAATCATGTGTGTAAAAAATTGTGTTCCTCCTTTCATGCCGTTCTTCATATAAGAGATTCTCTACCACTTGAATCGATTATGAACACATACGACAGCTTGTGCTATACCCATAACATTATGATATGGGTAAATTCTGTGGATTTAATAAGAGTTTTCATCTCCCAAAAACGTCTCATAAGAATGATTTTCCGCATTGGTTTCCGAGAACATTGAAAACATCTTTTTGGTTCTCACAATATTATGACTGTGCCCTCTATTTACATTCATAAATGTTTACTATATGTTAAAGATAAGAAACCCGCCTTTGCTTAATTGAGTAACTTTCATTGTTACATGCTGAAACGCTGGCATTGCCGATGCATATAACCAGGAAATTTAAAACATCTTCATATTACCAGTGTTACTCAAGTTACACAATCAATTTCCTCCTTCATGGGAAAGTAGTGAAAAGAATGAATTTAATGAAAATAATACAATCTATGATGATCCGTAAGGCAAACTTTAATGTGAAAGAATATTTGGAAGATACGAATCTGTTTGAATGATATCGTAAACGCATGACTTGTCCTATATCCAGCAATGGATCAAACAGGATCGATAAATATTATTATTGCGAGCATGTTCTAGGGGAACAGCGTGTTACGTTTTGTCCAAATGTCTGTGATTTTCGATGATTGAGCCGAAAATGGTCTCAAACGATTAGGTTGGACTCACTGATGACGAATCCGGTGTCAAAATCGATTCTGTCCGGCCGGCCGGCCGTGGATACGATAACTGTCGAACGAAGCGAGCTAGCGAATTGAAACTTTCAGGATCGGTCGCGCATTAGAATGCTGCGGTTAAGTTCGTTAATGGGCCATATCGGTCGGACAGTTTCGGAGTTATAGCCACTTGAAATTTTGAAGTTATATATTTTTTATTTCAGGAACTACTTGAGCGATTGGATTTAAACTTGGCAATTAGGTGGAGTATATAGACGCCCAATTTTGAGCCAAATTCTGTCAGGATCATACTGTCAGTAAATTAGGGAAAAATTTGTTTTTTCAAATTTATTCCAAAAATTTTTTTTTGTCGGAAACCGTTCATCATATTCAGGAACGAATTCTTTTCGGACTTTGAACTTTATATTTCAAACCAGTGTACCAAATTTCAGTTCGATACGATCATAAGTTTTGGAGATATTGGGAAAAAATATGTCAAATTTCAAACTTGGCAATTAGGTGTAGTATATAGACGCCCAACTTTGAGCCAAATTTCTGTCATACAGTCAGTAAATTAAAAAAAAATTTTTTTTTTTAAATTTTTTTCCGGAAACCGTTTATCATATCCAAAAAAAATTCCACTCAGACTTTGAGCTTCATATTTCACAGCAGTGTACCAAGTTCCAGTTTGATACGATCATGAGATGGAGATGGAGAAAAAATATGTCAAATTTCGAGGTTTTCTTCTCGATATCATTGTTTTTTGCGGTATTACTCAAAGAATGCTGCTTCAATCCTAATAAAACTTCGCAGCCTGTTTCAAGATGCTGAAAAACAACTTTAAGCAAAATTTCGTGATGATCGTGTCATTAGAACAATTTGAAAAAAAAAATTCTGTGATTTTCTTATCATATCATCCTCATTAAATTCTGTATGAACCTTCGAACTGTAATTTTTCGATGAAGTTCTGAAATTCAATTCTATCTGATCTGTATTTTTGGAAATATTGGGAAAATAAAATTTTGAATGGGTATATCTACGGAATCATTGGGCGGATTTTACCCATTCACGAATAATTAATCGAAAAAAAATCTAGAAATGCACTGCCGTGAAGGCAGCAGCTTTTGCGCGCATGTTCCAATTCGTTGCCGAAGCGTCATCTACATCGAACATGCGTGCAAAAGCTGCTGCCTTCACGGCAGTGCTTTTCTAGATTTTTTATTGAAATCGGATCAAACCGAAATTACATACACCGTTGTGAAAAATTAAAATTAAGGTATGTACAAAATTCATCCAATTTTCATGAATACTTTCCTAACGAAGAATTCGGAGAAAAAGATTCTGAATTATGAAATTTCGAAGTTTGGTTCCTAGTCATTCGTCTGGTGATGGGAAAAAAGTACTGAAATCGACATAAAACGAGGGCCATAAAATCAAAATGTTATTTGAAATCTTCGAATAACGAGGAATTATTCACCTCTGTAGCTATTTCCATACGAACATTCAGAGTTTTCATCCGAGATGTGAACAGAACATGGAGGACTGAAATCAATTAATTCAACTTGAAATTGTAATCTACTCATCAGTTACCGGCCTGATGCAGAAGCTATTGTTTGTAGCGAGTCGATGGTTTGTACGCGGTTAATGAGTGGAAATGATAACTCCGAATACGCATTGTTCATTCAACCAATTGACAGCTCAAAAATGTATGCACATTAGTGTGCAGTATAATGGTATTCTGATGACCATACGATAGCTTCATGCGAGAATGAATACAAATTTTTATTATGAGCGTTGAAGCAGACATCAATCAAAATCATTCTATACTATACTAATTAAATAAGGTGTGAATCGACTTCAATCTTGAAATAGAAGAATTCGTAAGACATTCGTACGACTTCTTTGGGTTTGCTCGATAGAGCTCGCAACTACACTAAAGCACTAGAAACAGGCCGAGATTCTTCATAAACCTCTGAGCCAACATGAAACATTATCTCATTTTCTGAAAAAAACAAATAAACTCGACATAACTAGATGACGCGTTAATATTTGCTCTTATGGGGTTAGAGTTGAGAGATTAGAGGTTTGTTCGTTGTACCTACATGAACTACACTAATTACACTAACTCCACCGATTCTGTTCGGTGTGTATTGTTGTAAACTTGCACTCTGTTCGTTGCAGAAATATTGGCAGTCAGTGTAGTCACAGATGACGTGTGCAGTGCATAGAGTGAGATTATCTTCTGTGATGGTTATGCGTAAATATAATTCATAATCATAGACATCTGTGGTTGTCTCTGGTTCCTGGTTGGACGAGTTATGTTCTCTATGTGTGGTTATTTTTGTTTGAAATTAATTTTCATGATATCGTAATTTAAAATGGTACGAAGGCGTAGAAAGGCCACTCTTTGTGTAAAAAAATTTTTCTGCCTAATTCCGACTTTGAACTCGGAATTATAGACTAATTCCGACTTCAAACTCGGGATTATACATAATTCCGACTTTGAACTCGGAATTAGACTAATTCCGACTTTGAAGTCGGAATTATAGACTAATTCCGACTTTAAACTCGGAATTATAGACTAATTCCGACTTTGAACTCGGAATTATAGACTATAATTCCGAGTTTAAAGTCGGAATTAGTCTATAATTCCGAGTTCAAAGTCGGAATTAGTCTTATTCCGAGTTCAAAGTCGGAATTATGTATAATTCCGAGTTTGAAGTCGGAATTAGTCTATATTTCCGAGTTCAAAGTCGGAATTAGTCTAATTCCGAGATTTAAGTCGGAATTAGGTGGAAAAAATGTTTGTCGACAAAGAGTGGCCCTTTTACGCCTTTGTAAAATGGAGTTTTTATCCGTGACGACTTTAGAAAAACTTTACGACAAATCTACATCACCTCGAAGTGGTAGCGAAAACAAAAGAAGCATAGAATTCTGTCATCTTAGGTTTGCGTAAAATCATCTATCATATATTTGTATTCTGTGAGAATCATAGAACAGATTGAACTGCACTTAGTCCACTCATTCAGTTATCTGTGACTACACTCAGCTGCACTGAGAATTGGAAGTCGAAGTATTCATGAACCTGAAGAATCCACCCAATGATTGCACAAACATACGCGGAGTTCCTCATTACACTCAAAAATACAATAGTATGTATTGAGTTATTTCGAACAGGAACATTTTCTCGGGTATTCCAGAATAATTTGGGAGTACCACAGATTTCCGTTTTGGGGCGTATGCTTTTTATTCTTTTCATTAATTACTTGCCAGAATTCATAACTGAGCGTATTCCAGAATAATTTGGTATTACCTCAGGGTTCTGTTTTGGGGCATATGCTTTTTATTCCTTTTATTGATGACTTGCCTGAATTCATAACTGAGTGGATTATAATTTTTGTGGATGATACATCGGTGGCGGTCTCCGCTTAAACCCGCGAGGAATTCGTGCAGGGTTGCGAGCTCTTGGTTGATTACTTCAGTCGATGGTGAAAAACTTCTTAGGCATATATGTTGACAATAACCTTAAATGGAATGCCCATATAAATCATGTGTGTAAAAAATTGTGTTCCTCCTTTCATGCCGTTCTTCATATAAGAGATTCTCTACCACTTGAATCGATTATGAACACATACGACAGCTTGTGCTATACCCATAACATTATGATATGGGTAAATTCTGTGGATTTAATAAGAGTTTTCATCTCCCAAAAACGTCTCATAAGAATGATTTTCCGCATTGGTTTCCGAGAACATTGAAAACATCTTTTTGGTTCTCACAATATTATGACTGTGCCCTCTATTTACATTCATAAATGTTTACTATATGTTAAAGATAAGAAACCCGCCTTTGCTTAATTGAGTAACTTTCATTGTTACATGCTGAAACGCTGGCATTGCCGATGCATATAACCAGGAAATTTAAAACATCTTCATATTACCAGTGTTACTCAAGTTACACAATCAATTTCCTCCTTCATGGGAAAGTAGTGAAAAGAATGAATTTAATGAAAATAATACAATCTATGATGATCCGTAAGGCAAACTTTAATGTGAAAGAATATTTGGAAGATACGAATCTGTTTGAATGATATCGTAAACGCATGACTTGTCCTATATCCAGCAATGGATCAAACAGGATCGATAAATATTATTATTGCGAGCATGTTCTAGGGGAACAGCGAAAACAAAAGAAGCATAGAATTCTGTCATCTTAGGTTTGCGTAAAATCATCTATCATATATTTGTATTCTGTGAGAATCATAGAACAGATTGAACTGCACTTAGTCCACTCATTCAGTTATCTGTGACTACACTCAGCTGCACTGAGAATTGGAAGTCAGTGGAGTTGGTGTAGTTAGTGTAGTTCATGCAGGTACAACGAACAAACCTTATATAATATAATGATAGATTTGATATAAAAACCTAGAAGAGCACTGACGTGAAGCCAGCAGCTTCAACGCGCTTGTTTACATTGCGAAATGGTGACTTGGAAATATCAGTGGAATTTAGATGAAGTATAAAAATTTTCAGAAGAGAAAAATTTATTTTCGAATGTTCATGAATAATTATTCTTATTGACACTGTTCATCTTTCAACCAAGTGCATTTCGATCACATTAATATTTTCCGAGTTATTGAAAAATCCGAATTTCAAATGGTTGTAACACAAAAACCATTTGGCAGATTTGACCCATTAACGAACCTAACCGAGATATTCAGGGTCAAAACCTTACCTGAAAATTTCAAGACTCTAGGTCTTTCCTTTCGAAAGTTAGAGCACATACGGCCGGACGGACGGGCGGAAGGACATAGTTGAACCCAATCGTTTAAGACCATTTTCGGTTCAAAATTCGAAAATTACAGACATCGTAACGGAATGATAACGCACTGTTCCCTAGAACGAGCGCGTGAAAAAAGGAAAACTCAGACGTGAAGTCAGCAGCGTTTGCACGAATTTCTTCACGTATTAACCCTGCCAAATGCATCTTCACTACCTGATGGAAATGTTTGGTGGCCTTCTGATTATATTATCCTAACGAAGTTATGCATGAACCTTCAAGCTGATATTTCTCAATCAAGCACTGGATTTGAATTCAATCCAATATAATATTGATAATTGAGAACATAAAATTTTGAATTGGTTAATCTTCGGATTTATTTGGCGCATACGGCCGATCGTAAACACAATAACTCCCTGAACGAACAACTTGAAAACTCGGATATTTGTATAGTAGGTTTGGACCTTTATAACTTAGGCTGAATTCTGGAATGGGTGAAATAAACTTTATGATTCCTCAGATATACCAATCAAATGTTTTATTTTTCCGATATTTTCCAAAATACATTCAAGATCGAATTGAAATCCAGAACTCAATTGAAAAATAACAACTTGATTCATGCAGAATTTCGTGGGGATATCATGATCAGGAGATCTGAAAATATTAAATTTTTGAAAACAAATTTTTTCATGGCTCGATCATCAACAAAATTTTGCACCCAGTTGTTCATCAGCATTTTCAAACTAATTACCAAGTTGTATCATGTTTTTTTGAGTATTTCTCAGGTATTCCAGACGAAACAACGGTGCCACGGAAATTTGACATTTTTTTCCCTAATATCTCCAAAAATTATAATTGTATGAAACTGAAATTTGGTACACTGCTTTGACTAATGGCGCTCAGGATATGAGCAAGTTTTTGTTGAATAATTCGAATAGTTTCCGAAAATTTTATTTCAATGTTACCTCAACAAAAAAGTTTCAACTAAATCGCTCTAGTAGTTTCAGAAATATCAGGAAAATCACCTCAAAATTTCAAATGGGTTCAACTACGAAATTGACGAACTTTACCGTCACATTTCGAATTGCAACACCTACCCTGAAAGATTGAAGTTGAAATAGGATTCTCCGTAGGCCCGTAATCATGCATACGCACGGCCGGACGGCCGGCCGGTCGGTTAGCAGGACATAATCGATTTTGACACCTGATTCGACATTTCTTCTACAGCAATGATAAATCAGAAGTCGGTGAGTTGAAATTTCCGCCCTTGTAGAGACAACCTGTATACTCTTGTGTGGGTGTTACATAAAGAAAATGTACTGGCAAAAAATAACATTTTCTCGTAACGTTTCCATTCGCGGCATATGAAGCGAATAAGTAGAAACATCGTAGAAGCGTAGGTTTCGCATGAGGGAACTTACTTTTTACCTCCTTCAATTAACTTTGTAGTTCTCGAGGAAATTGTTTCCCTTCGGTACAAACCGACGAATAACTTACGGTTAAATCTAATTCGGAACGTCCACAAGTAATAAAACAAACGTCGCAAAATAAACGTAATTTTCTAGCGGACATTTCCTGGGGCTGAGCACAGGGTGGGACTCGGGATAAATTTCTCACGACGCTGATTCATTTTCTTTTCTTCATTTCCTTCTAGTTTCGAATTTTGAGCACTTTCTTCAGGAAAAGAGAGCGTTTTCAAGTAATATTTCTCTGAAATGTCTGTGATTTCGAGGTTCAGCACCGCAAAGAATCACCTCTTGAAGATATCAAATCAAATCAGAAAATACTACGAGAGAACAGGCAAACTACATTCTGAAATAGTAAATTTTGTTTCAAACCATCAGACCTTTGTGACATTTACCCTGGGTTTCACAAAAATGCCGTGATCGTACGATCAACAAATTGCTCCGTCAAATTTTATCAACCGATCAACGAATTTGGGCTTCACAAATCTTCATTACTCCGTCGATTCGTCGATCAGTTGATCGATGAATACAGTCTGACAACCTTGCATTTCTGCAGCCGCGATTAATAAAACCACAGTAATGGGATCTAAATTGGGTTATATTATTACATTTCTACGAAGGCGTAGAAGTGCCACTCTTTGTCGACAAAAATTTTTCCACCTACTTCCGACTTTAATCTCGGAATTGGACTAATTCCGACTTCAAACTCGGAATTATACATAATTCCGACTTTGAACTCAAAATTAGACTAATTCCGACTTTGAAGTCGGAATTATAGACTAATTCCGACTTAAAACTCGGAATTATAGTCTATAATTCCGAGTTTAAACTAGGAATTAGTCTATAATTCCGACTTCAAAGCCGGAATTAGTCTAATTCCGAGTTCAAAGTCGGAATTATGTATAGTTCCGAGTTTGAAGTCGGAATTAGTCTATAATTCCGAGTTTGAAGTCGGAATTAGTCTATAATTCCGAGTTCAAAGCCGGAATTAGTCTAATTCCGAGTTCAAAGTCGGAATTATGTATAATTCCAAGTTTGAAGTCGGAATTAGTCTATAATTCCGAGTTCAAAGTCGGAATTAGTCTAATTCCGAGTTTATACTCGGAATTAGGTAGACAAATTTTTTTCGACAAAGAGTGGCCCTTCTACGCCTTCGTACATTTCCGTGCTTGAACAGGAAAATTTCTCTGTTTTAGTTGACGGTGGATGTATCATTTCATAAAGAATTCAAAAGTGATGTTATAGTTGAATGAATTTGTTGATAGAAAAGAGAAAAAAAATCATAAGATATTCATTAGTACACAATAAAATGTTATGTAAAATTGCTGAAAACATTTCAAAGGCAGTATTGGATAGAAGTTTGAGAAACTTTCACGTCTTGTTTCGATATGGAATTTGAAAGTGACGATGATGGTGAATCATTAGATAATCGGAATGGAAGTATTGAAGAAAGAAAAATTGTTATTCATTTTGAAATTTATTTCATTTCTTGTGGATGTTGATACAAATCCATCTGAATATTATGTTCAAAATTCATCAAAAAATAAAATCTGATTTTACACAACCCATGTAGTAAAAGTAATAAATCAATCCATAAGGAATTCCAGGTAGTCTAAACAACTAATATCTGCCATATGCATTGCTCGTTTCAAATTCTTAGGTTTGTTCGTTGTACCTGCATGAACTACATTAACTGCACCAACTCCACTGACTTCCAATTATCAGTACAGCTGAGTGTAGTCACAGATAGCTGAATGAGTGGACTTGGTGTAGTTCAATCTGTTCCATGATTCTCACAGAATACCAATATATGGTAGATGATTTTACGCAATTCCAAGATGACAGAATTCTATGCTTCTCGTGTTTTCGCTACCACTTCGAGGTGATGTAGATTTGTCGAAAGGTTTTCTAAAGTCGTTACGGACAAATTTCCATTTCAAATACCGATGTGATGAAAATTAATATCGTTCAAAAATAACCCCACATAGGGAACAAAATACGTCCAATCAGGAAACAGAGAAAACCACAGATGTCTATGAATTATATTTACGCATAACCATCACAGAAGATAACCTCACTCTATGCACTGCACACGTCATCTGTGACTACACTGACTGCCAATATTTCCCCAACGAACAGAGTGCAAATTTACAACAAAACACACCGAACAGAATGAGTGGAGTTAGTGTAATTAGTGTAGTTCATGTAGGTAGAACGAACAAACCTTATAACTCTGATGATTTTGTGTTCATTATTATTTCCTTCTGATGAAAAAAAACGACGAAATTATATTACGAAACATTCCAAGATAGGCTGATGATTCAGTAAATTACACCTCAATACCGTGATTAACTGGTTTGATTGCCCAAATTTGTCCAATCAACTTGATCGACCGTCAAATAAAGTTTTTATGTTAATCACTACGCAAAAATGATTCGTGAAACCCAAATAGTGCTTGATCGACAATCAACAGCCGTTGATCAACCATTTGGTGATAGTGCCGTCAAATCCTTAATCGCCGATCGAATACGGTATTGATCGACCGATTAAGCGCTTGACTCCTCGATCAACAGTGATCGAGGCTTTGTTAAACCAGCCGTAAGTATTTTGGAGTGTATTCTGAACAATTGATCAGCATGGAGACGCCGTCTATTTCGGTCAAAATTCAAACATTTCAGACATTGTGACGAAATAATCCTGTTTGCTGAAACAGACACGAAATATCCTTTTCTTTTGCACTCTTTCAGGCTATTCCATATCATCATTATGTCTATCACTGAACTGATTCTCATTTATTGATATTTTTCTGGAAGAACACACCGACCAATCAACTAAAACGAAGGAAAACATCCACTGTTACTCTTCAAAGCCAATCGCATCACAGAAATATCAAAGCAACTCAAAAACTGCAAGTAAAGAACAAGCGGAACGCATATTCCCATCGACAAGATCCAATTACTAGCTGAAACTTTCAGCAGATCGGTTTCGGAAGAGCTGCATCTGGCAACCTACCAAAACGAAATAAATATCCGATTGAATTCTCTCGACTCATTCTGTCTCTCCTTTGCCGTGGAAATAGAAATAAACTCACGAATGTAATTTTCTTTAGAGACTCATCTCTGTTGATACAACAACGTATTACTTGTCATACTGTACATAACGAATTCAAGCCGGTGAACCGGAAGTTCGCAAGGAGAATCAGGGCCGCCACCAGAGGCTTTTTGTCAGTGTACAGGGAGGACAACGTTGGTTAAATCTGAACTACAACATTTTAATATTGAGAGATATGAGTTGGTCTAATGGAGAGGAAAGAGTTTCAGTAATAATAAATTAACATAATCACAAGGATGAATATCTGTCGATAAATCAACAAATATTCCCCCTTGATCAGAGCTAATCATCCAATCAACAAAAACATCTACACTGATGAAGCGAAATGACTACAGCTGTTTCACAGTTGTTACTGATCGTCAGGTCAACTTACCTTGTATAAAACCGCAGAGGGAATCTCGATACTTGTCTCCTTTCAGATATGGACCGCTGTAGTTCAAAAACGTACAGCCCGCCATCTTTTGGTTGCATCTCGCGAATCCCACTCTCGAGTGCATAATACTTTGATCGATGTTCATGACGTTCATCGCATCTGGTCGCTGTATCTGCTATATTGCATATTTACACACACCATCATGATATGGAAACGCTCGGTTCATGTGGATTCCCACAAGATGAAAACGTCCAACATCTATCAAAGATATGAATTGGTCTAATGCAAAAGAAAGAGCTCAAGTGATAATAACAAAAATATTACTGGAGCTCTTTCTTCTCCATTCGACCAATTCATATCTTTGTTATATGGACGTTTTCGTCTTGCGGTAATCCACATAAACCGAGAGTTTCCATGTCGTGATGGTGTTTGTAAATCTGCAATATCGCAGATACGGCGACCTGATACGACTAAAGAATAAACCTCATGCACATCGATCATAGTATTCTGCACTCGAGGGTGGGATGAATCAACAAATATTCCTCCTCGATCAGAGCTAATCATCCAATCAATCAAAACATCTACACCGAAGAAGTGGATCCAAGGAGAATGTGAAATGTTTCACTGTTGTTACTGATCGTCAGGCCAACTTACCTTGGATAAAACCGCAGAGGGAATCTTGATACTTGTCACCTTTCAGATGGACTGTCGTTGTGATAATATTAATTTGGAGATATGTTTGCTACACGTGCCTATAACACTAC
The DNA here is from genome assembly GCA_958510865.1 of Myrrha octodecimguttata. Lineage (NCBI taxonomy): Eukaryota > Metazoa > Arthropoda > Insecta > Coleoptera > Coccinellidae > Myrrha > Myrrha octodecimguttata. The sequence goes on from OY294056.1 coordinate 81,802,610, forward strand.
ACCTTGGCGAAATTGAAAATGAAAACAATTTATGAAAAACACTCCTTCTGAAGTTATAAATAAGTAAGAATTGTTTTCATTTCTTTCGAGGTTTGTCCTACAGGATATATTGTTGTAAATTTCAGATAACTAAGAAAACAATAATATATTTGGTGTGCCATTCAATATAGAGAAGTAGAAGGCTGTTTTCGGTATAACCTGAAGTTGCAGAGGTCTCAAAATACAAAAAGTTTTTCATAAACGTCTAATGAGCAATCACGGTGAATCAACCTATATATCGCTAGTAGACTAAAAATTTCACCAAAGTGAAACAGAAGTAAAAGTAAAGCAAAGAAATCTCTTGGAACAAAACAGAGTTTGCGACTGGCAATATTTATGACATATCAAATCGTTTTGAAACAGAATATCCTAAATTTTTATGGAGCATTGAATTATTCTAAAAATAAAACTTTATTTTATAGGCCAGCGATGAGATCTCTTGCAATAAATCAAAGTGAGCCATTAGGTTGCTATTGAAAATTGAAAGCATAATATTTAATTTCAATTTCATGCCGAAAACTTGAAGATACGTAATGATAATAGTTGAAATTGCAAAATGACGCGAATTTTTTAAAAAAAGTTTTTTGCAATATGTGTCCTCTCTGTACATAACCAATTTATGCAGCTGAATTAAAAGTCTCGAATGAGAATCAGAGACGCCGACAGAGGTTTTTCCCATCTTTGTACGAGATGCCGGCATTGAGGTTGCCTTGCCGAAGAAGGGAAATAGGACAGCATGAATGTTTTCATTCAAATTGGGGGAGATTCATAGGAATGATTATTATTGTTGAGAATGAAATGGAAAAAGAAGATACGGGTAAAGTTCGATGAAGGAAATGTTGGCAGTGTCAATTTTTTGGAGGATATTTTCATGAAACTTTTCAAGATGCAAAAGTGAGATTACTTCATGATGTTCGATGGGTGAAGGAACATATTTTCTACTTGAATTTTTCTGTCGAGAAAGAGGAGGAACTCTACCCTTAGAAAATTGTACGGGAAGCTGCTGACAAGTTTGAATGGAAAAGGCAACATTCAACTATTTTGAGGAAAATCGCACTGACGTGGAATGTATTATATATATTTATTTCGGACGATGATGAGCAAATTTCGAATGAATATAACTGTGGAATCTTCAAGCTGATTCTACCAGTTCAAAAATCATGGCAGAACTGCTACCTGAAGTCCTTAACCCATACAACAAATATCGAACCCCTGATTCGAGTCTCTCCGAGTACCCTTTTTACGCGCCATCTCCCAGGAGCAACTAGTGAATCCTACCTGCTCCTGGGAGATGGCGCCCTGTACGTGGTTATACTGCCGTATTCCATCTGACAGGTGATAAGTATCTAGTTTCCTATTCTGCGGTTTATCCAAGGAAAGTTTGTCTGATGATCAGTAAAAACTGTGAAACAGCCTTGAACATTTTCTTTGGACGTCGTCCGCTTTTTCGGTGTAGATCGACAGATAGTCGTCCTTGTGGTTACGTTAGTTTATTGCTACTGCAGCTGCCTTTTTTCCATGAACCAATTCCTTTCGTTAAATATTATGTTTTGATTTCAAGAGTCGTTTGAATAGTAGACGTATTGCTACACGCTTTTGTTATTGTTGCGTTGGTTATCAGTTTGTTTGGTTTGGTAATGTGAGACGTCAGCTTGTATTACAAACTCACGTTAGAACTCCCTAAGTTTAATCTTTTGCATTTCTGCATAAGTTCCTGATTATGGGCAAAATGGAAGAGGAAATCGGAAGTTGTAATTTTAGCTGATGCTAATTCAGAAGAAGTGGAACTAGTTATATCGCAGTAATTTTGGCATGGTTCAAACTATTCCTCATTTCAAACCCGGGGCTTAACGAATACCTCCGATATATGATAGCTCAATTTGAATCGCGAGATAGCGCAATTTGTATTGAGACACGCTTTTTTCTGCGCTAACACTATTAAGGTTGATTCTCACTATACGTTCCATGACCTACTAGTATCCTTCCCGTAAAATTTTATTCGGTGTTAATGAATTTATGTATGCACACTATACGTCCCGTTTGAATTCTGTCAACATGACATTTTTGCCTACTGAATTTTGACTTAAATCATACTGAAGGTACTCTGGGAACCTATTCTTGAATGTGATGGAATGAACGTTCTTTATCGTTCTATCAAAAATGCACCGCGTTTCCTTGGCAACAGCGTCGACACGCCTATTTTCTCCCTTCCTCGATTCAAGAATAGGGACCATGGAAGGTTACGGAGCGCATAGTGAGAATCAACCTTTATCGTCGCGATATTCTGAAATTGAATCTGCGCATGCATGGATGTCAAAAATATCGTTTTCTGTAATAACGTCACACAAACTTGACACTGCAATATCTCTTCAATAACGTTCAAGCTCCCCCTAAGCCGAAAAACACTGAAACGAAAGATATGAATAATCCAGAAACAATATTCCCTCTGTTCCCCGAATAATAAATACCCAATAAGGATACCGTTCATCATCCCACGAAAATTAATGTGAGGAGAAACAAGTGTGCAATAATTTTATTCTCGCTTATACTGTCTACCGTGCACTTAAACAATGTGAACGCGGTATCAGAAAAAGACATTTGTCTCAAGTTTGAATGGGACTGTGTACCGCAAGCCGGTAACCGAATCGGCTGCTTTGAATGGTTTTTGTTGGGGCAAGAAAAGCATCTTCCAGCGAATCGTTTCCCGTGATTTATTTGCCAAACAGCATGTTCGGAGGTGAATTTTGTATCCCCCATCGTCCGGACCTCGGCAGAATCAATTATTGCCGCTGATGGATTGGCCAGGTGTTCGGGAGGGCATGGGGTTCTTTCAAAAGAAATATAGTTTTTCTTATACATTCAATTCGTTGCTCGCATTCTGATAGACAGAGACCATGTTTATTATTGAAAAGCTTGTTTAGGTTCGGTGAATGTATTAGATGTTTTAGCCTTGTCGGCTTCTACGAACGTTTTGATATTTTGGAGTACACATACTTCACCACTTCTATAACCTTCTATCCTTTCTGGTTGAAAAGTTAGTTGAGAATTTTCGAAGAGGCTGTCAAACTCATTCTCTACTATACTAATTGAATAAGAAGTGAATTGCGCGAGACTTTAAACTTTGAAGTCTGAAGAACCGGAGTTCTTCTTTTTCCTATGAGAAAAAATGTGAACCAAGAAACTAATAATCCATTTTCAAAATTCTCGAGTATTCTCAAAAACTTCCTAAAACCGACCAGGTGAGAAATCTGTCCTCGGGCATTCGCCATTTTGAAATACAACAAAAATCATGTGTGTGTTTGGATACCTACTCTAGATGTTGTCTTATGAGCGTTAGGTTCAGCGTTCAAGCCCCTGATCGGGATAGAGATTTTCAACCCATAAGGAGTCCATCGAACTATCCACTGACGAGTGAACAATATCAATTTGCATATCTGGGATTCGTGAGGAATATTTATTTTGTCGATTGCTAGGGATGGAAGTCGATTTCAAAATTCTTTCCGGAATATATCAATAATTCCGGAAGTCAATCTTACACCAAATCCGGTAAGTGTTCCTATAACTACAATAGACGACTTCGCCCCAAGTTGCCAACCCACAATTTTCTTCATGAATTTACTATTACTGGGGAACGGGAATTTCAGGACTAACTCGATATGATAAGGTTCGCGTTATTTATAAATATTCGTGAAAGATGCCCCGGCTCCTCAAACAAGATAATTCCTTCCAAATATAGGTTTTTGTTAGGCTGAAATTTGAGTTGGGATTCCTGATTTCATGTTAATACTGTCAAGACTATTAGGATATATTCCGCAAATCAACTCGGTTATTTCGGTCGCCGGTTTCCCGTTCTGTAAATATGAAATATTCGGTTGTTTCCTGAAAAAAAAGGGCAATTACGGAATTTTCTTGATGAAAAAGCAATTTATCTGTCAGCAGAACATAGACATATTAAGTCTTTGCACCAGAACGACAACCAATGTTTCATGGTAACATATCCATAGCATAGAACAATCCATATTTACTGTTTGATCCATAGACCAAAGCTAGTAGTTTTTCCATTGTTGATTATTGTATCTTCTATGTTCTATGGATCATAAATTGAATGAAGATTGTTCCATGCTATGGATATGTTACCATAAATCATTGACAATCGTTCTGGTGACGGAAAGAACGTTTTTTCATCAATCAAATTCCGTAATAAACCTTTTTTTCTGGAACCAACCGAATATTTTATATTTACGGAATGGAAAACCGGCAACCGAAATAACAAAAATGATTTGCGGAACATTTCCTATAAAATTTGGCACTATTAACATGAAATCAGGAATCCCAACTTAAATTTCAGCCAATCAGGGATGATCTTAACAAAACGCTATATTTGGAAGGAATTATCTTGTTGGAGGAGCCGAGGCACCTTTTACGGATATTTATAAATAACGCGAAACTTATCATGTCGAATTTGTCCTGAAATTCCCGTTCCCCAGTGATGGTAAATTTGTGAAGAAAATTGTGGGTTGGCAACTTGCGCCGAAGTCGTCTATTGAATGAGAATCCTGTCTGAAGAACCAGAAAAGAATAAGTCAGTTGTAACCATAGTCATGGTGACATGGACTGGTCTTTCCCTATATGTAAAAGAAAATCAGATAGTGAGAGTTATATGTCATTTCTCTGTAGATAAAAGAATCCAGACAATAACAAATCCAACATATCTCTATTGTATTTATGGTTCATGATCAGAAACAAAAATAGAGCTGTTTTCAAAGGTAACAAATTTTGTGTTGTAAGTGTGCATGTTTCTGTGAAAACAGTGTTTTCAATTTGTAGTTCTCCACCTCCTTAAAATATATTTTGATTCAAATGAGATGAAATCAAATCCAAGCAACATGTCTCAGGTATGTTTTTTTTTTGCTAACTCATACATGACGAGTATTTAAGTTATTCATTAGTTTCGAACTTAGTTTTTTCAATCACTCAAAACTGCGCTCATTCATATTTTCAGTTCTGTTCAAAAGATACAGTCTGTTAACAAAAATCAGTTTTTTCTTTGTAGATTCAACATGTTGTGTTTGTTATCTTTTTTTTTCTTCCACTGGATTTCCAGACTCGTAACCTGAACGATTATAACGAAAGCATATAATCCTCGATCAATTAAGAACAATTGATTCTTTTTTATTATTTTTCCTTGAATACAGAAGTTCACATCTATATCCCGCGTCCAAAACATCCCGAGAATTCATAGAGTTTACTTGATGTGTTCACACTGATTGAGTGATTTATATTCATATTTTATTCATTAATTCTAGGTTAATGATCATAATTATGCAAGATGAAATCGAGCAATGGAATTGTGTATAATTATATCGTGAAAAAAGTTGAATATTGAATGAGAGTTAGGTGGAGATTCAATGTTTCAATAATGAGAATTGAGTGAGTGAATGCTCGGTGAGCTTAAAAATTATAGAACAAATTCATTTTCTCAGAAAAAAAATATTCGGTACTTTTTTGGCAAGGTCTCTGTATCTTCTTTACGGGCGTGCCGAAATTTTCAAGAAAATTTTTTTTTTTAAATTACTTACTACAAAAAGATTTTCAGTATGTGCACTTTTTCATGGCTCATTTACTCTGAGACGATGGTACCTGATGAAATTTGTCACCGAATGAAAGTCGACCAATACAGTTTCGTTCATGCACAACTTTCAACCGCTACGAACCCTTCAATGGAGAAAAAAATGTAATGACATTGGAAATTTATTTCGGCATTGAAGTACCCCTCGGAGGACCACTAACTAATTTTTCAAAAAAAAATTTTTTTTTCTTTAGAATTTCTGCACGCCCCTTAATATAATATCCAAACCTTGCCCAAAAAGTACTAATGACCTGCTTTTCCTATTCAAAAAATTTAGAGGGTTGATGGGGATGGCACAGGGTGCAACAAAAATCCTTCAAAAATGCATATAAATTTGGTAAAAGTGAAACAAAAATTGATCTGTTTCAGGGTTTTGTTGCCTATTTTTTTTTTCTGAGAAAACGAATTTGTTCCATAATTTTGACGCGCACTGTATATTCCGAAAAATTTTAATTCTATGCTGCAATATTTCTGCAATATAGATCACAGTGAGGAGGACTGTCTTGGACTGTCTTAGAACATTGAGAAATCTTCCTACTCTCATAACTTTGAACCGAAGCCGAATCTGGAAAAATTTTAAAATGAAGAAAGTGTTTAATCTCAACGTATGACCTTGAAATTCACCCTGTATAAACTCAAAGGCAAGGATCGAGCTAGAGAGAAAGATGGTATATCCAGCGAAGTTCTGCCAACGAAGCTGCGAGGTGACGACAATTCAGGCGCCTTACATAAACTAATTTCCTTCGTGCATGTGACTCAATTCACCATTAAATTCGACATGAATCAGGGCTTAACTCGTTCTAGCAGTTTAAGGCCCATTAAGCGATTGTGCTTATGAATTCCACGCATCAACAACGCCATTCTTAATTTACGATGGAGATTATTGTATGCATGGTACTGTACTATTGTGTTGCGATCAATATGTCTTATGCAATGACATAAAGCGTTCAAAATCGGTGATGAATGGTCTAAATGTGGGAAGGTGCAGAACTGATTGATATTTGACACGATAAGATAGGTGTTCGCGAAAAATAGGAACCTTGGATTTAACGGAATACCCTTATGGAATATATTGCTACAAGGCCACCTACACAACACAGGAGATTTTTTATGGTCTACAGAAATGGAGAATGTATGACTTCACCACATTTGGACAACTTCCCCGCAAAATTGCCGAGTTTTTGAAGGTGGCCGACGCTAACCTATATAATGAGTATTGTTTCCGCAGACCGTCTGAATCTTCACTTGCTGATGACTCGGGAGTACTAGAGACATGGGGGCCAATTCTTCAAGAACTGAAGACTATGACAATTGCCATATGTTCGAGTCGGTTTTCTAAGTTAAATATAAACAACAAGCAGACATGACCTGCGCATGGAACCAGTGTCACTCGACAATCGAATGTTAAATCTTCTATACTCCGTACCACTCGTTGCTAAGTCGAACGAAACGATGGTAAGGTTTGTTTATATTCGGATTTAAAATTTCTCTCTATCTTGCATTCAGTTTATATTTTGAATATTTGCTCGAAAACATAGTCGAAATGGCTAATAGAACACTCACAAATGTCGCAGATGCTCGAGAAAACTTAAAAAATTGACACAATCATATCACAATTTTCATACTCTTCAATTCTTGATCGAGATTCAAAATAGACCCCATGATGGGTTGTCACACTTTCAAATTTATTATTATTTTTATTGTGGGAGGTGGGCTTTACTTCAACTATTTCTGTGACCACTCATGACATCTGTCGAGGGTTATATGCATGATGTAAGCAAAACATGGTGTGCTCATCTGAAAAAAAGTGAGGTCAGCAAGATTAAAATACAATGAAATATTTATTCTGTGCTTTGAATTTAAATGAAAAAAGTGATGTCATCATTGGTAAATACGATCACAGATGAGCAGATGAGCACACCATAACCGACTTCAAGCCGGACCAAAAGCTGCGGTTATAGTTACGGTTATCCAAATTGACAGATTATCCTTTGCCTATATGTCAATTTGGATAACCGTAACCATGACCAGGGCTTTTGGTCCATCGCTTGAAATTGATGCATGTTGTGCTTACATCATGGTTATATGCGGTATCAATTTGGATGTTGTTTGAACAACGGTGTCAATTTGTCAATTGAATTTTGAGACGGTTTCAGAAATCCTAGAGTTTTCTCAACAAATATTGTGAATCGCTTTGTCGGATTAAGGGGAGGAACTTCGAGTTGATAAAAAGGGAATGGCAGAAAGCTTTTTTTTCTTTACTTGGTATCCTGGATTATTGGTGACCTATCGGATATTATTGGAACATTTTCCTGGTTTTGGAGACCTTACATAGCCTTAGAGCACTGATTGTATTGTCACCCCCTTACTACCACAGCATTTTGGTGTTCCGTACTTTAGAAAGTTCTCATTTTCTGTAGGACTGGAAGTGTGTTACAACTTAGATAGTTCAGCCGTTGCAATGTAAGATTCTGATGAAGAACTGTCAGAGGCTTCGAGGCTGGGTAACTACACAAGATCCACGGTAAATTCCGTTAGTACTCTAATTCGTTCAACATTTGAAGATTGAAAGTTGCAGCCCACTGTGTTATACATTAATTTGAGTGCCTCTACTGACTTTCATAATTTTATATTTTGTACATGTTATCTTATCAGATCTGATTTGAATAATTTTGAAAGACTCCTAGGTAACTCAACTAAGTTTGCTTTTTCATTGGGTATTTAGAACAGTGGCGAAGTCATTTTGATACTCATAGTTTATATATCCTACAGCGTTTAACTATCAGTTGTATTACAAGTGATTTCTTGTGGTTGGTTATCAGAGGTTATATCTATTCTCTAGCCTTTTTTAGGCCTCGTCTTTTGAAAGATTACGTTTCAGGAACTTGTCATTTTTGGCTGTGAATTTCAGACTATGATCTGAGATTAGAGTCAGTGGATTACGTGGTACTGAATCATGAAAAATTCATATCCAAATTCAATTTCGTTCATCCTCGTTTACCCGTACCTTCAGAGAAAAAATACAGAACCTGAAATTTACATGGTGAAGTGCTGTTTAGGAACTTATTGAACAAAATCCAACCAATCTTCTCACTACTTCGAAAACTAGTTCAATAAAAGAACGGGCAGATGAACCTGCGCAGAATTTCGTGAGGGCCAAACGGCTACACAAATGGAATCAATTCTATTTTCACTAAAGATCCCGTAAAAATTAATTTGCATTAATATTCAAGTCATTATTTTACGAACAAATATGAGATTTCATTCCCAACTGATTCGTATCTTTCGAAATAATAGAAAAATATAATTTTGAATGAACAATTGAATTGAAAGACTCCTTAGATAATTTTATTTCTTCATGAAGTTGAACTACGGGACTGAGCTTGTGACCTATTGGTATACTGTGTAAGTATCAAATCTGTGAGTTGTTTGAATTGAAAATCATTGTGCTAGACATTGATAACTGTAAACCAGAACTACTAGCTTCTCTCCGAGAATATCATTTGTTTCAAGTAACAGAGGTTAAGAAGATTGCAGCATCCGGCGAGGTCATTACCTGGAGGAAGACCGATCTGGATGCGGTGGAACAAGCACGCAGAAAAAATGAAAAAATAGTTTGTTCTCGAAAAAAAATTCTTTCGAAAGCTGTCCATCGAATTCTCATGAAATTTGACCTTGCTCGATTTAATATTCTTTTTCGGAGACATTGGAAAAAAAATCCATATGTAACATTTTGGTTTGGCAACAAATTTAAACCAGCACCCATTAACTCCTGACCACGAGTCAGTGCATTCTTAGGATATTTTTTTGTTCCATTAGTTTATTAACTTTTTTCGACACTCATGTTACTTGAAAGGACTTCACTCGAGTTGAATATTCTAGAAAAGTTCGTAGTATATCCTTTCAAGAAACTAAAAATCTAGAAGGAGATTCATGAAAAGTTTTCGTTCCTCACTGCATCATCCTAAAACTGAAATAAAAACATCGAAATTTCCAGATTGAAGTCATTACTTGCGTTCTTTCCCATACAAATAGGTTTTCCGAAAATCTGCCAGCCATATAGCATGAAGAATTCAGCCTTGGGGTCCAAACATGACAAAAGTTTTCGGTTCAGCTCTTGTATTTGTATATAAAAGCGGAGTTATCTTTTAGTGAAAGCCCAAATTCGTAAAAATATTGGCCTGGAGGTACACCAGGTAATAAGCTACCGCATCCCGTGTTCAAAGGAAAATAATATGACAGGGTCAGAGATTTTCAGTCCCCGTAATGAGGTAGGGAAATCTTTGTTCAATTTTGATATTAATGTTTTCGTTCATTGGAAATGAATTTCTGTTCAATTTCTGACCATAATAATCCTAATTAGTAGTACCTATTCAAGAAATACGTTGACATAATTTTCCTGATGTAGTCGAACGATGATCCTTTCAGGCACTGAAATCGACCAAAACTGCTCGATTTCTGGATGAAAATGATTTCGTAATCATTCTTACAATGAAAATAGTGTACTTTCATGAAAAAATTCACTGAACGTTATGAGTATTACACCATCTACACTAGTGTGCAATTTTGTTGTTCATGGGGACCAAACGAACAAATTAATAAGTGAGTTCTATTGTTTATATTTTTCTATGGTGAAGAATGTATATAGGTTAGGTTTCATAATGAAACCTAACCTATATGAAGCTATTTTTTGTATCGACGTATACATTCACCAATTAGGTATTCATGTATTTTAACTGTGTACATTTTGTAAATATGAATAAAATCTCTATTAAGTGCGTCAAATCTGAAATTTCTTTCGAGAAAGCAGACAAAAGAGTTTACATTTAGAATCACAGAAACGATACACCAGAATTCACCCAACATTTTCATGTCTCTTCAAACCTCATGATTATCAACTATTTCTCAGGTTTTCTTCTAGGTTTTCAGTCCCAATATATCAATAAAAACTTTTGAAAATTGAATGAGAATAACTGTTCTCAGAAATCGCTCTAGGATTGCGGGATTCAAATTATTTTAGTTTTTTGAAAAAATATTGCCTGAAATAATGTTGGATTAATATGAGCGATGAACGAAGGAACTGTAAATTTTCAGATTTCATTATTTTTTTCGCAATACTTATTTCTTATTTCAAGAACTTTTGTCAAATTGAATTTTTGAAAATCACATCAACGTACATTAAATCAATATGAACATTTTTTCATTTACTTCTTTGTTCAGTAAATTTAGCCAAACCTGCTCCCTTTCTTTAGAACAATGGATGAAATTATTTTTGAATCTTTCTCTTCAGATTATCTGGTTCAGTTATCAGTACTGTTCTATCAGACACCCAAGGATGTTTGAATTTTAACTCAGTCGGATGTATTTTTTTGATTATCTGAAAAGACTTAATTTCATTGATCCAATCAAATTCACGAATATCGAGTTGTAATATTTTGAAACGTGCCTAGATAATATCAGATTGAGTAAATATATCTGGACTCAGAGTTTATGTTCTCTTCCGAATGAAATCCTGTAACCTTTGACGAATTTGTAAAGGGCGATTTTTACATCATGAATAGAAAGATTCCATCGATAGCTTCAACGACTATTTCCTCATCGAAAAAGCAACCTTTGATCTGGAACGGGTCGTTCATCACAAAGAAACTCTGCATTTTTGAGAGAAATTCAAGAAAAATGTCCCTTTATCCGAATATTTCCGAAGTTCCTAACGAAAATATATTTTGGGTTTGACGGGATACACAAGGAAAAATATTTCAAGAAGGAATTCAAATCTCAAATACTGGGCACCTGAAGGTTTTGAATATCTACAGGGTGAGTCAAAAACGTGTACCGAGTTTTCTGGGGCGAATAGAACATAACTTCTGAACGGTGAATGCCACCAGATTGATGTTGTTAGAAAACATTTTCTTATTAGACTTCTACATTTCTGATATTGTTATAAAGGGTGAGTCATGATTTCAATCTATGAATGATATCATGTGACTACAAAAGCTCAAATATCTCGAAAACGTTTCAATAGGAATGCTCCTATTTTTCCACGAATACAACGAAAGAAGTCACAAAAAAATCATGACTCAACCTTTAAAAACGCTCTTTATAACAATATCAGAAATGTAGAAGTGTGATAATGAAATGTATTTTTACAACACATATTTTAGCATGAAATTTCAATCTGTTGGCATTTATCACTTAGAATTCTCAATTGTTTTAAGTTTAGGAGGATATATTTTTCTTAATATGCATTTTGGACCATAAGTTTATTCATCAAACTATACTTATTTTTCAAAACTCTATCACCCTTAGAAAGCTCGGTCCACATTTCGACACAGCTTGTACATGAAAGTACAAATGAATCTAATTCACTTCTCTCGATTTTATTTGAGTTTTTTTACGCCACTTAACATTATATTGATTTAATCCATCACCAACTATGTTTCTGAGACAATAAAATACAGTGCGCGTCGAAATTATGGAACAAATTCATTTTCTCAGAAGAAAAATATTTGGCAACAAAATCCTGAAACAGGTCAATTTTGTTTCACTTCAACAAATTCATATGCATTTTTGAAGGATTTTTGCTGCACCCTGTGCCATCTCCATCAACCCTCTGAATTTTTTGAATAGGGAAAGTAGGTCATGTGGTACTTTGTTGGCAAGGTCTTTGATTCTTCTTTACAGGCGTGCAGAAATTTTCAAGAAAAATTTTTTTTTTGAAAAATTAGTTAGTTCAAAGAGGTTTTTTCAGTATGTACACTCTGTCATGGCTCATTCACTTTGTGACGATGGTACCTGATGAAATTTGTCACCGAATTAAAGTCGACCATTACAGTTTTGTTCATGCACAACTGTAATGGTCGACTTTCATTCGGTGACAAATTTCATCAGGTACCATCGTCTCGAAGTAAATGAGTCATGACAAAGTGCACTTACTGAAAATCTCTTTGAAGTAACTAATTTTTGAAAAAAAATTTTTTCCTTGAAAATTTCTGCACGCCTGTGGAGAAGATACAAAGACCTTGCCAAAAAAGTACCACATGACCCACTTTCCCTATTCAAAAAATTTAAAGGGTTGATGGGGATGGCACAGGGTGCAACAAAAATCCTTCAGAAACGCATAAAATTTAGTAAAAGTGAAACAAAAAGTGACCTGTTTCAGGATCTTGTTGCCAAACATTTTTCTTCTGAAAAAATGAATTTTTTCCATAATTTTGACGCGCACTGTATATCCAAATGTCCAAATGAATCAATTTCGAAAGGTTTGTAAATAGGTATTAGGAATGTTCAGTACTTCTCTGATTTGTGTTGTATTTCAATTGAATCCCGAAATTTTATTATCGTCTGTAGTTATGACTGAAATAACCATATTCGTCGAATGAAAATAACTCACATCAGATGTAATTGCAGGAAAGAATCGCTCAAATTTCCGGCAGAAAGTGATCTCAATGAAACAGATACCTACGTGCATTTCTCAAGATACCCACTCGACGTAAAGTACGACAAGCTGCAAAAAATATTACATTAGCACGAATTAATTCATCTCTATAAAGCCACTCTGCAGAAAGACGGCCAACTTGATACGAGTGGCTCTCCAGTTCGGTCCCAAATTGAGTAAATGCTTCACGAACTCGTGAAAGAATGAGCGTCGGAAAACAAAGTGTAAATTCTCCTCTCAAATTTTCTTGTTCTCGTCCTTTCATTCATCTCCGGATGTTTCATTACTCGAAGAGAATAAATCTCCCCGACTCCAGGCATTTAATAGTTGGAAAATAACTCTTCCAAAGAGGGCCACGAAACCAGAGGATATCTGATCCTTGCAGGTCCGCGCGCTCAACCGAACACGGATTCAATTGAATTTCAAATTAAGAAAGTTTGATTAGTCCAGATTTCGGCTGCTTTATGAGGCTGAAGTTATGGGTCTCTGATTTGGATCGAGAATGCTGAATTTTGTCGCCACTGCCGTATTCAGATTGATCAGGATCTCGGATGGTTTGTGATTTCGGAAGTCGACTCATAGAGCGTCACGGTTTTTAGATGTCATATGCACGAAGTGTCTGCAGGTTTGTTCGTTGAACTACACTAACTACACACAGTAGTCACAGATAACTGAATGAGTGGACTTAGTGCAGTTCAATCTGTTTTATGGTTCTCACAGAATACAAATATCTGATAGCTGATTTTACGCAATCCCTAGATGACAGAATTCTATGCTTCTTTTGTTTTCGCTACCACTTCGAGGTGATGTAGATTTGTCGTAAAGTTTTTCTTAAGTCATCACGGACAAAAATTCCATTTTAAATTACGATCTGATTAAAAATAATTTCGTCCAAAAATAACCACACATAGTGAACAAACCAAGTCGAACCAGGAACCAGAGACAATCACAGATGTCTATGATTATGAATTATATAGGTCACGAGCAGTTTTGACAGTTGGGAGAGACTGGAGGACCAACAATAACCTAAAATGCATTGTTTACTATGGAAAAAAGCGATTTCTCTCTTGATTTCGTATTCATTTGGAAATTTTGGGTAGATATATTCACTTTTTTTTGAGAAGGATAGCATAAATTCGGTGTACTTAATATGAAATTAGTCCCTGATTTCATAGTCAGGCAAATAAACAGACCTTTGGTTAGTTCAGTCAACAGTTTTTGTGTGTTGTAGAATATTATATAGGCACCTTGTTACTTTCATATGAAGGAGAAATATTGCGAAAATATTTTGTGATATCATCGTGCTAATGAACTTTTCATTCCTAGACACTGCCAGGTATTCCTGGGTGTAGTAGATAGGAACAGTGCATTGACACGGTGGATGGTTTTTGTTTCTAAAATACGACTCAAGGGTGATCAAATATTAGGCTAAAATGCCGATCAGTGATGATTTACATCTTTTCTTTGTGAAAACAAACTGGAATGCTCATCAAAAACTGACGATTTCACGAAATTTCCTTACCTGGTATCAATCGGCATACCGAAACAAAACATTGCCGTTAGTACTACTGCACCTCAAGTGAGAATCAGCTAAAAATTTGACTGCATTGAATGGAAATATCTTTTATAAACCCTGTCTTGTTCAAGTAATAAAGAAATGCTTATTGTGAACTTATGATTTTCAAATATTCCATACCCTCAATCGTTCGGTATGCCCTACCAAAATAACGTACATGATATTACTCGACTAAACATGAAAATCAGCTCAAAATTCGATGTCTTTGCATACCTGAATGTCAATGGTATGAATCAATCCTATCTGATTCAAGTTTTATTGATTGTGGAGCTAATCTCCATCCTATGTTCTTTGCAGAGGTAACTGAAAAGTTGCAAAGTAACATTTATTCTGTGAATTTTCGTTTTAGAGCGCAGTTCTTTATTGAATAAATTCAGAAAATATGATTTTCCCTTTCAGAACTGATAGAGTTTTCTTATTTCTCTCTTCTATAATGGGTAAATTGAGTTCCTCTCCACATCTGGTTAGTACCTAACATTCAAAAGAAAATACTTCAACAACTCTTCGGTAGTTTTCAACGATTTGATGTTGATTATTCGAGCTTGAATACCTGAATTCACTTAAAAATACTCAGGTTTTAAATTGTATTTCCTGCCTTACTAAACCAAGCAACATGCCACAACAGCATCAACCAGCAAGAATTGTATTTATTCGAAATTCCATAAGTTAAGTAAAACTGTTACTGTTACAAGATATCGAGTTCTTTGGATATAGTTCCTGGATAGTGCAATAGTGAATATTTCAGTCCGAAATGTCCAAATTCATACAAAATCACAAGCCAAATCGCTTTTTCCCATAGTAAATAATGCAGTTTAGGTTATTGTTGGTCCTCCAGTCTCTCCCAACTGTCAAAACTGCTCGTGACCTATTCACGCATAACCATCACAGAAGATAACCTCACTCTATGCACTGCGCACGTAATCTGTGACTACACCGACTCCCAATATTGCAACTTGCAACGAACAGAGTGCAAGTTTACAACAAAACACACCGAACAGTATCAGTGGAGTAAGTGTAATTAGTGTAGTTCATATAAGTTCAACGAACAAACCTCATATCTATCTGCTTGCGTGCAGTTTTCTGTTGCGTTGCTTTTTGCAGATGATCGAGTTGCTCAGAAAAATTTTAAGCATACTCGACTGCAATCTTTTGCAAGCTGATTTAAGTGAGGTTCAGTAAAAATAAAATGTCTTTGAATGTTTTCAAGTGTAATGTCGCCAGCTGCACTAAGAAAAAACGATAGAATTCGAATATAAAATCTGCACAGAAAAAATCACACGAAAATCGGAGGTGAAAGACTTAGGAGTTGTATTCCAGTCAAATTCTTTCAAGGTATTACGTCTATTAATGAGAAATGCAAGAGAGTTTGACTGTGCGACAACTTCTCTTTTATATGAGGCACTCGTAAGACCACATCTGAAAAAAGCCTCGGTAGTATGGACGCCTGTAACTGCCATCAACATTGATACCATAGAAAAGGTACAAAAAAATTTCTCAGGTTCTTAGATGTAAAAAAATATGAAGAATTTCCATTCATGAAATCCTATCGCCCTATGTTAATCGATTTTAGTTTTCAATCTTTAGATAATAGAAGAAAAACAGAAGCTGCGATTTTTATTTCAGATGTTTGTAAATAGTAGAAGTTATTTTGACTGTGATTTTCTGAGTTATATTAATTTCGAGGTTCCAAACTTAAATTTAAGATTGCACAATAAGAACATATTTTTTGTTAAACCGAGTGTGTTATCCCCTATTATCATAATGTTAATTATCTGTGATGAATTCGTCCAAAAGTTTAATATAGACATATTCAATACTAGTGTGAATGAGTTGAAACCTCTTTTGCATGTGTAATTGTGACCTCTCTACATGTGTAATAACTCTAAGGGTGTATATGTGGAGATTGAATAAATGAATAAATATTAGTAAAACAACGCTTTTCTGGTCGAATCCAAAGAGAAAATTCTGGTATGGGGGTCTCTTCTGCTGTCTTTCGAATAAAATTCTGCTGTCGTATATAGGCGGTCACTCATAATTTGTAAGATGTGGGTTCCCAGGAATTCGAATCGCTGTAATTGAAATCATTTTTTTTCATCCAAAAATCGATCGATAGTTCCCTTTAAATAGTTCACCAATAATTTTGGAGCCTTTATTCAACCATTACTGGCAGCTTTTTTGAAAAATAGCATATAATAACTGAAATGAAAATCAGATAACCACCACCCACCTAACCTCTTATTCTATGGATTCACTTGCTCGGAATTATGTGTATTCGTCGATGACAGATGAATTTTATTCATTCAGAAATACGGGATACACAGAACTATAATCATAATGTCCTTTCAGAATAAGAATATGCAATCTAAACAAACCTTCATGGGAGCATAACTCAACTATCACAAGGACTTTCTTCAAAGAATATCTCATATTTAATGAAAAATAAATTGAAGATATCAGATAACCACCTACCCTATCTTTGTCCGAAATAAAGTTTGGCACTGGCACAATTCAATCGGCCGGAATTCGGTGATCCGTCTCATGAAGTATTGACTCGAACAAAAATTGAAAATTCGTGGACAGTTTCGGAATACTAATGCGCTACTTAAAGCGAAATTTCGTGTGGATCCAGTTGTTGGAAAATAAAAAAATATATTCGAATTTTTTTCAAGTTTTTGATGATAAAATTTTTTTCCTTTGAAAATATTGATTAGATTTCAATGGAATTCGGCACGAACGTGAGATTCAGTATTTAACAACAATATTCCAAATTTCGATTTGATTCGATATTCGATTTCGGAGATATAAAGGAAAAAAATGTGCCAAATTTCGTTATTTGGAAATTTCACGTTATTTCGGCAATATCTCAAGAAATACGAACGCAATCAGATTGAAACTTCGTAATCAGGTGGAGATTATCAACACACAACTAGGTGCAACATTTCGTGTTGATCTAATAGAAATTGAACAAGATTTTTGTCTCTTCTCCTGTATTTACACTGATTATGAGATTAAAGTACTACCTAATGTTTATGTTTGTGTTTATTTTTTGTGTAGTTTCGAAAATACTGAAAGATTTCATTTTGCGCGCATGTTCTAGTTTACAGAGTGCTATAGTTTCAAAACCGAGTGTATGTAATTATCGGAGCTTATATAGCTTCGACACAAATCTAGGTTTTCTCAAAAAACGAGCCATTCGCATCAGTTTGGCCATAAAGAGGACCGTTCATTCAATAGCGTTCAATTTCGCCCACCTTCTACACCAGGTGTACATGATATACATATATATATATACGTAAATGCACCACACTTCTATCTATTTTCTCGAAAACATCGTGTTTCATTCAACGTTGATTTTTATTTGAAATATGGCGTTCATTTAAATGGAAATAAATAACGCTGAGCCGTCGTCATTTTTATTTATCGAAAATACAATGAATATTTATTCTGCTAGCTGCGAGCGAAATTCTGCTGCTAATTAATCATTTTTTTTGCGCGGGAATTCGATAACATCGATGATCGCCAGCGAAATATTTACCCAGTTCGAACAATATAGGTATTTACTGATATTAATTGATAAATAGGGGTCAGAAATTCAATATCCGATGTCGCCTATAGTGGAATTTATGCCATGGTCATAAGTTTTCCTCATTGGGCACCATACATGACCGTTAATCATACAGTTATATTATCGGAATGTATGGAAGTATTAACAGTGTGTGTATTCCAATGATCTGATAATTCACTAGATGCACCCTTGAGCTAGCATGCCTTACTGGGATCTCGAAAAATATCCGTAGCATAAATAGAGGGAACGGCGCACTGTAAACGAACTGAATGGAAAAGGACTCCATGTGAATACTCTTGTCCAAAATGTATAGAATATATCAGGTGTCGACACTTTGCTACTAATACCCACTAAAATTTTGGGTCCAAAACGCACGCGGTTCTAGAAGTGTCAAATAATGTCCTACTTGGCTCTGTAACGATGAGGGCGCTAAGATCGCTCTGCCGAGTTCATACGATTAATTCCGCTGAATAAAAATTTCAAAAAGCACTGCCGTTGAGGCAGCAACTTTTGCGCGCATGTTCAATGTAGATGACCGCTTCAGCAACGAATTTGAACATGCACGCAAAAGCTGCTGCCTTCACGGCAGTGCTTTTTGAAATTTTTTTCTGATAAATTACTGAATTTCAATTCGATCTAATCTGTATTTTTGGAAATATTGGAAAAATAAAATTTTGAATGGGTATATCTACGGAATCATTGGGCGGATTTTACTCATTCACGAATTCGACTTTCGTAATTTAGCCCCAAACCTACTCTACAAATATCGAGTTTCTAAGTCGTTTCTTCCGGAAGTTATTGTGTTTACGGTCAGCCTAACGGCAGTTTGCGTAAACACAATAACTTCCGAAAGAAACAACTTAGAAACTTGATATTTGTAGAGAAGGTTTGGACCTTAATTACGAAGGCCGAATTCGTGAATGGGTAAAATCCACCCAATGTTGTCTTCCAGCATCTCAAAACTAGCTGCGAAGTTTTATCAGGACTGAATCATTATTTCTCGAGCTATACCAAAATAAACAACGATATCGACAAGAAAACCTCGAAATTTGACATATTTTTCCCTATATCTCCATAACTTATGATCGTATCGAACTGAAATTAGGTACACTACTGTGAAATATAAAGCTCAAAGTGTGAAAGGAATTTTTTGTTTTCGGATATGATGAATGGTTTCCGAAAAAAAAAATTTTTTTTTTGCATTTAATGACAATATGACCCTGACGAAATTCGGCTCAAAGTTGCGCGTCGTTATACTCCACCTAACTGACAAGTTTGAATGCAATCGCTCGAGCAGTTCCTGAAAAAAAAAATAGATAACTACAAAATTTCAAGTACCTATAACTCCGAAACTATTCGACCGATTTGGCCCATTAACGAACTCAACCGCGGCATTCTGATGCGCGACCTACCCTGAAAGTTTCAAGTTGCTAGCTTGCGTCTGTCGACAGTTATCGTGTCCTCGGCCGGACAGAATCGATTTTGACACCGGATTCGTCATCAGTGAGTCCAACCTAGTCAATTGAGACCATTTTCGGCTCAATTATCCAAAATTACAGACATTTGGACAAAACGATAGCACGCTGTTCCCCTAGAACATGCACCCAAAAATGAATTGAGCTATGATCTGATTGATCTGATGAAACTATTTCCCAAAAACTTAATCAGATATTTGAAATTATGGATTCTTACTAATATATAATAGGAGTTCAACAAATGTGGAACATCTACTCATTAATAATGTGAAATACGTAAAAGGAAATAAGGAGCAACATGAGGTGTATTGTAAGAACACTTTCATATGGATGAATACAAGAAATCATTTTGAAGCCACAACAACTGTGAAAACGGAACGGGAGATTGATATTAGTCATGGGTTTTATTGGCTAGTTTGGATCTCCTTTCATGGAAATATTGTTTATGAATTTTGTATGTACCTACCTATTCAAGGTATGAATTTTGTTACATACTTATGAAAATTTGCCGAAGAAATGTTCATGTTTATTATTATTGAAATTGAAATATGAATTTTCACGTTGCTGTTCATGTTCATACGAAATTATCAGACGAATTTCAGATCGTACAAATTAAATGTAGTGTATCTATCGTTCCAAATGATTTCTTGAGGTATTTTTGGGAAGTCAACTCTGGAAGACTTCCTTTCCATGAACTAAATATTGAAATAATAAATATCTTTTGTAATGACCAGGTATTCGAAAATATCAAGTTTCAGACTTGTGTATTCAGAAACGAAGGAAACCTTTATATGTATTATATGATCGCCATTATGACTGAATGAAATGAATGATCAGAATTCAAATTCGTCGAAATTAATTTATTTTCGGAAATTCGTGAAAATAATTTATGGTCTAACTCGGAAAATCAGAAAGAAGTTCTGATTTGACTAGTTTTGATATGACAGGTCGGTAACTTCCATTTTCAAATTTTACATAGATAATTTTCCTATACCGACATCTATCGGCGAAAACTGAAGTAGGACAACAAATCCGTATTTTGACGACATTTGGACCTCATTTTGGGCCCAAAATATGTCAAAGAGTGTTCGCACCATATGTATGCTATGCATCTATCTCTTGTCAGTTACGCAACTTAGCTTCTGATTGTTGTCGAGCTAATTTCAGTCTTTTTGGGGGTATCACGTTTCGTCCTGGTTTAGTCTTGGAGAACTCGTCCGGGCATGCACCAAACTTAGTCAGTTCGTACCTACGTGATCATAAATGATTGTGCCAGATCCTCGGAGATAACCAGGGTAATGAAATCTTGGAGGCATCTGCACATTTCTAGTCTCTGACTCAATCATCGACAAAAAATGATGTTCACAGATGAAAACATTAATTTTTCATCGATGGTCTTAACCGGAGTCGTTGTCGTTTCTGTGTTCACGAAAGAAAGATGATGCATCGGAATGAAACAGGTTCTAAAAATAAATAAGAAAACCCAATATACCTCTACGTCAGCTCAACCTTGGCCTTCTGTTCTCCCTAATATAATATTAATTTCGCCCAGGAAAAAAATCAGATTGACTGAAAAAGAGTGGCTTCTGGGAATAACCCAGCTCTTGAATAACCATCAAAATATCAAGGATTTTCCTCCCCAAAGACAAAATAGATGGCCGAATCCTGTCACCCGAAAAATTCGAAATGAATAAATAATATAATATTCACCGTGCCATGGGTATTATCCACCTTGGGCTGCGATCGAAGCCAGCTTTTAGTAAACCATTAAGAACCCATTTTGCGACGCAGTCTGAACGGGCCCTAACGAACAAACGAAATTAATTTATCATCTGGGCCTCGATAAAATCTCCAACAGACACGTACGAGCGAGGCCTCGTTTATCTTTTTTCCGCCTTGAAAAACGAGAGTGAATTAATTTGGTTCCACCGGTGGAAACTTCGTGATCCAAACTTTGTACACAAAAGAATCGATCCTAATTGAAAGGCGAAAACGTCACATGGGGTTTTTGAGGCTGCATGGAGATTTCAGATCGGGCGGAAACGTTAGAAGTTGGAAATTAAAATGGGGAAACTTCGGGGGGCCCGAATATGGCGGTGGCAATTTTTCATCCCGGTCGTTTTTCATTTTTCGATAAATAGGTAGACGGTGGTTTCGTTCCGGTTGACAGAAAAATGTATTTAACTTTTATGGGTAAGTTTTTCTCGGTTAATATTCCCTGTTGGTTTCTATTCATCATCGAAAAGACTGCGCTTGGAGTTCATGTCTTTTTACCTGCGAATGGTTTTTTTTCATTTGGGTGAACTCATCAACGTTGAGGAGAGCAAAAATCAAATTCGACTTCTTTCTAAAAAAAAAAGTTTCACGGTTCGAAGAAAACTGGAGATGTGAATCAATAACTGAAAACTTGTCGTATAATTCCGATCGACGATTCTGTTATTCCGAACTTTATTTCTTCGTGCATGTTTCAGGACAACAACGTGCTATCGTTTTGTCCGAATGTCTGTTATTCACGAAATTGATCTCAAACGACTAGATTGAACTCATTTGAAGTTTTTTTTTTAATTAATTTTCCTAATATTTCAGAAACTACTGAAGCGACTGGACGGTTTGACCATAACGACGAGATAATGTTTGCATAATTTTGTCGAGTTTGTATTGTCACGAAATAAAAAAAAAACTCAAAATTTTTTTCGAAAAATTCTTCAAAAATAATTTTTCAATTCGAAAAAAAAATTTGCCCATACCTTGAACTCCACTTCACAGCAGTGTACCAAATTCCAGTTCGATACGGTTATAGTTTTTGGAGATATTGGAGAAATCCGTCGAACTTCGTGAATTTTTCCTCGGTATCGTTGTTTTTTCTCGAATATCTCGAAGAATGATAAAACATGATGAAACTTCGTAATTAGTTGAGAAATGCTGATGCTCGAGAACTATAGCAGCTAGAAGAAAACTGATACCATATTCTCTAGCTCTTTTTTCCTGACTAATCCGAATCTGAAAACAGATCCAGCCTATCACTCATAGATTTTGAGTTATGAACGAAAATTGAGAAATTGTCATTTTCAATAATGCTGAAAAATTCGCTTGTTTGAACTCGTATTCGAAATCTGTTGATACATTCTACAGGCACTTTTTTAGGAGTAATTCAAATATAATATGACTGAATTTTTTAATCCAGCCATTTTCTAGAAATGAGAAGGATTTTGGATTTTTCAAAAGTTAACTATAGTCGAAAGATCTTTTATCTTGGTACAAAATTTTTTCTGGTTTCAAAAATGTATCATATGTTGCTATTTACATGAATATTACATGAGAAAATTGTCAATACTTTTTTCCTGCTTTTCTTTTCACTGTTGAATTATGAGTAGGCTGACGTTGCCATAGCGACGATTGAATATGCATTATCTTTGTGTGAACTTGCGCCTCTATGATCGGAATCAGCGATTGCTGAATAAATATTTCTATGGTTAATTTGTCATATTTCTTAAGATTAGCAATAGAAAATCTGTTCAATATCCCTAATGACCCGAAATATTGCTGATCTTAAGATCTATGACAAATTAACCATAGATATATTTATTCAGCAATCGCTGATTCCAATCATAGAGGCGCAAGTTCGCACAAAGTTAATGCATGTTGAATCGTCGCTATGGTAACGTCAGCCCGCTCATAATTCAACAGTGAATAGAAAAGCAGGGAAAAAGTAACGAATATTTTCTCATGTAATATTCGTGTGAATAGCGACATATGATACATTTCGGAAATCAGCAAAAATTTTGTAGCAAGATAAGAGATCTTTTGACTATAGTTTACATTAAAAAAATCTAAAGTCATTCTCATTTCTCGAAAATGGCTGGATTGAAAAATTCAGTCATATTATATTTGAATTACTCCTAAAAAAGTGTCTGTAGAATGTATTAACAGATTTCCAATACGAGTTCAAACAAGCGAGTTATTCAGCATTTTTGAAAATGACAATTTCTCAGTTTTCGCTCATAACTCAAGTTCTATGAACGATAAGCTGGATCAGTTTTCAGATTCATATTAGTCAGGAAAAAAGGGCTCGAGAATGTGTTATCAGTTTTCTTCTAGCTGCTATAGTTTTCGAGATCCCTTCAATAGACAACGAATTTTGCCCACCCTGTACATGGAAGGCTCAAATGTGTCAGCTTTTCAGGGACTCAAAGAGCTCACCAGAAAATGTTTTGGTGAATGCGTATTCAAAACCTCAATTTTACCTGTTTCCATTAGAATTTCCACACTCTGAAAGATGAAAATTAAAGCCCAAATCTCCCAATCTTTCGAGAACACCTCTGCCTACCAAAACGTCACCTGCCTCGTTTCATCCCTTTCGAACCACCCCGTACCCTTCCACCCCCTCATCCTACCTTCGAAATGTAATATAACAACACCAGGAGCAAAACAGAACGCATCATGTAAATCCTAATGCCGCCTGTGGGAAATCTCATGACAGACAATGAAATCGCCTCTTGTTTGTATTCGCGTGTTCGCAGAACACTTGTCAAATAACGGCCGGAATGTGTCGATGATAATGAGATATCACGCGTTCATCAGACTGTGTGTGTGTACTCGTTTGTTCGAAAAGGTATATTTACAGATGAATTTGGGGAGAACAGACAGACATGACGTGTAAATAAATGTACCGGGAGCAGGGTTTAATTTGGACCGGGTCAATACAAAAATTCGATGACACCGTGAATAGCGAACGTGTTTGTTACACCGTGGCGTGGAAAGTTCTTTGACTCTGCAGTTGTACGTATTCGGTACAGTCACAGACATAGAGAGACGCCTTCGCTTGAATTCTATGGACTTTAAGCCGAGGTACGAGAGAAAGAGGGAGAAAAACGAGGCTACCTGCTGCCCTTAGGGCCGGTATTATAAAACTTAACTTAAAGTTATCTTTAACTTTAACTGAAAATTAAGCAATAATTTCCAGTTAAAGTTAGATTGGCAGGGTTATCTTTATCTGGTGGTTTGGGTATAAATTATAGTTAAAGTTAAATCGTTTTTTTTCCACAGATTCTGTCTTTTCGGCTGACATAAGAGGAATATAACCTCGATTTGTTTGTTGTTATGATATTTTCGGAAACATGTTAGCAAGATATATTCACTTAATTTTTAAAGGACTTTCAATTCACGATGACGAAGATGACATGAATATTGTTGAACATCCTTGTTGAGAGATATTCACTTCATTTTTGAAGAACTTATAAGTGACAATGACGATGATGCCATGAAAATTGTTGAATATTCTTGCTGAGAAAGGATATTTAGAAATCGGCTGAACCATTTGAACTTATGGGAAGGAACGGAATTCGAAAACCGATTTCGCTTATCTGGACACTGTACGTCTGTAATGGAATACATATTCATAGTTATGCAAATGTGTTGCTACACGCAGAGTTTATGCATCTTGTTCTTTCTTGATAGTTGCTGGATATTTAAGGGGTTTTCAAAAATCAACTATACTGACTGTATTATCAGAAATGTCCCATGGAAATTTGCATACTTATTATCTATTTACATCAAAATGCCTGCTATAAACCTCACTCGAGTAAGAATCCAATCTCGAGAGTTCATCATGGCATATCATTGTAGTGAAAATTTCAGGTACTCTTTCTGTTCAACCATTATAAGACTTAAATGAAAAAAAAATCATTGGCATTTATTCTTTTCGGTGCCTAATATAACAGATAAAAGTTGCAAAGGCGTAATGAAGCATAATAATTTATGCACATTATTTAACTTTCAAGATGAAAGGAAATCATCACAATTGCAATGGATACTTTTCTTATAATAATGGCCAAACTGGTAGCCGTATACAAATTCTAGATATCAGGGCTCGATAACCCGGAGCCTCACAAAACATTACCATATTTTTTAATTGAATGACAATTTTTACAAATTTAGTGTTGAGATTATTATCACTCCCAGTGTCGATTTAAACTACTTGACCGTTGTTGAAGAGTGAAGTATTTGTAAAAAAAAATCTGTACCTTATTGGATTTGGACAAATTTCATTGTAATTGTTCAATAATTCCTAAATTGAATGTACTCGTTATTGCCAAAGTGTTTCCTTTCAAGCTTTCATTTCCAATATATTCATTAGTGGAAGTAGTTTTTTTAGTTAGGTTACCGAATAAATACCCAAACATCCCTTGCATATTGCAAAAAGTATAAGATTTCAAAATTGATCATTGCAACTCTCCCTCAAATCAGTAATTCTATTTTTATGGAAACCACAATCCATTAACCTCCCTGATACATAGTGCGAATATTTGTCAATAAAGGATTTGTTTATTCCTTTCATTTTTGAAAGGGGGTATTTTTACAAAGTCCAGCTTTTACAACCCAGAAATTGGTGGTTAGATTTATTACAGAATCTTAAATTATTTCCTTCTCCTTTTCATAGAAATCATCACAGTATTTCTTGTCTATAATAGAAATGAGACTTTTATAACTTCGACATTTTTGAGCAAAAGTTTAACTGTCAGTTAAAGTTAAAGATAACTTTCAGTTAAGTTTTATAATACCGGCCCTTACGGTACCATAATATTCTGTCACATGGTGTGAAAAACATGGTGTGTTCATCAGTTTCTCTAAAACCGTTTGGTTTGGCGCAAATCACGCAGGTGACGCCAAAGAGGGTTTCCTCATTCATACTACTCTTTAGAATTGTTCTGTGACCATGAATCGTTCAGTGCTTGCTGTAACTGCATTTGAAAGCACGTAGCTGACGTCATTTAGGGAGAGTATATATGCGCATGACCACAGCATGTATTATTTACATCATGCCTATTGTCTATGATATGTTTTTTCGGATAATTTTGTGAGTAATGATTTGATGCACGCGTTCATCAGACTGTGTGTCTGTACAGATGAATTCAACGACAACAGACCGTCATCACGTGTGAATAGATGTAACAGAAGCTGCAGAGAATACAAATATAAAAGAAGTAAATGTCCCTTCAAAACGACGAAAACAAATACGCCCTCACCGGGAGTGACACGAACTAACAAGTTGGATGGTATTATGCAAATTCGGGGAATTCTATACCGTGAACCTGGGTGGCGATGTGTTGGCGGGAATATACAGCATTTCAAAAGATTTTATAATGTACATTTTTGAATTGAACTTCAGATTTTGATAAAGAAATTTATCTAAGAATCAATAGACACATCAATTTAACAATATTTTTCGTACAATAATGATCAATAAGTATTTCTGACAATATATACAATATAATACAATACAATATTAAAAGAAATAAATATTCGAAATTTTTTATGGACAAATTAGTCGGTCAAGAAATCCAGAAACCAGATTGAAATAAATCATATGAACATTTGATATTGATGATTAAATGACTGGTCATGTTACATCGTGAAAACAAAGACATGATAATTCATTATAAATGTGGAGATTCGAATAGTTGAATAATTTTTTTGTTCAACTCAAAAACCAATGCATACGTAGGTTAACAGTTCATCCCTTTATTGGACCATTAAAACTTGAATATAGCAATACTTTGAACCCGTCATTTGAAACAAGTTCTAGTTGAAAACAATTATGCAAATGATCTGCCTGATAAGTTCATTGCAACTATATTGATATCGATTTGAAATGTTAGTAACTTATCTTGCAACAACATATTGTTTATGTATGATTCTTTTGACGAAAGTTTCCTCATATTCTGATCTGAAAACGTTCGAGATGAATGGTTTCACTTTAGTTGGGGCTGGTGGCCTCTAAAATAGAAATTTTAAACCTGGAGTGAATCGTAATTGGCAATATACAACGAATATAACCTTATAAATGGAAGTAATCTCTCTATAATCATTTACTTTCACTCCATCACAACAAACTGAAATATTTTCATGAAATGACATTTGTTGAAGGGTGAAAAGTCGATTTATTTCAAGTTGAAATGACAGAAGCACTCGGACGTTGATTGGCTGAATGGATAGATATCTTCCGTTTCATTTTTTGGATTGCGAGACCTCATTGTCTGTTGCCAAGATTCTGAACAAAGCTCCAACCCCTGAGAAGCAGGGTTTAATTTGCACCGGGTCAATACAAAAATTCGAATACACCGTGAATAACGAAGGTGTTTGTTACACTGTGACGTGAAAAAATTCTTTGATTCTGCAGTTGTTCATGTCCAGGTTGAGTCGAACAGTCATAGACGAAGGGAAATGGACTGAACCTTTGCTTCAAATCTGTGGAAAAAAGGGGTACTGTTGAGAGACACAAGGGTATCTTACCCTTAATCTTGAAGTGGAGTCTGAAAACAATTCCTCGTTGTCGCTGGCGAACGTATACGGATTGATAAGTATTTCTCGGCAAAAAATATTAATTTCTCATTGAAGAATACACAGAATTCCGACTGATTAAATTCGTCGATTGCCAAACTCCACTTCTGGAGTCAGTGGAAATTCGTCGAATTAGAGGTGAAGTAGATATCTGATAGTTAACTTTATTTTTCAGTGAATTGAGTTATTCTTGAAGGAAAGTGCCACCAATTGCTCGGTGAGAATTTAAAGATTATTTGTGAACTATTTAGAAGAAAACAAACTTTTCATGGTTGAAAAAGTACCTGGAAAGCTATTTATTTTGAATTTTGGGAATCCATCTTCCAAATTATAAGTGATCGACTAGTTTCGAACGCCTATGTTTTTTTCAGGAGAAGACTTACTTGAGTTGCTTAAATTGATGCAAATATTTAATTAATGTCCTCATGATGGAAACATTTGCGGATTTACCTTTCCTTAATGCGTAACAAAGTATAATTGTGCAGCTTGCATATGTGGCGCAATTTGACATACACTCCTTTTTCTATTTATTCAGTGAATGCAACTTTTCACGAGCGTCCGCCATTTCGACTGATGATATCGTCAAATGTTTATTTCACAAACTTTCTAATTGGACCCTGAAAAGTGTTTTCAATTTGCATATATGACAGCTGCTTCTCTACGTAACATGTTCAAACGACCTCTTCAGCAATCGCGTCCGGCGTGTTTGAGTTGAAGCAATTTATTTTTCAATCGAATTACCTCTGGAAACAAAACTCTGCACGTTAATTCGAAAACAAAGTTTGCTAGAGGTTAATGGCATGTTATCCGTTTTCCAAACGAATGAAATATGAAACATGCAGTACGAGTGCAAACATTGGATTTCACCTCAAACGACAGGTCTGGCGCTTGAACTTGGCCAGTTTCACCTGAAACTACAGACTTTGGTAGGAAATTTAACCCTCATAAATTGTTGTTTCTGCTTCGATTTCAGGCTGTTTTTAGTTTTCAGTGATTCTCCTATACTTTTTCAACTGAGCATACAATGTATTTTGAGTATACATACATATATTTAATTCTTTCGAGAATGAGCAGTACATTTTTTCATATTAAACAATGTGTGTTAACACAGTATAAGCAGAAGTATAAATAGGGTACCATGCAATTTCGAATACGATGCAAGAGCACACATAAAAACCTATTGGAAAACTCTGCCTCTGATGCGTATAAGTGTAATTAGTGCAATTGTTGTTTGTTATTGAAGGGCTTCTTTTTCATCAACAGAATTTCTTTTTTCCTTCCAATGCAGGTTGAAAACTCGAAATCACACCCAAAAACAAAAAGACGAAAAAACCAATATGAACTAGTAAATGATTTATTACTTATTGAACCAATTCAAAACTCACGATCTACCTCAAGAAATAGTCAGACATCAAATGAATTACCTCGGAACAATCGTCAAATTTGTATATTGGAAAACTATCAACTTTTTCTGTCATACCGAAATTAGAGCATTTAGAAATTCTTAAGAAAATATCGATTTTCGAAAAATAATTTTCCGACTCCTATCGCCGTGAAATTTGGCACACTTAGTAATTCGAGGGCGTAGAACAAGAATATAAGGTCAGATATTTTTTCAAAAAATCGTCCTGGACGTGAGAGGTCCTTGAAGTTCCAAAATTTTGGACCTTTTTTCAAAAAATCATTATTACCGACTCGATGAAAGTAGTACGATGAAATCTGTTTTATTGCATAGATAAAGGATCGAACTGCACGTGAAAAAATTCGACATTACCCAGCTTCATTATTTTGGTCGGCACGACGTCTCAAAGTTGACCAAAATTTCAAAATTTGGGTCAACTTTGGGTCGTCGTACAGATCAAACGCGTGAGGCTGGACGAAATCGAATTTTTTTGGTTATATCTGGATCCTTTGTGAGTACGTAGCCACTTATTTTATAGACGTAAGTCTTCTATTTGAAAAATTATGATTTTTTAAAAAAGGTCCAATTTTTTCGATTTTCCTCGGGCCATAAAAAACGAACCAGACTCTCCACTAACATTCTGATTGGATTTTCTTAATCTACGCCCTCGAATTAGTATATGTTTCAAATTTCAGGTCGATCGGAGAACTTTCGATTTTTGGTAAAATTTTAAGGGGTTACCCTTAAGAAAATATCGATTTTCGAAAAATAATTTTCCGACTCCTATCGCCGTGAAATTTGGCACACTTAGTAATTCGAGGGCGTAGAACAAGAATATAAGGTCAGATATTTTTAAAAAAAATCGTCCTGGACGTGAGAGGTCCTTGAAGTTCCAAAATTTTGGACCTTTTTTCAAAAAATCATTATTACCGACTCGATGAGAGTAGGACGATGAAATCTGTTTTAATTTCGAAATTTTTTCACTATTTCCGCCATAATTTCTAAACAGTTGTCACTGGACGATTTCTAATGGCATATTCGTGATCTACGACCTCGATTTAATAGGAAACGATAACAAGGTCGACGATTTTCGAAAAAAAAAAATTATTTGGGACTTAAAAAATTTTTCATAAAGAACCGCGAATAAACATCAAAGCGCAGAGGGGTGGGGGGGTAAGATTTAGCGATTCCGTGCGAAATTTTATTTTTGAAGCTATGACAATATGCACATCATATATTATGGATTCGAACACGTAGATTACGAATCTGTAATTAGATTTTGGCGGAAATAGTGAAAAAATTTCGAAATTTTGGTCAACTTTGAGACGTCGTGCCGACCAAATTAATGAAGCTGGGTGATGTCGAATTTTTTACGTACAGTTCGATCCTTTATCTATGAATTAAGACAGATTTCAACGTTCTACTCTCATCGAGTCGGTAATAATGATTTTTTGAAAAAAGGTCCAAAATTTTGGAACTTCAAGGACCTCTCACGTCCAGGACGATTTTTTTAAAAAATATCTGACCTTATATTCTTGTTCTACGCCCTCGAATTAGTAAGTGTGCCAAATTTCACGGCGATAGGAGTCGGAAAATTATTAAACGGTTGTCACTGGACGATTTCTAATGACATATTCGTGATCTACGACCTCGATTTAATAGGAAACGATAACAAGGTCGACGATTTTCGAAAAAAAAAATTTATTTGGGACTTAGAAAAAGAACCGCGAATAAACATCAAAGCGCAGAGGGGTGGGGGGGGTAAGATTTAGCGATTCCGTGCGAAATTTTATTTTTGAAGCTATGACAATATGCACATCATATATTATGGATTCGAACACGTAGATTACGAATCTGTAATTAGATTTTGCGTAACTGATTCGGTTTGGAAAATATTCCGGATTTGGTGAGAAATTTTCGACATTTGGGTCAACTTTGGGCCGTCGTACAGATCAAACGCGTAAGGCTGGACAATATCGAATTTTTTTGGTTATGTCTGGGTCCTTTGTGAGTACGTAGCCAATTATTTTATAGACGAAGGTCCTCTAGTTGAAAAATTATGATTTTTTTAAAAAAGGTCAAATTTTTTCGATTTTCCTCGGGCCATAAAAAACGAACCAGACTCTCCACTAACATTCTGATTGGATTTTCTAAATCTACGCCCTCGAATTAGTATATGTTTCAAATTTCAGGTCGATCGGAGAACTTTCGATTTTTGGTAAAATTTAATGGTTACCCTTAAGAAAATCTCAATTTTCGAAAAATAATTTTCCGACTCCTATCGCCGTGAAATTTGGCACACTTACTAATTCGAGGGCGTAGAACAAGAATATAAGGTCAGATATTTTTTAAAAAAATCGTCCTGGACGTGAGAGGTCCTTGAAGTTCCAAAATTTTGGACCTTTTTTCAAAAAATCATTATTACCGACTCGATGAGAGTAGGACGATGAAATCTGTTTTAATGCATAGATAAAGGATCGAGCTGCACGTAAAAAATTCGACATCACCCAGCTTCATTATTTTGGTCGGCACGACGTCTCAAAGTTGACCAAAATGTTTTCACTATTTCCGCCATAATTTCTAAACGGTTGTCACTGGACGATTTCTAATGACATATTCGTGATCTACGACCTCGATTTAATAGGAAACGATAACAAGGTCGACGATTTTCGAAAAAAAAAAAAATAATTTGGGACTTTTTGACAGTTCTGTGCGAAATTTTATTTTTGAAGCTATAACGATATGCACATCATGTATTATGGATTAGAACACGTAGATTACGAATCTGTAATTGGATTTTACGTAACTGGTTCGGTTTGGAAAATATTCCGGATTTGGTTCAAAATTTTATTATTTCTTTTTATTCATTAATGATGCGAATTTTTTTTTGTCTGATTTTTTTATTGGTGTTAACGAATTCATCTCATTTGATCAGATACATTCAACGGTTTAATAATTAACCTTAATTAGTGACCTAATGATCTTTTTATATATTT
The DNA here is from genome assembly GCA_958510865.1 of Myrrha octodecimguttata. Lineage (NCBI taxonomy): Eukaryota > Metazoa > Arthropoda > Insecta > Coleoptera > Coccinellidae > Myrrha > Myrrha octodecimguttata. Next base: position 81,835,067 of record OY294056.1, read on the forward strand.
CGAATCTGAAAAACAATCTACACCTCAATTTAATGACGTATTTCTATTCGAATAGAAATCAACGTATGAATATGCTATTTCGGTATTAGAATGAGTTTGAAAGCTTATTTTCACTCTATATTGTGTATGACATACCCGGGTAATTATTATTTCGATCAAACCACTGTTGAAAACATACAAATTCCATTCCAAACGCTAAATTCCTTTGTCACTCTTATTGGAATGAAAAATAAAATGAATATATGGTCACACAAAACGAATATATTGTTGCAACTAATAAATACATTGACTTGGAAAGAAAAATATTCGCAAACCTATTATTGTCTCAAACTGCGCCTCAGAGGGTGTTCCATATTCAATGCAAGATTTCAATTGAACAAAACTCATATGTATATTTCGCGTATGTTCTGAAAAACAGTGTCATATCATTCCGTCCAAATGTCTGTTTTTATCGAATTTTTTCCCAAAAATGGTCTCAAACGGCTAGTTGGACACACTGATCAAGAATACGATGTCGAAATCGATTATGTCCGACCGGTCGTCCGTTAATACAATAGCTTGAAAACGGAAAAAGATAGCAACACTTTCATTGTAGGTTGCTTATAACAATGTGTCAGTTAACTTCGTTAGTAGGAATAATTAGCCTTAGGGATTTGGAGAAATATTCATTTGAAATTCTTAGGATATGTCTTCAATGTTTCATTAACGACCTATGCAAAAAATAAATCATAAATGAATTATAGCCCTTTGAAGAATACTGAAGCGCAACTTCGTGCAAAATAATATAGATTTTTTCTTGTTATCAATAAAATTTCTGGAATAACTCAAAAACTACTGATCCTGCGATGCTGTGGAATGATTTCGTGATTATTATGTCGTTTTTACGCGCTTGTTCTAGGGAACAGCGCGTTATCATTTCGTCACGATCCGTGTAATTTTCGAATTCTGAGCCGAAATTGGTCTGAAACGACTAGGTTGGACTCACTGGTAAAGAATCCGTGGTAAAATTGATTCTGTCCGTCCGGCCGACTGTGTGGGCTGTAACTTTCGAAAGGAAGGACCTAGAGTCTTGAAATTTTCAGGTTAGACTGAGATTCTGAATATCTCGGTTGAGTTCGTTAATGGGCCCAATCGGCCGAATGCTTTTTGTGCTACAGCCATTTGAAATTTTGATTGTTCAATAACTCGAAAAAAATTTATTCGACTGAGATGAAACGTGAATGGTTGGAATATGAACAGTGTCAATTAGAAGCAGTATCTATGGAAAAATTCGAAAAATTTTTTTTTTGATTTTTTTCAAATTTTTTTTTGAAAATTTTTATTTCATTGAAATTTCACTGAAATTTCCAAGTCACCATTTCGCAATGTGAACGAGCGCGTAAAAGCTGCTGACTTCACGTCAGTGCTTTTCTAGATTTGTTAGAGATATCACTTAAAATTTATATTCCAAGTTCTGTTCATTTCACATAAATGGAAATATTTGAACTTGATTGTATCTGTTGTTCTGGAATTTTATCATACTGTGTAGAATACATATTATTAAACTCTGTATATTGTTAACTGGCAAAATCGCAATATTATCATGAAGAATTCATCGAAATCCGGCTGTTAGTTTCCCCCTAATTATAATAAATTTTTTAGATACTCTGGTCATAATACCTTTCAAAATCTGCACTACATTCCATCATCGTCATTTTTCTACGAAATATCAAAGTGTTATGGGATCAGATCTCTGTTTTCAGAAATATTATAAAATGAAATTTCGAAGGATTTATTTGAAATGAATCATTGGGTAGATTCTTCCCATTCCTGAAGTTGGTCTTCGTTATCATGCTCCAAATATGCTCCACAGAAATAGACTTCAACCGGTCTCTTCCGAAAATTATTATGTTCACCATTAGCTGTACGAGATAAATCCAGCACATAGAGGTTTCAACATTGAATACGTTTTTTGTTACTGAAACTCTCCTCACATTTGTTTAGTTCCTGAATAAGCAATGAAAATCCTCAGATTACATTATTTACCATACAAACAATTTTCCCACATGTTGAGGGAATATTGAAACAGCGGGACTGATGGAACAGCATCCAAGGGTTGTAATCAGATTCTTCAGGGATTTGAATATCCAGAGCCAGAAGCAAAACAAAAGGTAGGGTCAAGAACAAAAGATCTAATTGGACGATGTTCGAAAGGGCTCATATGGCCGAGCGACCCCTCATCACAATTTACCATTAGGTTACGGAGCCCCAGGAGTAGATTAAAACACCCCATCTCGTATATCAATACACCCTGATACTGGATGGTGAAACGCTATTCAGAATGTCCACTATTCAAACTCTTCAACTGTAATATTCAACATATTTGGACCGTATATATGGATATTTGAATTTGCCGCCATTTGATCAGTTGAATGTTGGTAGCACTGATAAAAAACAAATTTGACAGCTGACATATACGGGTTGGTTAAAATGGAGCGTCAAACAACTGGACGCCGTTTTTTATTATTGTAAATTATCTCAGAAAGTTGTCATATTTCTTTTACAGTATTTCTGAGAATTAGAATCGGATCATCGTGAGAACGAAGGAAAGGCTGGCCAGACAGATTCGATTTTGACATCGTATTCTCCATCATTGTATTCAATCTAATAATTTGAAAGCATTTCTTGGAAACCCCCAATATAACAGACATTTGGCAAAACGATAGTAAAGGGTTTTCCAATAAGAGGTGTAATATTGATATTCAAAGAAAAATGCCATTTTTCAATATAAATGATCGGATGTTTATTTCATTATGAAGAAGAAGCTATGCCGTTAATAGTGGAAAATAACATCAGGCAAATGACCACCACGACCTCGCTTACAGGACTATATCCTTTTAATGAAATTTTCCATAACCAAATCGCAAAGTGGCTGCCCTATGTCCTCGATAGCCTCACGAATTCCATCTTTGAGGTCTTGAATCGACCCTGGGCTATTGGCGTAGACCTTCTCTTTCACGTGGCCCCAAAGGAGGAAGTCGCAAGGTGTTAAATCACAAGATCTCGGTGGCCAATTGTGATCACCTCTTCGATGGATAACACGGTCCGGAAACTTTTCCCGCAAAAGATCAATGGTTTCGTTGCTTGTGTGGCACGTAGCGCCGTCTTGTTGCGAGTAAACGTTGTCCAGATCAATACCATCTAATTCCGGCTATAAAAAATCATTAATCATCTCTCGATAGCGCAATCCATTCACCGTAACTGTTGCTCCAGCCTCATTTTCGAAAAAGTTAGGTCCAATGACTCCGCCGGACTATAAACCCCACCAAATAGTTGAGGTCTCGGGTTTTCCGAGCCCCAGATGGGACAATTTTGCTTGTTGACGAAGCCACCGAGGTGGAAATGGCCTCATAACTCAAGATGATTTTTCGATGGAATTCCGGATCATTTTCATGCATTTCAACGACCCAATCAGCAAAGACACGACACTGTTGATGATCGGTCGGCTTGAGTTCTTGTGTTAACTGAACTTTATAAGCCTTAAGACCCAAATCTTTATGCAAAATACGGTGTAATGTCGTTTGTGGAATGCCTAATTCCAAAGAACGACGAGAAATGGACAAACCTGGGTTTTCTTCAACACTTTCGGCTACAGCAGCAATATTCTCGGCTGTTCATGAGCGACGTGCACGGGTTTTATTCTTCACATCACTAACTTGTCCCAACAGCTCGAATTTTTCCACCAATTTCTTTATTGCGGTCCGACAAGGTGCTTCACGACGACCCAAAAATGTTCGAGTTTTACGAACCGTCTTTGTCAAATTTTCATCATTTTTATAGTGAATTTTAATGATTTCAATGCGTTGTTGAAAAGTGTATTGTTCCATTTTTATTAATGGCGTAGTTTTTACTTGTCAAATGTCAAAAAATGACAGCTTCAAAAATGACATCTGCCGAAATAGCGGGCTTTTCAAAATAACACCTCTTATTGGAAAACCCTGTAGTAGCTTGTTCTGGAGAATAGCGCCTTATCGTTTAGTCACAATTTTGTTTTCGAATCTTGAGTTGATTGAGTTGGGTTGATCATCCTGAAGAAGAATCCGTGGTCGAATTCGATTCTGTCTGTCCGTCCGTCCGCATGTGCCATTACTAAGAAGAAATGGACCTAGGGAGATGGTCAGATTATATTTGGAGTTATATCTCGATTAAATTCGTTAATGTTAATGAAAAGTTTCAGAGTTAGACCCATTTGAAATTTCGAGGTTAATTCCTCGATATCTCTTTAAGTACCGACTCGATCCTGACTGACTGAAATTTGAAGACTGTTTTGAAATACCATAACACAACTTTCTCCGAAAATATTGATTGAATATGAGCGAAATTTGACACAACCCTTACAGGCATTATTTCACAACGTTCTAAATTTAAATTTAATCCGATATTTACTTCCTAGGATATAATAAAAAAATGCCATATTTCGTTGTTGTCTGGAATTTCAACGTTATTACCGCCATATCACAAAGAGTAAAACGAAATCAGATTGAAACTTCGTAGTCGAATGAAGAATTTCAATGTGCAACTAGGTGCAAAATTTCGTGTTGATCTAATTGTTAGAATTTGAACCAAGGGCGGAAATATTGCAATCAATGACAATGGGGTGATTAAATATTGTGTACCTAATTTATTGGTTCTCAATCGTTATTAAACCCCCAACACCCTTCATGAAAAAGAACTATATCCGCCCTTGGATTGAACCAGCGCATAAAGCCTCCTGACGTCACGTCAGTGCTTTTCTAGAATTTTATAGTGAATTTTTATTATTTTATTATGATTTTCGAATGAAATCCACTAAACAGAGATGAGATAGCTGGTCCAAAAATATGAGGAAAAGATCTCATTAACTTATCCTCTGAAATGCACCATTTTCGAGATACAGGGAATATTTCTGAAACCTTTTACCGTAAGAAAACAGCTCTCGTAAGTATTTTCTAATTATAACCTATGTTTCGTGCGGATTTGAGTCTTAATTGGTAGAGGTTTTGAAGAAGTAGTTGGTGGTTTTCTCCCGAACTTATACGCTAATGGAGAAAGTACGGTTTTTGAGATGCTCATTTGAACCGCCACTGTTTTCTACACAAAAAAAGGACTCTCGGTCATACGCTCTGAAGTCGAGCGTTTTCGAGAAAAATAAATTTTTATGTTGAAAAACATGCTAAATTTTTTGAAATAAGTTTTTCGATTTCGATTTCGATTTCATCTGAAAGTTAGAAAAGGTAACAAATGTTTTAAAACAGTTGATTTTTCTCGAAAACGGTCGACTCAAGAGCGTATTTTCCAGCCTATCTATTTCGTGTGGAAAACAGCTGCGTTCAACTGGGCGTCTCAAAAACAGTACTTTTTCCATTAGCGTAGGAGTTCATTAAAAAAAGATTCACTATCTCTCCATAACCTTCACCAATTGAGATTAAAAAAAAATCCGTACAAAACATAGGTCATTATGATTGGAAAATACTTACGAAAGCTGTTTTTTGTACTATAAGAGGTTCCAGAGAAATTTGCAAAAAAGGTTATTTTTCAATTTCAACACCCTGTAGCTCGAAAATGGTGCATTTTAGAAGGTAAGTTAGTGGAAACTTTTTTTCATATTTTTGAACGAGCTATAAAATACTGAAGTCCTGCGCATATGTCCCTGTAGATGTGTCAAAAAACGAAAAATGAAATTCAATACTTCCGGTGCGTCCAAAGTGAAAAACAAGGTTTTAAAACCCTCTATCAAAGATTATCTCACCTAGAATGAAATGAATGCAGAAAGTCAAATGTAAGCTAAATTTGAAATCACAAAACCAAACTGTCCATTCTCGAACCACGATAATCAAGAGGGCGAGAAGAATACCGAAATCGACATGGAAAATCGTCAGATTATGGTTCCGAACAGTGGGCCCGATGAAATTTTCATTAGACGCAATAGCCGAGACCAAGAACTTTTATTACAGCGATTTTTCATTACGACCTTTTGTTGAAATTCAATTTCCAACACGTCCCTGGCCGTGAAACACGTGTCCTTGAAACCCCAAACCTCATGGTTTTCTTCTCATTAATCTTCTGTGACGAAATTGCGAAATTCAATTAATAGCAGGAGCAAAGTGAAATGTAGATCGCCCCCAAAGTTGGCAATAACTTTCAATTGATTTTGTTTCTACACCCCTGGTGTTGGTGAAGGGGATTGAAAAGGCTTTTTTAATTTCGGCCCCGTCACCCTCTAAGCATATTTTGTTGCTTTTGAGGGACCGCACTCTAACTATTTGTTGTGCTAGATTAACCTTGGCTTACGCGAAATATTGAATGACAGATTATACGGACTTTAGAACCCCTGTGTATTGACGAGAAATAATATTTAGTCATTACATTTCTTGAATCGGGAGCGATATTGATTGCGTTGAAGGTCGGATATTTTTTGCTGATGTCTACTTGGAGCAGTGGTAGAAAGTTATCCAATAAATCTGGGAAAGAGTCTTTTCCCCATTGAATTTTGTATAAACCTTGACACCGCATTTTTTCTACAAGTGGTAGATATCAATTCTTTCGGATCTGTGATTTTGGAGATATTGGAAAAATAGAATTTAGAGTAAATATATCAACGGAATCATTGGGTGGATTCAACCCTTCAACGGAATCGATCTTCGTAATTGAGAGCATATTGTACCTCGCATAAAACATGTTTACTGTTGGAAGCCAGATTCATTTCTTAAAAAAAAAATTTGGATGCAAATGGTTGAAAAAAATTGTAAGAATACGCCCTTCATTTCGGGAAAATTAAAATTAAAATGGGGTAAAAATGACAAAGAAAATATCATTGCGCCTTTCAACAACAAAATAATAAACTTTACTGATCAACCAAAAAAAAAAATTACCCCCTTGAAAATTTCACAGTTTACATTTTGAAGTATGTAGATTTGAATGAACTTATAAAAAAATCTTCTGCCGAAATCCGTAGAAAAATCGTTCGCCGCTCAAGATTGATCCCCCAAGCTTTTCAGCAGGATCGGTGTACCCTAAGGACTCAAAACTGGCTGTAGGCTGAAAAAAAAATATTTCTCGAAAACTTACCACTGAATTTTCATGAAACTCTCAACGTTGATTACTGTTGTATAACTCCTAAAACCTAAAAATTTTCACCCGGATGATTCCGACCAGTGGTCCGTGGGTTATAAAAAAAAATGCTGGGAATTTTGGTGTGAAAAACAATTGAGTTATAAATAATATATAAGTTTTATTTAAGATATCAATGGTATTGGGTTATTTAACTGAGAAAATAAAAAAGCGTTGTGTAAAATATGCAGCGTTTTTATATTTTCAGTTTGTCACAGAAAATCCTAGTGGTGTGTCCAAGGTTTTCTGCGATTGCAAATAAACTACAAGAAATACTTTTTTAATGAAGCTTTAAATTTAAATTTCACAAAATAGAAGATATTCAATCAATATCTCGAAAATCACCAGAGATAGGTATGAAAATGTTCCAGAATACACGAGAATTCAGCGAATCGAAAAAAGCAATAGTATTTGAAATATCATAAGTTGTTAATAGCACTCTTTGATATAAGTGGCAACACTGCAGCTCTGACAATCGTCTCGATGGACAGAGCAGCTAAATTTTCAACAAAATCTTGCGTCCAGTTCTCCAGAGGCCCACCCTGTATAAACAATTGAGGAAAAATTCGAATATATTCCTAGGCCGAGCCATCCTTCTTTTATGCTATCCCATATATTCAATGGTACTTTTCGTTCATGAAACAAAAATATTATGCAGTTTTTAATAAGCTTTTATGCATATTCACCTGTAATTGCGGCATAAGCCAGATGTTGTTGATCCTTTTTTTCTGGACTTGAGTAGCCGATCCCCCAGTCGAAGGTAGCTGAATAATGGTGTCCAAAAGGAATTATTAACACACGCCATCTGAAAACAGGTTTCGAAAAGGGAATTTGAGCTCGTTAATTATGTTTTGTACAAAGTTAAGCCTTTTGATATTTCACAAAGAGGATTATTTCGTCCTTGCTTCCCTGAACTGCTCTAATTAGGACAGAGCTTACTTTGACTGCTGTTTTGGACCAGAGAAAATCTTTCTTCCGCCTATCTGAATTTGCATTGTGTTTTTCTGTGCCACTTTGTCGGCGCCGGCGCGTGTAAACAAGCAAAGGAGGACCTACCTTTGGTGTGTTCACTGATTCGATTTGGTTCCGTGATTACAAGAAATGCCGACGATCCTTTTTATTTTTCTCTGTACATGGCGTCTATATAAGCACAGACAGTTAGTCTGTGATATAAGTTTGAGCGGCCGCGCACTGGTGAGCTTTTGTCACTCTAGCGTATTGACGTCATTGGGTGTTAGTTTTAGCATTGACGGTGACAAGGTGTTACCAAAGTTACGTTTGGAAATTTCTGCTGATAGTCGATATGTTGAAATAAAGGATTTTGATTGAGAACATTGATTCATACTCAACAGTGATTGTTTGATAGAATTAAAGCAATATTTTTAACACAATGGTGGATTCGGAGAACACAGAAGGTCTGTGTGCACTTCCAGGTGTGGAGTTTCCCCATTGTTTGTGCGAAGAGGAGCATTTAGAAATTTCAATGAAAATGACCACTTCAATTTCGAAGAAGTTTGTACTGATAGTGAGTTGGAAATTTTTTTTTTTTCAATTCAAAATATTTAACAGATGAATACTCCCTCAGTAGTTCTTGCTTTCAATATTGAACGAAATTTTTCATGATTATTGCAAACTCTTAAAAAGCAACATTGCGTTTCCTCACAATTTTTTTTCAACCATTTGCACCGAAAATTTGAATTTTGAAAAAAAAAACTCCTGCCTCCAGAAGTCACCCCGGGATATTCGAGGTATTGTTCGCTCTTAATTCACATTTCTTAATATTTCTTTCACCTGGAGAGCAAATAAAATTAGATTCAATATCCTCACCTTACTCCGAAGCATTATTTAACTTGAAGCTTCTGAACTGAAGATGGAAATAATGAGAAAATGGAAGCACGGGTCTATTTTCCTGTAATGAAAATTACAGCATTTTTTGTCTTACTATATTCCTAGGCAGGTAGAAATGTAAGATAATTACCAATTTGCAACGAACCTTTTGTCTGCACCTGTAATAATGAACAGTGAATAAAATGAAAATTACAAATTATCACGAAGAAGAACTCGATATCGTCGCGTGACTGAGATCAATTATGGTTCTGTGAATTTCCCAGCACTCGTTACCATATCTTGCTTTCAATTCCCTTTGTTCCTCAACACCAACACCTCAATAAACATGGAAAACTTCGCTTCGCTGTGAAATTCTCATAGTTCCATTTCCTTGATGATTCTCCGAAGAAAGAATACTTTTTCACAATGTATTTCCACTCTTTACGCTTGATATCGCTTATACACCCTTTCTGTCGGAAATCAACGTGGCAGAGGTAATTGAAGAAAACAGATTTTCCGGAAGCAGACATTTGTGGAAAATAACGAGGTTGAGATAAATAAAAGTTAATGTGATCGGGATGGTTTCTGACACTTAGTTGAAAAATAATCACCAGTAATACCAGTAGAGGTCAAATTATTTCTGGAAATTTTTTCGAGCTCATGAATATTTTGAAAATTTTCTAAAATATTCATGAGCGAGAAAAAGTTTCCGGATTTGATTTGACCTCGTGTGGTATTCGGTAGGAAAATTCCACACTAAATGTGTTTATTTCCAACAACATCAATTCTTCTTCATCAAGTACTTGCAAAACATGGAAGGTTTTGTCGACTTGATTATTTGGTTACCATGGCAACTCAGTGAAACTCTAAGCTAGAAATTATTCCTGTTTTGGATTTGTCAAAAACAGCACGACGTAGAAAAATGTCTCACTTTGGTCAAGAAAGTAAAGAAAATATTCTTCAGAATATTAAGCAGTTAACACCCGCGAACCCAAGGAAATCGAAAGCAAGTGTATGGAAGCAGTTTATGAACTTTTGCGCAGGAAAAGCATATGATTTTGACAGAACGGATATTACTGTGGAAGAACTGGCGCTTATTCTTGAAGACTATGTCTGCAACATGCAAAAAAAGAACTCCGAAGACTACAACGAGAGAGTTATCAAAGTTCTATGGAACTCTACAGCGAAGAAGTTGCAGGAATATTTTTTCGAAAGGTATAATCTCAAATTTAATCCATTCTCTGACATTACAAACGTCAAAAAAATTTCCAGTATGATTCGCTGTTGGGTACCCACGACGAAAAAATTTCCACTAAAATTCATCCGTTGCGATGGTGATCTGTCAGAAATACACGTTCTGATTGGTTAAAATAACATGTGTGGAATTTTCACTGGTATTTATGTATGGTATTGGATCCTATTGGATGAAGCCTAAAGAAACCTCCTGAGCTTAATTTTCTGGAAATTCATGAAAAGATGTACAGGGCGTTTCGAGATATAAAACATGGAATTCAACTGCGTATTTTATGTTTTAAAATATCCTCATTTAGCTATATGAAATCAATTTACACTCCAAATAGTACAAAATCATACATCATTCCAAAATACTCACAGATATTTTCTTTGAAATTCAACTGTTAAATAAATAGACTAGTGGTCCCGACAGATGTTGTCATTCAGAGTGCTATTTGACTGAACTACACCTAAAATGCTGGCAGTGGATCTATACCAGCTGAGTCCGTTTGTAATCAAGTCTTAGTGAAAACACGTGGTAAGATTTTTATAATTTTTATATACAGGGTGAGCCTTTAAGTTGTACATTAATTTTAACCATAGATTCCTTTCATCAAATAAAACACTTTTTTCATTTATCATTTTTTCAGATTTGGCTTCAGCAAAAAGATGCAGACTGTTTAAATTTCCAAAACAAATAAATATTTCTTTTGTAGCTTTGATATGGTAACTCCAAATGAGATGGACTTTGGTGTGAAGTTTTCTATAACTAGTACACATATTCTTCAGTATTCACTTTCATCCTACCCCCAAACAGTTTCCGAGTTATAGACTCGCCGATTCATAAAACTATACGAAATTACCATGTAGAATGCAGATAAAGTTTATCTTAAGTCATTATAAGAATCTGCAATCATTTTAAAATACTTGATGATTATTTCTTATAATTTCTCCTTAAACGCACCGTTTTGCAGATATTCAACATTGAATATTATAAAATGGGATAAAACTTCGAAAAATTACCTCATATTTATAGATCCGCCCCTGATCTAGTAGAGGAAGTAAATTTAGCTGAGTTCACGTTTATCCGGACCATAGAATACACATAAATGTTTATCTAAATCGCATATATCTAATTTAGGTATGTGCTATTTCGTGATCATACCACAGACCTAACAATAACATTCATAGACAGAATAACATGTTTTTTTGAGTCGAGAGAATATTTTTAGGTTAATTCATTGATTTCATAAAATTCATTTATAAATTTCGTGAAGAAGGTATAATTATGTAGTTTTCAATATGAGAATGGGCGAGGATGGAATTGTGTATAATCTTATTGTGGTGAAGCTTTTGAAGGTTTGCGAGGTAGCTTCAACCTCTTTGGGGAAATGTCACGTTTCGTCCCGGCTTAGTTTGGGGGAACTCGTCAGGGCATGCACCAAACTAAGCCGTTTACATGCCTACGTGAGTGGACACCCCTTGTGAGGACCACAAGGGAGTGTACCAGACCGTTGGGGATGAGCGTATATCCGAGATCTTGAGAGGAGCTAACCGGGACAGCGTGCGCGCTAGCGCCCCCTGTACGCTGACCGATGATGTTGGCCAAACGTTACAGGCAGATAACGCAGGATACTTAAGACGCAAGACGCAAGATGGTACTGCGCGCGCGACTTAAGTAAGAGCTGAGAGAGGGCGCTCGCTACAGGACTCCCCTTCCAGTGAAAACGATACCAGAAAGATGTATCTGGAGGAGTGTGACCGAGACCGAAAAGGTGTTCTCCTCTAAAACGCGGCTGTGAGCGAGCCGTTGTGCCATTGCTGCGCTGTTGAGCACGAGTCTACGGCGTTGGATGCACGGTTGACCAAACCGTTTTGTGATGAGCCGTGTAGACTGTGTGCTAGAGCGCTCTGCCTCGTCGTTCGAGGAGTGTGACCGATTTAGAGGAGGTCAGCTTTTGACGGAATGTAGTCGTGGCCGTATTGACCAGAAGATTTCCCACAAGTGCGGCCGTGATGCGGAGCAGTTGTGTGCTTTTGAAACGTGAGAAACCCGGATTGAGAAACGCTGCGCCACTTGTGAGTTCCTATACCACTCGATGTCGTGCAGTGAGCTGTGTGCATTAGTGAGCACATCTTTGATCAGCGAGTTGCAGCACGAGAGCGAAGTGGCGATGTGGAACCTCCTCGGGATGATTGCCGAACCATCGCCGAGGGAGGAACGGATAGGATCACACAGTGACAAGCGAGGTTCTCACTGGAAACGAAGATGATCGCGGAGGGACAGAAACTGTGACACCGTCGTTGAAATAGATCACGTCGGAAAGTCACCACTGAAGCTTTTGAAGGTTTGCGAGGTAGCTTCAACCTCTTTGGGGAAATGTCACGTTTCGTCCCGGCTTAGTTTGGGGGAACTCGTCAGGGCATGCACCAAACTAAGCCGTTTACATGCCTACCTGAGTGGACACCCCTTGTGAGGACCACAAGGGAGTGTACCAGACCGTTGGGGATGAGCGTATATCCGAGATCTTGAGAGGAGCTAACCGGGACAGCGTGCGCGCTAGCGCCCCCTGTACGCTGACCGATGATGTTGGCCAAACGTTACAGGCAGATAACGCAGGATACTTAAGACGCAAGATGGTACTGCGCGCGCGACTTAAGTAAGAGCTGAGAGAGGGCGCTCGCTACAGTGGAATGAAATTGGGTATTGCATGAATATCAAGTTGAAGATCAGTGTTTCAAGTCCAGTATAGTGAAATGTTTTCCTTGCGTTGATATCGCAAAGAGCAGCAAATCATTAGAATTAAGTGGGTAAATTAGTTTTCTCAATTTTGTTTCATTGAATTTCAAACCTTGGATTGATTATTCTCCAGAAGAAATCAAAGTAAGAGATATCTGTGGCGAATTTGCAAACAAAGCTCAGGAGTGTATTAGCGCATTGAGAAATTTATAAATGCTTATAACTTTTTACCTAAGCCGAATCTGAAAAAATGGCAAATGAAAAAAGTGTTTTATTTGATGAGAGGAATCTATGGTTGAAATTGATGTACAAATTAAAGACTCACCCTGTATATAGAATAGATGCTACTGATGATTCTCACTCGAAAGATGAAACACTGTCTCTAATATTATTTTATATTGCATTTTATTTTATTATCGTTCTGCTAAGTCTTTGATTTCAATCATTACATGCCAACAACAATTAAATACAGATTTTTCTGTATAACCTTTACATAATATCTCTCGATATTGATTTGATATCTTACGATATACTTTTATGTCTTCGACGTACTACGTCTTCAATGACAAAATTATTATATCAACTGGCATATGATGATCAAAGTAAAAAACTTGAGAAAAGTGTGAAAAAATGAAATACAACCTAAAAACAATACTAGACACAGTGTTTCATCTTCTATCTTGTATTTAATTGTTGTTTCAATAGCCTTTAACAAGTAGACTTTTTTGAATTTAACATTACATGCCAGTTGAAAAAATTATTAAATTCAAAACGTGAAACGTTGAAGTCAATAAAAGTATATCGTTAGTTAGATCTCAATATCGAAAGAAATTATGTATGTGTATTCAGTAGACTTGTTTGAATTCAATATTTGAATTCAAAATCAGGAAGTAAGGCTGCGTTTTGCGGGATCAAGAAATGGGTATGATTAAGTGATATATTGATCATATCCAACGAATTGAATATGAGTGCAAAAGCTGCTGACTTCTCATGCGTCCCTTTTCAAAAAACTAATCGATACTCTGTGAAAAATTCCGTCTATAAATGATACAAACGACCATGAAGCGCTTCAGAATGAATTCTCCATACACCCATTCCCTTGATAATTTTCAATTTTGGTCACAATGCGAGCGAAAAGAGTGAAAAACTCTTTCCGCTTGATTTCCCATATATATTCTCATGCTGTCCGGAAATCAACGTGGCGAACGTGATTGAAAACTGCTTTCCCGAAAGCCGGCATTAGAGGAAAATAACAAAGTGGAAATAAATAACAATTAACTTCAGCTTAAATACGTTTTCCAGTGCCGATTCACGAATTTCAATCTACGTGAATCGGCTTTATCGTGCTGGCACCGTAAAAGAAAATTAGTTTTTCCTCTAATTACAGGAAATCTTCGAAGACGAAATACGTTGAGACAAGACATTCGGGAAGGAACCTGAATGCCTTTGGGTTTCGAGTATCGAAATTACAATGGCGTTTCGTGTGGAAAAGAAAAGTCAAAGAGAATCTAAAAACGCGGCAAATTTGGAACAATAGTTCTAATTATCTCTGTCCACTCTATAGGGTGGTCTTGTAGGAAAGTCTTCTAGTTGGAGAACTCAAAATTTCAACTCTTCAACTTGTCAGGACAGAGTATCAATGAAACGGATCGATCCTTCATGAAACATAATACTGAAAAAAATTAAAAAACATTCGTGAAATTTTCAGGGAAGCAGAAGCAATGCAGTGAGGTAGGAAGCTCTGTATACTTGCTCAGCCGCACATTGAATTTCTATCTGTTGCTGCGTTCATTTATCGCATCCGAGAGGCGACACCACAGATCAAATGAGAATCACAGACCATAAATATTAGATATCCTCTCATTTGTGTATCAATGACTGATGTCAAATCAAAATTTCAATCCTATATTCTATTTGCTGCTTCATTAGAGCTGATTAGAGAAGAATATCAAATCATGATCGATCATGATGAAGAGGACGACAAATATACAGTTCTGAAAAAAATTCAGGGCTTGCTGAAGAAACAGGACCCTTATTTGCAAATCAACAGTTTAAAGATTTAAAGTTATATGAATTCACCGATAATTGTTAAAATAATTATTTATTCATATACGAGTAGACGAAATTTAATGATAAGTGATACCCACCTTGCCATCAATAAAAATTTGGTTCAGAATCTTATCTGAGTATTATGAAGTTACTTGGCCTCTGTAATTTAGGCGTCCTCAGTGGAGAGAATTGTTAATTTATTATTAAGACCACAATATTTCAGATGTTGAGCCTTTTGCCTAGGTGTAGTAACGAAATTCTGAACATAATTCTCGCCGGTTGGCATTTCTGATGTATTTTTTTAAAATTAACTTAGAATGAATAAACTCCAATCAAGCTAATTATATATATTCCCACTCAACAAATTACTTTTGAAAGATCTGTGCTAACGAAAAAACCAACACGGAATGAAAATTGGACGGAAATTATTTCTGGGGATATCGACAAGATGTCAAATTTACTTCATTAAAAAACTCCGATCTTGTCTATGATGCCGACGAAAAAGATCGTCATCGACTCGCTCTGATTTTGTTGGACGATCGGTTGACATCTATGGTCTCCTACATCTGTATGTAATTAACGAACGACTCAGGAGCAATCTGAGCAGTCTGATGTGAAAAACGAACGCCCCTTGTATGTCATTTGACTTTCGTAATTATGGTTCGAACCATATCTACAAATGTCGATGATCGCTCGAGAAATTATTGTGTTGACGATTATCCGTAAGGCTTTGATCATTCAACCAAATAGTACATTTCAATCCAATGGCAAATGTTCGAGCACTCAGTTATGAAGGCCGAATTCATGAATGGGTAGACCGTCCAATAATATTCTGGGGAACAGAATGTCTGTAATTTTTTTATTCAAATTTCGAGCCGAAAACTAGGTTGGCTCACTGATGACGCGATTATGGGCGTACCGAAGATCCTAGCAATCTGAAACTTTCAGGGTAGGTTTTATTTTAAAATGCGACGGTTCAGTTTGTTAATTGCTTGAATTGGCCAAACGGTTTCTGAGTTAGAGCCTCTTGAAATTTTGAGGTTATTTCCACGATAATTCGGGAACTACTTAAACGATTGGATTGAAACTCGGCAGTTTGCTGGAATATAACGACGTGCAACTTTCTGCGAAATTATGTTGAAATCGTTGTGTCAGTAAATTTAAGAAAAATATTTTTCGGAAAATTCATGTTTTCGGAAACTTTTCAACCTATTCGGAAAATAGTTTCGCTTTGAATTCGAGCTTCATATTTCACCGTAGTGAACATAATTTCTGTTTGATACGATTATGACTTTGCAAATACTGCGGGAAAATATGTCAAATTTCGTGTTTTCTTCAACGGATCGTTGTTTTTGTTCCGGAATAACTCGAAAAAACCTATAAAAGCACTGCCGTGAAGACAGCATCTCCTTTGAACTGGAGTGCGAAAGGTGCTGCCTTCACGTCAGTGCTTTTCTAGGGTTTCTGTAAAACTAAAATTTAAATCTTGAACTTGTTGGGAAAACTATACGTTGAAAGTGTATGTAAACTTTTATGAGGATCATGTGATTAGAATAGAGCAGAATCTTTCATGTAGCAAGGCAAGCTTCAGTGCGTTGCGTCAGTACCTAGGCAGGTGTCTGCTTTCACTACGAATCTATATTGATGAGAGAGAGAGAAAGATTTATTGGTGTCTTACAATACAATATCGTTTACACAAATCAAAATAAATTAACAATAATATGTAGACATATATAGTGTATAAATAAAATCTTGCAGTGTAACATCATATAAAGAAAACAACGTACAAAAAACATAGATATAGGCTATTCAACGCGAAATGTCCCCGAATTACAGTTAACTCAAAATAAAATTAGAGTCATCTACTGTCACAGAGTAGAACGCGTGAATAGACGACTTCGGTTCAAGTTGCCAACCCACAATTTTCTTCACAAAGTTACTATCACTGGGGAACAGGAATTTCAGGACAAATTCGACATCATAAGGTTTGGTTTATTTATAAATATCCATAAAAGATGCCTCGGCTCCTCAAACAAGATAATTCCTTCAAAATATAGTGTTTGGTTAAGATCATCTCTGATTGGCTGAAATTTAAGTTGGGATTCCTGATTCCATGTTAATAGTGTCAAATTCATATAGGATATGTTCCGTGAATCAACTGGGTTATTTCGGTTGCTGCTTTTCCATTCCGTCAATATGAAATATTCGGTTCGTTCCTGAAAAAAGGTTAATTACGGAATTTGATTGATGAAGAAACGTTCTTTCTGTCACCAGAACGACAGTCTATGTTCTATGGTAATATATCCATAGCATAGAACAATCGTTTTTTACTTTATGATCCATAGAACATAACAGAGACAACAATCAACAATGGAAGAATTACTAGGTATGGTCTATAGATCATAAGGTAAATAAAGATTGTTCTATGTTAATGGATATGTTACCATTAAATATTGATTGTTGTTTTGGTGCATAGACTTAATATGTCTACGTTCTGGTGACAGAAAATTGCTTTTTCATCAATTAAATTCCGTAATTAACCTTTCTTTCAGGAACCAACCGAATATTTCATATTTAAAGAACGGAAAACTGTCAACCGAAATAACCAAGTCGATTTTCGGAACATATCCTCTATAAACTTGACACTATTAACATGAAATCAGAAATCCCAACTTAAATTTCAGCCTAACAAAAACCTTAATTTGGAAGGAATTATCTTGTTTCAGGAGCCGAGACATGTTTTACGGATATTTATAAATACCGCGAACCTTATCATTTCGAATTTGTCCTGAAATTCCCGTTCCCTAGTGATAGTAAATTTGATTATAACTGTTTTTACATTCACCCCATCACGCCCAATTTAATGCTGAAACCCGAAACGATCGAAGTGACTTAACACTTTTTCATCTCTATTCAAACAATTAGCAATTAGCCGCCCTTCATCAAGGCATACTCTAATCAATCATCGATTCGTTACACATTCAGTTGACATCCATTATTATCAAGTCTAGAACTACCCCAACAGGAAAGACAGCAAGGGCGGCCATTAAACCATTAACTGCCCCAATAGAAGCCGATAAAATTAAACGTTTCGGAATCAACACCTATAGCACAACACTCCATTCCACAATAGAGCATATGTCGAGGAGGCCGAATATGAAACCCAACTACTTGGTATTGTTCACGTGGAGGGTTTCACATTTCTGTGGAAAAGGGGAGAGCTGAATGAAATGAAATGTCATAAATTAATTTTCGTCTTTATAGTATTCGTTTTACCGTGTTGGGAATTACACACATGACTTGTCTTCTATATTCCCTTAAAAAGGGAAAGTAACTTAGTTAGGAACCCTGCAAAATTTCACAGAACCTCTGACACGGCGTTTGGATAATTTAGATTCTCGTTTCTCTACACATGGATGGAAAACTTTTTATTGCACTTATTCTATGAAATTAGAGGTTTGTTCGTTGTACCTACATGAACAACACTGACTTCCAATAAACGACTTCGGCCCAAGTTGCCAACTCACAATTTTCTTCAAAAATTTACTATCACTGGGAAATGGAATTTCAGGACAAATTCGACATGATAAGGATCGCGTTATTTATAAATATCCGTAAAAGATGCCTCGGCTCCTCAAACAAGATAGTTCCTTCCAAATATAGGTTTTTGTTAGGCTGAAATTTTAGTTGGGATTCCTGATTTCATGTTGAAAGTGTCAAGTTTATAAAGGATATGTTCCGCAAATCAACTCAGTTATTTCGGTTGCCGGTTTTTTGTTTTGTAAATATAAAATATTCGGTTGGTTCCTGAAAAAAAGGTTAATTACGGAATTTGATTGATGAAACAGCAATCTTTCTGTCACCAGAACATAGACAAATTAAGTCTATACACCAGAACAACACTCAATTTTTCATGGTAACATATCTACAGCATAGAACAATCTTTATTTACCTCATGATCCACAGACCATATCTGGTAATTTTTCCATTGTTGATTGTTGTCTCTTCTATGTTCTATGGATCATCAAAAAAAAAAAGATTGTTCTATGCTATGGATATATTACCACAGAACAATTACTCTCGTTCTGGTGACAGCAAGAACGTTCTTCCATCAATAAAATTCCGTAATTAACCGTTTTTTCAGGAACCAACCGAATATTTCATAATAACGGAATGGAAACCGGCAACCGAAATAACCAAGTTGATTTGCGGAACATATCCTACATAAATTTGACACTATTAACATGAAATCAGGAATCCCATCTTAAATTTCAGCCAATCAGAGATGATCTCAACAAAACCCTATATTTGGAAGGAATCGTCTTGTTTGAGGAGCCGAGGCATCTTTTACGGATATTTATGAATAACGCGAACCTTATTATGTCGAATTTGTCCTGAAATTCCCGTTCCCCAGTGATAGTAAACTAGTGAAGAAAATACTAGGTTGGCAACTTGGGCCGAAGTCGTCTATTCTCCGTGCAGCTCAGTCCGGTCATAGACAACAGAACGAGTGGAGTTAGTGTAGTTCACTCTGTTCTATGATGCTCACAGAATACAGAATATATGAAAGATGGTTTCACGCAAATCCAAGATGACGGAATTCTATGCTTCTTTTGTTTTCGCTATCATTTCGAGATGATGTTGATCTGTTGTGAAGTCGTCCCATAATAAATTTCAATTTTAATTACGATATGATGAAGATTAGTTTCGTCCAAACACGTCCGACCATGATGTAAAAAACATGGTGTGCTCATGTGAAGAATGAGTAACGTCAGCAAGATTAAAATACAAAGAGTTGTATATTAATCTTGCTGACGTCACTTATTTTTCAGATTAGTACACCATGTTTTTTACATCATGCGTCTGACCAGGAACCAGAGACAAAATAGATGTCTATGATCATATTCACACATTACTTTCAAAATGTGGAAGAGATGAACTCACTTTTTGCACTGCACACGTATTCTGTGACTACTCTAACCGTCAGCAATTCATCATTGAACAGAGTGCAAGTTTACAATAAGAGTAGAAGTATAAAACCTATAAACTCAAACTAAACTAACATTCAAACGAAATATATGCTTTAGCCATGAAATAGATTATTAACGGGTTTCACAAAGCTCTGATTAACGGGATTGTCCTGATCAAGACAAGTCTATGTTCAATTTCAGTTCATTTTTAGCAATACCACAGAATATCAACGCGCTGATCGGACGATCGAGCTTTGTGAAACTCACGGTATGGAAAACAATATGGAATAAAATGTGGCAGATGAGTCGTTCAATCACCGTCGAGCAAGCAGGAGTTTGTAACCATTCTTGTAGGCATGAGTAGAAGAAACATTGACCATTTCTACAGGCCGACTGTTCCAAAGATGAGAAGCTCTATTTGTTATAAATTTCTGCCTCTGGTTTGTTCGGAAATCCTCTCTTCGGAGTTTTAATACATGGTCTCACATTTAAGGAGTAGAGATGTCGTATTTCTTCGCCAAAATGGTCATGAAGGACGTTGTAATCATCATGCAATCCCTAGTTGTTCTCTCCTCAGAGGAAGGTAAATTGAAGATATTTAATCTCTCCCTGTACGGAAGACGAATGAAACCATACGGAAGGTGAGAAACCCATCGTTGAACCGACTCTAGAAGAACCTGTTCAGCTCGAGACGAGGGCCACCAAGCAGGTCCCGCATACTCCAAGATCGGACGCACATAGAACCTATATAGCAAACTGGATGTCCTTGTGTCACAGCCTTGGAAGGACTTATGTATGTGAAAAGCCATTTGCTTTACTCTGTTGGTTATACTACATATATGTTTGGACCAAGATAGGTCTCCTGTGAAAGTAATACCAAGATCACAATGATGGGAAACTGATGACAGGGTTATACCATCTCTCTTATAATCCAAAAGAGGATTGCTTCCTCCAATATGTAAAACGGAACATTTATCGATGTTTAAGGTTAGTAGCCAAGTAGAATACCACTCATTTAAAGCATTCAAATCATCCTGAAGGATGGTATAGTTGGAAAAAGGATTATTTTATAGCTTGGTATAGCTATTGTAGTAAGTGTGGCTCATGCAGGACAACGAACAAACCTTGTGATTCAAATTTTGCGAGCATGTTCTAGGAAACGAAGTACAATCGTTTCGGCCAAATGCCTGTAGTTTTCGATTTTTGTCCGAAAATAGTCTACAAACGACTAAGTTGGACTTAATCCTGACTTTTTCTCATCAAATACAGGGTCTTTTGATTTGGAGAAAAATTTGTCATCGTTGTTATAGCAATAGGGTGGGATATAGGAACTATATGCTCGCATAACTCTCACTAGATCTTGATATGTTCGAAAGTTTGTGCCACATAAGACCACTGGAAGACGATGAATCAATGGGGGTTTTTCCTTTAAACAAAAATGCAGTAATTTTCATGGAAAACCTTCAGAACATCACATTTCAAACATATAACTTCAAAATTATATTTTTAAAAAAATGTTTGATCACTTAAAACTGAAAAATAAAAATGGGGATTTGCATTTAAAGGGATTTGTCATGAGTGCACGATATGGCAACGTCGAATTCAGCTTTTTCGGAAAGAAAAGGACGTCAAATGTGTTAATTTCCTTAGGAAAACAGAGATAGCTATACTTCGATCTGGTAATAGTAGAAGACAACGACCAAGGAATAGAAAAAGAAGAGCACAGACTGTCATACTGCCATATTACAGACAAATCGCAAACGGAAATTGTTTGGTTGTATTGACAAAGAACACATGTGTACCACAGAATAGGAATAAATATTTCATTATTCTATAGCAGAAAAAGCTATTCTACTAAACACCGTTGTCATATCGTGCATGTCTGGCAAATCCCAACCCCCAATTTTGAAATCTGATTTTGAATACTTTCTGAAGGTAAATCGAAAAAATGATGAATCAAACCCATAATGATTATGTTCAAATTTGAATTTGCAGTAATAACCCAAATTCAGGAAAAACCTCCATTGTATGGGCAATTATTCTATTCCTAGAAGAGAAAAAAATACTATGTATTAAGCATTCTGTTGCAACATCTTTGATTGTGACTTGAAATTTCTCTCATGAAAGGCAGGAATTTTCTGAAATTTGATATGATTTGGAGATCTTTGTTCTTTTTGTATTATTGTGTTTTCATTGATTCACCAGCTGCTTCATGTAATTATCTATTTTTAGCTTGATAAAGGCTACATATAAGCCGAAACGTCGGTGAGAGGATAATAAATTTATTGAGGTTTCTCTGACCGTTATTCTACATCCATAGTAGAAAATGTGGAAAGAAATATTGAATTTTATAAATTTACACCGGTTTTACATAAATTCAAAAAGTTCTTCCAGCCTTATATTCGACAAATTTTCAAAAACGCTCTCCAGAGTACCGATCCGACAAGGTAAAATACCGGGTAGGGAGTTCCATCACGAAAAGAAGAATATCACCTCCCTCTAATTTCCAGCGTGGAAACCGAGAATAGAATGCTCAATCTTTCCCAATTCCCCGAATTCTCCGCGAAATCGTGCTTGTAGACCGCCGCCGAGCGTCATTCATCCAGAATGCGTCAGGTTTGTTTTTCCGGGTACGTACGGACTTTATTGGCTGAAATTCCGCACAAAAGCCTTTCAATAACGCCGAGTGGAAAGTCCGTTGTTCTAACGCGAACGCCAGCTGTTGCCTGACGTTTGTGGAGATCGATCGGGCTGCCTTGGAGGTTTCTCTCCTCGGATTTATACGTTTTCGATGGATTGCCTCCTAGGTTTTGATGAATATTTTGCCAATTTTGTTGATGTACACGGATTGCCGAGAAAAAGTCGAGACTTTCGTCGTTTGTCGGGCGAAAAGACGACAAAATCGAGGTGAAATGGGGTTTCCCACGTAGAGAATAAGCATTGCAATGGAGCCGAAGTCGAAAACAAACAAAAATTCTATGATTAAATTTTTGCGCGCATGTTCTAGGTGAACAGCGTGCTATCGTTTTGTCCAAATGTCTTTAATTTTGGATGATTGAGCCGAAAATGGTCGCAATCGACTAGGTTGGACTCACTGATGACGAATCCGGTGTCAAAATCGATTCTGTCCGGCCGGCCGGCCGTAGACACGATAACTGTCGAACGAAGCGAGCTAGCAACTTGAAACTTTCAGGATAGGTTGCGCATCAGAATGCCGCGGTTAAGTTCGTTAATGGGCCAATCGGTAAAACAGTTTCGGAGTTATAGGCACTTGAAGTTTTGAAGTTATTTATTTTTTATTTCAGAAACTACTTGAGCGATTGGATTCAAACTTGGCAGTTAGGTGGAGTATAACGACGCGCAACTTTGAGCTAAATTCCGTCAGGATCATGTTCTCAGTAAATTTAAAAAAATTTTTTCCAAGTAATTTTTTTCCCGGAAACCATTCATCATATCGAAAAAAAAAATTCCTCTCACACTTCGAGCTTCATATTTCACAGCAGTGTACCAAATTTCAGTTCGATACGATCATAAGTTTTGGAGATATCGGGAAAAAATATGTCAAATTTCGAGGTTTTCTTCTCGATATCGTTGATTTTTTCGGTATAACTCGAGAAATATTGATTCAGTCCTGATAAAACTTCACAGCTAGTTTTGAGATGCTGAAAGACAACTTTATGCGAAATTTCGTGATAATCGTGTCATTAGAACAATTTGAAAAAAAAAAATTCTATAATTTTCTCATCAAATACTGTATGAAACTTCGAACTGTTATTTTTCGATGAAGCACTGGATTTCAATTCGATCTGATCTGTATTTTTGGAAATATTGGAAAAATAAAATTTTGATTGGGTATATCTATGGAATCATTGGGTGGATTTTACCCATTCACGAATTCGGCCTTCGTAATTAAGGTCCAAACCTTCTCTACAAATATCGAGTTTCTTAGTTGTTTCTTTCGGAAGTTATTGTGTTTACGCAGTCGGCCGTTTGGCTGACCGTAAACACAATAACTTCCGGAAGAAACGACTTAGAAACTCGATATTTGTAGAGTAGTTTTGGGACATAATTACCAAGGTCGAATTCGTGAATGGGTGAAATCCGCCCAATGATTCCGTAGATCCCATTTAAAATTTTATTTTTCCAATATTTCCAAAAATACAGATTTGATCGAATTGAAATCCAGTAATTTATCATTAGAAAATTTCAAAAAGCACTGCCGTGAAGGCAGCAGCTTTTGCGTGTATGTTCCATTCAATTTATAT
Source organism: Myrrha octodecimguttata (assembly GCA_958510865.1). NCBI lineage: Eukaryota > Metazoa > Arthropoda > Insecta > Coleoptera > Coccinellidae > Myrrha > Myrrha octodecimguttata. Next base: position 81,859,279 of record OY294056.1, read on the forward strand.
TTTTGGAAATATTGGGGAAATAAAATTTTGTATGGGTATATCTGCGGAATCATTGGATTTTACCCATTCACGAATTCGGCCTTCGTTATTAAGGTCCAAACCCACTCTACAAATATCAAGTTTCTAAGTTGTTTCTTTCTTGAGTTATTGTATTCACGGAGAGAACGATTTGGTAACTCGATATTTGTAGTGTAAGTTTGGGGCTCAATTACGAAGGTCGAATTCGTGAATGGGTAAAATCCGCCCAATGATTCCGTAGATATACCCATTCAAAAATTAATTTTCCCAATAATTCAAAAAACACAGATTGGATCGAATTGAAATCCAGTACTTTATCGAAAAAACCTAGAAAAACACTGCTGCCTTCACGGCAGTGCTTTTCTAGGTTTTTTTTCTTTTGACGGAATTTCATTCAAGAATCGAAAGCTTCGTCCACTTCCAGTTAAACTGGAAGTCATAGACAAACTTTAGTTGCTTCAGTGGCTGGTAAATAATCTGTAGTATCAAAATCTAAAGTTTCAATACAATATTTCGAACAATATAAATTTCTCTGTGAGGGTGAACCTGATTCCTGTTAACCCCGGTATACTAGCAGTATTACCATAGGATTTCACATTGAATTCGATTGTTTCAATTCAATTGGTCCAAAAACGTGCAGAATCGACGCAAAATCATAAAAGAAGAAAACAATTCTTTCTTCTTTTTTTTCTGTGCACCTACTGAAATTCACAAAACGGCTATCTGTCTCTAGGTAGATTGAATTTTACTGCTTCTCAAATTTCAAACCCCCAGAAATATAATGTGTCAATTGGCAATTGAAGATATGCGCTACTCCCTCTGGTGGCTATCCGAGTAACCCGAGGTACAGACATTATCATTGACAAGTTAAAGGAAATGTTAAGAAAATGAGAAAGTTTATGCATTTTTCTTGTCGTTTGTGTGATTTTACAAGTGCTTCTACTGAGGAAAAGCAAACTTAAATGTCCCTTCCCATAGATTTGTACAGCTCGGTGAAAAATTTGGAGTTAGGGTGAAAGAAACTTCCTTTAACAAGTCGGGCCTGAAAGTGTTGAAGAATCGATTAAAACCAACAAACAAGATTTATGAGAGTCTGTTACCTGCATTTTACCGATGATGATCATTTTTATAGAGGTAAGCACGAATTGCTCATGAAATATTAGATCACATTCATGAAGACAATTTTTTTCTAGGCCCATAATCCAAGCAGAGAAATTTATTTAAGAGGAATGCTATGCCTTCCAGAAATCTGCCTGTTGAACCCATTCATTAAGGAACAACGTAAATGTTCTAGTGATGGAACTGACTATTGAAAAAAAAGAGTCTCAACAAGGAAATATCTGGTGATGAATACTCTTCGCTCGAAGTGCTTCTGCCGATGAAAGCAAAGTTGTACGAGGCTTATTTATTACAACTTTTTCAAGACCAATTATATGATTGTTGGAAAATTTATTTGTCAATCCATAATGAATAGGACTTACGGTACAAGTAGCATTAAATTCATGTGAATGTATTCATTTTATTCACAATATATTGAGTATTTAGTACTTCCTAATAAAAATAGTAAAGTTATGAGTATTTGTCTATTATTCCAAAAAGTAGGTTTTACAAGACAGTTTTCAAGACTGCCTAAGAAATCCACCAAAGTCAATCTTGTCATTTGGATCTGAAAATAAACAATAGTGAAATACTGTCTTACCTTGGAGATATCCCTGTAATTTTAGAGTTGCTACACTCAATTATATTGAAGGATGATACACACCTACTTTATAAGAATGGAATATGTACTCCCAGTAATACTCTCGTCAACTATGAAAGTCTTTGAATAAATCGTGAAATCAAAAATTATCAAACCAAACACTAACAAACAGTACAAAATCGACTATCAAAACAAAATCTATGTCTGTATGTACGGTTCTGAGACTGGCCACCGTGGCGCTGCAATCTTAAATTCAGAAGCCAATAAAAACCAAACAAGTCATCTTTTTGATTGATTAGATTAGCACAAAATCCAATATAACCTTCAAAGCTCATAATTCACTCCAAAGGCCCATACTGACGTTCAACCCAAAACATATCGTTTTCTCGTTCCACCGCCAACTGGTGTAACTGTTCCACTTTAACTAATTGATTATTTTGAAGATGAGTGCTATCGAAAAACCACCCTCTCGATTGGGGGTTCTCGACAAATATAACGGTTCAGGGCTGAATTGGTGCGATCAAGTGTAAATAATTTACACTGTTCAGTGATTTCATTCATCAGATGGAACAAAACATATGAATACAATAATGAGGGATGGAAATAATGAAAATCAGCCTGCTGGCGATGTTTGATCCTGTTTTTCAGTGGTGGGTATTCGATGAATGAAAACGGGTAAAATGAATTATGATTCGGCTGATAATCAGCAGCTTTTGTGCGCATGTTCAAAGAAGACCACCAAAAATGCATTTGGTGGAGACAATTCGTCAAAAGAAGATGATTCGCGTCATCTGAAGGACGGCGCGCTCTTAGGAAAAGTTGATTCGTCTCAGTGCCGGAGGTGGACTCATTAGATAGGCTGAATCCTCTAGCACCTGCCATGACCGACGCGCTTATGCTGTGTTGGAATGAAGTAGCTAGTGTGCGTCAGTCAGTGGCGCCATCGTCTGGCAACTCAGTTGAACTAGGCCCGCACATGCTTTTCTAATTTTTTTCCCAATATCTCTGTGAATTACGATGGTATCAATCTGAAATTGGATACACTACTGTGAAATATGGAGCTCTAGGTGTGAACATAGTTTGTTTGAAATATAGTTAATTTACAATGAAAATACGATCTCAACAAAATTTCGCATAAAGTTGAGTGTCGTTCAGCTTCAACTAACTGACAAGTTTCATTCCAATCGCTTTAGTATTACAGTCCTACCTTGAAAGTTTCAAATCGCTGGCCTGCTCCATTCGACAGTTATCGTGTCGTCGGTCGGACGGCCAGCTGGCTAGACAGAATCAATTTTGACACCGGATTCGTCAGCAGCATTCACGTTATTGTACCTACTGTACAAATATCGAGTTTCTGAGATGTACCTTCCGGTCACCGTGAACACGATGCGTGAATGATAAACGAGACATTGGTAAGCCATACCTGCAATTTCAGTTTTCTACGACTTCCAAGTTCCGTTGTGATGAATGTTTGAAAGAAACATCAATAACTCGAAAACCACTAGAGATAGGGATGTGGAAGATGATGTAGAAATAATCAGGAGGTTACGGAGAACCGAAAAAGTAATATTGGGCAGGGTTTTTCCATTGAAATATCAAAGTTGTTAGTACTATTTGATGAAAGCGGCAACATCGTAGCACTAAAATATTGTAGTTAAAAGTACAGCAATGTTTCCGTCTCAGGAAATTGAAATTTCCAGAGAAATTGTCTTATAGAAGTCCAAGGTACCATCGACCTTGGGCCACCCTGTATACGTTCATACGGCCTACAATTCAGTTCAAAAATGAAAATGAATGTTTTCTGAACGAAAACAAATCGGCCCAATGTTCTCGGGAAGGAAATCTAATCTGCCAAAATCTGTCATAGAGCTTGTTGAACACCTTGTGTGAATTCGATATATTTTTTCACGGCATTTTCAACAGGAGAAATCACATTAAATCAACTACTCGGTTGAAAACTGAATCCTTGAAAATTCATACGAAACTTCAGCGCTATCTTACGAAAAGTTTCTGAAATAAAATTTTTTGTTTGTTTTAGATCCTCTCGAAATTCGACATAAGTCTTCGTGTCTGTACTTTACTACCGAGTTCCAATCTTTTCGGCTCAGTTGACTTTAGTCATTTAAACAAAATGACATACAGGTATCTGGCCTATCAACCAACTGAACCATCATATTTTTACATTAAAATCTGGATCTGGAAATTCAATTCCTTTGAAAGTTTGAGGGATTATTGAATTTAACCATTAATTCCCCTCCAATCAAACCAACTTAATCATTTGGGACCATTTTCTGCTCAAAATCCCCCAGACATATCGAAATATTACCGCTTTGTTCCCTAGAGCGAGCGCGCAAAATATAGATACCTTTCTGAACTGGTATTATTTTTCATTGATCCATTCATTTCACGCCATTATATTAAGTTGAAACTGATAGTGTCACATTTCTAAAAAGTGATAACACATTCATGACGATGAAATACGTTTTGAGCCGATGGCAGGAGAATATCCTTCAATATTCACGCTCGTTCACTTCCATATAGAAAATTTATTGTCGCAATAATATCATTTCCCAAATTAATCGACATCCATACAAAGCCTGCTTGGACTACCGTTTATCATACCCCATTTATTACCTACGATATTGTCGACGGTACACGGAGATTGATGAAACGAACAGGATCGTATTGGTAGACCATGTTTGAGGCCTGATGGGGTGCATCGAATTTTGGTTATTTTGAATATAGAAAGTGTAGAGGAATTTTCAGAATTTTTTATAAGAGTGGCAACAATTTTTCTGTGGAAAATAAATCCACCAATTGGCGTCTGAATTTAAGATTGCAGCGCCACGGTGGCCAGTTTTAGAACCTGACGTACAGACATAGATTTTGTTTTGATAGTCGATTTTGTACTGTTTGTTTGTGTTTGGTTTGATAATTTTTGATTTCACGATTTATTCAAAGACTTTTTAGACTTTTATAGTTGACGAGAGTATTACTGAGAGTACATATTCCATTCTTATAAAGTAGGTATGTATCATCCTTCAATCTAATTGAGTGTAGCAACTCTAAAATTACGGGGATATCTCCAAGTTTAGACAGTATTTTAATATTATTTATTTTCAGATCCAAATGACAAGATTGACTTTGGTGGATTTCTTAGGCTGTCTTGAAAGTTGAAAAACAGATAGTATTGTAAAACATACTTGTTGGAATGATAGACAAATACTCATAACTAAAGTAAATAGTCAATATATTGTGAATAAAATGAATTCATCCACATGAAATTAATGCTACTTCTACCGTAAGCCTTATTCATTATGGATTGACAAATAAATTTTCCAACACTCATATGATTGGTCTTGAAAAAGCTGTAATAAATAAGCCTTGTACAACTTTGCTTCCATCGGCAGAAGCACTTTGAGCGAACAGTATTCATCACTAGATATTTCCTTGTTGAGACTTTTTTTTTTCAATAGTCAGTTCTATCACTAGAACATTTACGTTGTTCCTTAATGATCAGTTCAACAGGCAGATTTCTGGAAGGCATAGCATTCCACTTAGGTAAATTTCTCTGCTTGGATTATGGGCCTGGAAAAAAATTGTCTTCATGAATGTGATCTAATATTTCATGAACAATTCGGGCTTAGCTTTATAAAAATGATCATCATCGGTAAAATGCAGGTAACAGACTGTCATAAATCTTGTTTGTAGGTTTTTATCGATTCTTCAACACTTTCAGGCCCGACTTGTTAAAGGAAGTTTTTTTTCACCCTTACTCCAAATTTTTTACAGGGCTGTAGAAATCTATGGGAAGGGACATTTGAGTTTGCTTTTCCTCAGTAGAAGCACTTGTGAAATCACACAAACGCCAAGAAAAATGCATAAACTTTCTCATTTTCTTAACATTTCTTTTAACTTGTCAATGATAATGTCTGTACCTCGGGTTACTCGGATAGTCACCAGAGGGAGTAGCGCTTATCTTCATTCGCCAATTACCAAATTTCATCATAACTGGGTCAGTCTTCACCCAGACCGGAGAAAAAAAAACGAAATTTGGTTCTCCAGAAATACGAATTGTACCAGTGTTAATTTTGCAAACTGAATATTTTGCCTCCAGAGTTTTTTCCAGTCAGATATTCGACATTCATGAAGATATAAAAAAATTAAAAAAGATAAATACCTCATTTGGAGAATTCATCGAAAAATTTCGGTTGAACATTTTCGTGATTCGTAATGAGGTATCTGGAAAAACTTAGGGCCGTATTTATAGTTGCTCCTTGAGGCTTCCTTACTGAAGGCCACCTTGAATTTGCTTTCTATGCAAACAAATACAAGTATAACTTTAAATACGGCTCTAGGAGATAAACTCCATCCACGTTCATAAAGTCAGACGGTAGGCCTTTGGATTAGGTTTATCATGTTTTTGTAACTATCGAATCGAGACAGACCAGTGAAAATACAACGACTTTGTCGTAGAACGGACAACGCCGCGTAGCTATCTGACAGGAAAATTACCATAAACTTACATTTTTCAATTATACAGAGTGGAATGTGTCAAACTGTCATGGCCTACAGACTGACTTCATAAAAGTGACTTCATGACAGGTAGGTACTCGTTCATTCTTAATCATACAGAGTGGAATGTTTCAAACTGTCACTGCCTACCGCCTGATTTGATGAAAGTAGCTTGAACATAGGAACTTGTTAATTTTTAATCCTGAATGTTCTCAGTGAACTCAAAAATTACTTCGGACAGACGAACGACGATGTGTTCTCTTTAATTCTTGCAGGAGACGGAAGGCATACAGTTTATATCTAAGTTCGTATAACAGGTTTGGCATCATGTCTCTTTGTGTGTCGTTCAAAGATGAAAGCAATATACTTGTGATGGAACAATCGCACTATTTATAGTCATTATGTTTTTGCGCGCATGTTCTAGGGGAATAATGTGCTATCGTTTTGTCCAAATGTCTGTAATTTTCGATTATTGAGCCGAAAATGGTCTCAACAGACTAGATTGGACTCGCTGATGACGAATTCGGTGTCAGAATCGATTCTGTCTTGCCGGCCGACGACACGATAGCTTTCGAACGGAGTGAGCTAGCGGCTTGAAACTTCCAGGGTAAGTCGCGCAATGGAATGCCGCGGTTAAGTTCGTTAATGGGTCAAATCGGTCGAACTGTTTCGGAGTTATAGCCATATGAAATTTTGAAGTTATTTATTTTTATTTCAGAAACTACTTGAGCGATTAGATTTATACTTGGCAATTAGGTGGAGTATAACTACGTGCAACTTTGAGCTGAATTTTGTCAGGATGATACTGTCAGTAAATTGAAAAAAATTTTTTTTTTTAATTTTTTTGCGGAAACCGCTCATTATATCCGAAAACGAATTCTTTTTGGACTTTGAGCTCCATATTTCGAAGCAGTGTACCAAATTTCAGTTCGATACGATCATAAGTTTTGGAGATATTGGAAAAAAATATGTCAAATTTCGAGGTTTTCTTCTCGATATCGTTGTTTTTCCCGGTATGACTCAAGAAATACTGATTCAATCCTGATGAAACTTCGCAGCTAGTTTGAAGATGCTGAAAGACAACTTTATGCAAAATTTCGTGATAATCATGACATTAGAACCATTCGAAAAAAAAATGTCTGTGATTTTCTTATTTAATTTAAATTTAATTCTTTATGAACCTTCAAACTGTAATTTTTCGATGAAGTACTGGATTTCAATTCGATCATATCTGTATTTTTGGAAATATTGGGAAAATAAAATTTTGAATGGGTATATCTGCGGAATCATTGGGTGGATTTTTCCCGTTCATGAATTCGGCCTTCGTATTTAAGGTTCAAACCTTCTCTACAAATATCGGGTTTCTAAGTTGTTTCTTTCGGAAGTTATTGTGTTTACGCAGTCGGCCGTTAGGCCGACCTTAAACACCATGTCTTACTTACATCATGCTTGAAATGAAACGTATCAAAACGAAACTATATCTGAAATGTCATTTCACCTCTGCTCACGTCAGGGTCCATAATACGATCCTGACTTTTCGTATTCGGACAGAAATTGGCAGAATGCATACTGGGTGCACCTTCCCTTGTATTCCGGTAAGTGGACACGTGTGCAATCAAGCTTCTAAGTGATTCCAGAACAATGACCGACCTGGACTTGGCAGCAATAACGGTTCGCCCTTTGTGGGCTTTTGTCCTGTCTCTTGCCCTTCCTGCAGCTACACATATGTTCAATTTGGAGGACTGTACGAAACCACTTTATCATATTCTGGTTATTTATTGCCCCTTTTGATGGTCGAATCGGAAATTAATTGAACCGATTGTTGCCCGGAGTGAAATTCCGTCTGAAATTTTTGTTTTGGCGGTATTTTCATTGTTGGCCAAGAACTTTGTGTTTTAACTGGAATCCTGTCACGCCGAATGCGAATATCGATTAAAATGAACTTCAACACTCGCGTCCATTTGAATTTCATCGTTTTTTTGGTTTTAAAAAATATATTATTATTTCGCTTGACTGCTCATGGATAAGAACCCAAGAAATTTTCGTGTCTGATCTGAATAAAGCAAAATTATTGTGATCCCACCGTTAATTAGAAAATTTTATCGAAATCAATTTCATTTGCAGTGATGATTTCAAGTATTTTTCTTTTCAGGACAATGCAGGACAGCTCTAGGAATGGAAGAAGGAAAAATTCCTGATCATGCAATTAGTGCTAGTTCGTCGTATGAAGCGAAAAGCGTTGGTCCTCAAAATGCAAGGTGAGTGAATCTCGTTGAAACCATGATTTGCTCGAAAAATTATGAGCAATCAACATTTCAATATTCAATAATTCATTCAGTTGTTGTGTTAATTGAAGGTTTTGAGCATGGAAACAGATCTTTAGTGAAAACTCTGAAAAAAGCTTCTCGAACTGTGCGCTGCTTCGATATTTATGGTTTTGTTCGTTGTACCTGCATAAAAAACAATCATCATACTAACTTCACCGATTCCAATTTCTCAGTGCAGCTGAGTCACAGATAATAGAATGAGGTAATTAGTGATGTTAAATCTGTTCCATTTTCACAGAATATGAAAAGATGGTTTCATGCAAATGCAAGATGACAGAGTTCTGCGCTTCTTTAGTTTTCAAGGTTATGTGGTTATCTAGAGTCGTCGTAAAGTTTTTCTTAAGTCGCCAAAGAAAAAATTCCGATCTTTTGAATGAACTAAATGAACGTAGGAAAAAAGTGGACAATTTCAAGCCAATAATTGCGACCTCAGTAACAGAGTAGGACCAGAAACGACAACAGATGTCTATGATCAAGATTTACGCATAACGCACCACCATTAAGCATAACTTTTACAGAAGAAAATCTCACTGCACTCATGATCTGTGATTACACTAACTTCCAATATTTCCGCAACGAACAGAGTTCAAGTTTACAACAGAACACATGGTATGTTATCAGTTGAGTTAGTGTAGTTCATGCAGGTACACTAAACAAACCTTTACATTTAGGATGATTTTCAACTACCAGTATGTTATGCGTCTCGAACTGCTCCCGTCTTCCTGGGTTTCTCAATTGATCTGATTCGAAAACAAAACCATATTATTTTTGGTATTCTGTTCAGTATTTAAAACCCGGTGTTTTTTTTGTGCACCAATTCATTGTCGCTCATCCCAAACTGTTTTGTTTTCGGTTTGTCAATTTTATGGCACCAATATTGGTAGTAAATTGAAATTTTTCTCGTGGATTTTGAACAGTACGCAGTTATCACCTCAGGGTGAATATTTCAAGGTTTTGTTTTCGGAGTTTATTCATATTACTTTATTGAATACACTCTATACTTGGTAGTGCCCTTGTCTTGAATAAAATACCTACTTAAGGGATACCATCGTTTTGCCCCACTGTCTATTGTTTGCGAAATTCTTTTTCCTAGAATGGTCCTTAACGATTTGGTTGGATTCACTGATGAAGAATCCGATGGCGAAATCGTTCCTTTCTGACAAGCCTTTCCCTGCCTTAATTATTTGTGAACAAAGAAAGCTAGCGACTTGAAACGTCGGTTGTATGTCAAAATGCGGTGACTGAATTCTTCAATGATGAAAGTTTGAAGCTAGTTCATAAATGCTGATGGACAACTTTGTGCCAAATTTCGTGATGATCGTATTATAAGAACAATTTAAAAAAAAATTTGTTATTTCAAGATGAAGTACTGGATTTCAATTCGATCTAATCTGTATTTTTGGAAATATTGGGAAAATTAAATTTTGAATGGGTATATCTGCGGAATCAGTGGGTTGATTCTACCCATTTACGAATTCGGCCTTCATAATAAAGTTTTATTGAAACCTTCATGTGATTATCAGGGATATATGTTTCTGTAATTTGGCTATACTACCATTTTCAAACCAACAATCTGAAAAATTAACATTCATGGAATAATAACGTGCAAGCAAAAGCTTAAGACATCTTAAAAACTGGTAAAAGGAAAAGAAAAAACTGCAACATACATATTAAAATCAAATTCAAAACTTACAAATTTCTGGTTCCTTAGTTATGTAGTAAATGAGTTCATTTAGTCAGGTTAATAAGATTGAAAGGTCAGAAGATAAAACTCTAGTATTCCTCTTCTGTATCGAGTTTCTTAGTTGTTTCTTCCGAAAGTTCGGCCGTTATCCCAGAAGCGGCCATCTTCATTGAACATGCGCGCAAAAACTGCTGCCTCCACGGCAGTGCTTTTCTAGGTTATTCCTCCTTCGAATATGAACATGCGTTAAAAAGCTGCTGTCTTTACGTCAATGCGTTGCAAGGATTTTTACACGTATGGTTATGTCGAAATTTCAGATATGTCCGAACAACCCAAACCTCCATACATTTTCCACTCCAAATTCCCTTTTCTCCAGAAAAGAAACGGCCCTATTTTCACAAAACATTAGTATTTTCGCCCGCAAGCCTCTCGACCTCTCGAAAATACATTTTTCACCAGTCCAAACCCCGCGAAATTGTCGGCGTACGTAAGAACGGCGGTGGCATATTATTTTATAAATGATGTGTATCCACACGAGGGGGTATACAACCCTCGGCTCAATTTCTGCGGACCTACCCCTGACCTTTTAATACGTACAGTCATCATTTGCAGCATATGGGAGTGTGTTTGCTATAGGACTGATACGCGTACGATTCTACAGCCAAACTCTGTTGAAACGGCTTACACACGGAATTATGAATAGGGACAGGCTTCATCATGAGACAAAACAGTCCTATACAAATCTTAGTTTGAGGTCGTTTCCTTAGGGATTTACGTTCATGAATTATGATGGTGTTTTCGGAAGAGTACCTTAACAATGTTGTAAATCTGGATGTATAAATACGTTGGTGAATGTAGAGGATTTGCTGATTGCTTGATTTTTAGTTGGGAAGTTGAAATTGAAGGTTTGTTCGTTGAACCTGCATGAACAACACTAATTGCACCAACTCCACTGACTTTCAATAGATGACTTCGGCCCAAGTTGCCAACCCACAATTTTCTTCACAAACATACTATCAGTGGGGAACTGGAATTTCAAGACAAATTCGACATAATAAGGTTCGCGTTATTTATAAATATCCGTAAAAGTTGCCTCGGCTCCTCAAACGAAATAATTCTTTCCAAATATAGGTTTTTGTTAGGCTGAAATTTAAGTTGGGATTTCTGACTTCATGTTCATAGTGTCAAGTTTATAAAGGATATGTTCCGCAAATCAACTTTGGTTATTTCGGTTGCCGGTTTTCCGTTCTGTCAATATGAAATATTCTGTTGGTTCCTGAAAAAAAGTTAATTACGGAATTTGATTGATGAAAGAGCAATCTTTCTGTCACCAGAACATAGACATATTAAGTCTATGCATCAGAACGACAATCAATATTTTATGGCAACAAATCCATAGCATAGAAACATCTTTAATTACCCTATGATCCATACACCATATCCAGTAATTATTCCAGTGTTGATTGTTTTCTCTTCTGTATTCTATGGATCATAAAGTAAATAAAGATTGTTCTATGCTATGGATATGTTACCATACAATATTGACTGTCATTCTGGTGACAGAGAGAACGTTTTTTTACCAATCAATTTCAGTAATTAAACTTTTTTTCAAGAACCAACCGAATATTTCATATTTACGGAATGGAAAACCGGCAACCGAAATAACCAAGTTGATTTGCGGAACATATCCTATATAAATTTGACACTATCAACATGAAATCAGAAATCCCAGCTCAAATATCAGCCAATCAGAGATGGTCTCAACAAAACCCTATATTTGGAAGGGATTATCTTGTTTCAGGAGCCGAGGCATCTTTTTCGGATATTTATAAATAACGCGAACCTTATCATGTCGAATTTGTCCTGAAATTCTCGTTCTCCAGTGATAGTAAATTGGTGAAGAAAATAGTGGGTTGGCAACTTGGGCCGAAGTCGTCTATTCTCAGTGCAGCTGAGTGTAGTCACAGATAACTGAATGAGTGAACTAAAGCTACCTTTTGTGCTAAGGAGAATCGGGTATTTGGGTAATCGGAGATTCTTTCCTATTAGCCGACGACGATCACGTGATCGTCGTCAGCCAATAGGGTGAATCTCTCGACCAATAGGATGAATCCCCGATTAACCAAATACCCGAATCTCTCTAGCACAAAAGGCCCCTTTAGTGTAGTTCAATCCGTTCTATGATTCTCACAGAATACAAATATATGATAGATGATTTTACGCGAACCCAAGACGACAGAAATCTATGCTTCTTTTGTTTTCGCTACCACTTCGAGGTGACTCGTCGAAAAGTTTTTCTAAAGTCTTCACGGACAAAAACTTCCATTTCAAATAAAGATATGATAAAAATTAATTTCGTCCAAAAATAACCGCACATAGAGAACAAAACACATTTAACCAGTAACCAGAGACAACCACAGATGTCTATGATTATGAATTATATTTACGCATAACCATCACAGAAGATAGGTACTCTATGCACTGCACGCGTAATCTGTGACGACACTGACTCCCAATATTTCCTCAACGAACAGAGTGCAAGTTTACAACGAAACACACCTAACAGAATCAGTTCAAGTAGGAACAACGAACAAACCTTAATTTATGAAGAGATCTTTCTGGAAATTATTTGACTGAAAACCTAGGACAACTTTCGAAAAGTATCGATCCAATAACAGAAAACCTATAAAAGCACTGTTCAAACAGAATTTTATGAGGATAGTATGATCAGATGATTAGAGAATATTGAATATTTGAAAAAATAAAAATTTGGAATTTTTTTCAATTCGTTCTGTTGACACGATCGTCTCGAAATTTTGCACGAAGCTGTCAATCAAGGTTTTCAAACTAGCTGCCAAGTTCAATCATGATTGAATAAGTAAGTTTTGAGTTATTTCGGAAGAAACAACGATATCGAGGTGAAAACCACGAAATTTGATACAGTTTTTCCGAATACCTCCAAAAATTTTGATCTGATCGAAGTGAAATTTACACTTCTGCGACATAATAAGATCAATATGCCCTTGCAAAAGTTTTCTCGAAAATGATGAAGAGTTTTAGAAAAAAATTTTGAATAAAACTTGGCAAAGTTGCGCATTGTTATACTCCAACTAACTGCCAAGTTTCAATCCAACCGTTGCAGTAGTTCCCGAGTTATCACCTCAAAATTTCAAAGGGGGTTGATCAGATCCTTCGTACTCTTGTAATCCTGTCTACTAACGGCCGGCCTGCCGGACAGAATCAATATCGGCACCGGATTCGTCATCAACCCGTTCGTTTGATACCATCTTCGGCTCAATAATTGAAAATTACAGACATTTGGACAATACGATAGCACGCTGTTCCCCTAGAGCAAAAACTCATTCCAACGAATTTTCATTATCTCCGCAACAATAGAGAAAATCCTTTGAGATCTGCTTTGAATGTTGATATTTCCTCCCAATTTCTGTTCTATTTTGAAAACATTTTGCAATTTTTTTAAATTGATGCGCACCTTTATATCCTGAAAGTTTCCAGTCACAAGCTCTTTCCTTTCGGAAAATTTGGTGGCAACGAGTGAACGGACGGTCGTTTGAGAACAATTCCCGTCCAAATAGAAAATTGAAGATAATTTTTTTCACTGTAACAAGCGAATGAGAAAACCAAGGTGCTGATACTTGGCAAGCTTGAAGCGAATTAAGTTACTTCTGATGCATATTAGGAAAATTCTGACGGAAAGTCAGTGCTTTTTCTATTCAGTTTTCTCTAAATTCACAGAAAATTCTTTATATTATTCTTAAGAGGGAACAATGCCACGTGGTAGTGAATTACAGCTAGGCAACACAGCCATATTTGAATGTCATCAAACCTCGTTTATATTGCAAGGTCAGTCCGCTAGACCTGTACTACATGCTTCAACGTTGCCTATAGTCGCGTGAAAGTTCAAGCCGCGTACAGACCCGAGAGCTGAGCGGCTTTCAAGGCAGTTGCGAGGCACTTGTAAGGCAGGCTCGCGTTGTTGAAATGGCTAGCGAGAAGCTCAAAATACAAACCTGCGAGAAAGTCCAATTAAACTTCCTCAAAAGCCGCTCAGCTCTCGTGTCTGTACGCAGCTTTAGAAGTCAGAGAAATTTCAACATTTATAGGAGAAAACGGGGTGTCGCTCTGCAGGCTTCAGTCAGTATTTTTTGAAAAGTTTTTGGGGATGTACCTAATTCTTTAACGAGAATGCGGAATGTTAGTTATTTTAACCATTTTTCACTCCAATTCAGTTTTCCCGGAAATTCTTCACTATAAGAAAGTAGCAACATTGCGCATTCCTACGATTTTTTTCAATCTTTTGCACCAAAAAAATATTTTGAGAAAACGACCTCTGGCCTCCTGAAGTCACCTCGTTATATTCTAGGTATTGTTTGCTCTTAAGTAAACCACGAGATACAGAAAATATGGGACTTAGTCACCATTAACCTCACCTTCCTCTTAAACTCTTAACTGAACACGAAATTCGAAACACTGATTCTTGTCTGTCTAACTGCTCAAAAATTGGGCCATACCGCTCCCAAAGTGTTGATATTTCATATGTCCCCCTTTAAGGGGGGATCTTGAAATAGCTCAATTTCCTTATTCGTACCATTGCTGACGAATTAGTGCACCCCTCCTAATTGGAGATCTACCCCAAAGTCACATTTCCTACCAATTATAATGGTAGGAAAATGGGTAAATAGAGAAGGAGCGTTTGAGCGTCAGTCTCTAATTGCCCAAAAATCTCATAATGGCCTGTGTGCTCGGAAGATTCCGACTGAATGGCGAATCGCTACGGCCGTTTGGCAACGCTTAATTAGTTGATAAATAAGAGTTGGGAATGCCGGAATCGAGGGTATTCAATTACAGTGGCAAGTAAATCTAATGGAAACCCTTTCGCTCTATCCTGCTGGCCGAAACGAATTAGTGCGAATTGTCTTCCGGTAACTTGAGTTGAACTATTTTTCTCGCTCCTTCCTGTGAAAGGGTGAGATGTGTTCTGAGTCACACCTAGAAATGTTGATCGTCGATATGGTTTGAATTTTCATTTAATTCTGAGGATGAAATATTGCGGAAACATCACGAAGTAGTTTTCGCCTGAACGTCTCAACACAAAATACAGTTGAAGCAATTATTATTTCGACAGAATTGGCGTCTGAATTTAAGATTGCAGCGCCACGGTGGCCAGTTTCAGAACCTTACATATAGACATAGATTTTGTTTTTATAGTCGATTTTGTACTGTTTGTTAGTGTTTGGTTTGATAATTTTTGATTTCACGATTTATTCAAAGACTTTTTAGACGAGAGTATTACTGGGAATACATATTCCATTCTTATAAAGTAGGTATGTATCATCCTTCAATCTAATTGAGTGTAGCAACTCTAAAATTACGGGAATATCTCTATGGTTAGACTGTATTTTAATTTTATTTATTGCCTTGAAAGTTGAAAAACAGATAGTATTGTAAAACATACTTTTTGGAATAGACAAATACTCATAACTTCACTATTTTTATAGGGAAGGACTAAATACTCAATATATTGTGAATAAAATGAATACATTCACATGAATTTAATGCTACTCGTACGTAATCCGTATTCATTATGGATTGACAAATAAATTTTCCAACTCTCATGTGATTTGTCTTGAAAAAGCTGTAATAAATAACCTTTGTACAACTTTGCTTTCATCGGCAGAAGCACTTTGAGCAAAGAGTATTCATCACCAGATATTTCCTTGTTGAGACTTTTGTTTTCAATAGTCAGTTCTATCATTAGAACATTAACGTTGTTCCTTAATGATCAGTTCAACAGGCAGATTTCTGGCTGGCATAGCATTCCTCTTAAGTAAATTTCTCTGCTTGGATTATGGGCCTGGAAAAAAGTGTCTTCATGAATGTGATCTAATATTTCATGAGCAATTCTTGTTAACCTCTATGAAAATGATCATCATCGGTAAAATGCAGGTAACAGACTCTCATAAATCTTGTTTGTTGGTTGTTATCGATTCTTCAACACTTTCCGGCCCGACTTGTTAAAGGAAGTTTCTTTCACCCTAACTCCAAATTTTTTATTGGGCTGTAGAAATCTATGGGAAGGGACATTTTAGTTTGCTTTTCCTCAGTAGAAGCACTTGTAAAATCAAACAAACGCCAAGAAAAACGCATAAACTTTCTCATTTTCTTAACATTTCTTTTAACTTGTGAATGATAATGTCTATACCTCGGGTTACTCGGATAGCCACCAGAGGGAGTAGCGCTTATCTTCATTCGCCAATAGACGAGTTCGTTTCAAGTTGCCAACCCAAAAATTAGCGATCCTTCAGAAGAAGTTCGTGGTTTTGATCTTGCTAGGAAAATTTGGTGCATTTTGAATCGACTTAGAACAGGTTATGGTCGCTGTAATGATTTCCTCTTTCAATGGAATTCGGTCGAAAGTCCAAGGTGCGAATGTGGAGAAGACTCCAAACTCTAGCACTCAGTTGGTGGATCTGATCCTCATATCCAAGAAAATATTAGATTGTCCAGTCTTTCAGCACAACTACCATTTTTAGGGAGCAAATATATTTTTCGACTGATTTATAGTAGGATAATATGACAAAAATAAAGGGGTGTATTAGTGGTGTGGCAAACAGATTCCTAAGAACCAAGAATCAATGACTAACAATATAATAAGTTGTTTCCTGTAATTGTTCGACATAGTGTTCTCCATAGTAAATCAAGATTGAAAATTTCTTTGTGGGAATTAGTACAAAAATAAGATTAATTAAATTATGTCTATATTCGGCGATGTTTCGCAGAACATTTTGATCTGCTTCCTCAGGCCTAAAAAAATTTAACACATTCATAATATTTCTTGATGGATATACAAAAATATTATAAAATCTTCGCAAACAAACATAAATTACCTCTATAAAACTTGCTAATTCATTAGTCATAAAATAAAAGGCACAAAGTGCTACAATCATAAATACATGGACATCACCGGAAAATCTCAACGAATAACTTAACCTCACAAGAATTAAATACATATTTTTATCTTTTGAATTTGACAGTTTGACCAGGTTCAAAATCACAAGACATAGAAACAATCAACAAACACAGCACAATATTCACTCCTCTTCCATGTCGTTCTTTCAATCTTTAGGTTTTTCCTGTAATATGTTTATATTTTATTAGGATACTATTGCATAATTTACTTAGGTGTTCTGTATCTGATCTGAAAACGCTTTTGTTAACATTGATGTGAATCATCTCCAAAATATTCCTCTTTCTATAATATCTCTCTCTGTCATATATCTTCACATTTTCGAAATCGAATCGATGGTCGGCAATGGAGAAATGGTAGCACAAAGCAGTTTAAAATCTATTTTTCACGTCTTTCAGGTCGTTTCTATGTTGTTTGGTTCTATTTCTTAAATATTGTTAATTGTTGAATATATAGGACAAACAAAACAATATTTAAAAAATAAAACCAAACAACATAGAAACGACCTGAAGGACGTAAAAATAGAGACAAAACTGCTTTGTGCTTCCGTTTCTTCAATGTCGACCATCGATTTGATTTCGAAAATGTGAAGATATATGACAGAGAGAAGAGACATTATAGAAAGAGGAATATTTTAGAGATGATTCACATCAATGTTAACAAAAGCGTTAATTTCAGATCAGATACAGAACACCTTAGTAAATTATACAACATTATCCTAATAAAATATAAACATATGACAGAAAAAACGTAAAGATTGAAAGAACGACAGGGAAGAAGAGTGAATATTGTGCTGTGTTTGTTGGTGGTTTCTATGTCTTGTGATTTTGAATCTGGTCAAACTGTCGAATTCAAAAGATAAAAATATGTAATTAATTCTTGTGAGGTTAAGTTATTTGTTGAGATTTTTCGGTGATGTCTATGTATTTATGATTGTAGCATTTTATGCCTTTTATTTTATGACTAATTAATTGACAAGTTTTATAGAGGTAATTCATGTTTTTTCGCGAAGATTTATAATATTTTTGTATATCCATCAAGAAATCTTATTTATGTGTTAAATTTTTTTAGACCTGAGGAAGCAGATGAAAATGTTCTGCGAAACGTCGCCGAATATAGACATAATTTAATTCATCTTATTTTTGTCCTAATTTCCACAAAGAGATTTTCAATCTTGTTGTTTTCTGTGACGTAAACTCTGGTGATTGCCTTGACCACATGCAGACTATGTTTGGTTTTAGTTCATATTCGAATACACCTTCTAATTTGAGCTGAAAATAACGTACGGGTCAGTTGAACACATTTTTCGAATGCTACCTTAAATTTTTCAAAATAATAAATAGACCGGGTCTTATTTTCCCGATAAATGGACAAGGAGGAGAAGCAACTACGGACGGTCTATGTATCTCTGCTAGAATATTAGGTCTGTCCATCGAAATCTAACAGATAATACATAAGGGTCATCAGTTTGTGTACAGCGAAATCTGCTCGAGTAGCTCAAATCGTTTCAGACTGTTAGGTTTCACTTAATTAGTTGATAAATAAAGCTGGAATAGAGGGTATTCAATTACACGACGGTCTGATTTAACTCAGACCCGTAGCCGTCATCAGTGTAGTCTGTTTGACCAGCTAGGATCGCACCAACAAGAATCACTCAAGTGTGAGTCTTGGGGTTTCTGGAATTAGGATAGAGATTTGTGCTCGCAACTTTGATATTCGACATGAAAGAGGCGCCAAGGCCCGTGCCTTGATGTAGTAGACGTTTGTCGTGCTGAAAATTCCGAGAAGAAATTGGTGTGGGTTGATACGAGAGTTTTTGCACAGTTTGACTTGTGGATCATGTGAACTTTCGGGAAAAAAATTGTTTGCTGGGGATTTGTGCGAAAACGTTGAAAGTTTCATTATTTTTGCGTGCATGTTCTGGGATACAGCGTGCTAGCAGTTAGCTATTTTAGTCTGTAATTTTCGGATTGTTTTTCGAAATTGGGCCCTTGTAGGACAAGATCATTTGAAGAATCCAATTTTAAAATAGAATCTGTTCAGCTGCCCGTCTTCTAGCTCTCAGGATGGTTTGCGCATAAAAATGCTAGGGTTAGTCTCATTAAGGCAGCAAGCGATTTTATAGTTATACTACTTCGATGGTTTGAGTTTCTTCCTTCGATATTGCATCGATATAATAACAGGATTTATTGACAACCCTATAGAATGATGCTCTTTTGAACTGTGACATGATGAAGTGCAATTGCCGAAGCCAATTTCTTGATCTGACAGAAGAAATCAATCTCATTTCATCGATACCTCATTTATACAAGTCGAAGAATTCCAAGATACCGAAAAAAAATCTTAGAATCGACGAATTTTGCGTAATTTCGTCGGATGGACTGATTTCGTGGGGCTTTCTCCTCTGAAGTCAAAGCTTTTCGGACAATACCGAGGGTGAGGAATGAACCTTCGAAGACCGGAAATATATATGAGCGCATTTTAATTCCTCGCAAACCAATGAAAATGTACGAAAAATATGAAAGAAAATTTTGACATTTCTGAAATCTCCATAATGTGTGAAATATGGGGCTCAAGTTATGAGCAGTATTTTCATGAATATGATGAACAGTTCCCGAAAAAAAAAAAATTTTCGAGAAAAATATTGAAATTTCTTTTTCAATTTAGTAAGAATATGATCTCAACAAAATTAAAAGTTGCTCGTCGATATGCTTTAGTAGTTCCTGAAACACCGTTAGACAGTTTTCGTGCCCACGGCCGGACAACCGGCTGGTTGGAAGGACATATTCGATTTTGACACTGGATTCATCATCAGTGAGTCCAACCTGATCGTTTGAGACCAAAACTTTCAAACAAAACGATGGCACGCTGCTCCCCTAGAATATGCGCGCAAAAAATATGCGAGACACCTACAAGTAAAGTATAATAATAATAATAATAATTTTATTGGTCCTTCAAGACATTCAACAATGAAAAAGGTAAGTCATGTAAAAGATAGAAAAGAAATGTTCGAAATGAATTAAGATAAAAATCCAGTGAAAAGTAATTATGAATTAAATAAAACTATCAAAGAGGTATTTCTCAATACTATAGTAACACTTGCCTAGCAACAGGGCCTTATCATTAACCTTAAATTGAATATCTTTTATTGACTTGAACATGTTTGGCAAATGATTATATAGTTTAGTCCCTATGAAAGATGGTGTGGATTCATATTTTGTAGTGTGGTGTCTAGGGATACAAATATCATCAACATACCTAGTCTTATAATTGTGGAAATAAGAACATTTTTTCAGAGTAGACTGATTTTGATGGATATATAATAGACAATTCAAAATAAAATACATGGAAAGGTCGAAATTTTATACTTATGGAAGAATGAACGACAAGAATCACGAGACTCAATACCTGCCCTCCATCTACAGATGACCCCCATACTGCGATGGTGTAGCAGAGGTGACTAAACACCAAACAGTAGTATATCCCGAGGGAGGAATCCATCGGAAGTGAATCCCTGAGACGCGATAACGCATAAAAAAATTATTTAACTTTTTACACACGTGATCAACCTGATAATGCCATTTCAAATTTCGATCGACATTCAGCGCAAGGAACCTGACAAACTCTTTTGAGACTAATATCCTTTCAGGATGTTAAACGGAAAATGCATCACTAGGATCAGTGGTAAGATCCTGAAAATGTATTATTTGGGTTTTTCCCAAATTTACTATTAGGGGAGTTACGGTGTCATCAGTCGAGAAAACGCTGAATGATGGACTCACACAGATTCTTCAGTTCCTGCAGACTACTAGCCTTGACTGCGATAGAAGCATCGTCATCAAAAAGAACCAGAATGCAAGCTTAAATGTACTATGGCAAATTGTTCATAAACAACAAAAATAGAAGGGTCCCAACACAGATCCTTGGGGAACTTCCGAGTTGCTGGCATATTCCCGAGAGCTGAACCCACCTATTCGGACATATCTTTTGCGATTCATTAGGAAACTGTGAATCCATTCAAAAAACACTCCTCTGAATCCTACCTGATACATTTTATCCAGAATCAACGTGAAAGTCGAAAAAATACCCGCTACATAAGTACAATCATCCAAACAACTAGACACGAACTCCAGGAACTTGCAGCAAGCAGTTTAGTCGACTTTCCAGATCTGAAGCCGTGTTGACTACTGGATAGAATGGAGAACTTGGATAGGTAGTCGTACATTTGGCTATACAGGGTGACCGTCAGATTTTACGATAAGTTTACACTGGTCGAGACAGTCTCGAAACAATGTTCGGTTCATGGTTGGGGGTCTCGATTGAGAATATACAGGGAGATTTGTCCGATTCGACCGATTTTACTTTAATGATAACTTTGATATGGCTCATTCGATTTTAATGAAATTTTCAGCGAAGTACAATATTGATTAGCACATTCATTAATTACAAAGCTTTTTTCAAAATTATCGTTTTTTATTGCGATAATTCCAGGTTGATGGTGCAGGTTGAAAAAACACCCTGTACATCGCGTGTCCAAAACTATGCTATCTGTCTACGATTCTACTATAAGTCATTATTTGAGAGTTTCTAATTTTTTTGGCACACTCCTAGTTTTCTGAGAAAATTTTATCAAAAAAAAATGCTCCAATCGATTCTACTTTTATTAATAACTTTGGTATGGCTCATCCAATTTCGATGAAATTTTCAGTGTGGAACAATCTGAATGAGTACATTCAATAATCTCAACAGTCTCTCAAAATACAGGGTTGTAATTGTGATAATTTCAGAGTTTCAGATTGATTGTGCAGTTGAAAAAAAAACACCCTGTACATTGCTTTTCCAAAACTCTCTTATTCGTTTCAGATTCTACAATAATATGTCATCATTCAGAGGTTCTCAATTTCTTTGGGACACCGCAGGTTTTCCTAGAAAACATTTTTGAGGAAGAGCATGATCGAAATTTGGCAAGTAGTGAGAGTATTCCGCCATAGGTAGGTAAGCTGCATTGCCCAAGGAAGCAAAGAAACTCTTAAGTTCTAAAATATTCTCTTCAAATTCCAAATTCATATTTAATTGCTAATATTCTGTATGAAATCATTCAATCCAGAATATATTTCGAATTTGAAAGGATATTTTAGAAGTGACGAACAACTTTGCATCCTTGGACCATACAGTCTCTTACCCCCACTGCTTGTGAGCCAAATTTCGATTATGCTCTTCTTCAAAAATGTTTTCTAGGAAAACTGGAGGTGTGCCAAAAAATTTAAAACCTCTGAACAATGACATATTGTAAAATCTGAAACTAATAAGAAAGTCTTGGAAAAGCAATGTGTTTTTTTTTTCATTTTCACAATTAATTTGAAATTCTGAAATTATCACAATCACAATCCTGTATTTTGAGAGATTGTTACGATTATTGAATGTTCTCATTCGGATTGTTCAACACTGCAAATTTCATCAGAATTGGATGAGCCATACCAAAATTATCAATAAAAGTAGAATCGATTGTGGAGCGAAATTTCGACATTTTCTTTTTTTGAAAAAATTTTTTCGGAAAACTAGAAGTGTGCCAAAAAAAAGAAACTCTCAAATAATGACTTATCAGAGTAGAATCGTAAACAGAGAGCGTAGTTTAGGAAACGCGATGTACAGGGTGTTTTTTCAACCTGCACGATTAATCTGGTTTCATCACAATAACAACCGCTTATTTTGAAAAAAGAATTTGAATCACTCAATGTGCTCATCGATATTGTACTACGCTAAAAATTTCATTGAAATCGAATGAGCCATACCAAAGTTTTTAATAAAAGTAAAAACGGTCGAATCGGACAAATCACCCTGTATATTCTCAACAGACACCCCCAACCATAAACCAAACATTGTTCCGAGACTGTCTTGACAACTGTAAACTTATCGTAAAATCTGACGGTCTCCTCCGGAATCACCCTGTATATAATTTTCTCGACTACCTTGGATAACTGGCTAAGAATTGAAAAAGGGCGATAATTCGAAATATCATGAATGTCCTCCTTTTGTGAGCCGGTATGACTCTTGCCAACTTGAGGGCAGATGGAAAATGACCTACAGAGACAGATTCATTAATAAGAAGCGCAATGAGTTCCAGAAGAACTATTTATGAAATAAACCCTCTGGTCAATCTCATTTCCTTTTTCTAAACTACCCTTAAAGTCTTGTTACCACTAATCCTAACACCCTGTCCATCTAAATACCTCCTCGAGCCAAAAGTTCCTTATCAAAAGAAAAAACCGAGGCGTCGCTCCCGTGAAAATCGCGTTCCTGCATACACACCGACGAAAAATACAACCCCCTTCTTTCGAAGTCGGTTAAAAAGAAGGTGAGCCGTCACGGGTTGGTTCCGGGCCATCAATCACCGCCAGATCGGGCCGATTCGCGCCCGGGAACTGGCGAGAAACGGCATTAATCTGTTCGACATCGATTTCGGGACGAGATTAATTAATTATATCAGTCGAGTAGATCGAAAATATCCGACGGGCGTCAGGTCAGATTAATGATTCCGTTCCGACGGAGCACTCTGAGAAATATTATTGCAATTAGGAGTATTAATCTTGTCCGGATGATGGTTATTATTGCTGGAAAAGTCGGGATTGATTGTTTAAGAAATTGTCTTTCGCGAGATTCATCTTCATTCTTGTCTGCCTTGAGGTGAGTGCGACTAATTTCTTGGACATGCGCCATTTGTCTCTGTTGGAAAGTTTTTACGCGATTTTTATGAAAAAGTAGGGGAATTTTTATTCTACCCAAATGTCGAATATGGCCTTGAGAACGAACAGAAACGCGTCATAAAGTTAGTTCGAGTTTATGACTTTCTTCAGGAATCTATACGGCTTTGTGTATTTCGGCTACATTGAAGGCTCATAAAACTTCATGGACATTTCAAGGTCGGACACCTGTCCACGGTCTGCATGCTGCAACGATGCCAATAGCAGCGAGAAATATCAAAATGCGTTAAATTTTGTGAATCTCGATGATAATCAAAGCAAACAGAATGTCATTTTGGACGCTTCACTTATGATTTTTCGAATTTTTTCCAAGTTGTATTCTAGTTACTGTAAGCTCTCGACGTGTGGTTTCTAGGACATCTACGAAAAAGTGAAATTCGGTACACTTTCGTGAAATGTTGTCTAGAATTGTATAGAAGTTTCTACTAAATATCAAGTTTGAATCCTGAGATTTTGCAACAAATTGAGTCGAGGGTCTGCTCAAAATTTCCTCGAAATCCGATGAATAGTTGCCGAAAATAATATGATCATAACAAAATTTTGCAAGCAGTTGAGCGTTAGTATTTTCCTCACAGAATTTATTTTGACATTGGTTTCTTCATCAGTGAGGCCAACTAAGTCGTTTGACACCGTTATCGGAAAATAATTCGAAAATGACAGACCTTCAAGCAAAACGAAAGTACGCTGTTTCCAAGAACAAGCACTTGAAAACTAGAATAAATCCCTCATCAATGAAGCGTTCCAATATAAGTAAAGGGTGTTTTTTCAGAGGTATAAAACTTTAAGTTGGCAACACTGTTTTAACTTGCGGCTATTTTGTCAGCTGTCAATTTATTTGTGTTAAGTTTGGTCTGGCATTTCAACATGAATAGACTGAAGCCTGAACAACGCTTCCAAATTGTGCTAATTCATTTTGAAAATAATGGTTCTCTCTGAAATACGTTTCGCGCTCAACGTCCATTTTAAGAGCAATTAATGCGACTAAGTATGGACCGTTTTCGCACCATGTTTACTGTAACTGATAATACGCATTCACAGAGACGTCGTACAGTGAGAACAGATGAAGCCATTGACATTGCAAATCGTAGCGCAGAGAAAGACCCGGATCAGTATATCCACCATCGTGCACAGCTATAGAGCCATGATTACTGACTTTTTCTTTGCTCAATTGAACAACCATGATGTGCTGCAGCTGTGGTTTCAAAAATACTGCGCAACATGTCACACAGCTCGTGCTGATTTAGTGAAGGAAACGTTTGATAACCGCATAATTTCAAGTTCCGGATCCGTGGATTGGCCTCCAAGATTGTGCGATTTAACGCCGCCATACTTTTTTCTGTGGGGAGTCGGCAGTCTACGCTGGTAAGCCCAAAACGATCGACCACTTGAAGGACAATATTTGCCGCTGTATTGCCGATATACGGCCACAAATGTTGGAAAAAGTGATTGGAAAATTGGACCTCCAAATTAGATTACGTCCGAGCAAGCCGTGGCGGTTATATGACAGAAATTATTTCTTAATTCATAATGCCAAGAAATAATCTTTTGAATAAAGTCAAATTCATGTCAATTTCAAGAATTCATTTTTGTTTTATTCCATTTCAAGGTTCTATACCTCTAAAAAAAAACACGCTTCACCTTCACAGAATCTTTTTCCTTATATCCAAAATCTGAATTTATCCCCATTAATGCTGAGACACTCTGTATGAAGATGTGTAACAGGAAAACACTACTTGGTGGGTGTCAAATATCTCATTTTCGTCTTTCGAACATCAATACCCAGTATCAGTGTAGGAACGTCACCACCCTGCAAATGAAGAGAAAATTTCACGTACGAAAAGCACTCTATTGAACGACTCTAGGGCGAGATCTAAGAATTTATATAGAAGAGAATTCCACTATATTCGAATTCCTCCTACTTTATGATGTATATTTCATATCCGGCACATATCCCGTATCCTCTGGGCGCATTGAACACCCTATCGACTTTTCATATAAATGTCCCGGTTACAGTGCATCAATATCGGGAATGCCGGCGAGCCCGGGGGATATAAAAGCTTTTCATTGCCGTGAAATATAATTCGGAGTGGATCAATCAGCTCTTTCGCTATACAAGAAAGATGACAAAATTGGAAATTGCTGCAGTGGCATGCGTGTGGGGTGCCCCCTTGTGTTGGATTTTGGCCATTTCAGAGTTTCAAATTCATCCTTTGGATATCAATTGAAAAATTCAAGTTTCTAAATTATTCATTTGCTCATCATACTAATACATACATTTCCATGGTAAATTTTCTTAACAATTATTATGTAGTAAGGCCCAGACCTTCCTGGCGTTTTCCCGACCTCTCTAGAAAATACATTCCGATGGTCTGAAATTTTCCGAAGTTCACTCAGGTATATAAATTATTTGGGAATAGCAATGAATAGGCATCTACGCATATAATTTGAAGAAGATTTCACAATTTTCTCGAAATATTGAAGATGTATTAACTTAATTAGTTCATTTGGTTGTTAATTAAGATGTGCACTTTCTAAGAAAATTTACCATAGTCATGCTCATTTTTTCATACCATAAGAAAGAAGAGATTTCAACGAACAAAAAGCTCACCAACTTTTTGAAAAAGTAGATATTTTGACGGGAGTCTCCTCGATTGAACATTAGGTTGATTTTTCAATATTAAGTCAAAATAAGGCAAAAAAATTATTATTTCAAATCAAAAAAATTGAAGTGCATAAGGTATATGAAAAGATAAGTTTTTCCGGAACTTTGTGAAAAAAGTTTTTGTGGAAAATAAAATAAAAAACTAAAAACCTGGTTATTTGAATTTTCCACATGAATTTTGGGGTTATGTGAAAAAAGTGCCGTTAAACTTTTTTTCATAGGACTCTATTATTCCACTGTGCTGGAGAATATCTTGCAATTCAATTCCAATCGAGATTCAATACGCCAGAGAATAATCTTCGAACGCAATCCACCATAGAAATCAGTGTTGAAATGCAGGTACTTAAAATATTGCGAAATTTTTATGATAAGACTCTTGATAAGACAAGAGATGGATGACTCTTTCAATCGAGATATTTGAGTGAAAATATCAGCAAAAGACACTGACACCAGAGTAATTTTCTATAGTTACAAAATGGCGAAGGAATGCGATCGATCTCTTTTTGTGTCGTATTTGTGAATTTTCAAAACATACTTCCAATTATCTTAAAATCGCATTCTCTAGTTCACATTTCATTCAATCTGTATAATATAGAATTGCAGACTTTCTCCGTGAGATGCCGATGAAATTATACTGAGACTTTCAAATCAACGATCCACATATGGAAATCATATTCAAAGCCTATCGGAGATGTAAAGTGTGTTTCAAATTGCGCGGTTTTTTTTAAGACTAAATAAAATATAGATGGCGCTCTGAATTCATCTGGGTATTTTGACATTTCAGAAGTGTGATGTATGACATTTATAAAAATGGCTCCGTACACGATGCAACAACGCGTTCAAATTGTTGAATTATTTTATGAAAATCAGCGTTCTGTGAAAAGTGTTCTTAGAAAATAACATGAATTTTATGGTTAACTATCGGTCGAATAATCAAAAAATTTCAAGAAACTGGTTCTGTGGAAGATCAACAAAGGGAAAAATACAGTCGTAGCGATATTGATTTGGTTCGTGGAAGTGTTGCTGAAGACCCTGGAATGTCCATTAGACGACGTTCTCATCAAGTTGGACTTAGTGGGTCCACAACATGGCCTATTTCACACAAAGATTTAGCTTTGAAGGCATACAATGTTCAAATAACACATGAACTAAAGCCATGAGATCATTTGAAACGTCGTTCATGGGTCAATTTCATCAATGAACAACCAGCTGATTTTTCTCAAACAATCAGGTTTTCCGATGAGGCACATTCTCAACTTGGTGGCTTTGTTAATAAACAAACTTGTCTTATCTGGGGTGAGGAAAATCCACGAATTATTCATGAGAAACCTATGCATCCTAAAAGATTCACTGTTTGGTGTGCATTATGGTCAGGTGGTGTAATTGGACCTTCCTTCTTTGAAAATGCTGCTGGTGAAGCTGTAACTGTCAATGGTGATCGATACCGCCGGATGATAATCGAATGTTTGTAACCTAAAGTTATGAATATTGATCTAGAGGACATTTGGTTTCAACAGGATGCCGCTACACCTCACTTTGCGAATGACACAATTGATTTATTGAGACAAAATTACCTGGACGAATAATGATCTCCAGAAACGGTGATGTCAATTATTGGCCACCAAGATCATTTGATTTGACATCGATGGACTATTTTCTTTGGGGTTATGTGAAGAGCCAGGTCTATAAGAATAATTCACAATCGATTTCTGAACTAGAGAATGAAATTATTCGTGTCATCAGTGAGATAGAGCCTCAATTATGTCAAAATGTCATTGAAAATTTCAACAAAAGAGTGGACGTCTGTAAAGCTGCAAGAGGAGGCCATTTGATAGATATTATTTTTCGTATATAGAAGTCATAACTGATACTTCAATTACCAATGAAAAATTTTTGAAAATGAATGCAAATTATATGTAGATGCATTCTTAAAAAAGACGCACAATTTGAAACATCCCTTATCTATATTAAATATCCTCGGTTTTTCAGTTCCTAGCATAGGCGGTAGTAAGTATCGCTATAATCGAAACCAAACGAAAGAATTCCGCCCAGATTCATTCGGAATAGGTACTCAGCGATATCGTAAATAGTTAAACCCCGCAATATCTTAGTGATAATGCTCCTGAAGTTGCAGCAGAAGACAATAAACCTAGCAATATATCGCAGTTGCAGAATAATTCGAGAGCTCTCGGATTATCCGCGACGTAGCCGCGGATAGCAGCGTAAAGTTTACTACATCAAGCCGTAGTATGTTGTAGACCATTATTACAGTAATTCCGCTGGTAATTGTATTTTCCAGAGACATTCTTGCCGCGGAAAACAATCTTTGGTATTTATGGATATAACGTATCGATTTTGGCGGGGGCGACTATATTCCGCGCGTGCTGCGATTTTACGACTGTATGTAGACGTATTTATGGGACTGCGCGGATGGAATGATCCACTGGCGGATTCCAAATTCCGCCATTTTTATGCCAGATGCGGTGGATCATTCTTGGGTCTGGTTGTAAACGCGGAATACCCGCAATAACAGACCGTGTTGTTTATTTTCTGTCTAGGGCGAGATTTATTTATGTAATAGGTGGAGGTTGATGACAGATCACAGATTTTTCGTGTAAAATGTGGATTTTACTGGAAATGAAGATTCCGGAATGGTTTCTGGTTCGTTATTTTACCGAGAGTTTCATAACCGGGTTTTCAGGTTAATCCAGAGTAAAGATTTTTTGTTTCATCAAGTAGAAAAGGTTAATTTTCACGCCTCGGATTCGAGGAGCAATAACGCCATCATTATGACGAAATGTCTCTAATTTCGAGCTTGATATGGTCTTGAATGATTCGGTTCGATTCACGTATAATGAATCCTTGATCGAATTCAATTCTGTCCGTCATGCCGACCAGCTGTGTGCGCTTTTACTTACCAGGGTCTCTGGGTTTGTTAATGGGCGAAATTTTTGGAATATTTACTTGATAAATAGAAAAATTCTGATGCGATAACATTGAAATCAATCAATCAACATTTATTGTAACAACTATAGTAAAGATACAATTATGTACAGTATTAATTGAAATAATGAACATGAAATTCTACAATTCGGTATACTATGCCGCCAACAAACTGTTACGAACTTTCGTGCGAATTTTCAACAAACCATTTCGAAAAAAAAAATCTTTTTTTCTCGAATTCTTCCATGGATAATTCTTCTTATTGACACTGTTCGTATTCCAACCAAGTTTCATTATAATCCGATAAATATTTTTCGAGTTATTGAAAAATAATTATTCCAAATAGCTGTAGCACAAAAACCATTCGGCAGATTTGGCCCATCAACGAACTTGACCGAGATATTCAGGATCTTAACCTAACCTAAAAATTTCAAAACTCTAGGTCCTTCCTTCCGAAAGTTACAGCGCACACGGTCGGACGGACAGAATCAATATTGACCACAGATTCTTCATCAGTGGGTCCAACCTAGTCGTTTGAGACTAATTTCGGCTCAAAATTAAAAAATCACAGACATCGTGACGAAATGATAACGCGCTGTTTCCCAGAACAAGCGCTCAATAAGACAATATCAGGCATCGAATATCGTCAATTATACCAAAAAATTTAAGAAATGTCCGAATCAGTCCTTATCCATTAACTAAACAACAGAATTCCATTCCAGTACCTTATCCAGGGCAGGTAATCATTGGTTATTATCCATTTGAATGGGCGTCTTATGATCTGAAAGTAAAATAACTCCGAATAAATACCTTGAATTTCGAAAATGCATTATCTAGTCGAAAATAATGAGTTTTGAGGTTTTTATTTAACATATTATTGGGAGATGAGTTCTAAGCAGAAGAAATTAGAAACTTGGAAAAATTGTAACATTGTGAATTTCAGAAACTATCCAGATTTGCTGAAACTTTGGGTTTTTGATCTGTCATTTTGTGAATAATGGGAAATTAACATTTTGAAAGGATATATCCGCGGAATCTTTGAGTGTATGTTAACTATTTTCGATTCCAGCCTCATTAATTCTGACCAAAATCTGCTCTTGAATGTCGAAATGCTAGGCTTACCGTCAACTTGTTTGTATATTATGAAGGCAGCAAAGTCTGGTTCAGAAATTATAAACCTCCATAAAAAGTTCAATAATTCTGCCTTGAATGACCTACTTCAGGACAGAAGGTAACATATTCTAAAACATCAAGATCAAAAATTCAATTATTATTTATCAAGATAAACGAAGGTGTACAAAACCAAAATACGATATACGAACATTCTATCAGATATCTAGAACATCGAAAGCACCACTGTTTCCATATCTAGAATTAGCACTGAACCTTATCCTTAATTAGAAATAGCCGGACCGGAGCAGCAAGAGCAGACAAGATAACTCGACGACCAGATATTCTCTCATTTGTACGTGATTTCTAATTCAGAACCTCATCAAATGGAGCAGGATGGGCGAAAGATCCAGTTGCAAAGCTTCGTTCGAGGTGGCATCTAGGCTTTTGATCAAGGAGATGGAAGGGTTGTTGCGTCTGTTGATAGACACACGTGCTGTGTTCCACACTCGTAGTTCGAACAGATAATAATCAGGATATTCTGTTACAGCTACTCATTCGCGTAATTCAACCGAAACATTCGACTACAACTTGGTTGGGAGTTAGTTGGGGTAAGGTGCATAGAAGATAAGGTGAATTCAAATATACGCTTTTGTTGCGCCAATGCTGGGGAGATCAATAGAATTCGTTGTTTTCACTGAAGGTGGCGTTATTTGGAAATCACGACCGGTCGTCAGGGAAACAGTCTGTCAGAATTTCTACCATATTTGGTTTTGTATAACTTTCAGTGGATTATATGCTAAGAATTCAATATACATTGTAATTTTGGGCTAATACACTGTCATTTGATGTTTTACTATATTATAATGAGAGAAGAGTCAAATTATTAGGTAAGAAATGTGAAATCATTTTTTACGCGCTTGTTCTGGGGAACAGCGCGTTATCATTTCGTCACGATGTCTATAATTTTCGAATTCTGAGCCGAAATTGGTCTCAAACGACTAGGTTTGACTCACTGATGAAGAATCCGTGGTCATAATTGATTATGTCCGTCCGGCCGGCCGTCGGGCCGTGTGCGCTGTAACTTTCGAACGGAAGGACCTAAAGTCCTGAAATTTTCAGGTAAGGTCAAGATCCTAAATTTCTCGGTTGAGTTCGTTAATGGGCCAAATCTAACGAATGGTTTTTGTGCTACAGCCATTTGAAGTTTTGATTTTTCAATAACTCGAAAAATATTTATGTGATCGAAATGAAACTTGGTTGGAATATGAACAGTGTCAATGAGAAGAATTATCCATAGAAATATTGAAATTTTTTTTTCAAAATTTTTATATTTCATTGAAATTTCACTGAAATTTTCAAGTCATCATTTCGCGATGTGAACAAGCGCTTAGAAGCTGCTGACTTCACGTCAGTGCTTTTCTAGATTTTTTTATAGGACAAACTGATACATCGATAGCACTTGATGGCTTGTTCTAATAAATTTTTATTCATTCATATTGTGCACATATACAAAGGAATTCGGTAAAGCTGCAGGAAGTTTATGGAAGTTGATACAGGACTTTCATCATCCTTACTTCAAGTCAGACTGAGACCTATCAAGAGTTGGAGTTCCATAGAGAATAAAACTCATTGAATAGGCCATATTATTGAACCAGTTCAGTTTGAGTTATTCCACATTTGAATTCATAGGATTTTCAATTAGAAAACAGGTGTTTTTTTGATGGTTAATTTTATTTCATCAGATTTGATTATTTGAAAACTGAGGTTTTCTAGTAGCACTTGATAGTATCATATATAAGTAAATTTCAAGTAAATGAAAATTGTGTTCATGTAGATTCAATAAGGGACCAAAAAAACACAACACATTCAAGAGTAAAAATAATATGCTCAATTGGGGGTTGTTAACTCGATCCTTGATTAGTGAAAATGATTGAAAGACAATTATGAAAAAATTTCAAAAAGCACTGCCGTGAAGGCAGCAACTTTTGCGCGCATGTTCAATGTAGATAAGCGCTTCAGCAACGAATTTAAACATGCACGCAAAAGCTGCTGCCTTCTCAGCAGTGCTTCTTGAAATTTTTTACTGATAAATTACTGGATTTCATTTCGATCGAACGGTCAGCCTAACGGTCGACTGCGTAAACACAATAACTTCCGAAAGAAACAACTTATAAACTCGATATTTGTAGAGAAGGTTTGCACCTTAATTACGAAGGCCGAATTCGTGAATGGGTGAAATCCATCCAATGATTCCGTAGATATACCAAATCAAAATTTTATTTTCCAATAATTTCAAAAATACAGATTTGATCGAATTGAAATCCAGTAATTCATCGAAAAATAACAGTTTGAAGTTTCATACAGAATTTAATGAGGATGATATGATAAGAAAATCATAGACATTTTTTTTTTTCAAATTGTTCTAATGACACGATTATCACGAAATTTCGCATAAAATTGTCTTTCAGCATCTCAAAACTAGCTGAGAAGTTTTATCAGGACTGAATCAGTATTTCTCGAGTTATACCGAAAAAATCAACGAAATCGAGAAGAAAACCTCGGAATTTGACATATTTTTTCCCGATAACTCCAAAACAAAATTTGGTACACTGCTGTGAAATACGAATCTCAAAGTGTGAATGGAATTTTTTTTTTTGAATATGATGAATGGAATCAAATCGCTCAAGTTGTTTCTGAAATAAAAAATAAATAACTTCAAAACTTAAGTGCCTATAACTCCGAAACTATTCGACCGATTTGGCCCATTAACGAACTTAACCGCGGCATTCTGATGCGCAACCTATCCTGAAATTTTCAAGTTGCTAGCTCGCTTCGTTCGACAGTTATCGTGTCTACGGCCGGACGGACAGAATCGATTTTGACACCGGATTCGTCATCAGTGAGTCCAACCTAGTCGATTGAGATCATTTTCGGCTCAATCATCCAAAATTACAGACATTTGGACAAAACGATAGCACGCTGTTCCCCTAGAACATGCGCGCAAAAAATGATATGCTTCTGAAATTATGAAGTTTTTACCTTCTATAAATAGGACTCTTTCTTCATTTGAACACTAATTTCCATTTACATCTGCACTGTCCAAACAAATTCAAAAGGAAAATGGAGGCTTGAAGGTGCATTCACAATTTCGTGCAGCGGCTAGCTTACTCCTCCTGTTTCCTAGTTACCGTCGCAATAGACAGATGGTGGGCCAGAAATAATCAGTCCAGCCTAACCGTTCAAGACCATTTCGAGTCCAACATTCGAAAACTATAGACATTTGGACAAAACCCTGGCACAATTTAGTGTTGAAAAGGCCGACCGTTAACAAAATGACTTCCGAAAGAAACAACTCACGGACACCATATTTGTAGTGTAGGTTCAGCCCTCACTTTTGAAGGACGACTTCATGAATGGGCAAAATGAACTCAAATATTCTGCGGATGAACCCAGTCAAAATTCTCAATTTTCAGTATTCTTAAAATAAAGTTCGAATTGAAATTAAATTCAGGACTCCATTGAAAAATGACAGCTTGAGATTCCGTGAAAATCGTAAGTTGAGAAGATCAGAACATATAAATGTTCGATTTTTTTTATGTTGTTCTGATAACACAACCATCGCGAAGTTCAAACGAGTTTTAGCATTAGCATTCATTAAAATTATTAAGTTTCTTCTTGATCAAATCGATATTTTTTGAGTTACAACGGTGACAAGAACGGTACTGAAGAAATGAACACCGATATTTGGCATCTACTTTTTTCTCACTATTTCCGACAATAACTATCGAGTAGAGCTCAATGTGCTTCGAAGAATTTCATAGCAATCATATAAATAGATTCGGAAAAATTGATGGGATAAAGAAAAGTTTATAACTATGCGATACTAACGAAAGTGGCGCGTCGGTATCCTACAACTAATAACAAAATTTCATTCCGATTTCATCATTACCTACATTTTCAAAATTTACAAATAGTACTCAACCTGCATATTTCAGCCGATTTTGGGCTTCAATATTCTCAACTCTCATATCGTGTTATCCAATCTACCCCGCGAGTTTCAACTTGCTAGCTCATTCCATTCACAAGAAATCGTGGCAATTACAGATCTCAACACATTTTGTTAAAAAACTTCTAATGGATATTCGTCCCCTGTGACGTTCAGATAGTGAATTACATCAGCATTTGCATGATGAATAGCGACCAACCTTCACGAAGAGAACTTCTGGTTGAGACGAACCTGCCATGCAGTTCCATCACGAAACTCCTCGGAGAATATTCTTTTCTAGAAATGCAGTGAACTCCTGCGGCGAAACCGCTTTCGCAGAAAAGCAATATTCATTTATTTTTGGTACATCAGACCTCACAGCATCTCCAACAATTCCCTAAACACCGAAATTTTCCATTAACACGTCTCTGCAAAAATCCATCTGGCAACTCTACCAGACTAGCGGAGAACTTGAAGTCATTCTTGAATAATTTCGTATTTACCTCATGAAACTTCAATAGCTGGAGTGTTCCCGAATTCATAGGTCTCCGAGAGGAAGGTATCCCGGTCGGCAATCCTACACATCACGTAGGGTAAACATTACAGAACCCATATTACATTTCAAAATATCGCACGTAGGCAACCCTTGCCGGAAGTTACGCCTGTT
Organism: Myrrha octodecimguttata; assembly: GCA_958510865.1. Taxonomy (NCBI): domain Eukaryota; kingdom Metazoa; phylum Arthropoda; class Insecta; order Coleoptera; family Coccinellidae; genus Myrrha; species Myrrha octodecimguttata. The sequence continues at coordinate 81,894,641 of OY294056.1, forward strand.
CTAACCGTTAATCTACCGGTCTCATCTAATATTTTCTGGGTCGCATCAATATTTCAAAGGGAATATGTTTGCATCGTGACTGCGACCAGAGGAGCAGACCTTACCCCTTTGCAACTCTCGACGACGAACGACCCACGTGGGACGTAGACTGAATTGCTGAGAATCGATGGGTTCTTACCCCAGCATCTGTGAGGTGGAATCTACCCAATTTAAAGATGCGTACAACTTGATCTAGATAGGGGATTTTGCAGAATAGTTTAGGTGAGATGGTCCGGTGGCTCTTAGATACGTGTCCACTGCGTCCAATGAAATTTATTGTGCGTTGTGATGCTACCGGTTTCGGTTCATCCAGTTGAATTATCTCCTTCGCAAGTGAAGTTTTTCTTCTTGGAGAGTTGGCTCATACTTCCTAGTAGCGTGGATGTTGATTATGAGAACAATCTGGTTTGATGATCTGCAATTTTGTTTGCTGGTTTATCTCAAAATGATATAGCTTTTTCTGCTGTATCTCATCACCAAGTGAAAGAAATGTCTTGGAAAGAAAGTTACCCCGGTTGAGAATCCTTTACATCACATAGGGTAAACATCACAGAACTCATATTACATTTCAGAACAGTGCACGTAGACAACCCTCGCCGGAAGTCACGCCTGTTCTAACCGTTAATCTCTTATTGTTTTCTGAGCTGCATCAATATTTCAAAGGGAATATGTTTGTAGCCTGACTGCTGCCAGAGGAACTGACCTTAACCCTTTTCAATTCTTAACGACGAAACACCCACGTGAGACGAAGACCAAATTGTCGAGAATCAATGAGGTCTTACCCTAGAATTTTTCAGGTGGAATCCACTCAATTTGAAGATGTATCAACTTAATCTATACAGGGGCTCTTGGAGAATTGTTCATGTAAGATGTGGTTGTTTGGATCTAGGATAGCCCCTACATGTCTACTGCGGCCAATGAGATTTTTTGTGGGTTGTCGTGTTACCTGTTTTACTCAGCAGAATAACCTCTTCTGCAAGGATAGTGTTTCTTCTAGAAGACTTGACTCAGGTCTTCTAGGAGCGTAAATATTGAATATACAACCACTCTGCTGACGTGATCCTTTTAATCTGTGGTTTTGGATTCAATTTACTTACATATGATTGAGCCCTTTTTTGTATCTCAGAACCCAGGTGTATATTATATGGTGAGCTACTGTTCATTTAAAAGTGACGGCAACACAAAGATTCAAAGCACAGATATTATTTGCTTCGATTATTCCTGTTGTTGACGTCATTTTTGAATGCACATGTTATTTACATATGCTGTATTATTTACATCATGCCCAGGACGAAGTGGCAGTAATGGTAAAACACATATATTCTGTGCTCTGAATCATCCTCAGAGGTTTATGAACTTTAAGGACATGGCTTAGAGAGAGAGAGAGAGAGAGAAACTGCGAACACAAGGATGAAAGTAGTTCGAGCAAAAAAATAGAATACGGCAAAGTACGATCAGTGTGAAACCATAGACATATTACATATTGAACTCTATTAGTCTCTGTTTGAAATACCTACAGTTTTTCAAGTTTTGAAAGTTTTGTTTTTGTTTTCCAAAAAGTTTCAAAGGATCTTCAATGTTATTTTTTTTTGAATTATGATAAAAAAACTGTATACAAGACACAAATTCCGTGTTGTTTTTATTTTCTGTATCATTTCATTAAGTTTTTGTTGGGGTTTTTACTTCCAATATCTGAAACAGAACTACTAAAAATTAAATAAAAATTGTTTTTTCATGGAAAACGCCCTTGCCACTTAGAGGATTAAACTATTTGTCAAGGGCAGTTCCTTTGAAAACAGATTGCCTAATGAACAATGTGGAAACAATACAAACGATAAACAAAGCGAACTGTGATGTTTCAGAGTACAAATCTGAGGCTTTCATCAGACAAACAAGAAAACTTTCAGGATAATTTTATTTCGATTTTGCTTTTGGAGTTGAGAGTTTTGTCAAATTGAAATTTTTAAGAAATCACAGCAACACAGATTCATTTGGTTTGAAAGTTTTACAATTCTACTTCTTTTTTAAGTAAATTCAGCCAAGAAGAGTCTATCTCTACAGAACAACGAGCAAAGTTACTTTCTCCATCCAACAAAATGCAAGAGGACTTTCTAATTTTTATTTTTAAATTATCCGACTTGAAAATCAGTATTTTTGTATTGTCCCAATCTATCATGTGATTCCCAATGGTCGAACACACATCGGACTTTTGTATGTCTATTCCATAGATTTTTTTTGTACTCTCGTTTTCTGATATCTAACGGTCGAGAGGTTTTTTTTTCATATTTTCGTAAGCTTTCCGAACAGAAATTGAGTTCTTGCATTTTAAATATTAATATTTGAATAATTATCACATCAATCTCTAACTTTCCAAACTTCAATCAAGCCCAAGGGGAAGTCTAATTCCCTGGAGGTTCTCTAAGTAAATGCTTTATTTTAGCTTTAGCTCTACGTCATATTTCACAAGTGAAATCAGTCTCCATCCGCTTAGGTAGTTGTACCATGTATGTTCTCTTTTGTCTTGCCCGAACTAGTTCTATCTCTTTCAGGCCTCTCGCTCCATATCTAATCCACATTCGACTCTTCAGAAATGAGCCCGTAAGCCATAACCAGAGAGTTTGATATGTCTATGATATTCCTGTTGCTGACGTCACTTTTGAATGCACATAAGCGCTCCATGATATTTACGTCATGTACAGGACAAAGTGACAGTTATGGTTTTCCTTTCATAGAAATCGAAATAGCTCTTTGATCTGCCAGTACCCTGCAGTGAAAGTAGCTACTCCCTTCTCTATACCCATTCTACGGTTGAACAAAGCGTATACTGTGACAACCAGAGTAGTGGTTCTTGCTGGCGATTGTATGTAACGTTCTCTTTGCCGCAATCCCCAGATATTTTCTCCTTTCTTTTTTCAAAACGTCCGTAAACATCAAAGCGCTTGTCGACGAGCAATGCTGCGAAATATTCTAACCGATGAGAAACAAGTGTTTTTGATAGATCACTCGAGGGTAACTTCGTACATGTTGCTAACTTCATACTCATCGCACAAAACATATCTGCGATATGTTTTCTGTCACATATTGTAACTTTAGTTGTAGCGTTTCGTGAGAGGGTTAAATGGATAATTTAGAGCAATAGTTTTCTAATTTAGCACAAGTAGGAAAGATGCTAGTCCTGCTAGACAAATACACGCCAACCATAGAAATAACAGTTCATGTGTAACTGTTCAAAATCGGGTGTTCAGATTGTGTCAAATTAATTAGCAGTGGACTGTGACAAATGATTGAGTTGGATAAAATTGTTTAAAAACGATTTATTTACATATATACATTGTATAAATAATTGGAGTTTTTTTTAAAAATGAATACACATTTCAAATATAAAGGGAGATCTACTATACAAGACAAATATGAAACTACATTTTCATAAACTGAAAGGAGAAATTACTGCATTCCACCACTTTGACATATGGTCATTTTGAGATATGAGTTGCTGATAATGAATTTACAAATATCAATTTTCAGAACATAATTGGAGCAGGAAAAATGAATGATAATATTTAACAATCAAAGCAATCAATAATTTAACTATCACCATCAAAAGTGAGACGTTCTGAATAAAATGAGAATGATACAAAATGAAATGAAAGTCATCAGATATTAAATATGAGAAATCTAATTGAGTAAGAATTCAAGAAAACTGAATTAATTAATTTAGGGGGGTCATTATTGAGTGAAAAAACGTCAGTGCAATCAGTGGTGAATTATTCAGGTATTTATTGGATTAGAAAATAATATAAATCATTGAGATCAGGCCAAACTCAAATTGATTCCGATTAATAGAGAAATTTGCATTGCTACTATTTGAATTAAACAACTTATTTAACATTACAATGGAGACGAACATGTGCGAGCAGCCATTAATCATTATTCGATCAGAGCAAAATTACTACATTAATTCTACTCATACTAGAAAGAATCGAACAATGATCAACATTAATTTCGAGGGAGAATTATCAACAGCGAATGGAACTAACTAGCTACAATCGATATAAAATCGATTCTACTAATGATCGATTGCATTTCAACACGTGCCCCATATTCAATGTGAACGTGAATAAGAAATTTAAACGAGTAGTTGGAGCAGAATTAAATAATATGAGTTGTTTACCTGGTTATCACACTAATTGCACTAACTTAACAAGATTTAACAATGATACTTGATAATCTAAAGTGAGTAGAACAATTTCATTTTGGAGAACAAAGCAAGCGAAATGATAGTCTTAACAAGAGCTAATTTGAATCGGGAATCGGGAATGAATTCTTACGCACTCTTCGTACTTGGAGAGGCTGTTAACGGAAGCAGGTGTTCTAACTGCGGATCAGCTGCGCATCGATTTTCTTGACCTCTGGTTGGTGGAAGAGCGTAAGCTGCTGGTGGGTCCAATAAAATCGACTGAATTTGAGGAAATGTTCAGTGCGCAGATTAGGAGGCATATTTAAAAGTTCAATTTTGAACAGTAACAAATATGTCAAATTCGGCCAAGAAAGATATGATTTGAGGAAATGTATATTTTCTAAACCATAAGTTTGCCAAGATGAAGACTGGTATCAATCGATTTCCTATGAAAAACTTCACCTACAAAAATCAGATTCGAAATCGGGCACCGTCCATAAAGTAAAACTTCACTTTCCTTCCGCACTCTGGGATTGATCTCGACATCTTTGGATTCTTAGTTACAATGTTTTACTCTGAATTGTCGAATGATATCGAATATTCCCTTCGAAATACCGAACCAGAGCAAACCCTTTTTGCAAGACCCTTCTGTGTTAACCGTTAACCTGCCGGTCTCATCTAATATTTTCTGGGTTGCATCAATATTTTAAAGAAAATATGGTTGGAGACCTTACCCCTTTGACACTTTCAACGACAAACGACCCACGTGGGACGAAGCTCCCATGGATCTTCCGTCCGTGCAGATTTGCATTTATGAATGCGGGACGGGGGAGATGAAAATAGATGATGAGATTAATTTAATGCAATGCACTTCTCTTGTTTGGTAGAGGAAAAATTGACACCCATGTGATGATCTTTAATGTCGAGGGGACTTCGAGGAGTTGAACTGCGTCTGAGTTAGCGGCAGTTCTTGTGTTGAAATTTTAAAATTGAGTCGATCTTTTCGAGTTTGATTAGATTTATTAACGCGAGTTGATTTCGACTCAACCGGTGCCAACATTATGTGAAATGTCAACGCATTGATACTTACGATTCAATTATCGATTTTTTTCTGATGATGCCAGGAATTGAGATTGAAAAATTCTGAAAATAGTCGAAACTTGAGGTCACGGGGCTTAGCACATATGCTGATGTATCTATTTAAAAGGCATATTACACTATCCAATCTCCAGAGCCCGGCAGGCAGGGACCGGGTAGTGTAATAAGGAACCGGCAGCTAGGTTCCTGATCTAGGGCGATTGAGTAGACCCAATCTGCCGGACCCGGCATACCGTGCAGTGTAATAAGCGCTAGGGAGTTAGGGATCTCAGTCGCATAGCAACGCAGAGAACGTACAATACAAATAAACGTGTCATAACCCTGAATGCGTTATTCTGTGAGATGTCGTGCGCAAGAGAAAAAGCAATCTTACTTAATATAATAGAAATACACACGGAAATCCCGTATCTGTGGAAGAAAGACCACAAAGACTATATCAATAAAGACTTGAAGAATGATGGCTATAATGTGTTCTTAGAAATCTAAGAAAATATATAAAAACTTCGATGAAACGACAACAGTCAAGGTTATAATGTTTGATAAGAGAGGTTGAAGTATCAAAGAACTAAATCTCGAATCTTGATAAGGGTCTCCTGTGGCAAGAAATCTCAATGTGACAACCTGTCTTTGTTGTGGACTTGAGCTGTCTCTTAAAATGGTTTCATCTTTTTTATTAACGAAGCTACTAAGTTGAGTAGCTCTCCAAATTAGTATTTTTCTAGTATCAAGTAGTTCCGTGAATCTGTTTGGTCTAAACAACGAAGTATTTGCATATCTGAGAGTTTTTCTCTGAGGACCAAATATTTTTCAACCAATATTCCCCTCTCCTTTCGTTTGGTGGATTTCGAGGTACTGACCGCCAAACTCACCACTAATGCAACCTTTTGTCTGTTCGATAATTTCGGGGACATAACGATTGGATATTCGTAAATGTCGCCACGTTGATGTTCAGTTGACAGAAGTCAGACCGGTATCTAGGATAGTGTGATAAGCGACACCCTACCCGGCAAACCGGGCACCCGGCATACCGGGCCCGAGAGATTGGATAGTGTAATAGGTCTTTAAGGCCCACACTCTGATAAATAATATACAGGGTGAGTATTTAAGTTGTACATTAACTTCAACCATAGATTCTTCTTATCATATAAAACACTTTATTCCATTACCATTTTTCCAGATTCGGCTCCGGTAAAAAGATACAGGCTGTTGAAATTCACAAAAAAATCAGTCTCTTTTTTGTAGCTTTGAGATGGTTACTTCATGATGAATTTTGGTGTGAAGGTATTCTTCAGTTATCACTTTCATCATACTTCGAATGTTTTCCTAGTTATACACTCGCCGATTAATAAAACTATGAGGAATTAGCATGATCTGATGTCATTATAAGAATCTTCAATTATTTTAGAATACTAAATTACTTTTAATGATTTCTCCTTAAACGCATAGTGTTGGAGATATTCAACGTTGAGTGTTATAAAATCTGATGAAAATTCCAGAAATAACCTTATATTTATGGATCCACCCCTGACCTAGTAAAGGCCAAATTCTAATGAACTTTGGAAGAGACCTTGAAGTCAATATTTAAGTATAATATTTTAAATTCAAGTTAGATTCGGTAAATTTTCAGAAATATTGAAGAAAGATATGTAAAATTTCGTGGCTATTCGATATTTTGCGATTGTTTCCTCAATATCTCGAAAAGAACTGCCGCTATCGAAATCAACATTCATTATTAGTTGTAGAATACTATCATATAATTTCATGCAAAATTTCGTGAAGTTACGAAATTTCAAATGAAATGTATTTCGAAATTTCGATGGAAATAATATTTTTTCGGAAAATATTCATCACTTTTGAAATATGGCGTTGCAAATTTCAGTTTTACCGAACATTTATATTGGGAAAAAATATAATGATCGTTGAGTTAAAACGTGTTACAATTCAGTTTTTGCATCTTATGTAAAATACAGTTTATTTGATCAATTTGTTCTTTTCAAAATTCAAAGTATTGTCATTTCATAATTATTCTTTTCTTATTCGATTTTCAGGTTCATGTTCCCATTGTATCATAAAAGTTTTCGCTTTCATTCAAATTCAAATTCTAATTATTTAATTGTTCTCATTTTCACATTTCACATTGTGCGAATTGATTTCTGTAAATGGGAAATTCGCCAATGCATGGGTAGATATTGTTGGTCAACTGGTCTATAAATCTACGAAATTCATCCTGCGTATTATTATGGATTTTTTGTGGTTTCACTATCAGTTTTTTTATATTTTCTGAAATCTGGGTTCTCGATAAATGCAAATTTAAAATCGGAAGATTCTCTTTCAAGACTTCTTCGGGAACAGAACTAAAGAAATAGTAAATTTCAGTCGAGTTGTTGAGGTCATATTTTGGACATTGAACATTTCGTTTGGCTAATAAATTTGGCTGTGAAGGCATTTTTGGAAAACGATTTTATCCAGGTAGCCTTGAATAACTTTTTATTGATTCTGGACATACATATTTTGCATATTAACTTCAATTTACTGGACAAAGGGTAATGGTATTACCAATAAATTCACTGACGAGCTTGGCTAAAATCAGGAACATAATAATTAGACAAACTAGGAAGAGAAATAGAACCATACCTATTATTGATCAGAAGTAGGTCAACCAGGAAAAACAAAAGGAGGCATTCAAGTTAAGTCATATAGTATAGTATATATGTTTTGTATCTTGGAACTATTTTTTCATTAGTGTAATTTTTTCAATTTCAAATTTCATAATTGGCATTTTGTTTTTAGTTTTCTATTTCATGAAATTCACATTCAATTTAGTTTCAACATTTGCAATTTGATGAGATTCTGGCAATTATGAGAGAAGTCATCGTGAATGTCTCATTCTTCGAAATTTGTAACTTATAATGTTTGAATCATTGCCATTGTAGCAACTTGAGGTCTTGATACATCAAGAACAGAGTGAAATGGGATCTAAATGCGTACTTATATGCCGATGACACCAATGTTATTGTATCTTCTCATAACTTAGGTAGTGTATCAGAAGGCCTAACATCTGCTGTATCAAAGATTGATGAATGGTGCAACTCTAACTCATTAACACTAAATTCGAATAAAAGCAATATTATGTACTTCGCCAATATTAGATCAAACTCAACTTTTCCACAGTGCATCAACCTTAATGACACTAGCATATCACCTAGCTCAAGTACTAGACTACTTGGAATAACAATAGATAGACACCTAACTTGGGCAGAACACTGTAGTATATTGGCATCTAAATTAAATTCAGTAATATATACAATGAAGGCTATTAGAAATCAAGTGGATGTGAACACATTAAAAACTATCTATTACGCAAACTTCCAATCACTATTGTCCTACGGCATTATTTTTTGGGGATCTAGTTCACAAGCTGAGCATATATTGATTATACAGAAGCAAGCCATTAGAACCATGTTCAATATGAAATTCAGATCATCATGTAGAAGTGTTTTCAAGTCAAACCATATTTTAACTATGCCAGGGCTGTACATTTACCGTACATTACTGTTTTTTCGCAAGCATCCACATTATCTGGAAGAATATAAAAATAACAACTCGACAAGGAGAATTCACGAATATTTTTTTCCAATTCATAAATTTTCGATCACTGAACGAAGTACTTTGTATATGGGTATAAAATTGTATAATTCTCTGCCAATTGTCATAAGATTTATTTCTGATTACAATGCATTTCGTAGGGCACTATTTGTGTTTGTATTGAATTGTGAGCCATATTCCATCGAAGAATTTATAGATTTTTGTAAAACATAATGGTAGTTCCAAATTGATTATTTTCCCGTGGTTTGCTGTATTGGTTGTTTGTTTTTGATTTTGACTTGTTTTCATTTCATTATTGTAATTGTATAATGGTGATTTTGAGAATAAATGATGTTATTATTATTATTATTATATCCATATCTGGATCTGTAGATTTGAAATTGTTTTTATGCCACATAGTGATCTATAGGGTATTATACCCGGACCTGACCCGATCTGAGCCAGAATTCTAATCTCACGATTTATTTTACCTAGGTTAAGTTTCATTTAGATTCTCACTAATTTTACTTTGAATTAGGTAATTCTGTCTTAAAGAACGTGGCAAAAGTTCCTTGGGGAATAATTAAGAATGATTATATCTCTGGAATCATTGGGTGGATTAGGTGATTGAACTCCAAATCTGCTTCACAATCATCAAGTCTCTGAGAAGATTTTAACGGTTATTATTGTGTTGACGATCAGCGGTTGAGCCATCTATAAACACAATAACCTCTTAAAGACCATCTAGAGACTCCGAATTTACATAGCAGGTTGGGGCCTACCATCGAGGGCCGAATTCGTGAAAAGGTGAGGTCCGCTTATTGGTTCTTAAGTATACTCACCCAAATTCATAATTCCCCAAAATAAATATTGGATTACATTGAAATCAATTATTTTATTGGAAAATTACAAACCTTGCAGGTTCATACAAAATTTCGAGAGGACCATATAAAAAAAGATACAAATCTTTCATTAGGAAGTGAACTGCATTTGGCGGGTGAAATACGAGTTTGAAGTGACCTCAATAAACCTCACGTTTGTGCTTCACTAGAATTTTCGCCAGGAAATCATTTGAATATGGTAATTAACCAATGCGCAAAAACTATCGACGCTGCATCGATACAGTTTTGCTAATTTAATCGATCTTATCACTTTCAATCCCTGGGAAACATCGACTCATAAATACTGTCAAAATTAATATAATTCCACCTTCACCGTTGTTCCGCGCCGTCCCGAAACATAACTACCGAGAGCAGCCCTCGCTGATCGTCATCGGACACGTGAAAATGAACCCCGTCGCATCCATCCATCATCCGTAAAGCATATCATTTTCACCCTTCCATTAGTATCTAACTCCCGAAATCAACAACGGTTATGAATATTAAAACAAGATAGTAGGTATAGGGTTGAGCGTTCCGTTGAACGGCGCCCATGGGATGAAAATTTTGATTCGCTTCAATAATTTAAGTATCCCGGACGAAAGCCAATCTGCATTTATGAATAACAGAGGAGGCATAAGCGAATCGTAGTGCAACAATAATAAATCAGATCAACGGGGTGCAAATGAGGTTCAATCCCAGCATAGGGTTGAGGTGTCTACATAATTATGTAACTCTATCAAGATGGCAACCTTGGAAGTTGGCAATCTGTGTTGATTTGGTTTAAAGCCTTGACGTCACGATACCGATGGTTGGATTGCTGAGAAAAATCAAACAAAGAATTATTGCATATTTTAAAATATAATAATAATAATAATAATTTATTGATCCTTTTGGATATGTGTTTACATGCATATGACAAGTCAAAATAGCAAAGTGAACTGGGTTCTGATACAATCATTCAAGTAGTCATTTACATTATAAGAGAATTCTTTCAACAATAAGGTTTTAACATTAACATTTCTCTTAAACTCGTTATAATTAAGATTTCTGATACTATTTGGCAGATATTCGCTTTCATAAACTATCCCGGTTGGCCATGATTTAGGTCTATCAAGTTTTTTTACTTAAAACGGACGCAGGTTGGCACTCGTGAAATATCGGCAATGTCAAATTCTCAGCGACGTTGCCAAATGCCAATGCCAATTGCTTCTCTAAATCTCAACATAATCATCACGCTTGGAAATTAAAAATGCCGAAAGTAGTTTTGAAGAAGCAGAGGAAATGTTAAGTAAAATTAAAATCATGTTTTTTGAGAGTAACCCTTATAATCTGAAATCAATAATTCATCACAAGCTCTTCAACATTCGCGACGTATGTGAGTGAAAACCCAGTGTATCGTTCACATAGATTCCCAAGAACACTATAGATTGAGTTGTTTTTTTTTAAGGTGATACAGCTTTTGAAGTACTACTACATTTTTTTACTGGAGTTTGTTGAGTTGTGCAACAAGGTGTTTAAATTTCTTCTGTGGACTTATTTTTTGAAAATTTAGAAAATTAGGGAATTCCACAGGTTTGTCTGTTCGTTTAGAAGTTTTACTGCAGGGTTATTCGAGTACTTGTTTTCATTTTCGAATGAACTATCACAGAGTAACGGACTACTCTATCCATTATGTTTCAGTAAAATTTCAACTCTCGATTCTTGATTTCCGTGCAAAAAGATAGCATAACTGAATCTTCTAACCATATGTTAATATACGTTAAATATTTCCAGTGTAAACAGAGAAAGGAGTTTCTTCAACATTCGCCAGGTCTTTAGAATTATTGAATTCACATAATAAAGGGTCTTTCAATAGGGACGGGTCGATGTTGGCAGCCTGTGGCGGCCATGTTGTTTTAACGTCGTCTTTCTAACCTATATTTTTTTATTCAGTTAGTAATGCCAAATCACCATGGCAATCACCTAACCGCCAAGTTTGAATCCAATCGCTCAGGTAGTTTCTGAAATAAAAAATAAATAACTTCAAAACTTCAAATGCCTATAACTCCGAAACTATTTGATCGATTTGGCCCATTAACGAACTTAACCGCGGCATTCCAATGCGCGACCTACCCTGAAAGTTTCAAGTTGCTAGCTCACTTCGTTCGACAGTTATCGTGTCTACGGCCGGCCGGGCGGACAGAATCGATTTTGACACCGGATTCGTCATCAGTGAGTCCAACCTAGTCGATTGAGACCATTTTCGGCTCAATCATCCAAAATTACAGACATTTGATTTATTTCATGTCAAAATCGACCCGTCCTTATTGAAAGACCCTTTATTTTCTCAAATTCATTATTTTTCCAAAGTATATTCACATTTTGAAGAATACGTAATTACTACGACCTCTTTGTAGAGAGGACAACGTTGTGTAGTTATCTGACAGGAAAATGACTATGACCCAACATTTTCAAAATATACACAGTGAAATGTGTCAGAATGTCATGGCCAACCGGGATAATTGATAAAAGTGAATGGAGTATACCATGACACAAGGACGTGGCGTTATATCAACATAAACTTCACCTCTATTTGAGGTTATCATCCAAAACATCTACCCTGAAGAATAATTTTCGAAAGCTTTCGTTTACTGCAGTTTTACGGATGACCGATCATCAAACCGACTCAACTTGAAAACGCAAAGAGGATTCTAGATCATCTCCTGCTGGATGACTTGCCTTAAAAAAATTATACAGCACCCATTCAGGAGAATCTTACGAAATCCAACCTTGGTGTGCAGAAAATTTTAAGTGATTTGCATGACGTTCATCCAACTGTCCTATCAAGTCGCTGTAAGTATAATTTTGTATTTCACAGCACCGTAAAGACGTGGAAACGCTGGGGTCGTGTGGATATCCCACAAGACGAAAAAGTCCTCCATCAAACATAGTGAGGAGTGGGAAATAAAGATTTCCATTAAGTGGAAATCTTTATTCACTGATTCACTGATTGGAACTTACATGACACAAGGATGGATACATGTCGATATGGCGCTTAATCTGCTATTCATCTGAAGTCCCTACACTGAAGAAACATAAGCTTTGCTTTGGTTCTAGAACTTCTAGAACTGCACAGATTCGATGCGCTGTCGAAGCCTGATTCTGAACTATCCCAGAAGAGTTCTTAAAGCCAAGAAACCAGAACACGAATCAGGTTCGGGTCTCATAGAAACAACAACACAAAATTCCGTTCGTGTTGACAGAAATTAGGAATGTGAATCATGTCGTATTTTTTTGTGGTTTGATTGAAAAATATGCGAAAGTCCTTGAAACAATATGTAATATATTAATATGTCACTTAATCTTTTGTTGTTTTTAAAGTTGTTCTTCTGAATTTTCTTCAATTATCTTTCACAATGAACCAAAAATCTGAAGGCAAGTCATAAAAAAAAATTATTGATTGATATGACGATGAATATAATGATGATATCTGATATGTGGTTTTCCTAGGGAAATTCATTCGAAACTTCATTATTCAATAGGAAGAGGACTCGCCTTCATAGATTTATTTGAGAGGTATACATACCAGGTGTGAAAAAGGGAGGTAAAATTAATTAGTTTATCCTGGGAGGTCGTAGCGAAAGAATTATCCTCAATACCAAAAGATTAAATTTTGATAGTTAACCATTTCATCAACAAATACAACAAACGATCGACGCTTTGGCAAACCAATTCTGAAGCAATTTGGACTCTAACGTCCGAACTCCTTTCACAGTTCTGGAACAGTTTGGAATCGATTCCAAAATTTAATCTTTTGGTATTGAGGATAATTCTTTCGCTACGACCTCCCAGGATAAACTAATTAATTTTACCTCCATTTTTCACACCTGGTATGTATACTTCTCAAATAAATCTATGAAGGCGAGTCCTCTTTGTATCTTCTTTACAGGCGTGCAGAAATTTTCAAGAAAAAAAAATTTTTTTTGAAAAATCAGTTACTTCGAAGAGGTTTTCAGTATGTTCACTTTTTCATGGCTCATTTACTTTGAGACGATGTTACCTGATGAAATTTGTCACTGAATGAAATTCGACCATTACAGTTTTGTTTCATCCCCTTTCAACCCCCTCACGTGAAAAATTTTTTTTCTTCATTAAAGGGTTCGTTGGGTTTGAAAGTTGTGCATGAACAAAACTGTTATGGTCGACTTTCATTCGGTGACAAATTTCATCAGTTACCATCGTCTCAAAGTAAATGAGCCATGACAAAGTGCACATACTGAAAACCTATTTGAAGTAACTAATTTAAAAAAAAAATTTTTTCTTGAAATTTTCTGCACGCCTGTAAAGAAGATACAAAGACTTCGCAAAAAAGTACCACATGCACACTTTCCTCATTCAAAAAATTAAGAGGGTTGATCGGGATGGCACAGGTTGCAACAAAAATCCTTCAAAATGCATAAAAATTTGTTAAAAGTGCAACAAAAATTGACCTCCCTCAGGATTTTGTTGCCGAATATTTTTATCTGAGAAAATGAATTTGTTCCATAATTTTGACGCGCACTGTATATATTATACTCGATAATAAATATATTTGGAAGCCCACTTCTATCTTAAACAAAGCCTCATATAGAAACCTCTTATATACTGCGGATGAACCACAAAAATGAAGATTACTTTCGGCAGTGTCACATCTACATGCTTCAAGCGATAAGACCCGTGCAATAACCGTTGTGTCGTATTGTGCCGTATATTTGAAATGCGCCATTGCTTTTCTTATCGAGAAACAATATCCTTGGGATGTCGTACTGTTGGAATTGAAAATAAAACAGGGCTTCCCCTTCATATGAGAACATCGATGAGTGAGCGATATCGACAAACTACTGGAATATATTTTCTCGAGAGGAACATGGGATCAGATGTGGCCAAATATGAAGAAGAAAAGAATATTACGGATGGAGCACTGCCGCTTTTATGGTTGACGTTTCTCGATTCTCTTTTTCTTCCATTCTATGTTGCCTTCCAGGTATATTGGCCTATTTCTTATAAGAATTTTTACACTGTGCCTCACATGACGAAGATTTTCATGTGAGGTGGACAATAGGTTTGTTCGTTGTACCTGCATGAAAATGTACTTGTACACTAACTCCACCGACTTCCACTTCTCAGTGTAGATATTTGTAGTTGTCTGTTATCACAGAGGATCGACGTAATCAACGTAGGAGGAAAGTAGACAATAGGGGTTTTTCCTTCAAACGAAAATGCAGTAATTTTCATGAAAAACCTTTAGGACTTCACATTTCAAACATCTAATTTCCACATTATATTTTTAGAAAAATGTTTAATAACCTAAAACTGACAAATAAAAATGGGGATTTGCATTCAAAGGGATTTGTCTTGAGTGCACGATATGGCAACGTCGAAATCAGCTTTCTCGGAAAGAAAAGGACGTGAAATGTGTTACTTTGCTCAGGAAAACAGAGATAGCTATACTTCGATCTGGTTAATGTAGAAGACAAATACCAAGAAATAGGAAAAGAAGAGCACAGACTGTGATACTGTCATATTGTTTGGGTATGTTGACAAAGAACACGTGTGTACCACAGAATAGGAATAAATATTTCATTATTCTATAGCAGAAAAAGCTATTCTACTGAACACCGTGGTCACTTCGTGCATGCCTGGCAAATCCCAAACCCCAATTATGAAATCTGATTTTTAATATTTTCTGAAGATAATTTGGGAAAATGATGAATGAAACCCATAATAATTATGTTCAAATGTGCTTTGCAGTA
The DNA here is from genome assembly GCA_958510865.1 of Myrrha octodecimguttata. Lineage (NCBI taxonomy): Eukaryota > Metazoa > Arthropoda > Insecta > Coleoptera > Coccinellidae > Myrrha > Myrrha octodecimguttata. The sequence goes on from OY294056.1 coordinate 81,910,192, forward strand.
ATAACCCAAATTCAGGAAAAACCCCCATTGAAGCCAGTGATGGCTACCTAGGTAATAGAATAGAACCAGAGACAACGATGGATGTCTTCAATCAGGGTTTGTATTATATTTACGTAAAACCATCAAAGAAGATAACATCACGCTATGCACTGCGCTCGTAATCTGTGACTACACTAACTTCCAACATTTCCGCAAGGAACCGGTGCAAGTTTAAGACGAAACAATCTGACCGGTACCCGTGCTAAATTTTCCACATTATGGTGTATCATTCATTTTCACGTATGATACAAGGGCACAGATGAAAAGCTCAGCAAGAACACTATCTTCCCGTATGAGTGTAGTGGAATAGGAGTTTGTTCAAAGAATTGGATAGCATATTCATATTGTTTATTATTGAAAGGACTATACGTAAATTATCATTGAAAATGCTGTGATGGCACATCAATATTTACCATTATTTTAGTACAGAAATACTGCTCCATATGCTCCAACTTAGAACATTTATTCTACAGATATCCACCCATTGCAATTATGCACTGATTTTAGCTGATTGAGACTTCTGGTTATTGTACTAGGAAAAGATGAAAATATTTTCAAAACCCTGCATAAATCACTGTAAGTGAAAATCCGTGAAAAAGGCTTGTTTTTGACGATTTTGAAACAATTTCCCCAAAGAAACGAAGAAGAATCATACATTAATAGATACATCAATGAAGGTCTGGACTCTTCCTTTTCGGAAAAGAATCGTGGTTTGAGAATATACTGAACCATTTCACATTTTTTACTAAAGCTCACATATATTGGTAAATCCACAATTTTTTGCAAAGCAGCCGTGACTTTGTATCTGAATGTATATGTTGGAAATAGGAAATGGTTTCATGGAGAAGAAAGAGCTCCAGTAGTAATAAATAACATAATCACAAGGACGAATATCCGTCGATAAATCAACAAATATTCCCCCTTGATCAGAGCTAATCACCCAATCAACCAAAACACCTACACCGAAGAAGCGGATCCAAGTAGAATGACTACAGCTGTTTCACAATTGTTATTGATCATCAGGTCAGGTCAGGTTTATCCAAGTTAAGTTGACCTGACGATCAATAACAATTGTGAAACAGCTTTAGTCATTCTACTTGGATCCGCTTCTTCGGTGTAGGTGTTTTGGTTGATTGGGTGATTAGCTCTGATCAAGGGGGAATATTTGTTGATTTATCGACGGATATTCGTCCTTGTGATTATGTTATTTATTACTACTGGAGCTCTTTCTTCTCCATGAAACCATTTCCTATCTTTGTTAGATGTTGGACGTTTTCGTCTTGTGGGAATCCACATGAACCGAGTGTTTCCAATGTTGATCGGTTGTTTGTAAAGCTGCAATATCGCAGTTACAGCGACCTGATGCGACAAAAGGATGAACGTCACACACATCGATCAAAGTATTCTGCACTCGAAGGTGAGACTCGCAAGATGCTCCTGGCAGATGGCGCGCTGTAAGTTGTATACTGCAGCGATCCCTCTGAAAGGTAACAAGTATCGAGAGAACTCTCTGCGGTTTATCCAAGTTAAGTTGACCTGGCGATCAATAACAATTGTGAAACAGCTGTAGTCATTCTACTTGGATCCGCTTCTTCGGTGTAGGTGTTTTGGTTGATTGGGTGATTAGCTCTGATCAAGGGGGAATATTTGTTGATTTATCGACGGATATTCGTCCTTGTGATTATGTTATTTATGTTGGAAATGTATCCATATTTTTTAATTCCTCAGGTCCCGTCCGAAATATCTTAAATGAACCCTTATGAAACAATACCTCCTCTAGCGTTTTTTCTCCATGTCCTTCTGTGACTTGAATACTGATCAAATCTGAAAAAAATCATTTCCTTTTTACCTGGAGCAGCAGTGAAGCAGTATTTCAATATAATTCATCTTATAAATGCTCGTTATGAAGACACAAAATTCTACCATCATATGACAAATAGTTCCTAAAATATCGAAGAGTTTGATGATTTTTTTTTCGAATTTATAGTGATATAATCCTCACGAAATTTTGCGAATATTTTAATGTTGCTACTTTACAACATTTACAACAAAGTTGAAGTTCAATCAAACCGTTATTTTTGTGTTATTAAGAAAACCAAATTTCAGCTGGCCTGCAAATATCATGATTCTGGGTATGTTCCTTCGTGAGTTAGAGCATATATGGACAGCCGTCTCAAAATTCGAAAATAAAAGAGACTCAGGCGAAATGATAACGTGCTGTTCCCCGGAACAAGCTTGTAAAAAAAAATATTTAAATTTGATTAACCAGAGTTGTCGCAATACCATTTCTTTCTATGAAACGGCCTGCAATAATATCAGGGCTGTCACAACCGTTCGTTCTCCTATTTGAAATTGAAAAAAAACCATTGTTCGGGAAAGAGCATCTTTCTTGTTAAAGCCGAACTGAAATACACCTATTTCCATAGCATGAAAGAGACATCTTTCCCTGACAGATTTCACTGCATAAGCATTTTATAATATTTTTATCGCCTGATGAATATTCCCTTTATAGTCCCGAATTTATTCTTTTGATATGTTGAGTTCCTCTCAAGGCGAATGCTAAATATTTTATAAACGCATTCTTCAAAGGGTCTGCGTCTCACTTTTTCTCTGTCGTGGAATATACATTTTTCATCCCAGAGACTGAAAAGACATTTCCACCCTCCATTGCACTTCGTTCGGGAAAACTGAGGACTCTACGACTCATTATACCTGTGTATTCAAGATGAAGCTTATATCTGGTTGGAATATATTCTAACGGTCGGTTTCACTAAACTTTGATTGCCGATCAAGGGCCTGATTGTTAATCAACAGTAAATTCTGTGCTCGATTTCAGTTCTCTTTCACCCCAACCATCGAATGCGAACATCAATCTACGATTTGATCAGCTGTCAAAGTTTGTGTGAAACTGACTGTAAGACTCCGAAAATATCTAGGAAAGCACTGCCGTGAAGGCAGCAGCTTTTGCGCACATGTTCAATGTAGATGACCGCTTCGGCAACGAATTTGAACATGCGCACAAAAACTGCTGTTATTGTGTTTACGGTCCGGTCGCTAGGTCCGAAAGAAACAACTTAGAAAGTCGATATTTGTAGAGAAGGTTTGAACCTTAATAACGAAGGCCGAATTAGTGAATGGGTAAAATCCACCCAATGGTTCCGCAGATATACCCTTTCAAAATTTTATTTTCCTAATATTTCCAAACAAACAGATTAGATAGAATTGAAATCCAGTAATTCATCGAAAAATAATAGTTCGAAGGTTCATACAGAATTAAATGAGGATAATATGATAGAAAGATCACAGAATATTAAATATGAATTTGAAAGAAAAAATTTTTTTTTCAATTCGTTTTAATAACACGATTATAACGAAATTCTGTACAAAGTTGTGTCTCAGCATCTTCAAACTAGGTGCGGAGCTTCATCATGATTGGAATCAGTATTTCTTGAGTTATACCGAAAAAAGCAACGATATCGAGAAGAAAACCACGAAATTCTACAAATTTTTTCCCAATATCTCCGAAACTAATAGCTGTATCGAACTGAAATTTGATACACTGCTTTGAAATATGAAGCTCAAGGTATAACTGAAATTGTTCTCGAATATGAACAATTGTTTCGAAGAAAAAATTTTGTTGAAGAAAATATTGAAAAAACTTTTTTCAAGATTGAGTGATCATTACATTTCAACGAAATTTCGCTCGAATTTACGCGTCATTATGCTTTAACCAACTTCCAAGTTTCAATCCAATCGCTACAGTAGTTTCTGAAAAATGAGGGAAATACCTTCAAAATTTCAACTTGCTATAACTCCGAAACTATTTGGCCGATTTGGCCCATTAACGAACTAAATCGCGGCATTCGGATGCGCAAACTATCCTACAAGTTTCAAGTTCCTAACTAACAGAATCAATTTCGACACCGTATTCGTCATCAGTGAGTCCAACCTAGTTGTTTGACACCATTTTCGGCTCATCAAAAATTACAGACATTTGGACAAATCGATAGCACTCTGTTCCCTCAGAACATGCGAGCAAAAACGCTTGAAATGCTGATACATGATAAAATGATTTTTCACTCAGATTTGAAGTTGAAGAACAATCATCGCATGATGACAGAAAAGTTAAAAACTCATTTAACATTCATACATAATAAATTCAGTATATTAGAAAATATATTGCTAATGGGTTGCCTAAAAAATCCTGGACAGAATATTTTTAATTATTTTTTAAAGAATCTGGATTTACCTGGACAAACTACTATGTTGCCAGGTATAAACAGGTATATTGATGCCAGTTACTCTCACTTTACAGGATAATTGAAAAATCCTTATATCAGCATGAGCGCTGTTGTATTGTGAACAAAAAAATCGAATTTTTTGCAGACAACCCTACATCAACGTGTTCAAAATATATCAGCTCTTATGCTGATATAGAAATTTTTCAATTATTCTATCAAGTGGAAGTAATTGGCAGAGACATACCTGTTCATACCTGGCAACCCAGTAGTTGTCCAGGCAAGAAATAAATTCTCTAAAAAATGATTAAAATATTCTGTCTAGGATTTTTTTGAGGCAACTCATTTTCATTATATTTTCAAATATATTAAATTCATCATGAAAGAAGTTTATTCTGTTATCAGCTCGGTGAAGGTCTACTCAGGTGATCTTATACTATATGGAAAACTTTCGCTTTAAGAATTTTTTCATGTCTTGGATTTACACGTAATTTCACATCAAGTTGTGTGTTTTTACTCCCTAACTTAAAACGAATTCAATCTAATCGCATCAGTACTTCCAGAGATATCGACTAATTAACCCCAAAAATTTCAAATGAGTATAACTCCTAAACCATCTTGCCGAATTGGCCCATTAACGAAAAACATCGAGATTTTCAGGCTCCAAACTGAACCTGGAAATTTGAAGACTCTAGGTGCTCCTTTCGAAAGTACGAGCGGATACAGACGGACGGACAGAGTTAAATTCAATAACAGGTTCTTCGTCAGGGAGCCAGCTCAATCGTTTGAGATCATTTTCGAATCAAAATTCTAAAATCACAAACATTATGGCAAAACGCTGTTTTCTGTTATGAATATTTTTAATCATCAGTACGAGATGAGTAATTTTCAGATTTCTTCGTCAATGAGCTGCAGAATATCAAATTCAACGAACGTGGCCATCTATAACTTCAAACCCCTCCTAAAACAGACTCAAATAAATCTGTGCGTCGAGAAGTCAATGCCCTAATAGCTGATATCTACGAGATAGAGTTTGCCAGATTTCGGGACTGCAAAGAATCATTTGGCGCAGCAAGCCCGGAATTAATTGGGTTTACAGACATGGATGTCGGGCCAAATAGAACAAATGCACAAACGGCAGGTCTTAATGGCACAAAATTTCTATTGTTAACCTGCGAATAGCTCATTCGGATAGCGAAATTCTCTGTCTTGATAAAGCTTTGAATTTCACCGAGGATGACTGAGAGCGGAAACTACGACTTTGGAACGCTTCGAACAGTCATAAAAGTAAGTTGTGCAGGTCTAAGTGTCCCGAAATGTGGAGTTTAAGCGAGATATTCATTTGTTAACGGGAGGAGCACAGAACATATATCGAATAAAAGGAATTGTACGAGGCAGAAAAACGTTTTTCCATTAGGTTATCGCGAATCTGATTATAAGGACATTTCTGAAAAGGTGAAATCAGGAAATTTTAATTTGAAGGCCATTTCTAATCATAGCGATAAAAGAGATAGGATGTTATGCAAAAAGCCTAATAGTAGACATCGACATAGCAGCCATTTTCTAGAGTTGCAAAATGGCGCAGGACCAGGGACCAATCCCTCATTTTGTCATTTTTTGACTATTCATGGAATCAAACAAATATCCCGTTCTTCAGCTTACTGGTTAACTCCTTCTCTAAAATTTCTTTCGAAGAAGTTGAACTGTCCTCCGAATTTTATATTTTGAATTCAAGCTCGCCATCTCATTGAATTAGTTCAGTGTAGAGAAATACAGGAGGGTAGATTAAACCCAACAAACCTACCCAACACTCCGACCCTAAGATCCATTATGGAGCCCAGCGCTGTCAATCAGTGAGGCAGTAAAGTCCCAATAAAAAACTCTACTACTTTTCTGGGTGCTACGTTCTTTACTTGTTCCGAAACCAGGAACCACGAGACAAGGTGATGTAGCCTTTTCTTCGTGGACAGCTTCACAATAGCAAATCAGATGTTTGGTTGTCTCAGTGGATTCTTGACAGAAGCGACAGGTGTCAATCGAGAGCTTTTCCCATCTTCCACAGATTATAGTTCCCAACACACTGCCCTGTATTTATATACTGAGCGAGACTAGTATTGAATAAACATTTGAGTTCACTGTTGATAGAATACTGATACAAACAGTGTTTAACTACTCTCTAATCCACTTACACTTTCTACGCCTAGAGCACGTTTCGGAAACTAAGTATTCTTCTTCAAAGACATATCGTTACTCGTCACTCGTTACTGAGTATAGATATAAACTTGGTTTCTGAAACGTGCGTTAGACGCAGAAAGTGTAAGTGGATTATAGAGTAGTTACACATTGTTTTGTTATGAGACTACTATTGGTCCACCTTGTCAAATTGGTGAGGAATATTATGGCCTGTCTTTACCCACCGACCATCCGCCAGAACGCAAACGTTGTCTTTAGTTCCCATTCCTAGACTGCAATGGATCTCTCTGGCAACAGTCTACCTATCAAAAATGTTGCCTTACCTCTAAGGAATAGATCACCGTGAGTCAGAGAAGTTCCATAATTTTGTGGTTTTTTTTATTTTGTATTGGAAAATATCCAATTTCTGGTCATCAGTGGTTCGAATATGTTGAGATGATTTATTCAGCCTCATGACAAAACCAAGTTTCTTGTGCATCAGCTAACATTTAATTCTGTTATGAACTTGAAAAAACTGAATAAGTATTAGTTTATCTAGCATCAACTTCAACCATACAATCCCATTGCATGTTATAGATCAGAATGATGTAGTGTTCCTGGTTCATTCCTATCCCATGCTGTGGAAAAAGCTGCCTTAGTTCTTTTATTTTCTCTGAGAAATGCTTATGAAAATCCAACGCATCGAGATGTTAATACACCTACATCAAAACCTTAACCTCAGCTTCTAGAAGGAAGTCCTAGGTTCGAAGAGCAATATGGGGAGGCGCATTGTCCATTCAGATAAGGCAGCAGAGTGGTTTTTGGGATATCGTCTACATAAGTAGCCTAGCAAACCAAATGTCTAACAGTCGTCTGTATATGCCTTTGACTAGCAAAATCAATATCATGTCGCTCTCCTAGGTGGGTTCTGGCTCTTCGTCGGCCATCGTGCATACCACATATCTAGACAGAATCGTGATTCGTCGCTGAATACGACAATATGCCATTCAGCCTTCCACTACTGCCATTCTTTGCACCAGTTCGAATGTTGACGACAGTGATCCGCAGCACTAACTGTGGACGGAAAAATAAAAGTCTCAAGCGCAGAAAACACCGATATAACGTTCTCTTATATTTGCAGCTTCTCCAAGCCATCAATGTCTGAAGCGTCTATCTTGACATTCTGTGGTACCTGCTGATCAGTTGGCATATTCCGTGATCATCTACCTTCTAAATCGTAACAAAGGTCGTAATGATGATGTTTCCGAATTCGAGGCATTTTGTTGCGCACGACTATGGCTCAACACAAGTCAATTGCCTGGCAATATCTAAAAATAGCTGGAAGTTTGCAAAGTTATTCTGTCTGAATGTAATGCTTCCGAAGTCACCGGGTATATGAGAATCACTGAATGAAGTTGATAAAAATAAAGACATTCTGACTCAGGTACAGCCCCTGGGAACAAACTCACAATGACAACGTGTTCTTTCGCGGTCAAGATTATATCCCTTTGTCCCTCATTCAAATTCCCTACGGCACTCTATTCATGATCTTCAACACCACTATTATCGATATTTCTGGCCCATTCATCCCTACACCTGTAACATAATGATCCCATTTCTGGTCATAACTTACACATCTACCCTCAAGTCATAACAATGACAAAGATATTAATGCTTAATATGGGGATGTCGAACCCTCGGATCCTTGCTTGCCGGGGTCACGCTAGACTGATTTTAATGCGTATTATATGCGAATGTTCATCGCTTATGACATTAATGTAGTAGGTTTTTCGGGCATGCAGTCCCAAATTCCCCTATTCAAGCCGGGAAATAGGTGGATTGCTTCGGATTGTGGCTTCCCTTTCAACACAGCCGTTGCTTTCACAGAACGAGAAATTCGCTCTTCAGTCCGTGCAAGAGGAGTCTCCCTCGCTATACTGATATTGTGCATTGTCTACTTATGTTTTTGCGCTCGTTTTGGAGAATGTTATGTTTTCGCCTAGATGTCTAGATGATCGTTATTTTCGAAAGAATTTCCCTCAGAAAATCCGTGAGAATACTCAGTTTATTCAACCGTTCAAAATATAACTTATAAGTACTCCACTTGTTTTTTGAATGATTCAACTATTTCCTATGTCACAATCTGCTATCTGTTGGCAGGATAATTTGAAAATGAAAAGAGTTAGTGACTCGAAACAATGATGAGTTACGTACCAACAGTACGCCGTATAAGTTCGCTAATAGATTGATGATTCCGTAAGTATGCCCATTCAAAATTTTTTCAATATTTACAAAATATAGATTGGATTGAATTCAGAGCAATCACTTACTTCATTGAAAAATGATAGTTTGAAGGATTCTGCACAAATTTGTGCATCTGAAATTTTATCTGGTTACCTAGTTTGATCACAACGAAATAACAAGGAAAAAACCACGGATTTACCAATTGTTTTTTCCAATTTCTGTACAAATTCAAATCACATCTAACGGAAATTTGAACAGTATTCTGAAATATTGATTTCAAGGTATGTGCGAAATTTCAATAAAATCTGATTCAGAGTCTCTGAAAAAAGATTTGGCATGTGTTGTCAATTTTTTTTAAATTATTTTTTCCAAAAAATCAACAATTTCTTCACAAAATTTACCAACCATACGTTTTCAAGTAAATTCTACGAGTAGCTTCGCATCATTATTCTTTGAGTAACTTACAAGTTTGAATCCAATTCGAGTTATTGCGGATTTGAGTTCAAATCATTATAGCATTAAGTTCAAAATTCTGAAATAACAGACATTTGGACAGAGCGATAGCACGCCATGACCCGAAACATGCTCACCAAATCCATGACATTAAATCACATAGTGCTCCTTTGAAATTTCCTGCCAGATTGAAATTATACGTGAATATCCAAGTAATTTCTTAAAACCGAGAAATATATTTTCATTCGATATGATTCTTGGAAGTAAATTCAGATTCTTCTTTGAATTTCAAGGTCCCTTTGGGAAAATTATGCAAGAAATTGTCATCAAAGCTAGCTGGTTCTTCATGGTGTACAACTCTTCGTACGGCAGCTTTTTCTTCTTCTACTGTTGTTGGTTTGATTTATCAACTGTCATGTTAGAAAAGCACAGCTTTATGTTGCCATGAGGATCAGTAGTGGGACTATAGCATATGGGACATCTACAGTGGTTACCAGTTCTCTCAGATATTGTACCCCAAGTTCCTAGATAGCAGTGAAAAAGTTTTGGGATAAATGCCTCTATGGATTAACTATTCTTTTTACTCCAATAAAAGTGACAAAAAAATTTGGCGTTTGGAATGAAATTTATGTTATGTTTCCAAAAAAGGGCTGATCAATGATATCTCAAAAAAAGTTCGTGGTTTTAATCTTGCTCGAAAAATTTGGTGCATTTTGAATCGACTTAGAACCGGTCATGGTCGCTGTAATGATTTCCTCTTCAAATGGAATCCGGTCGAGACTACAACATGCGAATGCAGAGAAGAAAAGAAAACAATGAAACACGTAGTGATAGTTGTCCAATTTATAAATTTGACGATGGTTTCGAGGCAATTCATTAGGTGTCTGATTCTTTCTTGAGGTGGATCGTGAAACTCAAATTAATTTAATGAGCAATGAAACATTTACCTGGCCATATTGGTTTTTTCATCCACTTTTAGTTTTCAGGTGTGATTTCAAATTATTCACCTGCATTGAAAGAAAGGAAGAGATTGTGTATATGAAAAAGAAACAAACAACAATTTCACTATACTTATACGGAGGGACAAAGTTTTTTCTGATGTTTTATCTGTGCATTTGTATCATACGTAAAAACGTATGGTACCCCATTCACATTTTCTCTGCTACTACTGTGATAACACACTGTTAGATATAAAAATGTACTGCTCATTCTCAAAAGAATATATGAATATTGGAAAACTGAAATTCAGGATAGGTTTCTCTATGGGAAGAGTAGGCTGATTTATCCATGAACAACTTAACCAGCATAGTTAAGTTGAACTTTACACCTACTCTGTGTATTCTGTGATATCAAAACCCATTTTCATCCATTAATATTTCCCGAGAAGTGAGATTAAAATGTCTCATTGTAGCTAAAATTTCTTTCATTATTATTCGAAAAGTAGTGCGTTGTATGAGCAAAACAAAATTTTAATTAAATTGCGGTTGTTTTTTTACACCCTCCTTCACGTTTCATTGGTATAGGTGCTCGAAATGTATGTTTTTGTGTGCCGAAGCTGCCTAATTGTTATTCAGCACTAACACTCTTCAAACAGACATGAATTTTAACCGGTTATTCTCAAGCAAATTAACCTTTTTGCGGCTTTCTCATTCTCCTTGATGGTCATGAGTATAATTGCTTCTAATTGCTTTAGATATCATTACTGCCGTATGATTCCTACTCTGACAGACAAAAATTTGTTTCGGTTTAATCTGCCTGGTCAAGGTTAGTATCAAAAACTGTTCGTTTACGTTCAACTGATACGAGTTCCTTCGCCACTAAGTCATTATGTTTCATGTTTTCATTGGTTTTTTTCACCCTGTATATAAATTTATTTGGCTCATTTTCTCAATATCTTAGTTTGAGACCAAGCAGGAGCGATTCCCAGAATATCAGAGTCTAACTCGAAAATTTTTCGTGCTGTCTGCACCAAAGCCGTAGCACTGCACAATAAACACACTTTGTTCTATGGTCAGCATGTTTTTAACAGGAAAATTTACGTTTATGACGAATGAAATTTACGTTTCAAGTCACGTCTGGCATTTGTAACCATGGATATTATCAAATATTTTCATAACTTACTTACAAAATCAAAGTTTATCGATTTATCTGAAATTCGAGATTTAGCCGTGTCTTTTGATTCTAAACAATTTTTCTCAATAAACTTTCTCGATATCTTTTGAAACAAAGGTGTTTTATTCTTAACAATTTTCCTTAAATCAGTTCTAAACCTGTATATTAATTGATTTGGCTCATTTTCTCAACATCTTGATTTGAGACCAAGCAGGAGCGATTCCCAGAATATCAGAGTCTAACTCGAAAATTTTTCGTCATTTACACCCCATCCGTGGACACACTGTATAAAGACTCCAATTTCCATAAAATTTGCTTTTAGATTATATGTGAACACATGGATCCAACTATTTGATTCCTCAGAATAGTCCGGTCAATATATAAGAAATTCAGTCTGTGTTTTCTGTTGTCTGGAGGAACCTAGATGGCGCTGTTACTAGCTCAGTTCAATTCCATAAAAATAATGAGATTTCTGGAATTTTTCAGATTTTTTAACATACAAGGTTTAAAATCTGGAAATCGGTTAGTTCAAGGCAAAATTATGAAGGATACTTTATTGTAGACTTAGAATGAGGAATAATTCACACCAGATTTGACCAGATCAAAGCTTCAGACAAAACCGATTCTTTTTTGAAATTTCTTTATTTTTACCTGAGCCTAAATATTTATTTTCTTTTGAGAACGAGAATTACATATTTTGGTATATCACAGTGTTAGCAGAGGAAATGTAAACGGGGTACCATACATTTTCCCGTATGAGACAAGAGCACAGATAAAAACTCCGTATGAGTGTGATGAAATTGTTGTTTTATTGAAGGGCTTCTTTTTCGTCGACAAAATTTCTTCTTTCCTATGCGATGCAGGTTGAAATCTTGGAATCACACCTGAAAACAAAAAAGGAGACGAAAAAACTAATATGAACTAGTAAATGATTTAGTACTCATTGAATTAATTTGAAGTTCACGATCCATCTCAAAAAAGAATCAGACACCAAATGAATTGCCTCGAAACCATCGTCAAATTTTTTTTTTAGTGTTGTTATTTGTTTGAAGAACATGGACGGAATCTTTTTCATTGGAAAATAATTTTTGCGTTATCTTGAATTTATTTTGACAAAATATCTTGACAGAATATCTGAAACAGGAAGAGGGACAGAAAACCAGCAAGAAGCAGTAAATAAAATTACCTACATTTGCTCTTTGACCAGGAGAGTCTTTCGACCAGGTCCGGTCCTCCAAGTGATGATATTTCAGATCCTCAGATAAACGAAGAACGCTACAGGCCCCTTATGTTGGGAAATCATCTCCCATAGATCCATAATTGGATATTTTACACTAGAAATCTAACAAAATATCGGGAATAAATTGAAAAACTCTTGACATATATTATGTCAGGATGACATAATAATAATCTTGGAATATGGTACATAAAAGTCTCTTATTCGATGAGGGGAATCCACTATGGACGAGATCAATGAATAATTCAAAGACTCTCCATGTCAAATTAAAAGGCGAAACAACATTTCTCTCAAAAATTTGCTCTGCATTTTTCAGGACCTCTTGTTAATAATAAAAGAAGCATTATTCCTGAAAGAATTCATCCCTTAGGTCCGAAACAGGATCGATGAAATATTCAACAGAAAATTCTTCACCGGACAAACGTTCGAAAAATAAATTGCATTCGCCAGCGGGCCTCGGTCAGTTATTAACAACTCTGAACTTTTTCATGGAATTCTGGGAGTCCCTGAATTCTAGACCATATTTCCGGAGTCAAACTGAATAACCAATATGTAGTTAGTAAACAAAATAACGATGACATGGTAACGCTCTCTTTCTACCACCAGTCCATTATTATTTCGAAAGTTTGGCGTGAAATGGGGAACCGTTCGCTTTGTTATGTAAAGTTGGAACATTTCCAAGCGGCAACTTTTCCATTAGTCCAACTTCTGAAATTCTTCCTCGGCAACCGACGTATTAAGCTCGTCCAATCAATCATATCGAGATACGATCATGCGGTCCAGAGGAAATCCTCCAAACAAATATAATTGTGGTGGAAAGCGGAGTTTTTTCTTGATCAAAGGCTAATGATATCATTTTTACGACAACAAATTTTACCTATTTAAAAGAATGAACGGCCCGTGTACCATAAGATAGTTGAATAGTTTATAGTTTGGCAAGAGGCTACATTTCACTAGGACCTTAAGGTCTATGGTCAGAGCTGTTTTAGCACTGCGCCACTTACAGCTCGTCCTCCAGCTCTAGATCTCTTATGAACTCCAATATCTGAGAGGGCTTCAAGGAGGCTAAGTTCGAATGTCTCCTATAATTCTCCTGTCCAAGACATTCCTTGCTCAGGCTTGCTTGAGGCATTCTCTTCCCCACAGAACACGAATACTCAGGGGATAGCGTTTGTGAGGAAGCCAGAGTAGACCAGTGCCGAAGCCTCTAAAATAGTAAAAAGTTAAAAGAAATGTAATACATAGATGAGACTCATCGGAAAAGGAAAAGATTATAATGACAACGAAAGAAAAAATAATTTGAGGGCGATCTGAGATTCGGAAGTGGAAGGGGTTGAGTTTTTGAGGGTAAAATACGGTTTATCTCGTTTTCCGGTAAAACTACAAGTTTTGTGGAAAAACGTTAAACGGGAATGAAAAGATCTACAATTTTTGTATTCACACTTTTTGCACATACCCTTGCACATACATTTTTGTGAAAAATTCAAATAACCAAGTTTTTTGTGTTCATTTTTATCTTTCACAGAAAAAATATTTTTTTCACGAAATTTGGTGGAAATTTACTGTTTTATGTTCGAATTACACTGAAATTTTTCTGATTTAAAATGTTCATTTGTGCACCTCATTTTGACTTGATATTTAAAGAGTACGCTAAAATTCAATTGGAAAGTCTCACGTCAAAATATCCCCTCTTTTTTTAAGTTGTTTGTTTTTTTGTTCAATGAAAGCTCTACTTTCGAAAGTTTGAAATAATAACCATTTCAATGGTAAATTTCCCCGAATAATACAAAAGTATACTACTATAATCAACAACCAAATTAATTAATACAGTAGATATTTCATAAGAGATCTACAATATTTTGGGAAATCCTTTTAATTGCTATTTTGAAATAATTCATGTACCTGAGTGACCTACGAAAATGTTAGCCATTCAAGAGGAGAAGTGGGGAAATGAAGGCAAGTGGGGTCTGGGCCTTACTACCTGTTTTTTGTAGGAAAATTTACTTTAGTTATGTATATTTGAAAAAAAGTCGAAAATTAGAGATTCCTTCCAACAAAAAGCCAACCAACTTTTTCAAGAAAGTAGATATTTTGACGTGGGACTTTTGAAGTGACAATGGGCCTCTTGCATGTATTTTTTTATCATTGGAATCAAATGTTATATCCATAAGAGCACCGGAAAACTTCAATCGCCGGCAAAAGTTTCAATTTTCAACGAGAAAACGAGCTTTCAAATTAGGCTCCATATATTGGTTGTTTGAACAACTTCACGCCTTCCGTGACGTACCGCTATATATCCACTCTCCCTCTTCTCGTGTACTTTTCTTTCTAGCAAGCCAATAGGAAGCGTCAGCTGTATGGATCAGGGCATCGTGAAATTTTATATTTTTAATACCGAATTATTCGAAATTCGCGAATTGTTGAAGTGTGAGATAGCACACATTATGATTTTTAATTGAAATGGAATGAAAAAACATAAAAATATGATAATCCGTGTAGCATGTAGCAAGAGACCATTTAGGGCGATCATGTTGAAGCCTGAGTCGCTATTCTTGACTGCGATGATATGAACGTTCTGCTTAGCAACAGCGTTGACACGCCCAATTTTTCACTTACCAGCTTTCAAGAATCCTTTTGATGCATGAAGCTCAACGGAATTCCGAGATGAAAGTGTCATCAGAACAAATAAAAAAATTGAAATTTTTTTTACAAATATTTTTTTATTTCGTAAATCATATAATCCTCACAAAATTCTGCATGAGCTTCAAACTGTCATATTTCTATCAGTCTCAATATGCGCAAACTCTACTGAATCCACGTCAAGGCTTCTCTAAATTTTAGTCATAAATATGCTGGGACAAATAGTTTGAAATTTTGAATGGCGTACTTTTTGATACAAGAAAATGTTATTCAGCGTATCCCGAATTGGGGATATGATGTCATGGAATATTTCTCCAATTTGCACTGACTTTTTTTTTTTACTAATTTCAAAGTTTATACCAATTTACATAGAAACACCAAATATAAATTTTCATTTCTAATTCCGTTTAAAACCAAATAATGTGCAGATCATCTCATGAATTTGGTCCGTGCGTCCCACTATGGATTTTCTCTTGTTCGTATTCTTCCTAATACTTCACTCCCTTAATGTTCGATTCTCTTCCCAACACGTCAATCTTTCAACCTTCAAAGCCGAATACCCCATATCACCTCACATTTGACATATACGAAGCTTCACAAGTCACTCCATGTTTTTCTCTGAATAATTTCCTTCTCCCGTAACCTTGACGACGGTCTGAAAATTGGCACTCACCCGAGATCGTAAAGGAGTTGATAACGACGAGTAAGTGTTTGACCTACGTCTCGTATAATGAATTACCCTCTTCAACGTTGTAAGAGACAAGAACACAATCTCACACTCCTTAACATATTTTTCCTCTATGCATTCACCTCTCTTATCTCTTGAGCATCGTAAAGAGAATCCCTAAACAGGGACGGCATTCTTCGTCGGAAAAGAATGAAAACAATGGCTGCTCCGAGTGAAGTCTTAAGATACGTAGACCGCATTCTTGAATAACCCAGATGATCGTCGGATATTTGAAGTTGAGTCGTTACTGAATTGGCAGAATTCCGGGACAATTCTGCTTCGGCTGTGGTCTCGGGATGGCTTTCTCAATCTGTGCTCTCGAATAGTTTATTCGATGGAAACAATGCAGTATTCGCCTATGGATTTTAATCATTCTGTTGATCCGTTCGTCGGACTGATAATTTAATCGATCACCATACTTATCATAGTTGTGACTCAATATTCTGCTACATAACATATTTTTTACTTCTCTAGACGGCATGGAAATGGACTAAAGTAGTCAAGATTGCACAAGTTTTCTGCATCATTGATGGTCGAGTTCTCAATAATCATTCCAGATGGCGCTAGTGAATTCATTTACTGGAAAGGTTCCTCCCTCCGAATATAAAGGTTTTCGATTATCAACTTTTTCAAACTATACAAACAGCGATTGCAACAGAGTTTGTCATTCTCAACTGTCAAACTATAGATATCAACCATCGGAATTTTCAAGCAGCTTAAAAACACCCATTTGTTCGGAACTTTGTTTTGTGTGGGAACGATAAATATACTTCCTGTTTCATTGAAATTTATTCGTTGAAAACAAGGGATACAGTTTTGCAAATTATTTTCAGCCAAATACATTACATAAATCGAAGAAAAATTTGTGTTTCCTTTTTTTGCGCGCATGTTCTAGGGAAACAGCGTGCTATCGTTTTGTCCAAATATTTGTAATTTTCGATGATTGAGCCGAAAATGGTCTTAAACGACTAGGTTGGACTCACTGATAACGAATGCGGAGTCAAAATCGATTCTGTCCGGCCGGCCATGGACAAGATAACTGTCAAACGGAGGGTAGTTCGCGCATCCGAATACCGGGGTTGAGTTGGTCTTTGGGCCAAATCAGCCAAATAGTTTTGGATTGAAACTTGACAGTTATTTGGAACATACCGACGTGCAAGTTTGAGCAAAATTTCTTTGAGATCTTATGGCCACTCAATGAAAAAAAAAATTCATATTTCACACCTGTGTACCACATTTCAGTTCGATACGGCTATAAGTTTTGGATATATTGGGAAAAAATATGTAGAATTTCGTGGTTTTCTTCTCGATGTCCTTATTGTTTTCGGTATAACTCAAAAAATACTGATTCAATCCTGATGAAACTTTGCAGCTTGTTCGAAGATGCTGAAAAATAACATTGCGCCGAATTTCGTGATGATCGTGTGATTAGAACGATTTGAAAAAAAAAATAAAATTTTTTTTTTCAAATATTCAATATTCTGTGATCTTCTCATCATATCATCTTCATTAAATTCTGCATTAACCTTCAAACTACAATTTTTCGATGAAGTACCGGATTTCAATTCGATCCAATCTATTTTCGGAAATATTAGGAAAATAAAATTTTGAATGGGTATATCTGCAAAATCATTGGGTGGATTTTACCCATTCACGAATTCAACCTGACGGCCGGACCGTAAACACAATAAATCCTTAAAGAAACAACTAAGAAACTCGATATTGGTACAGAAGGTTTGGACCTTAATGACGAAGGTCTAACTCGTGAATGGGTAAAATCCGCCCAATGATTCCGTAGATATACCCATTCAAAATATTGTTTTTCCAATATTTCCGAAAATACAGATTAGATCGAATTGAAATCCAGTAATTTATCGAAAAAAATCTAGAAAAGCACGGCCGTGAAGGCAGCAGCTTTTACGCGCATGTTCAAATTCGTTGCCGAAGCGGTCATCTACATTGAACATGCTCGCAAAAGCTGCTGCCTTCACGGCAGTGCTTCTTTAGATTTTTTTCAATTTTAATCACTAGAATTCACTGAAAAATCATACTATTTGTCATAAAAGGCTCAAAATGATCAGTTTCTAATTAAATTATGCTGATAATCCAAATATCATGTCGACACGGGAAACATGGTTCACAAAAATGAGGAAGATAAGCTTAAAATGTGAACTCTTCCATCTAGCATTACGAATTTAACCTTCATTGTCTGTGTTTTTTTTCGATGGAAACCTTTTACCATACCTTCTCTATCGTGGGCGTTGTAATAAATTGCTTCCATTAAACTTACTCAAGCTTTACTCGTTTCCATAATCTGGATATAGAAGTATTAAACTGCGCTTAAAGTGTTTCTTTCCCAGAGTTTCTATTTGATGAATATTGGTACAGTTTAAAAGCTGTTGCAACTCCGACTTGTTTTGTGAAAGTTTCAAACTTCATCCTCCTGCTCTATTTGTTAATTTAAGAGAAACGTTATATGAAACAAATCCACTTCTATCGCATTATGCTCATTATTTTCAGATTTCTCAGTCTTTTGCATCTGAGTTCAGTTGAACATCATTATAATGAATAACATAATCACTAGGACGAATATCCGTCGATAAATCAACAAATATTCCCTCTTGATCAGAGCTAATCATCCAATGAACCAAAACACCTACACTGAAGAAGCGGATCCAAGGAGAATGACTACAGCTGTTTCACAATTGTTATACTCTATACTTGTCACCTTCCAGACGGACCGCTGCAGTATAACGACGTACAGTGCGCCATCTGCCAGGAGCATCTTGCGAGTCCCACCTTCGAGTGCAGAATACTTTGATCGATGTGTAGGTGTTTTGGTTCATTGAATGATTAGCTATGATCAAGGGGGGATATTTGTTTATTTATCGACGGATATTCGTCCTTGTGATTATATTATTTATTATTACTGAAGCTCTTTCCTCCTTCTTCTCCGTGAAACCAATTCTTATCATCATTATAATGCTACTGGCGTCAAAATCATCTGGTTTTTTACTTTCTGGTCTTAGATCTGATTGATATTTTCATATTGTTAGCTCGATTTTCTCCAGATTAATCTGTGGAAGACAGTGTGTTCACTTTTCGGCTGAAATGTCTCCAATTGTCGAATTTTAGTCGATACATGGTCTTACCTGATTAGGTTGGGCTGCTTGAAGAAGAATCTGTGGTCGAATTTGATTCTCTCTGCCGTCCGTCTTTGATGTGCTGTAACTTTCGAAAAAGGATACCTACCTTAAAATTTTCAGGTTGGGTTCGTAGGTTGAATATCTCGGTCATGTTCGTTAGTTGGCAAAATCCATCGAACGGTTTTGGAGCCATGTTCATTTGAAATTTCGAGGACAGTTCGATGTCCCCAGAAGAAGTGATTTGAAATGTTGGAAGCTTTGAAATACTTCATGCAGAATAACGTCAGGAATTTTTCGAAAATTTACTTGATTTCAATTTGTTTTTCGAGGACTGTGCATCAGATTACGATGAAGTTTTGTAGAGAACTTGAAGTCAATTTACTATTTCGAATTTGAGGTCGATACAATGATCATTTTCGTGAAATATCTGAGAAAACTAATTCAACATTCAATTTCTGAAAAAAACAAGAAAATAAATGATTTCGAACATTCCTGGAATTTTTCCTGAAAAACATTTTTCAACGGAAAGCTGTACTTCAGATTTCAGAGAAATTTGAATAGACGCTAATGTCAAACTTTAGCAATATGGCGTCAGTTTTTAGTTTGATGCGATATTTATTTTCCGAGATATTGGGAAAACAAGTTGAATTTCGGAGCGATTTTGAATTTTGAGTTATTTACTCAATATCTATAAAAGAACTGAGACCATCTAGATGAAAAATTAAGAAAATTATTCTTCGAGAGTATTGGAGTTTTTGCTAGTAAAAATTGTAATTCCGAGAAGTATTGATCAGCTTCTAATGCGGTTTGACACATACGTCGAAATCAAAAATTAACAAAAGTGTTTCAAATTCCATTTCCATCACATATTTTTCTCCGAATTTTCGGGAAAAGATGTCGAATTTCGTTGAAATAACTATTTGAGTTGACTGTGGATAGAATACTGATATCAAAACAGTGTGTAACTACTCTCTAATACACTTACACTTTCTGCGTCTAAGGCACGTTTCGGAAACCAAGTTTCCTTCTTCAAAGACATATCGTTACTCGTTACAGTAACGATATGTCTTTGACAAAGGAAACTTGCTTTCCGAAACGTGCGTTAGACGCAGAAAGTGTAAGTGGATGAGAGAGTATAGTTACACACTGTTTTGTTATCGAATTTCGTGCTCATTTTCTCTGTTGAAAAAATATCGATTCTTTCCACGACCTAGAGGAGCATTCTTCAACATTTTCCTCTCGAGAAAACCATTCACTAACTATCCCTGCGTTCTACAAAAATTCATTCCACTGAAAAAAAAAGCCAGGAAACATACCTGACCTCGTCATCAAAGAAACGAGATTCAACACCGGTTGGACACCGCAAATTTCTGGATAGGTGAACCGTCTCTGCGTTTTGCCCTCATTTTATACCCACACAAACCGACTTTTCCCCGCTGTATTCACCTGGCGGCGAGTTGCCCCGTAGAGTGCACTTTCTCGAGTGGTTGCCGCAGTGCATCACATTCGGTGCTGGTGGAAATGTGTTCTTAAGAAATAATGAACCGAATTTGTATAAGATTTTCGCTCCCTCGCATTCGAGGCTCATTTCCAGGGTCTCGTTTTTCCAGGGAAAATTGAGTGTGATTCCAACATACTCTTGAATTGCGCGACTGCAATTATTTTATGCCCTGAAAATAACTACGAGTTCGTTGTTTGTGGAGGGAATTACTTTTTGTGAAGTGGTAATGTCTGTATCAGTGACTGGTGAGGGTTGCTTATTTGGGGATATGGAAATTTGTGTTGGATTGAAACGTGAATAATTGGGGGTTTACAGTTTTCAATTCATAAATTATAATATTAAATTAATTCAAAAAATTTAACAGTGAGTGGTTGCTGAAGGTGTTTCAAATGGCGGTTTTTCCTTTAAACGAAAATGCAGTTATTCTTATAAAAAACTTTAGAACATCACATTTCAAACATATAATTTCATTATATTTTCGAAAAAATATTTGATCACCTAAGACTGAAAAATAAAAATGGCGATTTGCATTTAAAGGGATTTGTCTTGAGTGCACGATATGATAACGTCGAATTCAGCTTTCTCGGAAAGAAAAGGACGTGAAATGAGTTACTTTGTTTAGGAAAACAGGGATAGCTATACTTCGATCTGGTAAGAGTAGAAGACCAAGGAATAGAAAAAGGAGAGCACAGACTGTCATATTACTGACAGATCGCAAACGAAAATTGTTTGGTTCTATTGACAAAGAGCACGTGTTCACCACAGAATAGGAATAAATATTTCATTATTCTATAGCAGAAAAAGCTATTCTACTAAGCACAGTTGTCACTCCGTGAATGCCTGGCAATCCCAAACCCCAATTTTGAAATCTGATTTCGAATACTTTCTGAAGGTAATTTGGGAAAATGATGAATAAAAACCCATAATAATTATGTTCAAATTTGCGTATGCAGTAATAACCCAAATTCAGGAAAACCCCCATTGTGAGTTTTTTTTAAGAATAAATAAAAAATATAATTTTCATTCATTTTCAAAGACTTTAATTAGTAATGGATGTATCAGTTATGACATTTATATACGATAAATAATATCTGTTAAATGCCCCCCCTCTTGGATCTCTACAGACGTCCACTCTTTAAAGTTTTCAATGGCATTTTGACATAATTGAGGCTCTACCTCACTAATGACATGAATAATTTAATCCTTCAGTTCAGGAATCGATTGTTGACTATTCTTGTAGACGTCGTTTCTCACATAAGCCCAAAGAAAATAGTCCATCGGTGTCAAATCACATTATCTAGGTGGCCAATTGACATCACCGTTTCTGGAATTTTGTCTCAATAAATCAATTGTGTTATTTGCAAAGTGAGGTATATCGCCATCCTGTTGAAACCAAATGTCCTATAGATCAATATTCATAGATTTAGCTCACAAACATTCGATTATCATCCAACGGTATCGATCACCATTGACAGTAACAGCTTTACCAGCAGCATTTTCAAAGGAGTAAGGTCCAATTAAACCACCTGACCACAATGCACACCAAACAGTGACTTGTTTAGGATGCATAGGTTTCTCATGAGTAATTCGTGTATTTTCCCCACCCAAGATACGACAATTTTGTTTATTAACAAAGCCACCAAATTCAAAATGTGCCTCATCGGAAAACATGATTATTGGAGAAAAATCAGCTGTTTGTTCATTGATTAAATTGAAAAATGAACGACGTTTTAAATGATCTAATGGCTTTAGTTCCTGTGTTATTTGGACCTTGTATTCCTTCAGAGCTGAATTCTCGTATAAAATACGCCATGTTGTGGACCCACTAAGTCCAACTCGTTGTGAACGTGGTCTAATGGACATTCCAGGGTCTTCAGCAACACTTCCACGAACCAAATCAATATTTTTTGTGAACAACCGCTACGACTGTATTTTTCATCTTTTTGATTTTCCACCGAACCTGAATTTTTTTAATAATTCGACCAACATTGCTTTGAGATGGACGATTATGTAAACCATAAAAGTCACGTACTTTTCTGAGAACACTTTTCACAGAACCCTGATTTTCATAAAATAATTTAACAATCTGAACTCGTTGTTGTATCGTGTACGAAGTCATTTTAATTAATGTCATACATCACACTTCTCAAATGTAAAAATACCCAGACGAATTCAGTGCGCCATCTGTATTTTATTCATTCTCAATAAAAAAGGGAAATTCGAAACAACTTTTAGTATTAGGGACAGTACTAAGAGTATTACAATTTCAGCGTAGCTGTGTATTTGTTGAGGATTTTCTTCAGCCCAATAACGGAAATTTTGCTGATTAACGTGGTCATTCAGGTGAAAGTGAGCCCCATTGCTCATGAAAAAAATGAGGTTCTCATTTTTCTCAACAAGTGCTTCCATCTCACTGACGAAGTGCATTCGTTGTGCATAATTCCCTGGCTGTAACTATTGCAAAAAGGCCAATTTGTAAGGGTGAAACTGCAGTTCTAAACGCCAAATACGCCTTGTCGAACGATGACTGAGCGAATCAGCAGCATGCTGGCGAGCAGATTGACTCGGACTGCAAAGAATTGCTTGTCGCACTCTTTCAACGTTCTCAGGTATACGAATTGTCCGTTGAGCTCCTGATGGTCTTTTTCTCATCAATTGACCTCGTGTGCGAAGAGCTTCAACCCAACGAAGAAAAGAGTTTCGAGAGAGAGAGAGAGAGTTATTGCTGTCTCACAATATAATATCGTTTACACAAGTCAAAATAAATTAACAATAATATGTGTATAAATAAAATTTTTGGTGTAACATCATATAAAAGGAACAAAGTATACAAAACATAGATAAAGGCTATTCAACGCGAAATGTCCCCGAATTACAGTTAACTCAAAATAAAATTTGAGTCATCTACTATCACAGAGTAGAACGCGTCAATTGAATAAAATGTCTCGTTTCTTTAAAATAAAGTTAGTTTTATTTTGAACTGTCTTTTTCACAGAGTCACACCAGGAAGTTTATTGTACAGGGTTGCAGTGCTGTAGAGTGGACCCTGCTGCGATCTACTGAGTCTAAGAAAGTCCTTACGAATCAGTGACCTTCCTCGTATGTAATGAGTATAAACATTTGACTGTATATGGAATTTGTCTTTATTGGAGTGAACGTATAAATCGCTTTCCAAAATGAAGATCGAAGGAAAAGTCAGTAAGCCTAGATCTTTGAATGCCCACCTACAGCAATCGCGGTATCCTAGTCCACTCAAAATTCTGCAGAATTCTGCAGAGCAGAACAGCCTGATTCCGGTGAATATCGAAATGGCGTCGAAACCCACATTTAACGGCCATGACTCGTTATTACGTACGTAATTGTCGTAAGCAAAAACGCGGTGCTCTATCGTCCACAGGTCCATGATTTCAACTGGCAAAAAACTTCTAAAGCTGCGTACAGACACGGGAGCAGAGCTGCTCATGAGCAGCTCGCGAAAAAATAGACACAGCGAGGCAGCCTTGAGCGAGATGTGAGGCCAAGTCGAGCCACAGTGGCTCGCGAGCTCCTTCCCAGTAGCCCGTCTAGCAGCGTAGTAAAACAGACGTTTATTATTTTACGAGAATTCATATGTATCAACGTGTACTGATATGACGAATTAGAATGATGCTAAATATAAAAATTATTAAATGGGCATGATTGGGGAATCTAGGTTTTCATGGAATGTGGTTGGAAATACGGAAAATTGATAAATGATTGAATTATTCCATAGGAATATTATACATTATAAGCTTATTCACAATGATTTGACAACGAAATATATATACACATTGTGAACCAACCGGAAAAGTCAAGAACAGAATTCGTTCAACCCTTTGATTATTCAAAGTAACTGATGTGGCTCCACGAAGCTCATACTGAATGGAAAAGTTACATAGTTATAATATTCAAAATGCACTTATCCATACTCTCTCACAACTGTTTCATTTTTCATAGTGCCCTGACGCTTTTTTCAAAGGCTAAAATAAATTTAACTCCATACCATCAGAAAAATAAATTGCAACTACAGTTGCTTGTCCCTGTTTATTTCGTTAGTTAAGTTTTTACGGCACAAATTCCGAATCATCTAGGGTTGATATCAATATAGACTCAAAGTAGTTACTACCTTGATGAATACGCTTATATCAAAATACTAGAGACAAATCTGCCGAAACATTTCATTACAGTTGCATTACAAAAAAAACGAGCTTACCATTATATACCTAAAGATATTTTTCAACTGATAAACAACCTCGAAGTAATTATTATTATTTTCAATATGTATAACTCTGCGAGAATTGTTCGTTTTTTGTCTCTGATTATAGATTATTGACAGAATGAAAAGTAACGAATTATGCATTATATCTATTCTTTCAGTGAGAATTATTCGGAAAAATATCCTATACGATTCAATTCACAAAATATATCTCACGGCTCGATCTGCATTTTATTAAAATTCTATTTCATTAGAACTATTCCATACAAACGATACGCCTATGAATAACATCAAGACGGATAGCGTCACGAAACGCAGCTGTGTGCTCTCAACATCGTAAAAACATTCCAACGCTACTTGTTTACCGTCCAAACTGAGCCTGAGGAATCCTTTTGCCTCGCCGTAAAAACCGACATCGGATGGATCGACTTTAGCGGCTCTGCTCCCGCTCAAAAAACCGTCTACACTTGCGAGGCAGCCCAATTAAATTGCCTCACAAGCCGCTCAGCTCGCGTGTCTGTACGCGGTTTAAGACCAACCGAATCCAACGCTTCCTTTCCCGTATCTGTCGATCCAAGAGGGTGGGAGTACGAGCCGTTTCAAAAACGTCCGAGTGCTCCGCAGAACCCTGTATTACCAATATCTGGTTAAATATCACATTTTGAATTCGCTGATTGAATATGCAATAAAAATTATAGTATAATCAATAGCTATCATCATAAACGAGTTATCGCGAATAAAATAGAAAACCCCCATAAAACCCACTAACAAATCACGTTTTCTCTCCGTAACCCAACCGAATCACTATAAACTTATCGCTTTTATTTTTCAGCTGCTGTTTATTCGCAGAAAGATGAACTTTGATTGTTATTTCTGCCCTCTGCCGAGCACATCCAATCATCGGGACTATTCGCCTAATAGCCTAACTTGGTTGTGAAATCTCCAGTGACCTCCTCCTTTGAGCCGGTCCCTCCAAGCTCTGACTTCACTTTTACGAGGCACTAATCTCCAACAACTCCTCGCAACCCAATTTTATTTTATGCCTTTCTTCCGCATCCATAACCTTGTATAAGAAGTTCGCTCTCGCCACTTGACCGTTCCCGGATTCTATCGCAATTATATTGCACCGATGGACACGATGCAGTCGATAGAATGTGTCCCTCGAACGTGGTGGAAATTTTGATGAGGTGTACGAGAGAGCTTTCGGAAAATAGGAAATAGTTTGTTGCTGTGTTGACTGGATTCAATTTTCCAGAGTTCAAAGTGTTCTGTAATGGAATAAATGAAATATAAGAATTGAAAACTGAATACTCCGAATTTTTAGATTTTCGCCTCGAATGTCTCGACTTTGAAGATACAGAGTGTTGTTTGAAAATGACTTCAGATGTAATTTCAAGACGATTCCATACACCAAAATTGTAGAAAAATAATAACCCGCTTCGCGTGGAAATTCGAATAGGTGGGTAAAAAAAATTTCAGATTTTGTTGAAATTTTTCATCACGATATTTCGCGAAAGTTGCGCATCATTATACAGGGTGAGTCTTCGACCTTGCAGAATATTTTAACAGAAGATTCCTGAAGCTAAAAGAAACACTTTTTGCTCTTACCATTTTTTCCGATTCGGCTTGGTAGATAAAGATAAGATAAAGACCGTTGAAAATCCATAAAAAAATTTAATTTCCGATTATATCTCGCGAGCGATCTCATCGAATGAGATGATTTTTGGAATATAGTTTTTTTTTGATACGATGAAGGTTCCTGGATTACAAAATTTCATCCACAACCTCCAGTTTCTTTAATATGACCATAACATTTCATCATAAAAATACCAGAAACTCAAAGAATCCAACTTTTAAAAATAATTTGAGTGCTATTCAACGAATTTTTGACCATTTTGAAAAGTAAAAGTATTCCTTATTTTTTTTCGTATGATGCGCCGTTTTTGAGTAATCTGAAATTCAAAAATAAAAAATATCTGTGAAATTCCGAGAATTGGGTACTT
This sequence comes from Myrrha octodecimguttata, assembly GCA_958510865.1. Lineage (NCBI taxonomy): Eukaryota > Metazoa > Arthropoda > Insecta > Coleoptera > Coccinellidae > Myrrha > Myrrha octodecimguttata. The sequence continues at coordinate 81,936,938 of OY294056.1, forward strand.
TGGCTGAATGCAACTCTGTGCAAAAAATTCACAGAATTCAATTTTTCCGCGTTGCCACGTCTAAAAGTTGAGAATGGAATCACAGATTTATAGTTCAGTTCAGAATCATTGACAAGTGAATACATAGAATTAGCATATTGTGTGTTGTTTGATTTCGAAGAGTTCTTTCTTTCTGTTCGTCAATTTGGCAACGTTTGTACGTTCATAGATAAATTAGGTACATCTGTTTTAATTATTTATGAAAATGAAAGTATGAATGGGTTATGTCTGAATCTGATAATTCTTGGAGAAAATGAAATAAACAAAGAAAATCAATAATTACAAATTGAAGATGAATCTCAAAGCTAATATGAAAGGTTGCTAGATGAATTCCTCATTATCGAAAATGAAACTAAGAGAAGAATATTCAACTTTTATCGCCCACGAAATTTGAAATACCTAACTTGTTTATTGTACTATAAATACAATTTTTCTCACCAACTGGAATGTAAAAATTAAGTTGACGTTTGTTTTCATAACAGAGTTGCTTATTTCGAAGATTTGAATGGTATATCTTAGGCTTGGAAAAACTTCAGTGTTCAGGTGTCCAGGGGCGGCTAGCCTATTAAGAAAATTTATAATGCCTATATCTTTTTATCTATGCCGAATCGGAAAAAATGGTAGAGGACAAATGTGTTTCTTTCAGCTTCAAGAATCTTCTCTTAAAATATTCTGCAAGGTCAAAGACTCACCCTGTATTTGAGCGCATTTTCTTGGGAAACAGCGTGCTATTGTTTTGTCCAAATGTAAGTAATTTTCGAATTTTTAGCCGAAAACGGTATCAACCGACTATAACGAATTCTGTGTCGTAATCAATGCTGTTCGGCCGTCCGTATGCACGATTACGGAGAATCCTATCGACTGTTAAGTTCGTTAATGGGCAAAATCGGTCAAGTGTTCCGGAGTTAGAGCCTTTTGAAATTTTTAAGTTATTTCCGTGATAACTCGGAAACTACTGAAACTATTGAATTGAAACTTGGCAGTTCGTTGGAGTGTATAGCAACGTGCAAACTTTTGCAAAATTTTGTAACGACCGTACTGTCGATATATCGAAAAAAATTTCTTTTCAAAACTGTCAATCATTTTCGCGTGAGAATTTTGCTGAGGGCTTGAGATACAGAGATGTATTCAGTTAGATCCGATAATAATTTTCGGAGATAATCGAAAAAAATATGTCAGTTTTCCTCGAACAACTCAAAAAATACTGATTCAATCATGATGAAACTTTACAGCTTGTTTGAAAATGCTGATGAACAATTTTGTGCGAAATTTCGATGATCGCATCATTGAAACAATTGGAAAAAAAAACTCGATTTTTTTTTCTCAAATATAAAATATTCTGTGATCTTCTGATCATTTATCCTCACTAAATTCTGCATAAACCTACGAACTGTGATGTTTTGATGAAGTACTTGATTTTACAACAATCTGATTTGTATTCTTGGAAATATTGGGAAATAAAACTCTTAATGGATATATCTGCGGAATCTTTGATGGATTTTACCCATTCACGAATTCGGCGTTCATAATTAATGTCCCAACCTGATCTGCAAATATCGGGTTCCTAAGTTGTTTCTTTCGGAACTAACGACGTCGTTTGTGGGTTAAATCCGCCCAATAATTCCGTTTATATACCCATTCAAAATTTTATTCACCCCATATTTCCAAAACTACAGATGACGTGAAGTCAGAGTTTTTGAGTGGACTCGTTGCCAAAGTTGTCATCTTTTTACCTGTTGTTCCCATCAAATGCACTTTTGGTGGCTACGAACATGCCTGCAAAATCTGCTGACTTCACGTCAGTACTTTTCTAGGTTTTTTCTATTAGATCCGTGAAATAATTCATTGGAATCTGATCGCAAACTTAGTTCCTGGTATACTCCATCGAAGAAATGACAACTCAAAAATAGTATAACACTCTAGAGTCATTCAGCCAATTTGACATTATTATATTGCACTGATCTGTCAGAAGAATATAGAAAAAATCAATCAATTTTATTGAAATGATATTCCTCACACAAACTCATTCGAATCAATGAATGAAAGTATGAAAATGAACCAGCAGGCAAATTCAACAGAAATTCGGCTTTATTTGTCGGAATTTTCATTCCAATACCGCGCCTTCGCCATTTTGTTCAAAACATCTATAGTCGATAACTGGATGGAAACCAAGAACTCGAAATATTCCCGAAGCCTACATAATTTTTTGAAACGAATTAACTATAAACAGAAATCGAGATCAAGTAGAAAAATATTCAAAATAAACTCGATGAAACAACAACTGCGTATTTTTAATAACAGTTTTCATCTGATCTTACCGAATTTGATAGTGGTGTTAAATATAATTAATTTTTGACGTAATGCTGCTCGCGTACGTAAGATACGATAGGGCTATGTTCAGTTATCTTTTCCTTTTATTTTCCCTTCCTTCCGAAAAAAAAATAGTAAAATTTTATGTATCTTGGTTTACAACCGCATAAAATGCAACAGTAATTTAAAATTGAGCTATAAATTCTGACTACTTGCGTTTCGCAAGATGTCACGTTCCATTGCAGTTGTTCAGCCGAGGAATCCTGTAAAATATTATAATACAAGTTCAGATGTTGCAAGATTTATGATATCAAGTTGGCTTCTGAGGAAGGAAGAAGTTGTTCAGGTACGGATGAAATATATAGGGTCAAAATGAATCGTTGATTTCTTCCAAAAATCGAATGAATGGTTCAGAATTTCCAATTAGAAATACTTACTAGAATCTGTTTGGAGAAATCGATTGAAATGTAGGTATAATATTTTTTTTCTTCTGGGTAAAAGATACGAAAAATCCGTATTTAAGACTTATCATATGTCCCGAAAATGTATTCGGGAAATATTGCAGAAGACTACAAAACTGCCCACAATATTCACCAGAAAAAATATTTCTAGAAATACTGTTATGAATCTGACTGTTGTTTGATTTTGATTAATTTTGAATTTTGAATATTTAACAGGATTCAATAACAAAAATATGAATTTTGATTTGAATTTCGCGCGGCTTTCCGTCTCTTTCTAAGGTGGATTCTATTCTATGAAATAATAGTTTATATAATTTTGAATAACAATATTTAATGAAATAAATTTTAAGAAATTGATTTTAAATGCCAAACTTATTACTAACCTAACTCAAATAATTAAATTAAATCTAAAAAATTTATAATAAAGTCCTTTTTTCTCTCACCCACGGTGTTTCTATTCTTTGTCACTTTGTTGCTTTTTATTCTTCTGTGGTTCGGATTTTCTGTATAACCTCCAAAGTTCCTCTTGATTGTTTACTGCGTAAAGTGCAAGTTCTCAGGGTTGACTGTTGAAATGAAGTTTATTTTTTAATCTGGCTCGAATTGTACTTGTCAGGATTTTCTTTTCTGGTAAGTTTATAAGATTTTCTTCAATATTCCATGTATTATATTCTGTTATTATTCCAGGATGCCAGTCACTTTGATTTAATTTTGGTTTGCTTTCAGTTTCTGATTGAAATATTACGAATTTTTACGAGGATCTGCTACAGTCTTGACGATGGTTAAAAATGGACTAAATTCTCTGTGCTCGAGCTTCGGTATTTATACCTATTCGGAATTTTTATTCACATCCTAGTATGCTTTGTTTTAAAGATGTCTTCCAAAAATGATGCTTTCGCAGTTTTCTCTTCAGAGGTAAGTTTTCCTTCTTCGAACCTGACCTAGAAAATTTGGCCGTATTTTTCTCCGTATTTTGATGTGCCTCTTGTCTATATTCTAAATCTCTAATATATAAAATTTTTCAAATTTTTATGCCTACATGTACAATTTTCTAAGTTAACAATTTCATTTGCCTAGTATTCTTGAATTTTTACTTACAATAGTCAAAAAATGCTTTCATTATATTAAATAAACCCTATTTCTAAAATATAGCTGCAATTTTGTTCCTTCGGAAACCTGATAATTACATTATATGCAACTTATGGGTCGAGACATAACTTCTATCCTAAATTTACATTTTCTTTGAAATTTTACATCTAATTCTACTTCTGATTGCTAGTTCTGTTCAATTCAAACCTATAACAATAATCTTCAACAAAATATCACTTTAAGTTCCTCATAATTTCCTACTTTTTGAATAGATAAGGCAATTTTATAATATTCAAGGTATTGATACAAATTCTGGTACTTTCAGATCATGAGAAGCCTGTTGAGAAAGATAATTTGGAAGGATTATGTGCCCTGAATAAACTATTGAAATGATGGAATGAATTCTCTGGATTTGTTACTGGATCGTGATTGATTTGGACATTTCTTATATCTTATGATAGAATTTACTATGTTTGAGGCCTGGAATTAACTTAATTATATATTATGAAAATAAATGATTGAATATATGCATTTGTGTTCATTGGTAAGTTATTTTTTTCCTGTTTCTTAAAGACCGATTTAGAAAAAAACCATAACAATACGTATTAATAATACAACATAATATTTTCCGGAATTGGCAATATACGCCTGAGAGAGATCTATTAACTATACAATAACTATACTACCTATATTTAAGGGTTGATCTACCCCATTTACCATTCGAATTTATTGCCTAACTTTGTAGCATTATGAATCATTATATAACATTTGCGGTCTCTAGGGAGTATAGATCTTCTGCATTGAAGCAACTTCGGCCATGCGAATGGTAATTTTTATCATTCTCCTCAAAATATGCACCACAAATCATTGTTTCGAACAAACACGATATATTCAGAAAATAGCCGCTCTATTGTTGAAGTTAATGGAAAAATTCATATTTGATGAATGTTGATGAGTTTATTAAATTTCGATAATGATGTGAAAATTTAGTTAAATACAAACGAGCATGTTGTGATTGAATTCAATACAATATTCCAAATTTCCACAATGAAATATTCAATATACCTACAATATTTGTTTACAAACCATTTTATCCACAGTTCTTATTTGGATTCCTAGAAATATAGTATATGAAACCTTTTTCGCGCATGTTCTAGGGAAACAGCGTAATTTTGAGCCGAAAATGGTCTCAAACGGCTAGGTTGGACTCTCTTGATGACGAATTTGGTGTCAAAACCGATTCTGTCCAACCGACGATACTTAAATTGCCGAACGAAGCAAGCTAGCGACTTGAAACTTTCAGATTGGGTCGCGCATCAGAATGCGTCGTTAAGTTCGATAATGGGCAAATCGGTTGGGTGGTTTCGGAGTTATATTCATTTTAAATTTTAAGATTAATTCCCTGATACTTCAGTGACTATTCGAGAGATTGAATTGCAACTTGACAATTATTTGGAGCATAACAACGCACATCTTTTCACGAAATTTCGTTGAGATCGAACTGACAGTAAATTTTGAAAAAAAAAAGTTTCGCAGTTTTTTTCGAAAAAAAGTTTTTTTCGAAATTGTTCATTTAATCTAAAAAAAACTTCTGCTCATACTTGAAACATCATAACTTACAGCAGTTCACCAAATTACATCTCAATACGATCATGATTTTGGGAGATATTGGAAAAAAATCTAAAAAAGTCAGCAGCATTTGCGCCCATGTTTTGAGGATATTACCAAAAGTAAACATGCGCGCAATAGCTGCTGACACGCAACTGTTCGCATAATTCTTTTGGGTGCTTGCAGTTAACTAATTTAAGAAGTGAAACTCCGAATTTCTGTTGAAAAAATAACTTTTTTCGAAAACTGTTCGAGTATTTTACAATATACCAGGAATTTGAATGAGCGCGTATGAAAATTGCGTCAGTAATTTACAGAATTGTATTCCATTTAAATTATCCACTTGAAACCTGAATTGTATCGACGTGCAGCTTTGAGAATGAGGAAACAATAATGCTGAAGGGAAAATTCCCTCTCAAACTCAAACGCCACCCAGATTGACTAAGATACGTTTTCTGTACGGATACGAAGCTGCGGAATCCAAATCCCATATTTTTCTCCCGAGAAATAAGATACTTTACTCACAGTCAAAACTTCATATATCAAAATTAAATATTCCAGGGTACACACAGATGCGTTGGGGCTGTTGTAGAACTTTAAGTCATAGACTAGAAAGAGAAGGGAGCCCAATACAGAACCTTGCGGGACTTAGTCCGCGATTGAAAACTGAATGCTTTAAGGATCGTGTGAAATGATGGAACTATAAAATCACAAAATCGCATTCATCAGGATTCCCAGCTACGTTGGATGAAGACGTGTGACCATTCGTGCCAGGATAATGAACAATTGCGTATAAACTTCGAATCAGTATTTACCCGAATTTTATGCTATCCAACTGAAACCTCATGAATTGTATTGACGTGCAGCTTTGGAAATCAGGAAGAAACAACATTGCGGTCGAGAAATTCCCCCTTAAACGTCAGAAAATACGCCACCTAGATCGAGTCGAATCCGTTTTCCGGACGGATTCGAAGCTGCGAAATCCAAATCCCATATTTTCCGCCCGAAGAATGAGATAAATCATGGCAAATGCTCACTGTCAAAACTAGATGGAAATTAAATATTTCAGGATATACATACGCCATCTCAACTCCCCGGTGTAATATTACCCGAAATAAGAATCGCAGTACCGAGCGAGGAATTTAAAGTGCATATTTTCCGACAGATATACCTTCGAAAATAAGATCTCGAGGGCGCTGGAAGAGTAGCTTTTTCGCAATATGTTGAATTCCCCGAAAACAGAAATATACGGGCCCATTTAGGTAGGCGATGGAAATGAACGAGTATGGTGGAGGAGATTTTCGTAAATGACGCATTTGCTTTAGACTCGGAGCGGGAGATATTATTTTTCTGGAACTGGGGCATCAAATATTCATTCGATTGAGTTCTTAAACGATGAGAGTATTTTCAGAGGTTTTCTCGAATGATTTTCTTCGAAAATAAAACATTTACGTAGTTCGGAACACAAATTGGCGAAGGAACCGGGTATGCAGTTCATTTATGAAATTCTACAGCAAACAGCAGTTACTTGTGACCCAAAACATAGGTTCAATGTATTTTCTTCTAGTGTTTCTAATTTTTTCGGCACACATTTCCTTTCAACGTGGAAATGCATTAATTACAACACTTTCCCTATAATTCTGGATAGTTATTGAAATGATTTCAGATCAATTATGAAGGTTAAAAAAGCATCATGTGCATTGTAGTTCCGGAACATCGATATTCGTTTCAGATTCTACAATAAACAGTCATTCTCCGGGTGTTTTAAATTTTTTTGGCACACAATCAATAGAAATTCAAGTCCAAAGCTTCTGTTGTGAAAAATATTTCGTTCAATCAAGAAATCCATATCTAATCGCTCATACATTGAATTGAATTATTCAATTCAAAAAATTACTTCATGTGCACATAACATAAAATTAGAATAAATGAGAGCAAATTTTGAATAAACATACAAATCTTATGAAAGACAGAATTATCGATGAAACCTACAAGGTCCGAAAAATATAAGTTGGACGTGCGTAGGTTTATAATTTTCGAATAAACAACCAAAGATGGTCTCAAAATATTGAGTCGACCTCATGGATGTTGTCCATTGTCGAATTCATATCTGCCCTTCGGCATAAACCTTTAATCTTGAAATTTCTTCAGGGCAAGGCTCGATTTCAATACGCTGGTTGAGTTTTTTGATGAGAAAATCTGAAGAAATGCTTGCTTAACAACCCCGATCTCATCCAATTCAATCATTTTAGATGAATACAAACACGTGAACTCATGCAAGACATTTTTCATTTTCGTGGCATTATGAACTCAAACCACATAATTAGTTTCGTTCACAATGTATGACCCTCTATATTGATTTCATTAGAACTTCGAAATTGTAGGACATAGGAGTTGACGTGCCTATGGGAGTGTGTGAATGAAGAAATCGCATGAAAGTCTCTTAGATGCTAGAATGCGGATCTTTTCGGACATTGTTGTCCGTCAAACGAGAAACCATTTAAAGTTTTGCACCTGTTTCTCTCTTGTGGTCAGCGTGTGAACTACGTTTCTTAAGCCCGAATATTAACGATGAGCTGTACAACAAAATGGTGAATGCTTCAGGTATGAAATTTCACTTGCTTATCTGAATCGACGATATCTGGAGTTTGACTCATTTCTTGACACAAAAAACTACTTATACACGACCTCATCCTGCACGAGAAATAACTCTTCCAACCACAACCAACATCATCAGTTGGAAACGAAATAAAACAAAACAAACCGTAGATACGTGAAACTGATAAACGACTTTCCCTTCTCCGAAGCAATCAATTTGACGTCATACTGTAACGAAAAAAACACCATTTAACGGGTGTTCGGTGTGAAGATAGGAGGAACTCTACCTAACATGCGAAAAATGGGCAAAACGCCTCGGGCACTGGTAGTCCCTTCCCATTTCTCTGGCCGACGCAGACAGTTGAGGTTTTCGTTTGGGAATATCCCAGTTGTTGAACTACGAACGAAATTTGGTTGTTCAGGAGTCAACTGATTAATATCGTTTTCACTACATTTCCTCTCACTTCCTCCACTTTAACGAAGAGCAATTATAGCCGAAACCAACCGTATTGAATATACAGGATGTTCTTGAATTGCAGAAACGATCGAGTAGGGTAGATTCCTCGCGTGAATTTAAGGAAAAAGGTTGCAATACTAAATGAATTGATTGTATGATAATTTGGTTTTCTAAAAAATCGAGCTTTTTCTCGGATCTAACAGTGGCTAACAATAAAAAAGTTCTGGGGGATAACAGGGACAGTTTTCCAGAAAAAATATCGCTTGTAGTTTTTCAATCTAAATTGAGGAAACACCTCGTGTGAATTCTGGAATGTAATAATATATTTGCAAGATTTCAGTTGGAAATCTTGTGAAATGCAGATACTATGAGATTAAACTAAAAAAACACAATGTATCTCGATAATAAAACGCCTTTTTTTTCTTCAGAATTACGAAAGGAATTTCATAGTTTGTAACACCAATTCAGGAATACTTCGTATGTCATGTAATGAGTTGATCCGTTTGGTAACCAGCTTCATGTGGGTTTGTAGTCACCCGTTCAATTTAGTTTTTTTCTAACTGACCTTCAGCTAATTGATAATCTGAATAGTTAATTATATCATTTCAGTGTTGACATATGGTAAAAATACGAGGTATCAGGCAAATAACGAAATAACCCATATTATAATCATATCTTTCAGTTTTTTCGGAAGAACAAAAACTTGATCCCAAACTTAGGTATTTTATTGTCACAACGACTGTTTGAGTTCATCTACAAAATGATCTTCTACTAACCCAGACACTTTGTATACTTGTACTTCTATATTTTTCTGAGCACATGTCAAACGCATTTTAATTTCTCGAAATGATTATAACATGAAACTTTTGAGTGGTAACTGGTTTTGTTCTTTGACATTGATTAGACTAACTTTTATATCGTACCCCTTTTATATTCTTATATTCTCACTTTTTTGCAGGTGAGTTTGAATCAAACATGGACTACATGTGGGCTATTGTGAGTATTAGTGGAATAATTTAGAAAATCTTTTTAGCAAGCATTTAAATTAAAAACTCCTTGAGTGTTATAGTTTCAATTTGAGGACTTCAATTTCATCAAAATGTTTGAATGTAATTCATTAAGATAAACATAATTTCATTGAAACTGCATTTCAAAATGGAGGAGGAAACGGTCCCAATTGAGTGAAATAAATGAAGCGGTTAGAGATTGATTCTCATTATACGTTCCGTAACCCTTCCGTATCACTTCCGTATGAGCTACATCAAAATTAAGTAGGCAAAATGTCACGTAGACGGAACGAAAACGAGTATAGTGTGAATACATCAATTCATTTACACCTTACAATATTTTACGGAAAGATGCGGAAAGGTTACGGAACGAAGCGTCACATCATACATCGTTTTTTAGTTTCTTCCCAAATGTTCTGAGATTAATTCGTTGATTTTCATTTACTCATCCTGTATAATCTACAGAACTAGCAGTAAACCTATATTCATAGGTGAAATCATAAAACGATCATCATTTGGAAATATATTGGAAACTATATTGGATTGTATCACGAAAAATATTTAACTATATATTCTTCTCATCAGGAATGCTTCTTCAACAGCAATTATTTCAGCTGCTCCTGAGCTGATTTAAAAAGAAAAGTTTCTCCCGAAAAAAAAAATGTTCTGCAGTTTCAACCTGATTATTCCAATTGAATGATTATTAGTGTGAAATTGCCTTTGTTTTATGTTTCTCGAAATGATAGTTTCAAGATTTTCAACTTTGGATGTTTAGAAATCCGATGAAAATTCGGAAAATGGTTTTTTGAGTCTGCTCTGTAAAATTGAAATGTCACAAGTGTTTAACCTGCACTATACTCCACTATACTCCAACTTTTCAGTGTAGATGAGTGTGGTGAAGTGTAGTGCAGTGTAGTTGAATATGTTCACTGTTTCTTCGCAATCAAAGATGACTATTCTAAGCTTCCTTCGTTTTCATGAAAACGGTAATCCTATGACTTTTAGGTTACCATAAAACTGTGATTGTTACTACAGAGTAATAATTCCAGCAAAAAACTTCATAGGATAAGAGATATAACAACATTCCAGTAACGAAGAAAGTGCAGTACGAAACAAATGCTACGGAACGTTATCGGTGCTATACGATCTATAATGGTGTATAGTAACTGAAAGTACAACGAACGAACCTAAAGACTACTTAATGATGACAAAAATTAATTAGCGCCTAGTGGAACCTTCAAACTTTCCAACTGAGCCAAGTCTAAAGAAAGAGAAGAAGAAGGAGGGAGGGCACTTTAGTTCAATTAAACCATACTCAAATCTACAACTCGAAGACTATCCCTGCAAGGATCAAATTATTGCAAAACATTGCGATCTTATTTCGTCGTCCGGACCAATCCTGTAACTAACTGAATTCTGATTCGTTAACTCAACGACAAAGCCACTTAGCGAAACAATGCTTTCTGCCATAATCAAATCAATGTTTCACACTGTATATTTCAAATTGAATTTCACATCTTATTAGTATCACAAAATTGGAAAAAATTGCGAATATATAGTTTTTTCGTTCGGCCTAATCTCATAACTAACCGAATTCCGATTCGTTTAATCAACGTGACCCCATGACGTCATAGCCACTTAGCGAAACCATGCTATCGGCCATTACGGCTGAAACACTGAAATATGGGCTCTCCTGCCGCTAGAAACATGTGCCACTCTCTGTTATTACGACGAAATGAGATTTTGGGGACCTGAAAGATTACCGCTCACGAGTTAAAAAGAGTATTGACCTTTTATTGGGAATTCTCCCGTAGAGAAGAGTGGAGTAACTGCTCATTCTTGAGTGGATGCTTTATTTTATCGTTATTATATACTTGTTCATGGAAAATTGTTTCCGCCGGTTATTCATTGTCCACTTTGCTGGGTTTTCTCACTCGACGTTCGTGTTAGAAGAAGATTTAATATTTTTTTCCCTCCGCTTATTGTCTATAGTTCTAAATACAGTGCGCGTTAAAATTGTGGAACGATTTCATTTTCTCAGAAGAAAAAAATTTGGCAACAAAATCCTTAAGCAGGTTTGTTTCACTTTGACCAAATTTGTATGCATTTTTGACGGATTTTTGTTGCACCCTGTGCCATCCCCATCAGCCCTATAAATTTTTTGAATAGGGAAAGTGGGTCATGTGGTACATTTTTGGCAAGGTCGTTGTATGTTCTTTACAGGCGTGGAGAAATTTTCAGAAAAAAAAATTTTTTTTCGAAAAATTAGTTACTCTCAACCCCTACCCTTTAATGGAGAAAAAAAATTTTTTCACGTGAGGGGGTTGAAAGGGCTTGAAAGTTGTGTATGAACAAAACTGTAATGGTCGACTTTCATTCGGTGACAAATTTCATCAGATACCATTGTCTCGAAGTAAATGAGCCATGACAAAGTGCACATACCGGAAAAACCTCTTTGAAGCAACAAATTTTTCAAAAAAAATTTTTTTCTTGAAAATTTCTGCTCGCCTGTAAAGAAGATAGAAAGACCTTGCCAAAAAAGTACCACATGTGAAACAGAAATTGACCTGTTTCAGGATTTTGTTGCCAAATATTTTTCTTCTGAGAAAATGAATTTGTTCCGTAATTTTGACGCACTGTATACTCACGATATATCTCTCTATGAATCGGAAACCTCTGAATGAAACACGAATATCTGGTCATTTTGAATTGTTGACCCCTCTCTTCTGATTCGTCTGCAATCACTTACAAAATTCACTTAGATCGTGGACACAATTATATCAATTCAAATGCATATAAAATTTACTCCTAGGAGGGTTTCAATGAAATTTTGATGAAATTTGGCACGATATACAAAAATAATTTTCATTTTATCCGATACTGATTTTCGGAGATGAATAAATTTCGATGTTGTTTGAAATTTTTAGGTTCTTTCTTCAATACCTCGAAAAGTACCAAGAAGTACTACTGCGATAAGATTGGAACTAAATGTCCTCGTGCGAACTTATGCAAAATTATGTGTGGACATAGTAGTTGGATAATTTCCTAAAATTGCAATCCAAAATCTCGAAATTTGTGTTGAAATTAATCAAATTTAGATCCATCAACAAAAGTATTCTAAATGTGAATTTGCTCGATATTTAATATTTTTTTGAGCACACACAGCCGCTCAGAATAAGTTCTGAGCACGAATTCTTCATCATTGGGTCCAATCTATTCGTTTGTGAAAATTTACGGTTCAAAATTTGGAAATAATGGACATTTCGGCGCTATTTCCCAGAACGATTCCGTAAAAATTCAATCCGACCACGAATTCTAAATCAGCATTTCTAATTTGTTTCGGACAATCCAGACATTTGGACGAAACAATAGCACCTTGAAACGAAAACGCAAAAAAAACAAAATAGGTACTCTATTCATGACGTACCGGCCTAAATGCAGCTCTACGGCAGAAACATTACTAGCCTGTTTGTACAGGTTTCCATTGAGCAGCGTCCATACAAATATAAATTTCATTATGCGAACTTCTCCAGCAAATCCACATCTGTGGTCGTGGAGTAACCCTTGATGGAGAAAGCATGTTTTCATCACATAATAGCTCTTGTATTCGAAATGTTTCGGTCTGCGGGGCACTCTGGAAAGGTCCTCCAGCTAAACGTTCAGCGTTGAGGAATTATGCAGGACCGGTTGAAGCATGAAGCATGAGCAGTTTAACATTCTAAATGTCGTCGATCATTCGGACGAATTCCTCCTGCTTTCCATCAATATTGAAAAAAATTGGAGAAACCATTGCTTCGGAATGGATTTCAATATAAAGAGTGTTTTTTTAGGGGTAAAGAAATTTAAAATTCAATGAAAAAGTATGAATTCTCGAAATTGACATGAAACTGACTTTATTCAAAAGATAAAAATTCCTCCTGCTTTCCATCAATCTCGAAAAAAATCGGAAAAATCGTTGTTTCGGGACGGATTTCAATATAAAGGGTGTTTTTTCAGAGGTATAAAATTCAAAATGCAATAAAACAAGAATAAATTCTTAAAATTGACATGGAAGTGAATGTATTCAAAAGATAATCTTTTGGCATTATAATTCAAATATAACCTCTGGCCTATGACCCCCACAGCTTGCCCGGACGTAATTTAATTTGGAGGTCCAATTTCCAATCACTTTTTCCAGCATTTGTGGCCGTATATCGGCAATAACGCGGCGAATGTTGTCCTCCAAGTGGTCGATCCTTTCGGGCTTATCTGCGTAGAGTAGCGACTTCACGTATCCACACAGAAAATAGTCTAGCGGCGTTAAATCACACGATCGTGGAGGTCAATTCACGGGCTTGGTACGTGAAATTTTGCGGATATCAAACGTTTCCTCCAGTTTATCAGTTTTGGCACGAGCTGTGTGACATGTTGCGCCGTCTTGTTGAAACCACAACTGCTGCACATCATGATCGTTGAATTGGGGAACGAAAAAATCAGTTATCATGGCGGATAGACTGATTCGCTACGCTCCACAGCAGCAATGGCTTCCTCTGATCGCACTGTTCGACGTCTTAGAGTAAACGTGGTGCGAAAACGGTCCATAATTAGTTGAATTAATTGCTCTAGTAGACGATTATGTTGACTGTTCTCTGGACGTAGAGCGCAATACACATTTCTAACAGAACCATGATTTTCAAAATAAAATTGCACAGTTTGGAAGCCTTCAGGCGTCGGTCTATTCAGATTGAAATGCCAGACCAAACTAATTTCTAACAGAACCATGATTTTTAAAATAAATTTGCACAGTTTGGAAGCCTTCAGGCGTCAGTCTATTCAGGTTGAAATGCCAGACCAAACTAATTTCTAACAGAACCATGATTTTTAAAATAAATTTGCACAGTTTGGAAGCCTTCTGGCGTCAGTCTATTCAGGTTGGAATGCCAGACCAAACTAATTCCTAACAGAATCATGATTTTTAAAATAAATTTGCACAGTTTGGAAGACTTCAGGCGTCAGTCTATTCAGATTGAAATGCCAGACCAAACTAATTTCTAACAGAACCATGATTTTGAAAATGAATTTGCGCAGTTTGGAAGCCTTCAGGCGTCAGTCTATTCAGGTTGAAATGCCAGACCAAACTAATTTCTAACAGAACCATGATTTTGAAAATGAATTTGCACAGTTTGGAAGCCTTTTGGCGTCAGTCTATTCAGGTTGAAATGCCAGACCAAACTAATCACAAATCACTCGCCAGCTGACAAAATGGCCGCCAGTTAAAACTGTGGTTTTCCGATATCTGAAACGCAACCACAGCAATTGAATTAAAGTGTTTTTTTTTATAGAGAACGCCCTTGCGGATTGCAGGATTGAACTATTTTTCAAGAGCAATTTCTTGGAAAATAGATTGCCTATACCGAAACAATACAAACGATAAACGAAGCGAACTGTGACGCTTCAGAGTACAAATTTGACCTTTTCATCAGACAAACGAGAAAAAGTCAGATATGTTCGCTCTTTTTTTATGCGCTTGTTCTGGGGACCAGCTCGTTATCATTTCGTCACGATGTCTGTAATTTTCGAATTTTTAGCCGAAAATGGTCTCAAACGACTAGGTCGGACTCACTGATGAAGAATCCGAGGTCAAAATTGATCCTGTCCGTGCGGCTGGCTGTCCGGCCGTGGTCGCTGTAACTTTCGAAAGGAAGGACCTAGAGTCTTGAAATTTTCAGGTTAGGTTAAGATCCTAAATATCTCAGTTGAGTTCGTTAATGGGCCAAATCTGCAGGATGGTTTTTGTGCTACAGCCATTTGAAATTTTGATTTTTCGATAACTCGAAAAATATTCATCTGATCGGAATGAAATTTGGTTATAATATGAACAGTGTCAATAGGAAGAATTATCCATGGAAAAATTCGAAAAAAAAATTTTGAAAATTTTTTTAAAAATTTTTTATTTCATTGAAATTTCACTGAAATTTCCAAGTCATCATTTCGCAATATGAACAAGCGCGTAAAAGCTGCTTACTTCACTTCAGGCTTTTCTAGGTTTTTATCGTTTGTATTGTTCCTGGATTGTTCATTTAGGTAACCTGTTTTCCGAGAAACTGGAAACTGCCCTTGATAAAAAGCTCAATTCTGAAATCCACAAGAGCCTTCTCCATAAAAAAAGATTCCATTCAATTTTTAACTATTCTGTTTCAGATTAGGGGAGTGAAATGAAAATAAAAAAACTACAAAATGTTTTTGTGCAGTTTTTGCGAATATTTTATTCAACTTCTGTGTGCTTTTATTGAGTTGTTGTCGGATGAAAAGGCATTTACTCATTCATTTCAGAGTATTAAGAGCGCTGAAAATAAATCATCTAATTTCCTGAAACATTTTTTCCAAACCTAATATGTAAAAAAATCCCCGAAATGGTTTCTTCATTCGGAATCGTCCGAACTTTGAAGTTTCCCAACAGCCCGAGAAATATACCCGAATCCCCTCTTCCGGAAGGTTCATTAAAATAATTAAATCAGAATTCGTCCGGCATCTAATCCGTTGCTTTATTTTGACGAGCGAGAAATCATGTTAGAGCGAGCGAGACGGAGAGGAAAGCAATATAGACGCCATTATTTGGTAACTTCTATTTGCGATCCATTAACTTAATGGAAGGATTTGATCAATGTGGAAATAGAAACCGAAGTTCGATAATTACTTCCACCTGTGGTTATTTTTACGACGAACTTGCCTTTCGAGTATTTGAATTCCGGGAATTGGTGGCGAACTGCGAACGACAGTAGTTGCATAATTTAATTTTGGAGTAGTTCCACGGTATTGTAGTTAGTAATGATTTTTACAATGGTAAGGATGAAAATGGATGGCCATTTTTTGCGCGCATGTTCCAGGGAACAGCTTGCTATCTTTTTGCGCGCATGTTCTAGGGGAACAGCGTGCTATCGTTTTGTCCAAATGTCTGTAATTTTAGATGATTGAGCCGAAAATGGTCTCAATCGACTAGGTTGGACTCACTGATGACGAACCCGGTGTCAAAATCGATTCTGTCCGGCCGACCGGCCGGCCGTAGACACGATAACTGTCGACAGAGCCAAGCTGGCAACTTGAAACTTTCAGGATGGGTTGCGCATCAGAATGCCCCGGTTGAGTTCGTTAATGGGTCAAATCGGTCCAATAGTTTCGGAGTTATAGGCACTCGAATTTTGAAGTTATTTATTTTTTATTTCAGAAAATACTTGAGCGATTGGATTCAAACTTGGCAGTTAGTGTAGTATAACGAAGCGCAACTTTGAGCCAAATTTCGTCAGGATCATATTGTCAGTAAATTTGAAAAAAAATTTTTTCCAAAAATTTTTTTTTTCAGAAACTATTCATCATACCAGAAAAAAAAATTCCCTTACACTTTGAGCTTCATACTTCACAGCAGTGTACCAAATTTCAACTCGATACGATCATAAGTTTCGGAGATATCAGGAAAAAATATCTCAAATTTCGAGGTTTTCTTCTCGATATCGTTGATTTTTTCGGAGTAACTCGAGAAATACTGATTCAGTCCTGATAAAACTTCACAGCTAGTTTTGAAATGCCAAAAGACAACTTTATGCGAAATTTCGTGATAACCGTGTCATTAGAACAATTTGAAAAAAAAAATTTCTAGGATTTTCTTATCATATCATCCTCATCAAATTCTGAATAAAACTTCGAACTGTTATTTTTCGATGAAGTACTGGATTTCAATTCGATCTGATCTGTATTTTTGAAAATATTGGAAAAATAAAATTTTGATTGGGTATATCTGCGGAATCATTGGGTGGATTTTACCCATTCACGAATTCGGCCTTCGTAATTAAGGTCCAGATCTTCTCTACAAATATCGAGTTTCTAAGTTGTTTCTTTCGGAAGTTATTGTGTTCACGCAGTCGGCCGTTAGGCTGAAATTTTTATCCAAATGTCTGTAAATTTCGAATTTTCAGCTGAAAATGGTGTCAAATAACCAGGTTGGACTCACTGATGACGAATTCGGTGTCAAAATCAATTATGTCTGGCCGGCCACCCGATAACTGTCGAACAAAGCAAGCTAGCAATTGGAAAGTTTCGGATAAGGTTGCGCATTAGATTGCGGCTGTTAAGTTCGTTAATGGGAGAAATCGGTAGAATCGTTTCGGAGTTATAATCATTTGAAATTGATACTTCTACTAGAACGATTGAATCTTAGCTTGACAGTTAGATGGAGCCTGACAACGCACAACTTTTCATTATATTACGTTGAGATGAAGCTGTCAGTTAAGTTTGAAGAAACTTTTTTTTCGAAATTTTTTCGGAGAAATTTTTTTTTTAGAAACTGTTGATTATATTCGGAATCAACTCCTGCTGATGCATCGAAAAACATAGTTCACAGCAGTGCAACAAATTTCAGTTCATACGATAATAATTATCGGAGATATATTGAAAAAATATGTCAAATTACTTGTTTTCTTCTCGACATTGTTGTTTTTTCGGAATATCTCAAAAACTACTGATTCCATCATGATGAAACTCGGCAGGTTATTTGCAAATGCTGATGGACAACTTTGTGCAAATTTTCGTGATGGTCGTGTCATTCGAACAATTAAAAAGAATAATTCAATTTTTTTTCAAATATTCAATATTCTGTGATCTCCTGATCATATTATCTAAACACCATAACTTCCGAAAGAAACGACTTAGAAACTCGATATTTGTAGAGCAGGTTTGGGGCTTAATTACGATGTCAAATTCGTGAAAAGGTAAAATTCGCGCATTGATTCCGTAAATATACCCATGCACTCGTTCACATGTTCAAATTTGTGGGAGAAAAAAAAATTTCAATAATTTTCGTGCGCAAGTTCTGGGGAACATTATGCTATTGTTTCGTCTGTAATTTTCGAATTGTTTCCCGAAAATGGTCTCAAACGACTAGGTTGGACTACTGATGACGAATCCGGTGTCAAAATCGATTCTGTACAGCCGGCCTGCCGACGACACGATAACTGTCGAACGAAGCGGGCCGACGACTTGAACCTTGGACTTTGAATGCGGTGATTGAAATCGTTAATGGGACAAATCGATCGAATGGTTTTGGAGTTTTAGTCTTTCGGGCTTCTGAGATTAATTCTCTGATATTTCAGGAACTACTTGAGCGATTGGTTTGAACTTGACTGAAAGTTGCAACGCGCAACCTTTTATGAAATTTTGTTGAGATCGTACTGTCAATAAATTGGAAGAATATTTTCTTGGAAAATACAAGTAAACTTCATGAGGTGATTCGGAAAATTTCAACTTAATTCGAAGGAATCACAAAATCGAATCAAAAAGTAGTTTATCCATGCCCCTGCGCTATTTTGCAATAGGTCTGATGCCGATGTCTTTTACTATATTCTTCGCACTAAGTTTTTCATTAATCCGCCCATAAAAGGTTCTCTATCACTTGGATTAGTCGATGACCTCTACTAGTTGATCTTGTTAATCTTGAACCAGCTTTCGAATATCGATTCCATTCAGGATAAAGTTTTTCAGTTCATTTCTGAAATGTTATTAGCTGTTAAGTGAGAAGTAATGACTCAAATGAAATAAAATAAATCTGGAGTAGATGCTTTTCGAATATGCATTTTTCGTTCACCTGGGGATCTGAATAATTATCTCTCAAAGGATAGGATCTGACGTGGGACCTTTTCGGTCAGAGGGTAAATGAAGGTTATTATATTTACTGCTTTCTGAAAGTTTTCTGTTTCAGATATTTTCAATATATTTTGTCAATATACATTCGGAAGGAAAAGAAGAATTGTGTTCCAATGAAAAAGCTGCCATCCATTATGAAAATAATAAATCGTTCCCCAAAGAAATTCCAATTCCACTACACTTATACGTGGGACACAGATCTTTGTCAGGTTTTTCTATGTGCTCTTGCAGCATACGTAAGAATGTATAGTTCCCTGTTAATATTTATTCTGCTAATACTGTGGTTTATTAACGCATGCTATATGTATGGATGTTCCAAAAAATGTAATGCACTTTCTCAAAATGAAACATATCTGGTTCATCTGGGTCACAGATTCGGTTGCAGTATTTCAGATCGACCCCACCTTGTTCGATCCGCAAAATGTATCCAATGTAATACATCAACGAACGTAGGGTACTTGAAACTCTAAACTTCCCCTCTTCCTACAAGACATATTCTTCACGGAGTCTAACTTCTTGAATGACATGGAACCTCACGTCGAGTTTGAAGCCTTTGTCGAGTATCGCATGTCTCTTGATCTGGTGTATTATTGCCACTTGATAGCGCCAAACATTCCGCCAGCATATTGTCGGAACTCGCGGTGTCATATTAACCTTTAATACTCGATAATTGGTTGTTGATGGTTAAGTCTGATATCGGATATGAGATCGATACAAGTTAATACAGGCTTGTTACGGAAGATTTCGGTCGACAGTGTACAACGAGACGATGATGTCGACGAGGGCTTCATTATTAGGACACGCTTCCTTTTGCATGATGAGAATCGTGGGTCTGAACTCTCGTAGGTCGCTTGTGCTCGAAAAGCTTAGAGTTACGCTGCATGCAAACATGATAAAAAGTAACATAACTACTCGAGTTCACTTTGGATACAATACTCATAACAAAATGGTGTGCAACTGCTCTCTAATCCACTTACACTTCATGCCACTAACGCACGTTCAGTAAACCACGTTTCGTTCGTCCAGAGACATATCGTTACTAGCTACAGGTACAAGTTCACATGCTTAACGAGTGGGGAGGGTGGTGTACAGGACCTATAGGGAAAGGCCATTTGGGTAGTGCAGGGTTATCAAGGGTGGGTCAGGTAAATATTTGAAACAATGGGTTAGTGATAGGGGTAAGATCATTGTTTAACAATATATCTCTTCTTTCGAACATATGTATACCTTCCAGCTTATTCAAGTAAGTTTTGCCCGAGCTTTTTAATAGCTGAACCGATTTTTATGGCCTTTTAACAACCCTTGTCCTATCGGTCCTGTATATACCACCCTTCCCATTCGTTCACAATGTCGACTTGTATCTGTAGTTGGTAGTTAGTAAAGATATGTCTATGGGCGAAGAAAACATTGTTTGCGAAACGTGCGTTAGACGCAGAAAGTCCAAGTCGATTAGATAGTATTTACACACATTGTTTGTTATGATGAAAGATTCAATTCCAATAAATTTTGTAGGAAAAGATCGAATTCATCCATTATCTTATGAGCGGACGGATACTAGCTTCTTCATCAGTTCAATCTAGTCGTTTGAGACCAATTTCGGGAGAAAATTCGAAAATTATATATAATAATAATAATTATAATAATAATAGTGCTTTATTTCAGATCATATTCATCACAAATTGCTCAGTACATGAAAATGAAATGGAATAGTGTCTAAAAGGAAAAATATGAACTATATCCTATCATGCTAAATAATCTTCATTTCCATAAGGCTCTAACTCAACTAAATATTTATACAGTTTCTTTTTAAATTTTTTTATATCAGACATCATAGATATATCTTTTGGCAAAGAGTTGTACATTTTTAAGCATCTGTACTCAGCTTGCTTCTGGCTTTTTGTTAAATTATGCCTAGGGTATATATAATTGTTATTCCTTATGCCATAATACCTTTTTTGGTTTTCATATTTATGAAATAAATTTGGATTCTTCTTGATGAAAATAACACATTCTTGAATGTATATAGCATATATAGTTAGTATTCCCAATTTCTTGAATGTACCTCTACATGATTGATCATACCTCATGTTATTCAGTATTCTAATTGCTTTTTTCTGTAGTACAAATAAAGGCTCTATGTTTCCGGATCCATAGAAGATTATGCTAAATCTCAGTTTGGCCTCTATTGTTTCGTGATACACCATCTTCAAGTTGCGTTGACAAATGTATTTCGATGTTATTCTAAACCCATAAATTGCTGTCTGCATTTTTGTACAAAGATTTGTAATATGTTCCTTCCAGTCAAGATGACTATCTATGTGAACTCCTAAAAACTTTGTATGCTCCACAAGTTGGTACTTATTTTGATTAAGTGTTATGGAATTAAGTTCTTCGATACCTGTACTACTTGGAGTGAATAGTACGATTTTAGTTTTTTCTTTATTCAAAAGAATATGGAAATATGGACGCTTGGCACTGCTATCATATGCCAAAAACTGTTCTAGAGCTTGTAGAACAGAAGGTATAAGGGACTGGGAAGAATCGAAAATGATGTGACAATATGTTCCCTTTACTTAATGACTAACATGATGAATATCTGTAATCGGTCACACTGAAGGATAGTTCATTATTCATGTTCAAGCACAAGACGAAGACGAATTTGGGTGAAGGGTAAAGGACCTCCATTATACCGTCTGTCCCCAATATTTAACTTAAATTAACATTATCCTCCCTACGGACATTACAGTGATCCCTACAGCAAATAGAATTCTATAATTGTTCGTAGGTCCTGGAGTTGCTAGCGTAAGGACCTCACCACATTTTCATAGTGAAATATGTGAGTGTCTTGGAAATTTCCAAGAGTGAAACAGACGATTCAATCGATATTTTCTGGCCTAATATTGAACATACTTCGTGAATGCATTTCATCGAATTCATAAATGAATTCTAGGAAAAGTCTGGTCCATAGACACGGACTATATCTGTGGTGAGGTTAGGAAATAGCATAAAACAAATATTTGAATTCTGTGTTCCAGGTAAGCGTAGGTGAAGCTCAATTCACGGCCTCTAATAGCTCAGGGCGGATCCACAAAAATTGGAAAATTTTATAACATTCAACGTTGTTACGGTTCGTCTGAGAAGAAATAATATAGAACAGTTAAATATTTTGAGATGATTGAGGATTCATATTATGAGTTAAGATAAACTTCATCTGCATTCTTCATGCGAATTTCTCTTAGTTTTATGGATCGGGGAGTCTATAAACAGAAAACCGTTCGGATTGAGATGAAATTAATCACTGTTGAATACGTGTGATGGTTATGAAAAACTTTACACCAAAATTCATTTCATTTGGAGGAACTATATAAAAGCTATAAGAGAATTGATTTTTTTGTAAATTTCAACAGCCTTTTTCTTTGTTCCGGGGCCGAATCTGGTAAAATACTAAATGAAAAAAAGTACAACTCGAATGTTATCATGAGACCTAAATTATTTCATTTAGCCATGAAATTGAACGAGTCTTCAAAAATTATCAAAAAATTATTTTCGTGAATCAAAAACAGTTAAATAGCAAAAATAATTTTCTTAAATATTTCCATTGATATATTTCCCATGAAATTTGACATAAATCCTCTCATTGATACTGTACATCTACTGAACAAGCTTCAATTCGATCAGATAGATATTTTTTTGAGTTATGAAAAAATCAAGACTTCAGATGGCTGTAACACAAAAACTTTCGAGCGGATTTTGCCCACTATCGATTTTAGCCGAGGTAGTCATTATCAAAACCTAACCTGAAAATATCATGCCTCTAGAACCTTCCTTTCGGAAGTTAGGGCACTCACGACCGAAAGAACAAAATTAAATTTGACAACGGATTCGTCATCACTATGTTCAATGTAGTAGTTCAAGACTAATTCCAGCTGAAAATTCGAAAACTACAAACATTGTTACGAAATGATAACTATTTGTTCTCCAGAACGACCGAGTTAAATGATTTTCTCTTGAAAACTTTACCACCCTGTTTCTTAAAGGTTGCTACGTACTTTTATATGGAGTATTTTTTTTAAAAATGGCTCTGAGCTTCGCCCCCCTCATTATAATAATTCATTGAGGTATTTCCCATTTCCAATTCTGAAAAGTAATTGTTGGTTCCTTCAGGGACATAAATCTTACAGATCATAAGCTGAGTCTTAAGCAACAGTAATTCGAAGTCAGCCTTACCGAACAATTTGAGTGATCGCTAAACTCGACGTAAACTTTGTTCGGATAAAACCCGATATATCCGGGATAATGAACCCAAATATACGACAGTAGCCCTGTCGTTCGAGGCTGCATAAAGACATTCATAAAGCAAATTAGATGACGATGATCAATCACCGAACAAAGGCATTGTTCGTTGAAACAGACGTCTGTACAAGAGCAAAAAGGGGATCCGTACAGAAGGTGTATTTCAACTTTTGTCATTTGGGCCTTTATCAGGAATTCTGTCGACATCTTCCCTAGAACGGGGTCTTATCAACAGGAAGCCATCCCTAGAAAGGCGGTTGCTCATTAATCATGTTAAACTGGTGGAAAGTTATCGAGAACAGTGGAATATAGGTGCTCGAAAGTTTCCCGCGATAGCACGGGGTGTAGATGGATAATTGTGAGAGTTACCTATGTTCGAATTTCCATGAGATGAAAGTGTAGAAAAAAAACTGTTTCGTTAAAGGTGATTTATGAAAAGGATTGGTTGGTTTTGATGTTAGAGAGGGGTAGTTCTGGGATGGAGGAAATTGATCCCTAATTTACAATGCTGTCGGAAGAGCTACTCAACATCTTGATTTTGCGCGGATGTTCTAGGGAATAGCTTGATATCGTTTGATCCAAATGTCTGTAGTTTTCGAAATTTTAGCTGAGAATGGTTTCAAACTTCTAGGTTGGACTCACTGATGACGAGTTCGGTGTCAAAATCGATTCTTCTGATGGGCGAGAACACGATTACTGTCGAATGGAGTCGTAACTATTCGAAATTTTGAGGTTATTTCTCTGATATTTTAGGAACTACAGTAGCAATAGACGACTTCGGCCCAAGCTGCCAACCCACACTTTTCTTCACAAATTTACTATCACTGGGGAACGGAAATTTCAGGACAAAGTCGACATAATAAGGTTCGAATTATTTATGAATATCCGTAAAAGATGCCTCGGCTCCTCAAACAAGATGATTCCTTTCAAATATAGGTTTTTGTTAGGCTGAAAATTAAGTCGGGATTCCTGATTTCATGTTAATAGTGTCAAGTTTATAACGGATATGTTCCGCAAATCAACATGGTCATTTCTGTTGCCGGTTTTTTGTTCTATAAATATTCGGTTAATTCAAAAAAAAAGGTTAATTACGGAATTTGATTGATGAAAAAGCAATTTTTCTGTCACCAGAACATAGACATATTAAGTCTATGCACCAGAACGACAATCAATGTTTTATGGTAACATATCCATAGCATAGAACAATCTTTATTTACCTTATGATCCATAGACCATACCTGGTAATTTTTTCATTGTTGACTGTTCTTTCTTCTATGTTCTATGGATCATAATGTGAATAAAGATTGTTCTATGCTATGGATATGTTACCATAGAACATTGACTGTCGTTCTGGTGACAGAAAAAACGTTTTTTCATCAATCAAATTCCGTAATTTACCTTCTTTTCAGGGACCTACCGAATATTTCATGTTTACGGAATGGAAAATCGGCAATCGAAATCACCAAGTTGATTTGCGGAACATATCCCATATAAATTTGACACTATTAATATGAAATCAGGAATTCTAACTTGAATTTCAGCCAATTAAAGATGATCTCAACAAAACTCTATATTTGGAAGGAAATATTTCGTTTGAAGAGCCGAGGCATCTTTTACGACTATTTTTGAATAACGCGAATTTGTCCTGAAATTCCCGTTCCCCAGTGATAGTAAATTTGTGAAGAAAATTGTGGGTTGGCAACTTGGGCCGAAGTCGTCTGTTGGATTGGAACTTATCTGTGAGTTCAGGCATAATAACACGAAACTTCTCGCGAAATTAAGTCGAGATCGTACTTTTCAGAAACTATTTATAATATTTGAAAGAAATTTGCTCGTTTTTTTTGCTTTGTTTGTCACAACAGTATTTCAAATTTCAGTTTGATACGTTTATCATTCTCGGAGGTATGTGAAACATATATAAAATTTCGTGGTTTTTCCTCAGTATCAATGTTTTTTCGGGAATAACTCGGAAAATACTTATTATATTATGATGAAAATTGGCATTCAGTTTCAAAATGCTGATGAACAACTTTGTGCGGAATTCACTGATGATCGTGGCATCAGAACAATTTGAAAAAAAAGTTTTCGAATATTCAATATTTTGCCATCTTCTGATCACGTAATTCTGTATGAACCTTGAAACTGCCATTTTTTAATCAAGTATTGGATTTCAATTTGATCTTATCCGTATTCTTGGATATCTGGGAGAAGAACTAATGGAAAAAATTTGCGTGTCTAGGGACACAAGGCATTCTCGAATTAAATGATAATAGAACACTGCATTTTAGATAATGATTGAAGCATCTCTCATAATCTGTGAGATATCGAGACAGTGAGCGCCTATATTCTTTTTTTGTTTTTTTTATGCTTTCGTATATTTTAAGTTATTTCAAAGTGTGTGGGTTAGATTTGATCCATTCAGCATCGGTATCCAACACTTCTTATAATCTCACTATGCCAGACTGAAGGATGGGGATGTTCAAGATGTGGAAAGTGAAAAAAAGAGATCAAAATGTGTACCGATGAATATCCTTAACGAAAGTTTTCATGTGTTGATTGAAGGGGAGAAAATCATTGATATTTCACAAAACCTATGCTTTCTGAATAATCTGCTGTCAACCAACCCCTATATATCCAATTTTCACGATATATGGTTGGCATGTCTTTGCCTCCTGCTACTAGATGTTTCTGGAAAAAAGCCTCCAAGTTTACATTATTGAACCTACAAATTTCAGCTCATCGGGCAAGGTAGTTTCAGAAATAATGGAAATTCATGAATTCCATATTCTTATTTGGGCTCCAAATCTACGCTACAGATTTCGAGTCTCTAAATTGTTTCCTCTTGGAGTTATTGTACTTATTTATGAAAGAGTGTTAGAGGTAAAAGGTAAATTCCTGTTACATCCAACCAAAATAATTCTGTTGCATAATTTTCGAATCTTTGGGATCTCATCTGAGAAATTGCATTACAGAAATATTCAATTTTTATACAGAAACCTACAGAGGGATGCACTGAGTCACGATAAGGTCGAATTTCACTTGGTGAACTCATTGGGAATTATTTATCGATTAAAACTAGTTTGGGGCGTTCAGGGAAGTTCAACTGCAGTTCGATTCGTTCTTAAGCTCATAATGAATATTGAATGAATGAATCTGAACTTCACCACCATTGCGTCCTCCGTTTTCCCTGCAGAATACCCTCATGAACGTACAGAAAGTGGTTTACATTTAGCTTTACCAAAACCATCCAGCATCAAATAAATGCGAAATAGAAATTAAAAAACCTCTATAGAAAATTTAGTGTCCAGGGTGGGCAAAATTCGTTGTCTACTGAAGGTATCTCGAGAACTATAGCAGCTAGAAGAAAACTGATAACACATTCTCTAGCTCTTTTTTCCTGACTAATCTGAATCTGAAAACAGATCCAGCTTATCGTTCATAGAACTTGAGTTATGAGCGAAAATTGAGAAATTGTCATTTTCAATAATGCTGAATAACTCGCTTGTTTGAACTTGTATTCGAAATCTGTTGATACATTCTACAGCCACTTTTGTATGAGTAATGCAAATATAATATGACTGAATTTTTTAATCCCGCCATTTTTGAGAATTGAGAAAGATTTTTTCAAATGTAAACTATAGACGAAAGATCTCTTCTCTTGCTACAATTTTTTTGGTGATTTCAAAAATGTATCGGATGTCCCTATTTACATGAATATTACATAAGAAAATTGTCAATACTGTTTTCCTACTTTTCTTTTCACTGCTGACTTATGAGTAAACTGACGTTTCCATAACGACGATTGTATATGCATTATCTTTGAGTGACCTTGCGCCTCTATGATTTGAATCAGCGATTGCTGAATTAATATTTTTATGGTTAATTTGTCATGGTTTTTGAGATTAGCAATAGAAAATCTATTAATTATCCCTAATGACCCGAAATATTGCCGATCTTGAGAATTATGACAAATTAACCATAGAAATATTTATTCAGCAATCGCTTATTCCAATCATAGAGGCGCAAGTTCACACAAAGTTAATGCGCTTTGTATAGTCGCATGGTAACGTCAGCCTACTTATAATTCAACAGTGAATAGAAAAGCAGAAAAAAAGTAATGAATATTTTCTCATATAATAGCGACATATAATACATTTTTGAAATCAGCAAAACTTTTGTAGCAAGATAGGAGATCTTTTGACTATAGTTTACATTTGAAAAATCCAAAATCCTTCTCATTTCTCGAAAATGGCTGGATTGAAAAATTCGGTCATATTATATTCGAATTACCCCTAAAAAAGTGCCTCTATAATGTATCAACAGATTTCGAATACGAGTTCAAACAAGCGAGTTATTCAGCATTATTGAAAATGACAATTTCTCAATTTTTGCTCATAACTCAAGTTCTATGAACGATAAACTGGATCTGTTTTCAGATTCAGATTAGTCAGGAAAAAAGAGCTCGAGAATGTGTTATCAGTTTTCTCTTAGCTGATATAGTTCTCGAGATCCCTTCAGTAGACAACGAATTTTGCCCACCCTGTACATTCATGTCAAACATTTCGAATTTGTAATGGAAAAGAACGTTCACAATTTTATGTGACTTACACACTATTTGCTAGATTTTTCAGGTTTTTCCTGGGTTTTCACCCCCAATATCTGAAACAGAACTATTAAAATAACAAATAGTTCAACGCCTATGAAGTCTCCGTTTCTATGGAATTCTTCATGGTCTATGAACCCCTTGAGGTTTATTGATTTCAAGCCAGTCTGAAACCAGTGCTCCTCTGTATACAACGACGCTAAAAATGAAATGAAACCTGGATGAATTCTTCATAGGAAACCTCCAACATCTGATTAACTGTCGGGGCCGGATATTAAGTTTGCTAGTGGATATTTACCGAACAGTAGCTTTCTTCTCAACATTGGTCTCACTTTTCGTTTCATAACTCTCAGTGAACACAAAATTGATGTTGACTGGGTTCTCTCATTCCACTTAAGGCAAACATTATTATTTTCCTTCATTATTGAACATTTCGATCTGTGGGGAATTTCACCAGATGAATCGAGCTCGACGAGAAATATGTTAGGTACTTTAGCTGCTCGTAGAGAAGGTAGTATGTCTGCCTGAAGCAAATTGGACAGCTGCGTGGATGTACTCTTATGTCAATGCTTTTGCAGATTCTCGTCAGTTTGAAATGAAACGAGTGACCAAGTATTGAAATTTAGGTATTCGTTTCATTTGACGAAACTGTTGCAGCTCTTCATACAATAAAAATGTTTTCACTCCAATCAAACAATATAATATGTTGATTCATACAATTATGAACTTTTCGTCGTGAAGTATTTCTATGAACAGCATCAGATGTTTGAATAAATCACAGTATTAGCAGAGAATATCGGAACAAGCCTGGGTCTAGGTGTAGTCACATGGAATTTCTTTGAAAGAGTACGTTGGTGTATTTCACAGTTTTTTGCAAAGATCAATTGATATCCAAGAAACATAAGAAAAAAATTGCGAAAGATCCGATATAATCGAACAGAAAGTAATTAATATTTAGGTAAGAAACAAGATTGATCGCGGGAATAGTAGTAGTGGAGCAAAGCGGGTTCTAGACCAGAAATAGTCAAGGTCATCAAGATATAGATTGAATAGAAGTGAATCTTAAGTTCCCTAAATCCTCGCATAGGGTGGAAAAAATTTCAAAAAGCACTGCCGTGAAGGCAGCAACTTTTGCGCGCATGTTCAATGTAGATGACCGCTTCAGCAACGAATTTGAACATGCACGCAAAAGCTGCCGCCTTCACGGCAGTGCTTTTTGAAATTTTTACTGATAAATTACCGGATTTCATTTCGATCAAATCTGTATTTTTGGAAATATTGGAAAAATAAAATTTTGAATGGGTATATCTACGGAATCATTGGGCGGATTTTACCCATGCACGAATTCGACGAATTCAGCCTAACCGCCGACTGCGTGAACACAATAACTTCCGAAAGAAACAACTTAAAAAATCAAGATTTGTAGAGAAGGTTTGGACCTTAATTACGAAGGCCGAATTCGTAAATGGGTAAAATCCACCCAATGATTCCGTAGATATACCAAAATTTTATTTTTCCAATATTTCCAAAAATACAGAACAGATCGAATGGATTTCCACTACTTCATCGAAAAATAACAGTTCGAAGTTTCTTACAGAATTTAATGAGGATGATATGATAAGAAAATCATAGACATTTTTTTTTCAAAATGTTCTAATGACACGATTATCACGAAATTTCGCAAAAAGTTCCAGTATCTCAAACCAAGCTGTGAAGTTTTATCAGGACTGAATCAGTATTTCTCGAGTTATACCGAAAAAATCAACGATATGGAGAAGAAAACCTCGAAATTTGACATATTTTTTTCCGATATCTCCAAAACTTATGATCGTATCGAACTGATTTGAAACACTGCTGTGAAATATAAAGATCAAAGTGTGAGTTGTTTTTTTTTGGAAATGATGAATGGTTTCCGGAAAAAAAATTTTTTGGAAAAAAATTTCGAAAAAATTTTTTTTTTTAATTTACTGACAATATGATCCTGACGAAATTTGGCTCAAAGTTGCGCGTCGTTATACCCCACCTAACTGTCAAGTTTGAATCCAATCGCTCAAGTAGTTTCTGAAATAAAAAATAAATAACCGATTTGGCCCATTAACGAACTCAACCGCGGGATTCTGATGCGCAACCTATCCTGAAAGTTTAAAGTTGCTAGCTTGCTTCTGTCGACAGTTACCGTGTCTACGGCCGGACGGACGGCCAGACAAAATCGATTTTGACACCGGATTCGTCATCAGTGAGACCATTTTTGGCTCAATCATCCAAAATTACAGACATTTGGACGAAACGATAGCACTTTGTTCCCCTAGAACATGCGCGCAAAAACAGCTTAATTTTCATTTCATATTTTTCTGTGTTCTGCCGCTGAATAAGGTACCTAAGAGTACTGAAAATTCCCTAGGAATTTGAGTATGAAAATCAGTGATATTGAGAGGAAGTCAAGATTTATTGACATGACGTAGATATCGACAGATCAAGTATCTGTCTCTTTCGCCTAACAGAGAAAGACAGTCACGTACACTGTTGTACATTTTGAAATGACATTGTAAAGCTCATGACTTCAGTTTGATCCAGAAATACTAATCTGATAAGAGCGACGGTGTGAGCGCCCTGAGCTCTGATCGGAAAATATAGTTGATCATAACTTCAATTTCAAAGGGTGTCTATAAATATAAGTACATTATTCTGATGGAGAGAATTACATTCTTTGGAATATCAAACATCATAGCATGTTTAATTAAAACGCAGTATTAGCAGAGGAATTGTAGACGGGGTACATTTTCACTTACGATGCAAGGGCACAGATGAAAACCTCGGCGGCAAAAACTCTGTTCTCTCGTATAAGAGCAGTGAAATTGGAATTTGTTGGCATATAATAATGTATGGCATATTTCTCATAAGAAAATTTAGTTTTTCCTTTTGTATTCATATTGCAAAATGTCTCAAAATATTATTTGCAACAGAAGGGACCCAGCAGGGAGAAGTAAATAATATAACCTCCATTTGCTCTCTGACCGAAACAGTCTTTCAACAAGGTCTGGTCCTGCAATGATTTCAGATTCTCAGGTGAACGATGATAGCTACAGGTCCTTTTATATTAGGAAATCATCTTCCATAGATGCATAATGAATTATGTGAAAAGACAATTGAAATAACAATATGCACATCGCTCAAAGCACTAAAATTTTAGGGTTAGGAAGATGCTCCTGAGATGGCGCTGTATTATTTTTATACTGCAAACAAGTTATCCAACAGGAAGTAAGTACCTAGAGTCGTCCCTAGCGTTTCTAAGGCGGGTCAATTTGACGATCGTTACAACCATTTGCTGTAAGTAAATTCTTTGGATAACGCTCCTTCATTGTATGGGCTTTGTATAATGGGGGTTTTCCTGAATTTGGGTTATTACTGCAAATGCAAATTTGAACATAATTATTTTGGGTTTGATTCATCATTTTCCCAGATAACTTTCAGAAAGTATTCAAAATCAGATTTCAAAATTAGGGTTTGGGATTTGCCAGGCATGCACGGTGACAACGGTGTTTGGTAGAATAGCTTTTTCTGCTGTAGAATAATGAAATATTTATTTCTATTCTGTGGTACACACGTGTTCTTTGTCAATATAACCAAACAATTTCCATTTGCGATATGTCAGTAGTATGACAGTATGACAGTCTGCGCTCTTCTTTTTCTATTCCTTGGTAGTTGTCTTCTACTCTAACCAGATCGAAGTATAGCTATCTCTGTTTTCCTAAGCAAAGTAACACATTCGACCTCCTTTTCTTTCCTAGAAAGCTGAATTCGACGTTGGCATATCGTACACTCAAGACGAATCGTTTTAAATGCAAATCCCCATTTTTACTTTTCAGTTTCAGGTGATCAAAAATTTTTTTGAAAATATAATATTGAAATTATATGTTTGAAATGTGATGTTCCAAAGGTTTTACATGGAAATTACTGCATTTTCGTTTAAGGGCAAAACACCCATTGGATGAGCTCAGCGTAAAGTGGAATATTTGTTGATTTATTGACAGGTGTTCATCCTTGTGTCATGAATTATTACTTCTCACTCAAAATCAAGTAAAATATCGGTAATACAATGATGAACTGGCGACACAGTGAGTGCCTTTAACTGCAAATATCGTTGGTTTGACCAAGATTTGTAAACGAAGGGTATATTGTTCCGGACAGCTTAATAACTACAGTAAATCTAAAGGCGTCTCAATAATACTCCAATCCCTATCTTCAGCTTTTGTTCAAATGTGAAAATCAATAGCAGAAATGAAGACGACACTCAAAACGCTGGGGTTTAATGAATGGTATAAAATTACCCCACTGGCAATCTCCTCGTGACAGTCTACTCAATTTGCTTCGAGCACCTTCAGCTATAATGCGAAAGTTTCCATCACTTTGACACCGGATCAACTTCAACAGTTCACGCCCGCCATATTGTTCTCAGCGCTATGAATCCGCATAATTGAAATCCTCAGAACCCGACTTGACAAATATATAAGTTGTGTAGTCGAAACCAGGCCAGATCCGGAATATCATGACACCTAGGAGTTTCCGCCCTCTCGACATTCCTAAATGAAATGGTTTCTATATGTTTGAAAACGTTTTACCGTTATGTCAGTTCGCCGAGATTTATGCGCATTTCCTTTGTTAGACGTATTCCTCGCGGTTCTAAAATAATAAAGACCGTTTCTGACGTCGTCGTGCCTCTGTTCATGGGGAAAATCGATGGAAAGGTGGAATTATATTTTCTACGGGTTATGAAATGAAGAAGCGTTCAGAGGAGATGTTATTTGATAACTGGAACGACTCAGGGGACTGTTTTGATGTGATGCCGGTTTGAATTTTCAGAAAATATTCTTTATCTACTCCTTTTTAATTGTATATTTATTATTCAACTGCATTCGAGCAATGAGTTTTTATAAAAAACGTGAGTTATGATGAGTTTTAACTCACTATAATAAATCGGAAAAGAAAGAGAGGATAATCGCCGAAGATAAGAGTCCTGGGTTTGGATCGAGGGTGAGTAAAGAAACTACAAGGACCGAAAGGTTAACAGTGCTTATTTTCATTCCTCTCGAGTGAAACGAAAGAACGACGAATGAGAAGGAAAGTTGGTAATTTCTTGACGTATCTCAAATCTCCGAAAAATACCGACAAACGACGAGAATTTTTTTGCGATTTGCCAATACCCCATTGGCAACTACCTAAGTATTCATTGATATAGTCGTAGATAAAAGTATATTATTCATTGAGCTGTAACGAAATTCATATCTCACGCAGATGAAAACTATAACTCATTAAGTGAGTTATGACCATCACTGCATCACTGGAACCTCAAAGAACGAAAAAAAAAGTCCAAAACTTTTCTCATTTGTCTGAGAAAAAACCCAGATTTGTACTCAAAAACGTTACTGTTTGCTATGTTGATCGTTCACATTGTCACAGTATTTTTCATTAGGCTTCCCTTTCCCTAGAAACTGCCCTTGATAAAAATAATTTAATCATCCAATCCGCCAGAAAGTTTTTCATGAAAACAACAATTTCGTTCAATATTTAATAGTTCTGTTAAAGATGATGGGAGTTAAAACCCAGATAAGAGCTAAAAATAATTCATAATAACCAAGTTATGCTACAGTAACCAGTTCACAACTGAAACAAGCTTTTATAGTTTTTATCTTAAGTGATTCTGTTCTTCTGAATTACTTTCTAGGTTTTCTTGATCTTATCTATTTCTATTGAGAACTTCCGATGGGTATTTTATCGTAATTGAAACAGAAGAGTTCCATCTGCTTATTTCATTAAAAATGGTTTATCCTGATTATTTGTTTTCTGTTGAAATACTGACATCTCAGAACACCCGGTTTATATTTAATTGTTCCCTACTATGAATAATCATATTATCAACTTCCCATTTTATGTAGCATTGTCATAAATATCATATCATCCTTGGAAAAGAGGCATGATTTGCCCGAAACGTCAGCTAAATAAAAATAAATTGTATTTTTAAATTCAATCAGCCCTCAAAACCACCTTTTTCAACTATAACTATGTTATATTATAAAATTTTTCGCTAACCAATTCAAGTGGAATAGTTTCCGAATGGTGGCCTCAGTTCCAAAATTTTATTGAGATCTTTTATAAGTTAAAACTTCATTTCCACTGAAAAAATTAATAAAATTTCTGAGATAAACTGTAAATTCTGCTGTTTATTATTTCAATAAGCAAAGTTTTTACGCTCACATTGATCGTAAATTGCGAGAATCTTGCACACGTAACTTTACGTTTCAATTTATTCCACGAAATTGTATAGGTACTTGGGAATTACAGGGGCGTGAGACGAATTCAGGCAACTAAGTATGGCAACACAGTGCTGAAACAACAGAATGCTTCATACAAAATACAGTCGCATCGTGTTCGTAGAAGGAAAATATACTTTGTATTTCTAGTGGGAAACTTGGGTATAGGTATTTATAAAATTCCATGGCTTAACCTGGCGTTATGAAACTTTCAGGTTTCCGACATAACCTGGCCCAACTCCGTAATATTCAGAAGATACATCGACGGTTCGGATAAAATGCGAGAACTGAATTTTTGATCAAATTTTCAACCAAAGGATGTCCCTAACCTGAAAATATTTCCATTCAACTCCGAATGGCATCAAATGTATTTTTGGGCCAAATTGAAAATGAATGTTTTAGATAACATCTGACTTATCTCCCAATTTCAGATTGTAATCGCTTCGAAAATGAATGGTCTCAGTGGATTTTTCTTTCATTTTTAATCCAAAAATAGTCTTGAATGATCAGGGTTGGACTCGACCAAATTCAATTCCCTCCGTTTGCCTCCTTTTCCGTAGAAAAACACAAAGAGACTTGAAAGAGAAGTGTGTGATTTAGTTTGGTTTAGAATGATTCAACTCTCCGATAATTCGAAAAATACTAACACCACAAAATCTAATATTTTCAAAATATCGATACGAATGCAGATGTGCCTGATAATTTTGCGGCTGAAGAAATTATATCCTAGAAACACTTCAATTTGTTTGTAACATTGCATGGTCTTCGAAAGTCATCATTTTCAATCCAGTAGGTACCTGATTCCACTTATTTATTTCGGAAAATTCAAAACTAGCGAAGGCTAGTAGCCTATTTTGGTAGTAAAATTATTGTCCAGCGTTGCAAAATCGCGTAGGTTTGGGGATCGATTGTTAACTATGCTGATTTTTAGGATTTATTTGAAATACTTGGGATCGTCAGAAGATTATATCCTTCAGTTTATTCTCCTATTAATAATTATCAATCTTGCTCAGAAACTTCCCCCTTAAAAATGAGATATCGTCTGAACTTTTTCATTTTGAGTTTTGGCTTTCCTTGATTCAACTGAATATAAAGTTTGCGAGGGCCACAAATTAATATTTGTACAGACCAATCAACATGGAAGGACGAAAACAAAATAAGAGATACCTACATCAGAGCAATTTTCTATAATGGCGCAGGAGCTCGGTTGAATCGCTTACTGTGCCGATTTTGTGAATATTTGGAAGGTACTCAGAAGCCTCTTCAGACAGCGCTCATCAATCCGTTTGTTAGTTTTTTTTTCTCTTTTGATCCCATACAACCACGGAAATTATTCGTGAAAACTGATGCTCAAATATATCGCGGAATTTTGGTTCACTCTTCATTTTAGACCAATTTCTTTTCGAATTTATAATGGTGGAGGCCAGTAAAAAGTCTTTTTGGGGGCGTTCAATTGAGATGTAAGGGCAAAAATATTGGTAAAATACTTCGGCACCGCAAGCAATTATAATACGGGATCGTTATATGGCCACGTTGTTTCGTTCATTTTGAAGATCTCTTTCACAATGTTTACCCAAAAAATTCGAAATGTTGTCCGAATTCTTCTGTTTCGAGCTTAAGCTCCTTTCAAGTTCACACTTTTTTCAGTGAGATTATCATTTTTGCAATAAAATTGAAAAAACATATCCGATCTAGTTGAAATCTAATACTCAGAGGACTAGAAAGTTCAAGCAGAACTTCAGGGAGATTTTACGATTAAAAGATGACAAAAGGTTTTTCATCCAACTCAAGTCAAGCTTTTTTGAATTTAAGTAATAATTGGATTGGTGGTTGCTATTGCTATCAATTTGAAGAAGAGGCTTTACGTAGATAACCTCATTTGATTTTTTCTGACTTATATCAGTATAGTTGGGAGTGATTTGTTTGCCTCTTCCTGATCAAT
Organism: Myrrha octodecimguttata; assembly: GCA_958510865.1. Taxonomy (NCBI): domain Eukaryota; kingdom Metazoa; phylum Arthropoda; class Insecta; order Coleoptera; family Coccinellidae; genus Myrrha; species Myrrha octodecimguttata. The sequence continues at coordinate 81,973,325 of OY294056.1, forward strand.
TTTGAGCAATATCATGAGGAACATTTTTTACCTGAATAATCAAAAATCAAGTTTTTACAAGTAGCGGTGGACACTGAACACATATTTTGACACAGGAGATAATTCAAATATAACAATTATTATTCTATTTTAAACCCACTACAGCTCAACCACTGAATACATCACTCATAATTAATATTCATCCATTATCCGGTAACTCAATGAATTCCAAATGAATCTAAATATCCGTTAATCAGAACTCAACCGTTCCCGCCATAGCTGCCCGGAAATATCGTGATATTTGTTATTTATTTCCCATTACATATTCAAATCGTTTCTTTCGGCTCAAGTACTCCACTCTATCTGTCCGGAAATACTTCGAATCGACGAAACTCCGTTCTATTCATTACCCCTCGGATTTCGGCTCGAACCTTTTGAAAATCAGGGTCTCAACTTCTCCCTCTCTATTATTTTGCATAAGCTCTAAAGATTAACTGGCCGGCCACAACAGGAACGCCGGGTCTAGAGGCGAAGATAAGGCCTGAATAGCAGATGTTCTGACACGTTGCGACATCAACCGGCGATGTGTCGTTCAACTCTCGCTAAACATCGCTGTGACATATCGCTGTGGCATAACGTCTATCTGTAAGGATTTCGTATTCAAATGGGACAGAAAGCGTTCGAAAATTTCCCTTCTGGTTATTCGACGTTGTTGTTTCTTTGTTTTGTTTTGTTTCTGCATTGTCTGTATGTGTAGGATCATTAATCATTGATACAGATCGGAGATGCACGGCACCAATGTATCCGGCTCGAAGGACCATAGAGTAGGATAATGAAATGGGCCCATACACCTTTCTGTTTATTCACTGCTGCCGTTCTGGGACTATGTAATAATAATAATACTGTTTATTGGTTCTTTAGTCTAGTTTATCTGGATAAGACAGGTTAGAAAAAGAACAATAAAAAAAAGAGTATTATAAACACAATACAGTAAAATGACAACAATTCAATTAAAACACAATGAAAACATCAAGATTACAATCAAATTACATATCGTCTTTCAAGACTTCAGAAGCTGTTTAATGACATTCAAAGTTGATTCTCACCATTGGCGAATGAAGATAAGCGCTACTCCCTCTGGTGGCTATCCGAGTAACCTGGGGTACAGACATTATCATTGACAAGTTAGAGGAAATGTTAAGAAAATGAGAAAGTTTATGCAATTTTTTTGGCGTTCGTGTGATTTTACAAGTGCTTCTACTGAGGAAAAGCAAACTCAAATGTCCCTTTCCATAGATTTCCACAGCCCGGTGAAAAATTTCGAGTTAGGGTGAAAGAAAATTCCTTCAACAAATCGGGCCTGAAAGTGTTGAAGAATCGATAACAACCAACAGTCAAGATTTATGAGAGTCTGTTACCCGCAAATTACCGATGATGATCATTTTTATGAAGGTAAGCACGAATTGCTCATGAAATATTAGATCACATTCATGAAGACAATTTTCTTTCAGGCCCCTAATCTAAGCAGAGAAATTTACTTAAGAGGAATGCTCGGCCTACCAGAAATCTGCCTGTTGAACTGATCATTAAGAAGCAACGTAAATACTGATCGAACTGACAATTGAAAAAAAAGAGTCTCAACAAGGAAATATTTGGTGATGAATACTGTTCGCTCAAAGTGCTTCTGCCGATAAAAGCAAAGTTGTACAAGGCTTATTTGTTACAGCTCTTCCAAGACCAATCATATGAGAGTTGGAAAATTTATTTATCAATCCATCATGAATTAGACTTACGATACAAGTATCGTTAATTTCATGTAAATGTATTCATTTTATTCACGATATATTGAATATTTAGTCCTTCGCTATAAAAATAGTAAAGTTATGAGTATCTGTCTATTATTCCAAAAAGTATGTTTTACAAGTCAATCTTGCCATTTGGATCTGAAAATAAATAATATAAAAATACTGTCTAACCTTGAAGATATCCCCGTAATTTTAGAGTTGCTATACTCAATAAGATTGCAGAATGATACATACCTACTTCATAAGAATGGAATATGTACTCCCAGTAATACTCACTCCCAGTAATACTCTCGTCAACTATGAAAGTCTAAAAAGTCTTTGAATAAATCGTGAAATCAAAAATTATCAAACCAAACACTAACAAAAAGTACGAAATCGACTATCAAAACAAAATCTATGTCTGTATCTAAGGTTCTAAAACTGGTCACCATGGCGCTGCAATCTTAAATTCAGACGCCAATGGGTTCCGTAATCTTCCAGTATCCTTCCCGTAAAATATTAAAAGGTGTAAATGAATTGATGTAAATCATAAGAAAGGGATACTGGAAGGTTGCGGAACGTATAGTGAGAATCAGCCTTCACACTGTGAAAAATAGATAAAACCCCATTATTATTTCAGTATTCAATTGAAGCATTGAAACATTATTCAGAGGGTGATGCCGGTCAAAATTCACACCGTAAAATTTTTTCATCGCTATTCTGAACTGGGTGTCGAAAAAACATTCTGCCTTGAACAATAGTAGCTTCGAGGATGTACTCAATATGGAAATTGGTCGATAATTAGAGAATGTGCTAGGCTATTAAGTTTTCTTCCGAATTCATCCCACATCCGTCATCACCACACAGGTCGATTCCATTATACGAACCTTCAGCATCAGAATCCGAACAATAATCAAGTTAGAAGTCTGCTTTCGGAGGTTATGGTGTTAACGGATGAACAAATAACTTTAGAAGCTCGATATTTTCAGAGTTGGTTTGAAGCTTGAAACGATGACAGAATGGCTCAATAGCCCAATAATTATGTAGATATAATAATTTCAGTGTTTTCGATATTTCTAAATTGCGAATTCAAATGAGGTATAGATTTGAAAAATGGAAAATTTCATGTGAGATTTGATTTGTAACATATAGTAATTATTATTTTTCAAGATTTTTCAGGTTTTCGCTCCCAAAATCTTGAAAAGAATTATTGAAAATTGAATTAAAATCTTCATTTATAAAAAGCGACCTTGTGCATTATGAAATTTGAACTTTTCCTCAGAAAAGTTTTGCCTTATTCTATAAACGAATGCTAAGTTATGTCTTCATTTACTATATCTAACTCCTTCATCGCTAAAAAAACTTCAGGATTATTTCCTTGCAATACTTTTTTATTTTCAGAACTTTTTTAGAATTGACGTTTAGAGAATACCACCAACGCAGATTTTTTTTTTTTCAAATTCACATCTTCATTCGAAACAACACTATTGTACGTTCAGTGGAACTGAAATCCCATACTTGTTTTTGAGATGTCGATCTGGTAGGGTGTGCAAGATTTCAACGGAATCCGACTATTTGAGTAGTTTTTTCCATTTCCTAACGATAAGATTCTTCTGAGATGTAGCACAAATATGCGGTGGTATTTCAAATTTCATATTTGAGCTAATCGGATCATTTTTTTCTGAAATATTAAGAAAAATATCAAAATGCGTACTCTGGAATTCTCAGGATTGTAGGTTTCCTCGGAATTTACAGCGTTTTCGACCGGCCATCCTAGTTGTTTGAAAGGATTTCCAGATGAAATACCGGAATTTTGGATGAGGTGCTGTTTCATCGAACAAGCGAGTAATAATGGAAAACCTGAGACAGAATTCACTGTTATACTGCCAGAGGAATATTCAATGTTCAGCTATAACAAATTGGCGAATGCGCCGACTTCGATTTTCCTTGTTGCAGTCTGGCTCTATAGAATTGTGAAATATTGAGCTCACGTTGAAATATTTGAATGGATTTACTCCATGAAATAGAAAATCATGATCAATTGAATTACTTGACTAATCATGAGGAAATTTTGTTTCGTGAGTTCGAAATGTAATTCTTACCTCTATAAACAGTTCTATCTGTTCTGTTAGTGATGAAACGTTTAGTATTCAAATGGAATATAACACTTTCTATATGTACATCAATTCGGAAACCTTCAATAAACGGCTTCTTTATGACTCTACCCCCTTGAGGTATGAGGGTAAACTTAGACTGGGTAAGAACTTCGAGGAAGGAAATATAATTCTTTAGTGCTTTACAATATCCTACTCGAAAGAGTTTAGGGAGAATAAACCACCCCCTAATGTTACTCGCATCTTCACCCTGAGTTATTCAGTTAATTTTAGTGAAAAATAATAATTTGGCAACATGTGTTTCGGTGTGTCAAAGTGGATCTTTGGAAGGATTTTGATTTTCCGAAATGTCTGTAATTTTCTCTGCTGTAAATGGTGTGAGATAATAAGGATGAATTCTTCATGATTTATTTAATCATGTTCGTACAAAGGATTCCATTATAACTTTTGAGAGAATACACCCAGATCTATGGGTACATTTTAAATGCCGTTGTTTCAGCTCATTTCAGAGGGAGTCTGCACAATAGTTTCAGAATTTAATATGCAGTCTCGTCAAATAAAGATCTTAGATTATAGATTCGATAAAATTGAAATGAAAGTTGCGTACCACAAGAGAAATTCTGAAAACTGTTCATGAAATTTGATTTCGCGGTAAATATTCCACACAATATGATGAAATTTAGTGTCTACATCTATGAAGTTAACTGTATCGAAAACAACTCAGCTTAACAGCTATAACATTCAAAAATGAATTGATATTTTCGAATTTTTTTTATGTTTTGAATGGAATTGAAGTGACGTTAAGAAGTGAGAAGATAGAGGTGCGTGAAAGATGTGGATTCAATGTTAATTTTTGTGAAAAGTGTTAATTCAAAACTCTCAAAATTCCCCTTTTACAATCACCTGCTAATATACAGTTCAGATTGAAAGGTGGGACTTAACCGCATTATGCACAAAGTGATTTGACGTTAACGATTTTTTTTCGCTGAAGTTGTTCAAATCAGAGACCTGATTTATAGCTACACTGATTGCTAGTCGAAGATTTGGACTCCTGTTGAGAACTATCATACAACTCAGTTCTTCCCAGATCTCAGGGTGGAAAGAAGACTCACAGGGAAATAGCTCTACAATAATTTTGTAAATAAATTTTATTTGTAGATTTTAAAATTTAGTTCACTTATATCATCTGTAAAATTTATTCGTGTTCGTTTCGTGTCTGGTACCAGAACATATTTGTGAAATACTTGTGTATGATAAATAAACGAGGAATCTGCTCGATTTATTTTTGTGTTGCTTTCATCATGGGAAATTCAGAGATCTGAACAACAACCTGAGAACTGACTGAGCTGGGTATACCTAGTGGTAATAAAACGTTACAATATCCCAGATTTTGTGTGATTTCATATGTGATCCCAGCAATAAATTTTCATTATTATTTATCGGAAAGTTGACGTCGTTGTTCTTCGTTACTAGTAGTCATACTAATCATATCTTTTGTATAAAAATATGTCGAAAAGCATTGACGTGAATTTAAGAGCTGGGCGCCTGCTAATTTTTCGATCTGTCGATTGCACTGAAAAATAATAGGTTCTAGTCGAATCGGTAAATAATGAACGATCGTCAAAAATTAGTATTGAGATTAGCTACAGAAAGGATTTAATTATCATGAAATTCATACAACGCAAGAGATTCGTGATTTCATGACGTTGCTTAAACGCAAAAAATGGTGTTATTGGAACATAAATTTGAAACCGACAAGAGCATTAGTTGATGGATAGTATTAATCCTTTGGTGATGTGACTTATTGAATATAAGTCGACAATGCACAATGGTTGAAGGTTGTATATTGATAGCTACAGTAACGAGTTCTACATCAAAAAGTTCATACCACGCAACAAATACGTGAGTTCATTCATGACTTTGGATAAATGAGAGAAAAATAGTTACTTCAACGTTGATAAGATGTTGACAAGACCATGAGTTTATAAATAGTGTTGTATTCAACGTTTATGTAATGTTTCTCAGATCTAATTGAATAAACGTGACGAACTCACGATGAGTAAACGTTTTATTATGATGGCAACAGTAGCGAGTTAATCTTCGAAGAATCCATACTACGCAAAAATTGCTTTATCTCATGACGTTGAATATACTTAAAAAAAAAGAGTTCATCAAGCGTAAATTGAAGGTTGCTTGTAGGTTTCGAGTTGCTAAATCGTGTCGTGGTCAACGTTGATATGATGTTTTTTAGTCGTAGTTTAATAAACGTGTGAAAGGTACGATGTGTATACGTTGCTTTATGGTTGCTGCTATAACGAGTTGAATTATATTCGTTCATTATACGTTGAATCTACGTTTGGTTGAATTGAGGTTTCAAAAATAACGTTACGCAATCAACGAGTAACGTTTAATCAACGGGAGCAACTACAAATAAACGTATTTTCAACGTGTGTGTGTTTATTGGGAACTCGCACAAATCGATATTTGTCAAAATGAGATATCAATTTTATTCGGAGTAGAAACTGCAATCGGTATGTTCGATATTTGAATGAATGACCGACTTCCCATCGAATTTCATTAAGGTCCCCATTCCTCGAAGTTTCTTGGTAACCATTTACTTCTGTCTGTATCATTCCCTGACATCCCCCTATGTTCATTTTCAATTACCTTGAATAAATAATTGGAAGACAGTGCGTGCGACTACCAAACATCACCACATAAATAAGTATCGCAGAAACAATTAAACCCATAAAAACTCATCAAAGTACTCCGCCACAAGGAAACAGAAGAATAAACAAAAGAGGAGTCAATCCCAAAAACCAACCTCATTCCGACGGCAGTAAAAGAGGGTAAACAGCGGCTGGGAGGGTGATTCCTGCTGAAACAACAAGGGATACTAACACGATTGAGGAAACAATACGACTAAGGCAGGTTGCCTCTTAGTCCCGGCCACATTTTCAATGAACACCCCGGAATCTTCGCATTCTCGACTCACCTCGGGTGCACTCTGTCGAGAACATCCGCGAAAGTGAGAGGGCCATGATCCGTCTGCACTCCAAGCGACGTGACACGCATACGTTAGTTCGTTATCCTAACCAAAATACTTGCAACTTCCGGCAAAGATGGTTATATCCTGCGACGCCCCGGCTATTCTCACATACGAACAATGCCTCGCTAAGGCATTACCGTAATCTCTAATGGCGCAATCAATTAGCGTGGAACAGGAGTATAGTCGAATGTAGTTATCGCAAAGAAGTAAAAGAATTATCGTTAGGAATTCAAAGAGAATACGCTCCGTTGGGATTATTTTCTTGCTTTACTTTCCACAATTATATAGAACGTATAATCAGGTCGATTCTGTTTGCAAATAGCAATATTGCTATGAAAAAGATATGGCTATCATAACAAGATTGGAATTATTGGTATTCTGATCAACCATTTTGAGCAATATGATCTGTCACATTAACAAGAATCTTGCTATCAACATTGCTATCTTAGCAACCTCAAAATAGTACTTGCTATGCTTCATAACAAGAAAATTTAGAAAAGGAATCTCTCAGAGATCCATTTGTTCCAGTATTATTTCTTCCAAGAATTCGAAAATATTGAAGATAGGGAAGAATGTGCTAAAATAAATGTGTTCAGAATATTTAATTTTTAAGATTCTTAGACTGAAACACCGGCATAGTAAACAACAGCTGACCTGATTATTCTAATGATCTCAACAACAGCCATCTCTTTGAATTCCAAACGGAAAAGTTCATCGAATATCAAATTATTATCGCCTGCATAAAATTGCATTTGATTTCTGGAAACCAAAATTCTATCGGTATCCAGGAAATAGGTCAATTTGACTTTAATTGGTTTTTCTGTGTCATAACATTTTCGAATAAGTCGATGTTTACATGAATAAAACAAAGTATATGCTAATGGAAATGTGTTCAAGGTTCCCTAGAATATTATTTAATTTCAAGGAAAATTCTTAGACTAAGATAGAGGCATAGGCAACAGCTGAGATGATTATTCTAATCATCTCAACAACAGCAATCCCTATGAAGTGCCAACGAAAATGTTTATCGAATTTCGAATTATTAACGCCTGAATAAAATTGCTGCATTCGATTTCTGATAACCAATATTTTATTGGTATCCAGGAAATTGGTTATTGGTCAATTTGACTCGTTTCGTTCCCTAACATTTTTTATGTCGATGTTTACATGAATAAAGAAAGCCGTAGATACAGGTTATGTATGCGAAACCATACAGAAAACTCACGAATTAGGGTTAATTTCTTCTTCCTTGTAGTTCTAAAGTCACAAAATACAGTGTTGTCAGCTCTAAAATCACCAATTATGGAAGTCTATGATAGCAATATTGTTATGACAAAATTCATAACAAACATTGCTATAACACTCAAACATCATGGCCATATTGCTATGAATTAGAAAGATAGCAATATGACTAGAATAGCAAGGTTCATAGCAATACGCAAACAGAATCGACCTGAATGTATGTATTGTTCTCTCTTTCGAGTTTTTTTTCAAAGAGTAGAATTTGGTATCCGAAATTCTGTATAGTTAACTATTTTTGGAACGATATCGTAGTATTACGAATAAATGAAACATGTTTCACTCTGATGTTCCGAGAAGAACCGGCTTGAGGAGGAATCATACCTTAAGAGCAAACAATACCTATAATATAAAGGGTGATTTCTGGAGGCCGAAGTCTGTAATTTTCGATGATTGAGCCAAAAATGGTCTCGAACGATTAGGTTGGACTCCCTGATAATGAATCCAGTGTCAAAATCGATTATGTCCGTCCGACGGCCAGCTGACCGGCCGAGGACACGATAACTGTCGAACGGAGTGAGCTAGCAACTTGAAGCTTTCACGGTAGGTCGCGCATTAGAATGCCGCGGTTGAGTTCCTTAATGGACTAAATCGGTCGAACAGTTTCGGAGTGACGGCCATTTGAATTTTCGAAATTATTTTTTTTCATTTCAGAAACTACCAGAGCGATTGGATTGAAACTCTGCAGTTAGGTGAAGCATAACAACGCGCAACTTTAAACAAAATTTTGTCAAGATCTTACTGTCGGTAAATTTCGAAAAAATTTTTTTTTTCGAAAGCCGTTCATCATGTCCGAAAAAATTCCACTCAGCCATTAAGCATTATATTTCATAGCAGTGTACCGAATTTCAGTTCAAAACGATTATAATCTCTGGAGATATTGTGAAGAAATATGTCAGATTTCGTGGTTTTCTTCTCGATATTGTTGTTTTTTCGGAGTAACTCAAGAAATACTGTGTCAATTATGATAAAACTTGGCAGTTAAATTGAAGTTGCTGAAAGACAACTTTGCTCAAGATTTTGTGGTGATAGTGTCATTAGAACAATTTGAAAAAAAAATTTCAAATTTTTTTCAAATATTCAATATTCTGTGATCTTCTTACCATATTATCCTCATTTAATTCTGTAAGAACATTTGAACTGTTATTTTTCGATGAAATACTGGATTTGAATTTGATCTGATCTGTATTTTTGGAAATATCGGGAAAATAAAATTTTGAATGGGTATGTCTGCGGAATCATTGGGTGGATTCACGATTTCGACCTTCGGCCTTTAGACCGACCGTAAACACAATAACTTCCAGAAAAAACGACTTGGAAGCTCGATATTTGTAGAGAAGGTTTGGGGCTTTATTAGGAAGGTCGAATTCGTGAATGGGTCAAATCCGCCCCTGATTCCGTAGATGTACCCATTCAAAATTCAATTTTTCCAATATTTCCAAAAATACAGATTAGATTGAATTCAAATCAAACTGAACAACAATATGCAGCAGCAAAAAAAAACCAAAGCCAAAGATGCCTTACGAAGAAAGGTAGGATCAACATTCCATTAAGAACATGCTAGTTTTTGAAGAATACTATTCGTAGATTTCAAATTCTTGATAAGTCGTTCGGCAAGAAAATAGAGTTGGGTTGCGTTATCACAAGGGTGGCCGCCTTCATCTAATGGAAAAACCCCTATGATTCTCTCGAATTTCTATGGTTTATTAACCGCAAATAATGAAGCCCTCGCGGCAGCAGAACAACCGCATTTACACGGATCGCTTGCCGCTTTACAAAGTGCAGCGCCGCGTTGCATTCTCCCGTCGGTTTCCGCTACGAACGGGCGTCGGTGAGCGTCTCGACGCATAGAGACCCGACGGAGAGTGAGATGCGTATTTGTCGCGTGTATGCAGGTGAGCCGTCGATCGATAACGTATAAGCTGAGCACGCGCCACGGGGGTTTTCTTCCCCGGAACTTCACGTGAAATGAGAAACACTCGCTGCAAGGAGAAAACCAAAAGGAAACTTCGCAAGACATTCTCGGCTTCCAAAAGGTTTATGCGGCCAAGTTAGACGTTTGCTTTACTTATAATTAAATGCACATAGAAGTCCAGGAATTTATGGCTTCGGAGCTATTCAAGGGAAACTCTGGAGTATGTAAGCAAGTTTGTCTCGTTGGAAATAACTGTGTCTCTGAGTTAATTTGAGGGCGGAGGAACATCAGAGGATCTGTTGTTGGCTTCGTCTGGCGGGAAGTCTGATGTTGCAGATGTGCAGTTGTGAAATCGATTAGAAGGACCGAAACTACAATGTTGAAATATGGTGTGGGATGTTCGACGTGTTGAAGTGAACTTCAGTAGGGGGTTGATCATTTGAACACTCTTGAATGGTGGGTCATATAGAGGGTATTTTTTCTGAGGTGTATAACTTTAAGTTGGCAAAACTGTTTCAACTGGTGACCATTTTGACAGCTGTCAAGTGATTTGTGTTTAGTTTGGTCTGACATTTCAACATTCAACAAATTATGCAAATTCATTTTGAAAATAATGGTTCTGTCCAAAATGCTTATCGCGCTCTACGTCCATTTTACGGTCAACATAATCGTCCATCAGAGCAATCAATTCGGCTAACTATGGACTGTTTTCGCACCACGTTTACTCTAACTGACCTTTTTGGTGTGCTTTGTGGAATCATTGGTCCGTACTTCTTTGAAGACGATGCTGGCCAGAAGGTTACAGTCAATGGCGACCGCTATAGAGCCATGATTACTTACTCTTCATTCTCAATTGAACAACCATAATGTGCAGCAGCTGTGGTTTCAACAAGACGGCGCAACATATCACACAGCTCGTGCCACAATTGGTTTACTGAAGGAAACGTTTGATAACCGCATAATTTCACGTTCTGGGCCCGTGCATTGGCCTCCAGGATCGTGCGATTTAACGCCGCTAGACTATTTTCTGCGGGGATATGTGAAGTCTACGACGAAAAAAACAAAACCCACTTGGAGGACAAGATTCGACGCGTTATTGCCGATATACGGCCGAAAATGTTGGAAAACGTGATTGAAAATTGGACCTCCAAATTAGATTATGTCCGAGCCGGCCGTGGCGATTATATGCCTGAAATCATAATTGAATTATGATGCCAAAAGATTATCTTCTGAATAAAGTAAATTTTATGTCAACTTCAAAAATTCATCCTTATTTTATTCTATTTTAAAGTTCTATAGCTCTAAAAAAAATCTAGAAAAGCACTTCCGTGAAGGCAGCAGCTTTTACGAGCACGTTCAATGTAGATGACCGGTTCAGCAACGAATTTGAAGATGCGCGCAAAAGCTGCTGCCTTCACGACAGTGCTTTTCTAGATTTAGATTTTTTCTCTATAAATTACTGGATTTCAATTCGATCTAATCTGTATTTTTAGAAATATAGGAAAAATAAAATTTTGAATGGGCCTATTTCTACGGAATCATTGGGCGGATTGTACCCATTCACGAATTCGACCTTGTTCTAATGACACGATCATCATTTTGCACAATGTTGTCCTTCAACATCTTCGAACTAACTGCGAAGTTTCATCACGATTGAATCAGTATTTCTTTTAAAAAAAAGCAACGATAGCGAGAAGAAAACCACTGAATTCTACATATTTCTTTCCAATATCTTCCAAAAGTAATAGCCGTATCGAATTGAAATTTGGTACACTGCCCTGAAATATGGAGTTCGAGGTTTAACTGAAATTTTTCTTGAATATGAACAATAGTTTCAGAAAAAAAAATTGTTTCCCAAAAAAATTTAAAAAAAAGAAATTTTTGAATTGAGTAATCATACGATTTCAACGAAATTTTGCATAATGTTGCGCGTCGTTATGCTCCAACTAACTGCCAAGTTTCAATGTAATCGCTTCGGTCGTTTCTGAAATATAAGGAAATTAACCTCAAAATTTCAAATGGCTAAACTCCGGAACTATTTGGCCGATTCGGCCCATTAACGAACTCAATCTTCGTATTTTGAAATAAAACCCTTCCTGAAAGTTTCAAGTTGATTGAATCCTCCGTACGCTCCTCATCATGGTGACGGCCGGCCGGACAGAATCGATTTAGTCATCATTGAGTCCAACCAAGTCATTTAAGACCATTTTCGGCTCAATCATTGAAAATTAGAGACTTTTGGACAAAATTATACACGCTGTTCCCCTAGAATATGCTTAAATACAAGGGGTATTCTTGAAAATTCAAAATTCATTATGTGTTCTCGAAACATAGATGTTCGATTAACACGAAGTTTATATGATGATTTTCCGCGTCAAAGTTCTAGACTCATCCTCGGTAGATTCCCTCTTTCTCCACTAATTTCTTTTATCTTATGACTTACGCGGTGAATGTGCTGGTTTCTTTCTTTTTCTTAGGAAGCTAGAAAGAACTCCACGCAAGAAATAGCGTTGCCATGAAAACCTCTCGTAAGTACCAATTTCATGCAGCACTCTTGGTTGTAGGAGAACGCCGACTAACATCTCAATATTCCTACTGCCATTACTGCAATTCTGCCAGGCCACTCTTCCGTACAACCCTCCTTTCCAATAAAAACTAAAGAACCCATACGTTTTCAACAATACCGAATGCAATTTGGGTTTTATTTCAAGAGGCGAAATTCATAGCGCTACAATCTTCCTAACGTGAATTTGACCGTAAAATTGCGAAATCATTCCGGTGAAGTTTTATCGCAAGTGGCCATGAAATTGAAAAATGACCAATGGAGAGCTCGAGCAGCTTCCATCAACTGTTAAGAACAAGCAATAAAAGAAGGAAATTCGGGCAAGATTGGGACGGCCGTGACATTCTTTTGTGTGTTGTGAAAGCATTATTGTAGTCGGAAGACTGCAGGGAAGTGAGGCATTCTTGCTCGAAAGTGAATCGTTCCGACGAAAATATTTCACGAATGTGTTCGGAATGATTTAAGACGATCTGTTTACAGGGTGTACAGGAAGATATAAACACACTTGGGAGGTGCGGAGAGCTGATTGTTATGAACATGGGTTCGTGAACGCTACCTTTACGACATACAGAGCGTAAAAATTAAACAAAAAACTTCATTCATCTGTATTCCTCAAAATATCCAGCATCTCTTCAACTTTCATGAAGTCAATCGGAAAAAGTTTTATTGATTTTTTCTAACGACTGCTGATTCAGCTAGGAACTTCAATGTCGGAATTCGACTGATTCAGGCTGATTTCAGATTTTGCCCCCAATTTCTGAAACGGAACTATCAAAATTAAATGAAGAAAATTATTCATACAGGGTCCGGCAGAGGAATCGGACGGTTTTGAAAGAATCATAACCTCGGTAATGGTTACTCAAAAAAAATTTTATCAAACAATTTGGATTCAGAATTTCGAAGCATGTAGAATATCACATCAATCAGGTGGGGTCCTTTTTTCGCGATACACTCCTGGGCGCCTATTCTTGAATGCGGGGAAAAGAACGAATGATCGAAAGGGGGCGTGTCTACGAGTTTTTCGGGGAAACGGTATGAAATGAATGAGTGCTTCACGGAGAGCGAGCGATGTTTCTCTTACGATTTGTGATGGAACGATACATAGAGGACGCTAATTATGTTTTGGTTATTTGAGAATTTTGATCCATTTAGCTTAAGTCTTAACAATCTCGATTACCTTTCACTACAAGATTTCTGTTTTCACTCGAAGATGGAAATGGCGAGTGCAATTATGTGGGAAGTACTGAATGAAGATGTGGAAGATGTAGAATTGCAATACCAAATAGATGTCGATGTGCTTTCTAAACGGAACCCGTTTGATTTATCTAATCGAAAATTTATCAAAATGTTTGGATTTACTAAAGCTCATCTCGGAACAGTGTGATTTCATTTCAGTTTTTTTTCATATCCTCCCTTGAATAATCTTAATTTAACCGACCTATGTACATTTCAGGTCTGTATGTAATGTAGTCGGTGACCAATCTTTTTTTTTCAAAATGATCCATTTTACAATTTTCCGAAATACGCTCCCAACTCTTATGACAACTGTATGATTTCAAAATTGAAATATGACAATATATCACAGAAATATAGTCTACATATAGTATACATAAAGTTGGCTACATGAATGAAGTTAACTTCAAGTATGTCGAAAATACTTGTTTTTGATTGGTTAGAATATTTGGCATAATTGTTCGTCTATGACCGCTCATTCGGACTGCTCCCCATCTTGACTGCGATGGTATAAACGTTGTCTATCGTTAATGCTCATAAATGCTTGCGTTTCCTTGCCAACCGCGTCGAAACGCCAATTTTTCCACGATTGTTCTCTTCCTAGAATTCATGAATAGCGCTTCATGACGGTCAAGAATACGGAATTGACGTTTTGACAAATGGGAGGAAGTTCGAACGGGAGATTGTGCCATAGAGAACGTTTTATACCATCGGATTTCGAGAATAAGGCCCCTGCAGTCTTGCTTGCAACTTTCTGGGAACGGTTTCCGGCATTGCTCCCTCAACTGTGGCGACTTCCACGCGAACTGCTTCCTTCAATTCCTCCAATTTTTGGGGCTTGTATTGGTAAATTCGTGCTTTGAGATGTACCCTTTAAAAAAAAATTGCAAATGGTCAAATCGGGGGACCAGGGAGGCCAATGGACGTCACCAAACCTGGAAATGAGGCGGCCAGGGAAAAGAGGACGAATAACGTTCATTGTTACTCTGGCTCTGTTGGTCGCCTCATCCTTTTGGAATCTCACACGTCGGATTGTAACACGACATCTTCTTAATTAAGGTGCAAGAGAACGAGCCATTTCAAAAACGTCAGAGTCCTCTGCCAGACCCTGTATTCCTAGCTGTCTATTTGACTGATCAGTTTCATTAAACCTCGTTTATATCTAAAGGTCAGGCATCTGTCCACGGTCTGCATGCATGAACGTTGGCAATAGCCGCGAGAAATTCGGAGAAATTTCGACGTCGATAAAACATGGTGTTGTTCTGCAGGCTTCAGTGACTATTTTGTGAGATTTTTTTTTTTGATATACTTATTTATTCTGTGGAAATGCGCAATATTAGTTATTTCTTCATTTTTCACTACTTTTCAGGTTTTGTTTTCCTAAAATTCTTTATGTGTAGTCGACAATGACTGATCGTGAACTCGATAAATTCCGAAAATATGAAAATGATCTGTCGAAACTAGTAGCAGACGTTTGGTTGTCATATTCACTGATAAGTAAAATACATCAAGAATTCCTTCCATCCGATTTACCATTTTGCCAATATTTTCGAAAGTAAGCATCTGATCGATGATCTAATGTTTCGTCCGTGACCGTTGGATGGATTTTACCCATCAACTAACTCTGGTAGGATATTTGGTATTCAGTGGTTTCATGCCGAGAGTTGAAGTACTCAAGAACGCCATGATGAACAGAATTAAATTGACCCCGAATTTTTTTTCAATCAGTAGGACCCAATCAGTAGGCACAAAATTCGAAATTTATAAGCATTTTGGTGTAAATATCTCTTATTTTTTCTGGGAGAGGCACCCGAAAAAATACTCACCCCTCAATTTGTTTGTATCGCAGTCAATCAGAAAAAGAGTAATCAATAAAACCAGTAAGTATTCTGATCATTTCTGAGGCACAATATTCATTCTCGAGACTTTGAAAAATTGGTAGGCTGACTGAAAACACAATAACTTCTGAAAGATACAACTAAGCAACTCGCTGTATGCGGAGCTGGTTTGGAGCTCAATCTCGGAGGCTGACTTCTTAAATGGGCGAAATCCTCTTGCTAATTCTGCATAGAAATTTGATATTCCCAATATGTTCTAGAATATAAAGGGTTTTCCAATAAGAGGTGTTATTTTGATGTTCAAAGAAAAATGTTATTTTTCAATATAAATGATCAGATGTTCATTTCATTATGAAGAAGAAGCTATGCCGTTAATAGTGGAAAATAACATCAGGCAAATGACCACCACGACCACGCTCACAGGACCATATCCTTTTAATGAAATTTTCCATAACTAAATCGAAAATTGGCTGCCCTATGTCCTTCATAGCCTCACGAATTCCATCTTTGAGGTCTTGAATCGACGCTGGGCTATTGGCGTAGACCTTCTCTTCCACGTGGCCCCAAAGGAAGAAGTCGAAAGGTGTTAAATCACAAGATCTCGGTGGCCAATTGTCACCTCTTCGAGAGATAACACGGTCCGCAAACTTTTCCCGCAAAAGATCAATGGTTTCGTTGCTTTTGTGACACGTATCGCCGTCTTGTTGAAAGTAAACGTTGTCCAGATAAATACCATCGAATTCCGGCCATAAAGAATCATTAATCATCTGTCGATAGCGCAATCCATTCACCGTAACTGTTTCTCCAGCCTCATTTTCGAAAAAGTAAGGTCCAATGACTCCGCCGGACCATAAACGGAAATGGACCTTATCACTGAAGATGATTTTCCGATGGAATTCCGGATCATTTTCATGCATTTCAACGACCCAATCAGCAAAGACACGACGTTGTTGATGATCGGCCGGCTTGAGTTCTTGTGTTAACTGAACTTTATGAGCCTTAAGACCCAAATTTTTATGCAAAATACGGTGTAATGACGTTTGTGGAATGGCTAATTCCGAAGAACGACGAGGAATGGACAAACCTGGGTTCAACACTTTCGACAACAGCAGCAATA
Source organism: Myrrha octodecimguttata (assembly GCA_958510865.1). Taxonomy (NCBI): domain Eukaryota; kingdom Metazoa; phylum Arthropoda; class Insecta; order Coleoptera; family Coccinellidae; genus Myrrha; species Myrrha octodecimguttata. Next base: position 81,990,216 of record OY294056.1, read on the forward strand.
TTCTCGGCTGTTCTTAAGCGACGTGCACGGGTTTTATTCTTCACATCACTAACTTGCCCCAACAGCCGTCCGACAAGGTGCTTTACGACGACCAAAAAATGTTCGAGTTTTACGAACCGTCTCTGCCAAATTTTCACCATTTTTATAGTGAATTTTAATAATTTCAGTGCGTTGTTGAAGCGTGTATCGTTCCATTTTTATTAATGTCGTAATTTCTGCTTGTCAAATGTCAAAAAATGACAGCTTCAAAAGTGACATCTACCGATATAGCGTGCTATTCAAAATAACACCTCTTATTGGAAAACCCTTTATAATCCGTACGGTTTTGGCCCACTCATGGATTCTGTAATCGAAGCCCAAGTCACACTACAATTTCGAAATTTTAGGTTATTTCTTCCAGAAGTTCTTTTGTTTACGATCAATTTAGCGGCATATTGAATTTGACTACGAATTTTTTTCTATAGGTGAGACCTAACCATCTAGGCACAAAATTCGAATGTTTCAGGCATTTTAGCATAAAGATATCTCTTATTTTTTATGAAGAAGCCATCTGAGAAAATCTTCTTCGAAATTCGTTATCAATAAAACCAGTAGGTATTCTGAACATTTCTGAGGCACAATATCAATCTTCGCTTAGCAGACATTCTTGCCAACTGTGAGAAAAAATTTGATTTCCATATAATCATATATCATTCTACAACTATCATACTCCTCATCATAATCCTTATTTCCCATCCATTTCCTCGTATTCCGGAATAAAAATTTCCCCAGAAATAGGCATAGATACCCAGATACTCCTTCTCACTTTCCTTTTCCTTCTTCGTTCTATCGAATCCCCAAACTTCCTGAACGAATCCCTTCAACACAATTTCCTAGGACGAAAAGTGCCGGATAAACAACAGGAAATTATATTGAACGCAGAAGAGGTTGGGTTGAGTGGAAAGCATTCCGAAACATTTACATATTTCAGGGACATAATGGAATTTATGGAAATCCATGTGAATTGGGGGATTATTATATGCAAGAGACTATGGCCGACCGACAAACATATAATCCGTCATATGGGATAGTGAGATACTAGCTGTAAACCTCCAGGAAAGTTTTCTGTATTGAGACTACCGTGAATACGATATTGGGATTCGACGAAAGATGATCCATGTGAATAAGAGGACAAATATTGAAAGGAATGGTTCATCGAGAAGTAAGAGCTACGGTAATAATAAACTGACAAAACACAAGGACGAAAATCTGTCGATAAATCAACAAATATTCCAACTTGATGTGATCCCTTCATTCAATCAACCAATGCCTCTTAGCTGATGAAGGGCTTTCCAAGGAGTTCGCTCATTGCAGTTTCTAAATTTTTACCGATCATCAGACTGACTGACCTTGGAAACACAGAGAGTACGTTTTATACTTAGTATCGGTTAGATGACATCCTTTAGTTTAATGAAAATTATACAGCGATATATCAAAAGAATCGTACGAACTCTAACTTTGAGCGGTGTGCATGTTGTTCATCCTATTGGCGAATGAAGATAAGCGCTACTCCCTCTGGTGGTTATCAGAGTAACCCGAGGTACAGCGATTATCATTGACATGTCAAAAGAAATGTCAAGAAAATGAGAAAGTTTATGCATTTCCTTGGCGTTTGTGCGATTTTACAAGTGTTTCTACTAAGAAAAAGCAAACTCAGATGTCCCTCCCCATAGATTTCCACGGCCCGGGGAAAAATTTCTAGTTTGGGTAAAAGAAACTTCCTTTAATAAGTCAAGCTTGAAACTTGTAACTCAAAATTAGTGAACCAGCAAACAAGATGCATGAGGGTCTCATACCTGCATTTTCCGATGATGATAATTTTATAGAGGTAAGCACGAATTGCTCATGAAATATTAGATTACATTCATGAAGACAATTGTTGACCAGGCCCCTAATCTAAGCAGAGAAAGTTACAGGAATGCTATGCCTTCCAGAAATCTGCCTGTTGAACTGATCATTAAGGAACAACGTAAATGTTTCAGTAATGGAACTGACCGATAGAAACAAACAGTGTGTCAGCAAGGAAGTATCTGATGATGAATAAATACTCTTCGCTCAAAGTGCTTCTGCCGATTAAATCAGAGCTGTTCAAAGCTTATTTATTACAGCTTTTTCAAGACCAATCATATGAGTGTTGGAAGAATTTATCTGTCAATCTATAATGAATAAGGCTTATGGTACAAATAGCATTACTTTTAAGTGGATGTATTCATTTTATTCACAATATATTGTGTGAATTCAGTCTCCTATATAAATAGTAAAGTTATGAGTATTTGTCTATTATTCCAAAGAGTATGTTTTACAATATTATCCGTTTTTCAACTTTTTGAGCACTGAGGGGGTTTTTGATCAGTTGTCATGTTAGGTAGGTAAAAAGGTTGAAGTTTATCAGTTTTGCAAATAACATGCTACATTATGTTACATGTATCTTCCTGAACACTTCAAGGTAGTTTCTGTGCTTCCAAGAAACTCCAAATAATTTGAAATTAATCTTGCCATTTGGTGTTGAAATAAGTTGATACTAAAATAGAACTACTAACAGTAATTGTAGCATTGCCACTATGAATTAGAATAGATGATTTATAACTCTTTCATAAAAATTAAATATGTATACACAGAATCATTTCTGTTAACTGAAAGAGTCTTTGAACGAATTGTAAAATCGAATTTGAATCAGACATACAAGCAAACACTGGAAAACCCAGCTCCTATCCGTGATGTAAAAAACTTTTACTTACATCATGCTCCTATTGTCGTAACAGAAAGCTGTAGTTGCGCATCTGCAGTTTTTACAAAGTTTACACAAACCACACGACGGGGAAACACCCGATTCATGTGGTTCCCCCAAAAAGGCAGCATTTTCTGACTCCACAAACTTGAAAGAAAGATGACACAAAAAAATATAATACAAAAATACCAAACACGGTGTTTCTCGATTCAGAATTATCAGTAGCATCTTAATTCTATATAATGTGTCAAAATCTCACAAGTGTCCTGAAAATCACATGATAACAAATGAACAACATCGACCTGAAACTATTACTAAGCTTTGTCAAAGACTGGCGCATAGAACAATATTGCAATCAGTTCCATACCTTCCTATTTCTTTCATGAATGAAAAATTGCGAACAACCACTTTCAGAAAACTTTATGACTCTGTCGATTAGATAATTATATTAATAGCTTTCATGAAGTAGACTTGCTTGAATTCAATATTCAAAAATCAGTAGTACCGTACTCCCTGGATTAAGCACGAAAAACATCAGTTGTTTATCCGTACCAATAAAAGTAATAAAAGTTGAAGTATTTCGCTCGCGAAAAAGTAAATCAGCGGAATGATAACAAGACAGATAAGAGATTTCTCCATCCCTCCTCATAAATGAACTTTCCGCAAGAACAATGCGAATAAAAGTCGAAGTTTTTCTGGGTTTTCCGCTGAATAATACAACTTCAGGAAGATGGGACGTTCTTTCCTGATCATTAAGGTTTTTCTCTTACAAATGGGAAATTTATTCCTATTGTGCCTCGTTTTTCACCACACTTTCTGAGTTCCTCGAACGATCAAGATGAAACAAATTCATTACGGAGGGTCAGCAAAAAATCGATTGATGTATTGAGCGAACGAACGTGATGAAGATGTTGAATTGCGTTCGATTAGAATTCATGAAGAAACAGTAGTTTGAAAGAAATAATGCTTGGTGGCACGAACTGGCAATAAACTAAAAAACCGAAAAATAATATACTTATATCTTATTAATTGACTATACTCGTCTTACCATTCTGAGGAAATATCTTCATTGATTTTCGTTTGATCATGGGAAAGCTAGCAGAGTTTCATGTCAGAAAAACCTCGAATGAGTCGAGGGGGAGAACGGTTGGTTCCAATAAATTTGTATCAATCATTTAAGCGTGATGACGACCATCCCTAAAATTTTGAATGGGAAACTGGGTTTGTGAAACGATTGCCTTTTCAAAAATGTCATAAACTTGGCATTTTTTTGTTGGTACCACCCGAAAATAAGTATACTATTGTAAAGGAAGCAAGGTTTGCAATGAAACCCTTAAACGAAGAACAATGTTTCATCAAGTCCAATATCTGCATTCCCTGGAATACCACGTGAGTAAAAAAAAACGTCCAGATTCCATAATGAACAAGTTTTCCACAATAATACTGACTTTGTTGTACCATTCTTCTGATATCTCGTACATTTCATCAGAATAATAAAGTTGAAAAGTTTTAAAGAAACAGACAGATGTAAGGTCATTCTTTAAAAGGCTGTCGAATCACCTTCAAGATAAAGTGTCACTCAACTCCATTCCTATTTAAGATTTCAAGGGTTGCTGTATCAGGATCACAAGGTTGATTCAAATCGATTGAAACCAATAGTTCGAAACGCCCCCCTTCAAACCAAACTTTAATTATGTTTACAGTTTTTCTGATTCTGCAATGGGGCTGAGATATACAGAGTGGGCCATTGAAAATGGAACAGGGTCATTTACGGGCGAATTGGCCACAGTATTTGAAAACACCTGGTTCGTGCTCTCGCATGAATCTTTTCTCAAAGATTTCATATTTTTCGATTTTGTTTATTATTTTGTTTGAGTTACTTGAATCAGCAAATATTCTTGCGAAAAAGTCAAAAAGTACTTACACCAGGAAAATTAAAAGAAAGTTCAACTTCAGTTTGAATCAGATACTTTGTGAATCAGAAATTCAATTCAATTGTGATAATTCAATTTTTCGAGATTTTCTTAAGAAATTTTAATACCTAATTGTTATGACATCATCGTTTCCAGAATAAGACAATAACTGACATTTTGGGCAACCAGACACCATGGTTCGTCATGGCACTATCAGTTTTTTGACTTATTCCGAAGTACCAACGGTACCAAGGAAAAAGTCTCGAAATCTGTGATATTTTTTTACCAGTGTCTTCGCATCGAACTGAACACTATTCAGGGTGTTTCATCGTAAACTGGTCAAACATATATAGCTGTATAGATGACATTGAGAAAGTCATTTTTGCCTTATGACATATACCCCGTTTTCGAAGCATAAGCGAGATACAGGGTGTTTAATGTCAACTTTGAGCAATATTCTGATAACTGTGGAGAGTTATGCGTGACCTTTGAAATAAAGGTTTTTGATCAAAGTATTTTTTAGTGCTCAATTCAATTGTTTTGTAGAATTCAGGAAAAAATATTTCAAAATGGCGGAAAACCTACAAAGTTGGAATTTTTTGTTTTCGATTGCCAAATTGTGTATTATTTCAATGTACTAAATTTTCTAAGATTTTCCATGAAAGAAATTTTTTAACATGTCTACAGTGAACAAAAAATTTCACCCAAAATTGTTGAAATCTTTCGAGGTTGAACTTACCTTCATTCTGAACACTGCTGTGAAAACAGAATTAAAAAATATCCATTGGTTTTCATTTTAGAGCCTTTTAAACATTCCGCTCGGAGTATTTAAATAACTCGAGAAACTGGTGGCCGTACGGAGGCTAAAATTGTGCATTTTTTCATAGAAACTTCGAAGAGATTTGAACTCGCTCCACTTACGGACAATATATAGCCGCGTATAAGTTGGATTTATTCTGATTATAATGACGTCCGTTACCAAGCAAAGGTAGTTAATCGAATTTGACCCTCTTTTCCGAATACGAAAAGAAAATTTTTTTGGTAAATTCATATTTCTATCCGGGTCATTCTGGGGACCCATTAGAACAATTCTGGCCTCCGTAGGGCCACCAGTTTCTCGAATACAAATTATTCAAGTACTCCGAGCTCAATGTTTGGAAGGCTATAAAATGAAAACCAATAGATATTTTTTCATTCTGTTTTCACACCCAGTGTTCAGAATGAAGGTAAGTTCAACCCTGATAGATTCCAACAATTTTGGATGAATTTTTTTTTCACATGTAAAAAAAAAGTTGATTTCACGGAAAATCTTAGAAAATTGAGTACATCGAAATAATGGCATCCAATTTGGCAATCGAAAACAAAAACTTCCAACTTCGTAGGTTTTCCGCCATTTTGAAATATTTTTTCCAGAATTCTACGGAACAATTGAATTGAGCACTAAAAAAAACTAAGATGTGACCAAAAACCATTATTTCAAAGGTCACGCATAACTCACTACAGTTATCAGAATATTGCTCAAAGTTGACATTAAACACGCTGTATCTCGCTTATACTTCGAAAACGACGAGATGATAGTCAGCCCAAGGAAATCCAATGTTGCCAAATGTACGCATGGAGGTGAATACTCAACTCGTATTTGAAAACCGATCAAAAATCGAACACCGTCCATAAAATAGAGTAATGGTTAAGTTTAATTTTGTTGTCTGGTTAGGTTAGGTTAGTTTAATTTGGTTAGGTTGGCGCCAAATTTCCGTTTCTGATTCAAACTGGCACTGTCCTAAATTAAACTAACCTAACCTAACCAGACAACAAAATTGAACTTAACCATACTCTATTTTATGGACGGTGTTCGATTTTTGATCGGTTTTCAAATATGAGTTAAGTATTCATCTCTATGCGTACATTTGGCAACATTGGATTTCCTTGGGCTGACTATCCTCTCGTCGAAAACGGGGTATATGTCATAAGGCAAAAATGACTTTCCCAATGTCATCTATACGGCTATATATGTTTGACCAGTTTATGATGAACACCCTGTATACTCTTGTATGATATTGATAGCACTATTAAAAATTGAATAAAATTGTGTCTTTATAAATAGCGTCCTTGCGGATTCGAAGATGGAACAATTCGTCAAAGGCAGTTTCTTGAAAAACAGCTTGCCTGATGAATGAAATCGGAATGCAAACGATAATACAAGCGGACTCTGACGTTTCAGAGTACAAATCTGAGTCTTACATCAGACGAACGAGAAAAAACGTACAAAATGATCCAAAATCCTTCCAAAATTAGCTTTTGTCGATAAAATTTATTTTAATTCACTTACTTTACAATCTCGAAAAATTTCGCGAGCATTTAGGAGTCGGTATCCTCAAACTTAATGCCAAGTTTCAAGCTGATCACATGAGTAGTTCCTGCGATGTTGAGGAAATGTTCGGGCGATTTGGCCCATTATCGAAATCAACCGGTGAATTTCGATACGCAATATTATCTGGAAGTTCCAATCTCGAATTATAGTGATAACGAACTGTATTCATCAGTTGGTTCAACCTTGCTATTTGATACCAATCTGGGTAAAAATTTTACACTTGGCAAAACGATAGAACGGCTAGAACGCTGTTTGCTAAAACACGCAGGCACAACGGGATAACATAAAATAGCACCGTTCGAAACATACAACAAAGCAATCCATCGGAATTATGTCCAATTAGAAAATGACAAATACTATTCACCGTCGAATCTATCCGCATTTTCCCGCTCTAAGGCATAAAATATTCATAGACAGGAATTAATTCCGACACAAACGTTATTTTCGTTTCATCCCTCAAAACGCGGCTTTCCACTTTGTACAATTATTTGCGACCAAAAACAGCGGCACATGTACATCCGACTATAATTCCATATTGTCTCGGGATTTATTAAAAGCCCCACGGGCCTCCAGTGACAAGCTACCGTCGATATTTTTCGATTAAAAATAATCAGGAACTACGCCAGTGAGAAATGTTCACAATTTCCCATTTTTCCGACAGTGGTCATAAATCGAGTTGGCCGGAATAGAAACATGAACGCAAACATGTATATATTTGAGAGGTCATTTGTATTCTGTTGCTGTGCAGACCATGGAGCTGTGGACGAATTCTGCGAAGATACTAGCAAAACTGAAAAACAGGAATACAAATCTCTTGGAGTGATTACAAATCAGTTATAATAGTTTATAGGGTTGACAAAGTCATAGAACTACTTGTGAAGTTCCCCTATGTACAGGAGTTCGAAAAGGATATCAGGATTTTGTTTTTGTGTTTGCGATGTGAGGATACTGTGACGTCAGAGTCTATATCTGATAATAATTCAATTCAATGATCCTAACTTCTTGAAAATCCTTTGGATCGAAATTCGGTAAACACACCAATTTTTCTGTCGCGAAGATATTGATTAGCTATTCACATCAATGTACGCAGCGTATTTTTTTATTTTTAATCATAATCTTTATTTCCAATCATATCAGTAACAGCAGCAGAGATACAGTTATTAAATGAAAAAACGCCATACGAACTCAACTCCGAAATAGTAGTGAACAAAATAAGTATGGAATTCTGTCTTTTTTGCCTTGATCTTGGAATCTGGTATCATCGACACCTTTTTTCATTTTTCCTGGGATTCTTTCAAATCACCACCACCTATACTCCAGTTACTTCTATAAGCTGTCCCGGTTGGCCATGATTTAGGTATATCAATTTTTTTACTTATATCTGACGGTCGTAAATTATCGGCAATGTCAAAATAATTCTCAGCGACGTTGCCAAATGCCTATGCCAATTCCTACCCTCAATCTCAACATAATCATCACGCTTGGAAACTAAAAATGACGGTAGTTTTGAAGAAGCATAGACAAAGTATCAGGAAGTGCTATGTAGAATTGAAATCTGCTTTTTCTGATAGTAACCCTGATAATTTGGAATGAATAATTTATCACAAGATATCCAACATTTTCGACGTATGTGAGTGAAAACCCAGTGTATCGTTCACAAAGATTCCCAAGAACTTTGTAAATGTCTTCTGTTGACTTAATTCTTAGGAATTCCATAGGTTTGTCTGTTGGTTTAGAAGTTTTACGGCAGATTTATTCGAGTACTTTCATTTTTTTGCGAATGAATTATCACAGAGTAACGGACCACTCTATCCATTATTTTTCAGTAAAATTCCGATCTTCGTACAAGAAAATCGCATAACTAAATCTTCCAACTATGTTTATATACGTAATTACTACGACCTATATGTATAAAGGACAACGTTGTGAAGTTATCTGACAGGAAAATGACTATGACCTAATATTTTCAAAATATACACGGTGAAGTGTGTCAGAATGTCATGGCCAACCGAGAAAGTCCATAAAAGTAAATGTAGTATACGCTTTACAACATACAAGATCTACCTGGCATTCAAACCCAGTACCTTCAGCTCCCTAGTCAACCTCTACAGCCAACTAGACTTCCGAAGTGATCATTCTGTCATCTTGGATGTGTGCCAAATCATAGAACATATTGAACTAAAATGACTATAAGCTCATTCATCTGGTATCTTTGACTGCACTCAACTACACTCATCTGTACTGAGGAGTGGAGGAGGAGTCATAAACTGCTGTGTTGAATGAATGAATGAATAATTTGAAAAAAAATTTCAATTTGAAGCTCGCAAAATCCCAATGAAAAAATTAAAGAAGGTATAGTTCAGGTTTGAATATTTATTTAACCATCAGTTTCAATATACTCGCTCATATATTTATGTATTTATTACTGAATGCAAATGCGAAGTCGAACAGAATAAACTCTACTTTCCCCAGTCCCGATGAGCTCGACATTTTGGCCTTGCAATCAACATACAGGAAGTCCATGAACTGAAGATATGCTTTCCTGTTTCACAGGTAACCTTGCAACTTTCTTCCTTGTGGTCCCATCTCCAACGCCATCTGCCTGGTCCACAATCAATAGCTTTGCTCACTTCGTCAATCGGTTTATTACAATCTGCAAAGTGACGCAATGCATGATCATCATCACTGTCCACTGAATATAATAGAAATCTTTCTGATGAGTGAATATTGATATTATTTGTTTTGCCATTAGAGAGTTACTTCAGAATTTGCTGTTTCATATAAGGTCACTCAAAGTACTTCGGGTGAGATTTTTACGAACCTGCTTTATGGAACAGGGTGCTATAACTTTGCCCGAATGTGTGAAATTTTCGATTTTTTTCCGAAAGTGGTCTCAAACGACTTGGTTGGACGATGTAAAAATCGTTTGTCTGGCTGGCCTGCCACGATAGTTTGAGAATGAAAAAGCTCTAGCAATAAAGATCTTTGAAATGGAATAAAACAAGAATGAATTTTTAAAATTGACATGAAATTGACTCCATTCAAAAAACAATCTCTTGGCATTATAATTCAAATAAAATTTCTGGCATATGACCGCCACGGCTGGCTCGGACGAAATCTAATCTGGAGGTCCAATTTTAATTACTTTTTTCAACATTTGTGGCTGTATATCAATTACGCGGCGAATGTTGTGCTCCAAGTGGTCGATCGCTTCGGGCTTACCACAGCAAATAGTCTAGCGGCGTTAAATCACACGATCTTGAAAGCCAATTCATGGGCCCGGAACCAGGAATCATGCGGTTATCAAACGTTTCCTTCATTATATCAATTTTGACACAAGCTGTGTGAAATGTTGCGCCGTCTCGTTGGAACCACAGATGCTGCACATCATGGTTGTTCAATTGAGAGTCGAAGAAGTCAATAATCATGGCTCTTTAGCTGTGCACGATGGCGGATATACCTATTCGGGTCTTCCTTCACCCGACGCTATGCAGCAGCAATGGATTATTTTATTCTCACTATACGACATCTCTGTGGATGCGTATTATCAGTTAGAGTAAACGTTGTGCGAAAACGGTCCATAGTTTGTCGAATTAATCGCTCTTATGGAAGATTATGTTGACTGTTGAATGAATGTAGAGCGCGATACGTATTTCGAACAGAACCATTATTTTCAAAATAAATTTCCACAATGTAGAAGCATTGTTCAGGCGTCAGTCGATTCATGTTGAATTGCCAGACCAAACCAAACAAAAATCACTTGACAGCTCACAAAATGGCCGCCAATTCAAACAGTGTTGTCAACTTAAAGTTTCATACCTCTAAACACCCTTTACATGCGTTACCTACCTGATACAGTAAAAGCCAGATTTTCATCAACTCGAAGAACTAGTAGTAATACTAAAACTAACTCGTACATAGTCGACATTCATCTGAAAAAGCACTGATGTCGTTCAATTTCTTCATGCATATTTCAATTAGCAATGAAATGAAATAATTATAGTATTAGGTGTTTATTTATGAGCAATCGTTAAAATACGTTATAAGCTTTCGGGTTTTATCGTTATCCATTGGCCATTCGAATCAAATAAACCAGCATTGTCTGAGACTCAATCTCTTCCAGAAATCGAATTCACAATTTCGACTCCACAATAAATTTCGGAGGTAAGCCCTGTCTATTAATTTACGTCACTGCGACCATGCTGCGAAGAACAATGGCCCTGTGCACGTTTCGGATCTGAAGGGAAAACGGATGCTGTAATGTTTTAATATTCTACGGATTATTACTAAATATGTAAATAATCGTTAGGACGACATTCTGATTGATGACGAAGGGCTTAAGGGATATACTGGATATTTCCCGAATAAATCATCGTTTGTTTCAAACTATATTAAATGCGGTAACATTTCGCCAAAGGAGCAGGTCGCTTTCTGTTTCGAAGGGGACCATTTATTTTACTCGATGTGAATGCTGAACACTGCCGGCCTACGTCTACCTATGTGAAACGGTTGTACAGGGTTATTCTCTGTGAATTGCCCATCCTTTATCATCGATATTATCGCCCAAAGAAGAAAAAGTTCTCTGTGAATTTTGTCTGGATGAAATTGAGTTTCGATAAAATGTTATCAAGAAAATAGATTTTTTAATGAATTATCCTGCGTTCCTGGAAATTTCTCGAAGGATTTTTTTCTCGATCGCAAAATATGACATATGCAGGCTAAGCATTTAATTTATACGCGCTTGTTCTGGAGAACAGCGCGTTATCATTACGTCCCAATGTCTGTAATTTTCGAATTTTGAGCCGAAATTGATCTCAAATCACTAGGTTGGACTTACTGATGAAGAATCCGTGGTCAGAATTGATTCTGTCCGGCCGGCTGGCCGTATGCGCTGTAACTTTCGAAGGGAAGGACCTAGTCTTTCAATTTTCAGGTTAGGTTGAGACCTGAATATCTCGGCTGAGTTCGTTAATGGGCCAAATGTGCCGCATGGTTTTTGTGCTACAGCCATTTGAAATTTTAATTTTCCAATAACTCGAGAAATATTTATCTGATCGAAATGAAACTTGGTGGGAAGATGAACAGTGCCAATAAGAAGAATTATCCATGGAAAAAATCGAAGAAAAATTCTTTGTTTTGAAAATTTTTATATTTCAATGAAATTTCACTGAAATTTCCAAGTCACCATTTCGCAATGTGAACAAGCGCGTAAAAGCTGCTGACTTCAAGTCAGTGCTTTCTTAGATCTTTTGTATATTAATTTCAACCATGAAACCTACTTTCGAGGCAAACTGACAGTGGTATAGTCAAATCAGTGAAATTTTCATCAAATATTTTTTCTTGGAAACATCTCAGAAACAAAGCAATTATGGGGACACTGAGAATAATATTGAAATTATCAGTAATAATTAGAAAATAATGAACTATTATACTCAACAGAAAAATTCCGAATTATAAGGTTATAAGAATAAATAAATAAAATGATTATTCGAATTAAATTACGAATATTTAACCTTCGAATCAAAAAATATATCGGAACTCAAAATTTTACAGGACTATCAAAACACACAACATCAACATCTCATGACTGATATAGGTGCTCGCTTGAGTTTGTTGGTACGAAGAAACCGCTACTCCAGTTTATTTCATTCCGTTGAGTTTTTCATCCCAACAACCTATTTCTACCTCAAATTACCCAGTTTATATTTATACGTTCGTTTCTCGTCACAGAAGTTATTTACACTTTTACGAAACACGGCGGCGAACTTCAAAGCGTGGAAAATGAGAAACTGAGGCCAACATCAGAAACAGACCCGGTGAAACTTCTACGCAAGAAAAACAAATGGCAACAATTAGCTGACCATTTGCCCACCTTAATTCCCCGCTGCTCCAGAAGAAGCTATACCAGTCGTAGGAAGACTCTGGGAGGGAAATATCCAAGAATTTGCAGTTGAACAACAAAATAAATTTGTGATTTTCACAGCTTTTTGGAAAATTGCTAACTTTCATAGGTGGGTGTTTTCAGGAATAACCAGTCAAATCAAGAAATCAGGATAAAGTGTCAAAAACACAGTATTCGTGAAATATCATGAGAAATACTCGTAAGCCTTTTTCGTTGAAATACGTTACAGTTACTTGAGGTAGGAAGAAGTTTATTCACCCATGGTTAAGTTCCAGTGCCGTCGCAGTAGGCAGAATTTTGAGGAAAACTTACGCAACTGGTATTGATATAATGAAGGTTTTTCACAATAAGCAACTTAAAACATAACTTTTGTCTCCTCTGTTTTCATATGTGATATGCATCTCATAAACACCTGGTTCGAAAAATACCAAAATGTCGAATTTTTAGTTGCTCAATCCAAAAACTTGGAAAGCTATGAAGAAATCAGTGGCCTTATTCTTATTTCCAAATTTTTTTTCAGAACGTGAACAAACCAACTCTGGATTCACCTACTTATGATGGAAAAAAAATAATAACACAGGATAAAACAAAAAAGAATAATGATTATACTCTATAGAAAAATTCCCAATTACAAGGTGACAATAAACAAATGAACCGATGAAATAAAATAAAAAAATTGTTATATTTAACCTTTGAAAAATTGTTGGGAAAAAAATAAGAAATCGTATGACCGCTATACAGCGTGTTCTTAAATCGAAGGTTAAAGCGGAGATCTCCTGCATTATTTCAACAAAAAAAAGTTCTTTGAATATGTGACTGCCAACGTTTCGTCCTGGAGATACACGGTGTTTATGTTTCAATTTTTCTCAGTTTTTTCCCATAGTATAGATAATATACATATTCACCTGAAATTTGGCATAGATATTGAAATTTCACAGTTTACGCCATGTGACAGTCGAAAATCCAATTCGTCATGAAAACCAGCTCAATAGTCCAAGGTGAAAAAATTGATCATCAGTTTTTATGGATATTGTCCTGATCTGTACAATGATTCATGAAGATTGGATAAACTCGTATAATCATATTGTGAAGTAGAGATACGATGAAAAACAACTCGAAAAAAATTTAAACTTTGACAATCCTGTATCCGAAAAACAAAACGTGGACACGATAACTATCGATAACCTCGGTATCGTTGGTTTGTTCCAGACTAACTCAAAAAACCTAGAAAAGCACTGCCGTGAAGTTAGCAGCTTTCACGTAAGTGCTTTTCTAGGTTTTTTTCTTGAAATAATGCGAAATACCTCCGTCCTTAGTTCGAACCTTCAATTTAGGAACACCCGGTAAAGGTTCGCCATGGAGTTTATCGGTGAAATCAGCCGCCCTTTCAGTTTCTCTCATTTCGATGAGGTTTTCATTTCAACAACTTACTTCTTTTCCAGATTACCCAGCTCATATTTATAAGTAAGCCTACTCAGTTTCTCGTCATAGAAGTTATTTACTTTTTTCCGAGGTTGGTACAAGAAACAGACCCGGTGAAACCCTCAGCTTCTACGCAGGAAAAACAAATGGCAACAATTAGCTGACCATTCGTCCACCTTAATTCCCCACTGCTCCTGAAAAAGCTATGCCAGTCCTAGAAATACTCTAGAGGGGAAATAACCAAGACTTTGCACGCAAACAGACAGGACATCATTCTTAAAACGGATATGGCATTGGAGGCTGTTGTTATGACAACACAAGTATTATTCTTGGGATATTATTTCCTCAAGGCAGGGTTGGATCTCGGATTCGTTTTTCTCCGGAAAATGAGCACAAAGATTACAAACCTCGACTTCGCCCTCCTAAAGGTCTTCCTTGTGAAAGGAAACACGAACAGTGTACTTTGTGTTTAGTCAGAATAGATTTGGGGGGCCTTGACTGCAGAAGATTTTGAGAATCAGTTTGTTACTTCCGCTTGGAAATTCGATTTATTTTTGTGTTCCTCTGTGAAAAATTGTTACAAGTTCGAATAGGACCTATTGCTATGAACCTTGCTATTCTAGTGGTATTGCTATCTTTCTAATTTATAGCAATATGATCATGTTAGTACGTATTTTGTTCCGAGTGTTATAGCAATGTTTGTTATGAATTTTGTCATGAATATTGCTATCATGGACTTCCATAATCGGTGATTTTAGAGCTGACAACATTATATTTTGTGACTTTAGAGCTACAAGGAAGAAGAAAATAACCCTAAGTCTTGAGTTTTTTTATGATTTCGCACACATAACCTCTATGTATGGCTGTAAACATCGACATGAAAATGTTACGAACGAAATACCAATTGGCTAATGAAGATAAGCGCTACTCCCTCTGGTGACTATCCGAGTAACCCGAGGTACAGACATTATCATTGACAAGTTAAAAGAAATGTTAAGAAAATGAGAAAATGTATGCATTTTTCCTGGCGTTTGTGTGATTTTACAAGTGCTTCTACTGAGGAAAAGCAAACTCAAATGTCCCTTCCCATAAATTTCTACAGCTCAGTAAAAAGTTTGGAGATAGGGTGAAAGAAACTTCCTTTAAGAAGACGTGCCCGAAAGTGTTGAAGAATCGATAAAAACCTACAAACAAGATTTATGAGAGTCTGTTACCTGCATTTTACCGATGATGATAATTTTCATAAAGGTAATCACGAATTGCTCATGAAATATCAGATCACATTCATGAAGACTATTTTTCCAGGCCCATAATCCAAGCAGAGAAATTTACTCAAGAGGAATGCTATGCCTTCCAGAAATCTGCCTGTTGAACTAATTATTGAGGAACAACGTAAATGTTCTAGTGATAGAACTGACTATTAAAAAAAAAGAGTCTTAACAAGGAAATATCTGGTGATGAATACTGTTCGCTCAAAGTGCTTTTGCCGATGGAAGCAAAGTTGTACAAGGCTTATTTATTACAGCTTTTTCAAGACCAATCATATGAGTGTTGGAAAATGTATTTGTCAATCCATAATGAATAAGGCTTACGATAAAATTAGCATTAATTTCATGTGAATGTATTCATTTTATTCACAATATATTGACTATTTAGTTTAGTTATGAGTATTTGTCTATTATTCCAAAAAGTATGTTTTACAAAACTATCTGTTTTTCAACTTTTAAGACAGCCTAAGAAATCCACCAAAGTCAATCTTGCCATTTGGATCTGAAAATAAATAATATCAAAATACTGTCTAACCTTGGAGATATCCCCGTAACTTTAGAGTTGCTACACTCAATTAGATTGAAGGATGATACATACCTACTTTATAAGAATGGAATATTTACTCTCGGTAATACTCTCGTCAACTATAAAAGTCTAAAAAGTCTTTGAATAAATCGTGAAATCAAAAATTCTCAAACCAAACACTAACAAACAGTACAAAATCGACTATCAAAACAAAATCTTTGTCTGTATGTAAAGTTCTAAAACTGGCCACCGTGGCGCTGTAATCTTAAATTCGTATACCAATAGAATATTGGTTACCAGAAATCAAGTGCAGCAATTTTATTCAGGCGTTAATAATTCGAAATTCAATAACCTTTTATGTTGGCACCTCAAAGGGATTGCTGTTATTGAGATGATTAGAATAATTATCTCAGCTGTTGTCTACTATGCCTGTATTTTAGTCTGAGAATTTTCCTTGAATTTAAATATTCTAGGGAACCTTGAACACATTTTCCTTAGCATATACTCTTTTTTTTATTGATGTAAACATCGACTTACTCCAAAATGTTACGAAACAGAAAAATCAATTAAAGTCAAATTGACCAAATTCCTTGATACCAATAGAATATTGGTTTCCAGGAATGAAATCAAATGCAGCAATTTTATGCAGTCGTTAATAATTCTGAATTCGATGAACTTTTCTGTTGGCAATTCAAGGAAAATGCTGTTGTTGTGATCATTAGAATAATCATCTCAGCTGTTGCTTACTACGCCGGTATTTTAGTCTAGGAATTTTTCTTGAAATTAAATATTTTTTAAAACCTCGAACAAATTTCTATCAGCACATACTTCCCTATCTTCAATATTTTCAAATTTTTGAAAGATGAGTACTGAAACAAATGGATCTCTGTAAGATTTCCTTTCCAACCTTTCTTGTTATCAAGCATAGCAAGTACTATTTCGAGGTTGCTAAGATAGCAATATCGATAGCAAGATTTTTGTTGAAGTGACAGATCGTATTGCTCAAAATCGTTGATCAGAATACCAATAATTCCAATCTTGGTATGATAGCAATATCTTTTTCCTAGCAATATTGCTATTTGCAAACAGAATCGACCTGAATGTCTTAGTAGTAAACACCAGATATACGGTGGGTAAATTCGAAAACCAACATTAATATCTCAGCCCTTATGCAGAATCAAGAAAAATTCAATAAGAGGTAAATCTTGGTTCCTAGGGGAACATGATATACGCTTCCAATCAATTTGTACAACCTCAATTCTTAAATGGAATGGGTGGTTGAGTGACACCTTATTTCAAAGATAATTCGATTGCCTCTTCGAAATGCCGTACACCTGTGCATTTTTCATGGTAATTTGTTAATTTTTATTCTGAAGAAGTGGAGGAAATAACTGAAAAATCCAACAAAACAATCGATAATATTGTCGAAAAAATGTTCACATTGGCTACTGCAGATTTTGTTTTCTCCGCGAGTGGGATTCACTAGTTTTTAGGAAATGCTGTTATTGGGCCTATTTGTAGGAAAATCTTTCATTATTTTCTTGTTTCATTGCAACTCTTGCAATTATTACTATTTTACATAGAACATAGGGCAACTGTATGGCCTGTTACCTTTGAAAAAAAAAAGTCACGCTCACAAGGTTGATACCAACTAATTTGAACCAACCTTATTAAATATCCTTTTACGAACCAGAGATTTTGGCATATTTCCCGATTTTGCATTGAGGCCGATATATTAAGGCAGCTCCTGCGAGTCTGTTGAATTGCGTGAACAAAATCTCCAAATGACAGGGTCATCACGAAATTTTACTATTGTACGTCTTCAATTTCCAACTGGTCACCAACTTCTATCGTTATCGGATCAGCATTTTAAGAATTATTCCGTGAATTCTGAATACGAAATTCACTTAATGTCAATCGAATGGCTATTCAAATGGATTGTCATCCGTAAAAAAGTAATCGAACACAAGAAAACTCTCGAAATAATTTAATTCAAGCTCATCAGAACGTGAACAAACCAACTCTGGATTCACCTACTTATGATGGAAAAAAAATAATAACACAGGATAAAACAAAAAAGAATAATGATTATACTCTATAGAAAAATTCCCAATTACAAGGTGACAATAAACAAATGAACCGATGAAATAAAATAAAAAAATTGTTATATTTAACCTTTGAAAAATTGTTGGGAAAAAAATAAGAAATCGTATGACCGCTATACAGCGTGTTCTTAAATCGAAGGTTAAAGCGGAGATCTCCTGCATTATTTCAACAAAAAAAAGTTCTTTGAATATGTGACTGCCAACGTTTCGTCCTGGAGATACACGGTGTTTATGTTTCAATTTTTCTCAGTTTTTTCCCATAGTATAGATAATATACATATTCACCTGAAATTTGGCATAGATATTGAAATTTCACAGTTTACGCCATGTGACAGTCGAAAATCCAATTCGTCATGAAAACCAGCTCAATAGTCCAAGGTGAAAAAATTGATCATCAGTTTTTATGGATATTGTCCTGATCTGTACAATGATTCATGAAGATTGGATAAACTCGTATAATCATATTGTGAAGTAGAGATACGATGAAAAACAACTCGAAAAAAATTTAAACTTTGACAATCCTGTATCCGAAAAACAAAACGTGGACACGATAACTATCGATAACCTCGGTATCGTTGGTTTGTTCCAGACTAACTCAATTCTTAAATGGAATGGGTGGTTGAGTGACACCTTATTTCAAAGATAATTCGATTGCCTCTTCGAAATGCCGTACACCTGTGCATTTTTCATGGTAATTTGTTAATTTTTATTCTGAAGAAGTGGAGGAAATAACTGAAAAATCCAACAAAACAATCGATAATATTGTCGAAAAAATGTTCACATTGGCTACTGCAGATTTTGTTTTCTCCGCGAGTGGGATTCACTAGTTTTTAGGAAATGCTGTTATTGGGCCTATTTGTAGGAAAATCTTTCATTATTTTCTTGTTTCATTGCAACTCTTGCAATTATTACTATTTTACATAGAACATAGGGCAACTGTATGGCCTGTTACCTTTGAAAAAAAAAAGTCACGCTCACAAGGTTGATACCAACTAATTTGAACCAACCTTATTAAATATCCTTTTACGAACCAGAGATTTTGGCATATTTCCCGATTTTGCATTGAGGCCGATATATTAAGGCAGCTCCTGCGAGTCTGTTGAATTGCGTGAACAAAATCTCCAAATGACAGGGTCATCACGAAATTTTACTATTGTACGTCTTCAATTTCCAACTGGTCACCAACTTCTATCGTTATCGGATCAGCATTTTAAGAATTATTCCGTGAATTCTGAATACGAAATTCACTTAATGTCAATCGAATGGCTATTCAAATGGATTGTCATCCGTAAAAAAGTAATCGAACACAAGAAAACTCTCGAAATAATTTAATTCAAGCTCATCACGCCATATAAGAGTATCACAACGATATTTTTCAGAACTTCTTGTCAAGGTTCAATTCGTATCAATTAATTTATTTTGGTCTTATGATAAGATGAGCTGAAACTCATTCACCACTCTGGTTAACTAAAAAACTACCCCAAAATTTCGACTATAAAATGAGATTTTCACATGAAGAACTACAATAGATAAGTTTCACATTTCGATAAAAAGTACCCACCCTGAACTAAGTTATCAGATCTCATCAAATGAGAAGCTGAGACCGGCCCTGTATCAAATAACCTGCACGAATCACTCCCCTAAGACCAGGGTGAGTGAAATAAATGGACACCTCCACGTAAACAAACATTTCATAAATTTGAGGGGACAAATGGAAAAATACTTCCTTTTATATGAGAAAGGAACCACAAGAGAAATTGGAAATTAATCGTCATTATGCGGTAAGTCAAGAATGCCAGAGAAGTACTGGAATCAAGTCAGGAGCTCTTTGGCGCTGATTCGAATTCGTAGCCAGTGTGTTCACCCAATCAGATATCAGCACACTCCGGACCAGCTTCACTTGTATTGATAAATCGATTTCGAGATCTTCTTATCATGTAAACGTAACTAGTAATTGTATTTATTTGTGAAGCACATTTGGACTAAAAAAGTAGTAAGTTGATAAAATCCAACCAGACGATTCCGCAGATATTTCGATCCGAAATTGTGATAGACTACATCATGACTAGTGAGAGCATCGAAAAGATCTAAAGTTTTAGAGATAATGCCATTTTGGAAATTCATGAAAAATCCCTCAGTATTTTAGATAGCATGTCTCTGAATTGGAACTGATTCAATAAGAAAACATTACTGATGAGTGTTACTATTTGGCAGTATGAAAAATGTTCAAAAATTTTTCGAGAAATGGGGATGAAATGATTATTTTAAATTCTACTCATTTTCTGTCTCGTATTTTCGACCGGATTTTCTTGAAAAATTTATGATGGTTTGAAGATATTAATTGAAAGAAGATTTGAAATCGTATTTCATTTTTCGAAAAATGAGTTTATTACCATTAATCATTATTTCATTTCGATGAAGTCTTTAATGCCATTATCCCGAAAATGGTGTGAATTTTACCTCAAAATTTGTCGATATTCTGAAAGGTCATATGATCTAGTATATCACCAATTGAAACATTGCTTAAGGTTCACCAAACACCCTGTATATTTTCAATTAGCACCCAAATTCAAGCATTTTGACTTATTCCCAAAGATATCGGGGGAAAAAGGTGATATTTCTAGTTAGTAATCGTAATCATTTCAGGAATTTTCAGCAGGAAGAATGGCTGCTTCAAACATGCGCACGAAAGCTGCTCATTTCATTTATGTAAATATTTTTGCTTCAAAATTGAATAATTTTGTGGAGAATCAATTCCAAAAAGCCTCATTTAATATTCTACGTTCTATAAACCTTCCATTTAATTGTTTATGTTACCATTGCGTTGTTTCATGACGTCCAATTTCGCTAAATCTAGGATTCCTCCGTTAATTTCCAAATATTTATCTAATTATGCAAAACCCATGTACTCTATTGTGGTGAATATTCTCTTCACCGGCCAATGATGTAGGTACTTGTATTGCTCAACATATTGCATATCCTTCTGTTGATTGCTTTCCTCCCTGTCAGCAGTTAATTTATCCTGCTCGATCGATTTGCCTGGTCAGCGACAAATAAAACAATTAGCTATATCTGGATACACAGAGTCAAATCGAATAGAACCATTGGCATAATGAATGTATGCTTGATTAGAGGGGGTCACATACAGCAATCGCGTTTGTGAATTGTTGACACACGGGTGCAAGGCGACCATCGATCAAATTTGGGAACACATGCTCTGAATAAATCTCGTGTTTTCATAATTTATTAACCAATTCACTCGATCTACAATAGAGAATGTAGGTAGTTGAGTGACATAAATAAAACATGAAATGTTCAGAATTCACTTCTCTCAAGATATTTTGACGGGAATTCAGGACAGTAAATCGCCTTGAATCAAGGTATTCACACGTTTATATATCGAATGTCTAACAAAATGTGTTGAATTCGATATTCTTCGAAGGCAGAGTCGTAATCATGCGACTTGAAATTGTGGTATTTGCGATGAGTTTTGAGTTCATTGTCGCATGAGGCAAATATTGTCGAGAAGCATGAGCCTGCAACATCAAATTCAAAATTCTCGACGTATTCTGTCCATGGAGATATGAAATTTGAAGTTTGGATTCATAGGAATTGGTTTCACGGAGAAGAAGGAGCTCCAGTAATATCCGAGGTGAGATGACCTGACGATCAATTACAATTGTGAAACAGATGTAGTCATTCTCCTTGGATCAGCTTCTTCGGTGTAGGTGTTTTGGTTGATTGGATGATTAGCTCTGATCAATGGGGAATATTTGTTGATTTATCGACGGATATTCGTCCTTGTGATTATGTTATTTGGATTCATAGTTTTTAGTGAGCTCTTATCTGATTTGTAATTTCCAAATTATCAATTTAACTTGTATGGTGCATTCTTTGTTTCTTTAAAATCACCTTCCTTCAAGAGTATTTGGAGAAGCATTCCTTTATCTTTGATAGATAGTCAACTTGTGTATTAATTCTCTTCGTGAGTCTAAAATTTAAGTAGATAAACCTCTGAAACGCCAACTGAGGATGGAAAAGATGACATTTCCAAGAGGGCCGTTCTTTGCCCACAGCCTTTAAGCCACTTACTATGTTATTGCTGATTATTCGATAGCCGCAAAGCAAAACTTTCTATATTAACAATCTGAATATTTTCAAGGAATTCTCCTTCGAATTAAAATATAGGTTGTTTATCTATATAAGAATTGTCTCTCTTGAAACCGTTGATAGTTTTCTCGATTTTTAAGGTTTCTGATAGAGATGCCATCGAATTCAGGAAGAAAACCTTATCCAATACTTAATCTGGCATTCAAAATGAAATTTCCAATGGCTATAACCCACTCCATTATTTGTCTACCAAAAATTTCACAGTGTGACATTTCAGAATGATGAATCGCGTGTTTTGTTCACAAATATCAAAATTTCACATGCACTATAAAATTTCACCATTTGAGAATAGATCCCAGACCCGTCATACACTGAGTTTTTTCTCATTCTGCGTCAAGTTCAATTAATGTGTTAACACTAAATGGGCGATTTCATATATTTTATTTATAAATGAAAATAAGGATTTTAATGGTCCTTCCAATATGAGACTGGATAATGATGCAAGTATTAACAATCTAACGGTGGAAACAATTGGATATTGCATAAAATAAATTAAAAAAACATTATTTCAAAGGCCAAAAAGAGTGAAATATTTTCAATAAAAATGCTGCAATGAGCACATTTTATGAGAATTAGGTGAATGTGTTTCCTCCGTCAACTTTTATTCAATTCCAAGCACCAGATAATGCAACTCATCGTTAAAATCTACAATACAGTCCACGATAAAAGTTATCTGTGTTTAAAGTGAATATTTTTTTCCCTATTATATCTGAAAATACAAAACCGATCGAATTGAAATCGAATGGTTGATTGATGAATGAAGGACTGAAGGTTAATGCGAGAGTTCGTGAGGAAATGGCTTTGAATTTGAGGAAACAGGTAAAAACGCCATACTGTGCTTTAATAAATATTTTTCTGAATTTCCTTCAGAGATGAGAACCAAAAAATGGACCTGAATATTCCATACGCCATTTTCTATAGACACAAACTACGCCAATGATTTCTTTTTTTCGGCAAGTCTACCGTATCATCCTCTTTTGTTACGAACAGTTACTCATAATATTGATTCAAAGGAACTTTCCTCCAAGTAGAACTTCAGAAGTGTGTGGTTCGACTAGAGATTTAGAGTGAGGATGAGCGAACTAACTTTCAAAAATTCCTCGAGTTCGGTGGAAATAGTTTACTTTAGGAAATTCGATCTTGGGAATTTCGTTAATCGCTGGTGAAGCAGTTCCTTTGCCTGGAAAAGTATTTAGAAGAAGATGAAAGAACGATCGTAAAAGTTGTTCAGACGATATGTTAGGGAAAAGTAGAGAGGATTTTGTAGCTATTGAATTCCAGTGATTAATAGATCATTCATGTTCTGGGGAACAGCGTTCTATCGTTTTGTCCAAATATCTGTAATTTTCGAATTTTGAGAATAAAAAAGTAAACAAACGATTAAGTTAGACTTCACCGATGACAAATCCGATGTCGGGCCGTCAGCACGACAACTTTACATGGGAAATGGTCTGAAACGACTAGGTTGGACTCACTGATGACGCACCTGGTGTCAAAATCGATTCTGTCCGGCTGTCCGTATGCACTATTACGTGCGTACATGAGTAACATTTCGAAATGCACCGGTTGAGTTCGTTAATGCACGAAATAAAATAAACGGTTCCGAAGTTATAGCCATTTGAAATTTTGAGGTTTTTTCCCTGATATTTCCGGAACTACTACAGCGATTGGAATTGAATTCGGCAGTTAGTTGAAGCATGACAACGCACAACCTCTTGCGAAATTTTGTTGAAATCGTACTCTTCCCAGCAGTGTCCAAAATTTCAATTCGATACAATCATTATTTCCGGAGATATCGACAAAAATATGTCAAATTTCGTGGTTTTCCTGGAATAACTCAAAATATACTCATCCAATAATGATGAAACTTGATAACTAGTTTAAAAATGCTGATAACAACTTCGAGCAAAATTTCTTGATTATCCTGTCATCAGAATAATTCGAAAAAAATTGAATTTTTCTCTCTTCGAAATATTTATATTCTTTTGATTTCAATTCGATGTTATCTTTGTTCTTGGAAATAATGGGAAAAAGAAATTTTGAGTTGGTACATCTGCGTAATCATTGACAGTTTGACGGATCATAGAGAATTTTGAAAGGGTACTATAGGGCCGTATTTATAGTTGTTCCTTGAGGCTTCCTTATACTGAAGGCCGCCTTGAATTTGCTTTTCTATGTTTCTATGCAAACAAACGTGTATTTGTTTCCATAGAAAAGCAAATTCAAGGCGGCCTTCAGTATAAGGTAGCCTCAAAGAACAACTATAAATACGGCCCATAGACGAATAGCAAATCTTTCTGGTAGTAGAGGTGCGTTAGGCGGGGTATAGATGCATGGAATACATAAGGTGCGGACCCTCTTTGACATATTTTGGGTCCGAAATGAGGTCCAAACGTTGTCAAAATACGGCTTTGTTGGCCTACTTCAGTTTTCGCCGATAGATGCCGGCATAGGAAAAGCTGCCATATAAAATCTGAAATATTTACGGGAGTTACCGACCTGTCATATCAAAACTAGTCAAATCAGAAAGAAGTTCTGATTTTCTGAGTTGGACCATACATTATTTTCAAGAATTTCCGATAATAAATTCATTTTGACGAATTTAAATTATGATTATTCATTTCGTTCAGTCAGAATGGCGGTAATATCCTTCATCTCTGAATATACAAGTCTGAAACTTGATATTTTTGAATAACTGCTTATTACAAGAGGTATTTATTTTCTCTATATTCAGTTCATGAAAAGGAAGTATTCCAGAGTTGTGTTTTCAAAAATACCACAAGAAATCGTTCGGAACGATAGATACTACAATTAATTTGTCTGGTTTGAAATTTGTCTGATAAATTCGTATGAACATGAACAGCAAAGTGAAAATTCATATATCAATTTCAATAATAATAAACATGAGATTTCCTTCAAATATTTGCATAAGTTGGTGTTTATCATAATTCATAACTGTTGAATTCAATATGTATTAATATGTACATACAAAATTTAAACGAGATCCAAACTATCCAATAGAATCCATCAGTAATATCAATCTCCCGTTTCGTTCTCACCGTTGTTTTGGCTTCGAAATAACTTCTTGTATCCATCCATGAAAGTGTTCTCACAATAAACCTCATATTGCTCCTTATTCCCTCACACATATTTCATATTATTAATGAGTAGATGTTCCACATTTGTTAAACTCCAGTTATGTATTAGTGAGAATCCATAATTTCAAATATCTGATTCATTTTTTGGGAAATAGTTTCATCAGATTATAGCTCAATTCATTTTATTCAGCGGAATTGAATGCATGCACTTGCCAAAGCGACGTAAGCGCCATCATCGTTTTCAGAGCCAAATAGCCCAAGATTTGACAATTCTAGGACCGCGTTTTGGACCCAAAATTTTAGTGGGTAATAGTAGGAAAGTGTCAACACCTGATATATTCTATGCTTCTATGGCGGGGTCAATAAGTGAAAAGATGAACGCTATAGCACCGAATTTGAACATGCGCCTATAACTGACTTCACGTTAGTTGTTCTGACTCTATAAAACTATTTGTTTTATTTCAAACCTTAAATTAAGACGAGCCTACTTGATAAAGGTTACATAACAATGAAGGTATGTCGTAAGATATCAATACCGAAAGATATTATGCGAAGGTATTACAGAAAAGTCGGTATTTTTATTAATTGTATCAATAGAAAGATTTACATATTTCTTGAAATTCCCAGTCGCTGTCGGCTGGCCAGACAGAATCAACTTCGACACCGGATTCGTCATCAGTGAGTCCATGATATTTTTCGGGAATAAAATGCGAAAATCACGGAAATAAGGTCAAAAAGATAGCTAGCTGTTTTCTCGTTTCGTAGCCTCGTATACGACTCAAACTATCGATTTCCTCTGTATTACAGTTTCGCTCAGATCTTGCACATTCGTTATCAATGGCGTGACTTGTTCCTTAAAAAAAC
Organism: Myrrha octodecimguttata; assembly: GCA_958510865.1. NCBI lineage: Eukaryota > Metazoa > Arthropoda > Insecta > Coleoptera > Coccinellidae > Myrrha > Myrrha octodecimguttata. The sequence goes on from OY294056.1 coordinate 82,016,622, forward strand.
TACTGGATCAAGTCATAGAAATTCCATAATCCGAGTTCGATAAAGAGGTTCTCTGTAACATCCAGCGAAAAAGTCTCTCTAAAAGCCCATTAGTCGCTCCAAGTGGCAGATTTCAGGAGGTTTATTTCCAAGCACTCGGTTCTTTTGATGCATTCCTCTTGTCCACAGAGGACCTTAATGCATTTCCGTTCCAAGACTTCAATCTCCATTCAGCCTTCTATCGGTCCGGGCTGAAGCCACAGGTAATTCACTGGAGACGTCTCTGAAGTTGACGACTACTCAACCGTTATATTGAAGTTTGAGGTCATATTTATCGAATTCTATTCTAGCTAATTTCATTGATTTCCTTTCGTGCAATCCGCAGAAAAAGGTTGAACATTTCACAATAGGAATGTGCCTCCATGATGACCAACCGTTTGAAATATTTTTAGTTCCTTTTCTTTTGAAATGATTTCTATCACCTGAAAGCTTCAACCTATATCCTGGAATATGTTGAACAGGATGATTCTCTAAGTAGTATATATTTATATTCTTTCAAGAACGAGCATTACACTCTTTGGTATTTCACAGTGTTAGCAGAGGAAATGTAAACGGGGTACCATACATTTTTCCGTATGATACAAGATCACAGATAAAACCCTCAGCAAAAACTCTGTTTCCTCATATAAGTGTAGTTATTTGTTATAAGAACCCTGGCATCCTCTTCATTGGAAAATAAGTTTTTCGTCATCTTGAATCTATTCTGACGCAATAGCTTGACATAACATCTGAAACGGGAAAAGGGACAGAAAACCAGCAGTAAGCAGTAATAGTTATGTATGTATCAAGGGAGTTATGAGGATGTTAATTACCGAGGGCAACATATTCCAATCCCGAGGGGTGTCAGTCCCGAGGGATTGTAAATTGCCCGAGGTTGTTAACATTCAATAACTCTCGTGATAGATAATTGATTTTATTTCATACTAATGAAATATGGAAACCAAATTTTGTTGGTTTTCGAAATGAAACGAACATTGTTTAAGTATGAAGTAAATAGACATTTTAATTGGTAGTTGTTTCAATAGTCTATCCGAATTTTCACACTGAGTTAGGATTTGTTATGTTATTTTTTTCTCTTCGAGGGATCTTGGACCTTTTCCACAATGCATGTTAATATTCTAAGGAAATAAAGTGATTATTATTATTATATTATTATTATTATAGAAGGAGCCATAAAATTATATTATATGATCAATCAATAAAATCTCTGTATGCGAGTTTGAAGAGGAACAGCCACACCTCCATAGAAAAGCATGAGTTCCAGGCCAATTCTGGAAGAAAGCTCTTTTATCCCGGATTCGGCCGCAAACACGTTCAGCAAAAAACAACTCAACACTTGAAAATCATAGCACCTCGAGGCGGAAAATTCCCCGTGAGGGTAGAGATTTTCCCCGTCAAAGAATTTCCTCTTGCACCTCCGAAACAATCAATCATCGCCTCGGCCCCGATATTCCAAGGCCTGCCAATCTTCATTGAGAAACTCATTTCGCAACATTCGAATGAAAAACGCGGCTACGGCTTATCCGAATATTTTACTCGAAAGTAATTACCGATCGTTGCGCCCTCTGGGAGATCAATGATATATTGCGGCAATTATACAGAAAGCAATATTTAATGAGTCGTAGCACGCTCTGCATCGATGTTTGACGCTCTGCAATGGGGTTTGATTGAATATCGGCGAGCTTAGGTCTCGCGGGTAGGAAGTTTTACCGAATACCAACCCCTACAATGCAACTATTCGTTATGGCGGATGCCAGATGGGCACTTGTTCTGATTTGATTTGATTGAAATTGTCAGATGATGCGTAGAGAGCGGTGTATTATGTTAATTCGACTGATAGTGGAACATATGGGGAGTAATACGATCGGTAGTGTGTTGTGTGATAGTCGTTCGAGTACAATTGATTCGAACGTTTTGCGTGTCGGTATGGCTTTAGGGTATTTTGACCTACATTCGTTGTTGTATGCTGTTGGGCTGGGGTTTTTAGTCTGCCTCCAGACAAAGACCAACTGTCAAATTGATTTGGCTCCGAGCAGAATATTGAATTCTGGCAAATAGCAACATGAGGGTACGGCCGAAATGCACTCCATTTTTACCACATAGTATTGGGCAGCATATAACCATGAAAAAGTGCCTTCATGGGGAAACCGTTCATGATGTACCTGAAATTATTTCCCTTCCTTTCGCAGTAAACAAACTATTACCTGATAGCTTCAACGCTAAGAGGAGTTTGCTGAAAAATATTATTCAGAGTGGGTCTTTGAGGTGTACATCAAATTTAACTATATAATTCTTTCAATAAATAAAACATTTTTTGATTATCCATTATCCATCTTATGTTGAGAGCAGGTCGAAAGCCATAATCATTTAAAAGTTTTTCAACTTGCCTTTTAGCTCCTGCCCTTTATTTAAAAGTTGAACAAGGACAACTGTTTCAGATATCTGCATTGCAGACTATGCAATTCATTGCTTGAAATCCAATGGAAAATAATTAACTCACTAAATTCCCATAACTTGGTACTTATTGCTATAATCATCGCTATAAGATTAGACTGATTTTATAAAACCACTCACTCAGTGTGAATGAATTAATTGGACTCTATGAATGATCGGGAAAGCCTGATCCATAGATATTAAGACAATGTCACTATGTCTATGGTCTGGCCGCGGAAATATTTGCGAATATTCTGTGGTCATTTACACATAGAGCACTATGTAATGAGTCGTAGTACGCTCTGCTACGATGTTGGACACTATTGGCGAATGAAGATTAGCGCTACTCCCTCTGGTGGCTATCCGAGTAACCCGAGGTACAGACATTATCATTGGCAAATTAAAAGCAATCTTAAGAAAATGAGAAAGTTTATGCATTTTTCTTGGCGTTTGTGTGATTTTACAAGTTCTTCTACTGTGGAAAAGCAAACTCAAATGTCCCTTCCCATAGATTTCTACAGCCCGGTGAAAAATTTGGAGTTAGGGTGAAAGAAACTTCGTGTAACAAGTCGGGCCTGAAAGTGTTGAAGAATCGATAAAAACCAACAAACAAGATTTATGAGAGTCTGTTACCTGCATTTTACCGATGATGATCATTAGTAATCACATGAAACTAATGCTACTTGTACCGTAAGCCTTATTCATTATGGATTGACAAATAAATTTTCCAACACTCATATGATTGGTCTTGAAAAAGCTGTAATAAATAAGCCTTGTACAACTTTGCTTTCATCGGCAGAAGCACTTTGAGGGAAGAGTATTCATCGCCAGATATTTCCAGAAATCTGCCTGTTGAACTGATCATTAAGGAACAACGTAAATGTTCTAGTGATAGAACTGACCATTGAAAAAAAAATAGTCCCAACGAGGAAATATCTGGCGATGATTACTCTTCGCTCAAAGTGCTTCTGCGGTTGAAAGCAAAGTTGTACAAGGCTTATTTATTACAGCTTTTTCAAGACCAATCATATGAGTGTTGGAAAATTTATTTGTCAATCCATAATGAATAAGGCTTACGGTACAAGTAGCATTAGTTTCATGTGAATGTATTCATTTTATTCACAATATATTGAATATTTAGTCCTTCCCTATAAAAATAGTGAAGCTATGAGTATTTGTTTATTATTCCAAAAAGGATGTTTTACAATACTATCTGTTTTTCAACTTTCAAGACAGCCTAAGAAATCCACCAAAGTCAATCTTGCCATTCGGATCTGAAAATAAATAATATTAAAATACTGTCTAACCTTGGGGCGATATCCCCGTAATTTTTGAGTTGCTACACTCATTTAAATTGAAGGATGATACATACCTACTTTATAAGAATCGAATATGTACTCCCAGTAATACCCTCGTCAACTACAAAAGTCTAAAGTCTTTGAATAAATCGTGAAATCAAAAATAATCAAACCAAACACTAACGAACAGTACAAAATTGACTATCAAAACAAAATCTATGTCTGTATGTAAAGTTCTGAAACTGGCCACCGTGGCGCTGCAATCTTAAGTTCAGACGCCAATAGAATGAGGTTTGATCGAATGTCGGAGAGCTAAGGTTTTCTTTAGTCTGCCTGTAGACATAGACCAGTTGTCAAATTGATTGGCTTCTCGGTTAACGTCTTTCTGGGATATATTCATGAAGTTTGATCACCTTTCGCGTTGAAATTGTCCGAAATGTGAAAATAATTATCTCGAAAGCAAGAATCCTACTAGCGATATGGCATTCTTGAATGAACTGTGGACGTTTCTCCAGATTATATTTCAGGAGGGGAGATAAGGCTGGCAAACTTCGACAGCTTCACAATAACAAGGGGGACATTGGGCTGGCTGTCATTTTCGAGAACTCTCCTCGTGCAAGGACAGTCTCCAGTTATTACACCTGTCATGTTCCTGAGTTCTTATTTACTGAGTAGGAGATTCTTTTTTTTTCAGCTCGTCGACTATGAGTATATCTTGGCCTGTTTCTGCCACCGTCCCCCACAACAAAAGGCTCCTCTTTTTTCCTATTTCTGAATTGCCATCGACTGATCGCTAGTCGCTAGTTCACAAGGTTGTGTTCTGTGAGTGCACCTGCTAGTTTCCTGAGTTTTGAATTAGGTGAGGAGAACTTTTGTTTCAGCTCATCGATTAAGAGAGTTAAATCTTGGCCAATCTTTGTCTACTTTCCATCATCCAGAACAAAACTCTCCTGTTTTCTTCCCATTCCTGAATTGCCATCTACTGATGGCTAGTTTACAGGGTGTTGTCTTGTGAGTCCACCTGACAGTTTCCTGAGTTCTAAGAATCACTTTGTGAGAGAACTATTTGGTTCAGCTCTTCAAGTAAGAGATGAATACCTTGGTCTATCCTAGTCCACTATCCTCCAAAACAAAACTTTCCACTTCTCCTCCCATTTTAAAATTGCCATCGACTGATCACTTGTTCACACGGTGTCCTGTGAGTGAACCCGCAAGTTTCCTGGGTCCTGAATTATTGAGACGTTCAGCTCTTCGAAAAGTAGAGTAATGGTTTGGCCTGTCTTTGTCTGCTTACCATACTTCAGAATACAACTTAACTCTTTTCTTCCTATTCTTGAATTGTCATCGACTAATGACTAGTTCATAGGGTGATGTACAGTATCCGGATCAGTAGACCTATCTTCAGCCCGAGTTTCATTTTTGATCGTTGGCATGATCTTCCCAAAACAACGATTCTATCTGTATATCAGATAATTCTTATAAATGCACACAACACGATAAACTTTCAGCGCAAATTCTCCTTTATTTAAGCGAATACGCACGCCAATGGCATCGTGAAAAAATACAGGTTGGTTCGGAGGCATCCTAATAGCCAGAGCATCAGCGGGGCTTTCAGGAGAACAACCTGATCCTCCTAATATTCCGCACATCTGTGGCTCGTCTTCGGGAAATATACTTTCATAATTTTGGTGCTGATATTTCACTTTAATGGGACGCTTCGCGAAGAGCAGCTGCCTAGATGTGAAGTGCTCTACCGCACGGTGTGACTTCGGAAAGAATCAACTGTCTCATTATGCGATCAATTTTCTGGATACGTTAGATGAGTTGATTACTCCATTTTCATATCGATTTTTTGGGTCAAAATGTCTAGGGTTGGCAGAAAAGTGCAAAATGGTTGTATGAGGAAGTGAAGCAGTTTGAGCTCAGTCAATAAGTAAATTATGTGAACAAATTATTTGAACAGGCACCCTTCCTGTTATGTGGAAAATAAAATTCGTATAGTCTATCTGGAGAAGCAGAAAATTATACCATATCTGAGCCTAGATTCGAAATTCACATGATACAATATTTTCAATGATTTTTCACACAAATACATACTAGATACTCTGATAGCAAAGTTTATTTGAGTTTGTTTTCTATCTCAATATTCCGCAGGTGCTCCGAAGAAAGATGAAGATCCCCAGGAATTTTTTATAATTTGTTACAAGAATTTCCTCATTTTTCTACTCTATGCTTGTTGGCTTGCTTTCAATATTTCTGTTAGTGCTAAAAATCTGTTGGAATTTTTTTCTCTGAAACAAACGTGTAATGAATATTCGTTGAGTCTTGTTCAACTTTTTATGTCATCTTTTTATTTCCAGGATACGACAAGAGAAGAGTGGTGGAGCTTGGTGTCCGAAGGCACAGATAAGCAGTGATATCAAGGAGTACCTGGAAGTAGATTTGACCAGGAACCACCTGATCACGTGGACCGAAACACAGGGTAGATTTGGAAATGGTCAAGGTCGGGAGTTCGCGGAGGCCTTCTTGGTGGAATACTGGAGGCCTGCACTGAACCAATGGATTGTTTATAAAGATTCCAGAGGAGAGAAAGTAAGAAAAATATGGAGTGAGAACATATGTATTATTTATAGGAAACACGATCATCACGAAATTTTGCATAAAGTTGCCCATCAGTATTTCCAATCTAGCTGCCAAGTTTCATTTCGATTGAATTAGTATTTTCTGATTATTCCCTTAAAAACGACATTATCGAGAAGAAAAGTAGAAAATTTTATATTTTTTTTCAGCGCATGCTCTAGGGCAACAGCGTGCTATCGTTTTGTCCGAATGCCTGTAATTTTCGATGATCGAGCCGAAAATGGTCTTAAACGACTAGGTTGGACTCACTGATGACAAATCTGATGTCAAAATCGATTCTGTCCGGCCGGCCGTCACCATGGTTACAGGTGTACGGAGGATTCTATCAACTTGAAAATTTCAGGAAGGGTTTCGTTTCGGAATACAAAAGTTGAGTTCGTTTATGGGCCGATCGGCCGAATAGTTTCGGAGTGAAGGGCCATTTGAAATTAATTTGAGGTTAATTTGCCCATATTCCAGGAACTACTGGAGCGAATGGATTGGAACTTGGCAGTTAGTTGGAGCATAAGGACGCGCAAGTTCGAGCAGAATTTCGTTGAAATCGTATGGTTACTCAATTGAAAAAAAAATTTTTCAAAATTATTATCGAACAAAATTTTTTTTTCTGAAACTGTGATTCATATTCGAGAAAAATTTCAGTTTTATTTTGAAGTTCATATTTCACAGCAGTATACGAAATTTTAATTCGATACGGCTATTAGTTCTAGAGGTATTTGAAAAAAATATGTAGAAATTTGTGGTTTTCTTTTTGATATCATTGTTTTTCTCGGTATAACTCAAAAAATACTGTTTCAATCGTGATGAAACTCCACAGCTAGCTCGAAGATGTTGGGGGACAACATTGTGCAAAATTTCGTGATGATCGAATCATCAGAATAATTTGAAAAAAATTTCAAATTTTTTGTTTCGAATATTTAATATTCTGTGATCTTCTCATCATATTATCCTCATTGAATTCTGTATGAACCTTCAAACTGTCATTTTGAGTAATGGATTTCAATTCGATTCAATCTGTATTTCCGGAAATATTTGGAAACTAAAATTTTGAATGGGTATATCTGCTGAATCATGTGGATTTTATCCATTCACGAATTCGGCCTTCCTAATCAAGGTCCAAACCTTCTCTCCAAAAATCGAGTTTTTTAGTTGATTCTTTCGGAAGTTATTGTGTTTACGGTCGAGAAGAAAACTGCGAAATTCTACATATATGTATTTACCCAATATCTCCAAAACTAATAGCCGTATCGAATTGAAATTTGGTACACTGCTGTGATATATAAAGTTCAAGGTATACCTGAAATCGTTTCCGACTATGAACAATAGTTTCAGAAGGAAAATTTTCGAAAAAATTTTGAAAAAAAATATTTTTTTTTTAATCGAGTGACCATACGAATTCAACGAAATTTTGCTCAAAATTGCGCGTCGTTATGCTTCAACTAACTGCCAAATTTCAATCCAATCGCTCCATTAGTTTCTGAAATATGAGGAAAATAACCTCAAAATTTCAAATGGGGCTATAACTCCGAAACTATTCGGTCCTGAAATACCAGGAAATTAATCTCAAAATTTCGAATGATCATAACTCCTGAACCATTCAACCGTCCCATTAACGACGCATTCGAATGCGCGACCTAATATGAAAATTTCAATTAGCTAACTTGCTTTTTTCGACAGTTATCGTGTCGTCGGACGGCCGGACAAAACCGATTTTGACACCGGATTCGTCATCGGTGAGTCGAACTAATCCCAGATCATGCGCGCAAAAACTATTTCTCCATAAAATCACTGAAAGTTCATTCCAACGAGTATTCTCTTCAGCAACAATAAACTGGGCGCCTGCCGTAATTTCGAGATATGTGAACTCGAAAATTTTACGATCATATGAAAATTGATGCCTCAAACTTTTCCTCTACGGGAATCTCCACTGTGCATAAACCTCAGAATGAATCTTCATTATATTCCCCCATATTTATGTATTAAGATAAACGTCCGGCAAGGGAGTATGAAGTTTGCTAAGACGGATTTGATGATCTAGTATACGTCGGAGTATCTCCAAGTAACAACTCCAAACCTAAGTACCTAATATTCCCATCAGAGTCCTGTCATACCCAACTTTGTTATGATGGAGTTAGTTCTGTCCTTACGGAAGGATTATTTTTCGACTTCGATTTTATTAATGACTGGTGTCTAGAGGGGCATTAGCGAGAATGAATGGAGTTATTAAATGGCCTAAACGGGAAATGGCCGAGGAAAAGGAAAGGTTGTTTTCATCAACGCAGAGCCGTAGCGTATTGAATAAGTTCATCGCTCAACTACACTGCGGAATATGAATACTTTATGAGATAAGAAAGAGAATATTATGAGGGCTAACGAGAAATGGAAATTAACTCTGAAAAAATAACGTAGTCGGCATCCCTTGAAAAATTCATCAGGATATTTCCTTTGAAGAAGGGTGCGACTTGTGTTAGGTATGAAAACATTCGTTGCATCCAATTTAATCATCATTAAATTTGATAGGAAACGATAACAAGGTCGACGATTTTCGAAAAAAAAAATTTATTTGGGACTTAGAAAATTTTTCATAAAGAACCGCGAATAAACATCAAAGCGCAGAGGGGTGGGGGGTAAGATTTAGCGATTCCGTGCGAAATTTTATTTTTGAAGCTATGACAATATGCACATCATATATTATGGATTCGAACACGTAAATTACGAATCTGTAATTAGATTTTGCGTAACTGATTCGGGTTGGAAAATATTCCGGATTTGGTGAGAAATTTTCGAAATTTGGGTCAACTTTGGGCCGTCGTACAGATCAAACGCGTAAGGCTGGACAATATCGAATTTTTTTGGTTATATCTGGGTCCTTTGCGAGTACGTAGCCAATTATTTTATAGACGAAGGTCCTCTAGTTAAAAAATTATGATTTTTTTAAAAAAGGTCCAATTTTTTCGATTTTCTTCTGGCCATAAAAAACGAACCCTACTCTCCACTAAAATTCTGATTGGATTTTCTTTATCTACGCCCTCGAATTAGTATATGTGTCAAATTTCAGGTCGATCGGAGAACTTTCGATTTTTGGTAAAATTTTAAGGGGTTACCCTTAAGAAAATATCGATTTTCGAAAAATAATTTTCCAACTCCTATCGCCGTGAAATTTGGCACACTTACTAATTCGAGGGCGTAGAACAAGAATATAAGGTCAGATATTTTTTAAAAAAATCGTCCTGGACATGAGAGGTCCTTGAAGTTTCAAAATTTTGGACCTTTTTTCAAAAAATCATTATTACCGACTCGATGAAAGTAGGACAATGAAATCTGTTTCATTGCATAGATAAAGGATCGAACTGCACGTAAAAAAATTCGACATCACCCAGCTTCATTATTTTGGTCGGCACGACGTCTCAAAGTTGACCAAAATTTCGAAATTTTTTCACTATTTCCGCCATAATTTCTGAACGGTTGTCACTGGACGATTTCTAATGACATGTTCGTGATCTACGACCTCGATTTAATAGGAAACGATAACAAGGTCGACGATTTTCGAAGAAAAAAATTTATTTGGGACTTGGAAAATTTTTCATAAAGAACCGCGAATAAACATCAAAGCGCAGAGAGGGGCGGGTGAGATTTAGCGATTCCGTGCGAAATTTTATTTTTGAAGCTATATATGCACATCATATATTATGGATTCGAACACGTAGATTACGAATCTGTAATTAGATTTTGCGTAACTGATTCGGTTTGGAAAATATTCCGGATTTGGTGAGAAATTTTCGAAATTTGGGTCAACTTTGGGCCGTCGTACAGATCAAACGCGTAAGGCTGGACAATATCAAATTTTTTTTGTTATATCTGGGTCCTTTGTGAGTACGTAGCCAATTATTTTATAGACGAAGGTCCTCTAGTTGAAAAATTATGATTTTTTTAAAAAAGGTCCAATTTTTTAGATTTTCTTCTGGCCATAAAAAACGAACCAGACTCTCCACTAACATTCTGATTGGATTTTCTTTATCAACGCCCTCGAATTAGTATATGTTTCAAATTTCAGGTCGATCGGAGAACTTTCGATTTTTGGTAAAATTTTAAGGGTCTACCTACCCTTAAGAAAATATCGATTTTCGAAAAATAATTTTCCGACTCCTATCGCCGTGAAATTTGGCACACTTACTAATTCGAGGGCGTAGAACAAGAATATAAGGTCAGATATTTTTTTAAAAAATCGTCCTGGACGTGAGAGGTCCTTGAAGTTCCAAAATTTTGGACCTTTTTTCAAAAAATCATTATTACCGACTCGATGAGAGTAGGACGATGAAATCTGTTTTAATTCATAGATAAAGGATCGAACTGCACGTAAAAAATTTGACATCACCCAGCTTCATTATTTTGGTCGGCACGACGTCTCAAAGTTGACCAATAATTCCTATCATAATTAGGTTGCGCAGTGGAATGCGCCGGTTGAGTTCGTCAATAGTTCAAATCGACCAAATATTTTCGGAGTTATAGTTATTTGAAGTTTTGAGGTTATTTCCCTAATATTTTAGGAACTACTGAAGCGATTATATTGAACCTTGGCAGTTAGTCAGAGCATAACGACGTGCAATGTTGAACAAAATTTCGTTGGGATCGTATGGTAAATTGATTGAAAAAAATTTTTTCCAACATTTTTTTCCAAAAAATTTTTTTTCAAAAACTATTGATCATTTTCGGGACCAATTCTGCTCAAATCTTGAGCTTTATATTCCGCAGTAGTAAACCGAATTGCAATCCGATACGTCTATTAGTTTCGGATATATCCGAAAAAGTTTTCTTCTCGATATCGTTTGTTGTAAAACTCAAGAAACACTGATTTAATCATGATGAAACGTCACAACTTGTTAGAAGATCCTGGAGGACAACTTTCTGCATAATTACATGATAATCGTGTAGTTAGAACTATTTGAAAAAAAAAATCAAATTTTTTTTTAAATATTCAATATTCTGTGATCTCATTAATTTCTGTATGATTCTTCGAACTATCCTTTTTCGATAAAATAATGAATTTCAATTGGATCTGATCTGTATTCTTGGAAATATTCGGAAAATAAAATTATGAATGGGTTTATCTGCGGAATCATTGGGTGTATTTTACGGATTCACGAATTCGGCCTTCGTAATTAAGGTCCAAACCTACTTTACAAATATCGAATTCGTAACTTGCGGAAGAAAGAAACTCGATATTTGTAGAGTTGGTTTTGGGCTTAATTACAGAGGTCGAATTCGTGAATGGGTGAAATCCGCCCAATGATTCCGTGGATATATCCACTCAAAATTTTATTTTCTCAATTTTTTCGATCTCAGGCACCTTCCCAAGGTGTGAGCATGCTTCAACGTTGCCAATAGCCAAGAGAAATATCAGAATTCGGAGAAATTTCGACGTTAATAGCAGAAAACGGGGTGTCATTCTGTAGGCTTCAGTGATTATTTTTTGAATGATTTTTTTGAATGTACTTAATTCTTTTGTGGAAATGCGCAAGGTTAGTTTTTTTCTATTGTTGCTCCATTTTAGTTTTATTTTGTAAAAAATTCTTGAAGCAACATTGCGCAATCAATTGAACCCAACAATATTTTCGAGAAAACGAACTCTAGCCTTCAAAAGTGTTGCTCCTAAAGTTGTTTGTGGATGACCGGTTGTTGCAACGATTAAGGGAAGAAAAGAGGTCAGCAGAATTGATATTGACGATGAATCATTCATCAGTGAAAACTAATCATTAAACATACTTTTCTGTTCAACATTCAAAATTCGCAAATTTTGGACCAACTCATAACTCTCTCGTCCCTAAAACATGAATTCGAAAGAAACTGTGAGGTGTACTGATTTGTAAAACTAGCACGAAGAATAGAAACGCGAAATTAACTCCCAGTAAAACATGCCCAAGTTTCCTCCACTTCAATAATCTTCAAAGGTTCATTCCTGTAAATTGCATCCCCTTGGTTCCTACTATTTTGTTTACTTTGCTTGTCAGCCCATTCATTTTGTTCTTTATTTTTCCTCTCGTATACAGATCCTTCTTTGTTGATTGAAATGGATACTTTCTCAGTTTTGCGTAAGCGAGGAAATCCAATTACCTGGTCCAACGGAACTCAACTGAAAGATGCAGTTTTTCAAATAGATATAGAGCCCTATTCTGATGAAAATAAGAAACTTTCAATTTCCTTTGAAAATTTAACTATACAGTGCGCGTCATGATTATGGAACAAATTCATTTTCTCAGAAGAAAAATATTTGGCAACAAAATCCTGAAACAGGTCAATTTTGTTTCACTTTCACCAAATTTTTATGCATTTTTGAAGGATTTTTGTTGCACCCTTTGCCATCCCTACCAACCCTCTAAATTTTTTGAATAGGGAAAGTGCGTCATGTGGTATTTTTTCGGCAAGGACTTTGTATTTTCTTTACAGGCGTGCAGAAATTTTCAAGAAAAAATTTTTTTTTTGAAAAATGAGTTACTTCAAAGAGGTTTTCAGTATGTGCACTTAGTCACGGCTCATTTACTTTGAGACGATGGTACCTGATGAAATTTATCACCGAATGAAAGTCGACCATTTCAGTTTTGTTCATGCAATAGATTTTGACACCGGATTTGCCATCAGCGAGTCAACTCAGTCGTTTGAAAAAATTCGGTCAGTGTTGAACTGTGTTAGAAATCCGTATCTCCAAAGGAAAGGTTTGGATTCCTTCACAAAGATGGAATTTATATGTCAGTAAAATTCCAATTTCCTATCGAATTCAACTTCAAAATGGAATAACCATTCAAAAAACCTATATTTTGTGAATATTCTGATCCATGTCCCCGCAATCTATTTTTATTCCATCTATATTTCGAGGAAAACCTTTTATTTCGTTTTTTGAATAACAGAATTCTCTGAATATATGCATCGTGTTTTCCAGCACAAAATATTTACACGGACTTTCCACTCGGGAAATTCGAGCCAGCAAAAACAGCTGACAATATAATAGTCTAAGTCCCCTTCTTGTTACGCCAGATAGCAAAATTCCAAATGGAATAACCTACGAATCATTACCTTCCAAAGAACAGAGCCGAATCATTATCTGTCTTCATTGTTCGCTCAAAATGAGAAACGAATTGTGCACCGAACATCAAAGAACATTAATTTTCTCTTCAAAGGCAAAAACTGATTTCTATCTGAATTAATCACAGTCACATTTATACGACTTTACAGCGGTAATGTCTGAGATTGATCCGCACTGATTCTGAAGTGAACGGACTCGATTAAATTTTGCAGAGAATATGTCGGAAACAAGCATGAATTGCGAGCTAAGGGTTCCGGGATAGTCACGAGAGAAACAAGAACCGACAATGCTCATCTCTATTCAGTTTAACTGGTTTTCTTGTTAATTGGGGCACTAGAACAATTGTTTTCGTAATATGTGCTTGTTCAAATTCATATATGAATATCGATTACCCATACAGGTGCTGAACTCAATCGACACCGCTTGATTCCCAGATGAAAACCATTTCCAAGATATTCGATCATGTCACTCTCAAATCTGGTGAAAGTCCTCAAGCTCTCATTCTACAACCGAGTATCCAGATTTCAACCTGATGAAATATGTATGCGTGGAAATATTCTACAAATAATATTTCGCACAGATAGATCTGGGGAATCATTTGTGAACTGGCCGTTCGTTATTTAGCCGAAAACCAACTTTATGGATATCAAGTCTCCATATGTCGTTTTTTTTTCTAGAAGTTGTGTTTCAGATATTGGGAGTGAAAACTCAGAAAAACCTACAAAATGTAGTTTTTCTTTCGAATAATCCTAATGACAGGATTATAAGAAAATTTTGCACAAACAACGATACGGAGAAAAACATCAGGAGATGTGACATATGTTTTCCAAATTTCTCTGAAAGTTATAATCATTTGAAACTGAAATATGGTACACTACTGTGAAATAAAGGGTTTCTCAACAAGAACTTTGTTTTTTAAAACAAAATAAAAGAATTTAGTGGAAAATGAATAAAATTTTTATTGTATTACAAAGAGAAAAGTTCGGCAATTATGAATGAAAAATGATATCTGACAAATGTCCACCACGACCACGCTGACAGACGTTGATTCTTTCATCAAACTTTTTAATCACTTTTTGGCAAGATGGAGGGTCTATTTCGTTAATGACATCACGGATATTGAGTTTTAAGGCTGCAATCGATTCGATTGGCTCCGTATCAACTCTGTCTTTAACATAGCCCCACAAAAAATAATCCAGTGGTGTTAAATCACACGATCTGGCCGGCCACTTAACAGCTGAATTTCACGAAATTATGCGATCGGGAAATTTGGTTTGCAATAAATTGATCGTTTCATTGGCTGTGTGACATGTGGCACCGTCTTGTTGAAACCACATTTCAGTGACATCCATGTCATCAATAATAGGCCAAAATTCAGTTGTTAACATCTCGCGATAGCGTGATCCATTGACTGTTACCGCATTTCCAGCCTCATCTTCGAAAAAAAACGGCCCAATCACACCTCCAGACCACATAGCACACCACACAGTGACACGTTGAGCATGCAAAGGCTTCTCAATAATTGCTTTAGGATTTTCAGAAGCCCAAATGCGGCAATTTTGCTTGATAGCGGTCTCAGAAGGACGTTTATGTTGTCCGAAAATATCAAGAATTTTACGAAATGTAACTTTAACAGAACGACCATTTTCATAGTGGATTTGAATTATTTTAATGCGATTTTCGAGCGAAATTGAATTCATTGTAACAATTGCCAAAGCATAGACTGCGAATACGTCAAAAAACTAAATGTCAAAACTATCATGTAGTGCCGGTGTTACCACATTGAAAAACAAAGTTCTTGTTGAAAAACCCTTTATAAAGCCCAAGGTATGAGCAGAATTTTTTTTTCTAATATAATAATTAATACATTAAGTTTGATAGAATAATGAATACATTAATTCTAATATAATAATTAATACATTTTTGTCTGAATTTACTGACAGTAAGATTTCGCTTGGCATGATTTACAGCGAAGTTTCAATCATATCGCTCCAGTAGTTCCTGAAATATCAGGAAAATAACCTCAGAATTTTAAATGACTACAACTCCGAAACCGTTCGGCTGATTCCAACCATTAACAAACTCAACCGTCGCATTTTAAAATGCAACCAACCCTGAAAGCTTCAGGTCGATGGGATTTTCTGTTCGCCCGTAACCAAGCCGATGACCGGCTGGCCGGACAGAACCGATTTCGACACAGGATTCGTCGTCAGTGAGTCGAACCTTTAAGTATCGATTAAAGCTTATTTTGGGAGGATTTCGCATATTTCTAGTTTTTTTAGGGTTTCCATTTCCAATATCTGAAATAGAACTATTAAAAATCAAATAAAAGTCGATTTTTTCATGGCAAAAGCCCTTGCGGATTGCAGTATTAAACTATTTGTCAATGGCAGTTTCTTGCAAAACAGATTGGCTAATGAACAACACAAGAACAATAAACTATGAAGAAAGCGAACTGTAACGTTTCAGAGTACAAATCTGACTCTTTCATCAGACAAAAGAGAAAATTTCAAGAATAATTTCCTCTCGATTTTTGTTTCGATTTGAGATTTGTTGACAGTTTTGAGAAAACACAGCAACACAGGTTCATTTGGTTTGAAAGTTTTTTAATTCTACCTCCTTCTTAAGTAAATTCAGCCAAATAGGGTCTATTTCTACAGAACAATGAGCAAAATTTTTCTCTCCACCTAACAAAATGCAAGAGGACTCTTCAATTTTTCTTTCAAGATTATCTGATTCCGACATCAATCTTTTTGTACTGTCCCAATCTATCGTGTGATTCCCAATGGTCGAACATAGATGGTTCGCTATTCGGGATTTTTGTATGTCTCTATTCCTATAATAATAATAATTCTTGAAATTTTCTGCTTTGTCTGATGAAAGAATCAGACTTGTACTCTGAAACTTCACATTTCAATTGTTTATCGTTTGTATTGTTCCGGTATTGTTTATTAGGCAACATGTTTTGCAAGAAACTGCCCTTGAAAAATAGTTTAATACTGCAATCTGTAAGGGCGTTTTTCATGAAAAAAAAATTTATTTGATTTTTAATAGTTATGTTTCAGATATTTTTAGTGAAAACCCAAAAAAAAAAAAAATGAGTCGAACCTAGTAGTTGGACATTTGGACGAAACGATAGATGTTCTCGGGAACGCCCCAAAACATGCATGCAATATGTCCTCCTCATGAACAAAATTGTCAAGTCTGAGCGACGTTCCAAAATCTTAATTTTTTTTCATTTGGAAATACCTCGGTTTCCTTTTCAATGTGATGACCCGGAATATTGCGTTCAAAATGTCATCAGAAAGTCAGCAATCGAGGAGGAGTAATAGAATAAACCCATATGTTATGGGCAGGAAGAGGAAGGAATGTTGGAAATCAACCCTAATTCATTCAACATAGTCGATCTCGTGAAAATGTACGTTATATCAATTTTCCAGCTGAATCGACTCGAATAACTGATAAGAAATCTGCGACAAATACGACCGTTAACCTGGAATGAATGCTTATTACTCGTAAATGTAGTAGCGAGAGCGCCACCGTAAAACGGGGTTTTCTTATCAGCAAGATCGTGCTTTGTGAATTTCCCAGGGGAAATTGGAACATGACTAAGGATACATATGATACAATTTCATCATATTGTTGTGGGACGATATTATGGTTAGCATTTATGGGCGCATGTTTTACGGGGACAGCGTGCTATAGTTTTGTCCAAATGTCGGTAATTTTCGAATTTTGGGACGAAAATAGTCTCGAGCGACTGATGACGAATCCGGTGTCGAAATCGATTCTGTCCGGCCGATTACGGGCATACGGAGGAATCTTTCGACTTGAAAATGTCGAAGTTGGTTGCATTCTGAAATGCGAAGGTTGAGTCCGTCAATGAGCAAAATCGGTCTATTGGTTTCGGAGTTTTTTCTCTGATATTTCAAAAACTACTGAAGCGACTGAATTTAAACTTGGGAGTTAGTTGAAACATAAGGATCTGCAACTTTTCACGAAATTTTTTCGGGATATGTGAGTGAATTAAAAAAAAAATTTTTTATTTTTTATCAAAAAATTTTTTTCTCTCGCAAACTAATTCATTACATTTGAGAGAAACTTCGGGATACCTTGAACTACATATTTCATAACAATCTCCTGAATTTCAATTCGATACAGTTATTATTTCCGGAGATATTGGAAAACAATGTGTAAAATTTCATGGTTTCTTTTTAGAGATCGTTGTTCTTTTCGGAATATCTCGAAAAATGCGTGTTCAATCATAATGAAACTCGGTGACTAGTTCGAAAATTTTGATGGACCACTTTGTGCGAAATTTCGTGATGATCGTATCGTCAGAAAATCTGAAAAAAAAATGTTTTTTCATATATTCAGTATTCTGTGATCTTCAGATCATATAATCCTCATTGAACTCTGTATGAACCTTCGAACTTTAATTTTTCGATGAAATACTGGTTTCTAAAGACCGACCGTAAACACAATAACTTCCGGAAGAACTGACTTAGAAACAATATTATTTGTAGAGTAGGTTTGGGGCTTAATTATGAAGGTTGAATTCGAGAATGAGTAAAATCCGCCCAATGATACAATAGATTTCCCAAATTTCCAAAAGTACAGATAAGATCGAATTTCAATTCGGTATTTATCGAAAAAACCTAGAAAAGAACTAATGTGAATTGAACCTGCACGGAAAAGCTCAAAATTCATGAGAAAAATTCGAATAACCAAGTTTTTTATTTTTAATTTTTTTCTTCCACAAAAAAAGGTTTTTTCTATGAAATTCTGTGAAAAGTTATCTTTTTTCCGAATACTCTGCATTTCTTTTGATTCAAAAAGTATATTTGTTGGCCTTAACTCAACCAAATATCGAAAAACCACCCTAATTTCCAATCGAAAAGTCTCAAGTCAAAATATCTATTTTTCAAAAAAGCTGTTGCGATTTTTGTTCGTTGAAATCTCTTCTTTCTGATTGTGTGGAAAAGTAACCACTACCTTGGTGAATTTTTTTAGAAAATGCAAAAGAATACTACTATAATTAACAACCAAATAAATTGATAAGGTTAATATTTAATGAGACATCTTCAATATTTTGAGAGAGTTGTGAAATCTTCTTGAAATTAAATAAACGGATGCCCATTTATCGCTTTTTCAAAATAATTTATATACCTACCTGAGTGACCTACGTAAATTTTAGCCCATTAAAAGGCATTCCATAGAGAAGTAGGGAACATGCTGGGAGGCTAGGGCCTTACTACATGATATTTTTCAAGAAAATTTACCATAGTAATGTATATATTTTTTAACACCATCAGAAAGCAAAGATTTCAACGAACAAAAAGCCCATCAAATTGTTTTTGAAAAAGTAGATATTTGGACATGCGACTTTCCGATTGAAAATTAGGGTGCTGCTTCGATATTTAGACGAGTTAAGGCGAACAAATATATATTTTGCATCCACAGAATTACAGTATATTCGGAACATAAAAAGATAAATTTTCACAGAAATTCGTGGAAATTTTTTTTTGTGGAAGATCAAAATAAGAAACTAAAAACTTGGTTATTTGAATTTTTCACATAAATTTTGAGGTTATGCAAAAAAAGTGTTTTACGAAAGGTGTAGATCTCTTTATTACCTACAACTTTGCCCTTTAACATTTTACCATAAGACTTGTAGTTTTGCCGGAAACCGAGATAGGCCGTTTTTAACCCTTAAAACCTCATCCTTCCACTTTTCGACCGCAGATCGCCGGTAACTTATTTTTTCTTAAATTTTGTTTTATTCTCTCTTTTTCAATGAGTTTCATCCTACTATTATTTTTTTGGTTCAAAAAATTATCGACCCTGGTCTAAATACCTGTATACCTACATAAGGTTCTCATATTTTTTTCAGGTATTAACCGGAAACAGCAACACCTACCTGGTAGTTCGCCAGAGACTGGAATTGCCTTTCGTTGCTACCAAAGTTCGTTTCATCCCTTACAGCGAACATCCCCGAACTGTTTGCATGAGAGTGGAATTATACGGATGTACCTGGGAACGTAAGTTTTATTCTTGTTTACTCCACTTCAGTAGTAAAGCCATATTAAAGTTTGGAACTTAATGACATATTTTCATTAGGGAGATGCTTTCTGTTGGCTCGTGTGTGTTTGAACATTATTTCTCACTCTGCTTTCCTGGAAAACTCAGTTATGGAAATATTCGTAATTTCGAAGAGAGAGGATGCTTTGTCTGTTAGATTCGAAATGAGGCTACTTCACTTTGTTCCTGCCCGGTTTCAACTACTTGAATTATGAACGAATATCCAAACAAATGTGGGTGTATCAGTATAGCTATTGGTCGCTCTTTCGGAATGACTTCAATATTTTTGGTTTATTATTCGATAAAATCAAATAATGAACCTTAGTGATCGACCAAATCAAAAAATTAAACCCTCCCCTGAAAATTTCACAGTTTACATAATGAATTATGTAGATTTGAATGAACTAAGAAGAAAAATCTAGAAAAGCACTGACGTGGAGTCAGCAACTTTTGCGCTATTGTTCACATTGTGAAATGGCGACTTGGAAATTTCAATGAAATTTAAATGAAATATGAATATATTAAAAAAAAAATTTTTTCCAAATTTTTTTATCGATGATTCTTCTTATTGATACTGTCTATCTTCCAACCAAGTTTCATTTCGATCAGATGAATATTTTTCGAGTTATTGGAAAATCGAAATTTCAAATGGCTGTAACACAAAAACCATTCGGCAAATTTGGCCCATTAACTACTTCAACCGAAATATTCAGGATCAAAACCTAATCTGAACATTTCAAGACACTAGGGCTTCCCTTTCGGAAGTTACAGCACTCGTGGCCGGATGGACAGAATTAAATTTGAGCACGGGTTCTTCTTCAGGGAGTTCAACCGAATCGTTTAAGACCATTTTCGGCTGAAAATTCGAGAATTACATTCGGCTCTAAGATTGGAATTCAGTGAAATAATCGGTTAACTTTTCATCCAGAATAATATATCTAAAAGTAGATGAAAAGATTGATAACCAAATTTTCAACACATATCGAGAAATTCAACGGATTCGTTTATTATTTTATAAACACAATGTGCAAATGCCCAGTCGATATTCTCAACAATTTCATAATCGTAAGTAGTTCGAATTATTATTTTTGGGTTTCCTCTCCCAATATCTAAAATATAACTACTAAAAATCCGATAAAATTATTATTTATAGAAATCACCCTGCGAATTTCGGCATTTAAGATTAAATTTCTTCATGAAGCTCATTCATATCTTGAATAAAACTCATCTATTATTCATAAATCATTGGTGTTCCACAACACAGAACAACCAATTCCATGAAAACCCATTAATTGCACTCTATGAATTATATGGATATAGAAAAAATTTCAAAAAGCACTGCCGTGAAGGCAGCAACTTTTGCGCGCATGTTCAATGTAGATGACCGCTTCAGCAACGAATTTGAACGTGCGCGCGTACCAAATTTCAGTTCGATACGATCATAAGTTCTGGAGATATCGGGAAAAAATATGTCAAATTTCGAGGTTTTCTTCTCGATATCGTTGATTTTTTCGGTAATACTCGAGAAATACTGATTCAGTCCTGATTAAACTTCACAGCTAGTTTTAAGATGCTAAAAGACAACTTTATGAAAAATTTCGTGATAATCGTGTTATTAGAACAATTTGAAAAAACAAATTTATATGATTTTCTCATCATATCATCCTCATTAAATTCTGTATGAAACTTCGAACTGTTATTTTCGATGAAGTAATGAATTTCAATTCGATCTGATCTGTATTTTTGGAAACATTGGAAAAATAAAATTTTGATTGGGTATATCTACGGAATCATTGGGCGGATTTTACCCATTCACGAATTCGACCTTCGTAATTAAGCCCCAAACCTACTCTACAAATATCGAGTTTCTAAGTCGTTTCTTCCGGAAGTTATTATGTTTACGGTCAGCCTAACGGCCGACTGCGTAAACACAATAACTTCCGAAAGAAACAACTTAGAAACTCGATATTTGTAGAGAAGGTTTGGACCTCAATTACGAAGGCCGAATTCGTGAATGGGTAAAATCCACCCAATGATTCCGTAGATATACCCAATCAAAATTTTATTTTTCCAATATTTCCAAAAATACAGACCAGATCGAATTGAAATCCAGTACTTCATCGAAAATAACAGTTCGAAGTTTCATACAGAATTTAATGAGGATGATATGATGAAAAAATCATATTAATTTTTTTTTTCAAATTGTTCTAATAACCCGATTATCACGAAATTTTGCACAAAGTTGTCTTTCAGCATCTTAAAACTAGCTGTGAAGTTTAATCAGGACTGAATCAGTATTTCTCGAGTAATACCAAAAAAATCAACGATATCGAGAAGAAAACCTCGAAATTTTACATATTTTTTCCCGATATCTCCAAAACTTATGATCGTATCGAGCTGAAATTTGGTACACTGCTGTGAAATTAGAAGGTCAAAGTGTGAGTATAATTTTTTTTGGATATGATGAATGGTTTCCGAAAAAAAAATTTTTTTGTAAAAAAATTTCGAAAAAAATTTTTTTTTAAATTTATTGACAATATGATCTTGACGAAATTTGGCTCAAAGTTGCGCGTCGTTATACTCCACCAAACTGCCAAGTTTGAATCCAATCGCTCAAGTAGTTTCTGAAATAAAAAATAAATAACTTCAAAACTTCAAATGCCTATAACTCCGAAACTATTCGATCGATTTGGCCCATTAACGAACTTAACCGCGGCATTCCAATGCGCGACCTACTCTGAAAGTTTCAAGTCGCTAGCTCACTTCGTTCGACAGTTATTGTGTCTACGGCCGGCCAACCGGCCGGCCGGCCGGCCGGACAGAATCGATTTTGACACCGGATTCATCATCAGTGAGTCCAACCTAGTCGATTGAGACCATTTCCGGCTCAATCATCCAAAATTACAGACATTTGATCAAAACGATAGCACGCTGTTCCCCTAGAACATGCGCGCAAAAAGAAGTGTGTCTGTGTATTCTATGGTTTGGATGAACGTCTGCGTTGCTTGGTTCAAGATGTTCAATATCCTAGGGGGGGTCTCTAAATATACAACTTTCCCAAAGTTATCTCAGATCTTAAAACATTCAACATTGAAGATCTCACACCATAGGAGACCTTCTGAGAAATAATTCAGTGTTCCGAAATGACTCCTGAAATAGTGTTGAAGACTCTCCCGATATATTTTTCGAATCCTTCAAAGACTTTGTCTATCACCCAAATCCCAAAACTTTAGTCAAAATAGATAAGTAGAGCAATTCACAAAGAAATATTTAATAGTTGACAGAATTTGCGAGTTATGTGGTATTTCGTGTATTGAAAGATAAAGATGCGTCGATAACTCGAAATTACTGATTGAAAAAAAAAATTACTATTTTTGAATTTCGGTTATCGAAATCCGAAGTTTACGGTTGCAAAAAAACGAATACTAACAATCCGAAAAAATGTGGGTTGTATGTCCACCAAGACATTCCATAGATAAGAAAGATTCTCAATACTTTAATTGAATAAGACAGGGTTTCATTCATCCTGAATGGATACAAACATAACTTCCTGGTGAGTTCTCAGATCCGAGTTAATATTCCAATTTGAGCCCTGTATTAATTCTATTGCGGGAAGACTAGAGAATATTTACAAAAATTATTTTACTGCAGGAATTCTCATAATGAATCTCATTATGCTGAAACGCGGGAAGAGAGAAAACGCAGGAAACTTTATGACCCCATTCATTAAAACCGGACTGACAAGTAGAATTTCATCACGTTGAACCATGAGTTCCGAAAAGAGAGAAATACCTGTACTGGATTGTAGACCTTGTGAAAATTGAAATATGTCGTCGTTTTCATTGAAATCTGTCGAATGAATTTCACGCTTTGTTCTGGGAAACGGTGCGTTATAATTTTTCCCAAATGTGTGTAATTTTCGCAATATCTCTCGAAAATGGGCTCAAACGAAATAGGTTGGATGAATCTTCCAACTACTCGTGCGATGGTTGAGTTCGCTAAAGGACAAAATGGTTCGAATGGTTTCGGAGTTTGAGATGGTATTTTTGGGGATATTTCCTTGATATTTCAACCATTGCTGATGCTATCGAATTGAAATTCCTTAATAAATTATGTGATGATAACTTAACACGCTTGGAAAAATAAAAGAAGGCGAAATTTCTGTTTGAAAAAATTTTTCGGGAACTATATACAGTGCTCGTAAAAATTATGGAACAATTTCATTTTCTCAGAAGAAAAATATTTGACAACAAAATTCTGAAACAGGTCAATTTTTGTTTCACTTGTACCAAATTTATATGCATTTTTGAAGGATTTCTGTTGCACCCTGTGCCATCCCCATCAACCCTCTAAATTTTTTGAATAGGGAAAGTAGGTCATGTGGTACTTTTTTGGCAAGGTCTTTGTATCTTCTTCACAAGCGTGAAGAAGTTTTCAAGATTCAATTCAAATTTTTTTTTTTTTAGATTAGTTAGTGATTCCCTGGGTGGTACCTGGGTTGAAAGTTGTACATGAACAAAACTGTAATGGTCGACTTTCATTCGATGACAAATTTCATCAGGTACCATCGTCTCAAAGTAAATGAGCCATGACAAAGTGCACATACTGAAAACTTCTTTGAACTAACTAATTTTTCAGAAAAAAATGAAAATTCCTGCATGCCTGTAATGAAGATACAAAGACCTTGCCAAAAAGATACCACATGACCCACTTTCCCTATTCAAAAATTCATAGGGTTGATGGGGATGGCACAGGGTGCATCAAATATCCTTCAAAAATGCATAAAATTTGGTAAAAGTAAAACAAAAATGTACCTGTTTCAGAATTTTGTTCCATAATTTTGACGCGCACTGTATAGAGCAGATAATTATCTTTCTTGTTCTTGATTTTTTTGGATTTTTGTGATAAAGAACATTGTTGAACTCATTTATTTTGATTTTGTGTTAGAAAACTCGATTTTTGCGTTTAACGATTATTGGTTATAACGACCGGATTTTTCCGATCCCTGCAATGTCGTTATAAGCGACATATTTATTCTGTAATTATTTCGAGTGTTTTGCTTGATATATCGTGTGCAAATAAACATCAGTATCACTATTATCTCATTCCAATTCTTCACGCTACTCGATGAGAACTATCATGGCAGTCCACTGAACATTCCAAAACGATTATGCACATTCAGAAGGATGAAACCATGGCAACATCAGAGCCAGGAGCCAAATACGCAAAATATTCATTAACCACGGGCGAAAACAACGAGACTCAAAATTAATGACAAACATTTACTTTTCCCGTTATCCCGAATACCGAATTGATTATACGATTCAAATACGAATCCAAACGCTTCGATGCCATTTCGAAACCCGCAGGAAAACCTATATGCGCATTATCAAAATAGCCTCACGAAAATATTTTCAAATAGTGCAACGGAAATCGATGTTTAACACAAAACAATCACCCCGGATATAATTGAATCACGCTTCATTATTCTAATTTTTAGGGACGAAATCGATTAAATATTTAAACACGTATTGAAACTGATAATAATTATTTTATTCAATTATGTTGATTCGATAGCTCATAGAGCGTTATTTATGGATATTAATTCGGGTTGTCGATATGCGCAGCCTATATTCGATTTCGATTGAAAAGTCCGTATCGGATTCGTTCGGATGTTTCTGAAAAGATTTATAGGCTGTCAGATATCAATGACTGGTTTTCATGTGGCTTATAACAGTTATAAATACGAATGAAATAATTTATTTTTGTTGATAAACGGCCGGTTTCACGAAGCGTTGATCACGGTTAATCAGGGAATCAAGGGCTCAATCGGCCGACCAACACCAAATTCTATGCTCAATAATTATTATTTATAATCCAAATTAATCTACAATCAAGAATATGACAGCTTGATCAACCAATCTTCGATTAACGGCTGTTTATTGCCGATTGAGCATTATTTTGGTTCCAGAAAACATTTTTGAGTAATGATTCAAATAAATATTACACTTGATAGGCGGAGCATATTGATTTAACGAATTCTAGCAATCCAGTCAGGTAACTGATTTACTAATTAAAGATTTAATCCGCCGATTAACGGATTGGGGTTTCACAAAACTTTATTACTCGGTCAAAACCACCGATAAGTTGATCAACGAATGCAATCTGACAACCTTGCAATTCTACTGCTTCGATTAACGAAACCAAAGAAATGGGATGAAAATTAAGTTATGGTGTTATATTTCCTTGTGTGAACATGAAAGTTGCTTCGTTTGTGTTGATAATCGATGTGTCATTTCATGATGAATTCAAGTAGAAGTAATTGTGAAACGAATTTGATGACAGAAAGGAACCGATAAATGGGAAGATATTCATTCTCAATCTAGAGAATGTAACGAAAATTCCTGAAAACATAGACTAACCCTCGGCTTCACAAATATTTTGACGTCCGATCAACTCGTTGATTGAGGTTTGCATTCGATGGTTGGGTTGAAAATGAACTGAAACCGAGCACAGAATTGACTGTTGACTGATAATCAAGCCCTTGATCGGGAAATCAAAGTTTTGTGAAACCGGCCGTTAGATTATTATTGATAATAAAATTTTATGTAAATCGGCGATTAACTGTGATCAACGTTTGAGAAACCGGCAGATAGAGTCGATGAAACCTCTCGGCTTCCTTGATTTTCCTACTCCATGGCAACTAAAGTTTCGAATAGTTTTTATTTGTTCGTGACTCAAAAACTCATTTTTGTCCCCTACAAAGAACAACTTTGTGGTAATTTTGTCAGCGTCACCTCCTTTAAAATGGTCTTCCTAATTGACTTCTAAAACATGTGTCATGAGCTTTTAGACTAATATTTCTATTTGAACAATGAACAAGCGCATACGAATTGTAGTAAACAACAATTAGAGTATTTAATTAGTTAAATGAAGCGAGTGCTACCTTGAATATCCTGAGGATGCTTTTTTCGTCTTCAAGACTGACAGTCTTCGGGCTACTTCGATGTTGTACCTTGAGAACAAGTCCGATAACTGTGCATGTTCGTGTGGGTTCCCATCTGCAACATAACCGAAGTTATATAACGACCCAATTTAAACTCAGTTTCGAGATCTTTGAAATACGGCAACATGAATAAATATCGGTTACTACTTTATGAAAGTTTCGCTATCAAATAACGATGCAATTAGTTTGCATCGTGAAATTTATTTCGTTCAGTTTCATGCTGACAAATGTCAACTTTTTGATTACATTCAATGTAAGTAGATACTCATGTTGGATGGAGCTATATTGAAAAATCTGTATTTGCTTTCTGGGTGCAGTATTCAGATGAAACTCATATGGCTTGGTTATCTATTTTTTTGCAACCTCTACCGGACAGTCAAATGTTAGAACCAGTGAAAACACATAAGAAAATATTCACTGAAATATTCTTTATATACTCTGTGACTAATGACTAATCATTTTGACATTTTCGATATTTCACGAGTGCCAACCTGGGTCAGTTTCAAGTTAAAAACTTGATAAACCTAAATCATGGCCAACCGTGATAGTTTATAAAAGTGAATGGAGTATAAAGGTAAAATCACTCTTGATGTAAGACTACGGCATTGCGAGTTATCTCGGAGTAACACTTCAACTGAGTATACTTCAGGATTTCATCATTTTATTCACGAAACATTTATCATTGTTGAGACAAAATATGCAATTTTCTATGTTTTAGTCGTATGGCTTTGGATTTATATTACTAGACCCCTGAGAAGCTTTTATCTTATGAAAGTTTGAAGCTACATTGTGCTTGGTGCAGACTTAAGGTTGATTCTCACTACACGTTCCGTAACCTTTCAGTATCCGTTCCGTGAAAATTTGGTGGCAAAAATGGCGTGGAGACGAAACGTCACCGGGACGGATAGTGTGCACAAGTCAATTCATTTGCACTGTACAATATTCTACGGAATAGATACTGGAAGGTTACGGAACGTATGTATAGTGAGAATCAACCTTCATCTACTTCGTTGCCATGAGCCAACTTGAATAAAGTGCTGTTGATTGTTTGTCCAACATTAAATGCAAGAAGGTTTCCTGAAATATTCAGAATGTGGATACCACAAAAGTGGTGTCATCTGATTTTGAAAAATAATAAACTCAAATCGGAGCCCGTCAGATTCTACCATAATTATGGAACAAAATTTGTTGTACAGCAAATAAAATGCTATCCCTCATGGTGAAACCGGAACTAACCTACTATATCTTGTTATTAAATTATCTGAGCAGGAAACAGCAGCAACGTGGAAGGCTTACTTCCGGTACATTAATCTAATGAAGTAGAAAATACGGAGAACAACTGGAAACTTGAATATCTAGAACGTCTCTCGTCACCTCAAACTAATGGAATTAAAATGTTATTTGTATTAAATTATTTGAGCTTGGAACTAGAGAGTATATATTATTTGCCGTCAAAAACTTGAAGTGGAAAATTTTAGGTCTTGAATTCATTATGAGGTAGAAAAGTCATACCTTTAGGTACATGTTATCTTTATCGTTTTTTGACATCTTACAATATACCTCATTGTCCTCAAACATTTTTGCAAGATATAAATATCGAACGGTACTATGTGAAGGTTTTATTTAGACATCTGTATCATTCAATGAAGGTTCAGAAAATTTTCGTCAGATTCAGCTGAAACTGGAAATAGGCAATAACCTCCTGAGTTGATATTCCAGTGATCAAACCTGATGATATTCTTCACTATAATTGGTGCCACCTCGATGGCAGATGTCCATTAGATTTCAACTAGATTTC
Source organism: Myrrha octodecimguttata (assembly GCA_958510865.1). Lineage (NCBI taxonomy): Eukaryota > Metazoa > Arthropoda > Insecta > Coleoptera > Coccinellidae > Myrrha > Myrrha octodecimguttata. The sequence continues at coordinate 82,044,992 of OY294056.1, forward strand.
TTCTATCTTTTAGCAAAAACTGAAGACATTTCACAACCATTTCTCAGAACCGACTTCATCTTTCGAGTCTCTATCTTTGCTTTATTCAAAAACTGAACCATCCTGTTTATTATTATGATGAGATATTCGAATCGTCATTTTAATTACTATTGTTTTATTTTTCAAATAATGATCAGTAGAATCCTATAGGAAATAAACTCCATTTCACCTTGAATGTTCACCTACATTCCAACGTTAATACAGGGTGAGCCTAAGTTGTACACTAATTTCAAACAAAGATTCCTCTTATCATATAGTAAACTTCTCCATTTACCATTTTTTCAGATTCGGATCCAGTAAAAATAAATATGCTGTTGAAATTTCCAAAAACATCAGTATTTCCCCCTGAAACTTCGACATGGTTTTTTCCGAATAAAATAAGTTTTGCTATGGGGTTTTCTATATCCTCTTCAGTAATCACTTTCATCTTACTTAAACGGTTTTCTATCAATAGACTCTCCAATTAATAAAACCATTAGAAATAAGTATTAAGAACTAGTTTTGAGATATTCAACTTCAAATGATATAAATCTGTTACAAGTTCAAAAAATTTCCCAATATTTGTGGATCTACCCCTGAGCTAGTAAAGGTCTGGAATTACTCCACCCATATCTATCCACACCACAAAATACTCAGAGCTATTCATCTATTTCGTTACCAGACCACAGACATAGAGGTTTTTACTCCTTGTCCATATACCAGACATTCCATAAAATTCATAGAGGTCAAATAATGTGTTAGTGATTCCGTAATTAGTTGGGATAATTCTGAAATTTTCAATGTGAGAATAGACAATGATGAAATTGTATATGATCTTAAGGTGGAAACAATTGGAAATTGTATGGATATCAAGTGAAAGTTATCGTTTCAATAATCAAGTGCAGTGATATATTTTCCTCAAAATAATACTGCAAAAAGCACCAAATCAAAAGAGAACATTAGTAAATGAGTTTTTTCAACAATTTTTCTTTCGATTCCAAGCTGTAATGAAGTTTTTGTGCAATACAAATCAACTCAAGAGATATCCTTTAATTTAAATGCAGGAGTGTATTAGCATATTGAGAAATATTTCAATGCCTATAAATTTCTAGCTAAGCCGAATCTGAAAAAATGGGTACAACTTAAGGACTGACCCTGTATATTGAAACAGAATGAAAAGAATCTTACGGAGTTATTACCACATAATGAATCCGCCCTTGTTAATATAATATTTGCCTCTTAAATAATTTCCAATTAGGTCTTGTGCTGTTCAGGGAACAACAAGGCCTCTAGGTAGACTCGTTGAAATCCGGAGATGGCTCTACAATATCGTACAATTTTTCGACATTTTTTTTTATTTTTGACACACATACTTGCTTCACTGCTTTTGAATAACACAGAAATTTTGTAAGATCTTTCAGGAATATTTGGGCAAAATGGTGTCCGACTAATAATTTTTATCCCAATTCATTTTATGGCTTCGGTTCATTTCATCCTGAAAATAAGTTATTATCATAAATCATTATTCTCACGGGTGTAATAAGTTGGGTTTAAGCTTCAGAGCGAGCTTAGTCTTGTTGTAGGGGGAAATGAATTTCCGTATATATTTTCACACGCATGATACTCGTACCTTATATTTGAATTTATTGGATTTACTGTAAGGTTGGAATGAAAAAAGTTATGAAGGATGCTCATGCCATCCTTATCTATATACATATAACTCTTTGTAGGTTTTGTAAATCAACGTGGGGTTATTTTTAGACATTATCAAAATTTATCAATATCACCATGCTCGATTGTTTTGCACCATTGGCGACAAGAGCACATTCATTTATTTAATTGGAGTAACTCTAGAATAATTCTTGAGTGAAAGGCCTGAAGACATGTATATACAGGGTTTGTCTTTAAGTTGAACACTCATTCAAACGATAGATTGTCATTTTTCCAGATTCGGCTCCGGTAAAAAGATACAGGCTGTTTAAATTTCCAAAAATATCAGTTTTTCTTTTAAGCTTTGATATGGTAACTCCGAATGGAATCAATTATGGTGTGAAGTTTTCTATAAATATGACAAATATTCTTCAGTAATCACTTTCATCCTACTTCAAACAGTTTCCGAGTTATAGACTCGCTGATTCATAAAACTATAAGAAGTTAGCATTGAGATTGCAATTTTGCCTTGAACGAACTTGGAGATATTCAACGTTGAATGTTATAAAATCTGATGAAAATTCTAGAAATAACCTCATTTTTTGGATCCGCCCCTGACCTAGTAAAGAACGTAAATTAAGCTTCGTCTACTTTCATCTGGACCATAGAATACACAGAAATATTCAGCTATTCCGTAAAGAACTAATATACTTATACTAGGTCTATGCTATTTCGTGATCAGACCATAGATATGGAGGATAGGTCTTCATGTCTTTGAACCAGACTTTCCATAGAGGTCAATTAATGTGTTTAGGTTAGTTCAGTGATTTCATATAATTCAGGTATAAATTCGATGAAAATATGAATAAATATGTAGTTTCCAATATAATAAGGGGTGAAGATTGAATTGTATATAATTCTATAATGGAATGAAATTGAATATCGCATGAATATCAAGTTGAAGATCAGTGTTGCAAGTTCAGTGTAGTGAAATGTTTTCCTCGAGATAATATCGCAAAAAGCACAAAATTATAAGAACTACGTGAGTAAATGAGTTTTTCAATCATGTTTTTTCGAATTTCAAACATTGAATTGGTTATTCTGCTGAAGAGATCACTGCACTTGCAAAGAAAGTGCAGGAGTGTATTAGCACAGACCAACAAGACAAATCGCTTCGTCGTTTGCGGGAATCGCGTCTTTCCGACCTTGAGGAATACAACAGACATAACCACACTTTCTTCTTCCTCAAAACAGCTGTTAAATTAAATACTTGACTTTGGAGTTGGAATATCTAAAATCAAAATGTAAAAACGGATTTGTCGGGATTCAGGAATCACAAGATTAAAATCAGACTAAGATTGTTCGATGAAACCATTTGAGAAGCAAATTTCCAATAACAAAGCGAGTGTTTCCTCACATCTTTAACTCCTATAGAAGAACTCAGGTGGAGTAAATAAAAATTTTGGAAAAATGTTATGGAAAACCAGTTTACCTCAATCAGAGAATCTAGGAAAACCCCCAAAATCTTCTGGGAGTTTGGGTGTGTTCTATTACTTTGCAAACCTTTTTCTAATATGTGTGAATACAATCGAATCAATGTGTAAGAAATAAAGCAACTTCAAAAATGTATAAACAAGAAATAGACTTCCTTTAAAATCTACATTGTCTTATCTTTTCCATAACACTGTCAATTATTACTCATATAAATATGTTATTCATTAAGTTTTCAGTAACCATATTGTAGTAAGTATACCATGTTTACGTGAAGTCTGCCAAACTGTTTCAGACACTGGTTTTAACATAATTTAATTCAGCAAGTTGAGTATAATCCATAATTGCTTCACTATTTTACCAATAAGGGTTATATACAACAGTAATTCATTAAAATAAGTATTTTATTAAGCAAACAGAAACATACTATTGTTTTAAATGGAAAATGAATAGGTTGTGATACTTTCACATCAAATGAGATTCATTTCAATATAAAATCAAACTATGAATAGACCAACTTTGTTCGATTCCAATCCTTGTGGTTGTGTTATCATTTGCAGTTTTATTGGACATCCCATCGTTTTAATTGAATAATGGAGGATGTAATTCTTTTACTCCGGGTGCGATTCCTCTATATTATATAAAATGAACATTATGAATGAGTCCACCTAAGTTCAATTCCAATTCTTGTTGTTGTACAATTAAAGCATATAATGAGGACTGTCATCATAAAATAGAACCTCAGAGATGACTATACAATCGATTTTGTTGTGAAAACTGTTTGGATTATATTCTAAAATGGAACAGATACGAAATTATTCATCAAATAAATAGGACAAAAAATTAATTTCAGTTTGTTTACATGTTTATAACCTCTTCAAGCTAGCCCCATTATTTTAATTGAATGATGGAGGTTGTAATTCTTTTACTTCAGGTGCGATTCCTCTATAATATATAAAATAAACATTATGAATGAGTCCACCTAAGTTCAATTCCAATTCTTGTTGTTGTACAATTAAAGCATATAATGAGGACTGTCATCATAAAATAGAACCTCAGAGATGACTAAACAATCGATTTTGTTGTGAAAACTGTTTGGATTATATTCTGAAATGGAACAGATACGAAATTATTCATCAAATAAATAGGACAAAAAATTAATTTCAGTTTGTTTACATGTTTATAACCTCTTCAAGGGAGCCCAAAAGCGGTGAGAGTGACGTAATCCTATTCCTGCAATCTGATTGGCACCCCAAAGCACCCCAAACGCCTGCTAAAATTCTGATTAGCTCGATTCAGGGTCATATCTGCGTTGGCATAGATTTCCTAAATAAATGACGCGAGTGGTTTATCTGGTTAGTCTCTGATATTAGCACACTGAGGAATATTTAAATGCTTGTTACTTTTTACCTGAGTAGAATCTGGAAGAATAGCAAATATGGAAAGTATTTTATTTGAGCAGAGGAATCTGTAGTTAATATTAATGTACAATTTAAAGACTCACCCTGAATAAAAGCATTGTTTTTTTTAGTTTAGATATCTAGGAAATATATTCACCTAATTCAGTAGGGATCCAGTTTTTGTTCATCCGACCGAAATAAAATTTCATTTCTCACCGTCGTATATCAAAACGTCATAGTTTATCGCAGCCATTATTTGTTTCAAGGCCTGAGCGGAGAACATTCCATGTGAACTTCCGATCCTGCGGTCCTGAACTATTTGTCTTCCACCATCGGAACATATTATTTCCAATCCCAATCTCCTCTACTAATCTTTCGAGTGTAGTATAGTTTCAATCCTTTCCGGTTCGCCAAAACTGACATATTTTCATTAATTACAATCTCGAACAAATACCAGTCGCGGGTTCAATTAATTTGAGAGCATTTAAGTACACCAATAAGGTTGCTCTCGTGTTTGTTGAAGATAAATTAAAATTGCCTACAATTCGACTGAGTGCAGCTTATGTAGAAGCCCCGAAGTTCAGGAAGGAAAGTCATTTGAGAGATAACAACGCACAGGGTCCTATGAGTTGCGGAAAACCGAAACATCAGCGGAAACCGTTCTGTTATAAATCGTGAAAAATGGGAAAAACTCCTGAAACTATGGCTCTTTGGATAACTCTGATGTGCAGTTGAGTTTTTCGAATGCAAATAACTTTCGATGCAGTTGCAGTAAGTTTGGATCATGCTCAAGAATTTCCTTGTTCTCTTGGATTAAATAAACTGCTCCACAAGAGTTAGGGATATCGTATTCAATCGCTTTTAAAAGTATGTAATCTTCGAGAAAATCGCTGTAGAATCATTTAAAACTCAATAGCAACTTGAATCGATCCAATAAAAATCAGTTTGAGACATTTCGTCAATCTGGTCGCCTTTTTTCTGAAGTTTGGTTCTTTGCATATGCTTCATTAATGTTCTTATTTTGAAATGAAGTCAGTTTATCAACGGCTTCGATTTGAAACGAGTTTTCTGAAAATGCCAAGACGTAAATTAACAAACGCTGAGGCTAATAGCGCTATCGGAATGCTACAGGGTGGCCTAACTCAGGTTATTGTAGCGGAAAGGATCCAAGTCAGCCAAAGTGTGATATCTCGACTTTGGAATAGGTTCAGGGAGACAGGTTCCGTCTTGGAAAGACCAAAGCTTGGTGAACGACGATAAACAACACTTATTCAGGATCTTTTCATCACCGTTTCGGCGATAAGAAACCCTATATCTACGTGTAGAATGCTACGGAATATTCTTCAAAATACAGATGGGGTCCAAGTTTCCATCGAAACCATCAGACGACGTTTGAAAGAGGTGAATCTAGGTTCTAGACATCCATTAAGAGGAGTTCTTCCATTAACACGTGACCATAAGCGTCAAAGACTGGAATGGGCAAGGCAACATATCAATTGGAACGATCAATGGCCTAGTGTCCTTTTCACTGATGAATCCAGATATGGACGATTTTCAGATTCTCGAAGAATAAGGGTATGGATAATCCCACGCATACCCCGTAATCGTCGCTATGTCCATGAAGTCCATCCATTCCGAGGGGTTAGTGTTATGGTATAGGCCGGGATATGTTTCAACGGGCGCACAGATCTACACATTTGTCCTGGGAATATCCATACACTACAGAGAGCATGTCATTGACAATTTTGGGCCAAATTTTCACGTTGCTTTTTGTTAAACTTTTCAATTTCTAGACGATAACGCTAGACCGCACCGTGCAGCGATAGTTGAGAATACGCGCGAGGAGCTTGGTATTCCACATTTACCAATACCTCCGCACTCACCAGATTTGAATTGCATAGAACATGCATGGGATATGCTAAAAAGAAGATTGGATAATCATCAACATACCCCAGAATCCTTAAATGATCTGAGAGAGCTTCTGCCCCGTTTATGGAAACAAATTCCTCAAGAAATGTTCAACAACCTCGTGTGTAGTATGCAAAGAAGATATCACGCTGAAATTGATGCCTGTGGAGGCCATATATTGTATTGATAGTCTTAAAATGCTTGAATTCTCTGGAAATAAAATTTCGTTATTTTACTCGATTTTTCTTAACCACCCCGTATACGCTGCAGACCTACAGGCTTAAATCAATTTGCAACTTGAAATCATATTAATATGAATTTTCATCATAAAAATTTTATTTTAACTATATTTTTTTGGAATTTAAGTCAATATCCCTAACTCATGTGGAGCAGTATATTCGATAATATGTTTGGGAGAGATTCAAGAATCAATCGTTATGGCCCTCTTGGTTCATTCATTTAAACCTTATTGTGTACTTAATTGCTGGAAACATTTCCTCGCTTGAATGCGGATAAGAACAATGGATAATGTCAGTCGGAGATCTTATTTGAAGTTCGTTAACTATTTTATTGATTCATCGATATCAATAGAAATTCTATCAAATGTTTAATTGATGAGAGCGATTATAAGTCGAGAAGAAATTCCCGGAATTTTTTTATTTAATCATTAAATGATACAGGTTAATTCTGGGATGCATTCAAATGATATCTCTCGATATTTATATCTTACGATATACTTCATTGTTCTCGAACGTAATACATCTGAATGACAAAATTAAATTCATAGCAACCATGATGTAAGCAAAATATGGTGTGCTCATCTGCTCATCTGTGATCGTATTCACCAATAATGACGTCACTTTTTTCATGACAAAATTAAATTCATAGCAACCATGATGTAAGCAAAACATGGTATGCTTATCTGCTCATCTGTGATCGTATTTACCAATAATGACGTCATTTTTTTTATTCAAATTCAAAGCACATAATCCATATTTCTTTGTATTTTGATCTTGCTGAAGTCACTTTTTTTCAGATCAGCACATCATGTTTTTTACATCAGGATAGCAACCGGCATATAATGATTGTACCCATGATGAAAAAACATGCTGTGCTCATCTGAATAATGAGTGACGTCAGCTAGCAGAAAATACAAAGAGTTGTATTTTCTACACTCTGAATTTGCATGTTAATTCGTGGTGTGCTCATCTGAAAAATGAGTGACATCAGCTAGCAGAAAGTACAAAGAGTTGTTTATTCTGTGCTCTGAATTTGCATGTTAATTCGAAGCACAGAATATACAACTCTTTGTATTTTCTGCTAGCTGACGTCACTCATTTTTCAGATGAGTACACTTGAGAACAAGTAAACGCAATAGAAAGCGTAACTATAGAATAAACTAAACACAGTTTTTCATTTTCTTTCCATAGATATATAGTTATCAATCTCATCTATTTCATAATATATGAGCGAGGTCGACATGGATCTACCGACAAGTTTGTCAAATGCTTGTGCATAAAACATTATTTCCATTATCGTACTCTAATCTATACTCACGTCGGTAAGATTCTGACATAAAATATGAAATAGGTACATCTTTTAGGTTTTCTTTGACTCCCAATGTCTGAAACAGAACTATTTAAAATTCAATGAAAATTGTTTTTTATGAAAAACGCCCTCTTGAATTGCAGGATTGAACTATCTATCGAGCACATTTTCTTGGAGAACAGATCGCCTTATTAATAATACAGAAATAAAATAAACGAATTGCCTAATGAACAATACCGAAACAATAAAGATGACACTTTGGAAAAGTCTCAAAATGAAAAATCCAATCTGAATCTGAAAATTTTATATAGTTATATTTGTACTCTGAAATGTCGCTTTGTTAATCGTTGTTTCGTCCCAGTGCCAGAGGTGGACTCATCCAATAAGCTGAATCCTCTGGCACCTGCCTATGACAACCTCATAAGCGGCGTGGTGAGCGACCATAACAACGCTCTTATGCTGTGTTAGAATGAAGAAGCTAGCATGCGTCGATCAGTGGCGCCATCGTCTGGCAACTCAGTTAATCTACATCGGCTACAGTAACTTCAAGTTCTGTGCCAAGTTGAATTAAAATATGATGGATAGTTTCTGAAAATTCAGGAAATGTTGAACAGGTTTTTCTTATTTTCTAACGATACGATTTTCATTCTTCAACCAACTGAAAAGTTTCAATTTGATTTCATCGGCACTTATTGAGATATTGAGGAACTAACCATTTGCCCATTACCGCAGTTCCACATCGCCTTTCGATACGAAAGAGTGGCTCGCAGAAAGGCCTGGCAAAATTTAAATCTACATCGGATCCTCCCTCAGTGAATTCAACATTATCGTTTGAAGCCAGTTTATGCAAGACACTTGAGCAAAATAAAGACACATTATAAACCAAGAATAAGCGCGTATAACTGCAAATGTTAACGAAGGTGTGAATTGGTTTGACGAAAATATAATGAACCTTTCTATACTCATATTTTTTCTCCTTAAAATCAGAATATGAAGCGTGGTTTGAATTCATCACGCGACTCAAAGAGACCTGTAGGCGAGCTGATGCGGAGTCAATCTCAAAGACATCAATCTGCTTTTGATTCGACACGAGAGCCTTTTGAAAATGAAGGTTCATTCGCGCTGCACGGCTGCAGCAGAAAATTTCATAGCAATTTATGATCTTGGTCAGCCGCATTTCGACAATAACATGGGTGAATGAGATCCGGCTTGCTGTGAAATGTTCCTTTGAACTACATTTTCATTAGGGACTAAAAGAGGTCACATCGACAAAGAGACCGCTATTTCGCGATCTTTCATACAGATAACGTTCAGCATCCAATTTGAATCAAGACAAACGTCATTTGCCATTCCAATTACGTGAAAATTATGTTTGTCCCGTTTCTGAGGGTTACCCTGTGAGCTGAGACAGCATAAAAAGGATCTGGTTTGATCGGGTTGAAGATTGTTTTGGTTTGAATTCGCAGATGTGCTACTTTATACGGAAATAAACCTAGAAAACTACTGACGTGAAGTCGTCAGCTGTTACGTGCATGTTCAATACGTAAAGAGATCACCGCTTTGGCAATAGTTTGAACATACGTGTCAAAGCTGCTGACTGCACGTCAGTGCTTTTCTGGTTTTTTTCCGAGTTACTCCAAAAATATTAACGATTCCGAAAAAAAAAACAAAATTTGATATATTTTTTTTCCAAGGTCTACTGAAATTATTATCGTATCGGACTGAAATTTTGAACGCTGTTGTGAAAAGATTTCCTTAACATTTTTTTTCACAATCGTACGATCCAAACAAAATTTTGCTTTCAAGTGCGCGTCAGCCCAGTCCAACTAACTACTACCTCTAGAATTATTGTGGAAATGATTTCAAAACTTGAAATGGCGTCAACTCCGAAACCTTTCGGCTGATTTGGCCTTTTTGTGAACTTAACCACGGCAATTCAGTGCACAACCTACCCAATTTTTTTTAAAGATCCAGCTGTTTCTGTTCGATAGTTATCGTGTCCACGGACAGAATCGATTTTGACATCGGATTCGTCATTAGTGAGTACAACCTAGTCGTTTGAGACCATTTTCGAAATAGTATTCTAAAATAACAGACATTTGGACAAAATGATGTTATTTCCCAGAACAGTTTCCTGTATACAGAAAACAAGAGAAATGCCATTTGCCGTTCCAATTAAGTGAAAATAATATTTGTCCCGTTTCTGAAAATCCAGTCGGGCTTGAACGGGTTGAAAAGTGTGTTGAATTGTTTTGTTTTGGATTCACGGATATGCTTGGATAACTATTATATTTGAAAAAAAACGGAATTATTTACTAGACTTTGTTCTATACAAGGTGAATCACTGCGATGGCCTATTAGACTTTTCTGGAAATTTTATCATAAGATCATAATGAAAATTTACGTGTGAGGTTTGTCGATAATGGACTTTCTCTCTTAAATATTCTCATATCCCTACAATTTTTGGTTATATCGGAAATAGACGAAGAAATACATTTTTCTCTTGAATGGCACACTGAGTATAATATTCCATTATTGGATAGTTTCAAGTTGACATTCACAACAATATGCTTTACCTATATTTCCATGAATGTCGAATAGGCTATCGCGTTGAATTATACCCTGTATATTCGTAGGAACCATATCTTGGTATTTTTGGAATATCTCAAAAAACACTGACCCGATTGAAATTAAACTTAGTATATAGTTATCAAAAATATATGCACTAATCTTTGCAGAAATGTGGATGGCTTAAAAAAACGAAATATCCCAAAAATTAAAAATTTTACCTTTCAGAAATTGATGATCCCATTGGATTGAAACTCAGTTATAAGTTATGTCAATTCAATTACTCAAACTTATCCAGAAATTATTAAGAAAAAAATTGCGGTCTCCCTTTCAGAAATTTCATATTTCAGAAATTATTCATAAGATTCCGATGAAGATTGGGTCAAACCTTCAAACTAATCTTATTTTCTCAATCAATTGAGTCGGCTTCCTTTAATTTATTATGTATCAGTAGAAATTCACCATTCATAACATATCAAGATATAACTGAAGTTCACCTGATTAAAAGAAGTGGAAGAACTAAATTGTATTCTTCACGTTATCTTATTCTAGAGGATATTCAACAATAGGGTATGCTGATTTATATTGCAACGGGGAAGAATAAAAGGCCATCCGTTGTAAAAAGAATATTTTTTCCCAATATAAAATATTTTAATGTCCGTTGTTCGAGGTGGTAAAGCCTGAGATTTGACTCTAGGTCTGATAAACAGGAAATCCCTGGAACCCTTGTTATTGTATCATATAAGCTGCTTACGAAAATCATAACGGACAAAAAAGTAACTCTCCATTTGAAGGGAATGAAAAACTATTTTCGGGGGGTTATATCTTTCTACACAATAATCTTCTCTGAATTCATTTTTTCTCAAATGAAAACCTACACGATCCTGCTACAATCACATAAGTAGAGGACGAGAATTGCAAATGGGGATTTATTAAGTCTTCCATTTTGTCCTCTGTACTTCCACCACCTTTCATGTTTTTGTTTGATTGTTAGCACTGATTTGATTATACAGTATGGAACTATTGCCCTAAAAAAAACATGGTGGGTCGAAAATAGCTCGAACAAACAATACGGAAATGTTTGTTTTCAGCTCTATATGAGAAGCCCGTTTTTACTCGAGAATATTCAATTCGAATCATTCGATTAGGCGATAACACAATTCCAACTCTTTGCTTTCATTGCATCTAGAGTGATTCGACTGATCAATTGAGATGTTAGTACAAAAACCTAGTAGAAGACATCGGCACCAGAAAAACTTTTAAACGCTGCAAAATGTTGCATGGGCCGGTCTGGGCCGCTTACTGTGTCGCTTTTGAGAAGTATTAAAAAAATACTCAGGATCGTCAAAAATCCCTTTCTTCAGTTTATTACTTGGCTCTGTCTTGCAACTTCAACTGAGATCGCCACGAGTCTTACTATATTCAATTAGTAAAAAAAAGAACTAAATCAATAACATATCTTCATGATGACGAAGAAAAATAATGAAGAAACTTGAAAGATATAAAATCGATAAATATTACAGATGTGTCTATAGTTCTGAAAATATTTTTTGTTTCAGAGAGCATCATCAAGTACAGTGCACCAAAGGGTGAAATAAGAGATAAGAACATAAACCTTGAAGACATCAGTTATGACGGTGTTTTTGAAGGTCACTATGCCAAAGATGGCCTTGGCCAATTGATAGATGGTCTCTATGGAGATGACGACTATCAAAAGCAACTACAGGGTGAAAACTCAGGTGAAGTATAAAATTTATCTCGGCGGATTGTAATCGATAACTAATTAATTATAAGGGGTCACTCTGGTTGGTGTAACCGAACATACATATAATTCCCTTTATTTTGGTTGGGCAAATAGAAACATTTCATATAAACGATCACTACAAACAGTAAACGAACGAGAATATTAATGAAGGTGTTTATTCTAGTTTGGTCTCACCATTTGAAAAAGTAATTGAACCGTTTACCATTCATAAACGAGAAATCTGCACCATATAATATTTTTGGTGAATAATAGGTAGTTATATTTAATTATATGCTTGGAGCCTAGTATATGAAGGGTGGTATCCTAAAATGATTGACAATTCTCATTATGACTTGAGATAAACTTCAGATTCATCATTCTTCATTATAATTCTTTATAATTTCATGAAATAGCTGATATATAATTTGTGAACCTTATAGGATAAACGTGATTACTGAAGAATATTTCTCATAGAAAACAGCTCGAACATAAATTCATCTCATCGAATAGAACAGGTTTTGTTCACCATGTTTCCAGATTATAAGCGTATAAAAATGTCTTGATACAATAAAAAACTCCTGTAACGTTTCAACACAGATAAATCTCACCGAAAATTCGAATCATTTCATAAATATCAGGCTTATAAAACGAAATTTCCACGAACATGGATAATGGCTCCTTTTATTAGACGAATTTCAAACATCAATTTCAATACATATTGAAACTTCTGTGTACATTACAAGGAGCGATGAACATATATCATAATTATCGCTGGATATGTTCAAATTAATGGGAGATTCATTATTGAACATTTCAAAAGTTCCAGAATATCTAAATGTATAAATAAAGGTCTTTTCCGATGAAAGGGTGATTCCGATACGATTCACACTGAAGTTTCAGAGTCATAAGGGTGGTGAGTGTAATATTTCGCAATATATCGGTTCATTCAGCTAGCATGAAGAGTTTGTAGAGTGGAATTCATTACGGAGTAGATGTAAATCTCCCACTCTTCAGCAACACTTAAATACAAATTGGTGTTGGTTTTTCCTACTCGTGACTTTGATTACAGATTTTTTCGTGATACACAGGTCTTCTGAAAAGTTCTCACCTCCAATATTGCCCCAGATCTCGAAGATCTGTGTGGGGGTAAGAACGATTCAACTTTTCGTGATGCAGTGCTGACATTCTCCTCTATGTATGACTTTTGGATAACCTATCAGCAACCTTGGATTAGTTTTATCCATTTATGCATATTATTGGAATGAATACTGGTTTTGTTCATCCTAGAACTCCTCAATCTCTGGGAAAGACTTGAATGCTCACGATTTCCACGTTCACTGTGAAAAGACTTTTCCTACCAGCCTTTTTCATTTACGAAAAATGCTATACCCTCGCACTACCAAGATTCGTTACTGAAAAACTAGGCAATCAGATGCTCATCAATATTACTATCATTCTCAAATGTTAATTGTGCTGTTGATTTCTGAGTTCATCATGCAGTTTTTCCAAAAACCCCCCATCAATATTCTCATGCATCCAAACCTGAATATCCGTGAAATATTCCTCTTTAAGCGCTTGTCTGTTCCATAAATCAAGATGACAAAAGGCATCCATCTATAAAATGATGGATGGCTTCTTTGCTCAATTGCACGTTCGATTCCTTGTTGAATTCTTCGAGATCTTCATTATGAGATTATAACCAGTGGCTTCAACGTTCCACTTCGCATCGCGTCGATCGAATAAAATTTTTTCGAGCTTATATTTCAAAAGAAGGCAGTGTTGTGCCATGTCAATACTTGGAGATAGGAACTATCTATGTATTCATAGATACATTTCAATCAAAAGAACCAATGAATTGTAAACGGAGTAAAATTGTATTATTCTTCTCTCAAATCTTAAACAACTCATTCGAAATAACATCCAACAAGATTCTTAAGCGACACACTCATGGTAATCTTCGCTTCAATCATTCATGCACCTCTGATAGGCCTCTAGAATACTAATCTTCAGTTCCTTCCTCGCATTTTGTCTGATTGCTTTTAACGTCAGGTTCTTTTTAAGCGAGTAGAAAACAGAAAATGTCTCAGGGTGCTAAGTCTGGCGGATACGGTGTTTTTTCGAGGATATAGATGCCGTGTTTTATCAAACGCTCCAGCACCTTTCGTGCTCTGTAGCAAGGTTCCTTTAATTAGGTGTGCATTACATTGAACGTTTATACAGTTACTCTTGAATACTTATAATACCTAGAAATAGTTCCTTATTTCCTGTTACGATAATCAAATAGAGGTTAGCATGATGGTTTCTTTGGTTATGGCCCATTTGGTGCGCTCCATTCGGAAATCATCTGGCATGTTTACGTATCGAACTCTTAGAATTATGTCTCATTGTCAGCTATAATGCTTGTCGTAAGAAAAAGCCTCGAAAATCATCTTCAGGGACTGTTTTCCCATGTTTTTTAAACAAACAGCTCCTGCTGCAGTAGCCGTGCATCGACGCGTTTCATGTCCAAAATATCTACTACTATGAGCTAGGCAGTTCCGTAAAAATGATCAGATCAACAGTTATTCTCTCTTAGGCTGGGTCGACCGTCTACAAGCAATATTTTATACAATATTTCGACATTTCATTTGGTATTCAATTTCGAAATTGGATATTTGCACACTTCAAGGATACTTTTCAATCTTCATTTCACTCGATTGCTTCCATAAGTTTGCAACATTTCATGTTAATCAACACATGGAATTTCATTTGAAACACAAAAGTTCAAAGAAAAATCTTTGCTCAACGGATCATTGCCTCTGAAATACGACAGAACACAACAACAACCCGTCAGATGTGAACAGCTTGCGAACAAATTGTAATGATCTAATCTCGCCTTCTTCATTTCGAAATCGCTAACCCGAACAGAAATCCAACTACTGTTATGAGATACTGTCAAACGTGGTTTGATAATGCCCAAAATTGAAGAAGGGTAGGCACCGGACTTCGGAGGGGCACAAATGAAGTTCAAGATCGACGTCTAAGAGGCCAATAGAGACCGATTTGCGACAACTCGGTCTTTGGCTGATGAGTCGTTAGGAGAACAAGGCTATCCTATAACTGTCCGAACGGTTTACCGCCGTATAAGGTCTTTTGGACTGCAGCAATATCGACCCCATCTTGTTTTACCTCTTACGGTTTAGCATCGCCGGCAACGATTTCAGTGGTTCAGAGAACGACAACATCGGAATATGGCATGGCATCAGGTCGTCTTTTCTGAATGATCCCGGTTCTCCTTGGGTGCACATGATGGCCGAAGAAGGGTTAGTCGATGTCGGGGAGAAAGACGTGGTACTCATTTTGATGTTGAGCGTCATGTACACCGGACAGCAGGCGTTATGGTATGGGGTGTTATTGCAAATGCAAGTAGGTCACCTTTAGTCTTTATACGAAGTTACATGACAGCGCTGAGTTACCTTCAAGAAATAGTGGAGCCATATGTTCTCCCTTACCTTAACCGGCTCGAGAATCCAATATTTCAGCAAGATAAGGCTCGACCTCATGTTGCCAGAGTTAGTTTAAACTTTTTTGAAGCGACCCATGTGAATATTTGGTCCTGGCCGCCCGGATCCCCTGATCTCTCGCCCATAGGCCATGTTTGGGGAATAATGGGTAGAAGGCTTGGAAATTTACCCTAGTCCCCACGAACTTTGGCGGCTCTGGGACATGAAGTACAGGTTACTTGGGATTGTATACCTCTAAAAGAAATAGACCATTTTTTGCATCAATGCCGGACCGCGGTGAACAAACACATAACTAACAAATTTGATGAAAAAAATTGTAAACCCTTCGTTTTTATCTCCAAATTTTAATCATTTACTCCATGCTATACTATCTATGTTTCACAAAAGAAAAAAAAGGCTCCTTCTGGGTGTTGCAGTTTCTTTGTCAGCTAGTATAATTTCATGGTTCATTCAAATTTAAGATCCTCGTCCACTTAAGGCACAGAAGAATATTCGATCACAATATTCTCAACGTTGCAAACGTCTGAGTTCACATGAACCTTAAAGAGAATTTTTATTTTTCCTAATTAAAATCTTAGTGAGTCTGAACGCAATAATAACACGCTGTGTAATAGCTTTTTTTCGAACGAGCATCTCGACCTCGAGTTTTCCTCTTTGATCGCGCTGGCAGAAAGAAGTAATTTCCCAAGAATTATCATTTAGTAATTCAACGGCGAACGTGGACCAAGAAAGATATACCTGACTAAAAGACCCGAAAGAAGGAGACACATTTTCTCAAATTAACTACGGAATTGTTCTCGAATTTTGTGCACCTGTACAAAAGTCCACTTAAAATTCATGTATTCGACAGTGCACACAGATAAGCTGTTCGGGCGTCTGGGGCTAGCAGATAGCGCCCTCTCGGCGACGTGTTTTATCTTGGCATCGGGGTGCAAATACTACGATGCCATGCTCCGTCACGTAGCAAAAAGTTGGCGCTTTTTGTCGCGGTCGGAAAAAATATCTGCTGTTGAAATGGCGAGAGAAATCGTTTGAACGTATAAAGCAAATCCAAATAACTCCGCAGACGCATTAATTCCAGCAATTTTCCAGTGTAAGGCTGTTTGGATTCGTGCTTGTTATTGTTGTCAAGATGCGTTAGTGGAAAATTGTTGTTGGATGAATGAGATCGGTCGGAAAATAATTCGGTTTCTTCATGAAAATGGAAGACGGATTTCTCATTTTGAATGGATATTTCATTGAATTATTTATCGTCTTTTCTGGTCCAATACATTTCTACATTTTTTTGACAGTGACATGATTTCATGCTCGTGAGTTGTATATATTTGCTGACACAATATTTACCTAGGTTTGACTTCACCATTCGAAATGAACGTTCTGCTGATACGGTAAAACTGAAACTTTGCAATGAATTGTGAAATGCCAGCGCTCATACTGATTTCGAAAGTTTTTCTCGAGTGTCTATTTCAGAATTTGTTACTCAAATATTAAATTATGGAAATGAACTCTCCATGTCTACTCCAAACATATATTTAGCAAATATAACGCTACATATTATGTTTCGACCTCTTCAACATTGGGGTCTTCTTCAGGCATATGTTCGAATTAATCAATTTTGAAGGGGTCGAAATATAATATGTAGCGTTTTATTTGCTGAATATATTGTTGAAGTAGACATGAATAGTTCATTTTCATTATTAATACCTCCAATGAATTTTATGGATGACAGATTAAGAGCGTCCGCACACGGGTCGACGCGATGTGCTCGACGCGTTGTGGACGACTCGAACAGTGCGACGTCGGCAAGTTCGTACGTCATAAGTTCCGAGTTCATTCAATATTGACCATAGATAGTGCCGATTTCAAAATCAGGGCGTCAAAAGAAGGTTGTCAATTCGTAGAAAATTATTTTTTGAAGTTTAATAATTATTTTGCTCAGGGGCTGATTTCGATCATTTTATTTTGCGTTGGGTTCAGTATGACAACGAGGTGGTCCCTCTCTAGAAAAAAATATACAGGGTAGTCCTAAGAGACATAAAACAGCATAATTGCTTCATTCGTTGGCATCACCAACTTTCTATTGAATGAATTGGTAGGAAATTTCCTACCTACGGCATGATATTTATGGCAAAATACACAGGGCGTATCAAGAAGTTAATTTCCACAATTCTGCTGTTTATGGATATATTTTGATGATATCCCTTGGTTTGCATTCAGTATGGCTTCAGGGTGGGCTAATTTCAGAATGAGATATACAGGATGTCTCAAAATATCAATTAGAACTATTCTCCTGTTTATATATCCATTTTGATGATTTATCTTCCTCTGTGTTCCGTATGGCTCCACAGTGGTTTGATTTTCGAATGAGATATACAGGTTGTTCCAAAAATAATCTAGAAAAGCACAAACGAGAGGTCAGGAACTGTTACGCGATAGCTCAAATTCCTGAACAAAGTGGTAACTTATTTACGTTGACCCTGCCAATTGCAACTTCACTTTCTGATGGAAAGATTTGGCGTTCTTCTTTTCTAATGGTTCACACGAAATTTTGTATGAACCTTCAATTTGTCATTTTTCAATCGAATACTATATTTTAATTCGATCCGATCATTAGTTTTGGAAATATTGGGTAAATAAAATTTAAATGGGCATGTCTACGAATCATTAGGACGGTTTCAACCACTCACGAATCCGGCCTTCGTAATTAACAAGCCCGAAACCTACTTTATAATATTATATTATATATAATTATTATGGGGTCTCAAAAAAGTTCTTTTCGGAAATGATTGTGATTACGGCTAGCCAAACCACCGATCATAAACACAATAACCACCGAAATAATCTACTCAGGGACTTTATAACTGCAGAACAGGTTTGGAGTTCAATAAAGAAGGCATAATTAGCGAATTGGCTAGTTATATTCACAAAATGACGCATCATTGTTATTTCGGATAATAATTTTCGTTTTTTTTACGAACTGGTCCAAGCACATACAATCGCCGTGATTTTCCGTAGTTTTCATTGGTTAAAATATTATATATTTATTTTTTTGTGCCGAGACGAGAGTTCAATTTAGTCGAGGAGGTAAAGATAATAAGAATTCACAATTTTAATTATGAAGTCAGTATTATCCCACATAGTATTTTCCTTGCGTGAGGACGAAATGGGGCAATCAATAGAAAGATTCAATCATTACATGTATTTATATGATCAATTCCAAGACATTAAGCCTCAAAATCATGTTGAAAATAATAAAAAATCATATTTGTATCGTTTCGTTATATCGGAAAGCTAGCGACGTACGAACCTCTCGAACTTTCTGCTTCCATGCCAGTCGCGTGAAACGAGGCATGCGAACGGAACTCAATTGTACGTTTCGAAACGAGCCGTGTACGGTGCCACCTTGAATTGCTTGGGAAGCCGATTCGAGAGACGAGACTGGATCGCGTCGAGTACATCGGAACGACCCGTGTGCGGACGCCCGACGCGTGAATCGTGCAACCCGTGTGCGGCGTTAGCTTGAATTGCTAGGAAACCGCATAGAGAAACGAGGCTGGAAACGCGTCGAGCGCATCGGACCGACCCGTGTGCGGACGCTCTAAATATTGAATTGTTTTCAATGAACTTATCTCGAATTTTCTCTAGATTTTCTTATCAATTAAAATTAATCAAAAAAAGGAACTAGAAATTCGAAAACTTTTTTCAGAATTTCTCTGAAAGTTTCATCGAAATTATTTTGTCAAAATTCTCTAGTGAAAATTTTCCGTGGAAAATCGTTTTTGGAATACTATACTTGTATACTGAAACTTTCAAAAATTTTCCTTCTCAAATATTTCTTTTAAGCAAATAAATCTAGAGTTTTCTTACCAAATTCTTCTTAAATTTTTCCCCAAAATTTTGTAGAATTCTGAGTCCTGCATTAGTTGGGGGATTTTTAGTATTTTGTTACACATGATTTTATTAAAAGATGACACTCGAACTCATTGATTTTACTGAAAACATTGTGACCCAGGGAACTAAACACTAAACCATGAAATGGTTAGCTTTTTTCCTTTGTTTATTTTCTTTGTTCCGATTCTCCTAGGTTTCTCTTAGAAACCTCTCAGGAAGTATACAGTGCGCGTCAAAATTATGGAACAAATTCATTTTCTCAGAAGAAAAATATTTGGCAACAAAATCCTGAGACAGATTATACCAAATTTTTATGCATTTTTGAAGGATTTTTGTTGCACCCTGTGCTGTCCCCATCAACCCTCAAAATTTTTTGAATGTGGAAATTGGATCATGTGGTACTTTTTTAGCAAGGTCTTTGTATCTTCTTCACGGGCGTGCGGAAATTTTCAAGAAAAAATTTTTTTTTTAGAAAATTAGTCACTTCAAAGAGATTTTCAGTATGGACACTTTGTCATGGCTCATTTACTTTGAGACGATGGTACCTGATGAAATTTGTTACCGAATGAGTCGACCATTACAGTTTTGTTCATGCACAACTTTCAACCTCTACGAACCCTTTAATGGAAAAAAAAATGGAGTGACATTGGAAATTTATTTCAGCACTGAAGTACCATCCGAAGAATCATTGTGCATTACAAGATAAGTTAAATTAAATGTTCAAAATGACCACCATCGTTCTGGATGCAATAATCAAATCGCAGTGTTTCACACATTCTAATTTTTCACGTGAAGGGGTTGAAAGGGATTGAAAGTTGTGCATGAATAAAACTGTAATGGTCGACTTTTATTCGGTGACCATCGTCTCAAAGTAAATGAGCCATGGCAAAGTGCACATACTGAAAACCTATTCGAACTAACTAATTTTTCGAAAAAAAAAATTTTTCTTGAAAATTTCTGCACGCCTGTAAAGAAGATACAAAGACCTCGCCGAAGAAGTACTACATGACCTATTTTCTCTACTCGAAAAATTTAGAGGGTTGATGGGGATGGCACAGGGTGCAACAAAAATCCTTCATGATGCATATAAATTTGGTAAAACTGAAACAAAAATTGACCTGTTTCAGGATTTTGTTGCCAAATATTTTTCTGAGAAAATGAATTTGTTCCATTTTGACGCGCACTGAATGAACATATTCGAATGAATCTGCAGTTACTTATGTGTCTCATCGGATAGCTCTCTTAACTTAAGAATTGAAAGCCCTTCTCTACTATTTTTACATGAGTTTCACACTCAACTCACTAAACGAAAGCGCCCACCTCAAACGTTTAATTCTGCAAAAAAACCTCAAGCATCGCTTCGCCCTTCGCCCGTCACTTTAAATTTCCTTCTTTTCACGCAACTCACGTTTCCTTATGAAAAATCATCGCTCTCCAATTTAATTACGCAAACAGATCTCATAATGATCTTTCCGCTTTCCGATCGTGCCTCACCCCAAAGCCCCGTCTCCTCCTGAATATGCAATTCACGTGCCCTCCCTTCGAAGGGAATTTATTTGTTTGTCTAAATGCCCCGACAGTTGAACGATGAAGCCACTGGTTATATACCAATAATGAAGATCTCGAGGAATTGGACACGAATCGAAACGTTCAGTCAAGCAACGACACCATCCATCATCTTCATTGATGGACAATCGTTTCTTGTTGATGGCTGTTGACATCTTGATTTGTGGATTCGAAGAGGGAATCGAATGGTCCCTAACCTTTCAAGGATGTACAAGTTCAGGATGGTGATGAATATTGATGAAGATATTTAAGGCATTATCGCTTATTGTACTCGGTTATTTCCAGACCAATAAATTCAGAAATATAATCACCATAGTAAGCACCAAACTTTTAAAGCTTTTCAGTTATGACCATAGGTTGTGCCAAGGTTTCAACACTTCTAATATAGGTCTTCTGCTTCCTTGTGTCTAAGCCCGTATTTATGAGTTCTTCAGTTCTATGTCGATAGATTTAATGATATATTATTTTTTTCCCTCCGCTTATTATCTATAGTTCTAAATACAGTGCGCGTTAAAATTATGGAACAAATTTATATTCTCAGAAGAAAAATATTTGGCAACAAAATCCTGAAACAGGTCAATTTTTGTTTCACTTTCACCAAATTTTTATGCATTTTTGAAGGATTTTTGTTGCACCTTGTGCCATCCTCATCAACCCTCTAAATTTTTTGAATAGGGAAAGTAGGTCATGTGGTACTTTTTTGGCAAGGTCTTTGTATCTTCTTTACAGGCGTGCAGAAATTCTCAATTTTTTTTTAGTTAGTTCAAAGAGGTTTTCAGTATATGCACTTTGTCATAGCTCATTTATTTGGAGACGATGGTAACTGATGGAATTTGTCACCGAATGAAAGTCGACCATTACAGTTTTGTTCATGCACAACTTTCAACCCCTTTCAACCCCCTCACGTGAAGAATTAGAATGTGTGAAGCACTGCGCTTCAGTTATGATCTTAAGAAGGTATGTTATAAGTACATTTCTACCAAATAACTCCAGAAACTCTCCAGAAGGTACAGGAAGAATGTCCCAAGAGCTTTGATTATTGCATCTAGAACGAGGGCAGTCATTTTGAAAATTTAATTCAACTTATCTTGTAATTCACAATGATTTTCTGGGTGGTTCTTCAATGCCCAAATAAAATTCTAATGTCACTCCATTTTTCTTCCGTTAAAGGGTTCGTAGGGGTTGAAAGTTGTGCATGTAATGGTCGACTTTCATTCGGTGACAAATTTCATCAGGTACCATCATCTCAAAGTAAATGAGTCATGCCAAAGTGCACATACTGAAAACCTATTCGAACTAACTAATTTTTCGAAAAAAAAACTTCCCCTATACAAAAAATTTAGAGGGTAGATGGAGATGGCACAGGGTGCAACAAAAATCCTTCAAAAACACATAAAATTTGGTAAAAGTGAAACAAAAATTGACCTGTTGAAGGATTTTGTTGCCAAATATTTTCTTCTGAGAAAATGAATTCGTTCCATAATTTTGACGCGCAGTGTGAAATGAAAGAACTTACTTTGTTTTACTATCACTTAATTTTTTTGAGGTTTAAGAGTGATCCGAGTACTAAATTATGAAAGTGATGTATTTCAAGTTGGGTAACAACTGTATTTAAATGTGTTCTGCAAGACTATTCCTTGAGAAATTCGAAAACTAGGACATTCCATAGGTCCGTCTGTTCGTTCAGGTGTTTTATTGGCGGGTTATTTAAGTACTTGTAGATTTCCAACGATTCCAAAAAGTCCAATTTCTCACTTTTCGGTAACAGATGGAAAATTTCGAGGTTATTCAGATCTGGGAAAGGAATTTGAGTTATCTTTTGGGTATTTGAATGAGGACTGGTGCTCTTTGACCTTCTTTGCGAAGGTTGCTCTATATAGACGCTATTGCATTTTAGAAAACTCAATTCATAAACTCCTGTTTCATCGAATTCACACCGTCATCTAAGAATTCAAATTTATTCTTCGATGACAAATATAGAAGCAACACATTCTATATTGCAGGAATTTATATATTGAGTTATCAGAAATGAAATAGCTTTTACATAGGCCAAACAGGTAGAAAAAGGTTCAAAGGAGACCAGGTTTCATTCAAATACCGGAAAGATAACGGCAATTTCGCGAGCCGTTTCTTCACAACGAACCATACATTTTCAGACCTGAATAACTTGGAAATTCCCCAACTGAACCGAAACGTAATACATTGGACATTTTGGAAAGGTTGGAAATCTACACGTACTTCAACAATCAGGCAGATCAAACAGAAGAACCATCTTTCGAAAAATCCTCGAGAAATAAACCGGCAGAACACATTCAAATATTTTTTTCAAAATGTGGTTGTACTACAAAACTCACCAAATGATTCCACAGATATGCCCATTCAAAATTTCATTTTCCCAATATTTCCAAAAATACGGATTAGATCGAATTGAAATCCAGTACCTCATCGGAAAATGAGAGCTCGAAGGTTTATACAGAATTCCATGAGGATAATATGATCAGAAAATTGCAGAATATTGCTTATTTGAAAAAAAAAATTTCAATTTTATTTCAAAATCGTTCTAATGATAGGAACATTACCAAATTTTGCAAAACATTGTCCATCAACAGGATCAAACTAGCTGCAGAGTTTCATTTTGATTGAATCAGTATTTTTCGAGTTATTCCAGAAAAAACAACGATATCGAGAAAAAACACACGAAATTTTGCATATTTTTTCCAATATCTCCAGAAATTATGGTCGTATCAAAATGAAATTTTGTACACTGCTGTGAAATATGATGTTCAAGGTATAGGTAATTTTTTCAAATTCAATGAACAGTTCCCGAAAAAAAAATTGTTTCGAGGAAAATTTCGAAAGAAATTCCCTTCGAAATTTACTGACAGTTCGATTCCAACAAAATATCGTAGTAAGTTGCGCGTTGGTATGTTTTAAATGACTGGCAAGCTTCAATCCAATCGCTCGAGTAGTTTCTGAAATATCAGATAATCAATCTCAAAAGTTCAAATGACTATAACTCCGAAACTATTCCACTGATTTACTCCATTTAGGAACTGAGCCACCGCATTCCAATGCGTGACCTAATCTGAAAGTTTCAATTCTCTAGCTTGCTTCGTTTGACAGTTATCGTGTCGTCGGCCGTCCAGACAGAATCGATTTTAACACCGGATTCGTCATCAGTGAGTCCAACCTCGTTTCAGACCATTTTCGGAAAACAATTCGGAAATTACAGACATTTTGACAAAACGATAGCCCGCTGTTCCACAGAACATGCGCGCAATAAAATTTAATTATAAAAAACAAAGTAATTTTTCTAATTTTATTCCGAAAGAACAATCACAATGTATCAGACTACTCCAACCAATATTTAATGATGAACTCTCAATAATACCTAAAGTTTTCGAGAAGTTCGTCTACAAGTATGTGCTGAATCTTGTGAAAAACCAAATAATGATGGAACAGCATGGGTTCTTTCCGGGTAGATCTCTGGAAACAAACCTCTTTCAATATACTGAGTATATTCATGGTTGTTTGGATGAGCGGGTTCAGGTTGATGCTGTGTATGCGGACTTCAGTAAGGCTTTCGACAAAATTAGTCACAACATCCTTCTTTCACGCCCCGCTGGAGTCGGTGTGTCCGGCAGTCTCTTAAGATGGTTTGATTCATACATAAGGAATAGATCCCAGTTCGTGACCGTTCATGGGTACAGATCCTATGGGTATGTGGCAACCTCTGGGGTTCCTCAGGGATCTCATCTGGGACCTCTTTTGTTTTTGACTTACATCAATACGATTTCATT
Organism: Myrrha octodecimguttata; assembly: GCA_958510865.1. Lineage (NCBI taxonomy): Eukaryota > Metazoa > Arthropoda > Insecta > Coleoptera > Coccinellidae > Myrrha > Myrrha octodecimguttata. The sequence continues at coordinate 82,070,079 of OY294056.1, forward strand.
TTGATTTAAATTTTGTAAATTTCTTTTGTACGCTGATGATATAAAACTCTTCATCAAGATTATGTCATTGCTTGATTGCTACAATTTGTAGTCGGATCTTGATAGAATGGTAAATTACTGTAACGAAAATAGCTTATTCCTAAATTTATCAAAATGCAATTACATAACATTCACGAGAAATCATAATAGAATCAATTTTCGTTATAAGGTCAGTGGTGCTTTCTTGCAGAGGTGTGACAAGATTAAGGATCTTGGTGTCACTTTTGACTCCAAACTCATTTTTGAACATCACATTGAGTCAACGGTTAATTCTTGCTCTAGATTATTAGGCTACATTATCCGTTGTTCTAGACTATTCAAAAGTGTTGAACCTGTGAGATGCTTGTATAATGCCTACATATTGAGTCGACTCTGTTTTGCTAGTGTGGTTTGGTGCCCGCAATATAAAGTTTATATAAACCGACTGGAGAACATCCAGAATAGATTTCTCAAATATTTATGCCTCAAAACAAACCTCCAGTATCATAGAGACACTTTAGCGAGTATCAGATCCCACTTCAAAGTGGTTTCTCTCGAGAATAGAAAAATTATGTCTGAACTTCTTTTTGTACAGAAAATTTTCCATGATGAAATCAGGCATCCTCAATTGCTGGAAATGTTTTCTATCAATGTTCCGAATATGAATGTAAGAAGTGCTCGATTATTTTTCCAACCCTTCAGAAACACACGCTGTTCACAGAACTAGCCATTAGTAAGAATGATCATAGCGGCAAATAACTTTCACACTCTAGATATATTTTATTTAACTCGTAGTGGTTTGAGGGATCAACTCAGGTCTTGTTTCCTTTTCGAATAATATGTTGATTTGTTGTTTTTTTTTTCCTTAATTTTGGTCTTATTGTGGGAATGATTTGAAATTGTACTTTACTCTTATTTGTTATATATGCTACCATGTGGATACTTTGTTGGACTTAGGTCTGTTTGTATCTAAGATTGATGAATAAATAAATAAATAAATAAATAAATATAGTCGGCGACTATTTTTGCTGGCCAAAACCAATGACAATGAAAGATGATAATATGCCTTCTTTGGGAACTGATAACCACCAATATCAGCAGCACCACTTAATCCTAAATTGGGAGTATTGTATTCATATTCAAATTCATTTTCCAGGAACCAGATGGGTAGGATGGAGTAATGGTACAAGAAATGGGGAGCCTGTGGATCTAACCTTCGAGTTCGAGGGCATCCGAGAATTTCATGCAGTTCATTTACATTGCAACAATATGTTCACTAGAGGAGTACAGGTTTGTTCTAATTCTATCTATAGTGTTGGTGTTTTTGTAGGGACGTACGAAACTCTCATGTTGAAATGAGAATTCCAACTATGAAAGCCGCTTTGTGATTAACCTGTTTTTATATGCAAGGAAATGATGTTGTTACGAATTGCAAACGGGATATCGACTGGTGGCAGACAGATAATCTTGGGTCTCATTCTTTACGATGGTATTGAATCATAAAGAAAAATTGAATCATGTGAATGGAAATGCTAACTATTTACCAAAGACAGTTTCTTTGAAAAACAGGTTGACTAATGAACAATACAGAAACAATACAAACGATAAAGAAAGCGAACTGTGAATTTTCAGAGTACAAATCTGACTCTTCCATCAGACAAAGCAGAAAATTAATATTATTTACCTAAGAAATAGAGACATACAAAAATCCCAAATAGTGAACCATGTATGTTCGTGCATTAGGAATCACATGATTGAATGGAACAATACAAAAATACTGATATTGGAATCAGATAATTTGAAAAGAAATATAAAGGGTCCTCTTGCATTTTATTAAATGGAGAGAGTAATTTGTCTCATTGTTGGGTAGAAATAGACCCTATATTTGGCTCAATTTACTTAAAAAAGAGGTAGAATTGAAAAAACTTTGAAATCGAATAAATCTGTGTTGCTGTGTTTTCTCAAAAATGTGAATTTGACAAAAGTCCCAAATCGAAACGAAAAATCGAAAGAAAATTATTCTTGAAATTTCCGTGCTGTCTTATGAAAGAGTCAGATTTGTACTCTGAAATGTCACAGTTTGTTCCCTTTATCGTTTGAATTGTTCCTGTATTGTTCATTAGACAACCTGTTTTGCAAGAAACTGCGCTTGAAAAATAGTTTAATATTGCAATCCAAGTACAAATCTGACTCATTTCATCAGACAAATGAGAAAATAATTCTGAAAATGTTCTCGTTTGTCTGATGAAAGAACAATACCGAAACGAAAAAACGATAAAAAGCGAAGTTTGACGTTTCAAGGTGAAAATCTTACTCTTTCATAAGACAAACGAGAAAATAATTCTGAAAATTTTCTCTTTTGTCTGATTAAAGAGTCAGATTTTTACTTTGAAACGTCAAACTTCGCTTTTTTTATCGTTTTTTTGTTCCAGTTCATTAGGCAAACTATTTTTAAAAGAAACTGCCCATGACAAATAGTTCAATTCTGCCATCCGGAATGGCGTTTTCCATAAAAAAATAATTTCGTTTGATTTTTCATTGTTCCCTCCCAAGTATTGGGATTGAAAACCTAGAAAAAACCTCAAAATGATAAAAAATGGTTCTTCATCGTCAATCAAAGCCCGTTGATCGAACGTATGTTGATTGAGCCGTCAAATCGTTGATTCCCGGTTAACTTGGATAATTGAGCTAGAGTATGGTGTTGATCCACTGAATACGCGCTTGATTGCTCTATCAACGGTGATCAACGCTCTGTGAAAACGCCCGCTAGGTAATAATGCATCTGTGTATTTTGCGACATCGCTGACATTTTAAGCTTTATTTTCCGGCTCAGAAATCAAGCAATCCCTCAATCCCAGTTTGAAATCAACGGAAAAGCCCAGAAACTCATTTATGTTTGCTCAAAATCGAAGGAACAACAAGTTGACTTGTAGTTATACGCTCTCGGATCGTACAACTTGATTAAATATTTGATTGGGCTCCTATTTATTTCGAGAAACTTTCTAATTTCGCTCGAATAACTCGCAGATCTTTCTCTGCGCTGCTCTTTAATCCTTTCCGATAAGGCAGAAGGAACGAGGATACAGTTCGGGGGAGTCGAGCAGGCTCAGAAAGGATTAGGAAAGTCTGAAACGACTGGACGACTTCTCGGTCAGAACTTACCTGTAATTCCGTCGAAAGTTGTTGGTTCATACTTTGCCTTTCTCCACTTCGTGAGGGAATATGGGCTAAGTGAATATTTCAATAGATGGGGCTGAAAAGTATTTCGTCTGTTTGTTTCGAGTGGAACTCATAATGAGCCCCTCGGAAATTCATACCGGAGTTTGTCTTTTGTCGCAATGTTATGAAACTGCCGAATAATTCTATAGGAACTTCCAATCTTTCGTTTGGGTTCATGAAAAATGTAAATTTGAATCGGCAGTACTCTTGAAGATTGTTCGTTGAAGGTCCTAATGAAGTAAGTTAGGTTACTTCGTGATTCTTTGGAGTTAGTTATACAATATTATTCTACTAATTCCTTGAATGTTCAATCTGAAGGGTGAAATTTTATTTCGCCAGCGAGATTTGGACATTCTCGAAAGATGAACGCAATTTCCTATTCTCAAATATCTCATTTCCAAAACTTGGATAAAAACACTGCCGTGAAGGCAGCAGCATGTTCAATGGAGATGACCGCTTTGGCAACGAATTCGATTATACACCCAAAAGTGCTGCCCTCACGGCAGTGCTCTTTTAGGTTTTTTTCGATAAAGAACTGGATTTCATTTCGATCTAATCTGTACATTCGGAAATATTGGAAGAATATAATTTTGAATGGGTATATCTTTGGAATCATTAGAGAGATTTCACCCATTCACGAATTCGAGCTTCATAATTAAGCGCCAAACCTACTCTGCAAATATCGAGTTTCTAAATCGTTTCTTTCGGAAGTTATTGTGTTTTCGATCGAATTGAAATCCAGTTCATACAGAATTTAATGAGGATGATATGATAAGAAAATCAAAGAAATTTTTTGTTTCAAATTGTTCTGATGACACGATCAACACGAAATTTGGCATAAGGTTGTCTTTCAGCGTCTTCAACTAGCTTTAACAGGATTGAACCAGCATTTCTCGAGCTATACCGAAAAAAACAACGATATCGAGAAGAAAACCTCGAAATTTCACATATTTTTTCCCGATATCGCCAAAACTTATGATGGTATCGAACTGAAATTTGGTACACTGCTGTGAAATATGAAGCTCAAAATCTGAGTGGAATTCATTGTTGGACATAATGAATGGTTTCCGAAAAAAACATTTTTGGAAAAAAATTTCGGAAAATATTTTTTTTTCAATTTACTGACAATATGATCCTGACAAAATTTGGCTCAAAGTTGCACGTCGTTATACTTCACCTTATTTCCAAGTTTGAATCCAATCGCTCAAGTAGTTTCTGAAATAAAAAATAAATAACTTCAAAATTTCAAGTGGCTATAACTCCGAAACTATTCGACCCATTTTGCCCATTTATAAACTCAACCGCGGCATTCTAATGCGCGACCTACCCTGAAAGTTTCAAGTTGCTAGCTCACTTCGTTCGACAGTTATCGTGACCACGGCCGGCCGGACAGAATCGATTTTGATACCGGATTCGTCATCAGTGAGTCCAATCTAGGCGTTCGAGACCATTTTCGGCTCAATCATCGAAAATAACAGACATTTGGACAAAACGATAGCACGCTGTTCTCCTAGAACATGCGCGAAAAAATACCCAGTGTAACACTCTTATTCCGTTTCTTTCAGATATTCAACCAAGCCGAGATACTCTTCAGCATAGACGGGGAAAGATACCAAGCCAGCACTGTCCACGCTATGATTCCTGTAGATCTCACCAGAGAATCTGCCAGAAATATAACGATTAAACTCCATGGAAAGCCTGCCAAGTTCATCAAGCTCCGATTATCATTCACGAACAAGTGGATGTTGATTAGCGAGATTTCATTTGAATCAGGTAATTGTGTTCGTCTTATTTTTACGATTCCATCTACGGGGTTCTTATCAGATTCACATAGTTGCCAATTCGGAACTGGGTTTGTGGGAATTTCTGGTTTCCTACAACTGACAAAGCAGTATATACAGAATGCTCACAGAAGCACTTGACTGGAGTCAGCCATTTCCCGGCAGAATTCGACAATAATTTCATTTTCATTGACATTTTTGATCAAGTATTAGATTTTGATGAGTTCATATAACTCAAAATCATTGGACGGATTTCGCCAATTCATGATCTCGATCTTTTAATGAGCTTCACATCTGTTCTACGAATATTGAGACCCCCAGTCGAAAATTTTCGATCGATAGAACGGTGATAGATGCATAGAATACATAAGGTGCGGACACACTTTGACATATTTCGGGTCCGAACGTTGTCAAAATACGGCTTTGTTGTCCTACTTCAGTTTTCGCCGATAGATGCCGGCATAGGAAAATCTGCCATATAAAATCTGAAATATTTACGGAAGTTACCGACCTGTCATAACTTCTTTCTGATTTTCTGAGTTGGACCATACATTATTTTCAAGAATTTCCGATAATAAATTCATTTTGACGAATTTAAATTATGATTATTCATTTCGTTCATTCAGAATGGCAGTAATATCCTTCACTTCTGAATACACAAGTCTGAAACTTGATATTTTTGAATACCTGCTTATTACGAGAGGTATTCATTATCTCAATATTCAGTTCATGGAAAGAAAGTATTCCAGAGTTGTCTTTTCAAAAATACCACAAGAAATCATTTGGAACGATAGCTACTACAATTAATTTGTCTGGTTTGCAATTCGTATGAATATGAACAGCAGAGTGAAAGTTCATATATCAATTTCAATAATAATGAACATGAACATTTCCTCCAAATATTTGCATAAGTAGGTGTTTAACATAATCCATAACTTTTGAATTGAATATGTGTTAATATGTACATACAAAATTTAAAGGAGATCCAAACTATCCAATAGAATCCATAGGAATATCAATCTCCCGTTTTTTTTTCACTGTTGTTTTGGCTTCGAAATAACTTCTTGTATCCATCCCTGAAAGTGTTCTCACAATAAACCTCATATTTCTCCCTATTCCCTTACACATATATAATATTAGTATTAGCGTATTAGTGAGAATCCATAATTTAAATATGTGATTTATTTTTTGGTAAATACTTTCATCAGATTATAGCCCAATTCATTTTTATTCAGTGGAATTAAATGTATGCACTTGCCAAAACGACGTGAGCGCCATCATCGTTTACAGAGCCAAGTAGTCCAAGATTTGACAATTCTAGGACCGCGTTTTGGACCCAAAATTTTAGTGGGTAATAGTAGGAAAGTTTCGACACCTGATATATTCTATGCATCTATGAAGGGTGGCTTTTACCATAGAAACCAAATTTCAATGTAAACATACTTCCAATTCTCCGTAAAAGTCAAGGATACAATCGACCGTGGCCGACCATTATATGAATAAGAGGTGAAGAGGGTCAAGATCCGAAAATTTTGATTTTTCTGGCGGAAGTGAAGAGATACCACCTCATCAGGATTGAAATCGTCCTTTCGTAGCATTTCGAATGATTTCTCGAAGAATTTCTAAAGCGAGAAAAGAAATCCTTTCTTGCTCTTCCGCCATTTTGCAACACTAGAAGATCTAACCGTTTGGTTGTTCAAGCTCCCGGCTCGATTACTCTGGTCAAAAAGGAGGGTCTAGCGTTATCTATTGAAAACGTTTAGTTTACATTCGCCAATATCCGCACAGTAAAATTGAAAACAAACTTCCGCATTCGAAGCGAACGTATGAATTCCGGAAGTGAAACTCTGTGATCCATATATCTAGGGCCCATAAGCGATTATTAGCATCCTCGATAAATAGGTCGATAAATACTGGATGCTGTCTCGTTCATTAGCGGTATGCGATTGGGTACAAGTAATCACAGGTGTATGAAACATCATTTTTCGATGTTTTAAGTTATTTTTGAAAAACCTAAAAAAGCACTGCCGTGGAGGCAGCAGCTTTTGCGTGCATGTCAATGGAGATGACCGCTTTGGCTACACGCGTGCAAGAGCTGCTGCCTTCATGGCAGTGCTTTTTTAGGTTTTTGTCGAGTTACCCAAAAAAAGACTTTGATAACGGGGATAAAACCATGAAATTTTGCATAGTTTTTTACAAGAACTCATTATCCATTATCAATTTGTTTTCTTTGAATTCACTAACCGCACGATCTCAACAGTATTTCGCGAAAAGTTGCAAATCCTTATGCCCTACCTAGTTGCCAAGATTCAATCCAATCGCTCTAGAAATATCAGGGAAATAACCTCAAAACTTCAAATGGCTTCGACACGAACTTAACCTTCGAATTCTGAAATGCGACCACCCTTGAAATTTTCAAGTCAATAGAATCCTCGGTACGTCCGTATTCGTGCGTACGGTCGGCTGGACGGACGGCCGGCCGGACGTTCGGTCGGGCATAGTCGATTGTGACACCGGATTCGTCATCAGTGAGTCAACCTAGTTGTTTGAAACCATTTTCGACTCAAAATTCTAAAATAACAAACATTTGGACAAAACGATAGCACGCTGCTCCCCTAGAACCTGCGCTCAAAAAATGCTGGAATAAATCCAGTGAAATAAATCCCACGGCATTCGCCATTTTGCAACACAGGACAATCTACCGCTGAATGGCCCACTCCGGTCTGAAGTTACTAAAATCCTTGCAGTATATAGGCAACTCCCAGCCAATATTCCTATAGTAAATACTTGATTGTCTCAGTCTTTACTTGTCGGAAATTCATCTTGATGATTAAAAAGTAAAATAACTTATTTCCGCTTTATATATTTATTTTCACAACAATTGTTTCGTCATGATAACATGACTTCATCAGGTGAGTATGGTAACTGACTACATTACTCATAAAAAATATACATATCCCGAACAATGCCAAACTCATTTCTTTCGACATGCAAAACTTGTTTCCTAGTGTACCTGTTAAACAAACCATAAAACTTGTAGATATCTTATTGTCAAAAAAGAGGACAAACCCAGTTAAAAAACAAGAGATTATGGAAATCTTGAAAGTTTGTCTGGGCCAAAACTATTTTTTGTTCGATGACATATTGTATGAGGACGATGAGAGTTTAACCATGGGAAATCCACTTAGCCCGATTTTAGCCGAAATATTTATGGACTTCCTGGAAACTAAAATCAGAGAAAGCCCCTTTTACAAATTGTTCATTTATTGGTATCGTTACGTAGATGACATTTTAACCCTATTCATCGGTACCAAGAGACAACTCGCGATGTTTTTAGAATTCATAAATTCATTATCCCCAACAATAAAATTCACATATGAGGAGGAACAAAATAATAGTATTAATTTTCTTGACTTAAAAATCACGAAAATTAATAATAAACATGATTTTTCAATTTTTCGAAAACCAACATACACAGATCTCACAATTCATTCCTCCTCTAACCACCCATATGCTCAAAAACTGGCAGCTTATAATAGCATGATTTTTAGATTGATCAACATACCCATGACACATGAGAACTTTGATATAGAACTAAATACAATAAAGCAGATTGCATTTAACAATGGTTTCAATCCATCCGTCATTAACAAACTACTTAATCGAATGCAACTGAAAAAATCCATTTCACTTGTATATCCGACAATTTCACAAAATAATAAATATACTTCTCTATCATACATCGGACATAAATCTGAAAAAGTAGCAAGATATCTAAAGAAAAATAATAATTGCCATATTTCATTCAGGACTAGAAACTCATTAGGAAATTTAATAAAAAACAATAAAGATAGAGTCGCAAAAGATAAAAAGTCTGGAGTCTATAAGTTGAACTGCGGTACTTGCCCATATGTATACGTCGGTCAAACGGGTAGATCATTTGGAACTAGGATAGGAGAACACCAGAAAGCATACGTAAACGAAGCTCATAATTCAACATATGCAAAACATTTGTTGGAGACCGGACATGACTTCGACAACAATTTCGAAATTTTGCACGTGGAAAATAAGACCCTAAAATTGAACTTCCTGGAAGCAATGGAGATAAATAGGTACAATAAAAAACAGATTCTGCTCAACGACCAAACGGACCTGAATAAATCTCCCTTACTCAACCTTTCTTGAAACCCAGGAATTTCCATAATTTCTTGTATTTCGCACCATATTTTTTCATTTTTTTCAACTATTTAAAGAACTGTGTCCAAAAAATGTAGTCAGTTACCATACTCACCTGATGAAGTCATGTTATCATGACGAAACAATTGTTGTGAAAATAAATATATAAAGCGGAAATAAGTTATTTTACTTTTTAATCATCCTATAGTAAAGTTAAAAACGAACTGAGCAATAAATCAGTTGATAAATGCTGGACGTTGTCTCATTCATCAGTTGTATGCGAAAGTACAGCAGGATTCTGATAGATAAAAAAAGACAAATACAAATGTTCAAGGATGTTCTAATATCACTTTGCGAGATTTTAAACGATTCTTCAAGAAAATGTAAATATGCCCGAATCCTTCGCCAATTTGCACCAGGGATGATAAAAGCCTGAAATTATTAAAATCCTTACAGTATATTGGAAACATTCACCTGCATTTGCCAATATCCGCATAGTAAAATTAAAAACAAACTTCCGTTTGCGAAATGAACACATTAATTCAGTAAGTGAAACTCTATTGTCCATATGTCCCGGGAGCATTAACGATTATGAACATCACCAATGAATCAGTTGATAAATGCTGGATGTTGTCTCGTTCATCAGTGGTATGCGAGAGTACAGCAGAATCCTGATAGATAAAAGAAGAAAAATACAAACGTTCAAAGGTGTTACAACATGTTACTCCAAGATTTCAAACAATTTTTCAACAGAATGCTGACAAAGATTCGGTTATTTCTGTCCTGGATCCTTCTCTATTTTGAACCAGGGATAATAAAAGCCTGAAGTTATTAAAATCCTTAAAGTATATTTGCAACATTCGCCTGCATTTGCCGATATCCGCATAGTAGAATTAAAAACAAACTTCCGTTTGCGAAATGAGCAAATTAATTCCGGAAGTGAAACTCTATGATCCATATGCCCCGGTCGCATTAACGATTATGAACATCACCAATAAATCAGTTGATAAATGCTGGATGTTGTCTCGTTCATCAGCGGTATGCGAGAGTATAGCAGGATTCTGATAGATAAAAGAAGAAAAATACAAACGTTCAAAGGTGTTACAACATGTTATTCCAAGATTTCAAACAATTTTTCAACAGAATGCTGACAAAGATTCTGTTATTTCTGTCCTGGATCCTTCACCATTTTGAACAAGGGATAATAAAAGCCTGAAGTTATTAAAATCCTTAAAGTATATTCGCAACATTCGCCTGCATTTACCAATATCCGCATAGTTAAATTTAAAACAAATTTCCGTTTGCGAAATGAACAAATTAATTCCGGAAGTGAAACTCTATGATCCATATGTCCCGGGCGCATTAACGATTATGAACATCACCAATAAATCAGTTGATGAAAGGTGGATGTTGTCTCGTTCATCAGCGGTATGCGAAAGTACAGCAGGATTCTGATAGATAAAAAAAGAGAAATACAAACGTTCAAAGGTGTTACAACATATCATTCCAAGATTTCAAACAATTTTTCAAGAGAAAGCTGACATTGATCCGGTTATTCATGTTATGGATCCTTCGCCATTTTGAACCAGGGATAATAAAAGCCTGAAGTTATTAAAATCCTTACATTATATAGGCAACATTCGCCTGCATTCGCCGATATCCGCATAGTAAAATTAAAAACAAACTTCCGTTTGCGAAATGAACGAATTAATTCCGGAAGTGAAACTCTATGATCCATATGTCCCGGGCGCATTAACGATTATGAACATCACCAATAAATCAGTTGATAAATGCTGGATGTTGTCTCGTTCATTAGCGGTATCCGATGTAACAGCAGGATATTTTAATGGGATCGGCGAAAGCTTAAATTGCGTCCAGACGCCACCTGAGCCCGACGCTCGCTCGCGTGGGTCGGGGGCTTTTAGGATATAGAATTTGTCATTTCTACGGCTGAAATGAATGGGTTTGTCGAGCCTGACATCGGGTCTTATGATTAACGAGCCGAATTTTTACAACCTGTCATTCGGTTTTACTCCGTCGTGTCTGTTTGGATAAACATACGGAACGCGTGTGGATTATGTGTATGAAAAATTGTTGTGCGTTAGTTTTTAGAGAATTTCATTGGAACAATGTCCTAATTTTATATGACTCACCCTGGGTTTCACAAGATACGTTTCTCTGGTCGTTGGAAAAGTGACACTATTTCGACCTGTTTTCTATGCGCAAAGCTCAACATTCCAGAAAAGTGGGCAATTGCTGAGCAATTAGAAAATAACAGTGCGGTAATATTCTTACCGCACTGCTGTAGCGTGCGGTATTGTTACAAATGGATTATTACAATAAAATGAAAAGTATGGTTTCAATTTTATATTGATAAATGAATTTCCGAACTTGTTCCTGGGTTAAAATTTTGGATTTTTTCGGTTTTTCGGTACCCTGTATCTTGACATTTCAAAAATGCTTTCAGTTTTTGGTACTGGGCAATATTAATATTATTTTTAATAGACGAAGTTGATCGAAGCATGGAATAATGTGCCCACAACGTTGAAAATGTTTTAGCCAATTCAGCAACATACGCCATCAGTACATTCTCAGAAAAGGATGCACTGTTGTTTTCTCTGCAAAAATCCATGAAGCGTGGGTCCGCAAGTTCATACTTCTCTCTGAATTTCGCCGGAAGTTAATTGAGTGAAGCCGCGTTTGTGGCTTCTTCTAGTTCAGAGGGCATGCAAGGTAACAAATAATTACTATCAGTGTTCATGTTTACCAATTTTTTTTCAATTCCTCATAAAATACAACGAATCAAACAAAACCGGCTTAAAAAGTATTCTACTTTTGTCATAACGAAGTAATTTCCATGGTTACCACTTCTATATTTCGATATGAACATAGAGAAACCTATTTATACTTACTTGATTACATCTTGAATGAAATATTTTTTAATTAATTTTATGAATTTAAATCAACGATCAGAGAAAAAATAGTCTGTATAATTCGTGGGAAAGGCATATCCCCAAACTCCTGTGTTTATTATCACAGACGTTTGGGAATATTGAGCTTTTCCCACTAATTATACAATATACTATTTCGTACGATCAACAGATTGCTCCGTCAAATGTGATCGTCCGATCAACGAATTTTGGTTTCTCAAAACTTCATCAGTCCGTCAAATACGTCGATAAGTTGATCGAGAAATACAGTCTGACAACCTTGCATTTCTGCGGCTCCGATTAATGAGACCACAGAAATGGGATGGAAATGAGTTATGTTATCATTTCCATGCGTAAACATGAAAATTGCTTTGTTTTTGTTGACGGTGGATGTGTCGTTGCATAATTAATTCAAGGTGAAGTGATTGTTAAATGAATTTGATGATATAAAAGAGAGAAGAAATTTGAATATTCATAATCACACAATAAAATTTAATGTGGAATTGCTGAAAACATTTCAAAGGCAGTATCGGATAGAAGTTTGAAACACGACTTGTTCCGAACTGAAATTTGGAAGTAACGAAGATGGTGAATTACCAGATAATCGGAATGGAACTACCTATTGAAGGAATAAAAATTTCTATCCATGTGTATGTTAATCAAATTTAATCTGGATATTTTGTTAAAAATTTTTCACAAAATAAAATCCGATTTTTACACAGCCCAAGTTGTAAAAGTAATAAATCAATCACAGATGGTAAGCAATATCAGATTTCAAGCATCATTATATTTCCAAATGGGTTGTTTCAATTTCAGGATTTCTCCTGATATGTTCCTAAGCTATTTTTTTTGTGTACACAAATGAACTTGACTAGGAAAGTAGATATCTGTTGAAAGGGTTACATTACACCCCGAAATCAACAATCAATATTTCACCGAACGACAGTTCACCTGAAATTTCATTGAAAATTCCACACATGTGTTTTAAACGAATCAGAACGTGTATTTCTGACCGATCACCATCGGAACGGATGAATTTTAGTGGAAATTTTTTCCTCGTGGCTACCCAACAGCGAATTGAGGTTGATTCTCATTATACGTTCCGTAACCTTCCAGTATCCTTGCCGTAAAATATTATAAGGTGTAAATGAATTGATGCATGCACACTATACGTCTCGTTCACGTTCCGTCAACATGACATCTTTGACAATTAAATTTTGACGTAAATCATACGGGAGGAATTCTGGAAGGTTATAGTGAGAATCAGCCTTCAAACTGAAATTTTTTTGACGTTTATGATGACAGAATATTTCCTCAATTCGTCTGCTGATAGTGCGGATAAACTTGACTTTCTCTTGGTTGGATCTATTTGTAGCTTCCGATGCTTAGCATTTTTTGCTGCTCTTGCGTTGACGAATTCCATGTCAGAAAATAGATTAAATTTGCGATTATACCTTTCGAAAAATATTCCTGCAACTGCTTAGCTATAGAGTTGAATAGAACTTTGATAACACTCTCCTTGTAGTCTTCGGAGTTCTTTTTTCGCATGTTGAAGGCATAGTCTTCAAGAATAAGCGCCAATTCTTCCACAGGTATATATCCGCTCTGTCGAAATCCTACGCTTTTTCTACGCAAAAGTTTATAAACTGCTTCCATACACTGGCCTTCGATTTCCTAGTGTTCGCGGGTGTCAACTGCTTAATATTCTGGCGAATATTTTCTTTACTTTCTTGACCGAAGCGAGATATTTTTCTACGTCGTGCTGTTTTTGACAAATTCAAAACAGAAATAATTTCTTGCTTAGAGTTTCTCTGAGTTTCCATGGTAACTAAATAATCAAGTCGACAAAACCTTCTATGTTTTGCAAGTACTTGATGAAGACGAAAATTGATGTTGTTGGAAATAAACACATTTGATGTGGAATTTTCTTACTCAATACCACACGAGGTCAAATTATGTCTGGAAATTTTTTGACGTCTAGTGGTATAACTAGTGAAAATTACTATAGTCGTGAGTTTATCTCACCAAAATAATCACAATTATTGTTATGATCCGCTGCAGTAAACTGAAAAAGATTTTTTTGCGGAAATTTCCGAAAACAATCGAGTTATATATAGACCACAACATTGTCTTAAAATACCAAAACTCATAGGCCACCTGTACAGTGAATGATCTTTTTTAGCGCGCTCTGGTACGTGTATGATTACGAATAATACGAAAAGAAAATTCTCCCCACTTCAGCCATTCTCGTATGAAAAATCATATTCCAAATGAAAAAAAATCTCTAACGATTAAAATGCATCAGATCAAACCGAAACCTGCTCGCTGCATAAATTGAAATGGATTTTCCTCGTGAACACCGAACTGTCGTGAACATAAATTTCAATTTTCGAAACTCGCCATAGTTTAAATTAAAATCCTAATATAGAAAAATCGGAGGAGATATTCATTTAATTCAGGAAGTAATGAGTCGACGCTCCTTCAAGACTGATCGAATTAATATAGTCTCAGTTGTAGCGGCCCGGAAGAAATAACCTACTTAATTCTTCTTGCTGTATTATTCCCCAAGTTGGCTGAAAAATGTCCGTACTCTTAATTATCGCGAACGGCCTGGTGAACATCATTGATTATGATGAGGTAGTTTGAACATCTCATTACATATTATTTTATATTTTTGTGAATCCTGTAGTCTCCACTTATTGTGAATTCCATTAAGTCCATAAAGCAATAAGTTTTATCTTAAAGGCTCTATTCCCGGAAATGAACAATTTTCGTTTTAATGCTGCATAAGGGAATTATTCCATTCTCACGGATATACATTGACGTTTGTGAGTTTTGTGTTTTGTGTTTTGTGTTTGTGAGAAAGTTAATTAGATGACCGTTTTTTCTGCCGGAAATGGGCTGAACGATTGAAGGACGACCAAAACATATTTGTCGTGAAAGAACAAAAATTGTCGACCTTTTATTTTTTTTTCCGAGGGGTGGCTCTACTAACTCAATAATAAGTTAGCAGGGCCACCCCTTTTGAAAAAAACTAAAAACGCCACAAATTTTTTTCTTCGCGACAAATATGTTTTGATCGTCCTTCAATCGTTCAGCTGATCTCCGGAAGAAAAAACGGTCATCTAATTAACTTTCTTGTATCACAAATTAACGTCGATGTATATCCGTGAGAATGGAATATTTCCCTTATTCAGCATTGAAACGAAAATTGTTTATTTCGGGAACCTTCGAAATATAACACAATATGAGTCAATAATGATACGAAAAATAAACCTGAAATGTCAATATACCAATGCAGTGTTGCCGACTCAGCGAAATATCCTGAGAAACCAGAACATTCTATTAAAACCTAAAAAAAGCTATAAAAAATGATTTTTTTTCTGTTTTTTCACGTTAGATGGTCTACGACAAATACTCGACAATTATTCATAACATTTTCGTACGAATTTGATGCATCTTTCAGAATGGTCCTGCTAACTTAATATTAAGTTGGTAAAGCCATCCCTCTGCTAAATTTAGGGAAGTGGAGACTTACATAAGATTAACTTCTTTTATATGTCCAATCATCTCAACTCAAATATACCGGTAGCTCAGTGGTTACAGCGTTGGACTCGTAATAAAAAGGTCTTGGTTTCGATCCCGGACTAGGAAAGAAATTTTCTAAATCGGTACCGGCCGTCATTCACTGTTGGGTCATAATTTAACAGTGATGTGCCTAGGGTGGCGCGAGGACACAGTAACAAAGCTTACACATAACACACCGGATATCCTAAATCACAAAAGGTTGCTTCTGAGGGGTTTCCTCGAAGCCTAGGATAATCCGAAAAATACAAAAATCTCAGTCAGCGAGAATGTCAGAAATGCACTGATATCAAGTAATAAGCTTTTATGCAACTATTCAAATTCGTAATTAAAGCGCTCGCCAGGTGTTGATCGGGCCCAATGCAGCCTTACTCCTTGATGAAACAATTTTGATATGACCATCTATATCTCTTCAAATAATATTCACGAATTTTTGAGTATAATGACCGTTTCTTGAAATTGAACATAAAAATTATTTCCTTGATTGGTTTTAGAATGACAGTAAGAAAAACTAAAAAGTTAGTTACGACAGCTTCAGTGAGTTTTATATCATCATCAAGGCTTTGAAACAAATGATACAAAAATAATAAACAAAGCAAACACGGAAAAAAAGATGACATAAGATATTCACACATTAACCAAAATATTTTCGAAAATCAACGGAAACTCTTCATGAAAATCCTGAAATCGGTAAAAGGGTATATACATTTTTGGACGTGCATAAACGGCAAAATCAGAAAAATACAGAAAGAAGTAAACTTTGATTCACAGGGGGACATTCAATATGGTTGGATCCAATGAATTTGTATCAACCCTGTGAGTGTGGTGATCTTGAATTGAAAGGGGGGTTGAATGAAAACTTTTTTTGAAGGTGATTCGATGGTGTTTTTCTTAAATGCTGTAGATTCAACATATTTTGTCGAAAATTCTTCAATTTATAATTCCTATAGAGTGAAGAATATAACTGAAATATGCTTCAACGAATTGTGTAATATTGTAGAAAAAAAATGCTAATCATGAAATTCGGAAGTTCTGTTTTCTTAACTCGTGAGATTTCATGGTGTTCTAGAAAATGCTATCATCGGATCTTTCAGTAAACAAATTTCACCTTCTTCATATTTCATTGCAACTCTTCATATCGTAACTTACCAGTTTTTGTTACTTTTCGGCACTAATAAAAGTTGTTAAGTTTATAGAATTTTCTCTAAGGGAACCCTCTCCTTCTCCATTTAAGATTTTAGGGGTGGCTGTCAAAAGGTTAATACGAATTCATTGGAATCAACCGTACAAAATGTTTCCCTACAAACGAAAGTGTACATTTTTGTCAATTTTTCATATTTTGCATCGGCGTCGAAATATTAAAAGTGTTGGACTTTCAAGTCGATATATGGTATAGACATTTCCAGCCACATAAGATTAGTTGTCTTTCGCGAAAAAAATGAAATATATCCAAAAAAAAAAGGCTGCGAAATAACACCCCGATTTTTCTTATTATCAATGAAATATAACGCATGCTTATACTTCCCGATGCTATTGGCATGCAGACCGTAGGCTAGTGCCTGATCTTGATATGAGTAGGTTTGGGGCTTAATTATGAAGGTCAAATTCGTGAATGGGTAAAATCCGCCCCATTTTGTTTTCCCAATATTTACAAAAAACAGATAATATCGGATCGAAATCCAGTACTTGATTGAAAAAAATCATAGAAAAGAAAGATTTCACGTCAGTGTTTTTCTAGGTTTTATTCGTTTATATTTTGTGTAAGCCTGTAGGAAAAAAACTCTCGAATGAGAGAACTATCCTCGGAAGTGTGAAAATATATACCATTCGTTTCAAAACCTTGATAATGACTATAACATAACAACAATTGGTTCCTGTCACCTTCGAATCTGAATTCCAATAGAAAACATTTAATTGTGAATTCCCGCTAATGCTGTATCAATTCGAAATGGATTACCTCCAATTTGTGTTGAGTCTCAATCTGATTATGTTCAGGACTAATTAGAATATATTTATGCTCAACTCAATTTCGTTAGCAATTTTACATAGTATTATAACAACAGCCATCACTCTATAGTGTATAATGAATGATTTCTGAAACTGTTCTGAGTACCAGCATCATTAGCAATTTGATGTGATGTAGATCATTATTCCGGTCACAATATTGAAATTTCGCAATAACATACCGCATTGACAAATCTATCCGACTGTGTATGCAATTCAACTCTATTCATCGAATCAGGTTATTCAGGAGCATATAACGTCGAGCTTTATGATTGGATTCGTCGGTTGCTATGGATGAAATAAGACAACAGCTGCATTCATCTGTTTTGATAAATTCCGAAGATAGACCAGAACTGGGATGATGACGAACTCAAAGGATGAAAACTATACTTGAAATGCCATTAAAATCAACTGATCAAAGCAAGAGATAAAAGATGCTAAAATTGAAATTTTAATTGCAACCATTCGATAAGTGGCAGTTTTTTTTATCTCAGTTTTATAAATATATACTACAGAAACGTGACCTCATTTTTTCATCCGATAAAAATCGAATTGTACCAACTGAGGAATGCTGAAAACTAAAGCTTTATGTCAAGTAGAGATAACAATTCAACTCAGTAAAGCGAGTGGCTTCAAAGTTACGTAGTTTGGAACCCAAATATCTCGATTGAGTTCGTTAATGGGCAAAATCTGCCTAACTGTATCAGTTAATTTTCAATTCTAAGGTTTTTTCTTTTAATGTCGAGAAATACTGATAGATTAAATTCTCACTTGGGAGACGGTTGAGTTAGAGACAAAACAAAAATAATTCTAGATGAAATTTTTCATCTTCTATCTTCCGATTAAGGAAAGATTATCAAAAGCATATATAATTCTAGTCGGTTTTTTATCAGAGAAGTTGTAATGGTTCTGGCTTATCGTTTGACCTCTAACCTTATGTCGCCCGAAGTTATTTTATAACTATTAATGAAGTTCCGATCATGAGATCACTATGACTATGATCAGGATAATATAATACAAATTTGATAACTTGCAACAAACAGGACTATTTGAAATAGTACTGAAAAGTTCTCTCCAATCCTTGTTTTTTTTCGTTTCCATTTCATTTGATTCTCTCATTATTTTTTGATAATGAAAGAGCCCACCAGTCTTACTGTTTCATTTTCAAAAGTTATACTTCTAATGAATGACATTTCTGATGTCGACTCTTCAGGCTTAAGAAGAAAAGATTCAATATTGAATACAGCAACTTTTCCTTTATACCGTTTCCAATGGAATCATTTGAGATTGCATAGCAGTTAATCAGATCCATTATAACGAAATTCCACTCGTTTTTCACTAAAAAATCCAAATAAATAATTAATATTCGTTGGCCGTCCTTGGCTTCCGTAAACAAAGCTGATGTCACAGAATGAAAACATTGACATATTGAACTCTGGAGTTTTTTGAATCAATAAAGTTATCTGTCTAGCTAGCGTATACTGTAGTATGTTGGTAGGCATGCAGACTACAGTAACCGGCAGTCAGCGACATCTACCAACGCGCCAACGGAATGATGCTCCCTGAATTAGAGAAAAAACTTTTTTCGAATTTTCCTATGGATAACTTTTCTTATTGATACTTTTGATCTACCAACCAAGTTTCATTCCAATCAGATGAACATTTTTCGAGTTATAGAAAAATCAAAATTTCAAATGCATATAAAAAACCATTTAGCAGATTTAGCCCATTAACGAACTCAGCCGAGGTATTCTGGATCTTTACCTAACCTGAGAATTTCAAGACTCTACGTCCTCTCTTTCGAAAGTTAGAGCGCCGGCCGGACGGACATAATCAAACTAGTCCAAACTAGTCGTTTGAGACCAATTTCAACTCAAAATTCGAAAATTACAGACATCGCGACGAATTTATAACGCGCTGTTTCCTAGAACAAGCGCAAAAAACACCGCTTCTTTTATACGTCAAAACCTTACCTCTGATCGCAACAACACAAACGAAACATATCGACATGAAACTACCGACAATGTTGCCAACTGGAACAATATTGCATCAGTTACCCTTTTTCTTCTTTCTCTGATATATGATATACTATAAGAAATACTTTCAAAATCTTTGTATTTAATTATTGTTTTTATAACTCTCATCAAGAATTCTCGTCTGAATTCAATATTTGAAAAGAAATACCACCACCAAATTCGAAATGAACACAAAAATGGAAGCAAATTCCTCTGAAGCTATGAATTGTAATATCCTGAAAACCGATCGTTGGACTCTGACACTTCCAGAGCTTTTTCAATGCGTTGAACAATAATTGTTGAGGGCTTAACTGTAAGCACCGGGACAATATTTTCCTTAGAATTCCAACCCATCTTCTAACAAGTCGCTTGTATAGTAAATCGTCTTAGAGATTGAAATTTCGATTCCAACGAGGGCAAGCTGAAGAGGGCTACTTCTTATTTATACCCCATTCAGGAACGTTACGGATTTCACAAAGCTTCATTATTGCTAAGTCAATATTTGCCTCCCATCTCATCCTTTATTATACTGATTCAATGTTCAGGTTCTCTCCTATATATAATATTTTTTCCGAGAGAGTTGGGGTTCTGAACCTTTGATATCCGTGTTCGAAATAAACACGCTTCTGAAAGATTCCCGATTTTTTTCAAATTGGTAAGTGTTGGGCACCTGAGAAGAATAGAACTAAATTACTTCCAAAGACCCAACTTAGATACCCGATATTTGTAGTTAAGATGTTAATTACGAAGATCAAATTTGGGAATCGGTTAAATCCACCCAATTATTCCGCAGATAACCCCATTCAAAATTCTATTTTCCCAATAATTCCGAAAATACAGATCAGCTCGAATTGGAATCCAGTACCGGGTGTAAATACAGCTTGTTCATGCAGAATTGTGTGTGGGCCATATGATTAGAAGATCGCGAAATATAGAATATTTGAAAAAAAAATTGAATTTGCGAAATATCACAAAAATTTATTATCTTGATTGAATGGGAATATTTTTTGATATTGAGGAAATAACAACCCTATTAAGGAAATTAGTCATAATTTTTCCTGACTCTGTTGAAACTAAATATCGAATGGAGCTCAAATTGGATGAACTGTTTATATATTAGGTTAGGTTTAAATTGCATCGAAGAATTAATTTTTTCGATAGAATTTGATTTCATTATTTAATATAATTTTCTTCGAGGGCTATGAAAGAATCATAGCGATTGCCTATTCATCGGCGGCAAATATGTTTCCATTGACCATTCTCTTGAGGTCTGAGAACAGAAAAAGTCACTTAGGGCCAGATCTGGAGAATACGGTGGATGCGAAGCAATTGGAAGCCCAATTGTGCCATGGTTTTCATTGATTCATGAAACGAAGCATTATCTTGATGAAACCGCACGTTTTTTTTCAAATGAGACCAATTTCTCGTGATTTCGTCTTTCGAACGCTCCAATAACGCTAGTTGCTGTTTATGGATTTTTCCTTTCAAAGGAAGTCCATGAATATTAAAAACAATGCGTTTCCTAAAATATTATGCAATAACCCTTCCAGCCGACTTTTGTGTCCTTCCACATTTTGGAGTCGGTTCATCACTTGGCTGACTATCAATTGGGGTTTCTCCTTTGAACGATAATGCAGTAATTTTCATGAAAAACCTTCAGAACATCACATTTCAAACATATAATTTCAATATTATATTTTTAAAAAAATGTTTGATCACCTAAAACTAAAAAAATAAAAATGGGGATTTGCATCTTAAGGGATTTGTCTTGAGTGCACGATATGGCAACGTCGAATTTAGCTTTCTCGAAAAGAAAAGGACGTCAAATGTGTTACTTTGCTTAGGAAAATAGAGATACCTATACTTCGATCTGGTAAGAGTAGAAGACAACGACCAAGGAATAGAAAAAGAAGAGCACAGACTGTCATACTGTCATATTACTGACAAATCGCAAACGGAAATTGTTTGGTTGTATTGACAAAGAACACGTGTGTACCACAGAATAGGAATAAATATTTCATTATTCTATAGCAGAAAAAGCTATTCTAC
Organism: Myrrha octodecimguttata; assembly: GCA_958510865.1. Classification (NCBI taxonomy): domain Eukaryota; kingdom Metazoa; phylum Arthropoda; class Insecta; order Coleoptera; family Coccinellidae; genus Myrrha; species Myrrha octodecimguttata. Next base: position 82,091,856 of record OY294056.1, read on the forward strand.
TAAACACCGTTGTCACTTTGTGCATGCCTGGCAAATCCCAAACCTCAATTTTGAACCTGATTTCGAATACTTTCTGAAGATAATTTGTGAAAATTATAAATCAAACCCATAATGATTATGTACAAATTTGCATTTGCAGTAATAACCCAAATTCAGGAAAAACCCCTATTAGACTCAAGTGTGAAATTATGGAGCCATGTTTAATCCATTGTTAATATAGAAGCAGTAATTTGGATTTATAACAATTTAGCACCCCTGAACATTGCTTAGAATCATCAAGTCGTTGTTGTTTCTGGTCGATTGTGAGCTCGTGCGGCACCCACTTTGGACATATCCAAAAAGTCACTCATGAAATATCCAACGCGTAACTTTGTCATCTTTGCGGTCTCGGTTATCCCAATCACTTTCACTTCAAGGTCTTCAGAAATTATTTTATGGACTTCATTGATGTTTACGTCGGTAACAGTCCCTTAGTGGCGTCCTCTGCATGCATCATTTTCGTTGCTCATTTCGCGTCGTTTGAATTTGGTAAACCACACCTCTACGTTCCTGATGCAAAGATCGAATAATGTTTATCAAGCCAAGGCTATATTTTTTTCGCCACAAAGTAGTGCTTCATTAACACACAAATTTCCTTTTCATCCATTCTTTCGAAACAAACAAAATTTGCTTCACTAAAAACGTGTCAACTCACATACTAATAGTACAGCTGTTGTCATACACGTTTCTTTTGAAGGTTAGGACTAACTACGAACTTTTCATCCCACCCGATATATCGATTTTCAAGGTATGTGCCAAATATTTCGAAATCTTATTTCAACATTTTTTTTTCATTTCTAACGGTACTATCTTCACGAAACTTCACATATGGTTTATCACATCCGCACTTCTTGTGAATATGGAAGAATGAACTCAGCCATTATATTTGGATAAGCTATGTACGCCGTAAGTTTCAACACTCTAGCTTGTTCTGTTTGGAAGTTGTCGTGGCAAATCTAGACGGGCAGAATTAAATGAACCAACTACATAGGAAAGTTTAAGAGAATGTTTTAGCACATGCAAAGTTGACTGTGAGAGATGGTACTACTACTATAATAATCAATATTTAAATGATTTTGTAAATGGAATGTATTGAACTATACTAGTCTCAGCAGATAAAGAGGGAACAGTCCTAATTTTTACGCCCTGAAACGAGCGCACAAAAAACACAGATGACGAGCAGTCCAATCGTGCCAATCTCTCCACCCATAGTACCAATCCTTCAACTTCCATCCATCCGATTCTTCGATTTAATCACAACGTATTCCGAGTGGAAATTCTTATTGCCTTGAACCTGTGCCTAGGCACAATATCGGAATCCGATATATCATTCCAGATATACCGAATGTTCGGCTATGAAAATATTTTTATTTATGTGCATACTCTAACGACCAATATTCTGATTTATGGCAGTTCGAAACGTTGCCAGGCATCCGCGGAATCTTTGCTGCATGTCGATTTTGTATTTTGTCGAAGGGCCGAACGTGTAGGACTGGACAAAGAACGCTCAGGCAGCCCCGTTATGACATATTGGAGGCCATTGTTTCGGAACTCACTGGCCGCTTTGATTCTCGTCGGATCGGTTTTGGTCTGAACGTTTGGCAGGACTGCTATCGGAAATTCTAAACGTTCGTATAGAAGAGGACCTACATAGTCTGGGCTCGAAATTCCGAATTCCTCTCCAAAAATTGAAATAATAGAAGAACTGAATATTGGGAATTTTGGACTAGTTTATACAGGATGAGTCTTTGACCTTGCAGAATATTTTAACAGAAGATTTCTGAAGCTGAAAGAAACAGATTTGTCCTCTACCATTTTTTCCAATTCAGCCTAGATAAAAAGATATAGGCATTATAAATTTTCATAATAGGCTAGCCGCCCCTGGAAACCTGAACATGAAGTTTTTCCAAGCCTAAGATATACCATTCAAATCTTTGAAATAAGCAGCTCTGTTATGAAACAAGCGTCAACTTACTTTTTACATTCCAGTTGGTGAAAAAAGTTGTATTTATAGTACAATAAACAAGTTAGGTATTCCAAATTTCGTGGGCGATAAAAGTTGAATCTTCTTCTCTTTGTTTCATTTTCGATCATGGGTAATTCATCTACCTATCACTCATGTCAGCTTTGAGATTCATCTTCAATTTGTAATTATTAATTTTTTTTGTTTATTTCATTTTCTCCAAGAATTATCAGATTCAGACATAACACATTCAAACTTTCATTTTCATAAATAAATAAAACAGATGTACCTCATTTATCTATGAACGTACAAACGTTGCCAGATTGACGAACAGAAAGAAAGAACTCTTCGAAATCAAACAACACACAATATGATAATTCTATGTATACACTTGTAAAGTCTATGATTCTGAACTGAACTATAAATCTGTGGCTCCGTGGTTTTAAGGTTATGTCATAGTGGTTTTCTTCCACCATGGGTTGTTATGTTATGAAAGCGCATTTGAAGAATACCTCAAAATAAATACTATCAAAGTTCTGTACATAATTTCAAGAAATATGGGTCAGCAGAAAGATTGCATTCAAATCAGTAAGAATCCCCATTATCATGGAAAAGTGAGAAGTTAATCAATTATACTACACAAATCAACTCGAAATTAAAAAGGAAGCTTCTTGAATGGATAGTGGTGTGAAAATTTGCTTGAACATTAGGAGTATTTAAATTGTAGAAGTTGAGGTGAGCTTATTCATATTGCTCCACTTTCGAACTAACAGCCAATTCACAATGGACATAACTCAACCGTAAATTTACCTATACATAAAATGTAAGAATTAAACAACAGGAATCATAAGGAATGAGAATAGAACTGCATTCGACTTATGGTCAAAGTCAAAAGCAAAGTTGAACCTCTTGTGAAGATTTTGGTACTTATGAATTTTGTAGTTTCCTCTACGCACGAGTTGCGGGATTCTTACGGTTACGTACATTGTGAATTGGCCAAAGTCGCCTACTCCGCTTACAAATCATTCCAAATAAAAAATGCTAGGATTCCATTCTCGACTTTTAGACGTGGCAACGCGGAAAAATTTAATTCTGTGAATTTTTGAACAGAGTTGCATTCAGCCAATGTACCCAATTCTCGGAATTTCACAGATATTTTTTATTTTTGAATTTCAGATTACTCGAAAACGGCGCATCATACGAAAAAAAATAAAGAATACTTTTACTTTCCAAAATGGTCAAAAATTCGTTGAATAGCATTCAAATTATTTTTAAAAGTTGAATTCTTTGAATTTCTGTAATTTTTATGAAATGTTATGGTCATATCAAAGAAACTGGAGGATGTGGATGGAATTTTGTAATCCAGGAACATTCATCGTATCAATAAAAAACTATATTCCAAAAATTGTCTCATTCGATGAGATCTTTCGCGAGATATAATCGAAAATAAAATTTTATTATGGATTTTCAACAGTCTGTATCTTACGAACCAAACCGAATGGGAAAAAATGGTAAGGGAAAAAAGTGTTTCTTTTGGCTTCAGGAATCTTCTGTTAAAATATTCTGCAAGGTCAAAGGCTCACCCTGTATATGGATCTCGAAACAACGCCTACGTTTCGAAACGGATTATAGATTTTCAAGGCTGAAATTCAAAAATAATACACATTAAAATCACAAAGGTGAACTAGTTTTTAAACAGTCAGGCCTTATCTGTTTGCAAATAGCAATATTACCAAGAAGAAGATATTGCTTCCATAACAGGATCAGAAAGATTGGTGTTCTGAACATCAATTCTGAGCAGTTTCATCTGTCACTTTAATAAGAATATAGGAGTTGGTTTATGAATGAAAGAGAGCTCCAACTGTATAGTACTAACATGATGATCACAAGGACGAATGTATGTCGATAAATCAACAAATATTCCACCTTGATCAGAACTTATCATCCAATCAACCAAATCAATGTAGAATATTTGTTGATTTATCGACAGATATTTATTATGGATATTGCTATCTTAGCAACCTCAAAATATTACTTGTTCACATAATGAGTGAGTAAGGGTATATTGCAGAGATCCATTTGTTTCATTATTATTTCTTCCAAGAGTTCGGCAATATTGAAAAAAGGGGAGTATCGGCTAATGGAAATATATTCAAGGTTCTCCAGAATATTTAATTTCAGGGCAAATTCTTGATCTGAAATACCGACATGGTAGACAACAGCTGAGATTTCAACAACAGCAATCCCTTTGAGTTGCCAACAGAAAAGTTCATCGAATTTCGAATTATTAAAATTGCTGAATTTGATTCCTGGTAACAAATATTCTGTTGGTTTCCAGGAAATTGGTTATTGGTCAATTCAACTTCAATCGGTTTTTTCTATTTCATGAAATTCTTGATAAAGTCGATGTTTACATGGATAACGAGAACCGTAGATAAAGGTTATGTATGCGAAATCATAGAAAACTCACGAAATGTTTATAGAGCAAGGATGTTTTTTTCTTCCTTGTAGCTCTAAAGTCACAAAGTACAGTATTGTCAGCTCTAAAACCACCAAATATGAAAGTCTATGGTAGCAATATTGTTATGACAAAATTCGAAACAAACATTGCTATAACACTCGTAACCGAATACGCGATATCATAGCTATACTGCTATGAATTAGAAATATAGCAATATGACCTGAATGGCAAGGTTTATAGAAATACGCAAACAGAATCAACCTGATTATCGTTTATACGCATTCATACATGAAATTCAACATTAATCAAAGAAATCAAATTTGTCTGTTTACGATGTGTACATGTGACATTGGAATTACGACAATTGATGGTCCCCACGCGTTCATCTGTTATTTAAATTCACGTGAATTGGAGTGGGGGTTTCTATATTACAATTGACAGATTTTTGAAAAAACGAGGAACTGACAAAACGATTAAAACGACACAAAACTATGGCAACTATTGTCTTTCCTTCTAAATTATTTTCTTTACGTTGATCAGCCGTTCATCAAGTTGATATTTGAGTTCATTTTTGTTCAATTTGTTCTATGTTAACCAAAATCACTTACGCTTTTGTTTTATTTTCATCGGCCGAGCTAGGCTATGATATATATGAAAAAACGAAACTATGCTGTATTAGATGTTATTAGTGTGATCTCACTTTGGATCTTTATCCCTCATGGTTACACTCTATTATTGTTATGCAGAACATTGAAGAGGTTGCTTATAAAAAAACCTAGAAGTGCACTGCCGTGAAGGCAGCAGCTTTTGCGCGCATTTTCAATGGGGATGACCGCTTTGGTAACGAATTTGAACAAGCGCGCAAAAGCTGCTGCCTTCACGGCAGTGCTTTTTCAGGTCTTTTCAATAAAGTACTGGATTTCAATCCAATCCAATCTGTATTTTTGGAAATATTGGGAAAAAAAATTATATCTACTATATTATATCTATTTATCTATATTATACCTATGGAATCATTGGGCAGATTTCACCCATTCACGAATTCGACCTTCGTAATTAAGCCCCAAAACTTCTCTAATTACGAAGGCCGAATTCGTGAATGGGTAAATCCACCCAATGATTCCGCAGACATACCCATTCAAAATTTTATTTTCCCAATATTTCCAAAATTACAGATCAGATCGAATTGAAGTCCAGTATTTCATCGAAAAATGACAGTTTGAAGGTTCATACAGAATTCAATGAAGATAATATGGAAGAAAGCTCACAAAGTATTGAATATTAAAAAAAAAATTGAATTTTTTTAAGAATTGTTCTGATGATGCGATCATCACGAAAATTCGCACAGGGTTGTCTTTCAGCATCTTTAAACTAGCCGCGAATTTTATTATGATTGAATCAGTGTTGCTTGAGTTATACCGAAAAAAACAACTATATCGAGAAGAAAACCACGAAATTTGACAACTTTCTCCCAATATCTCCAAAAATTATGATCGTATCGGACTGAAATTTGGTACATTGCTGTAAAATATGAAGCTCAAAGTCTCAGTGGAATTTTTTCTTGAATATGATGAACGGTGTCCGAAAAAAACATTTTTTGAAAAAATTCAAAAAAAAATTTTTTTCCTGCATTTACCGACAGTATGATTCAAAAAAAGAGTTGCGCGCCGTTATACTCCACCTAAATGCCAAGTTTCAATCCAATCACTGCAGTAGTTTATGCAATAAAAAATAAATAACTTCAAACTTTCAAATGGCTATAACACCGAAACTGTTCGATCAATTCGACGCATAAACGATCTCAACCGCGGAATTCCAATGCGCGACCTACCCTGAAAGTTTCAAGTCGCTAGCTCACTCCGTTCGATAGTTATCGTGTCCACGGCCGGCCACACGGAAAGAATCGATTTTGACTCTGGATTCGTCATCAGGGAGTCCAACTAGTCGTTTGAGACCAATTTCGGGAAACAAATTCCAGAATAACAGACATTTGGACAAAACGATAGCACGCTGTTCCCCTAGAACCTGAGCGCAAAGATGCTGAAAGGAAACTAATGGAAACCATTTTGAAGAATAAGGAAGGAAGGTGACAAGTAGTTTTATCATGCATAAATGGTAGAATTGGAAAAAGCAGGCAAGTGTTGAAAACCTCAAAAACGTGAATATCTCGGAAACTGTTGTCCGTTACCAATAAATATGCCTCAATCGGCAGCAAATAAGTTATACTAACACCTCCTTCAAGGCTCAAGTCATATTTAAAATCACCCTGTATAGTTTCATGTCGTCATTTCTGAACCTAGAACTAAATTTCAATCAGATCAGATATGTATAACATTTTTTATCATCCGAAAATCCTCTGCATAAATCAGGAATTTAATTGATTTTCAACTACTATCGTCACGTCCATTGTCTGCTCGTATCAAGTTACAGTCACAGTCATCGAAGCGCTCAACTTCTTATACTTCTTCCCACCAAAGACCCTCTGAATGCGGGGGAATTAACAGTGGAAAGCCGACCGCCTCCATCTGGTGCATAAAGACCTGCCGACGACAATGCGAGAAACCTCAAGGAGAGCTCAGAATGTCATGTTGGAAAACCGATATGTTCCACGTTTCACGTTCTATATGCAAATCACAGACGCGACCACAGAGTCGGTGCCGTCTCCACAATACAATTTCCTAGTTGCACAAACAATTCCGGGCTTAATGAGCCATTCAAAATTACGTCCGCAGCCTGAAAAGCGCACTTAGGAGAGATTAGCAATCGACGCAGATTTGACGATTCGGAGCGGGATGATACCCGACTTTCCGTACGTTTCGAATAGGCCTTTCAGGCGCTGTTGAGTCGGTGAAATGGGGGTTTTTCCTTTAAACGAAAATGCAGTTATTTTCATGGGAACATCACATTTCAAACATATAATTTCAATCTAATATTTAAAAAAAAATTTTTGATCACCCAAAACTGAAAAATAAAAATGCGGATTTGCATTTAAAAGGATTTGTCTTGAGTGCACCATATGGCAACGTCGAATTCAGCTTTCTCGGAAAGAAAAGGACGTCAAATGTTTTACTTTGCTTAGGAAAACAGAGATAGCTATACTTCTATCTGGTTAGAGTAGAAGACAACGACCAAGTAATAGAAAAAGAAGAACACAGACTGTGATATTACTGACAAATCGCAAACGGAAATTGTTTGGTTATGTTGACAAAGAACACATGTGTTCAACAGAACAGATATAAATATTTCATTATTCTATAGCAGAAAAAGCTATTCTACTAAAGACCGTTGTCACTTCGTGCATGCCTGGAAAATTCCAAACCCCAATTTTGAAATCTGATTTTGAATACTTTCTGAAGATAATTTGGAAAAATGATGAATCAAACTCGTAATAATTATGTCCAAATTTGTATTTGCAGTAATAACCCAAATTCAGGAAGAACCCCCATTGAAGTATACTGTTGGTTTTTACGCAACCTAGTTTTAGATCGTTTCGTTCAAGTGTTTTTTTGCGCGGGTTGTTCACGAGCATCTTGCGAAGGTCATATATGTCAATTGTCAAATTTAATTTAGTCGGGGATTCTACGATCGATGTAGTACTTTTTTTTACATTTCGATTATGTATACTCCATTCGCTGGTCGGCCATGATTTAGGTCTATCAAGTTTTTTACTTGAAACTGACGCAGATTGGCACTCGTGTATCGGCAATGTCAAAATAATTCTCAGAAACGTTGCCAAATGCCAATCCGAATTTTTACTCTAAATCTCAACATAATCATCACGCTTGGAAACTAAAAACAGCCGAAGGTAGTTTTGAGGGAGCAGAGACAAAGTATAAGGAAATGCTATGTAGAATTGAACCTGCTTTTTCTGATAGTAACCCTGATAATTTGGAATCAATAATTTATCACAAGCTATCCAACATTCCCGGCGTATGTGAGTGAAAACCCAGTGTATCGTTCACATAGATTCCCAAGAACTTTGTAAATTGAGTTAGTTCTTTTGAGGTGACACAGGTTTTGTAGTACTACTACATTTTCATACTGGAGTTTTTCAAGTTGTGCAACAAGGTATTTTAATGTACTCAGTAGACTTATTTCTTGAGAATTTCGAAAAGTAGGGAATTCCATAGGTTTGCCTGTTCGTTTCGAAGTTTTACTGCAGGGTTATTCGTAGCGGACTACTCTATCCATTATTTTTCACCGAAATTTCAACACTCGATTCTTGATTTCCGTACAAGAAAATAGCGTTACCTAATCTTCCAACCATGTTTATATACATGAAATATTTCCAGTATTAATGGACGAAAAGTTTCTTCAACATTCGCCAGGTCTTTAGAATTATTTAATTCGCATATATTTTCTCAAATTCATTATTTTCCCAAAGTAGATTCACATTTTGAAAAATACGTAATTACTACGACCTCTATGTAGAGAGGACAACGTTGTGTAGTTATCTGACAGGAAAATGACTATAACCTAACATTTTCTAAATATTCACGGTAAAATGTGTCAGAAGAACATTTGTTTTTCAATAATATACTGGATTTCTTTGAAAAGGATCATTTTCATTTTACCTTCTCTTCAATTTATACTTCAATTTCAATTTAATTTCAGGTTATTTCAGAGAAGTAAAGTTTCACAATTCATACTATTTATAAACAGACAATTAAGCATGTTTGAGTGGTGCCTTTTTTAAATGCATACCTAAATTTGTGCTACATATTCTTTAAAGTTTTAATGTTGAGATGGCAAAATTCTGATGCAATTAGAAAGCAATTACATAAATCATCGTCCACAAAAAAACACATAAAAGCTGCACTATCAATGATACAAGGCGGTCATTAAACTCAGAGACATAAATTATGTAGAGAATAATGTACTTCAACAAGGATCAGTTTCTCTATACCTTCTATTCAAGTCATACTTATGTGATACCAATGCATCTTCTTCAGAGAAATTCTTTCGAGCAAAGGATATTGCTCTTTTTACGCGCTTGTTCTAGGGACAGCGATTTATCATCTCGTCAAGATGTCTGTAATTTTCGAATTTTGAGCCGAAATTGGTCTCAAACGACTAGGTTGGACTCACTGATGAAGAATCCGTGGTCAAAATTGATGCTGTCCGTCTGACCGTGTGCACTGTAACTCTCGAAAGAAAGAACCAAGGGTCTTGAAATTTCCAGATTAGGTTAAGATCCTGAATATCTTGGTTAGGTTCGTTAATAGGCCGAATATGTCTTATGGTTTTTGTGCTACAGCCATTTTAAATTTTGATTTTTCAATAACTCGAAAAATATTTATCTGATCGAAATGAAACTTGGTTGGAAGATTAACAGTATCAATAAGAAGAATTATCCATGAAAAAATTCGAAAAGAAATTTTTTTTTATATTTCATTGAGATTTCACTGAAATTTCCAAGTCACCATTTCGCAATGTGAATAAGCGCGTAAAAGCTGGTGACTTCACGTCAGTGCTTTTTACGCGCTTGTTCTGAGGAACAGCGCGTTATCATTTCGTCACGATGTCTGTAATTTTCGAATTTTGAGCCGAAGTTGGTCTCAAGGGACTAGATTGGACTCACTGATGAAGAATCCATAGTCAAAATTGATTCTGTCCGTCCAAACGTGTGCGCTGTAACTTTCGAAAGGAAGGACCTAGAGTCTTGAAATTTTCAGGTTAGGTTGAGATCCTGAATATCTCGGTTGAGTTCGTTAATGGGCCAAATCTGCCGAATGGTTTTTGTGCTACAGCCATTTGAAATTTTGATTCTTCAATAACTAGAAAAATATTTATCTGATAGAGATGAAATTTGGTTGGAATATGAACAGTGTCAATGAGAAGAATGATCCATGGAAAAATCCGAAAAATATTTTTTTTTAATTTTTTTTTAATTTTTTTTTTGAAAAGTTTTTCATTTCATTGAAATTTCACTGAAATTTCCAAGTCACCATTTCGCAATGTGAACAAGTGCGTTAAAGTTGCTGACTTCACGTCAGTGCTTTTCTAGATTTTTTAGAATTTCTTTCATCATTCTGTTTTCGAAATGAGCAATCGACGGATGATACCCGATTTCCGTACGCTTCAAAATGATGAAATTCTTCAGACTTTCCAAGAATTGAAACGTCGGTCGAAACAACTAATTCTGCCCTCCTAAGTCAACCCTTCTGACCTTTGCAAGTGATTCCTCATAGTTATTTACTTAACCAACCACGAACTTTATCATCTTACACCCCGTTTGCAGTATTCCATCTGGAATAATATTATGAATAATACACACACACACACATACCAAACCTGGCCTGTCCGATCGATAGTTTCGCAGTTCAGGTAGGCCCCGTTTGGATATTGTTGCAGCAGCAGCATACAGAAAGTTGTCGGCCAGTCGTTTCTGCTGCTCTGTACCCCTGTTCTGCTAACCTGGGGCACTTTCAGTTTTAGGCTGTGTGCAATTTCAACCGAGCAGAACAAACATGTTACTGTTCAAAGAGCCGGTTGAATTAACAGCAAATAATAAACAGCTAGAATGAAAAGATAATACTGCGGCATGGCTCGATTTAGTCGGTGGTCGTTGCTCAAAGAAAATGTTAATTTCGTCGTATAACAAAGGTGAATTAATTTGGAAATTCGTAATTAGGAATTATCGATTTGGCAGGGCGAGTACGGGGAGTAATTGGTTTAAAATCCGGCGAATGAGAGACACGAGCGATTTCATGAGGAGAATCACTGTTTTGTCACTGAAGAGGGGCTCTGTTTTTACCCGCTTATTTTAGGGAATACGGATGTTACACAAAATGGGGGGTTTTCCTGAATTTGGGTTATTACTGCAAATGCAAATTGAACATAATTATTATGGGTTTGATTGATCATTTTCCCGAATAACCTTCAGAAAGTATTCGAAATCAAATTTCAAAATTAGGGTTTGGGATTTGCCAGGCATGCACGAAGTGGCAACGGTGTTTAGTAGAATAGCTGATTCTGCTATAGAATAATGAAATATTTATTCCTATTCTGTGGTACACACGTGTTCTTTGTCAATATAACCAAACAATTTCCGTTTGCGATTTGTCAGTAATATGACATTTTGGCAGTCTGTGCTCTTCTTTTTCTATTCCTTGGTCGTTGTCTTCTATTCTAACCAGATCGAAGTATAGCTATCTCTGTTTTCCTAAGCAAAGTAACACATTTTCTTCCCGAGAAAGCTGAATTCGACGTATTATATGTTTGAAATGTGATGTTCTAAAGGTTTTTCACGAAAATTATTGCATTTTCGTTTAAAGGAAAAACCCCCATTAGAGCAAGAGCCCATGGCTACCAGACTTCCGTCATTTTATAAAAGCTGAATGTTCGTCCGTGTATACTCCCAACAAAGGAACGATCAAAGGTGTCCAATAAAGCAACCTACTAATCGTTAAAGAATAAAGTATATTTTTGCTCGCGTGTTCTAGGGAAGAAGCGTGCTATCGTTTGGTCCAAATGTCTGTAATTTTCGAATTTTCTCCCGAAAATTATCCCAAACGACTATGTTGGACTCACTGATGACGAATCCGGTGTCGAAATCGATTGTTTCCGGCTGAACTGCCGCGCGTGTGTATACACGATTACTGGCGTATGGAGAATTCTATCAACTTGGAACTTTCGGGGTAGGCTGCATTTCAGAATTGGACGGTTAAGTTCGTTAATGGTCGAAATCGGTCCAGAGGTTTCGGAGTTAAAGCCGTTTGAAGTTTCGTGGTTATTTCCGTGATAACTCGGAAACTACTGGAACGATTAGATTAGAACTTGGCAGTTAGTTGGTGTATAACAACGTGCAACTTCTCGCAGAATTTTGTCGAGATCATACCGTCAGTGAATTGAAAAAAAAATTCAAAATTTTTGTCGAAAAAATTTTTCTTTCGAAAACTGTCCAATATATTCCGAAAAAAAATTACTCAGACCTTGAGCTTCATACTTTGCAGCAGCGTACCAAATTTCAATTCGATCCGGAAATAACTTCTGCAGATATTTTGCAAAAATATGTAAAATTTCGTGGTTTCTCCTGTATATCGTTGTTTTTCATGAAATAACTCAAATATTACTAATTAAATCATGACGGAACTTGGCTGCTAGTTTGAAAATGCTGATTGACAACTTCGTGCAAAATTTCGTGATGTCATTAGTTCATTTTGAAGAAAGATTCCAAATTGGCCGTGTTTGATGGGACCCTTAAATTCGAAATTTTGGTCAACTTTGAGACGTCGTGCCGACCAAAACAATGAAGCTGGGTGATGTCGAATTTTTTTACGTGCAGTTCGATCCTTTATCTATGAATTAAAACAGATTTCATCGTCCTACTCTCATCGAGTCGGTAATAATGATTTTTTGAAAAAAGGTCCAAAATTTTGGAACTTCAAGGACCTCTCACGTCCAGGACGATTTTTTTAAAAAATATCTGACCTTATATTCTTGTTCTACGCCCTCGAATTAGTAAGTGTGCCAAATTTCACGGCGATAGGAGTCGGAAAATTATTTTTCGAAAATTGAGATTTTCTTAAGGGTAACCCCTTAAAATTTTACCAAAAATCAAAAGTTCTCCGATCGACCTGAAATTTGAAACATATACTAATTCGAGGGCGTAGATTAAGAAAATCCAATCAGAATGTTAGTGGAGAGTCTGGTTCGTTTTTTATGGCCCGAGGAAAATCGAAAAAATTATACCTTTTTTAAAAAAATCATAATTTTTCAACCAGAAGACTTACGTCTATAAAATAAGTGGCTACGTACTCACAAAGGATCCAGATATAACCAAAAAAAATTCGATATTGTCCAGCCTCACGCGTTTGATCTGTACGACGACCCAAAGTTGACCCAAATTTCGAAATTTTGGTCATTTTTGAGACGTCGTGCCGACCAAAATAATGAAGCTGTGTGATGTCGAATTTTTTACGTGCAGTTCGATCCTTTATCTATGAACTAAAACAGATTTCATTGTCCTACTCTCATCGAGTCGGTAATAATGATTTTTTGAAAAAAGGTCCAAAATTTTGGAACTTCAAGGACCTCTCACGTCCAGGACGATTTTTTCAAAAAATATCTGACCTTATATTCTTGTTCTACGCCCTCGAATTAGTAAGTGTGCCAAATTTCACGGCAATAGGAGTCGGAAAATTATTTTTCGAAAATTGAGATTTTCTTAAGGGTAACCCCTTAAAATTTTACCAAAAATCGAAAGTTCTCCGATCGACCTGAAATTTGAAACATATACTAATTCGAGGGCGTAAATTAAGAAAATCCAATCAGAATGTTAGTGGAGAGTCTGGTTCGTTTTTTATGGCCCGAGGAAAATCGAAAAAATTATACCTTTTTTAAAAAAATCATAATTTTTCAACCAGAAGACTTACGTCTATAAAATAAGTGGCTACGTACTCACAAAGGATCCAGATATAACCAAAAAAATTCGATATTGTCCAGCCTCACGCGTTTGATCTGTACGACGACCCAAAGTTGACCCAAATTTCGAAATTTTGGTCAACTTTGAGACGTCGTGCCGACCAAAATAATGAAGCTGTGTGATGTTTTTCACGTGCAGTTCGATCCTTTATCTATGCAATGAAACAGATTTCATTGTCCTACTTTCATCGAGTCGGTAATAATGATTTTTTGAAAAAAGGTCCAAAATTTTGGAACTTCAAGGACCTCTCATGTTCAGGACGATTTTTTTTTTAAATATCTGACCTTATATTCTTGTTCTACGCCCTCGAATTAGTAAGTGTGCTAAATTTCACGGCGATAGGAGTCGGAAAATTATTTTTCGAAAATCGATATTTTCTTAACCCCTTAAAATTTTACCAAAAATCGAAAGTTCTCCGATCGACCTGAAATTTAAAACATATACTAATTCGAGGGCGTAGATAAAGAAAATCCAATCAGAATTTTAGTGGAGAGTCTGGTTCGTTTTTTATGGCCCGAGGAAAATCGAAAAAATTATACCTTTTTTAAAAAAATCATAATTTTTCAACCAGAAGACTTACGTCTATAAAATAAGTGGCTACGTACTCACAAAGGATCCAGATACAACCAAAAAAATTCGATATTGTCCAGCCTCACGCGTTTGATCTGTACGACGACCCAAAGTTGACCCAAATTTCGAAATTTTGGTCAACTTCGAGACGTCGTGCCGACCAAAATAATGAAGCTGTGTGATGTCGAATTTTTACGTGCAGTTCGATCCTTTATCTATGAACTAAAACAGATTTCATCGTCCTACTCTCATCGAGTCGGTAATAATGATTTTTTGAAAAAAGGTCCAAAATTTTGGAACTTCAAGGACCTCTCACGTCCAGGACGATTTTTTCAAAAAATATCTGACCTTATATTCTTGTTCTACGCCCTCGAATTAGTAAGTGTGCCAAATTTCACGGCGATAGGAGTCGGAAAATTATTTTTCGAAAATCGATATTTTCTTAACCCCTTAAAATTTTACCAAAAATCGAAAGTTCTCCGATCGACCTGAAATTTAAAACATATACTAATTCGAGGGCGTAGATAAAGAAAATCCAATCAGAATTTTAGTGGAGAGTCTGGTTCGTTTTTTATGGCCAGAAGAAAATCGAAAAAATTGGACCTTTTTTAAAAAAATCATAATTTTTCAACTAGAGGACCTTCGTCTATAAAATAATTGGCTACGTACTCACAAAGGACCCAGATATAACCAAAAAAATTCGATATTGTCCAGCCTTACGCGTTTGATATGTACGACGGCCCAAAGTTGACCCAAATTTCGAAAATTTCTCACCAAATCCGGAATATTTTCCAAACCGAATCAGTTACGCAAAATCTAATTACAGATTCGTAATCTACGTGTTCGAATCCATAATATATGATGTGCATATTGTCATAGCTTCAAAAATAAAATTTCGCACGGAATCGCTAAATCTTACCCCCCACCCCTCTGCGCTTTGATGTTTATTCGCGGTTCTTTATGAAAAATAATTTTTTTTTTCGAAAATCGTCGACCTTGTTATCGTTTCCTATTGAATCGAGGTCGTAGATCACGAATATGTCATTAGAAATCGTCCAGTGACAACCGTTTAGAAATTATGGCGGAAATAGTGAAAAAATTTCGAAATTTGGGTCAACTTTGGGTCGTCGTACAGATCAAACGCGTTAGGCTGGACAATATCGAATTTTTTTGGTTATATCTGAATCCTTTGTGAGTAAGTAGCCACTTATTTTATAGACGTAAGTCTTCTGGTTGAAAAATTATGATTTTTTTAAAAAAGGTCCAATTTTTTCGATTTTCCTCGGGCCATAAAAAACGAACCAGACTCTCCACTAACATTCTGATTGGATTTTCTTAATCTACGCCCTCGAATTAGTATATGTTTCAAATTTCAGGTCGATCGGAGAACTTTCGATTTTTGGTAAAATTTTAAGAAAATCTCAATTTTCGAAATATAATTTTCCGACTCCTATCGCCGTGAAATTTGGCACACTTACTAATTCGAGGGCGTAGAACAAGAATATAAGGTCAGATATTTTTTGAAAAAATCGTCCTGGACGTGAGAGGTCCTTGAAGTTCCAAAATTTTGGACCTTTTTTCAAAAAATCATTATTACCGACTCGATGAGAGTAGGACGATGAAATCTGTTTTAGTTCATAGATAAAGGATCGAACTGCACGTAAAAATTCGACATCACACAGCTTCATTATTTTGGTCGGCACGACGTCTCAAAGTTGACCAAAATTTTGAAATTTTTTCATTATTTTCGCCATAATTTCTAAACGTTTGTCACTGGACGATTTCAAATGGAATATTCGTGATCTACGACCTCGATTCAATAGGAAAAAATAAGATCGACGATTTTCGAAAAAAAAAAATTATTTGGGACTTTGAAGCTATAACGATATGCACATCATGTATTATGGATTAGAACACGTAGATTACGAATCTGTAATTGGATTTTACGTAACTGGTTCGGTTTGGAAAATATTCCGGATTTGGTTCAAAATTTTATTATTTCTTTTTATTCATTAATGATGCGAATTTTTTTTTGTCTGATTTTTTTATTGGTGTTAACGAATTCATCTCATTTGATCAGATACATTCAACGGTTTAATAATTAACCTTAATTAGTGACCTAATGATCTTTTTATATATTTCGAATCTGAAAAACAATCTACACCTCAATTTAATGACGTATTTCTATTCGTATAGAAATCAACGTATAAATATGCTATTTCGGTATTAGAATGAGTTTGAAAGCTTATTTTTACTCTATATTGTGTATGACTTCCGGGAGCTTTTGATATTGAGAAAAAACAGAATTATCCTATCGATATTTTAGGCATATTTTCACATATTGAATTCATTACTCGATCAGTATAAAATTAAGGTACTAACAGTTATTACTGATTCACATAATGTCATAATATTACTTTTAAACATTTGATAACCTTTAACACTTGTTAGCAATTTCAAGTTTTTTTTTTATTGTGTGTGGATGCGAATTTTTTTTAATCATGATTTCTGATTATAAATCACGAATTCATAATTTTTCAATTCATTCTTTCATTGGTTTCATAATTAACCTTAATTAGTGACCTATTGACCTTTTTAGATATTTCGAAACTGAGAAACAATCTGCACCTAAATTCTATGATATATTTTAATTCGAATAGAAATCAACATATTAATATGATATTTCAGTATCGAAATGAGTTTATGACTCAAATAGCCAAGACCATTTACGTAAGAGTACTGAAAAACAGCTACTTCAAGTGACAAGAAAACTAATTCTTCTGTGATGACGTGTTTATTAATCCATAATTATATATTCTTCCTAATTTATTCTTCTTAATAAATAATTTCCAATAATGTTCCACTATGACGCCCTCTATCTACTTCTATGTTCGGGTTATAGAACAAGTATATTCGCACTCTATGATAACATAACCTTCAACTATTGTTTCAACTTTTGATTAGGAAAGGATAAATACTATATTTTCATTGAATATAATTATCCCTATGATATGTATAGAATAACACTAATTATAGATTCTACTATGATATTTATTTGATGATATAATATGGTTATTACACTTTTACATGAATGGGTAAGATAGACTCATTATGCTCTAAATGATAAATAATAGTTATGCTTGAAAGAATGTTATTGAATATAATATTTAGGCAGGTTTTTCTTCTAATTGTAGATTGGAATGAAATAAAACATAATAGAGCTCCATGGTCCAATGGTACTGTTGTCGGGATGGAAAATTGCTTCTCCTCATATTTGTGATAGAAAATGGCTGAAAAGTGCTTTTTTTGCTGCTCGGACGATTCTTCAAGTAATTTTACTGATAAAACTTCAGAATTTTCCGTTAAAATTGATCCTCTAGTGATATTTGGGAACATAATGGTGCTTGAAATCTGATATTGACTATACCATCTGTAATTGGTGATGGATTGATTGATCACTTTTACTACATCGGTTGTGTAGAAATCGGATTTTATTTTGTGAAGAATATAATATCCAAATAAAATTGGATCAAGATCCACATGAAATAAGAATAAATTTCGATATGAATAACAATGTTTGTTTCTTGAATACTTCAATTCCGATTATCTTATAACTCACCATCTTCGTTACTTCCAAATTCCATATCGAAACGAGTCGTGAAAGTTCATTAAACTTCTATCCAATACTGTCTTTGAAATGTTTTCATCAATTTCACATTACATTTCATTGTGTGATAATGAATATCTTCCAATTTCTTCTCCTTTTTCTATCATCAAATTCATTTAACAATCACATCACTTTGAATTCATTTTGAAATTATACATCCACAATCAACAAAAATGTCAAAAACAAAGCATTTTTATGTTCACGCACGGAAATGTAATAGCAACCCAATTTTCATCCCATTTCTGTGGTTTCATTAAACGAAGCCGCAGAAATGCAAGGTTGTCAGACTGTATTTTCTAATCACCTGATCGACGTATCTGACGGAATGATAATGATTGTGTGATAATGAATATCTTCCAATTTCTTCTCCTTTTTCTATCATCAAATTCATTTAACAATCACATCACTTTGAATTCATTTTGAAATTATACATCCACAATCAACAAAAATGTCAAAAACAAAGCATTTTTATGTTCACGCACGGAAATGTAATAGCAACCCAATTTTCATCCCATTTCTGTGGTTTCATTAAACGAAGCCGCAGAAATGCAAGGTTGTCAGACTGTATTTTCTAATCACCTGATCGACGTATCTGACGGAATGATGAAGTTTTGTGAAACCCAAATTCGTTGATCGGCCGATTGAATTTGACGGAGCAATCTATTCTTCGTACCATCACCCATGATGTAAGTGAAACTTGGTGTGTTCATCTGCTCATCTGTGATCGTATTTACCAATGATGACGTCACTTTTTTTTCATTCGGATTCAAGAAAATAAATATTCTGTGCTTTGAATTCGAATGAAAAAAGTGACGTCATTATTGGTAAATACGATCACAGATGAGCAGATGAGCACACCATGTTTTACTAACATCATGCGATCACCGTATCTTTGTAAAACCCAGGGTAAGTCCAGTATAAAATTGTCTTATGATCTTGATATTGCAACATTCAATGAGAATTCATTTTTAAAAAATAATTAAAAATTTCCAGGATTTTTTAGGCAAGCCTTTTTAAATATTGGGAACTTCTGCGAAGATGCCAGTGCCCTAACGGATAAATTTGGAAACTGTCCAAGCTAGTAGTTTTATGTAAACAAACCGCAGAAATGTGGTGAAGAACGAATATTTATCAAGCAGAGCTAGATTATTTAAAGAAATTATTATAATTTTGTGTAAGATTTCTTGAGAAGGAACTTTTCGTTTGGATCACGATATAAAATCGTGCTTTAAATCGTTCCTGGAGGATAATTCCGGTATTATTTTAGTGTATGTTGCCTGGTGGATCAAAATGAACCAATATTATATATTATGTGGTATATCTTGAATCAGTCTAAATGATATGACTCGTTCTCCTTGTTTACAAACAAGTGAATCAATTAATCAATGAAGACAGCTTTTCTTCTTTAGTTCTTTTGCATCGTATCTCGAAAGAAAAGAAAGGAAACAGATAGACATATAATTGATTTTATTTTCATATCACAGCAGCTTGAGATACACATACAAAATGAAAAATGGCACAGCTGGTTCAACCTACCTATATAGAAATGAAAAATATTGATGTATTTATATGAATAACTTTAGTTATTATCAACTATAACATTATATTTAGTTTTTGTCAGGTTTTCAACCAGATCACTCTGTGTGAAGTAGGTAGCTGCAGAAGTGCTCAGCAGTTTCTCTGCAGTATCAGCATTTTCCATCAGAATTCCTTTATTTTCATTCACACCTAAAATATCTGGACATGAAGTTGTTTCGAAATGAATACATTGTAATTTACCTTTATAAAAATGAACATCTTCAGAGAAATGCAGTGAACATACTTTCATGTATTTCGTGAACTGTTTTCCAATCTTCAGTTTCAAAATCCAGGCCAAATGCTGTTTCCAAATTAACTATACTTTCATTTGGCTTTGGAAGAAATGAAAACTTGAGGCAGTAGATGATCCTTTCTTCTTTGACCATGAATAACATTGAGTTGAGGCACACAACAATAGTTATTTCGGGAGGATGCCATTTCGAATTGATACAATCGAAAATTTTAATCGGAAAGAAAGGAATCGATTGATGAATATCACAAACACTTTCGGGATACCAAAATTTCAACTCTGAGAACAACACAAAAGCTCGAAAATGAACTCTCAAAGTAAGCAAAACACATTAGAATAACGGGCACGTCAAAAAACTACTAGCTTGGAAGTGTTCGAATTTCTATCGCC
Organism: Myrrha octodecimguttata; assembly: GCA_958510865.1. Taxonomy (NCBI): domain Eukaryota; kingdom Metazoa; phylum Arthropoda; class Insecta; order Coleoptera; family Coccinellidae; genus Myrrha; species Myrrha octodecimguttata. The sequence continues at coordinate 82,112,201 of OY294056.1, forward strand.
AGAGGGCGTATCGCTTATCAGTAGTTGCGAATACATTCTAATATTCCAAATTCCTTATAGAATGAGTTTTATTCTATTGTCAGCTGGGTGAAGGTCGCTTTAGGTTCGAATCTTTTACTTTACTCTGCGCAGTTGGAAATTTAATTACACCATTCTGTCCCATGAACTACTGCTCATAGCAAGGGTGCCGTAAACAGTCCCTGATTGATATCTCATTATAGCCATAGAATTCAGTACAATGCACAGAATAATTCAATTTCGTATAATCGAATCGACACTAATAAATAGGTCGAAGTGGTTTCAAACATGTCACGGACAGATCCTCGTAATACGTTCGCAAATAACTGCGACGCCACTCGAAAAGCGGAGCAGTTACTTGTTATTACCGGCCGAGAACTCAAAAATCCAATCTCGGCCACTTCTGAGCTTTATATTCCGCAGAACTTCCATTATCATGACTGTAGTGCATTAGAGTACGGGAGTCGCTGTAGACAAGAATCGTAATCGAGTCGCTAATGAAATTTCGACAAATTGAGACGCTGATTTTACGTTAGTGAGGTACACGGACAATTTCGTGTATTCGTCGGTGGAATTTTAAATGATTTCTTCGAATGAGATGAGAATGGTACGGTTCTAGAAGTCAGAGTCGAAATATAAGGTTATGCAAACATTTGTTGTTTAGTGATTTTGATGTGGGATACTCTGAATATTGAACTGTTACCTCTGTTACTATTTGGTAGTTGGTCATAATTAAAACAAATTTCTCCACTATTTCTTACTACCGACAGTTATGAGATATCTTGAAAATATGTTAGGTTTACATTTTTGTGACTACTTTCGAACCATTTTGAGTCATTCTTCACGTTTTTTCTGTGATTTCACTACCAATATCTGAAAAAGAACTTTTGAAAATTGAACAAGAATCAAAATGCAAAATCGAAAGATAAGAATTCTAAAAGTTTTCTCGTTTGTCTGATGAAAGAGTCATATTTGTACTCTGAAACGTCACAGTCCGCTTTGTTTATCGTTTGTATTGTTCCAGTTTTGTTCATTAGGCAATCTGTTCTCCAAAAAACTGACCTTGACAAATATTTTAATACTGCAATCCGCAATTTTATTCAGTTCTAAATAGGTTTGTTTCAGATATTGGTGAAAACCAAAAAAAAAATTATGTGAAATCCTCCCAAAATAAGCTTTAATCGATACTTATTTCATTTTAAGACCTGACAATATCCCACTCGAACTGAAAAATTTAATTTAACTCGTTTGAAAAAAACCACATACACTGACATAATATTTGTTCATTTTACCTGGATGAACTCCAAATACCCGAATCTCCCTCGCACAAAAGGCCCCTTTATGCTACCTTTTGTGCGAGGGAGATTCGGGTATTTGGGTTATCAGAGATTCTTCCCTATTGGCCGACGAATATCACGTGGTCGCCGTCAGCCAATAGGGTGAATCTCTCGACCAATAGGGTGAATCTCCGATTCCCCGAATACCCGAATCTCCCTCGCACAAAAGGCCCCTTAAGTGTAGTTACATATTACGTGTGCAGTGCATAGAGTTGGGTTATCTTCTGTGATGATCATGTGTAAATGGGCCGTATTTATAGTTGTTCCTTGAGGCTTTCTTACTGGAGGCCGCCCTGAATTCGCTTTTCTATGCGAACACACTTGTATTTGTTTACATAGAAAAGCGAATTCAAGGCGGCCTTCAGTAAGAAAGCCTCAAGGAGCAACTATGAATACGGCCCAATATAAGTCATAATCATAGACATATTTTGTTGTCTCTGGTTTCTGGTTGGACGTGTTTTTTTCTGCATGTGTGGTTATTTTTGGACGAAATTCATTTCTATCATCAATATCAATATTCAAAATGAAATATTTTCTGTGACGACTTCAGCAAAACTTTACGTCAAATCAACATCACCTCGAAATTGCAGTATATATATATTCTTTTGAGAACGAGCATTATATTCTAAAATATATCACAGTGTTAGCAGAGGAAATGTAAACGGGGTACCATACTTATTTGCGTATGATACAAGAGCACAGATAAAAACCTCAGGAAAAATGCTGTCTCCCCGTATAAGTGTAGTAATTAGTTTATAGAAGATGGATAGCATCTTTTTCATCGGAAAATAATTTTTTCGTCATCTTGAATTCATTTCGACAAAATATCTTGACATAATATCTGAAACAGAAAGAGGGACAGAAAACCAGAAGGAAGCAGTAAATAATATCACCTACATTTACTCATGACAGAGAGGGTCTTTCGACCAGGTTCAGTCCTCCAAGCGATGATTTTCAGATCCTCAGATAAACGAAGAATGCTACAGACCCCTTTATTGGGGAATCATCTTTCCCATAAATCCATAATTGTCCATTTCGAACTAGAAATCTAATAAAATATCGGGAATAAAGTGAAAAACTTGTGGCATGTATTATGTCAGGATGACATAATAAATTGCAGTGAAGACTAAAGAACATAAAATTCTTCATCTTGGATTTCCATAAAATAATCTATGATATTTGTATTCTATGAGAATCATAGAACAGATTGAACCCCACTAACTAAACTACAGTGATTCTGTCATCTGTGATTACACTCAACTGCACTCAGCTGCACTTCGTGCAGATACAACGAACAAACCTATTATTATCCCATAGAATCCAACCACCCATAAACATATAAAATCTCAATCTACCGATCTATGGTCTATAAAGCCTTCTCTTCACCCCTGTCCAAGAACAACCTTGAAATTGAAATTAATACTATAAAACTATAGCTGCCAATAACGAATTCAATCACAAAGTTGAAGGTAACATAATGAAACAAAATTTCCCATCAGCCATGAAATCTACCCTTCCGTAACGCCGAAACAACCAAATTTTCAATGCTTTCAAATGATTCCTACCCCTTTATAATTTCCAAAAAATGTATGTGTGGACGAAAGTTGGTGACTTCAAGGCTGAAAACACTATATTTATTACTTAAGGGTGACAAGAAGGAGGAAAATATCCATATTTCAGAAACATTTTGTCCAGTTTTTTATAATTTCGCGTACATAACCTCTATCTCCAGTAGTGATACTAACATAACCAAAAATACGAATATCTGATACGGCAAAAGGCTGAACGCCATGCACATCGATCAAAATATTCTGCACTCGAAGGTAGCATTTGCAAGATGCTCCTGGAAGATGCCTCACTGTACGTAGTGATACAGTATTCCACCTGACAGGTGACAAGTATCGAGATTCCTATTTAGCGGTTTATACAGGGTAAGATGGCCTGACGATCAGTAATATCTGTGAAACAGCTGTAGTCATTCTCCTTGGGTCTGCTTCTTCGGTATAAATGTTTTGGTTGATTGGATGATTAGCTCTGATCAAGGGGGAATATTTGTTGATTTATCGACGGATATTCGTCCTTGTGATTATGTTAGTATCATCCAAAATGTGTTCATTCATATTCGTACTTGAGTTTATAACGACCAAATTGAACTTTGAGTTCCAGGAATATAGTTTTTCGACTAAAACTAGAGACTTCAGGTATCAGTAGAAGAATTTTATAATTCCTGGGTCATCCCTCAACCAGAGGCAAAAATATTCTCCCAAAATTCCAATGAATAGAATAATGCAAGGAACTACAGATTGGATACCCACTGTACATACCTATAACATTTCGTTATCCTCATTACACAAGCGTTCAAATACTTAACAACATTTTTCTTTGCAGCCTCTGTCTCAAACAACCTGACCGAAGACCTACTCGGAAAGTATTTCGTTCAACCTGGCGAAGCATCAGCCACCACATCTCCGAATTCCTCCTCCCACGAAGAAACCAAGCACTCGAGGAAAGAGGTAACTCCTGCAACCAGCCCCACCAGCAGCGCACAAGCCTACATAGGTCTCATCACCGGAGTGTTGGCCATGATAGTCCTCCTCCTAGCTTGTACAGTCTTCCTGATGATACGAAGAGGTAGAAAAAAAGTTGCGCTGCTCCACAAACACACTGCCCTTGTGTCCAGCAGTACGAAACCTGGAGTGACCATAAACATGAAGGATCTGAAGCATAAGTCAACTCCCATCATAAATAATGGCTTGTCAAGGTCAAGGTTGTCTGTGAAGAGCAAATCGAATACATTGACCGGTGAGGATTCTAAGAAAGCGAAGAAAGCTAAGGCCTTTAATGGTGAAGAGTCCGATAGCGAGACTTCTTCGGTGTACCATGAACCATACAAACTACTGCCTAATACCAAGACTGAATACGGTTGCCTCCTCAAGAAAGACATCATGAAGAATAGTAAAAGTGCGGATTATACAGGTAGGTCCTACAGTCATGTCGAACGATCCATTTTATTCTAACAGAACTTGAAGTGCAGGAGCTAGCACACCCATTTCTCGTTAATTTGCTACCGTCAATTTAATAATGGGTAAAACTTCACTTTAGGCGCGGTGCTCGATTTTGATCCTCATTTTTAAAGATGCAGTTTTTCGTAGCAAATCGATTGATACCAGTCTCGACCCCGTCAAACTCTTAGTTTAGAAGATATTAATTATTGAAATCATTTTTTTGGTACTGAATTTGACGAATTTGTTACATAAAGACAATATTTTCTATGGTTGGCGTATATTTGCCTAGCAGGACCATGAAATATTCGGAGATAAATCATAGAAGAATATTTTGAGCATTTGGGCGGCCACCCACTTGTGGCTTTTCCGAAATCACAGATTACAACGTCTGAAATCTCCTGAAGCCTGGAGCTTCATGTCAATATTGAAATCCGCATACTTAGTACTTAGTCTCATATTAATGTAATGAGATTATGAGAACTATAACGTATCAAACTCGGAAAACTCACAGTGACAAAAACTCACAATTGCGCGACCGCTCATATTTTCCACAGGTAAACTTGCAAAATTCCTAAACCATTATGATTTCATTATTAGATATTGTCGCTTAACTTCAACTTCTGATTTGGACTGTAACTGTCCCAAATCCAACTAACCTCACTCAATCAAAGACCTTGATTTCTCCTGAATTCAATTTCCTTTTCTGGGACTAAACTAACCTAAGTCAGCAAAGAACCTTAACAACTTACAGATGAGATTGAAGGGCATCGCCCTCTTCGGACTTGGCACTGTAAGAAATTAAACTAACCTAACCTAACCAAAAACCTCAAACACTCAGAGGACGAAATTCAAGGGCACTATTCTATATTTGATTCACTCTTCAGATTTGTCCTGGCACTGTCCTAAACTAAACTGACCTAACCAAGTACCTTAACAACTCAGAACACGAAATTCAAGGCACAATCCTGAATTGAATTTCCGTTTCTGATTCAAACTGGCACTGTCCTAAATTAAACTAACCTAACCTAACCAGACAACAAAATTAAACTCAACCATACTCTATTTTATCGACGGTGTTCGATTTTTGATCGGTTTTTAAATATATTCAGTTTTTCTAAGCATATCGATCGGTATCAGTCTCGAATCCGGTAGAATCATAGTTTAGGAGATATTTTTAGGAAATTTATTTTTTGTACTGAATGTGACATAAAACGTCAAATTATTGAAAAGATTCATCGAACTCTCAACATGCTGCTATCGTATTTGAGCATAAACTTTGGTCAATATCATCATATTTTAAAACCCCAATAAAGAGCATAACTCTACCTTCCTCCGTAAACAAATAAATTGAGCTGTAGATAATTGAATATTTCATTATTTCTATTATACAATATCGAAATTCGACGAGAAAAACGAATCAGAAGAGGTCTGTTGCATGTTTTCGTGTACTAATTGCACACTGGTGCCTTCGTTATATTTTGTAATGTCTCTTCTAGTAAATCGGAAAAAGCCCACCATCTCGTATTGTTGCTACTGCCTTCCGAATTGAAAATTTGAAAGTTAAATAACCGTCAATCCAAAAATGTGAAAATTAAAAGACGACAGGATCTAAACGCAGCCGAGTGTCGAGTAGGATTTAGATGCATAGAATTCTAAACATTTTGGTAGGATTTATGTTTGTATTCTGTAGTGGAACTCATACAAACCATAGAAAAAATCCACAATATATATTTTTGATGACTACCTCGGTAGACTAGAGGGTGGAAACATGTTCTAGGATGCTGAAGGTACCGGGTTCGAATCCCGGCGAGGTCATGGATGTTGTAAAGTGTATAGGTGGTGGTGATTTAGTAAGAATCTAAAAAAAGTAAATACTTGAGAATGTGTAGATGGACATAGTATCCCGGCACATATAAAGGAAAAAAAAAAAATATATATTTTTGATAGACATAACCTAGAAAAAATGCATATGTGTTATCAAAATATGAGAGAAAATTGCAATTTTCAAAAATTAATAACTCCGAAACTACGAGTTCGCCGGAGTTGAGACTGGTACCAATCGATGTTTCATCAGAAACTGCATCTATAAAAAATTAGGAGCAAAATCGAGCACCGTCCCTAAAGTAAAGAGGAGCCTTATAATGTTATACAATCAATTTTTACCTTATTTACGAGGTGTCCGGAAGTTGAATGAAAGCCGGCTAATCTCGAAATTTTCGTCTTTCCTCTATCCGTACAAATTTCCGCGATTCTCTGATCCTGATTATCTGAAATGTAACTATTCAAACAGTTTCAAGAAAACTAAGGAGAAAACGCCCTGTATGTAACAATATGTCTTAAACCGACCTCTTTTTCCTGGAACGAGATTTCAGTATCACTAATGACAGAGTTTGACATATTCATAGCCCGAATTTTCACTCCACGCCCTTCGATGAAAAATGGAGTGATTTTCTTTTATTACATCGTTACATTGCATGGAACCTTCCTCTTATTCATGTGAGAATGAGAAAAAAACGAAATTCACCCCTGTTATTATTACTGCACCTGAAATCTAATAAATTATCCTGTCTTTCATGAAATAAGTAACCGTACACTATGAAAAATATTACTTTATAGCTTCGGAGCTGGAATGCAATATCTCAGGTTGTGAAGGCTTCTTTTTCCTTTTGCTAAAACCCTTGTTAGTATTGATGAGAAGGAACGGTTGTAGGTGAACAAAATTATGGTGCTCTTACAGGTCTCATATTTCTCTTCTTCTACATGGTTTTTGTCTCATGTTATTCTACACGTATTTCTTGATAATATACTACCCTTTATGGACTAGAGATTATTTAAGCATGTTCAGGAACATAATGATCCCTAAAAAAAATTCAGGACAAGCACTGACCTGGAGTCAGGAGATTTCAGACGCTTGTTTAAATTCGAACTCATTTCATCCAGAAATTTCGGGTTAAATTTGAATCCCATGTGTATTTTCGAAAACATTAGGAAAATTGAATTTTTAATTAATTCATCGAAGGAATTGGGAACTTCTGCGAATATGCCAGCGCCCCAATGGTTAAATTTGGAACCTGTCCAAGCTAGTAGTTTTATGTAAACAAACCTTAGAAATGTGGTGGAGAACGAATATTTATCAAGCAGAACTTGAATATTTGAAGAAATTATTATAATTCTGTGTAAGATTTCTTGAGAAGTAACTTTTCGTTTGGATCACGATATAAAATCGTGCTTTGAATCGATAATTTCAGTGTTATTTTAGTGTATGTTGCTTGGTGGATCAAAATAAACCAATATCTAAATTTACTTGAATTTCTGGAAAAATAGGCACCTCAATAAGTAATTCAAGGACTCTGATAAATGTGAAGAAGTGCTGAATGCTATATTATGTGGTAAATCTAGAATCAGTCCAAATGATATGACTTGTTTTCTTTGTTTACAAACGAGTAAATCAATAAAAGCAAAACAGATTTTCTGCCTTAGTTCTTTTGCATCGTATTTCTAGAGAAAAGGAAACAGATAGACATATAATTGATTTTATTTTTATATTACAGCAGCTCAAGATACACATACAAAATGAAAAATGTCACAGCCTAGTTCAACCTACCTATATAGAAATGAAAAATATTAATGTATTTATATGAATAACTTCAGCTATTTTGAACATAACAGTATATCTAATTTTTTGTCAGGTTTTCAACTAGATCACTCTTTTTGAATATTATTTCGTGTAGTATGTGAATTAGGTAGCTGCAGAAGTGCTAGGTAGTTTCTCTGCAGCATTTTTGATCAAAATTCTCTTATTTTCATTTACACCTAAAAATATCTGGACATGAAGTTGTTTCGAAATGAATACATTGTAATTTACCTTTATGAAAATAAACATCTCCAGAGAAATGCAGTGAGCATGCTTTCATGTATTTCGTAACCTGTTTTCCAATCTTCAATTTCTAAATCTAGGCCTTTCCTCTATCATTGAGTTCCCTGCCAAATGCTGTTTCCAAATGAACTTTACTTTCATTTGGCTTTGAAAAAAATTCAAACTTGAGGCAGTAGATGATCCTTTCTTCTTTGACCATGAATAACTTTGAGTTGAGGAACACAACAATGGGGAGGATGCCATTTCGAATTAATACAATCGAAAATTTTAATCGGAAAGAAAGGAATCGATTGATGAATATTACAAATACTTTCGGTATACCAAAATTTCAACTCGGAGAACAACACAAAAGCTCGAATATGAACTCCAAAAGTAAGCAAAATACGTTAGAATAACAGGCACGTCGAAAAACTACTAGCTTGGAAGTGTTCGAATTTCTATCGCCAGAGCGAGTATCGCTTAGCAGTAGTTGCGAATCATTAGCGGCGGTAGATCAGTGGTTAGAGCGCAAGCCCCATGATCGTAAGGTCTGGGGTTCAAGCCCTTGGCCGGGAAATAACTTTTCCGGTTTTTAGGGGACCGTCCAACCATTCGCTGTTGGGTAAACAATTAACAGTGCTGTTCCTAACGTGGCGCAAGGAATTAGTAACAAAGCCTACACAGAACACACCCGGTATCCTAACTCGCACAAGCTTTAAGCTTCTGAGGGGTTTCGTTGAAGCCTAGGATATTCGGAAAAATACAATACAATTAGGCCAATTTTTCCTATTCATGAATTCAACCTTCGTAATCAAACCTCAAACCTGCTTTTGAAATATCAAGACTTTTAGTCGATTTTCACCTTATGTAAGAGGTTTTCGAAAATTGAATGAAAGCCTGCTTGTCGGCTAATCTCTTTTTTCCATAAACCTCATAAGTATACCATCATCAACTTAATCATAGAATTGATCATCGGTGAAACACCAAATAAGAGTAGTATCGAAAGGTTTATACATAAAATATCACAAATATTGCTATAACTGTACTTCTTCAATGTTAACTATTATTTTAGCTCAAAAATACTTCTTCATTTCCAACACTCATAACATCTTTCCCATAAAATTTTCCATTTCAATTTTGTGGATTTTTTTACTGTGATATCATCTGATTGAGACTTTTGGTTACTGAATAAGAGAAAAGAGTTTTCGAAACCCTACGAAAATCAACTCTAAATGACAAACCGTGACAGGAGGTTCATATCATATGAAATCAAAGAATAATAGGAAATATCAAATTCTCCTGAAAAAATCATTCGCTTTGCTTCAACATTTCTGAAAAAACTGAAAAAAATCAGTGATCAATAAATACATCCTTGAGGAACTCCACTCTTTCCTTTTGGAAAGGTACCGTCATATGTTGGCAGCAAATCGTAGTTAGGGAGTTTTCTAATCTAAATATTTCCACCTTTTCCACTGAAATTCAGCTCTTCCGATTAATTCACAAAATTTATAAAAATAGAGGTTGATTTTTTCGTGATCGGTTCTACAGAAATCAGAATTTTCGTCTTTCCCCTATCCGTCCACATAGCCGAGATTCTCTGATCCTATCCGAATTATCAGAAATGAACCCATTTCAAACAACACCACCAAAATTTTTCTCGATGTCCTTCTGGGGATTATAGAAAAACTGAGATTTCACATAACTAATTTAATAGAACCTGTTATGACAACACAATATTCCATAGAATAGTTTCTGGAATATCGAAATTCAGCATACGTTTCCACGTTGGTAGTTTACAACTACTAACAAAGTTATCGAGAAAACAACATTTCAGCTGACTATAACTCCGAAACCATTGGGCGGATTTCGCCAATTCACGAACTCAATATTTGGGCTCCAAACCTATCCTGAAAATTTCAAGGTTTTTGCTGTAAAGCATACTCGTATTTTTTGCTTCAGGAAGCATGGAAATCTGTTGTTGGTTGTAAAGCCAAGCCTCGAAGGTTCAGGATCAGTAGCTGAATGGCTGATCGCATAATGAATGAATTTGAGAGAGAATAAAGAAGTTCTCCCAAATAGTTATTTTCTGTGTGTTCAATTTCATCTCCTGGAAAGAACGAACAGTAAAACTAAAATTTAAGTACAGAAATTCATAGCGAGATACTTATCTAATTTCTGAATGCATTAGTTCAAGTTATACTAAACTGAAAGCTCGTGAGATACGTCATCACTGGAAATTAAAATAGTCGAGTCTCTTCGGAGTTCAAATCGTTTGAAGTTTTCATTTTTAGTTGGTGAATTACCTTTTTACGGCAATTTAACCTCAATGGCTTTATTCAATTTGTTCTGGCTGTTGGGTAACTGTGCTGCTGAATGAAAATAAACTGGAAAGAGATTAATTAATTGAATGAATATGTTTCTGGTGAGAAGTTTCCTGGAATGTAAGCTAGTGGGGTCAGATATGGAGTTGAAGCGGCAGGGATGTTCACTTGGTCATTGTTCTAATGGATACAAAATTTTCTGCTGATATGGCTTGGGTACTCATGTTATGAATTTAAATGAATGTCTCCTGACGATGTTGAATTCAAACGAGTTTACTTGATAAAGGTTATTAATACAATCATTGAAAATACAGATTTTTCTGTAATACCTTTACATAATATCTTTCGTTATCATACGATATACTTTTATTGGCTTCGACGTACCACGTCTTGAATCACAAATTTCCTTATTAGAACAACTGACATATAAATATTGAAGTTATTAGGAAAACGTATAAATAATAGAATACAAAAATAATACTAGACACAGTGTTTCTACGTTTGTCTTTGGATTCAAAATCATCAGTAGCTTCTATTTTATAATATGTGTCAGAATGTTACCCCCTGTATTCACCAACACTCGATCACAAACGAACTAAGGTTGCATAGAATTAGTGGCAAGCTCGTTAAATATAATGCAAGAACAATATTGTCAACAAGTTCCATACCATCTTCTTTTGAAGGTATTACAGAAAAATTTGTATTTTCAGTGATCTCCTGACGATAATGAGAATATTATGCGAATACACATTTCGGTTTCTTCGATGTAAGTTTGCGATTCAACCTTCTCTCAAACTATCAATACTAACCAAATGTCTGTTACTTTTGAAAATTGAGCCGAAAACGTTCGTTAGTGACTTAATTATTCCTGGCTGTCATGCCGGTTATGCTCCAACTTTAGGAGGTGAAAACCTTCTCAAATTTCAATAGGGAAGCCTAAAAGCCTCAATATTTTTGGTGATGTCTGAAACTAATAAAATTCTCCCAGAGGTTTCGGTGCTTGGCTATGTGAAAATAGGTTGCATGTTAGACGAAAAATCATATCTTATATTTTCTCAATCTATTTCGATACAAAATCATAATGCTAACTCACACTTTCACAGCTCACGAACTTTCAATAATTCGGCATTAGAAATGGTAAAATCGAGACGCGAAAGATAACCTCCTAGGTCACACGACACAGCACAATTCTACGATCAGTACAGCTGACGCTGTCCATTGTTTGATAAAGTGGAAGGCACACGAGAAGTCAAAACGTGAATATGAAATTTTCCTTCATTCCGGTTCTCAAGGTATTCCACGAAATGTCCAAAATAGGCCAGCTCAGCTCTTCTCGAAAAAGTGGAATCCAAACGACTGAAATAGATTGTGCTTTACATATACTGAGTTGTATCGTTCGAATTTTTCTGAAAGTCCCTCCAATTTCTCCAGAAATCATAAATGCTGAATTTTCTTCTCAAAATAGAGTGACTAATTTTGTGTTACATTTCTGCTGCATTGTGCCTCAAATATTTTCACGAAATTTCGTCGGATTTCTTGATAAATCGCGAAATTGAAACTAAAGTTAGCCCAGCACTTTTTTTCGTAATGAAAATATATATGTCAAAACTTGTAATATACGTGAGATGATTCTTGCCGTTGAACCGTTCACAAAAATTCTGTTAATTTTTCAAAAAAAAAAAGATTTTGAAAAAATTCAGCTCAGTACTTTCGTTTTTATGTGTCAAAAATCATTCAATAAAGTTTTGCTGCATTTATACTGGCTTGTGCCTGTCAGATTTTCAGAATAAACTTTCCACTTCTAATTCGAATCGAGAGAATTAGACAAAAATCAGTTTGTTTTTTATAAGTTTTTATTATTATTTAGTATTATCTATAATTCATTCATTGTTTGTTTGAGGTTGTTGTATTTTAAGGAGGTTGCTTTTGGGCTATCCTAAGTAAAAATTTCAATCTCCAATTCTGGCATCAACGAAATTTGAGCCTTAAAATTCTCCTTTTCTCTAAACTAATTAAGTCAACAAAACAAGAAATGTATTAATTCATCTAAAACGTTAAAAAACTCCAACCTCATATATAGAGGAACTTGAAAAGTATATCATCTTTTTTTTGAAGGGAACTTTGAGATACGTATTTGAGTTCCCTTTTCTGAAGATTATCTAGTAGTATCTAGTAACTTCGGCTACTCTATCAAAAAGTAACTTATCTTGTATATAATTCCTTTTTCAATGTATCTTGGACAGCTCTGACTCTATTGTAGGTTCTCCAAAATGCAGAATTATTCCGACTTGACCGATGATGTCGTGGACAAAAGTATAGTATTCAATTCGCATATACCTAATTTCTATTATTCACTTGAGTGATTTGAGACACTCGCATTCAGCTCGTGTCGCAAACTTCACCCTCGTGAATAAAAGCAGTCTTTATATTCTCGTTGAATAATATACTATTCTTCATCGATTTCAAAAGTTCAAAGTCATTCTACAATTAATATGTGACATATGGAAAATGATAATTCAATAATGATATGTACAAATTGACCGTATATATATATATATATATATATATATATATATATATATAAATGCAATTCATGAATATGGACAATGAATGAATGAAGAAGGAATAAGAGTGGATCCCATGTTTTATTCACAATTTCAGATTATGCTCGTACAAATGGTTATCAGCCTGACCAGAAGTTCAGTTCCCCTTCGTTCTATAATTTGGCACCACCGCCTCCCCCGTTATCAAGGCCTCCCGCATACGAGGTACAGAATTACCAGAAACCCAATATTACCCAGAACGGGGCCATTCCAGCTGAAAACTTCTACGCAGCCACAGATATCATTAAGGTAAGGGCTAATTACTTCGATGTTTCTGTGATTATTGCCGAATTCTTATGCACGTTTCAAATTTTAATGGAGGATAGAGTTCTCAGAATTCCTAGAGGTAATTATTTATCTCGAGGGATAATTCGTATCCCGAATAAACCTAGAAAAGCACAGACGTGAAGTCAGCAGCTTTTGCGCGCATGTTCAGAGGAGATGACCGATTTTGCAACGAATTGGAACATAAGCGCAAAAGTTGCAGACTTTTCTAGTTTTTTTTGAGTTATTCCAGAAAAAAGGACAATACCGAGAAAATTTGACATAGTTTTCACCAATTTCTCCGAAACTATAATCGTATCAAACTGAAATTTGGTAAACAATATAAAATATGAAGCTAAAAGTCTGCGGAATTTTTTTTTGGAATATGATGAACAGTATATGAAAAAACAAATTCCCGAATTAAATTTTGAAGTGTAGTATAATTTATAAACACTGAGGACATTAGTCTGTTATAGCTCTATGGTTCAGAGAAGATCGATATGCCAAAAGACTGTTGTGGTCTGTGAAATATACTCTGCGTTCGGGTTGTTTTGAGACTTGAAGTAGGTTAGGCATGTTATGGCCGACAATCCGAATTCGTTATGTATGGTGTCTGATGAATAAAGAAATTTGGAAAACTAGGTGATAGGAACGAATAATAGATACCGTTCAATCGCACCCTATGGTCTCCTGCAGAAGAAAAAATTTCTTAAAATTTACTGATAGAATCTCAACCAATTTCGCATATTGTCCTTCGTTATACTGCAACTAACTGCCAAGTTTCAATCCAATAGTTTCAGTAGTTCTCGAATTATCACGGAAATAACCTCAAAATTTCAAAACGCTCAACTCCGGAACCTTGATTTCTTTCTTAAATCTAACCGTTGTAAATTTTTATATTCAGTTGGAACATCGTTGTAAAACTTAACTGTACTATATGAAAAACTTCTTCGAAAGATCGATGTTCTGTGCTGGGGACAAGAAAGCAGATTCCTATGCCTCGCGTTCAAGTTATGAATATCAGTTCTATACCTCAGTTTCTTGTGAAGATATGGCGGACACTTCACAATTTTGACAAGTACACAGGGCATAATATTCAAAACAGGTTTTCATAGGCAACCAACATAACTCCATCAACTTACGCGGAACATGCTCATATTTTCTGATCCCATATACAAACCTAATGCAGCTATTTTGAACACGTTCAAGTCGACCTAATGTCTCGTGATCAAGAAAAAAGCTATAAACAAGATAACAATAATTAAACTTAGAGAAGACAATAGACAATAATAGTGCTGAATAGTGCGGAATAGCATTTTTCGATTACTTCTCCTTCATCGAGTCTTAAAATTTAATGAAACCTTCATTTCGTAATGAAATCTCTCGAAACATTCGTACTCGCATGCGTTAAATAATTCCAGTCACTAAAACAGAAACGTGGAATAGAAACAAGCATTCCGTCTCATTTTCAATTTTTCAACTTCATACGGAGAGCGCCATAAATTCAGAAAACATAGCCATTTCTCGTAGGAACTCGTTAGAGAACAGGAAGAATGTTTCGGGGATTCTTTTCTGAATGCACTACTTTAACTCCGTTTCGGGTATACTGCGCCATGCTCGGATGAGGCAACCTAATCCAGTATTTATGAAATCGACGCCCCTGAACGGTCTAGGCGTAAATTCAGGGACGTACGTTGAATAACTGAGCAGTCAAATTCGTTTTTTCGCAATTTTATTTCTGTACTGTTAGCGAAAAAAACGACTGGCGGTAACGAGTTGCTCCCTTACTGAAAAATATATTGTCGTGCGACGCAAGACAAGAGTAATTCTTTTTGAAATGATTAATATTTTATTATTAAATAAACAGCATTAGTTAACAACACATCCTGCGTCTAACGCATGTTTCGGAAACTATATTTCCTTCGTCAAGAGACGTGGCTTCCGAAACGTGCGTTAAACGCAGAAAGTGTAAGTGGATTAGAAAGTAGTTACACACTGATTTGTTATCAGTATTTTATCCACAGTGAACCCAAATAGTTAATTACAGCGTTAGTTAATTTTCCAACAAAAAACACAACTATAAATTCAGTACGCAAGCGCCATCAGAGAATGGGAGATTCCTAAAATAAATTGTTAAAACTGAAAAATGTTATTAACTGAAATACTACTCCACTAAAAATACCTCCATTTGTACTAAAACGAACTTGAATTGTCTGACTGCAAATTGTTATTTGACATTTTGGATTCTACAAAATAATGAAAGTCATCATGAACGAAAATTAACCTGCGATTCAAAGTCATTGACCATTTCAACCGGAGTAGAAATCTATCCTTCGGATTAGCGGAGTAGAATATTATCAATGGGAGTAGATCTACTCCGAACAGAGAAGCTTCGGCAACCCTGGAATAGAATAAAATAGAGCAGCCGACCAACCAGATACCTCGGACCCTATTCTTGAATGTGATCAAGAATGCACCGCGTTTCCTTGACAACAGCGTCGACACGCCTATTTTCTCCCTTCTCCGATTCAAGAATATGACCCAGATAAGGTTTGTTTTCGTTGCGAAATTCGGAACTGTCCTAACAGTTCTAGAACTGCGTAGAACTATCCTAGAAAGGTTCTGAAGTGATGAAACCAAAACACGAATTAAGTTCGGGTTCTCATCCAGATTATAGAGGAAGAAAAACTTCCGTTTGAGTTGGCAGAAAAGAGGGATGGTAATCAGGTCTTATATATTGCCTATGGTTTAATTAGAAATATGCGAAAGTCCTTGTCGCACTCTGTAGATAATATATAAATATTTTTGGGAATACTTCCGTCCACCTAATATTTTTTTGTAAAAATCGTTTTTCTGAACTTTTTTCATCACTTAAATTATATTTCAAAATGAACCAACGAATTATTGATTGATATAATAATGAATTTAATGAAATGAATCTTTTTTTGTAAACATCGTTTCTCTGAACTTACTTCAATTATATTTCAAAAGGATCTAACAAATTATTGATTGATATGATAATGATGAAAGTATTTCAGATATGTGCTTTTCAGAAAAAAATTCATTCATTCGAAACATTATTATTATTCAATAGAGAACCCGGGGACTCTTGCATTCATAGATTTATCTAAGAAATAGACATCCCAAGTGTGGACGTTGGAAATAAAATCCATTAGATTATCCTGGGAGATCGTAGCGAAGGAGTTATCCTAAATAACAAAAATTTACATTTAACAGTTAATCATTCGCTCAACAAATACAACAATCAAATCAAAAACCAAATCAAAACGACGTCGAAAAAGTCAGGTTAACCATTCAAATCGTTGACAGCCACTCTACGTTTGTGTGAACTACCCAATTCTGAAGCAGTTCGGACTCTTACTTCCGAACTCCTTCCAAAGTTCTGGAACAGTTGGGAATCGATTCTGAAAATAACCAAAACAGGATTACTCAAATCCTGAACCGGTTCTGAAATGAACCAAAACACAAAATCGCAATCGCGCATGCGGAACCGTTCCGGAACAGCTCTGAACTCGGAACCAAAACAAACCTATAGTATCTGGCAGATACTCGCGGTTGCTCTTATAAGAATTGCATTATTCTGAAGTGTAATTCGTTTATCTTATTGACCCTCTTTGTTTTGATTGATTCCAATAGAATAGAAATAAAAAATAGGAAAATAGTATCAAGGTGAAAAACATTCCTCTTTATCGGTTCCCCCAAGATACCGAATTGAAAGAAAAACGAATTTCAGCGATTAGGGGGGATCAATAATTGAAAACAAAAATCATATTCGTGTTTAACACTGCGAGTTCGAAGGAAATGATTAGGATAATTAATGTCCTTTTCGTATGCACTTGAAGAAAAATGATGTTCAATCCCAATCCTTTTCCGGTTATTATCCAAGAAGCAGAAGAAATTGCTGAATCTTATCGTCAATTCAAAAGACAATGTTGAAAAATTACAGGAACAGACTTTTATTCAAGCAGAGCATGGCGATTTACTGAAAAATATTTCAAAATATTCTTCCTGCCTTATGAAATGAAAACCTCAAAGAATTTTTTAAATTTTCGTTCAAAAACATAGAAGAGCCAAGTAAAAATATCAGCTTAATTCATAATATCTACCATGCTCGTAGTAACGTTACATAAACCAATAAGTCGATATGACGAAACCACCATTCTCATTCAGATATAAAACGAATTCAGCCGGTGGGAACTTATCTCGGTTACACAACCGCTGAGCCCATTCCAAGACACAGATCCATTAGCTAATAACTTCTTGCTTCGCGCGCAAGCGACACGAGCATAGAAATAAATTTAACCGTTACCTAACGTGTTGTTGAAGGGTGAACACAGCCACCGGTGTCTCATAAATTTCCGGACTATTCTTCCCCGGATAGCTACCCGTTCTTTTTTTGCATTATGGAATTGTTTCAATTTGATATGTGGGTATATTCAAGTTTTCCGGGAAGACGGATTGCAGGTGTTGAGAATTGTTGGTTTAGATCGAGGTTTTGTTTTTTTTTGTTGGGTTTATTTTAATTAGAAGAGGATTTCTTGGGATTTTTGTTGGAGCAGACTACGAGCAACATGCAGAAAACCTGGCGGATACCTAACAATCTCAATACTTAAGAGTAAACAATACCAAGTGGTGTTGAATTACGACTAGGCAACAGCGCCACTTTCAAGTTTCATTAAACCTCTTTAAAATGTCAAGGTCAGGCACCTGGATGCGGTCTTCATGCTTTACCGTTGCCTATAGCCGAGTAAAATATTAGAACTCGGAGAAATTTCGAAGTTTATAGGGGACAACGGGGTGTCCTTCTGCTGGCTTCAGCGAGTATTTTTTGAATTTTTTTTTTGGATGTACTTCTTTCTTCTTCGACAATGCGCAGTGTTAGTTATTCTTCCATTTTTCACTCCATTTCAATTTCATTTTCCCGAAAATTCTTGCTCATGAAAAAGAGGCAACATTCTTCAGATTTTTTCAACCATTTGCACCAAAAAAACTCTATTGCCAAAAATACAGATTAGATCGAATTGAAATCCAGTGCTTTATCGAAAAAACTTCGAAAATTACAGAAGTGAGGTCAGCAACATTTACGTGCATGTTCAAGGGATATCACCAAAAGTGAACAGGCGTGCGAAAGCTGCTGACTTCACGTCACTGATTTTCTAGGTTTTTTCGATGAAGGATATTGAGTATTTGAAGAAAAAAAATTTGATTATTTTCCGATTTGTTTCAACTAGAAGACCATAACGAAATTTTGCACAAAGTTGTCCATCAGCATTTTCAAACTAGCTGCCAAATTTCATTATGATTGAATTAGTATTTTTTGAGTAATTCCGAAAAAACCAAGGTATCGAGAAAAAAAACATGGAATTTGACAGATTTTTTCACAATTTCTTCGGAAATTATGATCGCATCGAACTGAAATTTTCTACACTACTGTGAAATAGGAAGCTCAAGGTTTGACAAAAATTTTCATTAAATGTAATGAATAGTTCTCGAGAATTTTTTTTTCAATTAACTGACAGCACGATCCCAAAAAAATTTTGCGGAACTTTGCGAGTCCTCAGGCTCCCCTTAAACTGACAAGTTTTAGTTCAATAGCTTCAGTATTTCTCGAAATATCAGGGAAATAACCTCAAAACTTCAATTGGCTATAACCCCAATACCATTCGATTGATTTTGCCCATTAACGAGCTTAACCTTCGCATCTTGAAACGCAACCAACCCCGAAAATTTCAAGTTGATAGAGTCTTCTGTACGGCCGTAATTGTGCGTACGGACGGGCGGACAGAATCGATTTTGACTCCGGATTCGTCATCAGTGAGTCCAACGTAGGCGTTTGAGACCATTCTCGGCTCGAAATTCGAAAAATTACAGACATTCGAACAACGTTGTTTCCCAGAACATTCGCGCAAATATCAAAATTCCGTACACTTCAACACTGCCAAAAATAACCTAAAATATAACCTAAGGATGAGCGTTCCTTGTTTCGTTGTTTCACAAAACGTAAGGGATACATCTATAGTTCTCTAGAGATAACTGTTCTATTGTCATTTTGGTTCAAGAATGAAGAGTGGAAGCCTTCACTTTCTTCCCATGTTCTACTCCCGGATTTTCAAGAATAGCGACCATGAAAATTAGTATGAAGCTTCAAGCTGTTTCCTGGCTACTAAATAAATCTTCTAGATGCGAATTTCCGCAGGTGTTTCAAATAAGAAAATCTGCATCATCAGATGGGAGTGAAAACCATAATTAACTAGCAACCAATCTAGTAGATTATTAACAGCTATGTCTAACTGAAATTGAGGCAAATAACAGAGACAATATAGTTCTGTATATCCAAACCAATTCACCTACTACTATACAAACATTCCAAGTCTGACTTATAAACAGCTGTCCTTTAATCATTGTTGGCAATATAGAACGCTCGAATTGCATTCTCATTTGATGTACGTACCTACTTAATATGCTCAACATTTCATATAATTTCCGGTATAGCAGTATCATAACATTAAACAAACCCATTCGAAATGAAGGAAATCCAATCTTGCCGAATTATAACCCTATGTGAGACTTCAGGCTGCTTCTGATATATAATAAGCGAGGTCCGTAGGTCTGATGAATATACCGAGTAGATGGATTCTATCAAATATTTAATCTAGTGCTTCCATTCGGAGTCATACGAATGAGAACAGTAATCTCTATATGAGTATTACTAAATCAAGACTTTCTGCTAGAGAGTTTCGAATGCTTTTTGTAAGGTTCATAATATTAATATGAATATTCAATCCATTTCCTTCATTTGTTGATGGCCAAACGGGAGTTGTAAATCCTGAAAGAGATCGGAGATATCGAAGAATACCTGATTACAAACAAGGTTATTTCTGAAGGTTCAACGTTCATTCGGTATGATAGAGAACTCAGTAAAAAGATGAAAGGTCCATTTCATATATTGAATTATAGAATCTCCTGAAAACGAGTAGAAACTGCTAGGCATGAAACGATGTGCTTCTTTTTCAGCATAGCTCATATTCGTTATCATCAGCGTGACTGATTTTGTGCATTTGAGCCCTCATTCTACAGTGACCTGTCAAGGCTAGTCGAAACTACCACTGGTACTTACTAGACCTACAAGTACGGTACTCATGCAAGCCACGAACTCGGGTAGATCCGTCTAGACGTAGCAGACATGTACAACGTTAAGCTGGACAAGGCTCCAGACAACTCATACTCTTTCCCTTGTAATTGCACTTACCGCGAGCAAGCACGAGTAGTCTGGGTTCGCTTTTAGAATACCTTCATTTTTTTGCAATCATTAAATTCATTACCAATGTTTGAACGTGGCGCAACAACAATAACTTCAGTTTGGTCGTCAGCTCGTCCGATGTTTCTTGCTTTACGATGCAAGCTGATCTGCATTATCATCTGAGTCCGAGTTACTCGGTATTCACACAAGAAAAGTCAATTGTCCACACCCAGCCCACAAAATATCACACTACAGTTCTAAAGTTATTTTGATGCCTAGCAGTTGAATTTTAGAGCTTTGAAAGCAGGTTGACAGTCCCACTGAAGATACTCCTTCCATTCTATCAGTAGATGAATATATTAGCCTCAGGAAATGTTGACTTTATAACTGATTCCTTCTTCTGGACCGTCAAAATCCTTGGAAACTTCCGTCAAAAAGCGTGAACTGATTTTCTGCAGAGTACCAAGGTACTGATACCAATCATTCCCCTTTGCGCTGACTATTTAGGAATTTATTGGGTATGGCTTGCAGATGTGTGTCTCAGATCTCAAGGTATATTCGGAAGTCGGCTCATTAGAAAATCTTTCCACCAATTCCCATTTCTATATGCATATAGTGAAACAGGTGGTCGGAAAATTCATGATAGTGTTATCTGAAATATTCCAAATTGTGGGGTGTTCAGCTTGATATTGAATATTTGACCTAGTTTGAGAACCTGATAAAACTCTCTTGGTTTCTTCTACCTCATCCAGTTCCCCAATTTCAGTGGCATAGAGCACAATTTCTGGATTACGACTAATACTATTGATTGCTTCTATAGACTTCTGCGGCGATTTGAATTCAATATTGATACTATTTCTCCCTTATTCCTGTATATGGTGAGAATATTATTTTCACACTAACATAACCACGAGGACGAGTATCTGACGATCTGACCTTCGAGTGAAGAATACTTTGAAGGATGTGCATGACATTCATCCTAGTGTTGTATCAGGTCGCTACATCTGCCATATTAGTAAAAATGTGTCAGGTGATAAGTATCTGGATTCTTCTTTTGCGGTTCACCAAGGTAAGGTGTGGATGCCGCTTCTACGGTTTAGATCTTTTGGTTCATTGGATGATTAGCTCTGTTCAAGGTCAAATATTTGTTGATTAATCGACAGATATTCATCCTTGTGGTTATGTTCCAGAAGTCTCTGTGTTGAAAAGATTCAGCCGCTCCCAAACTCTAATAATTATCATCCCACATATAGCAAAATCATTTCTCCAAGTTTATATTCATAACAACCCCATATGAATCCTTCCTCATACTCTCCTACTGCGATAGGTGCAGATCAGTCAAATGTGACGTTTCATTAGAATTTCAATTAATGTATTTGCAGGGGGAACGAAGAGAGCAGCACTTCACTCCTGGAAGATTCACTCCTATCAAATTACCTGAGGGCCCGCCTCTGGAAGGAGTTGCTCATCTGTTGGACTTTCCAAGGCATCGGCTAAGATTGTTGGAGAAGCTGGGAGAAGGAGAATTCGGCATGGTGAGTTTCGCATAATGAATAATAATGAATAATCATGAATGTTATTGATTAAATAACATATTATGGAGTATGATTTTCCAGTTTTTTCAGGGTTCACTCCCAGAACATGAAAAATAACAATGGAAAATTAAATTGAAATTATTATTTAGAGACAATGCTCTTGCGGATTGCGGAATTCGAACTATTTCTCAAGGGTAGTTAAAAAAAAATATGCCTTACGAAAAATATCGGAATTACTCACAATCGACGAAGTGAACGTTTCAGAGTCTATATGTGATTCCTACATTAGACAATAAAGGGAAAATCTGCAGATTCTTTCCTTACAATACTTTCATATCTCAAAACATTTTTCAAATTGACATTTTCGAAAATCGGAGCCGGATCTAAGATTTCTAAGTCGAAATAATATGATAGCGTAATGGATGAACATCGGGCGTGCAAATTGAATTTTTTTGATTAACATGATATAAACTAAGATGTACTTTCCGCTGAATAGAATTACACCAGATGCGAGAAAAGTTTTCAGGCAAGGGTGAGAGGTGATTGTTTCACCTAGCCCCTCGGTCTCAGTCGCTTAAGTTCTTTGAGCGGATCATTGATGTGCAAAAATTCTACAGGTCTATGCACCACAGCACCGCTCTGAAATATGTGTGTAGTAAAGTGCATTAAAAAAGTCATTATTTTCAAGCCCCTTTTTAGCTGAAACTTCAAGGTGGCTTTTTTCATTGAAGGACGGTTCGATCTATGGTTTTGGGAATATCAGGAAACTGGAATTTTGAAAGGGTATATGTGCGGAACCGATAGTTGTTACAAATTCGCCAATTCGGCATTCGTAATTAAACTTATTCTACAATTTTCTTTTGATCGAAAATGCAGTAATTTTCATGAAAAACCTTCAGAACATAACATTTCAAACATATAATTTCAATATTAAATCTTAAAAAAAATGTTAGATCACCCAAAACTGAAAAATAAAAATGGGGATTTGACATTTGAAGGGATTTGTCTTGAGTACACGATATGGCAACATCGAATTCAGCTTTCTCTGAAAGAAAGGGATGTCAAATGTGTTACTTTGCTTAGGAAAACAGAGATAGCTATACTTCGATTTGGTTAGAGTAGAAAACAACGACCAAGGAATAGAAAAAGAAGAGCACAGACTATCATACTGTCATATTACAGACCAATCGCAAACGAAAATTGTTTGGTTATATTGACAAAGAACACGTGTGTACCACAGAATAGGAATAAATATTTCATTATTCTATAGCAGAAATAGCTATTTTACTAAACATCGTTGTCACTTCGTGCATGCCTGGCAAATCCCAAACCACAATTCAGAAATCTGATTTTGAATACTTTCTGAAGGTAATTTGGGAAAATTATGAATCAAACCCATAATAATTATGTTCAAATTTGCATTTGCAGTAATATACCAAATTCGGGAAAAACTCCCATTATCAAGCTACTAAGTAGATTCTTCCGGAAGTTATTTTGTTCACTATCAGTGGTTAGGCCGACCGTAAGCACATTAACTTCAGGAAGAATCGACATAGGGAATATATTTGTAGAGTAGGTTTTCAGTTTAATTAAGAAGGTCGAATGCTTAAATGGGTTGAATTCGCCAATTATTCTATAGATAGTTATATACATTCAAAATTTTGGATCGAATTGCAACGGAACAAGCGCGTAAAAGCTCCTGACCTCACGTCAGTGCTTTTCTAGGTTTTTCTAAATTTATCATGGCAACAACTCGCTGGAGTACAGAATTGAATTTTTCATCGTATTCTTCCTCAGTGAGCCCAAACAAGTCGTTGAACGCCTTATTCGGAAAAAAGTGGCAAATTGATAACGCGCTGTTCCCCACAAAAGTGCGTAAAAGAAAAATGACCTTTTACAATCCCAATACTTCTCGAGAATACTTTTCCACCGTGGAATTCCAAACAAAAGCGTGCAACCTTACATCAAACAAATGCCATCGACTCGACCAAGTGCGATACATCAATTCACTCAAAAACACAGCGGAATCGTTCAGAGACCCTCCTAAGTCATTCAGCCCATTTCCCTCGAGACACAAAGGGGTTGCAAAACAGCCCGATAAAAGGACTTAACGCCGAGATTATAAGAGGAGAACTCCATCCCCGTCATCTCGATCATTTCCACGCACCTCCCCAATAAAAGAGTCATATCTAATATGATCCGAGAGCTCAATTGTCCTTTGATGTCCCCTTTCGTCCCGTGTAACCGTGACAGACTAGCGCCCCACCGTTCGAATTGAATTAAACTGCACACTACGCGATGTGTATCAGTCGATTTTCATCATGCCGTCAGATTAACCGGGTCCCGTAATCGAGTTATCACTGGATTAATTAGCCTTTCAACGTGGCCAATTCTGCTCTTGGTCTGGACGGGGCTCTGGAATGGCCAATTGTCATATCTGGTGGCCGCGGCCTAATTCCGCCATCTCAGAGAACGACTGATGATAATGGAGAGCGGGGTTGTGCGATACAGGGTGTTTTCAGGGGTTATTTTGTTATTGAGTGCTTCTTTAAGATGCTATCATAAATACTTACATCATTTCGCGACGGTTGTAGATACACTTTTCGCCTAAGATTCGATTAGATAGACTACAGGAGGGTCAACGAGGCCTGGCTTATTTTGACTTGAGGCTAAACTCACCACACCATATTCCGACCAGAAAATTGTGGTCGGTATAACCTCTTGCAAACCACAGCTGTGCGACATCTTTGATGTGATGCAGTGATTCCACGTGTCACGAAACAATTTCACGATGAAAGCAAGAGGAAACTTTGCTATGGGCTCTGCTCTGAAGTATAAGGCGGAGTAAACGTATGATATCTAGAATTCGTTGTGCCTCTTGTAGAGATGGACTTCAGCTTGTCGGCAATATACGCGTTATGATGCGTTTTCCTACTAATTCCCTTTTAACAAAAGCCGAAGGTAAATTTCTGGTCGGCTCATAGTCGGGATGTGGTACGGTAAGTTGAGCCTAAATATCTCTTGTGCAAACTCTAGCTGATCAACAGTCAGGCAGTAAATTCTCGATAATTTTTCCTCACTTCCTAATAATGGATCTTATTAAATTCGATTACAGGATGGTTGGCGAGGCTTTGCGAACTTCGTGAAGACACTGTCTTAAGGTTTGACTCACACGTGCCACATCGCGACCACAAAATTGTGGTTGGTGTGACCAATGGCCAACCACAACTATGCGACATTTCCGCCAACCGGCAGAGGTACATGTCAGTAGAAATGGCCACGAAATAATTTCACGATAGACTTTGAAGAAGTAGCACTACTGTGGATTTCGCTCCTACGAAAAAGGTAAAAGAAACTTGTGATATCCAGCATTCGTTACGCCTATGATCGGTCCTGTACGCGATAAGCGCTACTATCTTGTGCAAATGCGCACTGATCACCAATCAGGCAATAAATGATCGATAAAATTTACAAACTTCTTCAGGTTGGCACATATTAAATTAGATTATAGGAGAGTTGACGAGGCCCTGCGGGCTTCGCAAACACGCTGACTTAGGGCTTAACTCACACCTTTCACATCGCGACCACAAAATTGTGGTCAGTAGGACAACTTTTCCGTCAGCCAGTGACACGTGTGAGTAGACATGCCAATTACCATGGAATAATTTCCCGATTGATTTTGAAGAGGAATCACAACTGTGGATTTCTCACCGAGAAGAAGGTGGAATAAGTGTGTGATATCAATCATTCGTTGCGCCTATGGGGAAGATGGACCATGCTTATCGGCCCTGTGAACGATATGATTTTTTTTCATTAAAATTGGCTATTCACCACAGGCGAACGTAGATTTGTGGTCGGTTCATAGTCTGGATGTGGCACGTATGGGTTAAGCCTAACTATTTGTTATGCGAATCTGCAGTAATCACCAGTCGGGCAGTGAAGTCTCCATAAACTTCTTGATTGCTACTTCTATCTCTTCTAACTTCCTTGCTGCTATTTCTGTCACATATTTCGATTTTACGAACCAAAGTGTTGTAGTAGAGCCAAGGTGTTGTAGTGAGCCAAAGTGCTATAGTATTTTCCTGAAGATAGCCTCATAATTTCAAAGCAGATATCGAGCTGTCCCATGGTCATCATGACATAAGCGACAGGTGTGTTTCGCAGATGTTCAATCAATAATCAAGTTTCAATTTGATCGTATGAGTACTCTACTCATAGACGTATTCAACTCTCTCATTCTGATGCACAACCTCCCCTCGAAGGTGCAAGGCAATAGCTTCCAATATTTTTAAAAATACAAATCGGATCGAATTGAAATTTGATACCTTCTTGAGAATTGGCTAACAGAATTTAGTGAAGCCCATAAGTTTGGAAGTTTGCAAAATCCTTCCATTGGGAATTAAATCTGCATTCGGCGGAGTCAACTCTTGTATAGGTGACAGCTTTTGCGACGAACTTGAACAAGCGTGTTGAAGCTCCTGACCTCATGTCAGTGTTTTCCTAGAATGTTCAATGTTTCAATATTTATATTCAAAGAAATTTTCCTAAGAACATGTGCATGAAAACACTCCATAAGTGTAACAACCGGCCGACAATTCGATTGTTAAATGCGAAATTAAAAAATTCTACAACGCATTCCTCCTGAAATCCCAAACTTCGTCCGGTTACCTAAAAATGAATAAATGCATCAACCGCCCGCTTACTATATACGCCCGACTAAATCCCATAGACATTCGAGCTGCCACATTTTTTTCGCCATTACATCAAATAGAGTGCCTTTATATTCGCCGTGCATGAACATGCGGGGCGCATAAAAATACAGACTGGGCGGGTCTACTCAAAATTTCGCAGTAATAAAAGCGAATGAAAAACTGTTACATTAAACATAAATACATATCTTTCGGGGGCGAGGCGCAGTCGGTGGGATTCCGGTTTCAATTATGACGTAGAGCCGCGTCGCTCGATCGGAAGAACGAGACAATGGGACAGAAACCGAAATATGGTAGGATTATTAGTTCTTCTGCCCTTGGGACCATTTGCGAAATTGATAGATACGAATTTTTTATCGCTGGTTTGTTTCATATACTTCGCCAACGGTGTACAGTCCAGGGCCGTAGCTAAGGTAGAGCCAGTAAGGGCAATGCCCTTCCTTGAAAACCAGGGGGCCGATTCTCGAATCTCGATCAAGAATTGAAGAGCATGACACTTGCCATATGTCCGCGTCGATTTTCTAAGTTAAATAATATAAAAACAACAAGAAGACATGACCTGCGCGTGGAACCGAATGTCACTCGACAAACGAATGTTATAGCTTTGTTTTGGTTCCGACTTTAGAACCAATTCAGGACTGTTCGGGACGGTTCGAGTATGCGCGCTTGCGATTTTTCAGACTCAGAATCGCAATTGCGCATACTCGAACCGTCTCGAACAGTTCTGAATTCGCAACCAAAATAAATCCTATATCTCCTTTACTCCGTACCACTCGTTGCTAAGTCGAAGGAAACGGCGATAAGGTTATGTGGAATCGGCCTCCTATGCTCTCCCTTAACAAGCGAAAGTTGAATAGATAAAAACCATCCATCAAAAAAACTACGAAAACACTGACGTGAAGTC
This sequence comes from Myrrha octodecimguttata, assembly GCA_958510865.1. NCBI lineage: Eukaryota > Metazoa > Arthropoda > Insecta > Coleoptera > Coccinellidae > Myrrha > Myrrha octodecimguttata. The sequence goes on from OY294056.1 coordinate 82,140,014, forward strand.
AGCAGCGTTTGTGCGCATGTTCACTTTTGGTGATATTGTTTGAACATGCACGTAAAAGCTGCTGACTTCACGTCGGTTCTTTTCTAGTACTGGATTTTAATTCGATCTGATCTGTATTTTTCGAAATATTGGGAAAATAAAATTTTGAACGGATATACAGGGTGAGTCTTTGACCTTGCAGAATATTTTAACAGAACATTCTTGAAGCTGAACGAAACGCATTTTCCGATTCGGCCTAGATCAAAAGATATAGGCATTATAAATTTTCATAATAGGCTAGCCGCCCCTGGAAACCTGAACACTGAAGTTTTTTCAAGCCTCTGATATGAAAACAAGCGTCAACTTACTTTTTACATTCCAGTTGGTGAAAAAAGTTGTATTTATAGTACAATAAAGAAGTTAGGTATTCAAAATTTCTTGGGCGATAAAAGTTGAATATTCTTCTCTTGGTTTCATTTTCGATAATGAGGAATTCATCTAGCTATCACTCATATTAGCTTCAATATTCATCTTCAATTTGTAATGATTAATTTTCTTTGTTTATTTCATTTTCTCCAAGAATTATCAGATTCAGACATAACACATTCAAACTTTCATTTTCAATAAATGAAACAGATGTACCTAATTTATCTATGAACGTACAAACTTTGCCAAATTGACGAACAGAAGGAAAGAAAGAACTCTTCGAAATCAAACAACACACAATATGCTAATTCTATGTGTACACTTGTATAGTGACATTCAGACATAACACATTCAAACTTTCATTTTCATAAATAAATAAAACAAATGTACCTAATTTATCTATGAACGTACAAACTTTGCCAAATTGACGAACAGAAGGAAAGAAAGAACTCTTCGAAATCAAACAACACACAATATGCTAATTCTATGTGTACACTTGTATAGTCTGTATGATTCTGAACATAAATCTGTGGCTCCGTGGTTTTAAGGTTATGTCATGGTGATTTTCTTCCACCATGGGTTGTTATGTTATGAAAGCGCATTTGAAGAATACCTCAAAATAAATACTTTCAAAGTTCTGTACATAATTTCAAGAAATTTGGGTCAGCAGAAAGATTGCATTCAAACCAGTAAGAATCCCCATTATCATGGAAAAGTGAGAAGTTAATCAATTATACTACACAAATTAGCTCGAAATTGAAAAGGAAGCTTCATGAATGAATTCAGGACCGTTCACCACTGTATAACACAGATATAGTTTTGGGATGGAAGCCTATTTTGGAGAAACTTCTTATTTCGTCTTGGTGATAATAATCGTAATATGGAAAACCTGATGAATACATCACTGGATTTGTATGGATACAAAACAAATAACTTCAAGATGTGATAGTTCATTCAGATTGAGGAGATTTCTGTATGAAATGTAAGAATTAAACAACAGAAATCATAAGGAATAAGAATAGAACTGCATTCGACTTATGGTCAAAGTCAAAAGCAAAGTTGAACCTATTGTGAAGATTTTGGTACTTATGAATTTTGTAGTTTCCTCCTTGATTTTTACGCACGAGTTGCGGGATTCTTACGGTTACGTCCATTGTGAATTGGCCAAAGTCGGCTACTCCGCTTACGAATCATTCCAAATAAAAATGCTAGGATTCCATTCTCAACTTTTAGACGTGGCAACGCGGAAAAATTGAATTCTGTAAATTTTTTGAACAGAGTTGCATTAAGCCAAAGAACTCTATTCTCGGAATTTCATAGATATTTTTCATTTTTGAATTTCAGATTTCTCGAAAACGGCGCATCATACGAAAAAAAAATAATATACTTTTACTTTCCAAAATGGTCAAAAATTCGTTGAATAGCGTTCAAATTATCTTTAAAGGTTGGATTCTTCGAATTTCTGGTATTTTTATGAAATGTTATGGTCATATTGAAGAAACTGGATGATGTGGATGACATTTTGTAATCCAGGAACATTCATCGTATGAAAAACTATTATATATTCCAAAAATCATCTCATTCGATGAGATCATTCGCGAGATATAATCGAAAATTAAATTTTTTTAAGAATTTTCAACAGTCTATATCTTACGAACCAAGCCGGATCGGAAAAAATGGTAAGGGTTTCTTTTGGCTTCAGGAATCTTCTGTTGAAATATTCTGCAAAGTCAAAGACTCACCCTGTATATACGGAATCATCGGCGGATTTTACCCATTCACAAATTCGACCGTTGTAATTAAGCCCCAAACCTACTCTACAAATATCGAGTTTCTAAGTCGCTCCTACTGGAAGTTATTGTGTTTACGGTCGGCCTAACGTCCTAACGATATTTGTAGAGTAGGTTTGGGGCAAATTCGTTAATGGGTAAAATCTACCAAATGATCCCGCAGATATACCCATATAAAATTTTATTTTTCCAATATTTCCAAAAATAGAAATTAGATCGAATTGAAATTCAATACTTCATCGAAAAATAACAGTTCGAATGTTCATACAGAATACATGAGGATAATATGATCATATTATCACAGAATATTGAGTATTTGAATAAATAAAAAATTAAATTTTTTTTTTCAATTAGTTCTGATAACACAATCATCTCGAAATTTTGCACGAAGTTGTCGATCGAGATTGTCAAGCTAGCTGCTAAGTTTTATCATGATTGAATCAGTAAGTTACGAGTTGTTTCGAAAAAACAATGATATCGAGGAAAAAAACACGAAATTTGACAAATTTTTTTCAAACATCTCCAAACTTATTATTGGATCGAACTGAAATTTGGTACACTACTGTAACATATGAAGCTCAATGCCCTAGCAAATTTTTCGAATATTATGAACAGTTTTCGAAAGAAAAATTTTCGAAACAAAAAATTTACTGACAGTACGATCGCAACAAGATTTCGCAAGAAGTTGCGCGTTCATATACTCAAACTAACTTTCAAGTATCAATCCAATCGTTCCAGTAGTCCCGAGGTTGATCGGATTCTCCGTATATACGGTTACGGGCCGGGCGTTCCGCCGGACCAATTTTGACACCGGATTCGTCATTACTGAGTCCAACCTAGTCGTTTGAGACCAAGTATACAAACAAGTTTCCCATAACAGCCTGAGAACTGAGAGTTCTCCTCTTCTCTATACAAAACAGAAAATTCTCCTCACATTAATATCGAAGAAACATATTTCACAGCCTCCCATCAAATGTAATCTAATGCACTACAAAACTTCCAAATTTAACGCCCATCTAATCTTCCAAGTTTTCATGGCAGCCATGTTCCTATGAATCAAAGTAATGTCCGCCATCAAACTGACGAATTCCCAACGAACAAGCTTCATCAATCGAAATCCCTGATCGAAAGTTTGATTTTTCATCATGCAGCTTCCATAGGAAATGGGGCACGTCTAATATCGTCAGAATCCGAAATCCTGCGCTAGCCTGACCATCCTTCAAATCGAGTTTGATATCTGCAGCGATCATTTCCGTGTGTACCTAACGCTGTCGTACTGATGAACATGAATACATGATTGCGATGTATATACCGACAAAATCGAATATTTGATCCCTTCATAGCCAATTTGGCTCGTCTATTCGACTGCATCGATCCCGGTTCCTGGAATGTTCATATCGGAATAGACAGGCAGGTTGTGCCGATTGATATCTCGAATGATGAGCCGAGAACGGCAGAAGGTTGAAACGGAAAAATTTCCGACCTAACAGAATGAATTCTACATGAATCAATGAGACGAATAGTAACTGAAAGTTTACAGAGAGGTGAATGAAGTGAGAATCACGTCCTTGGTTATTCATGCTGAGTGTTTTGACAGGAGCTAGGACAGGTGGTGAAGAACAAGACTAAGTTGAACTAAATGCCGACGTTTCGTACGCATATTCGAACTTTTTCAAGGCTATATACAAGAAAGATACAAAAATTCATCAGTACAATCCAATAAAACAATCAGAATGACAGCAAATAACAACGATAAAATGCATACATACAAAATGATGCAATCTAGACAAATTATTGTATAGAACAAATATCAATGAACAAACCTGATAAAAAGACAATAGCACACATAATATACAACGACAATAAATTAAATTGGGTGAAACTGTGGTATACAAACTCACCAAGTTCCTTCAGTCTGACATAAAAGATGTTTTCAATTTAAACTTTGAAATCTCTACTACCATTGAAACTTGTTGAATTAATTATCGAGAGAAGCTGTTCTCTCATGTAAACAATGAAGACATATGAATGACATTTACAGAGAAGTTTTAACATAAAAAGAATCTAGAGAAGCACTGCCGTGAAGGCAGCAGCTCAGATGACCGCTTCGGCAACGAATTTGAACATCATGCGCGCAAAAGCTGCTGCCTTCACGGCAGTGCTTTTCTAGATTTTTTTCGATAAATTACTGGATTTCAATTCGATGTAATCTGTTTTTGAGTACAGATTAGATAGAATTGAAATCCAGTACTTTATCGAAAAATGACAGGTTCGTACAGAATTTAATTAGAATAATAGGATCTGTATTTGGAAAAAAAATTTCAATTTTTTTTTCAAATTGTTCTGATGACACGATCATCACGAAATTCTGTACAAAGTTGTGTTTCAGCATATTCAAACTAGGTGCGAAATTCCATCATGATTGAATCAGTATTTCTTGAGTTATACCGAAAAAAACAACGATATCGGGAAGAAAACCACGAAATTCCATATATTTTTTCCAATATTTCCAAAACTAATTACCGTATCGAATTGAAATTTGGTACACTGCTGTGAAATATGGATATTAGAGTTCGCACTGAATTTTTTCTCGAGTGTGATGAACAGTTCGCGAAAAAAAACAACTTTTCGAAAAAAATTTTGAAAGAAATTTTTTCAAAATTTACTGATAGCACGATCCCAACAAACTTTCTCGCTGCTGTACTCCAACTAACTACCTAGTTTCAATCCAATCTACTGAGTAGTTTTCAAATTATCGCCAAAATAACGTCAAAACTTCAAAAGGCTCTAACTCCCAAACCGTTTGACCGATTTTGCTCCTTAACGAACTTAACCGTCGAATTTTGAAATGCAACCTACCCTGAAAGTTTCAGGAGATTGGATTTTCCGTACGACCGTAATCCTGTCTACTGACGGCCGGCCGGCCAGAATCGATTTTGACATCGGATTCGTCATCAGTGAGTCCAACCTAGTCGTTTGGGATCATTTTCGAATCAATAATCGAGAATTACAGACACTTGGACAGAACGATAGCACGCTGTTCCCCAGAACATGCGCGCAAAAAATGTAGAATGACAGGGAATTTGTACTTCAGCCTGGAATGTATTTATTTACTGTAGGAACCGAGCGCTTTTGAAATCAGATCATTATGAGGGTTCCCTGGAAGGGTTCTATCGGTTATAACTTGGGAAAACATATAAAAGCACTGACCTGAATTCAGCAGCTTTTGCGCGCATGTTCACTTTTGGTGATATCCTTTGAACATGCGCGCAAAAACTGCTGACTTCACGTCAGGGCTTTTCTAGATTTTTTCGATGAACTACTGCATTTCAATTCGATCTTATCTGTATCTCTGTTTTGAAAATATTGGAAAAATTAAATTTTGAGTGGATATATCTACCGAATCATTAGGCGGATTTTACCCATGCACAAATTCGACCTTCGTAATTAAGCTCCAAACCTTCTCTACAAATATAGAGTTTCTAAGTCGTTTCTCCTGGAAGTTATTGCGTTCACGGTCGGCCGTTAGGAAATATTCTCTCGATATTTGTAGAGTTCATTTGGACCTTAATTGCGAAGGCCGAATTCGTGCATGGGTAAAATCCACCCAATGATTCCGCAGATATACCCCCATTCAAAATTTTATTTTACCAATATTTCCAAAAATACAGATCAGATCGAATTGAAATTCTGTATTCTATCGAAAAATTACAGTCCGAAAGTCCATACAGAATATCATGAGGATATTATGGTCGGAAGAATACAGAAAATTGAATATTTGAAAAAAAAAATTGAAATTTTGTTTTCAAATTGTTCTAATGATACAATCATTAAGATATTTTGCATAAATTTGCCCATCAGCATTTCCAAACTAGCTGGTTATGAAGACTTCCGTAAATATTTCATATTTTTCATGGCAGATTTCCCGAAGCGCCATCTATCGGCAAGAACTGAAGTAGAACGAAAACGATGTATTCTGACAATGCGCTATTCAGAACCGGAATACCTATGTGAAATAATGTAGACACCTTGTATTCTGTGCATCTATGTACTGGTTCTAGTCATCACGCGAAATTCTTCAAGTTGTGCTGTGCGAAATGCCTCAAATTCTGGCGTTTCGTCATCCATCGGGTGTTGATTCATTTTTTACCGTATAACTGATCTCAAATGTATCTACCAAACTGCGAATAGTCCCCTGCGTAGGAAAACCAGAAAAATAATTGCAATATTTTCTCGAAGATGTGTTATCTTCTCTACAAATATCAAGAGAACTTTACAAAAATGACGACTCAGAGACTGGATATTTATGACGTAGATTGGAAGTTTAATGGGGGTTTTTCCCGAATTTGGGTTATTACTATGCAAATGCAAATTTGAACATAATTATCTTCAGAAAGTATTCAAAATCAGATTGCCAAATTGGGGTTTGGGATTTGCCAGGCATGCACGAAGTGACAACGGTGTTTAGTAAAATAGCTTTTTCTGCTATAGAATAATGAAATATTCATTCATATTCTGTGGCACACACGTCTTCTGTGTCAATATAACCAAACAATTTCCGTTTGCGATTTGTCAGTAATATGACAGTATGACAGTCTGTGCTCTTCTTTTTCTATTCCTTGGACGTTGTCTTCTACTCTAACAAGATCGAAGTATAGCTATTTCTGTTTTCCTAAGCAAAGTAACACATTTGACGTCCTTTTCTTTCCGAGAAAGCTGAATTCGACGTTGCCATATCGTGCACTCAAGACAGATTCTTTTATATGCAAATCCCTATTTTTATTTTCCAGTTTTAGGTTATCAATTTAATTTTTTTTTAAATCTAATATTTAAATTATATGTTTGAATTGTAATGTTTTGAAGGTTTTTCATGAAAATTACTTCATTTTCCTTTGAAAGAAAAACCCCCATTACATATGCCAAGTCAGTGAATGGGTGAAATACACCCGTTGATTTCGCAGATTTAACTGTTCCAAATTCCATTCTCCCAATATTTCGAAAAGTACAGATCCAATGTACACTCCAAAAGTAATTCCCTATGTTTTCTTTTCTCTAGAACCCAAGGTGAAATACTATTATGGGCGCATTGCCGAAAATATTCTCGTCACATTTCAACGGCAATTCTTTGTTATTCATGTCCTCGTCCACAAAGAATTCGAATGTGGCGCTTTTGAACATTCTCCACTGATTCTGTCAGACTTTAAACGGCCGATACGAGTCTGACATACGAACCAGGCGTTTTCGGATTCTTCGAAAAAAGGTCGTAAACTGAGCTCGCCCACTTTTCCGAAAACAGCAATAATTTCTGCATGTACTCGTGAACAACAGTTTACTGCACGATCGGTAATGGATAATAAAATGCTAACGGTTGCAAATAAAAGAAACAGGAGACGGGATTTTAGAGCAGATAAAATTAAAACTGTCTAATCAATAAATGGCGCGGCGCTCCGGTGAAGATTCGAGTTTCCTACATAAACTTCCGGAAGAATGTTACCAACGTTGCAGATTATTTTCCGGAAGTCCTAGAACAATCTTGATGAGGAAGAAGTTGGTGGGATTTCGTTGTTGGAAAATTTCAATCACGGTATTTTTAAAGTTGGGAATGGTTGGATTTATAGGATCAAGGCAGTTCAGAGAGTGTGGATGAAAAAATATTGCATCGCTCATTTTTGCGCGCTTGTTCTATAAACACGGTGCATTACGTCACAATAAAAAAAATCGTGAAGTCAGCAGCTTTTACGCTCTTTTTCACATTGCGACATGATGAAATTTCAATGAAATATATAAATTTAAAAAAAAAAATTTTTTCGAATTTTTCCATGGATAATTCTTTTTATTGACACTGTTCATCTTCCAACCAAGTTCCATTCCGATCAGATAAATATTTTTCGAGTTATTGAAAAATCAAAATTTCAAATGGCTGTAGCACAAACACCATTCGGCAGATTTAACCCATTAACGAACTCAACCGAGATATTCAGGATCTTTACCTAACCTGAAAATTTCAAGACTCTAGGTCCTTTCTTCCTAGAGTTAGAGCGCACACGGCCGGACGGACAGAATCAATTTTAACCACGGATTCCTCATCAGTGAGTCCAACCCAGTGGTTTGAGATCAATTTCGACTCAAAATTCGAAAATTACAGACATCGTGACGAAATGATAACGCTTGTTCTTGGGCACAGTGCTGTCATGTTGGCTAACCGTTCGATATCATTTTCGTGAAATGTCAACTCTTAACTGGGAGTTTCAACCTAAACTAGAAAAGCACTGACGTGAAGTCAGCAGCTTTTGTGCGCATGTTGACTTCTGGTGATATCCTTTGAACATGCGCGCAAAAACTGCTGACTTCAACTCAGTGGTTTTCTAGGTTTTTTTCGATGAAGTATACCGGATTTCAATTCGATCAGATATTTTTGGAAATATTGGGAAAACAAAATTTTGAATGGTTATATCTGCGGAATCATTGGGCGGATTTAACCCATTCACGAATTCAACCTTCGTAATTAAGGTCCAAACCTTAACGTGTTTTCAAGTCATTTCTTCGGGAAGTTATTGTGTGCCTTACGGCCGATCGTAAACACAATAACTTCCTAAAGAAACATCATAGAAACTCGATATTTGTGGAGTAGGTTTGGACCTTAATAACGAAGGTCTAATTTGTGAATGGGCAAAATTCACTTAATGATTCCGCAGATATACCCATTCAAAATTTTTCCAAATATTTCCTAAAATACGGATTAGATCGAATTCAAATCTCCATCAAAAAATGATAGCTCGAAGGTTTATATAGAAATGCATGAGGATAATACGATCAGAAGATCGCCGAATATAGATATTTGGAAAAAAAAAAGTAATTTTTTTTCAAGTTGTTATAATGACACGATCACCACGAAATTCCGCACAATCTATCAGCATTTTGAAACTGGCTGCGAAGTTTCATATTGATTGAATAAGTATTTTTTGAGATATTCCGGAAAAAACAAAGATATCGAGAAAAAAACCAAGAATCTTTACTTATTTTTTCCCGATATCTCCAGAAAGTATGGTCGTTTCGAGATTAAATTTGGTACACTGCTGTAAATAGGATGTTTGAGGTATGAGCTTAATTTTTTTTTCCAAATTTATCAAACAGGAAATACTCTTAAACCCAATTAAACAATAAAGAACCATTGAAACCCCACGAGGAAAGACCAAAAAACAAGCACCTGGTATAAAGATTACATGAAGCAATGTGGACCTGAATATGGAATTGAATAGTACTATCTTGAACTTTATGTATGACATAAAATATAGCAAAGAGTATTTATATTTTTGTAGCAAAATTCTTAGAACGTCTATCTTTTCCAAGCAAGAGTGTTTGTCATACTGAAATTGAATTTCTTTAATTTTTTCAGGTGCACCTTTGTGAAGCTGAGGGATTACCGGATTTCAACGGAGCATCTTCTTTCCATAAAAAGCAACTAGTTATAGTAAAAAGCTTGTGGAGGGGATGTGGAGATTCAAAAAGGTAAACTCCATCAATTCACTACAATATCATCTAATGAAAAAAATTCATAGGAACAATTAAAATAACTTCGTTCGAAAAAATTGGCAGAAATGGAACTCACTCAGACTGACACTCGTTTCATGCCGTCAGAGTCGAAATTATTCAAGCATATCAGGGTCCCTATTCTTGAAATGAGGATGGGAGAAAATAGGCGTGTCGATGCTGTTGT